>OW285207.1:17092632-19492632 GCA_935421205.1 Xylocampa areola
TTTTCGTCTCGAATTGCTTGTTGAAGCGCTATTATGGATAAAATGATGAGTAAACATAATTCCTAATCTGTATCATTCGGGAGTGTTCATACATGAGATTAGTATGAGATATTCGTATTAATAAAAGTATGCTTTAAGTGCATTTGGCATAGGGACCAAATTGCATATGCACTATTTATTGTAATTTTTTTTACGGTAACTTTTTACAACTAATTCGCATAATGAACACAGCTTAACTTTAAAGGTTTATAAATATAGGGCTCCCGCGACTGCGCTATTACTTTCACTTTGTTACGATTGAGAGCATATAGTTAATTGCTTTCGCATTGAGTTCGTTATTGTGACAAAAATTTACCTACTTTGTGATTTTCTGGGCGAGAATCCTGCAGTAGCAAAGTATGTAAGTATTAATAATATATTTTCTACACCCAATTCTACATTCACCCTCTTTATAAGTACTTAATTTATTATAATACGTAGTCTGAAAATATTATTTTATAAAAGTCGTATATCCGAGCCAAGCATATTATTATTTGACTTACTTACTACTTGATTTAAGTTGAACATTGATAGCATTTTAGTTTTTTTCAATTTCTAGGGTAATAGATCTTTAGTTAAAAAAATTAGTAGCCTTTAGTTTGGAATAATTCCCAATCATATTAATCATAAGAGTTAAGCACACTTCTGCTTTATTGTTTAGGTATTATATTAAAGTGATACTATTATTATTATTTTTCAGGGCTCACATTAACAATCCATTTTGGCTGCATGAAGAGGAGCAACCTTCGGCAGCAGCTAACAGAAGTGGTTCTAAGAAGAAAGCCGATCTGGCGAAGCGGGCTAAAAAGGTCCAGAAGAAAAAAGATCTGCCATTGATAAATCCATTTACTGAGCAATCTGATTCGGACAGCGATGCGAAGTCTACTCCCGCACCAGTTGTCAAACGAAAGAGAATTGCTGTGCTTCCTGACTCCGAGGTAAGTTTCCAAAAATCTGTCAATTAACTCAGTTTGTCGCAGTCCTGGACTCTCGCTTAATTAAGTATAATGAAGTAACTTTTACTTTGATATATAGAGTGGTGGATACACATACCCTGTTGGAATATCTGTTCCATTATATTCTGCATAACTTAAGACTCGACATGCGCTATTACACACTAGATGATACATTGTCATTTAATTGTATTTCAGGATGATTTACCGCAACAGCCAATTCGAGCTGCCACTCTGAGAAGTGCATTTTCTCAGCGCGTAGCTTCAGGATACTCATACCAGTCAGACCCGGCGAAAACTGGACAATACTACTTCGAATTGAGAGTGTACAACACTCGCGAAGCTGGGCGACTACAATACAACGAGCGCTGGAAGCAAGCTCTCATAACTTTGAAGCTTGCTACTGACCAGAACACCGGTGTTTGGACTGCATTAACTGGTCTAGTCAATGCTGGTCGGGATGAAATGAGGGAAATTCGTCCGGTATTGTATACTAATCCGCAATAAATAGCGATACTTTTTTTCTTACAGAATTGTATAACTTCTTATATTATGATTTTATCACGTTTATGATTGTTATGTTGGTTATCATTTAATTTTACAGCTTAAAAAGATAACAAGCAAATATGTTATCTCTTAATTTTCGTTTATTTGTCTTAGATACAGACTCTTATATTATTTTTTATCATTTGATTTAAAAATATAACAGTATTTTAATCTTATTAATGCGTTTTTGTTCTACAGTCATTTAACACACGAGAAATGAAAACTGAATAAATTACAAATGAGATAATAAATTGATTAAAATTACACATGAGAATATTAAAGCAGTTTTTTTTTATGAGAATTTATACTTATGTTCAATAATATATTTATTTTACAGCCATTTTACACAAGAGAATTAAAAACTGAATAAATTACAAATGAGATAATAAACTGATTAAAATTACACATGAGAAATTAAAGCAGAATAATATATATTTTTTATGTTAAATTAGACATATGTTATATTATATATTAATTTTACAGCCATTATTTTTTATCATTTGATTTAAAAATATAACAGTATTTTAATCTTATTAATGCGTTTTTGTTCTACAGTCATTTTACACACGAGAAATGAAAACTGAATAAATTACAAATGAGATAATAAATTGATTAAAATTACACATGAGAATATTAAAGCAGTTTTTTTTTATGAGAATTTATACTTATGTTCAATAATATATTTATTTTACAGCCATTTTACACAAGAGAATTAAAAACTGAATAAATTACAAATGAGATAATAAACTGATTAAAGTTACACATGAGAAAATAAAGCAGAATAATGTTGTTTTTATGAGATATTTGAGTTACTAACGAAAATAATATTTTTATTTCAAAAGTGAACTGAATATATTTTAGAAATGTTTTTTTGTAAAGACTGTAATATTTATGTTTCAAAGTTGTCATCGCATAATAGAACGAATATTCATAAATCAAATCGCTTGTTGAGTTCTGAGTTTGACCATGTTCAAGTCATTGCTTCTGCATTTAAAAAAAGGATTATAAGTTATAAAATAAATTCTATTGTTTTCACTATTACTCCCGAGACGTTTTTAAGACAAATTTCGAAAACTGTGTATGATATAATCGAAAATGCTATTAAAAAACATAAAGCTATCAAAGTTAATTTTGAATTGTTTGTTTCATACATTTTGCCCAAAAATAATGAAATATCTATGAAATCTTTTAACACAAAATTTATTATTTTAGTGCAGAGTACTGACATTGTCGATATTTACTTAAAATGTTCTGAGAAATTAATATCGAAATGTTCAGAGTTTGAACTCTCAGAATCAGGTTGGATGATTAATTTTATAAGTCATTTGGAAATAAATATAAATAAGTACAATCCTCTAAGAGCTGGAACTTACTTACAATTACCTGCAGTCATAAGAAATACAAAGTCATGTTTAAATATATATAACAATGACAGTCACTGTTTTCTGTGGTGTATTGCAGCCCACATGTATCCGACTGCACATAATCCTAATCGTATAAAATCGTATCCACACTATACGACACTGTTTAATATAAATAATATATCATTTCCTCCGAGTTTTAACGACATTAAAATATTTGAATTAAATAATCAATTTATTAGTGTGAATGTTTATGGTCTTGAAGCTGATAATCAAGTAACTGGTCCCTTATATGTGACAAGTAAACGAAAGCTTATCCATGCTAACCTGTTATACATTTATAAACACGAAAAAGCGCATTTTTGTTTAATAAAAGACTTTAGTCGCCTTCTGCATCGCCAATTAACTAAACACAAGTCCAAAGTATTTTTATGCGATGAATGTTTTTTATATTACGATCATATAGATAAATTGATGAATCACAACTGCGGTAGAAAACAAACCGTTTTACCTGAAGAAAATAGCAAATTACATTTTATAAATTTTCAAAGAACCCAAAAAATACCTTTTGTGATATACGGCGATTTTGAAAGTTTGCTTTGTGTATACTCAGACAAAAATAAATCTCTTTTTACTGAAAATGTGCAAGCTCATAAAGCATCCTCGTTTGCCTATTACATTTGCTGCAAATCTAACCCTGAACTGAATGATTTTGTTAGTTATAGAGGCCCAAATTGTGCACAAAGATTTGTTGAAACAATAACAAGTGATATAAAAAAGCTTTATAAAATTTTACAAGATGATAAGCCTATGTTACCTCTTACTCCCGAGGAGTTAACTATCCATCATAAAGCTACAGCATGTAATATATGTAAAACTGAATTTGTTATGAATGATAAAATAGTTAAAGACCATGACCATTTTACGGGTAAATATAGAGGTGCTGCCCATAATACTTGTAATTTGAATTTGAAAAAATGCCAGTTTATACCAATAATTTTTCATAATTTATCTGGTTACGATTGTCATTTATTTATTAAAGAATTATCTGGTATTCTTGGTAGAATTAATTTAATTCCCAAAACAAAAGAAAAATATATATCGTTCACAAAGTTCATACCGATTGATAAAACGAATACAGCACAGTTAAAATTTATAGATTCATTTAATTTTTTGAGTACTAGTTTAGATAAATTGGCAAAAACTTTACATTCGAACGATTTTCATAACATGCGATTGTATTTTCCTAATGAGGATTTATTTAAATTAGTTCGTAGAAAAGGTGTATACTGTTATGACTATATAGATACATGGGAAAAATATAATGAGACTCAACTGCCTGAGCAATCAAATTTTTTTAACAAACTTACCGGAGAACATATTTCAGCTGATGACTATAAGCATGCTGTGACAGTGTGGAATGCATTTAAAATAAAAAATTTAGGAGAGTATACGGATCTTTATTTGAAATGTGACGTTATTTTATTATGTGACATATTTGAAAAATTTCGAGACATGAGTTTAGTTTATTATAGTTTGGATCCATGCTTTTATGTTTCATCTCCATCATTAAGTTGGGATGCTATGCTTTTATACACTAAAGTTGACCTTGATTTAATTTCGGACGTGGATATGTACCAAATGTTAGAAGAAGGAATTCGTGGAGGTCTCGCTCAATGTTCATTGAGATATGCTAAAGCTAATAATAATTATTTATCAACTTACAACAATAAAAAACCTAGCACCTATCTAATTTATCTAGACTGTGTTAATTTATACGGATTTGCGATGATGCAAAAACTGCCTATGCGTAATTTTAAATTTCTGAATGAAAATGAAATAATAGATTTCAATATCAAGAATGTATGTAAAATGAGTAATCAAGGATACATTCTTGAAGTAGACTTATGTTACCCAACCGACATTCATAATGCTCATTCTGACTTCCCTTTTGCAGCCGAAAAGTTTTCCCCTTTACAAAGTCAATGTAAAAAATTAATAGCAAATCTGTATAACAAACACCGCTTTGTAATCCATTATGTACATTTACAAGAATGTTTGAAAAATGGTTTAATTTTACTTAAAATACATAGAATACTATCATTCCACCAAGATAACTTTTTAGAGCCATATATTTCTTTAAATACTTCTCTAAGACAAAAGGCTAAATCAGATTTCGAAAGAGACTTTTTCAAAAAGCAAAACAACTCTATTTTTGGGAAAACGATTGAAAACAAACGTAAACAAGTTGATGTTAGACTTGTACAATTATGGAAAGATAAGTTAAATAAAACTAACAGAGTATATGGAGCAGAAAAATATATAAGTGCTCCAAACTTTAAAGACTTAGCAATTTTCTCAGAAAATCTAGTCGCTATTCAGTTAAATAAGACAAAAGTTATTTTAGATCGCCCCATTTATATTGGTTTTTCTATTCTTGAAATTTCCAAAACACATTTATATCATTTTCATTATTCTGTCATGAAAAACATTTATAAAGATAATATAAAACTATGTTATACGGATACCGATAGTCTTCTTTATCATATAAAAACTGATGATTTTTACGCTGATATGAAAAAAAATATTAAGTATTTTGATACAAACAATTTTGTGGAAAATAATAAGTATGGTATTCCAAAAGCTAACGGGCAAATACCGGGTTATTTCAAAGATGAAATGGGAGGAGAAGTAATTTCAGAATTTGTTGGTTTACGGGCTAAGTTGTATTGTATAAATTCTGAGAAAATTACTATTAAAAAAGCAAAAGGAGTTACAAAGCCAGTAACAAAAAAGTTAGACATTGAAAAATATAAAAGAGCTTTAAATTACAAAGAAAACCTAAGAAATGACATGTATGTTATACGAGCGAAACATCATCAGATTTTCACTCAAAAAATAAATAAACTGATACTTAACAGCGATGACAACAAAAGACAAATGATAATAAATAGTTTTGAGACTGTACCATGGGGGCACTGTAACACCATACTTTGATATTAAGTTTTATAATTATGTTATATTGTGTAATGTTACAAAAATGATTATTTTTAGAACTAATAAATATGTTAAATTTGTATTTGTTTGTTTTTCTTTATAAAATATTTACCCTAACCTTATTATGAACTGGAAGGTAAATAAAAGTAGGTATGATATGTAATTTTATAATTTAATTCAACTAAGTAATAAAACATAAAATAATATAAAATTTGAACACTATCTTAGAATTAAGATTCACAATTGATTAGCTAAACTTATTTTTTTTACTATTTTACTAATCAAATATTCAGTTTCATCCATAATAGCATCACAATAGTCTCTGACTAGGTACTGAACACTTACACAAGCACTATCATTTTCACTGCGGCTCATTCCGATGAGATTGTTGCTACTCAGATCATTAATAGATATATTTATCAAATGACGTGCTTTTCCTGGCTCATTCCGTATAACATAAGACGAAGAAGATGTAGCAAATGGTTTTGATATCATGTTTTTTAAAGAAAGTTGAGTTTCCTTACTTTTTTTTATACTCATTAATTTCTTTTTCTTCTGTTTCAATTTCTCCGGTTCACGTTTCTGAGACGCAGTTTCAACCGCATTAGATGCATTCATATCTTGTGAAAAATATAATGATTTAACAATAGCATCATTATTTTCCACAATGTAAGGATCGTTCAGTTTCTGTAAATATAAAGAATTACTTTGAATTAACTCTATTGGAATAACGGTATACTATTATTTTTAAGTACAAAATTTTACACATACTTCACGAAAAAAATACGGGCCTATTACCAGATTGCCGTCACTGAGATCCGCAGAGTCCCCCTGTAAAAATAAATAAATTGTAAACAAAAGACAAACCCAAATCAGCTACAAAATACATACATTTATAATTAAATATAACCTACCTCCTGTAATTTTTCGTGTTCTTCAGAAGTCACGTTATCTTTGCCCACAATGCAGGGGCTATAGCATGGTGAAAGAGACATAATTCTTAAAAAAAAAAAACATTAATTGTATATAAAGTTATAATTTAAATATATTTATATGATTGTATATATTTACAGAAAAGCATTTTATTAGGCAATTTTATTACTAAAACTTACCTTTACTATTAAAAATATTATTACAAATTAAAATAATAGCGTAAGTGACCGCTTTTGCTGACTGCTACGATTAAATTAACTATTTAATTACTCATAAGTGCTAATTTAAAATTATTGCATAATATTGGGATTCATGTTACTTATTGTCTTAATATAATATGATCTCAAATTAATTATAATAATAGAAAAGTCCAAACCTGATGAATTTTAATCACGTTGAATGCCATTTCATTATATAACTCTATACGTACCTGCATAAGACATAGTTATTTAATTATGTAGATATATATATATATATATATATATGTATGTAAGACAGTATTTTATTCAATAGGCAAGATGAAGTTGATTAAACAGCCCACATCCTTAAACGTTAAAAATATAAATATTGGTGAGCGCACTCACCAGATCAGACATAGTGTTCTATTGCCTAATACAATTCGTTGTATAATATGCGGTCCCTCTAATTGTGGTAAAACAAACGTTGTGATCAGTTTGTTATTGCATGAAAATGGATTGAAATTCCAAAATCTGTACCTATATTCCAAAACCAGTTTTCAGCCAAAATATCGTTTCTTAAAAGAAGTCATACGAATAGTACCTCAGATTAAGTTTTATGAGCTGAATGATGATAAAGATGTTATAGCTCCAAGTGAAGCTTTAAGCAATTCTGTATTTATTTTTGATGATGTTGCATGCGAAAACCAAATAAACATTCGTAATTATTTTTCTATGGGTAGACATAAACAAATCGATTGCTTTTATTTATCCCAAACTTACTCAAAAATTCCAAAACAGTTGTTACGTGATAATGCAAATTTTCTTATAATATTTAAACAAGATGATGTAAATTTAAAGCATATTTATGAAGAACACGTAAGTTCTGATCTGTCATGGAATCAATTCAAAAATATTTGTATTACAGTTTGGAGCAATCCATATAACTTTGTTTGTATTAGCAAAGACTCACCATTCAACAATGGCAGATATAGAAAAAATTTTGATACTTTTTTTACCTCAAATGAAGTTATAAAGTGAATAACATGCAAAAAAAATTAGTTTTGCTCTTTCCTTACTCGTGCTCAGTACTATGAAATAAGATGGACAAAAATATTAAAATGGAATTAATTAAATCTGCTGACTCCATAAAAAGTAAATTGAAACAAATGAAAAACCAGGAACATGAACTTAACTTATCGCTTGATAAAATGCTAAAACCTGTTTCGGAACCCCTTAAAACCCTAGTGAACAAACACGACTCGAGACAAGAGTCTAAAACATTTCTAGAAAATATTAGCTGTGAGGAAAATCTGTCATCCACGAACTCTGAAGCAATCGAGTCGGATAATAGTAGCACATTTTCGTCTGCTAAGTGCAATGATTTTTACGATGCTGATTTATATTCTGCAAGTTCTCCTAAAGACGAAATAAAAGATAATTTAGAAATATCTCTAGAAAGTAAAGACATCTATGGTATTTACGATGGTGTAAACGTACCATTTGGAATAAGGACTGAAAATAAAACTTTGATGATTGGCAACTCAGTCGTATCATTTTCTAAAGTTGATAGTTTAAAAAACGATAAGGACTTTATAATTAAAATCGGGGACAAAGCTTACGCTTTGACTCCTGGGCTAAAAGAACTTTTACTACGAAGAAAACCTGATATCAAGTCAATAACAAGTAAAGATAAACTTGTTTATAAAGATATATTATATCATACAAACGCTCATAAAAGAGATTTTAATCCTAAGGGTCAAATAAGAGGTGACAAAGGAATCAAATATCGAGAAATAATCAAACCATTATTTTCTGAGACATCAACAGAAAAAAGTCGGTCTAAAGTTGGAGGTAGCTTGCCAAAACTTAAGAAATATAAATCTAACACTGACTTGATATATTGGGATGATCCAAATGAATTGGTTGAGAGATTAAAATTATTAATAGCCTCAAGAGATGCCGGCAATACAAACCATGACAATGAAATTTTATCTATCATCGAAGAATTAAAAGAAGCTAGCATAATTAGGGGATAAATACTAATAAAAATAAACTTCTGAATCAGTATCACATAGGCATTCTTAATGAACATATTAAAAATAAAACAAAGATTAAATTAATCAAAGGTAGCGATTAATAAAAGAAGAGATTCTAAAAGAGAAGACATACCTAAAAATGAGTAAAGCCGATGTTGTAAACGAAATCCATAAAAGTGCAAGAATTAACTTTCAGAGAAGAAATGTTATTATGAAAGATATAGATGACCTATGGCAAGCGGATTTAATTGATATGCAGTCAATTTCTAAAGAAAATAAAAACATAACATTTATTCTGGTTGTTATTGATACATTTTCAAAATATGCTTGGGCCTTCCCTTTAGAAAGCAAGAACAAAGACGTTGTACATAAAACTTTCAAGATTTTATTGGATAAAGGTCGCATCCCTAAAAATCTACAAACTGATAATGGAACAGAATTTTATAATAATAAATTTAAAAATCTTATGAATTCTTATCACATTAACCATTATTCAACCTTTTCAACAAAAAAGGCTTCAATCGTTGAGCGATTTATCAGAACACTAAAATCTAAATTATTCAAAGAATTTAGTTTAAAAGGTAGCTACAATTGGATAGATAATAGCCTTAAGAATGTTGTTTATAACTACAATCATACACACCATCGGACTATAGATGAAATTCCAGCAAATGTGAATAAAGTTAATAAAAAACGTATATTGGAAAGATATGCGAGTTTGGTAAAAAAAGGTCATATAAAAAATAGGTATAAAGTGGGTGATTATGTGCGTATCAGTAAGTACAAAGGAACATTTGAAAAAGGATACACTCCCAATTGGTCGACGGAAATATTTAAAATTCGAAAAGTACAAAATACAGCGCCTATTACATACTTGATTGAAGATACAATCAGAGGTCAACCTATTTTAGGAGCATTTTATTCGCAAGAACTTCAAAAGACGAAACATCCCAAGGTATATCTTGTTGAAAAAGTAGTTAAAAGGAAAGGAAACAGGGTTTTAGTAAAATGGCTAGGTTTGTCTTCTGCAGAGAACAGTTGGATTGATAAGACAAATATATTATAGTGAATTCATTTGCCCAACTAATTGATAAAAATAATTATTTATTTATTAAATCTTTAATTCTTTATTGATCAGTCTTATAATGTGTATTGGAAAGAGGAAGGAAAGGGAGCAGGGTTTTAGTAAAATGATTTTATTGAAAAGTCGAATATATTGTAAAAAAAAAGAAACTCATTGTTAATTGACATAATGTATTTATGCATGTTCAATTCCATAATTGATCAGTCATAAGATGTGTATTGGAGAGAATAGTCTTCTTAATTGGCTTATAAATATTTTACCGTTTGAATTGCACTTACCTGGATACAATTATTGTGGTCCTGGTACCAAATTAATCAAGAGACTTGCACGTGGAGATAAAGGTGTAAATAAATTAGACGAATATTGTAAAGACCACGACGTTGCCTATCACAATTCTTCAAACTTAAAGGATCGACATAAAGCAGATTTAGTTTTGCTTGAAATGGCAAAAAAGCGTGTAGTTGCTTCTGATGCGAGTGTTGGGGAAAAACTTGCAGCACATCTAGTAAGCAAAGCAATGTTAACAAAAATAAAAACCGGTGCTGGGCATAAAATTCGTAACCGTAATAAAAAACTGCTAAATAAAACTTCATCTGGACATGGTCTAAAAAATAAGTTAAAAAATATTATTATTAAAACGAAAAGACGTGTACAAAAATTAAAACCAAAATGCAAGAAAATGGCAATAGAATTAGCTATGGCTGCTGCTAGAGAATTAGTTGATAATTCGTCTATAAAACTTCCTCGTGTGATTCCTATACCAAAAACTGGTGGAGTTTTACCATTGATTCCTATTTTTGCTGGATTATCTGCCGCGGGAGCCTTAGCAGGTGGTGCGGCTGGTATAGCCAAAACCATAAATGAATTTAAAATGGCTAAAAAGCGTTTTACTGAATTGAAGAGACATAATGAAAAAATGGAGGCTCTTTGTATTGGAAAAGGACTGCATCTTAAACCTCATAAAAATGGACTAGGAATATTTGTATCGAAAGAAAAAAACTAAAATACCGGCTACCCAAACGAGCCTTAACTAATGTTGACATTTTGAAGTATGGCAATAAAATTCCGTATTTTAGAGGCGTCTATATGAGAGATGAACTCCCTAAAAAACCTTTTAAAAAAGAATGCGGGGTCATTAATTTAGATACTTCAAATAATCCTGGTTCTCATTGGGTAGCCTACGGAAAATACAATGATTATATTGAATATTTTGACAGTTATGGTAATCTTAAGCCCCCAAAGGAATTTATTAAATACTTAGGTTCCAAAGTCCATTATAATTATGATAATATACAACATGATCATCCTTTCAATTGTGGACACCTTTGTTTAAGCTTTCTAAAAAAATTTTGGTGTACTCAAGGAATAAAATAAACAGGATCTACCAAAAGTGTCCAGTATAAAAACATGTCTGTCACGATTACCATCTCCGGAAACAAATCGGAATTAGATACATACTTTCAACCACCTTTGAGTTTATATGGTCTGTATGAGTGCGGTTTGCTATACTTTGCAGTACTGAATTCGATACCTGACCCTGACTTATATGTTAATTATAATATTCTGCCTGTGATCAGAATCGAATGTGACCTAGTACACGCTTCGTACTCCAACGGATTACCAACTCATATAATTCATGAATTTGTATCTAATAGTGCTACTAGTAATAAGTGCGTAGAAATACCGAAAAACGTTATCTATTTTCCAGTGAACAAAGACGTAATTCCATCTATATCTGTTAAGATTGTTGATCAATTTGGAAACCGCATTCATTTCAGAGAAGAACCAAATATTCAAATACGTCTTCATCTTAGAAAACTAAAATGATATTATATAATAAAAACCCTACAGTCAACTTAAAGCGTCTTATTTCTTCTACAACCACTGTAGGACAAAGACGTAAGATAAAAGTTAAGAAACTGACTAAAACAAATAAAGATTTCCTCAGAGCCCTAGGTTTTAAAGTATGAATATACTACAGATTACTGAATCACCTCACTTCGATACTTCGGTTGAAAGTTATGAAGTCCATACATACAATCCCTACAGTAACAGTTTTAGAGAAAACGATGAAATCAGAATCCCCATACACCAACAAGACATATACGTGCTACCATCAGCCAGTTCAATTTACATCGAAGGGCAAGCAAAACTCTTCGACAAGGATGGGAAGCCGATTAAGAAAGCTATTACGTTCAGTAACAACCCTGTTATGTTTTTGTTTCAAGATATCAGATATGAAATAAACGGTGTAGAAATAGATCGTATAAAAAATTCTGGAATAACATCAACAATAAAATCATACGTTTCAATGAATGATGGAGAAAATAAAGTTGGAGCTTTATGGGGTTGGAACATAGACGGATTTAAAAACGATGGCCAGTTTAGTGCTATTGTACCACTAAATAAAATTTTAGGGTTTGCCGAGGATTACAATAAAATTGTGATGAATTGTAAACATGAACTTATACTGAATAGAAGTAACTCTAACTTAAACAGCATTATATTATCTGATGATGTAACGCATTTACAAATAGATATAGATAGAGTACAGTGGCGCGTGCCTCACATAAAAGTATCAGATCGGGAACGTCTCACACTTCTTAAACATTTAGAAAGAGATAAACCAGTTCAGATAGCGTTTAGAAATTGGGATTTATACGAGTATCCATTACTTCCTAAAACTACAAAACATTCTTGGTCCGTCAAAACCGCCTCACAATTAGAGAAACCTCGATATGTGATTTTTTGCTTACAAACTAATAGAAAAAATAATAAAAGCAAAGATAGTTCACTGTTTGATCACTGTGAAGTTACAAACGTTACACTATTTTTGAATTCCCAGTATTATCCCTACGAACAACTTGGTTTAAATTTTGTTGAGAATAAATACAGTATATTATATGAAATGTATATAAAATTTCGTCAGTCGTATTACAACTGCCCTGCGGACCCCTTACTTAATTTAGTTAATTTTAAGGACAAAGCGCCTCTGTTTATTATAGACTGTTCAAGACAAAACGATAGTTTAAAAACCGGCCCCGTAGATGTGCGGCTAGAGATTGAATGTGCAGCACCAATTCCAAATAACACAACTGGATATTGTTTAATTATTAACGATCGACTTGTTGAATATAAACCTTTGAGTAACATAGTGCGCAGATTATCATGATCATTGTAGATGTTCAAGGTTTTAAAACAGAAACAAATGAATTTATAGTAAAAGAAATTGCTATAATATGTAACAATAAAGTTCAGGTATTTTTAATTAAGCCACCATTCCCATTTTATAATTTGACAAAACGAGAAAGACGAGAAGTTAGTTGGCTCGAACGTAATAAAAAGATATATTGGGGTGAAGGATTTGTGCCTTACGCAAATCATCAGAATTTGATTGTAGATATATTAAGAGATAAATGTGTTTACATCAAAGGTACCGAAAAAGTGTTATGGTTGAAAGGTATTCTAAATAATAATAATGTCAATAATTTAGATGACAAAGGTTGTCCTAGCTTGTTACGATTGTGTGAAAAATATAAACATTCTCATGAAGTTTATAGTTGTATATATCATGACTCATTATGTACTTTAAAAAATGTTTTGTGTTTAAAAAAATGGTGTTTAGACAATAAACTTTTTCAATAAATATTTTCTTGTTTTATTGCTAGATTTAAGAAATTCCTATGATAGTTTATAAACTGTCAGTCACAGCATGATGAATTACTCACACTTTTATAAATACGCTTAACAACTTAGAACTTCTCGTTTTACTGAATTGAATAAACAGAAGTATTGTAGAATTATGTATGTGGTGACATCTATCTGACTACACAAACACTACGCAGACAAGTAGTTACTAGCAGAATACTGACTGGCTTATGCCAAAATAATGTCATGAATCCTGCATCTCAAAAGTAAAGCTTCCCCGACGAACTACTTGCTACTAGCATATAATATAATAATACGAAGGATAAAAATAATATAATATAATAACACCCACCTAGTTGTAGAATCCGCCCTTTTCTATGGAAGAACACCACACTTTAGACCGCCATATAATTTCGGAGTAACGGTGACTCTGATTTTACATGGAGGAACGAAGTATGCTGTACCTTCATAGAAAAGGGAGGATTCTACGACTAGGTGGGTGTTATTAACCATTAAATTTGGCGTTTGTACATATGTTAGTTCGTCATAAAACTTTACTTGCGCGATGCAGGATTCATGACGTCATTCCATCAAGTTAATTAAGAGGGGTAGTTTAGTAGTAGCATTTGATGACCTACACCAGTAGGGTATAATTGGGGGCTTCTGCATCGCGCAGCTCGAGCGCAGGCGAGAGCAAGTGAGGCAGAACCCCCAATTATACCCTACTTATATCAGTACATTGACGCCCTAAAGTATGACTAGGGATTTCTGTTACACGCTATATATTATAAAACTAGCGACCCGCCCGTCTTCGCACGGATATAAATTAGAAAATAAGAGTGAGTTTAGCCTACGTAATCCATGTAAATTTATTTTTTGGCGATTTGGTTGCAATTTTTTTTTATTTTCTATTTACAAAAAAACTTAATTAGGCTTTTTTTTTATATATATATAACCCATCTGTGAAAAATTATCTAAGCGATAGTGAAAACCGCATCAGAATCCGTTGCCTGGTTTAGGAGAAGTTAGCGGATAAACAGACAGACAGATGCGGAAAGCGAATTTGTTTTATACGATGTAAAGATAATCTGCAAGTTGATGACGTCAAAATCGCTAGAGGAAAAAAACTAATAGATAATACAATTGAAACGTCACTACATAATTACCCACTTACACAGTCAACCAGTGACGGCCATTTTGCTCGCACAAAGGTGCCGACGCATTCAACAATTAGGTCGACAGCATGTAACTAGTGTTTCACGCACGACGGACGATCCTATCCGTTCATGTGTTCGTAACAAGGCTTTGACGGCTTAGCATCAGGTAGGTGTACAAGTTGCGATGGAACCCGATCGCGATGCGCACTTGAAATAAATACGGTCTGGAGTGGATTGTAGTGCGGGTTCAAAGCGTTGCTGTTCCGTTTTGGATTTTGACGAGATATTTTGTGTTGTAGGTATGTAGATTTTCAATACAACATGTTCTATTCATAATGGTATTGACGCTGTTAGATTTTGCGATTACGCTGTTATTATCAAGAAGCAAGAGTGTCGCCGCTCAAAAAACTAGGGGAAGATGCAATATGAAAGGGAGAAGGGATTTTTTACAGTCATCACTAGAAATATCAATACAACATAAACGCTATATAGTGTAAAAGGATTGACATTCATTAATTGACATATTAGTTTCAACTTAGATGTCAAATATTTTACGTTAATCGGAAAAGAGGTTTCACTGGCCATTTTTGATGCAAAGTTAATTATATGAATAATATAAATAATGTTAAATATAATTATGATTATTATAAAGCATGTAATGATTACTGCTATTGTAGGAAATTATCAAACCAAGTTTACCACCTACCAACTCAAGTCTTAATTCCTATTGAGACACTACCTACCAATTGTTCGACTGTAGGGCAACAGCCTCTTCTCACACAGCCATACCATCACTGCATAATTAAATTAGCATCATAAGCCAGCTACCACCACAATCATCGTTCCCCTCCAAGATTTAGTTCCGCAAATTTGAATAATTTCCCCGTGAGCTCTTTCCGCGCCATCCGAAACAACAAAGCCACGGAAATGAAAATGGCGGGGCCGTAATTGTGTTTCGGTTTTGTTTTTCACTTAATTGTAGGCACGTGTATATTTTTATCAGCGGGAAATAAGTGTAGGAAGCTTATTATAAAGACAAGGAACCTCCAAAAATGTAAACCTTAATTTTTTCGTCACGCTCATGCGCTGTGAGTCTTAGGCTGGCCGCTTTTGCACGAAATGCACCTATTTCATACAGTTTTACATGGTGTATACGTTCCTATATTTTGAGCTCGCATCATTAGCAATCTGTATTCTATATTCAGAAATCACTAGCTTTAGAAAATAATTAAAACTAACAGGATATAACACGCAATAAATTCTTTTGAATCGCTTGACGGTTCGACCAATCATAATATCATGCAGCGCGAT
This sequence comes from Xylocampa areola, assembly GCA_935421205.1. NCBI lineage: Eukaryota > Metazoa > Arthropoda > Insecta > Lepidoptera > Noctuidae > Xylocampa > Xylocampa areola. Next base: position 17,108,877 of record OW285207.1, read on the forward strand.
AGTTTAAAAGACAGTAAGTAATTAACTATTTTTAAGAAATCCTTTTAAAATATAAATGTCCAGGATGAGATCAGATTCTGCATTAATTACCTTGGAGTGTTTCAAATATTTTAAACACACAGTATTTTTTTATTTAGTTTATTGATTATAATTAGAACAAGGGTTCTAAAATGGCCACTTAGAGCATTTCTTAAAATTAATAATTATTTAAATTGAGTAATTTCTTAAGATTTTGCTATTTGACACATTAGCAACGCCTATTCGTGACCCATTTTACAAATCTCCATAGAAAACTGTCAATTAATTAATATTTTAATTACTTTTTATGAATTGCACGCAAATCATAATATATTATGATTTAATTGATTTAAAATTTCGCGATTTGTACACATTTTAGAAATATATAAATCGGGTCTATATCGCGATATTTTATATAAAAGGCTTTTACGATACCTTTGTCTGCCCGTGACCACGGCCGGTGCAATTCGGTCGAAACGTCGGGAAACAAAAAAGGTATCGTAAAAGCCTTTTATATAAAATATCGCGATATAGACCCGATTTATATATTTCTAAAATATTATGATTTATCTATGAAGTGACCATTTAACGATTTGTGAAATAAATCATATATTAGGATTCTATTATAATTCAGCCAAAATGGCCTTTTTGACCCTCTGAAGAGAAGTATGTGTAAAACACACCAATGGTAGTACACCCATATTTCACCAGTACGGTTATTGAGTATCGCTAATAAGTGGTGGGCCTATTTCCATCAACTAGGCCCAATTCCATACTCCGGGCTGTTACTGAGAATTTCCTAACAGAAAAACCCAAAATCACTTTGCCCGACCTGGAAATAGAACCCAGGACCTCATGCTCGGCAGTTACCCTTGCGACCACTAAGATTAGATTTGCGATTCTTCATTCATGACCATAATTCAAATTTTTCAATTTTTTTTTCCATGAGAGCGATATTTTACACCATACTATTAGTACCATATTTTAAATGATTGATTATTTGTGATAAAAATTTTCTTAATAGGGTTTTCAATACTTCACTACTTCAGATAGATACTTCTACAGATGTTCTGATACGTCACAGTTGACATGATCATTAGGTTAAAAAGATTTCCAGATGATGCTTATCTTTTGTAACCCAAGAGACTTATTATAGTTATGTGCCATTCGAAACTTACACAAAACAAGTGCAGTTTCCGATTCTAGACGTAAATCGTCTCACACAAAAGTGTAGTGACAAAATTTCGCCTTCGAAATTGTCTATATCTATTTTTTTTCCATTACTTTTTATAATGAATACAGAGACTGTGTGGACTCCAAATTAGCGTATAAGTGTGCGGGCCCACGTCGGTGCCTGTCTTGAATAATTTAAGCACATTCTACCCGCAATTTGAGCATATTAAAAACGGACCCTCCAAAATTAGGCACAGCCACAGGCGAAGGCTTGAAAAAGTACGTGGTACGCTTTAAATTAGGCATTTGATTCAGTTAAATTGGTCAATCTAGACGAAATGTTTAATAATACATCCTTAGGCGTAACTAGGTAAGGGACAAGATGTCACGCCTCGTTCCAGCGTATACTGACACACCAGTTTAGGTTACTCGAGTCCTGGGACCAACCAACATTCCAATAATCCCTCCAGAACCCCCCTTTTTTCTTATCTCATGGTTGACGAATAACCTAGTGCCAGAGCTTAAACCATCCATAGGTCTCTGGCATGGATTTACACACAATTGAGAATATTGAATAAATTCAGGCGTTACCTTTTGAAAATCCATTTTATTTGCATCCATCGAGAAGATGTTTTCTTGTGTGTTTAATAATTAATTTATTATACGAATTCGACCACGAAAATATAGTTTAACGATCTCTCAGTCACGACTACTGAGCGTGAAGTTGTGAGTTCGATTCCCGGGCAAGGTAATGTGTTATTAGATTTTTACATACATACATACTGATTTTAAACTTTCGCGATTTGTACACATTTTAGAAATATATAAATCGGGTCTATATCGCGATATCGTAAAAGCCTTTTATATAAAATATCGCGATATAGACCCGATTTATATATTTCTAAAAAATACATACGAGTACATACTGTCAATCACACCTCCACTTGCTATTCCATCGTCAGTTCTGAGACACCTCTTTCGCTTCAATGGGTTTTTATGTTAGTAAATTCTCAGTAGCAGCCCGGAGTCAATAATTGTTGCTGTAAGTGTCATCACCTATTAGATGGGACTTAATCAATTTGAGTTCTGATGAAATGTGTTATATTTTAACAGTAGTACGTTTACAGCCCAAGGATTCAGGAAATACAAACGTGGTTTTATGTATGAATGTGTATTCCTGTACCAATTGCATTCATTCAAAGTAGTAGGTACTAAAATATATAAACTATATACTATTCAGTCCACAATGTCCACAGCGAGGTACTTCGTTATAGATCGTTCACAGATCATCAATCACTTAGGTCAATATCAATAAGTTACTCCATATCACATAGGAGCTCGAATTTTTTTGGAAATATCACGGTCAGTTTTATTTAAGTTTCCTAACTAAATATCAGTGTAATAACAATAACACAAAAGGAACATTACCTATAGTAGTGTTATGTTTTAGGGTTCATGTATGCATGTGTGTTAGTGGATTTTTTTATTCCACCTTAACTTCTAAATGACTGGACCGATTTCGATGTACGCGGTATCGTTAATTCTTAGGTTTTCAAAAGTAACGGCGTGCTTTTTAATTAATCATCTGGTTACGTAGCCTGCCACAAACTTAAGCATAACTCAAACTTCATAAGATAGTTCATAATCTTTACTTAGCAGCGGGTGGAAGAAGGCTAATAATGTTGATGATGATACATAAACCAAGTCTGTGCATCACGAAATTGCTCAAGCAGATAATACGTGCACATCTAAGGAGGAGTATAGGCTTCTAATTAATTTACGATATTTCCTGTTTCTTTGCCTGTTGTCGTTTTTCAGCAATTTTTTTTTTTCAAGCGCTTTGATTGTTTATATAGACATTAATCAATCAAATCGGCCAGACAATATACTAATTAGAAAGTCCAGTAACCACAAACATCGCTATCATTAATTTGTTAATTAATTAAAACATTACCACTTTTTTAAAGATATTTTAAAAGCGATGGCTGCAAGGATTCAACTCACGACACCCGAAACGTGAAAACGGTTTTCCAAAATTTTGTGCTAATTAAAAATGTTTTAATAGTCTTTTTGTTTCTTACCTATGTTGAGGTTGGTGATATCTTATTTAATTAAAAGCCTCGACTAAAATATATATATAATTCTCAATTTTCGTAGTCTATCTACGAGAATCGCTTTCCGTATCGAGCTACTTAATTATTGCCTGCAACTATTAATAATCCCTTACTTATCAAAGACAAGTAGCGACATCTATTAGTAGTCTTTACAATTACCTATTATTAGTGTTACAACTTCATCATACGGTGCTTTTTTAAACTTGATTAAATAATAAAAAGTTGTCATAATGTTGTGCCTATGTCACTCCATCATAGCCAAATTATGTATAATGCGAAAGTTTGTGAGGATGGATTGCTTTTTTTACTCTTTCACATGAAATAACTACAGAACGGATTTGGTTGAGATTTGGCTCGCAGATAGTTCATAATCTGGAATAACACAAATAATACTTTTTATCTTGGCTGGACCAAATTCTGAAGTCCATGCAGATGAAGTCATGTTTAGAAGAAAGTTATAATATAATTTAAAAAGCTTTCCAGCTACAACTGACATAGGGTTATGCAAAACACTGTTAAAGATACTAATTCCATACATATTAATGAGGTCATCTTATGGTTGCTAAGTAAAAGAAAAATCATAACGGATTGGCTTCAGAACTGCTAAAAGAACTGAACATTAAGAGTAGGTACTAAACCAAACTTAGTTAAAAGGGATGCAATGCCCAGGGGCATACTAAAGAGCTTTGGCCCTTGCAAGGGTAGGTCCAAAAGGGATGTAAAATGCCCTAACAAGAAGGCTTAACGGAAGAAAGGTATGTTTTCCAACTACCTGAGGGATTGGCAACCGCTTGTATGGTAAATGGTCAGTTTTGAAAGATATTTATCGAAAGAGATTTGTTTTGCTCCTGTTTTGGCGAATATAGGTACCTAAAGTCTTACGATCAAACGTTACAATTGAGACAAGATTCCAAAAAAAAGACTTGAAGTTGTCGTTCTGTTACATGTCAATTTTGAACCCACTACAAGTTAGTTACACTAAACTGTCAACTGCCTCAAAACACATAAAACATCTAGGACAATTTAATAGAAATATATAAGCATTCCAATGAGACTAGACAATAACATAGTCTAATGGGAGATAGGCGTGATTATGTGTACGTATTACGAAATTACCCAATAAATTAGGAACTTATATTAATATATTCTCGCGATGACGTCAGATTGTAGGTCTGTACCTACAATCTGACGTCTTCAGCGACAGACGTTGATAAACACATATCGAAATATATTTAGATGAACAGTATTACAGCTAAGCCATTTTTTTTTATGTGAACCTCTGTGTTATTGGTGGGCAGTCACTGCAATATTCGACGATATGTCTCATGTTTATATGAACGACATATCTCGTCTTCTCAAGTAAGCGATTACATCGAAATCCAAATTTAATTCTATGTCCAATTAAGATCGGACACCAACATATTCGTATGATGACATAAGGCTGACTACACATTTGCGTGCGGGGACAGTGACAGCGACGCGTCCGCGGCTCGACGGTAATCGATCGCGCGTCATCAATCACGCTGTCGCGTCACACTGTTGCCAGAGCTGGTTTTGTGCGTTTTATTAGCGGCTGTCCATCGCCTATGAATATTAGTCATCGTATGCGGATGGCTGAGTGGGTGGCGATTATAAGCCCGTAATTTAAGTGTTATTGATTGAGTTGCTTATTTAGGTGGATAAACCTTATTATAAAATATGCAAGTTCGTCTGCGTGAAAATTCAGAATTGGGTCCGGGATTAAAATAATATCTCAAGTATTAACCCGGATTATAATCTACCTGTATATCAAATTTCATCCAAATCTGCTAAGTAGTAATTGCGTCAAACAGTAACAAACATTCATCCATCCTCACAAAGTTTTGCATTTATAATTTTAGTAGGATGACACTGTATTGGTATAGTCGTCTGTTAGGGAATTGTGAAACTTAATAACTGTATTGGTAAAAAATGGGTGTAAAACTGTGTATATCTCTGCTAACGTCTTCGAGGGATACAGGGATAATCCTATGATAAACATAAATTGAACCTGCAATTGTTATATCTCTTTTCTGATCGTATCGCAATATTTTTTTGGCTATTTGCTAAGACACTTGCCTTAACCATTATGATCGGACTAGTGCAAAATAGGACCTAAATTTCTACTGTGTCTAGCGATTAACGAGCTTGTCGCCGAATTTTCCTAAAAGGTGTAACTGCACTGTGCCGTATACACTGCAATGTGCCCTCATAACTAACTGTTAAATATACATATTTTGAAGCTTAAAATAAAATATGAGATAAAAACTGAGAATTTTGGGAACGTTACCGGGAACTTGGGAAACTCTTCGGAACTGAGTTGTCCGCGTCCGTAAGAGTTAAAATGGAATCCCTACACGTGGGCCCTGGTTGGTGCAAAACAGGCAACAGAACTCTGGTGGGAGGCTTCGACCGCGGCTGGTTACCACCCACCGGACGACGCCATGTCGTCAAGTGACTTAGTCGTGTATCGGGATGTAGTCTGGTGCAACCGTTGCGGAACACGGGTCTGAGCAGTTGCATCAACTCCCCAACTATCGTTCTCCCAAAATCTAGATTTATTCTGAATATACGTGCTCCATCCTCGGTCACACCATCGCTTACCATCAGGTGAGTTGGTGGCCAAACCTAGAACCATGTTTGATTAAAAAAAAACCACTAAGGATATCCCTGGGAGGGCGAATATTCCAACATAACTTACCGTGATTTACATATACCTTCACTGAAAATTCCAGTGTCTTACCAAATAACATTTAGAAAGTCTTGTGTGTGTTCTGTTTTGCGCCGACGCGGAAATAGAACCCGCTATTTTAAGCAAGGAAAGCTTTCTGCGACATTTGTTGCGCTTGCGCATAATTTTGCTACGTTAAGTGGACACTAAATTGCATGTCGGTTTATGGGGCATGTGACCCATAAACGCTGCAGTGTTGTCGGGCAGCTAGGTTTGTCTCAATGGAGTGTTCCATTGAGACAAACCTAGCTGCGTCAAATGTATCCTGGAAATAAGATTAATTAGAAGTTTATGAATTATAGTGTTCAATTTATAAGTAGTGTAACAAAAATAGTATTCAAACATTTACACAAGGCAACCTACTATAAATAAAAATGACTGGATAAAAACAGTACAGGTACAGTTATTGTCAAAAGTGTACATTTACAAAATAATTATGAAATGTTTCATAAAAATTTATCAGATTTTTAACTTTAGTATCATTTTGATTAATACAGATGAATATATATCTGCCTAGCCTTTTCCCAATTACATTGGGGTCGGCTTCCAGCCAAACCGGATGCAGCTTAATACCAGTGTATTCAAAACTCAAAAAAAAAAACACGATGTGTAACACGATATCTCGTGGTATGACTGGTTGTCAGATTTTCAGGCCTTTGACTACCTGTAACGGCTGTCATGGATCTTAATTTGACAACCGGGACCGACGGCTTAACGTGCTCTCCGAGGCACCGAGGGGTCTCGGTATGAAATGATGGTCACCCATCCACAGACCGACCGCGGCAAGCGCAGCTTAACCTCGATCGATCGATCTGTGCGGCTGTTACTTAGCCACGAGCCCCTCTGATTATTACAGATGAATATCGTTTCCATTAAAAATGTACCTTTTTTAGTTTATTATAAACTTGATTTTGATATCTCCAGCTAGGTATGTACATAGTATTCGTACAAATTGATCTTTCCAAGATAAACTTTTTATACTACTATCTATAGATACGTCTATAACACTTCTATTTTGAAACTAAGACCGAATCCATCCCAATATTAAGTGAAGGTGTTAGCGGGGGGTTAATTAAAACGGTCGCGTTGCACGGTTGACACGCTACACGGTATGTCGCCCGTTGCTAAGCAACCGATCGCTTTGAAGTGCACGCTAGCGCTCCACAGTCTCACTCGATTGTCATATGGAGATATGCTTGGAATTTATTGCGCGTTTTTTGGAACGATTTTATAGAAAGGAGACCGAGGAGAGAAGGAGGGAACCCCCCTTTCTATATACTCGTATCCAAGAAACGAGTTAAATATAGCAATGAGAAGTTTATTTCATTTCATCGTAATTCAAAGTATCGTCTTGCGACAGATTTTTGAGCTCCCTACTGATGGTTGAGCAGAACGGTGACTGCCTATTAAGTAATTTTTCTTCATCTTGCCTTGCTTTAATATTTTCATATATTTTTATAACGTAATTAATGCATGCGAAGCGAACACCAAAGTTAAGAAATTCTTCAGTAAGAAAAATTTTACTGCGAACGGGACTCAAACCCGTGACTTTCTGGATAAGTACACCAGTTGCTTGGCAACCCAGCTATAATATTTCAGTTGCCTTATATTATGTCGTCCCGTTGCTTAGCAACCGAACGCTCCGTAATGCACGTGAGGACCCCCTCTGTTACTCGATTATTTTTCGCGCCTTTTGATTAATCAAACGTGATTTGAGTTCATTGTGATATGGGACGGAAAAGAGTTGATTAAACGTTATGATTAAAAGTTGGTATCCTTTGTTGAAAATTGCAGGAGTTTGTATAGAGATTTTCCATTTTCAGACGCGATTTCTATAATAATATTTTATTTGATAAAATGAATTCCTGCTAAACAGTAAAAGTTTATTACCATTACTTTCAATATAAATGAAATGACTGCCTCGTTGGTCTAGTGGTCGCAAATGCGACTGCTGAGCTTGAGGTCCTGGGTTCGATTCCCGGGTCGGGCAAAGTGTTATTGAGTTTTTCTGTTAGAAATTTCTCAGTAGCAGCCCGGAGTTTGGAATTGTTCCCGGTAGATGGCAATAGGCTCACCACCACATGGGACTTAATAGCAGCATTGGTGAAATGTGAGTGTATAACTGTGTACACCTTTGCCAACCCCTTCGGGGAATACAGGGGTGATATAAAATATAAATAAAGTTCAATATAAAACCTGGACCAATTTTATATTATTTGAGTCACTTTTTTTTTATTTATTTTTATGGAATAGACGAGCAGACGGCTCGCCTGATGGTAAGCGATTACCGCCGCCCATGGACACCCGCAACCCCAGAGGAGTCGCGAGTGCGTTGCCGGCCTTTTAAAGGATTTGGGCCTCCGGTACCCTCACTCACTCGGCGAAACACAACGCAAGCGTTGTTTCACGCCGGTTTTCTGTGAGGCCATGGTATCAATCCGGTCGAGCCGGCCCATTCGTGCCGAAGCGTGGTTCTCCCACGGTGAGAAAATTAATAGCTCAAGCCGATATCGCCATGGCACTCAGTCTTGTTTCAGTGTGGCGACATAATTATATATTATATATGTGTTTACTTAAATATCTATGTATACCTGCCTCATTTGTCTAGTGGTGTCATAATGTTAGACGCAACTGCTGAGGTCATGAGTTCGATTCCCGGGTCTGGCAAAATTTTATTGGATTTTTCTGTTAGAACATTCTCATTAGTCAGTCAGTCACCTCAGTAGATGACAATAGGCTCACGACCTATAGTATAGGACCTAATAACAGTATTGGAGAAATGTTTGTGTGTAACAGTGTACACCTTTGCTTACCCCTCCAGGTAATACAGGCGTGAATACTTTTTTACTTATAATGTGTACCTATGTTTATCGCTACTACCTGACATGATCATGTTCAGCAGGGTGCTAACAGAAATCCAAACAAGACGCCCTTAATAATCTGTGACCCAATATTTTGCTGGATCATTAGGTACGTTTAGGAAGGTCTCGTTTATCTTTACAAACGTGTTACTTTAATGTGACGCAATTTCCAATATTCGGGTTACATCTTAACAAAACATATTGTGTCGACGCCTAGATCGCCTCAATTCATACATTATTCATTGACGAGTGGCTACCGTTTCCACGGCAGCTGGGATCGGGGACACCTGTGAGCGAGCAGCGAGCAATGTACGGCGAAATGTTAGAAATTCCCATTGGTGTAGCTATAAAGTGGCACGCAGAATGACGACCAGGGTCATAGATGAGATACTGTGCCTGTACTACGCATATACGCTGTGTAATATACATAGGTATTGTGGTCTATACAATATTGTATATTATAGACCACATAAAATAACCCCTCAATAATACCGGCGATTCTTTTTCTTCCAGAAATAAAGCCTATTCAATTAACATTGATAAACCCAAAAGAAAAATTCTAACATTGGTTTCAACGCAATTTTGACGAACCACACGTTGGACAAAGGCTATACTTAATATTTTGTGAATCTTCCATCCCAACTGAGCTACCGTGTCAAGTACAACTACCGGACACGGTAGCTCGGTTGGTCTGTCAAAGATCGTGGGTTCGAATCCCGTGCGTGTATTATTTTTCTGTTTCCTTAAAAATAATCATAAGTCCTCTACTTATGATTATTTTTAAGGATTATGATCATTACATAGCCTTACCAAAATAATTATAAAAAAAAAATTAAAACACAATAACACGTTGCCCGATCCAGCATCGAACCCAAGACTACATGCTCTAAAGCCACGCTTACGAGCACTAGACCAAAGCAGCAATTTTTCAAATATTTTTCCAGGATAATTTAATATTTTTATTTAGGAAAGTGATCACACTAAATTCACACAGAAAACCGAAAAGAATTAACGGTATTAAGTAAACCGCTTACCCTTGCCGAGTCGTACAATCTGGATTTGTGTAATCGTGCGTGTGTGCTAAGCTTTAGTCATTAGCGTGAAATTATCTTATTATGTATTTCTTACACCAAAGACGCAAGCGCGGCTGGTTTGCATGGTCGGGGTAGTATTAGGGTTTCTCGGTTATGTTTGTGTCTCGAAATATTAAACTCCCGATCATATTTCGATAACGGCGGCCTATCTCCACGGAGAACAACCTAGTACAGAGGAGATAGTGGACAAGTGTTTACGTAAACACAGGTGCACTCCCTCTTCCTTCACTCTCATAGTTCAATGCGACGGTAATCCGACACGACCTGAGAGAGATCAGGCGTAGGACATACCAATAGAATCGCTTGATTTTCATAGTTTAGCTTAGCAAGGAACGCACGCGTTGTGTAGATATGGGAAATACGGAGCATGAGTAAACACAATTTAAAAAAAACCATTAGGAAGATCTTTCTGTATCGTAAGTGCATTTACTGACTTATGATATGTCATGCGCACACGCCCAGACTGGTAACAATTATCGGAAGATCATACAAATATTGGCTCCGTGCAGGAATCGAATCCGCGATACACGGCGCAGCAGCCGGTCTCTCGACCATTGTGCCAAACACGCCCTCTACGTAGTTACGAGTAGCTTTCAATTGTTTACACGATACATGTATTATATGATTGAACCAATATTGATCCTTAATAGGATTTAAATAAGGATGTTTTTTTATCAAATTCTGCCATTATTTCAGATCTTTGTATATACATTTTTGGTACCGATCATCTGAAACCTACACGTTCGATCATATTTTAAGTAAATATCCACATTACCACGGAACACCGAGTCGTTTTTGTGTAACAATATTATAATTAATTAACTGATATTGGATGACTGATGCGCTGTGAACGCGAAATTAAAACATATTTAATTCGTATTGACACTGGCCGTCTGCAAATATACGCTTTGTAATTAATTTTGCCATTTAAATATTAATAACGAACTGCCAGTCAATGAATCGGATTGTTGAAATTTGAAAAAGGGCGATAAGGGCATTGTTGATTTTTCGTTTTATCGGCATTTTAGTATAACACACCGCTACCGTTTTGGACGTAGCCTCTTGCAGTTAACCCGTAGGGGTTTTGATCTGCGTAGCCGAACAATAGCTATGGCGAGGCAATTTGATGCCTCCAGCAAAGCATATTTAAAAAAAAACTATAAACTAAGCAAAATAGCACTAAGGGCGTCCCCTGCGGGATACGAGCCTTGGCTTAAGGCGTTGCTGGGGGGACAACTAGGGACTAGCTGGATCATATCAGTTTCCTTTTATTAAGGGATGAATTTAAAGCTACTCGCTCGGCGCGGAGCGGCTCGAGCAAGGGTCGGGGCGGAGATAATGAGACATTTCGGGACGGACGCAGACCTCGCCGCTGAGGTCTATAACGAGGCAATCGAGCACGTCGGAGTACGAGTATGCGTGTTGGATTCTTGAGCTACAGTGATCCTATCATCGGGTCTGTCCGCTACCATACGCAGCGGTACCTACGGTTTTCTGAACCCTTACGTATTTCAAATAGACGAGATTACAAGTGCTTATGAAAAGTCAAAGCGATCATATTCGAAGATCAACACTTTCCAAGGCGTTGATCTTATAGAGAACAACCGGCAGAAACTCCATAATATATTTATGTACAAAACCTGTTGTGTGGAAAAAATAACACTCCTCCCGACTGTATTTCGGTCACGGCGGCTTCTCTCTCCGGAGATTCGCCAAGTACGTAAGAAATATTATAGTGTACAAGTGTATGTGTTAACTCAGATGCACTCCCTCGATATTCACTTACATAGTTGGATGGGAAAGCAATCAAAACGGCAAAAGAAAAAAAGCTACATTCGCATCTTTAACTGCCTGCCTGACGGTCACTAGACATTGGTTTAGGTAATCGGTCTGCCCTCGTAAGTAAGAAGGCAGTAAGAAGTGAATTCTGTGAAATCGAGTTAGGTAGGCAGCAGAATCTTCCTTTTCTTTTATCTTCATTTGAGACCCAACAGCCATAGAAAATTCATTTTCCCTTCAACTCTTGTGGCAGATATACATAATATAAAGTTATATTCGTTGGCGAATCTTTATCAAAATAATCGATAACAACGTTTTTGTTTATGATCGGGGTCAATAAATTTTCACCGACGTGACGACGCCTGGTAGCCGATTCGCTGACTTGATTAATAACATTTAACAACATTAAGAGAAAAAGGTCAAAGGGAATGTGTACCGATCGAAGCTAATCATGTATTACAGATTCTACCCCGTATATATCTAAATTGATTACAAACGAATTTAATGCTGCCTTCAAACAAAGGCACGCGACATCGTTAATCAATTAACTGATGTGAATTTAATAAAATAACGTCGATACGGTAGCTCGTTGCCCGTAATGATATTACGTAATTACGAGTCGCAAAACGTGGAGCATTTTGTTGGCAGTATTAGGATTTTATATTAAACTAAATGTTACCCGCGGCATTACTTGTGTGGATTTTTCCGAAGAAATGCGATCACTTGTGTGTGAGATATTTTTCGCGAGATAAAAAGTAACCTATGACATTTTAGCTCCCCAACTATCTCCAAATACCTGGCAAATAATACGTTGAACTGTTTCTCAATTTTGCTTTGGCGAAGGACACACATATTTTTGACATTTACAATATCAATATATTTTTAGAATATGTACCTTGACTTTTACTTAATAATTAATAATAACATTCTTTTGCCAACGATGAAAATTTTACCGTTTCTTTAGACACCATCTTAAATCACATAAACAAATACGCAAGACTATTTGTGATTGGAGACATAAACATAAACCTTTGCAACACTTCTAACGACAAAACATCTGAATATCTGTGCTTGATGGCCTCACATGGCCTTCTGCCGCCTATTACTACGCCAACCAAGCATAGCTTGGAGTTGCGTACCCCAAAAACTAAGATTCAAAGTTAGTCAACCGCATAAACCAATTCTTAAAAAAATACGAAAAAAGAATTTCATAATAAAACCTTTTTGAAAGAAAATTTAATGTCAATATTGATTATGGGTCACAATACCATAAAACTTAAACGACTTTGCACGACTTTATTCAATTAGCTGGAAGGAACTTGAGGGTTACCCTTGAAGTCAATATCAATTCCAATATTAACACCATAAAACAATTTTTAATTTTAAAATATATTTACCTACATCATCATAGTTATCTTAATTTTAAAGCATGTCGGTTTAGTATCCCAATTCTTTAATGATTTTTAAGATATTTTTCCATTTAAAAGTACGAACTGACATATTTCCAATGTCAATCAAGCGGTTTTATTTTTCAATAGTAAGCCTGCTTATGTATAAGTTATTGCAGATCAAACAAGAGTAAGTTACAAATCAAAATCGGGTATTTTAAACGTCAATCTTTACTTGTGTACTCAACATTACTGTCTCTCCGTTTTTTTTATACTACTACACCTAAACATAAATAATTAAATGGCCACCCCAATCGCTTTACCAACCAAGCCATCCCGACATGTGCTCACTATTCCGATTTCTTCTTTCATATTAATACCTGTTTATTTAAGAAATCACTAGAAATCATGAGTATATGTAGCCTCTTACTTGTAGCAGCCATAAATGGTTGCTTAGTTTGAAGATCCTGTTATGCAACTAAGACATAAGTTGAACAATTGGTTTGTAAATAAGTATTTTACGTTGACCACAAATTTTAATGTAATTTTTTCCTAGCCCGGTTCGTCCAACTGGTGGTAATCCCTTCCCACCTGTCCAAGCTATTAAATATTTTGTTTTAGCGTATACATAAATTAAATAGATAAGTAATAAGATACCGTGGTTGTGGGTTCAATTTATTTATTTTTTGGTACTTGACATGTACCATTGTGACTTTTGTAACATTCTATTATGAAGTTTTTTAGTTCAACTAAGACGTCATAGACATACGGTTAGGGAAACCCTTGCAATGATGGTCTGAAATGGCCAACCCGCAGTGGGTTAACGTGGTGATCAGTGCTCGTGCCTTCTCTGTATGAGACCTCTTCTCTTTCTTGCCCTGTTGTAAGATAGCTATGGACAGCATGTAGGTATGTTATAATATACTCCACTTAAATATATCTTTAAATTAATAATGAAAAATGCACACAAAATGTATGCCCTACCAATATTTTATTACAGTTTATTAATGTATACCTAATGAAAATCTACAAAATATCATCGGTATGTAACATTGCACGTTTCGTTAATGATATTAGGCAATTACGTGCGGAATTGGGAGAATGGGGGGTGGGGTCCCAAATGTTTGGATGTAGGAATTTTTATTATATAATTTGTGAAGTTATGGGAATTCCATATTAATTTGTTACCGTGATATTAGGGTGTACTAAATTCTCTACCGCTGTATATCTACCTATCATAAAGTTTAATTTCAAAACAGTTTTTTTTACCTATCATAAAGTTTAATTTCAAAACAGTTTTTATTGTGTAAAATAATCTACATTTATTTAATATCTATTCCTTTTGGACATTTCTCCATATGGCCTTCGCACTTTGTCTATGCTTCGTGAGTTAGTAATTAGTATTGTTTGAATTCATTGTATTTTTATGTCATAAAGTTCTTGATAAGGTATTATTTTGTTATGCGTACCTTACCGACCTTTTTTCTTATTAACGTGTGGAAGTCCTCATGGATGCCCTCTACCTGATGGTGAAAGATATGTCGGACGCGTACCAACCACACGGCCGTCGCAGCACATTTGAAGGGACACCGTTAACTAGCGTGGAACAAACCAGTACCCCCACTGTGCTATGCCTATGGCACGTCACAGGGTAACGGAAAACCTCCCCGTAAATCGTCACGGTATACGATAGAACATAGTTTAGGGTCTTCATTTTACTCACAGCGTCGATGACCCTGTTTTTCCCGTACCAGTGATGTACATCCCAGGTAAGCTAAAAACCCGTATCCCCACATACGGGTTTTTAGCTTACCTGGGATGAGCACCGAGGCGCGGGAATCCTGGGACCCGGGATTTGAACCCAGGACCTCATGCTCAGCAGTCGCGCAGGCGGCCACTAATCTAGGCAGCCTAATATAATATTCATAAATCAATAATATCCATAAAAACCTATTATAAACTGCCTCGTTGATCTAGTGGTCCCAAGAGCGACTGCTGAGCGGGAAGTCTCGGGTTCGATTCCCGGGTAAGGCAGTGTTACTGAGATTTTCTCTTAGGAAATTCTCAGTAGCAGACTGGAGTTTGGAATTGTGACCGGTAGATGGCAATAGAAGTACCACCTATTACACATGGGACTTAATATCAACATTGGTAAAGTGTCACAACATATAAATTAATGTATCTAGATATTTCTAATGCTACTATATACTATTGTGGTGAGAAATAAACTATTTTTTTATTTTTTTTATTGTTGAAGTGTGGGTGTTTGATTGTGTGAACCTACTGCTTCTAGGAATACAGGCTAATATAATTATATAACTACTAATTATGTTGTGTTAAAAACTAATTGCCGCATTTCTGAAAGATCATAACTTGAGAACAGCTCGACCGAATTGGCAGTTTTTTTTTGTTTTTTTGTAGTGTTCTCAATTGTTAGGACTTTTGAAATCATCCGAAAATGAGATATTTGGATAGTATTTTTATCTATACTAATATTATAAAGAGGTAAAGTTTGTGAGTTTGTGAGGTTGTAGGGGGTAATCTCTGGATATACTGATTCGATTTTGAAAATTCTTTTACCCATAGTAAGCCACGTTATTTGTGAGTATTATGGGCTATATAATAATCCGAAAAATGAAAAGACTTTATCGTGGTAGTCGGATTTGCAAAGTAAGTCGGAGAAAAAACGGTCGAACGAACACGATACTTACGAACGCTGCCTTATCGATTACCGCCCAACGAAGTGGGCACGGGTCAGCTAGTGTAAAATAAAAAAGTACTAACAGAGTAAAGAATTACACTCCGACGCGCTCGACTGCCTCGTTATAGACCTCACCGGTGAGGTCTGGGTCCGACGCGAAATGTCATCATGTCCACCCCGACCCTTGCTCGATTCGGCCAACCTTAAATTCGTCCCTTAATAGTATAGAAACTCATATGATCCAGCTAGTCCCTAGTTGTCCCCCCAGCAACGCCCTAAGCAGAGGCTCGTGTCCCGCAGGGGACGCCCTTAGCGCTGTTGCTTAGTTTGTAGTATTTTAAAATACGCTTGGGCTGGAGGCATCAACATGCCTCGCCTAAGATATTGTTCGGAAAAAAAAAGAGTAATGAATTCTCTAAATAATTACATAAATAGAAATTTTTAGCTCTTGCGTTCAAATGTTATAGAAGTACTAACTCGTAGACTATAACAAAATGAGTACAAAAAAAAAAAAAAAAAAAACCAGCCCATAACTGTCCCACTGCAGGGCAAGGGCCTTTGCTCATACAGAGAAGGCACAAGCATTGATCACCACGCTCGCTCACTGCGGGTTGGCGATTTCAGACTACGAAGTCCAGGTTTCCTCACGATGTTTTCCTCCACCGCATGTCTGCGATGTCTTAGATGAACTAAGAAAGTACATATGACATTGAAACAGTCATATTGGTACATGCCAGGTTTGAACCCACAACCTGTGGCTCAGGAGGCGGACCAGTAACCACTCGGCCACCACGACACAAAAAATACATTCAGTTTTTTTTTTTTTCAAAACCAGTATCATCAGAATATTGGTATAAATATTTCCATTCGAAACATTGTACATAAAACATTAACAGCGCACTTTCATATAAAATATTGCAATAAATATCGATGGAATCAACAAAACCTGCATGGAATACCCACGTTGTTGTTGATGAGTTTTAAAGCAAAATTCATGTTAAATCATAACACATCTCTTGCTATAAATATGGAAGTAATTATTTCCTGGTCGTAATTAGCATGAAAAGAGAACAAATTTATGAGGAAATGATAGTAAGCATGCTTCTGTTGAACTGCTTCTCTAATCGACAATCCTGCGTATTGGTGACGTATATACCCCCGTTGGGGTCAGCAGAGTACTAATGTTGTCCAAATTTCACCAATACAGTTATTAAGTGCCATGTAATAGGCGGTTAGCTTATGGTCATCTACTGGGCACAATTCCAAACTCAAGGCTACTTCTAAGTATTTCCTAACGGAAAGACTAATAAAACTATTCACGACCCGAGATTCGAACCTAGACCTTGCACGCAGCAGCCGCACTTGTAAACAGTAGAAAGCCAGTGATGCAATATAATTTACCTGGCATATTAAGCATATTTAGTTTAATTAAATAAGCGTTACGAATGAAATCTCATCGCACAATGAGTAAACAACAACAGAAAATGCACTAACTCCTCCCTGTTATCCACTCAAAAGCCCTTTCTTTACATATTGAGTCACCGTACCCGCCCAAAAGAATAAAACAATTATCACGGCTAAATTATTTCGTCACAAATCAATTGACGAAGAAGATCACGGCACACGGAGATTTGTTTAACACGGCGCAGGGGGAGGCAGGGTGGAGGAAACAAAGAAAGGCCCGTAAAGGGCGGGCGGGGGCGAAGCTTTCAGCGAACGGCAGTACTTGCCGATCCGTCGGCATAAACGGACGCGTTACACGATTGACGCTCCCCTTACACGCTCGCGATAACAAGTGTTTGTGTTTATCAATTCATAAAACAAAACCATTTTGAATAAAGAATATGTAAAAGTGACGTCAATGTTGCGATGTTTTGTTGCACAACCAAGTGGTTGCTTGTAGTGTTGCTCGCGAAAGCGGCCGGCTTGTGAGTTACAATAAACGGTGAGAGTTCTTTCATATTATTTGGTAATATTGTAATCATGCAACTGTGTAATTGTTTCAAGGAAATCGACTAAGCAAAATCGATTTGGGATATTTTTGGAAAAACATTTTTCTCGGAATGGACTTGGTTTTGATTACACATTTTCACTATAGTAACTACACTGATGGCAAAAAAAATGAGGTTGTTTTATAATTTGAAATCTTGATTTAATAGTTCTTATTTTGGTTGTGAAAGAGTCACAACTAATACATAGAATAATGTTTACTTGAATATGTAATGAATTCGGGAGTCAATAGTTACAAGTTCGCATTCATTTGTAAGATAAACTCGGCGATATTAAATTATTGTTAGTATCCATTTCTATCCGAAACTATACATTTTCTAGCAGAATTTCCTCCTCTCTTTCTGAAAGCACATTTTGTATTTCCATTATTATATACTTATTCATATTAAGCTCATACTTTTTCCCATGTGGTAGACAGAAACTACAGAACGCTACCTGCTTACGACGTGTGTCAATACCGATCATTTCAAGAGACAATTTGGTTCTAATTGAATACTATTATTGTTTACAAGTAACCGTTTCTAAAACTATTTAAAGGTCGGTTTACAAAATTTTAATAATAATATCTTAAAATACATTTCGAACAAACTAAGTAGCTTTCATGAAACACTCTTCATTAGAGTACTAAAACTACTTAATTTCTTCTCAAATGGTGCTTATGAAAAGCAAATCACGGTTAGGGATTTAAATAAAACATATAAACATTATAATAAAACAACTTTTAACCGGATTAATCGCGTGTATTATTGGTTTTTTGTTTTAATAATACACGCGATTAATCCGGTTAAAAGTTGTTTTATTATTATGTGTAGTGATCGCGCAAACCTAAGATATTACTAAACATATAAACATTATTAGATACGGTAATTAAGTCGATAAGTCATTGAATAAAAATATTTATCCGGTTTGTTGAGTTCTCAAAGAGTATAAAGGTATGGTTGGAAGTTTACGAGTATGTTCATCATTAACGAGTAACTATCTAATGTTTTGTAATATGAATCTATGAAAATTCTTTTACATGGCATTTTATACTGCTTTGGCACATGTTGATGCCAAACCGTTTCCTATGCGGCCATCGCTGAGAGGAAACCCCGAAACAGAGGGTCAAGGTCTCTTTTACTTACTTACTTACAAAGAAGTTTTCAAATAAAAAAGTAATGATATGAGAACTATGGTAAACATGGGGCACATGAAACTTCTCGTTTTGCTTAAGTTAATAATGAATTATAGGAATCATAAAATGTTAAACTATTTAAAAAAAAAACCTTTAACTTATTATCCAGCCAAGGATTTAGTAGACGACTAAGAATATATGAAAAGTAATGTTAATACTAGCTTTGTACCTACATTTTATCCTTCGTTTTTGTATATTAAAAGTCTACAGTCATGATTGGTTTGATTAAAAACCTACACGAAATTGGGAAATTACGAAGATGTGCTTCAATCTCCTGAAAGACTTTTCTCTAGACCCGAAACATCCTAGAATGTTTGATTACTTTTTTAACTATGTTAATATAATAATAAAATACAAATTTTTTTAAAGCATCACGTCATTACGTTTCATTTGCTATGGGCACAACTATATGGTGTACAATTGTGTATATCTCTGCCTACCTTTTCGGGAAATACAGGCGTGATGCTGTGTTTTACCCAATTAATTACACTTAGACATCACAAGTAATTGCATTACTACACTCAATATTATAGAAGAATCTAGATATAGTATGTATTTGCATCTATTGTAATGAACTTCCGCCGCAAACATAACATAAAATAACATCACGCCTTTGGTCCCCGAAGGGGTAGGCAGAGATGTACAAAGCTGGACACCCACATTTCACCAATGTTGTTATTATTTCCCATTTATATATTTATAAGTGGTTGCTATCAATCGGGCAAAATTCCAAGATACATGCTGCTCTTAAGGATTTACTTAACCCAACAGAAAAACCCAACCGTCCGTTAGTCGTGTCGGTTCGGTCACCTGTATAAGGACTGCATAGATATAGCAATGACGTCACCAAAAAACGTGTTAAAATGTGGAAGAAGAATTCGCGCGTGAACAGAGGTTGAGATCGCTGAGCGGTCAGAGCGCCTGGAATATTTATCCGGGAGGCGCAGGTTCGAATCCTGCTCACGACCGTATTCTTTTTCCACAAAGATGTATAATTTAGAGTTCGCTAAGCATGCGTTAATGCTTTTCGAAGATTTATCTGTATTTACTATACTTATACTTTATCGTTCCGATTAATGTGAATAGGCTTTTACGGAATCATGCTGCCGGTCATATCGCGAGTTTGACATCAAGTTCCGGCCGCTTGACCCTCATAACAGAACAAAGGGAAAATCAAAGTTTTGTGTACTGATGTTATCTTGACTCCACCCACTATGGTTATTACCACTCATCATATTAAAGAATAATATTTACTAACTTTACTTTTTATATAAATCATTTTTATATAATTCACTTTTTATATAACGCGTTACATATGCGTAGCGAACTATTTTTTTTTAATGTTTCGCGAAAGCATGTAGGTGCGCATGATTTGAATATCTCTCGGATAAATATAAATAGAGTGCCTGGAGTATTTATCCGGGAGGCTCAGTTTAGCTCACGATCGTATTTTTCCTTTCACAACAATTTATAACTTTATCAAAGAATTTATTTATGAACTATTACTCTTTTCTTACTTTAAAGGTGGTAAATAAGATTATGACCCACCAGGTTAAGATATAAGGAAGCTTGCAACACCAAGCTTTTCCGGCAATGAATGGAATATTAAACAGTCCCCACCGTCAACCAATATATTGCAGCAAGAAGCATTTGTGACTTTTCTCACTAGACTGATCAGAGTAAATAAAAAACAAGGCAATATAAATAAAGTTTACTTCGCACATCATTTCGCTTAGCATTATTCCTGTCACTATCGCACAACTTACAAACTACAACTGCAAGGCAGAGACTGGAACGTAGCTAAGCTACAACACGTGCTAAGTAATTTATTCATATTAAATGGAAAAACAATACGGTCGTGAGCAGGATTCGAACCTGCGCCTCACGGATAAATATTCCAGGCGCTCTGACCACTAAGCCATCTCTCTCACCACCGTGAATTTTTCTTCCACATTTTAACACGTCTTTTGGTGACGTCATTCTCCTGGTCCTGCTCATGACCGTATTCTTTTTCCATTTAATATTATAACTTTAAAGTTCGCTAAGCATGCGCTAATGTTTTTCAAAGATTTATCTTTAATTAATTTATTCATCTTAGCCTCAAACATAAAGTAACTACAAAATATTTATGCAACAATCTTGTTACATTCCACAACCCATGTTCTTTTCAGACAATGCATAAATTAGTTCAGAACCAGGTAAGTGCATCCAATCAAAAGACTAAGATAGCAGCGAACAACCCCTTGCCTTCACAGTCATCTAAGATAAATATCTTTATGCCATACCGGTTTCCATCGTTAAAATGTATTGTTCTCGTATTCTCTGGAAGGAGAACCGCGCGCAACATTGTCTTTATTCTCGTATTAAATGTTATAAACAGTGTTTTGAAATGGATTTAGTATGTCCTTTTTTGTTTTTAAGTTTGATATAGGCTTGAATATAATATGTAGGGTTAATTAGATTATACAACACAACTGCCTCGTTGGTCTAGTGGTCCCAAGCGCGACTGCTGAGCAGGAGGTCTCGGGTTCGATTCCCGGGTCGGGCAAAGTGTTATTGAATTTTTCTGTTAGAAAATTCTCAGTAGCAGCCCGGAATTTGGAATTGTGCCTGGTTGGTGGTTATAGGCTCACCACCTATTACATGGGAATTTAACTAATTAAACATTAAATTAATTAATAACAGCATTGCTAAAATGTCGGTGTACAACTGTGTATGTAGACATCTGCCTACCCCTTCGGGGAATACAGGCGCGATGCTATGTTAAGTTATGTTTTGTAATTAGATAACAGACCAAAACGAATTCAGCATTATAATCGCATTCGATTAATGTTCAAATTTTCGTGAGGTCGATGAACAAACTAAACTAACTGTAAGCCGCCTCGTGGACCTCTGATTTGGATTTATACATCTTGTACTATCTACCAAAAGCTAAATAATATAACGTATTAGAAGAACTAACATCTTAAATAAAAATGTAAAATAATCTGTTGGCTCGCTAATTACGAGACACAATAGATTTTTATTGTTATAAAGTATAATGTTGTACTTCTCCAATTCGAAAAGTTAAGGACAATCCTGAAGAATATAGGTATATTCCATGCTTCACGAGTAGGTTTATGTTTGCAGTTTAATGCAAGACACGAGAGAATACAATACGTTCGTCAAAGTTGGTAATCTATTGATAAATTTTGTAGAGACCCGACATTGTTGTGGATACAAGATAGCAAGGTAATATTATGTAGAGGACTAAATAAATAACGGAAAGAGAATGCGTGGGTTAATTTAAAACCTGAGCTTAGATAAATTGGCATCATAAACAAAATCAAGTAACGTTTACCTTAATTATTGTTCACCGGTTTTAAGTAGTAACTCACGTTAATTTTATTTTCGGGTTTTCCCGTCTAAGTTCCGTAGGAGTTTGAGTTGTATAGGCCTCACAAAAGCCGTTATACAAAAAAAAACTAACCTCACGGACTGCATTTTCTAAAATCTTTTATACCCAACCACAGATCATCATCATCATCCCGCTGCCCTTATCCCAATTTAATTGGGGTCGGCGCAGCATGTCTTTTTCTTCCATACATCTCTGTCAGCCGTCATCTCCCTAATAAGTGACTAGCCTACCTTTCTACCATTCTCCGAGCTCGCTTCTTATATCGC
This sequence comes from Xylocampa areola, assembly GCA_935421205.1. Classification (NCBI taxonomy): domain Eukaryota; kingdom Metazoa; phylum Arthropoda; class Insecta; order Lepidoptera; family Noctuidae; genus Xylocampa; species Xylocampa areola. The sequence goes on from OW285207.1 coordinate 17,131,601, forward strand.
ACCCGCTCGTTTTGGCGCAACAACCCTTGTCCACTTCTCACAGTGGCCGGGTGCTGCCGCTGCGCGTCGCCTTGGGGGTACGCCCTAGGCCTTAACACACTTTCGGATACCATTGACATGCTACTAAGGTTTTGGCTACATTCTATGACCGGCCGCCTGCCTGACGTCAACCCTCCTTGGTAATGCTTTTGCTGGTAGTAACCGCCACCTACACGGTTTAATTCCATCTCCAGACTATATCACACCATTTTTTTTCCATCCGCCAGGTTCATCTGTTATCATTCAATTGCACTCTACTAACCGGGCATAGATTGTAAACCCAACAACAGTTGAGGTTTCGAAATAATCTACCGTCACAACCAGACTGACGCAATAATGCTAAAACCATAAGCGTAAACATCCAAATGCTGAAAACCAAAACAAAATCCAGCTTTTACTAAGAAAGCTTATCGAAATCGGATAAAATTATTAAAAATTCAAATTATCCTCGTGTTGTCTCTTAAACATCGAGTTGTATCCAAAAGGTTCAGCAAAGAATCCTCCAGAGATCCGAACCGGTTTGAGGTTCTTTGTATAGACATTACGAGATTACCGGATGAGCAAAATTATCTTAGAGTACTGAAGACAATCGGTAAACGATAAAATATCGGTTATACTCTTAAATGTAATTGGTTCAGTACATGTACGTATTGTAATCCTTATAGATAAAAGAAAAGTGTATGCTGTTGTACACAAGGACTATTTTCGTGGAGGTTTTCAGTTTTCCGTGACGTGCCATAGACATGGCACAGAGGGGGCACTGGTTTGATCCACCCGAGTTAGTCCTTTTATTCTGCGATGGCCGTGTGGTTTTAGTCGGTAAGAGGTTGAGATATCCCTTCGTCATTAGATAAGATGGCATCCATGAGAACTTCCACACGATAATAATAAAAAAAGGACTTGAGTAACAATCTATGATATCCTAATAATAAACTTATTATTATAACTGTGAAAGTTTGTTTTGCCTATTAATGAGCGATTTTCCAGGCTCATATAGCCTGGAAAATCGGGCTAACATATGTCAATAACAAAATCATGTCGTATCATTCAGATAGTTGGAAAATTACAGTGAATAAATACTCGTATATCCAAACAATCTATAATTTACTATAGTATTTTAGAACAAAAATAAACTGAATGCTTTTCAGCTGATTCGTGCAAAGAAATGAAGCGGTGACCGAGAAAAAATCATCAATAGGATTGCTTCGTTTTCTTAGCCTTGCACAGTGCAACTCTGGTGGAAGAGCATAACAGAACGAGGTTTTTATACATACAATATGAACGACAAATGTGTTCTTTTGAATGCGATTCATAGCGGTAAATGCACCCCATAACTCACAATAGCAGTAGCTCATAATCGCACAAATTTCGTGGAAAAAAAATCGCAGCTCTACTACACATTCTCGCACATCTCAGTTATCTCGCTTTGTTTTGGTAAAAGCACAGTAACATCGTTTCACATAGCCGCTGCGTATTTTTGCAATGCATAGCTTCTTCACAAAGTCAGCAAAATGTCAACACAATGATGCATATGTAGGAATTTATAATACAAACTTTTTCCCAATTGCCTTATATCTAAATGCGTAATCCATAGTTAATTGGTATTCCAACTCTTATATATGTATATATATATATGTTACTGTGCATTAGTATTACAAAGTGCTTCTTGACCGCAGTTTGCCTCTCATCAAAGAACAATTAATGAGGGTAAAACAAAAAGCCGCATGCCGTACCCTGCGCCCTAATGAATGTAGCTATGCGTTTTACAAAAAGGGGTCAAACGTTTGTCGTTTTTTTTATTTTATTTATGACCAATTTTTAAGGGTTTGCCAATTCAGCAAAATTTTATTTTAAAATTTTGTGAATATGGCTGGCTGGAATTCTTCTTCTATCGTATCGATGGGTACGAATCCTATGGTGTTAGCCTAGTATTCCATCACACGGACTGCGCTATTGTCAGCGTTCATCAATTCCTTCCGGATGCAGCGCATGTAGCGGATGCTGAACAAGAAGTGAGTTAAGCCATGACTCTCATCTCCATTGTGATGCAGGGTATTCCCTATTCAGATCATAGGTCAGAACTGTTTGTGAAGCTATGGCTTCTGGTGGGGCTGAACAAGTTTTCTTCAAGGCTGGAGTTGAATTATCTTAAAGCAAGAAGTTATTATCCAGTACTAAGTAAAATCGGCCTTTTAAGCCTTTTCGTTCTAAAACCTAGAATTATTTAGTCACCAGAATGTTTGATACACTTCTATTTTACATTGAAACAAACGCTTAATTTATTACGACGAAAATACTGATCATAATAAAACGGATGATTCGTAAGATTTGGTTGTTTTTTATTTTATTAGCAATTGTAACATCGGAAGCCATATCGAGAGACAGACCAATTCCTTTCATCTTAACGTTGAAAAAATCGCTTTAAACGTTTCATTTTACTCTCAATAGAGTTTATCCCTGAATGAGGGAGTGCTAACTGCTTTTTTCCCCACAATCCGCTAATCCGGAACACTGTGGCTCCGTGAAACATTTTCGAAACATCAAAGTATTTAAATTATACGTGAAATTCGCTACGAATTTTGCCTTCATTAATTGAAATCGAATACTAAAAATTTTTTCTTTGTTCATTTTCTTCCTTTTGAGGAATTTAATTTGACTTCCTAGCGGAGAGGGCGTTCTTTTTCAAGTCAAAAATATTAGTTAGCTGTTTAATTTTATTGGCAATGAATGGCAATTTTGAATTAGAATTGTTTGTGTATTTTTTTAGCTTCTGTTCATATTGTGTTCTTAAATTACTTTAATGGACGTTTACAAAATAAATAAACGTTTAAAAAAATAGTTTACTGTATTCATTAAATTTGAGTTAATAAAATGTGTATCCACATTAATTGCAAGTATTCAAAAACGCGGCCGCTTTACGAAATTTCCGTAGCTGATTCAGACCAAAAAAATAAAGTGACGGAATATCACGAACAACAAAAGTTAAGTCACGTATCTATGCATGTGTGAGTTACGAAGGGTTGCCATTTTTTGTTATTATTTTCCCCTTAACTTGAGCAATTCAATATTTTCATTGATCATAATGTTTTTTCACAGCATAGTTTTCCAGCTTTAGACTTCTACTCTTACCTTACTATAATGTAGTATTACTCGATCCAATTACTTATGAACAATGACTGAAAAAATCGCCTAATAAAGTATTTTTTATCAACGGCTTATATTACGTAGATACTCGTAACTTTTAGTGGCGTATCGAGCAACATTCAAAACATTTTAGTTCAGTTCTTTGTTTAATAACAATCATTGCGACGCGAAACGAAACCATTGGGTAACAAAGAAAACTGCCAAGTGCGAGTGTGATATCTGTAGCAGGTTCGATAAAAAACAGAGGATGTTCTTTATGGAAAAAAATCGCTATCGAAACTGGAACTGTAATCAAATAGTCGTATCATTAATGTACAGTTACCATAGTGTATATTTTGGATAGACCTCGTAGTTTAGGTCGGTAGAAGTCTGTAACAACGTCTGACTGATTTCCACACATAAAAAAGGTCATGAAAAATAAGCATTTATTAAAATTTGTCTAATAATGTTGTTTACGGTAATTACTCACGTCCATTTTTCGAGGATGGCCGACTTATTTCGAGTTTGTACCAAACTTAGCTTTAATGATTATGGGCTTGGTTCAAGTTCGAAACTTATCAAGAATCACTGAAATATAAACGAGAGTACTAATAATCGTATATAATAAATAATAAAATATATTTTACATTATGAAGGTCATGAAGTTCAAAAAAAAATCTAAATTCAAGTAACTGAATAAAACCATTATAAAAAAACAACAACAGCGTTAGTGGTCGCAGGAAGACAAAAACCACTAACGCAATTATAAATTTTAAGAATCATCAGATTAACTAAATTAAATTGAAACATGCTAAAAGCGCAAAAAAAATTTTATTAAAGGGCTTCCAGAGACTTGCTACTTTTAGCAGCTTTTTAGCGCTTTTTGGAAGCCTTAATACAGCGTCCCAACGCTGAAAGATTCATTTTGGCTACCGCGACCGAACATCAATAGGTGATGCAGCATTAATGCAGTCGCAAAATCACTCATCAATATGGCTAGGTAGCCTAGCTCCCAACTACGCTGGAGTTGGCTTCCAGTCTAACGGGATACAGCTTAGTACCAGTATTTTACATGAACCGCGTACAACTGAGTTATACGATATCTCGTGGTAAGGTTTTCAGGCTTTTGACTTCCCCTCTCGGAACGGTCTCGATATGAAATGAGGGTAACCTCTCCACAAACCGACCGCGGTATCTGCAGCTTAACTTGGATCGATCAATCTGTGCAGCTTTTACTTAGCCATGAGCCCCTTAAATCAATGATCAGACTGCTAAGGATCTTCAAAAATAAGACTAAGATAGCGATTTAGAAAATTACCGCAATTAAAAAAATACGCTACGCATTACATCTATCATATAAAAATCTCGTGTCACAGTTTTTGTTATCGAACTCCTCCGAAACGGCTTGACCGATTTTTTTTATTTTGTTTTTTTTTTTTGTGAAATTTGATAGGTCTGAGAAAGGTCGTAGGCTATTTTTTATACCCGTACGTAATAAGGGTGGCCCTATCCAGCATTTTTTATGGCAGAACAACGTTTGCGGGCCGCAGCTAGTAGGTAAATATATTGCATTGTGTATTACTTCTAGACAGGTAGTCGATATTCGAGCCAGAGATTTATGACCCCTACAGTGCAGTTTCCCTTAAGCTTCTAGTTACTCGACGCTTGGGCGGAGGGTAGTCTTAGATTATACCATCAAGGCGTGCCAGAGGAGGGACTTGTCTTGCCACTCAATATTCAATATGTATGTTAATAGTAATAGAGTGTGCTATTCTCGTAGTTGGTCGGCCAGAAAGAGATGTAGTTTGTTGAAAAAATATCGTATCAGTTACCAGAATAAATGTTAATTTTTGGACTTCAAAATTGTGTGTAATATAGTTTAGCTTTGAATTTTTTTAAATGTGTATGTTCAAATACAGATTAATCTTTGAAAAGCATTAACCCATGCATAGCGAACTCTAAAGTTATACATTTTTGTAGGAAAAAAAGCTACGGTCGTGAGCAGGATTCGAACCTGCCTCAGTTACCTGTATAGACTGAGTAGATGGCAAGGACGTCACCAAACGAAATATTAAAAATGTGGAAGATGATTCGGGTTAGTGAGCATAGGTCGATATGGCTTAGCAGTCAGAACGCCTGTAGTATTTATCCGGGAGGCTCAGGTGCATTCAGCTCGTATTTTGCTTTCCACAAAAATATTTAATTAAAAACTTTAAAAAACAAAAAACTAACTCATTCGTTTGAAAATCGCCATGACAGGCAGAAAATACAAAAAGTATTTTTACTTCGGCCTTTTAGGTAGTACAACAATCAGGAAACCCCCTCAGGGCTTCATTTAATACCTGTTTACAACCGTCTTAATTAGCAGTGATATGATGCAAGTTAGCCGTAATAAGTTTAGTTACCAAACGTGGATGTATTCTAGTGTAAAACACATCACTTGTCCGTAGTAAGTTAGACAATCTCCTCTGAAGCGAGAGCAGTTATACCTATTTAGTGAAACTTAGTGAACATGTGAATTTGCTGTAGTTTGTCGTACTGGCATGGAAGTGCCCCAGTTGTCACACTCTGTTTCCTGGTAGGCATTAGGCGTTGTTGTGGACGAATATCCACATGCTGCCGTCGGAGGTGTTGCCCTGAGGTGACATGACTTTTTAGTGGGCGAGAGTACTACATACCCTTATTGCTTCTCATTTTCTATGCTCAAAAAAAAGCTGTTAGGTCATCCATTCTTCTTCATATTGTATGATTGATGAAGAATTTTGTATCACCTGTGACACAAATTGTGTCTGACTTTTAGATACAATTTAGAACATCTCTTATGTATGCTGGTCTTTTCATGATGTGTTATTTTCACCATTTTATGCATTTACTAAATAACTAAGGAAACTAGAATATGCACATGATTAGTATCTGGCCAGTCCAATAGTCTTATGAGGCTATCTATAGCATAAGTTCTTATATTACTCCATAAAGTGTTATAATGACTTAGGACCACAAACAAATTAAAGTTATTTGTACAAGCCCTAAGCCCTCCAACGTTCCGTATAGTAGAAACATGATCCTTCACGTATTTTTGAGCCAGTTTGGCTTAAAGTATATAATGATTCTGTCATAATTCCAATAAAATTATTTGGGATTATTTTCAGGAAAAGCCCTGCTAATCTGTTATAAACTGAAGAATCTATTCCCTATATTAGATGAATATCTTTCCAAGGTATAAATCAGTAGATCTGCAAATCCGTAGGTTTGATCCCAAATAGTATCCCAAATAGGTACGTGGCTCCGTCTACCGCCATAATTAGTTTAATCGACCGAATTATGTAGATAGATACCGCTTTGAAGATTACAGATTAATGTTAATACCTCAAACTTAACGTAAATTAAGTTTTGAACTGTAACAATTAACTTTAAAATTTTATCTCCGAAACAGTTGAAACTTTACAATTCACGTTCCATTTGAATTATTATTTAACTTTTCTTTTTTGAGTGTTACTTTTGAGATTAGGTGTTTAAAAGTGTTTTTATTAAGCAAACTTAATGTTTTGAGCGTTTATTCGGTTCTTTTACTTTTCTTGCTTGATAAATATATACTCTCATTCGTATAAATATTTTCGGGAGGCTCATTTCGAGGGACTCGTGGATAAGTAACAGCCACACAGATCGATCGATCGAGGTTAAGCTGCGCCTGCCGTGGTCGGTCTGTGGATGGGTGACCATAATTTCATACCGAGGCCCCCCCTCCATGCCTCTGAGAGCACACTAAGCCGTCGGTCCCGGTTTGTCAAATAAGATCTATGACAACCGTTACGGGTAGTCAGAAGCCTGAAAGTCTGACAACCAGTCATACCACGAGATATCGTGTTACCTGGTAACTGGGTTGTGGCGGTCAGATAGGCAGTCGCTCCATGTAAAATACCGGTTTCAAGCTGCATCCGGTGTGATTGGAAGCTGACCCCAATGTAATTGGGAAAGGGCTGGTCAGATATATTCGTATAAATATTTTCGTGGTTTATAGCTGCAGATACCATTGTAAATTTTCAAAATATTTACCATTAATCTATTTATTGGTTTTATTCTTTAGTGTACACTAAAATATTTGGTATACCTATAACTAAGCACAGAAAAAATATTTTTAGAATGGGGGCGGCCTTAACGCACATAGCGGTTTCTGCCAGGACCTATTTGGATGGCGAAATGGGACATGGATACAAAATATTTGAAGCTATTCTACTAAGTTAAAGAGACAAAACCATACCTACCAAAAATTCAGAAAGAACTTACACAAGGAATCCTAGAAAGCGTTTTATCATAGCACGGAGTAATTACAAAAATAACTTAAATATTCCGCATAGTGTTGTCGCTATTTATTTTCGATAGAATTGCATCCACACTGGAAGTCAACAGTTTTAATAATATACGTACGCTGTCCAATTAGGGTTGGCGCGATGCAGATATTACACGAATTGCGTTTTTTGCGGTACGACGTTATTTTATTAGTTGTTCGTTGAAAATGTTGAATGGGTTTTGCTTTTTATTGTTGCGTGAGTTTGTTAATATGTAGGTTTTCTTTTTAATGTGTAGTTTATTGGAAAAGCGCTGTTATTGAAATAGAATTAGTTCTATATGTAAGGTATACAGAAATTATAGTTCACTGAAATAAGTAACTCATTAAAGTGAATTTAAACTATAAAACATCACTTGCTTACTCAGTCACAATCGACTAAAAAGACTCAATACTTTTGCACTAATAATGCTTAAAAATATATCGATTAGAAAATACTGCAAATTAAAACATATAAAAAAAAAATATTTAGATTGCCATGAAACTCCATCACTATTTAGATAAGATAAGATAAGATAAGATAAGATGCATTTATTTTTTAGTAGTGCTTGATTATAATGATATGGCAATTAAAATGGCAAATGTTGGACTTCATACCGCCTACCTTGAGGTATAAACTAGATTTACGCAAAACAAAATGATTTAAATTCACATTCACTTTATACGCCTACTAACTTCTGCCCGCTACTTCGGCTGCATGAACTTCAGAATTTAATTCAGCCGGAATAAATATATCCTATGTATTATTCCAGGCTATTTATTAACTGCGTGCCAAATTTTATCGAAATCCGTAAAGTGAATGAGTAACAAATATCCATCCAACCTCACAAATATTCGCATTTATGATATTAGTAGGATATAAAAAAGTTGCTGTCAACCCTACGCCACCATTGGTCGCGCGGCTAGCCGCCGAGGCGACGTAATATCGCGAAATAATAACACGTCAGTGCCCGCCCTTACATGACCACTAGCGGTAACAAGGAAATTCGGTGTCGCACTTACCGCCCGCGTAATTTACCGGGTCGCTTGCGGTAAACGGTAATAGACGCGGTTATTAAATTTAATGCGTCTATTGTTAGTTTTGTTTGAAAATACTGAGAAATAACGTAAATATTTCAGCATTTCAACTTCGCAAGTTTGCCATTTGTTTTGTATTTAGAATACAAAATATGTGCTACACTCTGCCTACAACTTCCTTTGTGAGAACAAATTAAATGTCGAACAAATAAAATTCGAATTGGGTGTTGCCGAGATATATTGTTATTGTCTTAATCCAGGTTATAAACTATCTGGGTGTCAATTTTCATCTAAATCTGTTCAGTAGTTATTGTGTGAAAGAGTAATAAACGTCTACATATCCTGACGACCTTTCGCATTTCTAATATTAGTAGGATATTAGTATATTTTCTAAGCTATACTTTAATGAAATAATAAGCTTCTTATAAACGACACTATTGGCCTATATTACCTTTTAAATGTGATTTAATCTTCCAAATTGTGTGATTCATAGGTATTCGGCGCGAATACATATGCATTCTTGTCGAGCTTCTCTCTTTAGGTTTTAGGCATTTGGATGCGAGACATCCTTAGTTCCATTTACATTCACGATCACATTATAGTTAACTGGTTTTATTTCTTGTTTTATTTAAAAAGTAGGCAGGTATTCACTACAATCAGACCAAATATTGTTGGAGATGATTACGTATTTATGATATGTAATTGCGTTTTTTTCGGAACTTCTTGTATTAGAATCCCCGTAAGTTTCACTTTTTGTGTTTGAACCCTAGTGAAAATGAACAAACAAACCGTAGCTGCACAATCAATACAAAAACAATTTATAAATGTGGAAATCTGCCACCCTCCATAATCTAGGGACATCAATTTAACATGAAACTAATAGCTTTAAGCCAGGCCTATGTTCCCACATAAATATTGAATATACATTGAATGTACTGGATTATTCATTATTACTGTGAGAATATGTGCATTTGTTATAATTAATGACAATAGAAGGCTATTTCTCAATCGATAAGTAAGCCAAGGATAGGCTAGAATAACTGTGTTTTTATTGAAAGACTTAAGTGGTATTCTATTTAAAAAAATATGTCGTGTAGGTAGTAAATATGTTGTAGTAAGTCTCAACCAATAATATAATTTTCTTTAAAACAGTAACAATTAGTCCTCCTGCGACCACGAACGCTGCAAAGTGTTCGAAATGTCAGGAAAAACAAAAACCAATAATACACGCGATTAATCCGGTTAAAAGTTGTTTTATTATAATGTATTGTGATCGCGAAAACCTAAGATATTACTAAGTAACAATTAACTTAAATTTTTTGACATAAACAAAGTTAAAGAACATTTTAAAAGTTCCTAGAACCGGTACTTATACCGGTACTTATAGTTCATTGTAGAATAATAATAACGCAATGTTCTTGATAACCCAATCGAAATAATGGCCATTTTATTAGAATTGAAATTCGATTTCAAGTTAACTCGGCTCGTCTTGCTCTTATAGTAAAGGTTAGTAAGGGACACTTGTTTACTGTATAAATCTTTACTTTGAAATCGTACTCACGAGCTACAAGATACAAGCTACGCTTAGTTTGTGGCTCACTGATGACCGTTTATACCACTGATGTTACTTTTGTATAATATTTTATTTTGATTTTTTGATTTTTTTGACAGCAGTGTTCTAATTCACTGCTGTCTGTTTGAAATTGATATAATATATACCTCTCTCTGTTTGTTAGTTATATTATCACTCCAAAACTGCTTAACCAATTTTTATTAATTTTGGTATACAGATAGATTGAACATTGGAGAAGGAGATATGCTAAATTTTGTTGTGCAGGCAAAATGCGTACTAGATAGTTTGAGTATAATTTGCCAATATTAAAATCGACACTTTTACCCTGGGTGGGTATCCACCTCAAGCAAAACACCTCAGAAACTCAAATACTATTAAACACAATAGAATCACGGTGTGCCCGGGACAAGTTGGGTTGTATGAATAAATTACAACCTCACCCCGATTGGAGGTCACTCGGATTCTGCTAATGGTTTAGTTTTGCTCATTATTTGTTTACTTACAGAAGTATATTAATATATTTTGTGTTTAGTGCTTTATGATATGCGTGGGTAAATTTAATTTGTAGATCTTTGTAGAAAGATATGTTTATCACATATTGAAGCTACGACGAAGAAGTCATTTTTATAGCTATCCAAAGCTTTCTACTCATAGGTGAGTTGGAACCGTGCACTTAAATTCTGACCTTTCTCATGCGCCTTTGTATGGTTTATATGAAATAAAAACCTTTGAGTTTTGACCATTAAAATATATACTTTTCTCTCCTGAGTTCTTCGGGAAAATGCAACAAGAAAATATGATTTGTAACACCCGATATATCGAATGTCACGTATATAAATTAAAATAATATTATACTGCATTTATCCAGATGAGTTGAATAAATTGTAAGGATTAGCTTTGAACCATATCAGTATTACTCGTACCATGTTAGTATAATCTTTCACTATCAGTCCTGCTCCACTAAGTAAGATAAATTTAAGTCTACACGGCAAAGTCTCAACTTTAAAATCACAACATAATAATTATTTCTCGTATTGAGTACTTCGGAAAAGTCTCGTTATTGATGTGTGTAGTGCTACGCCCCCCCCTACGCCGTAGTAAGTCGTAGAGTGCGTGCTACGCCGTCCAGCGGGTGGGTCCAAATTAAAAAAGTTTAACCGCCTGATACGTACGGGTTTGCAAATTAAAAAAAAAGGAAGTTTTAGGTAAAATTTGCGTGCTCCATTAGGTCTGCCAACTTTTCAATCAATCGTTTTTTTTTTCGGATTTTCAATTATTGATTTCGAGTTAAAAAACGACTAATTCAAGTGCGCCCAAATAATTCATGTGTAATTTATTTTTATATTGATCAGCCTTTTGTAGATATATTGTCTATGAAACATGTGGAGGGGCTCGTGGCTAAGTAACATCGATCGACCTAGGTTAAGCTGCGCTTGCCGCGGTCGGTCTGTGGATGGGTGACCATCATTTCATACCGAGACCCCTCCGTGCCTCGGAGAGCACGTTAAGCCGTCGGTCCCGGTTGTCAAATTAAGATCTATGACAGCCGTTACAGGTAGTCAGAGGCCTGAAAGTCTGACGACCAGTCATACCACGAGATATCGTGTTACCCAGTAATTGGGTTGTGGAGGTCAGATAGGCAGTCGCTCCATGTAAAATTCTGGTATTAAGCTGCATCCGGTTTAACTGGAAGCTGAATCCAATGTAATTGGGAAAAGGCTAGGCAGATTGATTGTCTATGAAACATGTCCTATTAACGACGGAGGCTTTATGAACCATACCTTTTTCTACAAAATCAGATTCATAACATTGATTTTATTGTTGAGTATGTATTTTTCGATTGAAAAGTATTTTGGCGGTCAATACTAAACCACCCGTCAAATAAATTTGCTTAACTTGTCATTATACAACATAGCAATGTCTCGTGAATGATGTTCAAAATCGATTAAATAATCGAATTGAAATCAAATCAACAGTGTGTCATGTCGACTTCAAAGTAATAATGCTCCAATCTATCATTACAACTGACACAGTAATGTTGACACACATGTTTATGTTGAAGTATTGTTCAATGGCTAGGGATTGCGCAAACGACGTTTTTAAAAGATCCAAAGTTTATGTTGTATTATCTGAATTACAATAATAATACTCCTCCCGACCGTATTCAATCACGGCGGCCTATCTCCACAGAAATTAGTCAAGTATGCAGGAGACATGATAGTGCACAAGTGTATTCGCAAACACAGGTGCACTCCCCTCTTCCTTCACTCTCATAGTCCGATGGAACGGCAATCCGACACGACCGGAGAGAGATCAGGCGTAGGAACGACGGCTTTACGTGCCCTCCGAAGCACGGGGGTGTCACACAACCAGCTTCCTGACTCCGGGCTGCTACTGAGAATTTCTTACAGCAAAACTCAATAACACTTTACCCGACCTGGGAATCGCACCCAGGACCTCACGCTCAGCAGCCGCGCTTGCGACCGCTAGACCAACGAGGCAGACGAATTACAATAAAACAACTTATAACCAAATGAATGGTTTATGTTTTATTCATTATTATTTTTTAGAACACCCGCGTTCGTGGTCGCATGATTACTAAGGTGACAGGCGTCACATTATTTTAATCTATCTTTTATATTGAATCAGAATTAATTTAAACAATATTAACATAAATAATAAGCATAAATTACTAACGGGTAGCAGACGTAGGAGTGATTTATTTGTAGAGACAGCATCATAAATCGATGAAAAATATTAACCAAATGTGTTCTTTTTTGTTTCTCTTTTTTTTCTAAATGGATTGTGTCTTTTTGCAACCCTATAAGAGATCAATCAGCGCGTGCATCGAATCTTGGCACGTTGGCTTCATACCAATGGCATGAGACATGTCTATGATCTTGCCTATCTATGTCGACGAAGTGGTGATTGATTTACGGACATCAACAAACTCGGGCACAAGTTTAGATAGTTCTTTGTAAATTTTTATTAGGTTTTCTTAAAAATTTATTATCTATCTATCCTTTATTCTACGTCTATTTGTTGATTTTGATAGATATAAAATGAAGAAAGTTATTATACGTTAATGCTTTTCAAAGATTTATCTTTAATAAAATGAAGAGTTTAACGGAAGAAAATTTTAATACAATTTTCTTATTTTCTAAAGTTCCTGAATGAAATGAATAGCGCAATCTACAGCTTCAATTCTCTTTTCTTGTAGTTATTATAGACAAAAAGACCTGCAAATTATATTAAAATGTTTAATAAAAAAAAAACAATAACATACCTATTCATAACTGATTATTTACATAGTAATATCTTAGGTTTGCGCAATCACTTTTACTATTATTATAATGAGTATTAACAGTTAGAATATTATTTTATTACTTATACCTACGTTCTAGCAATCCTCACAGTAATAACATGTCGAATTTAAAAGCCTATAACATATAATTTACTCGCACATACCAGCCACCATAATACACGATCATTTCGAATTTATGCAAAATGCCGCAAATTATATTCAAATATTGCCCGCCTAGCGATGAAACACTGATCAATCGACGATATGGAACACGAAAACACATGTTTTTGTCGAATTAGTCGCTTGATCGACAATCGCTTGTTGATTTCATTTGTTCTATCAATATTAAATTGGGTATTTTAATAGGTGGTATTGAGGGTACAATACTAGGGTGGTGACTATAATGTAAAGAATATAGTTGTAGGTACGTATTTTTTTTTTTTTTATATTTATTAATTATGTCACAGGTCGAGATAAAGTGATAATTAAAGTAAAGATATCGAGCAGTACCCACTGAAAAAGCTTAAAAATCCATATACAATATTTAAAGCTATAAATGCTTTAATTGTTCGTTCGATGTAGTATCTAAGTAAGAACAAGTCGGTATGTAGTGCTTCTTTATAAATACACTAGCTGCGCACCCGCAAATATTGTTCTGCCATATTAATTTACTGGATAGGCCCTTATAAACTAGGGGTATAAAAATATCCTACGACCTATTCTCAGACCTACCAAATATACACAAAAAATCATCATAAAAATCGGTCAAGCCGTTCCGGAGGAGTTCGATAACAGACACTGTGACACGAGATTTTTATATATTAGATATTGTAGTCAAGATTTTATTCTTCTTTGAGTACCTTCTGGATCTTAAGATCAATAAAAAAAATACAATTACCTTCTTGTTGAAAGCCTAAGTATCTATTAATCAACAACAAAATGATTACCTCCAAAATTACGTCGTAATTGCTCTCTTAAATCACTAACTATGACCTCTGCCTACCCACAGACGGTAAAACAAAATCACAAGCGCAACGTGCTCGCACTCGTGGCAATTAAAGGGGATAAGCGCCAATAAAACTGTACGCTTTAGTTATAAATTGATCAAATTGCGGGGTTTGAGCCAATGTATTGGCGTACGATGGAGGTATTTTGGGCCTTTAAATCTAGGTGGTAGCATAGGTACCTACAGACGAACGTCAGTAACTTTTATCAACAAAATTCCTTGAATGGCGCGCGCTACTTTCTACGCAACTACCGCTGCATTTTGAGATTTTATACAAGCAATTTTAGCCTTAGTCGAGGTCGCAAGTCAATTATACATTTCGTTATTTATAAATTTCAATATAATATCTTCAAATACATCATATTTTTTTACCAATATCTATAGACAGATTTAAAGTGAAAAAAAAAAATATATGAACACAAAGCATCACGCCTGTATTCCCCTAAGGGGTAGGCAGAGTTGGAAACAGTTGAACACCCACATTTCACCAATGCTGTTTTTAGTTTTGTTGTTAATAAGTTCTATGTAATAGGTGGTGAGCCTATTGCCAAATACCGGGCTTTTCTGCACAATTCGTAACTCCAGGCTGCTATTGAATATTTCCTGACAGAAAAATCCAATAACACTGCCTGACCCTGAAATCGAACCCAGGACCTCATGCTCAGCAGTTGTACCACTAGACCAATGAGGCAGGTAAAAATAAATAAATATTTTCAATAATTCTTTAAATCTTACATTATATCGTGAACCTTTCAAAGGTTTCAGTATTTACTTAACCCTCTCACGTATGAAAAGGACTGTGTCGAAATTATTAGTCATCATTGTTGCAAAAGAAAATCGCTTCCTAACAGACAGCTTAGGAACACAATGCAGTTTATTTTCGTCCAAATACTAAACTCCACTCTTCGGAGTTGAATCGTCTGGAGTGTGACGTTACACAACCTGCCAGTGTCTATCGGCTGGTCACTTTATCCTCTGCACCACGATCCTGATTTAGCACCAAAGGGGGACGGGGAGGTAGGGTTGCCAGGCATGCAAGTTAACGGGATGACAAGGGAACGAGGAGTTGCAATTAAAGTTGCTGTTAAAGTTTTGTTATATTTTTAGAACGATAACATTCTTTAAGTAAGTATGGATACAGTTTAGAAGTTACTTATTTTGAATTGTAAAGTTATTTCTAATCTTTATGTTTTATCTAGTTTTTATGGTTGTTTATAAAAATAATAATTTTACAGGTAATTTAAGTAAATAGTTTCACATTTCGCTCGAGTGTCAGCCCTAGCAAGAAAGCTTCTAAAAGTGCATCGTACCCCACCACCCTTCACGGCCCATTAGATGCGTCCGCGGGAAATCGTCATTTGCATAAGCGGCTTGGCTCTCTGCACATAGTAATTGGGATCACATGAACGCGACCAATTCAGTTAGACACTTGTCCCCTCCCTGACACCTACGATAGAAGGAATTACGCGGGAGCCATCGCTTATGGACCTGAGCTCCTGATAATCCGGACTGTCCAGCGTAGGTTTAAGTTAGCCTATACCAATGTTTGTCCAACACTTACGCGCTGCTCTTAGAGCTTTTAATCGAAGTGCGAAATTTGAATGTGATTTAAATTCGTTGGTACTTGTTTTAAATGAGGGAGGAGGGGGTAAATGACTGTTTGGAGTTGCCGTTTCGTGAGAATGCTACTTGAAATTTGCATTAACTTTGCAACGGGTGCGCCTTGTATTGTTTCTTGGTACGTCAACATCTGGTTTAGTTAAGATTTGTGAATAAAACAATAGTGTGTAAGGGGATGACAGACAGACAGGTCTTTGGTTTAAAATTGCGGGAGTTACTTGCGTATTTGAGAGCGGAAGTAAACAGGGGCTCAAGTGTTTCATTTGTATTTTTATTTGATTAGTTACCTTTATAATACATTCAGACTAAAATACAATAACAATGAAAATTAAAATACCTCGTTTTAAATTTTACTTTAATTTCCACCATACTGGTTCCATAGATAAAATAAACATTAATACAAATTTCTCTACACCACGTCATAACATAAAAAATATTACACACTTCACAAAATTTATTAAATTAATTCGAGTAACGCACCGACACAGACAAACGGCCTGCTCAACGGGAGGCACAGATTAAAAATCGCCATTTTATTTCTAATTTATAAACGCGAAAGAGGGCGGTTGTGCGCGTGTTGGGTGCGTTTTATGACCACCAGAGGGCGCTAATGACGTCAAATAATTGGTGCTTTAAATGTAAATGACTACACACGCCAACCTCTCTGGCTTTATTAAATTTCGCGATTGCTTGCCAAGTGTATGGCGTGTTATCGTCGTTTGACAAGTAATAGGGAATCTGCTTTGATAGCTGTGAAGTTGTCGTTCAAATCTGCGTGGAATAGGTACAATGCACAGCGCTGAGCGTTAACAAAGTGTAAGCTGCAATATATTTATATATTAATTAAAATAAATATAATATCTAGCTACTTCCACAATATTCAGGGTAGTCATGCATTACCTGTGCACCGCCCCGCCCGCCCGCAAATATATGCACATACGCAAGCGGTGAAAATTGCGACTACCATTAACTACTCTACACGTGTTTCGCGCCCCCACGGGGCATCATCAGGAGCTGTTAGACAGTGCAGAGTCCGACACCGAAAATGCGATTTGCTGGCGGGTGGGCGGTGCACAGGTAATGCGTAACTACTTAACCCTCAATATTGGGGAAGTAGCTAGATTTTGTATTTATTTGCATCCATTATAATGGACTTCTGAAAAGTAACGCCTGAATATATTCAATATTAATTAACAGTTTATGTACACCAAGACAGAAGAATAAATATATTTAAATATATGGTGAAAACTACGAAATTATTTAATTGTAATAATATAACAATTTTAATTGTAATTAAATATAGCCTCATTACAGCGGTGGTGGTATATTTTTTTCGTGTGTGGTAAATCCGTCCTGGACGTTCTTCCGGTGCCCTACTGAATATAAACCACACGGTTCTCCACTAATCTTTACCCAAGTCTCGGAATCGCAGCTGGAATCACCGCAACTGCGGGTTGTTGCCGGTCTGTGTGCAACGATTAACGAGTCAAGTAAGCACCAACTATAAAAATTATAAATGTTTGATATTTGGAGTTTCTTTGAGATGTCAAATTAAGATCTATGACAGCCGTTATGGGTAGTCAGAGGCCTGAAAGTCTGACAACCATTCATACCACGAGATATCGTGTTACCCAGTAATTCGGTAGTGGAGGTCAGATAGACATCCGGTTTGACTGGAAGCCGACCCCAATGTAATTGGGAAAAGGCTAGGCAGATTTGATTTTGAGAACTTGTTACCGGGCGAGAACTACACAGTGGTACCTACTTTTTGGCCAGACAGGGGGGCGGGTCGCAAAAAAAATGGCAACCTCCCAAGGGCGTCACAGTAAAAATAAGTTTGGGAAGCCCTGCACTAGAATAATGAGGCAGTCGTTATGTAATTCGTCAATGTTATCGTCCATAAGTTATTTATTCCGTATAGTTTTTAATAGGCATGATGACAGTTTTTGAAATCTCTTTTTATAATGTAGTTACACGTCTACTATATCCGAAAGCACGTTATTTCAGCACCAAACTAAGTTTCAATGCAAATTATTGCATTTTAATCTATTTAATTTGATATAACCGCGAAAACACTGCTGGGTGTCATGGCGCCGTTTTGACGTCATGCCTCAGCATATTTGACATAAGTTGAAGCCTTAATGTACGGCGATGATTGACATTTGACTGAGGCGTGATGTCATCCGCTGTGATTGACGTTTCAGTTAACATGGCCGATTGCAGTATTTTATACTTTTATTTTTGCTTTGGGTCTTTAATACTGTCATCATGCCTATTATAAAACCATAATTAAAACAAAAATAAATGCAAGCATAATTCCCTTTCATCCACTGAATTTATTGCCAACAGTTTAATATTAATTAAAATGACTGTTACACTAATGCAAACTGTACCAAGTGCCCTTGTACATTGATGAATGTGTTCTCTCATTAGCAAACTCAGTATTTAACTGAAATAGTTTTAGTTATTTTAGTTTAATCGCTGTAAGTTTCGGTAGATTATTGTGAACTAGCTTTGCCTGCAACTGCATTCTGGTTTTAAAAGCAAATTTCGCGTTGAAAGCTATTTTTTTACCAATGATATCTAATACAGATAAAAATTTCAAACACGCATACGTAGCGAATTCTAAAGTTATACATTTATAGAAAGGTGTTTTTCTTTCCACAAATTTGGTCGTGGGTAGGATTCGAACCTGCGCCTCCCGGATAAATACTTCAGGCACTCTGACCAATAAACCATATCCACCTCAGCTCACTACGCCGAATTAGTTTTCGAAATTTTAATACGTTTTGGGTGACGTCATTGCTATCTATTCAGTCCCTATAAATGTGGCTGAAACGACACAGACCAATTTTGCAGTTCATACAATGTCATTGGTCAATAATATCAATGGGCAGTGCCAGTACTGCATTATTTACTAATTTATTTATATCATAAATACATTATCCCTGCGTCTTACGTATTTTACGAATAAATAAAAAAAAATTGTGAATTTATGATTATATAAAAAAAATCCTTATTTTATTTCAAAATGGCTTTTTCTGAGAGAAATATATGTTTTTAATAAAAATATTAGCACATGTCTCATGAAAAAAATGTAGTCGTTTGAAAAATAGACTATTATATAATATTTGCTAGATGTTATAATTGAGAAAAGTGTACGCACTTCAAGTAGGCATCTAAATTGGCTTCACAACTGTAATTAATTTTGAAAATAAATCTAATCTAAAATAGCGTAAGATTCATTTAAATTTCAAATTAATTCAACAGTCAACTTTATCTGTGATAACACCGAGTGAATTGCCAAAAATTACCTAATCATTACACAAAATCACTCCATTTAATTTAACTACAATATGACAAGCATCTGGTCCACATAACATGTGCCTACCGTTACATGATCACCAGACAAATAACGATAAATGTAATTCCATATTGAACAACAAAAGGCTGGGGTAGACAAGACTGTTTCCCTCTATATTTGTTTTGAGATGGGTAACCCCTTGCCTGTAATGGGCAATTTTGGGCTCGAATATGATACTCATAACATCACGAATAGTCTGCCCGAAATTTTAAAGTTGTTATACAAATTGTTCGTATGTTTGGAAAGGGGAAGTTCTTTTTTAATAATGAATATTCACTGAAGTCACCGATATATAGGATAGCTTGTTTGGCAAAAGAGACTGGTGTAATTAACTGCGATTGCGGGTTCGAACGCTGCTCGCTGTCCAATTGTTTTTAATATATATATTAAATACTGTAGTGCTTGCTTCACATGGTTTATTGCATTATAAATATTTATAATAGTACAATTTATATTGGCAGTCTTGTTTACCAAAGTTGCACTTCTAAAGGGGAAAACATTTAATAACAATACTCCATTGTTGTAGGAATTGTCTAAGAATAGAAATATTAACTTTGTATTACGGTGTATAAGGTTTCTTTGATAACAATACATAATAGAAATAATTATTAACATAGTTTATTGTTGCAAATGAAGTGCTAAAAAAGATCATTTTCCATAAAAGAATCACGTTCCTTTATTTATTTTAAACCAAATGTGGCATTCAAATCTACGAGCTGACATTCCCAATGTTAGTCGAACGGATTTATTTTTAAGACACTCACACTTCTTTTTCCCAGCGTCGTGATACAATTAGTTGATTTTTTCCTCGCTCACCGCTCAGCTTCCTCGCACATCTCTAATGAAAACACAGCTTAACCCTGCTGTCCCGAAAATTTCCTATAATATTCCGACAAGATTCTGGTACAACAAATGTTCAAAATTAGAGAGCAATTGTGACGTTAAAGTACCAAACGAAAAATAACAATAACCCCTAATTATTATGAAACCCAATTCTGAAATGGTCAATAAAATATAAAAGATTGCGATATAAATTAAACGAAGTCCACTGTACGCGGGATTTATTTTTAATTTAATTACACTGATTTGTCAAAAGGGGGAATTTCTTGGGCAAAATACTTGCTTTGTTTGTTTCTAATCTGCTTTTGGCCGATTTCTGAAGGGCTAATTAAGTCGATTAAACACAAAGGGAAGTACCTGAGTACACAGAGTTAATGCAACCGTTTGATTGAAGTGTTTCGTTTTGTTAACCTACCCCCTGTTTGTTGTGGTGTAAGGAAGTGATGAGACAGTTAACGTTTACTTAATATCGTGAACTTTAGAGGGAAGTAGTAAAGGTGGGGAGAGAATATAATTTTAAATTAAGGTGTATGATGATGCACAAGTATGTCATTACTTCAAAAACTAACTGTATCCCGCGGTTTCACCGGCTTTTTGTGTTTTTACTCAGCTTTTAAGGGTCGCAGCGTGATGTTAAATAGAAATAAAGAAAGAATTTGTGGAAACTTTTTTGGTTTAAGTATAGTAAACATATATGTATTACCCTATTTTATATTGTACAACTGTATGTTTCCCTTGAAAATAAATAAATAAATATGAAAAAAAGGAAAGAATGAAAATATATTTATTAAATCAAATAGCCTATACCTTATGAGTACCGACTATATGCAAACATATTTTTTTGAATCCGACTGGTAGTTCTAGAGATTAGCGCGTTTAAACAAACAAATAAAAAATCTCTTCTGCTTTATTAAATTAAATAGACTTTATTATATTAAAATAATAGATATATAGACTAGCCCCGGCTTCGCACAGATACAATTTATACAAAATTACAATCGGAATTTCTGACTTTTACCATAAATATTCAAAAAAAAAAACATTCATACAAACGTTGTCCTAATAAACCGTTCTCAAGTGATCGTTCATAAATCTGGCAATTGGTGTTTATTTTATCAAAATCTGGTAATGTTAGAACTTTGGGCTTACTCTTGAAAATAATTCCGCTCGATTGACATTAGAAATATGTCGGTTCGTACTTCTAAATGCCAAAATGTCTTAAATATAATTATAGATTCGGGATATTATGAAGACAACATGCTTTAAAATCGAGGCAACTGTAATGTAGGTAAAGTTATTTTAAAATTACGCAATGTTTTAAGGCGTCTATTTAATATTGGTATTAGTTTCAAGAGTAACCCCACTTATCAGTACAGTAATGAGCCCCAATTACAAACTAAGCGACAAACCAATATCGCATAACACGATATCCTTCAACGAACAATTTCGTATACAGAGTGTACCGTTCCATAATAATACGTATATCGATCTGCAATATGATTTATTACAATCAACGCTAAACGCTCCACCACACATAATCCTGAACGTATAATTGCGCACACTCGACTGGATATTCATAGGTGATTAGTATAATCACTATGCTATTAGGTATAGGGGAACTAGGGCTGGCGAAATTTCGAATAATGATTTGTAATGACGATTTATTATGACCTGCTTTCCTTACTATGTTTTATTCGATCTGCCTAGCTTTTCCCCGACTACGCTAGAGTCGGCTTCCAGGCAAACTGGATGCAGCTTAAATCTGAAGTCAACAACCGTGTTACTGAGTAACACGATAAATCGTACAGATTTTTCAAAAGGCTTTTAGCATGCTTAGCGGACGTTAAATTTATACATTTTTGTGGTAAGAAAAGTACGGTAGTTATCAGGATTTGAACCTGCACCTCCTGGATAAATACTCCAAGCGCTCTACCAGCTGAGCTATCCCGACCTCTGCTCACTACTCCGAATTCTTCTTCCACATTTAAATATAAAAATAAGTCAGTGGCAGTTCGCTGTTAGAAATTGTGGCAATATTTATTAATTTTAGGAGATAGAACAGACATAAAACCAATCAAGAATATTGTTACGATTGCAATGTATACAAAAAAAAAAAAAACGTTAAAAGTCCTGTTGAAAACACAATAATTTATATAGTTTGCAAATGTATGTTTCGAATCTGTGGAATGTGCATGATTATGAGATTTGCGTCTGGCAACGCACCCACAGTACAGGAGAAATTCCTTAGTGTGGGGTAACGCGTCTCTTTTTTATTTCCTGAAATTCTCATGACTCTCCTTTTCTCTAGAATCCTATTATTATTATGTTTTTACTGCCTCATTGGTCTAGTGTTGCCAAACCTGCTAAGCCTGGCCTTGGGTTCAATTTCTAGGTCGGACAAAGTATTATTGTTTTTTTTTTATTAGGAAATTCTCGGTAGCAGCGCGGAGTTCGGAATTGTGCCCGGTAGATGGCAAAAGGCTCACCACCTATTACATGGGACTTAATAACAACATTGGTGAAACGTGGATATAAAACTGTGTACCTACACCGCTGCCTACCCTTTAGGGGAACACAGGCGTGATGATTTTACGCAATAACTACTGAACGGATTTTGATGAAATTTGTAACCTAGATTAACGTATAGGATACTTATTATCCCGTCTGGACACAATTCTGCGGTCCACGCAGACGAGGTCACGGGCAGAAGCTAGCGCTAAATAATGAAATGGTCTCTCCTACCTTACAGAACTTAGTGGAAAATTTCAGTTTCCACCATTAATTAGGTACACAAGATGTTGTTTCATGAATTAAGATGAATACCAAGAACTAATTACATTGTTCTCGTACCTTTACATCATTAGTGTTATATTATCTCTTGTAAACGGAGAAGTACAAAATTGTACTTCATAACAATAAAAATCTATTGTGTCTGATAAATATTGAGCCAACAGATTAATTAGTAATCCCTCCACTGTTTATGTATTTTGTATTATCATTTTATGTTAAACTAGCTGGTGCACGCGACTTTGTTTGCGTGACAAAAGGTAGCCTATGTCCTTCTCCAAGGCCCAATCTATCTCCTTACCAAATTTCATTACGATTCGTTCAGCCGTTTAGTCGTGAAAAGGTGACAAACAAACAATTACTTACTTTCGCATTTATAATTTAAGTATGGATTGCATGTAGCTAATTCCCTTGTGAAAAAGAAAATAATGTCTTCTTTCATTTATGCTACCGATGTGCACGTAGATACTGATATAAGTAATATTATTTTTATCGTTGCAGCACACTGCTTAACTACTACGTATCACATCATCATCATCATCATCATCCCCTTCCCCTTATCCTAATTTAATAGGGGTCGGCGCAGAATTTATTTTTCTTCCATACATATCTGTCAGCCATCATTGATAGATAGATAGAATAATCTTCATTGTACACCGTTAGAGAAAAATTTATTAAAATCTCTATCTCCCTAGCCTTTTCCCTTTACTTTTGGAGACGGCTTCCAGTCAAACCAGGTCAAACCAGCTTAATACCAGTATTTTACAGAGAGCGACTGCTTCCTGCCAGGGTCGCGGTGATTACTGCAACGAACCCGGGACCTCGGTAAAGGTTGGAGTAGTGAGTCGATAGGAGTCTGGCACAACGATCACGATGGATTATAAACACACAAAAAAAAAAGAAAAAAGGGAGTGACTGCCTATCTGTACCCCGCAACCCAGTTCCTGGGTAACACGATGTCTCGTGGTATGACTGGTTGTCAAACTTTCAGGCCTCTGCCTACCCGTAACGACTGTCATAGATCTTAATTTGATAACCGGGCCGACGGTTTAACCTGATCTCCGAGGCAGAGTAACATAAATATTTTACAATTAGTGAGATAAATAAAATCCTGAAATAAATAATAGTGTTTTAGGTATATAGTAGCAGAAATCGAAGATTGGTAATAACTAATCTTTGGAAGACAGGAAATGCTGCTTGATTAATTAAATTTTTAAGAGTATCAGGCGCCTGATCTCTTCTTACGGCTAGAGGCAACGCATTCCACAAACTTCACCGTCATCTCGGCAGTCACTCCTTTTCTCGCCATATTATCTTTCACACAATCCATCTATCGTTTCCTCGGTCTCTATTTGTATATCCACATTTATACTACATATTATATATTCGCTGAGAAATTACTTTCAACGATAAGACCACATATATAAAGTACTTTTAATGTATCTGTCTAAATCAAAGGCCTTTTCGTCTATTCCAGACCATTTATGGTGTACTGTCTGGAAGACAGTGTTTCTATCTATATATAATCTGGTTATCAGTTACATATATTTAAGGTGCTATGAACCAATAAATTCCTAATCATAACCAACAACACTGTTACACCATATTTTCATAGAGTAAAGTTGGAAGACGCAAAAATATTCCCAAAATCGATATGTTGAATATTTGTATAATAAGTCTGACTCGCGACATTGCCGCGGACTCGGCTTATGACTAAGGGCTCCGTTCGAGCTCGAAACTAGTCGGGCAAACCCGAAAAATGTGTGAACAGTAATTAATAAGTTGAATATTGACGACCGAGGCCACATCTAATTATTTAAAATATATGGTTTACTAGGACTCACCACTATCATATTACTTAAAAAAAACCTTTATTTCTATATTTACTAGGTATACAAAATCTTCAAATACCTAATTATTAATTAACTCGTAATTTTGATACGATACGAAAATTGGTGCCCGAGGCAGCCCTACGTCTGTCTTCGAACGATATTACCTGTTCTCATCACTATTAAGTTACACACAATATCTGCCAAATTGGTTAGGGTTGTAACAATAACTTTATACCCCGGTGTCGAGTGTTACCTAGGCTTGTTAGTATTTCTGTAGTGAATTTGGAATTAGAGAAGGTAATGAGGATTATAGTTTGGTTAAGTATTTAGTTATAGTGTATATAATTGGACGGTTGTTTTTTTTGTAAATGAAGGCGCGGTCACCATAATATATGTTTAGAAAATAAGATTTTTGGTTTAGGAGATGATAGATAAATTTGTAGTTTCATTAATAAAACACATTTTCCAACCTATTTATGGATTGGTATTACTTTTTTATTTGTGAAGATTAGGAGAATTGCTCCAATACGTGATTTCTTATTTTTAAATTTCCCTCTGCTGCTTTGCTTGTACTCAGAAAAATTAACTTTCATAAACAGTAAATTACTTCCAAGTTCAAATAAATAAAGAGAGACCTCTGAGCGTGTCAATTGGGATAGGATATTTAGAAGTCATGTCCAAATTGTTGACCTATAAGATATAATATTAATAAAGTTACTTTGGCAAAAGAAATTAATTTATAATTTTTCGCCAGTGTATTAGTTGACACTAAAGGACATCTAAAGACATCACATCCCACGTTGGTTACGAACGACAACGTCATGAGATGTTTGTTTTATTAAAAGCTAACGACACGCCGAATAATTTACGGTTTTTATGTACCTACACGTAAAACATAGCTTCTAAAATGATAGTACTGAAAATTGGTGTACAAAGGCGAGCATAACCCGTATGACGACGGCGTGATTTTTTAAAAGATTTCATAATAACGTCGGGTGGATTTTTCCGGACATTTCCGGTAGATTTTCCAAAAATTTAATAATGTGCAATAAAAAATTACTAATGAATAATTGTCGATTTTTAAGTACACATAAAAAATAGCTTACAAAAGAATAGTACTTAAAATTTATGAACAAAGGTGAGCTTAACCTGCGAGGCGACGGCAAGATTTTCTATTGAGATTTTCATAAAAACTTCGGGTGGATTTTTCCGGACATTTTCAAATTCAAATTCAAATCAAATTTATTTGCTAAGTGTACATTATACATAGGTCTTAATTGAAGTGGAACTTATAAACTTAGCAGCCCTTTCCAGGAATTCAAATTCGCTAGAGGATATAATATTAATTGAGCTTAAAAAATTTATTTAGACATAAATGTATCATAGATTATATAATTATAGTTAATGCGATTTTAATAGATATATATTAATATTTATATCAAATTGTATTTTTAGTAGGATAAAAGTATTTGTATTTATTGATGTATTATGTGATATTTATATTATTTTACTTTTATTTAGTCCTCATATTTATATTTTTTCATTTTCGGTGGATATTCCAAAAAATTACATAAATAAAAAAAAATTGATTTGAAATAGATAAATTACCTACTTTTATTGTCACCTGCAGGCCTCTGCCTCGGATAGCAGTAATTACTTTTCTTTTTTCAATAACTCCATTCGAATTTCTAATAAAAAAAACTTGTGAAGATTGTTCAATTTGGGTTTAACAATAGGCATAATATATGCTGGTTGGCATTTAACCGGGCCACCCCGGCGCATCCCACGCGTGACGTAGCACTCTCACCCGACCGTAAAAAAAGCGAAATCAATTATACCGAAATGGCAAGCGAACCAACCAACATAACACGACTCACCCCGGTTTCCTTATTGTTGCAAAAATCGAACAATGAATGCCCATATCACTCGCATGACGGCTCAACTTACAATGGACGTTGCAGGACCTTTATAAAGAACACAATATGTAGTCTCGTCCCTTTCGAATTGATTCCTAATTAGTGTGATACGCAAATAATTTGGTGCGACATTGAAAAATCCTTTGTACGGTTCTTTTCGGGTGTGTAATTTTGTTAGAAAAACGAGTACCTAATGAGCTGGGGTGGGGGTGGGTTTGTACCTACAGTGTACGTATTTTGGGTTCCAGTAGCGATTTCGTTCAGTAAAGTATGATAAAGCTAAGCTTATAATTCATTAAAATTGTCTCCTTTTGGTGTTTGCGTTAATGGGTGTATCAACATTTAGGTTTTAGAAATGGCAAGTTTTATTGCTTGTTAAGAATTTACGTAAAAGCAATGATACTTACAATCCGTGTCACATAGTAACATAATTAATTGAAACCAATTTTTTAACAAACTTTTAAAAAGGTTTCAATTAATTAACAAACTCTTTATCGGCATCCTTATGTACGTTTAGAAATTTCTCAGGTCTTACATAGATAAAATCACGTCTGTTTTGCACTGAAGTAGGAAGAATTCCCGACGATTCTTTTCTGCCGAAACATTTGGCTATATTTATCGTCAAATTTTACACATATATCGACAAAGATCCTACGTATCCTCAGCCACATCACCGCTTTTTCTGTTTTTTTTTTTTTAATTCTGTGCTCGCGCTTCTGATATTTCTAAATAATTATATAATTTTTCAGGTCATAATGAGAGTTAATATTTGTTTTCATAGGAGTTTTATCACAATTGAGACCTCATACATAAATTTTAACAGTTTATAGTGTGTAAAATAACATATCCTTTCTAAACCTATCCGTTACGTTACACTGAGGCATAATTAACTACAACAAAACAAAATTAACATATCGATATATGTATTACATAAACAATCTCGGTGTAAAAACAGATGATCTCGAGTTTTAACGACCCCTAGGGAAGGCTTTACGCACCATCGAGAATCATCGCATCTATCAGGTGTGATAGATTCCCTCATTATGTCTGTGTTATAATTAATTATTAGTTTTTCTTATTATCGTGGTTGATGAACAACCTAGGAACAGCATAGTTTCTAATATGCACATGACAATGAATTGATTTTTTTAGTTTTATTGTTTGTGGTATCTCCGCTGCAAGTTAATAAATAAATTTTCATTCTTATTTTATTTTATTTCTTACTTTTTTCCAGTACAACAAAATGTGCTTTTACTGTTTTTGATTATTGTTAAAGATAGGAACTAAGTCTTCAATCCATTACCTGTCTCAAACCATTACTTCTTTATAGTGATTAGGTGATTACAGAAACACGAGAGTGTGTTAATGTAACAGTCGATTCAACTCTGCTCCCGAGGTGAAGACCGCTCGTTTAAAATCGTCACATTTTCTAGACGTGGTTACACTTGCTATCAATTTGATGGGTACACAATGTAACGAAGACTTTGAGTAGTAGAAGTAAAATGACAATGCTGAGTTTAGTAAATCTGTAATGATTACTAGATAAATATCACCAGGCGTCTCCTTAAGACGTATACAAAGAGGATTGAAAATTCAATAGGTTTGAACACGACAAGGTAGCTCAGTGGTAGAGTGATGACACGGAACGTCAAAGGTCGCGGGTTCAAGCCCCGTTCTTGTCTATTATTTTTTCAATGTTTCTTTGAAAAATAGAAATTAAAATGACAATATTAACATACAAACTTAAGAGGTTTTGTTTTTTTTTTTAGAAAATTTTCATTTTTCAATGATATCGTTTTAATATTATTCAATTGGTTTCTTATGTTGTATGAATTCAGCCGTGTTTATATAGAAATTATTCCAAGGTACATTTGACGTAATTGACAAAATCTACACTTAATAGAAATGAAAGTTTAGCAAGTGGAACAGCTATTTAGCTACAATATGGAAATTGAAGGGGGAAAACAATCTATCATTTGTGCAAATGTGCACCATTCAATACTAAATAAAACTACCACTATTCTGTGACTTCCCACCCGACAACATGCACTTGACTGACATTCAACCAAATGAAATTTCACAGCGATACTCGATCGCGCAGTTAACCCGAGCGGCTCCGAAACGATCCGAACTAGACTGTGTACTTTTTCTCGGCCTCATGTGCACAAACAGTGTTTAGTTACTGGAGGGTGTATTTTATCTTGTTGTGCTTGTTTTGTAGCGTAGTGAGGGTAGAGGGGGGCGGTGTGAGGCGGGGGGTGGCACCTGTTGCCCCGAGTTTCGATGTGGGAAAGCCTAATCCTGGCTGAGATGAAATAAATACAACATTGGCTCAACAGAAACGTTCTTGAGATGTCTTTTGATGGTATTCAGTAAAGCCGTGTGAGCGTACGATATTCGGGAATTTAAAGGAATTGCCATTTTTATTTTATGTCTGCTACTGTGTTGTCGTGTTGAATTTTTGATGCAACAAGTAGTATTATTGTGTTCGAAGTGTTAACGAAGCTTTTGTGGGGTTCTCGTTTTATTGAGTAGCACTAATGCCATTTGACTGCCTTTCTCGATACTATACAGTTATGAAATCCATAAATTGTATTTTTTATTTATAAATATATATTTTGCATCAAGAAATTATTTTTCTCATCCGAATAATACAATAAAATTCTTGTAAGTAGACATCTTCACAAAAAAAATCTCGATTCGACTTTACATGTTATAATTATAAATGAATACTAACCAAATGTTTTTCTTTGATTTCAGGTAATTGCTGTGTTATTATTGTTAATCATTACAATTTTGAAATATTATACCTATCAGTACTTCAAGTAAGTGAATACTAATTTCATTATTTTCATCAAACATATTAAAAACCGCCCGCGGTTTTGCCTACGTAATTTGTATCTTTCAAATTACAACTAAAGAAATAACCAATTAAAGAAATAACCTATCAATTTGATAAAGCGCCATCTAGTGTTATGGTTCACCCGGATAAACTCAGCAAATTTTCAGTATAGAAGTATCCTAAGTCTTTCACATGGACGTGCAAGTTTTTATAATCGTATAACTAGCTTGGTGTCTAAAAATTACAATCTGATACCATTTCATATGTATAATATTAGTAAGGAATAAAGTAGATAATTCTATCAACATAGTTTGCTCATTATAGAGCGAACAACAAAAGTTATAATAAAGTAATAGAAGTTGGCTGAAATAGATCATTAAAACTAGCAATCGATCCAGCGTGTAATTTGATACCTTTAGCTCGCGAACCTGAAGTTAAATCTACTATTACATAGAGACCCTCATTGTGTTGGAATCTATGCTCGTTTGTTCAGTCCAAAAAGACGCACCCACTCATGGTCTAAATCACTAAAGATCCACGAATACACGCCCTACATTTTGTGTGAGGGAAAGCCACGAGCAGCTGAAGACAAGCCAGGAAATAGTGGTGTGTGAACTGTAGTTAGTTAGGCAAAGTGGGGTTCTGCCGGGGTCGCGGTGATTACTGCATTGAACCCGGGACCTCGTTAAAGGTGTGATTTTTAGTCTGTAGTAGTCCGGCACAGCGTACATAATGGATTCCCCACACCCAAAAAAGAGGCAATGTGAGGGGCTCCTTTTCTAGATTTAAAAAGACTATACATTCGGAACTTTTCAACGTGCACTTTAAGATAAGCGTTCGTAAAGCGCAAGTTGCATCTGTACTGCTATAAGCGATCCCTTGGTTGCCGCAAGTAACATAACGCTTTTCAAAAAGTGCGCACTATAAGCGTAAGGTGTTACTGTTAATGTTAAGCATGGCTTCGGAAAGTCAGTCTGTGGATGAGCGTCCGGCTGACCATAACAAGCGTTTTATATTCGAGTGCCTCCGCGTGAATTGATCCATCGGTCAAGACAAGAAGAGCAGTCCCGGTTCTTGTCGATAGAAGCCAAATAAGAGGACTGGGAGTATGAATAACACGTTAGCTTTCAACCCTAAAAAAGAAGGAAAATGGGTATAAAAAATTTTCATTAAAAAATAAAACCTTTCCCTATCAACAAAAACGTTGTAAAAACATATCAAAACTATGCATCTGACAAGTTAATTGAATATTTTTTCACCCCTTCACCGCGCACTTACTCTGCCGATACTCGATTCGATGTGAAAGTGTGTATATTTTTAGAATTGAACCTATTTTCACACTGACGGCCCACATTTCTATTTCCGTTGGCAGACATTGACATGAATATGTTCTCTCGAACCGGATTATTTTGACGGCGCCAAGTATTTGATACTTTACGTAAACTTGGTTTATTAGATCTTGCAGAGATGTGTATTAACCTTAGGGCTACTAATTTCATATTACGTCGTATTATAGTGCATATTGTAATGGGTTCTTTACATTTCTATTGCGCATGGGAATTGTTGTTGTCATTAAGAAAAATACGAAAACCATTATTAAATTTTTATTTATGTAATTTTCTTAATAGAAGCATAACATTGCATCACGCTTGTATTTCCCGAAGGGGTAAGCCGAGGTATACACAATTATGCACCGACATTTCACCAATGCTGTTATTAAGTTCCATGTAAGTGGTGAGCCTATTGCCATCAACCGGGCACTAATCCAAACTCCGGGCTGCTACTGAGGGATTTTCTATCAGGAAATTCTCAGTAGCAGCCCGGAGTTTGGATTAGATAACACCACACCACTGACCTGGGAATACCACCTCACCAGTCGCGTTTAGGCCCACTAGACCAACGAGCAAATTTTTCTTAATGTCAAGTTATGATGATTGTTAATCTACCATGAGTTGTGAATTAAGTAACTTGCTTTTTCAGTCGGATATTTTGACTTATTCTATGATTATTTCTACATATACGGTGAGCTTTCGCAATGTATAAATAAAATGACCTCGTAAAATATATTTTTTTTTTTCTTGTGAAGCAGATCTCTTGTGTCATAATATACTGATAAATTTTGCAAACCTATTAACACATGCGTAGCGAACGCAAACTCAGACTGCCTGGGGTATTTATCCGGGAGGAGCAGGTTCGGATCCTGCTCACGACCGTATATTTATAACTTGTGTCAAAATATAGTGACAAAATATATACAAAATAAAACTCTTAAATTGTGTAATATAATTTAATATTAAAAGTGTTATATTCGATAAAGTATTTCTGAAATAGTTTAACCTAAAATGGTAACAAACAACGTGACATTTTAACTAATAAACTCGCAGCCCGTAAAATCGCACCATAAATCATAGAGCGGAATAACGTTTAGTTCAACCAGGAAATAATAAAAACGAAACATATCTCCGAGTCGCTTCGTGATATAATAAATGAATGAGAATCCTGTGGAACCAGGAATACATTGTATCATTATTTGTATGGAAAGGTAATTAACTAATCGCTAGGATCATTTAATTACACATAGTTGGAGAAATATATACAAACACACCTATTAATTATCTATATAAAGTTGAGGACAAATTTAAACACCATACACCTATAAAATAAATACTATTGTAAGTCTAAATTCTAATTAAAATAAGAAACAGCGACGCTGGGAAATACTTTGATGCCTAAGTAAATTTTCTTATGTTAATTTTAGATTAATCGCTTATGAAACATTTAGTTTTTTGCACGATTTAATATGCTTAAGTAGGTATTAACTGTTATACACGTAACAAGAAATTATTCTCACATCAGCTGGTGAAAATTTTATTCTTTGTAGTATAGTTCAGAAGTAGTTAGCCGAGGAACGGTCAAATGGGGAATAGCCACTATTCTACACCTTCATATTAATTATTGCGCGGCGATGTCGCGAGTCAAACTGAACTGTTTGACTCGCGACATCGCCGCGGGCTTAGCTCATGACTAAGGGCTCCGTTCGAGTAGGGAATCATTTTGAAATACGAATAATAAAAACTAAATAAATAAAAAATAGGTAACAAATAAGCCTAGAACGAAGCCTTATATATAAAGTTACACTTGCAATATAAATCATCCCACAAAATAATAATCTGACGAGACAAGAAACAATAAAAGAACGGATCTCTGAACTTTTTTTGGCAAGTATAGTACTAGGAAGACGTTGCACTTCTCTAAAACTAAATGTAAATTGATGTTGAGTTTTTTTTTTTTGAGATGTTAATTATTATAATTAAACAACTTTTAACCGGATTAGTCGCGTGTATTATGGGTTATTTGTTTTTCCTGACGTTTCGAACACTTTGCAGCGTTCGTGGTCGCAGGAGGAAATCCTCCTTAAAATTTGCTAATCCGGTAAAAAGTTGTTTTATTATAATGTGTAGTGATCGCGCAAACCTAAGATATTACTATGTTATTTATTTATTACTCCTTTGTTTTGATTTTTGGAGAAATATTGTGCCAACACTGCCTCGTTGCTCTAGTGGTCCCAAGCGCGACTGCTGAGCATGAGGTCTTCTTCTTCTTCTTCTTCTTCTTATCGTGTGGTAGATAAACAACCTAGTGTCAGAGTTTAAACCACCCGTATGAGGTCTCATTCTGCATTAATGCATTTGAACGATTTATCTCTATAGGTTAAATAAGCGTGACTATGTTAACATACATACATAGTATCACGCCTGTATTCCCTGAAAGGGTAGACAGAGGTGTACACAGTAATTGAACACCCACATTTCACCAATGCTGTTGATAACAACCATGAATAGGTGGTAAGCCTATTTTGCTATCAACCCAGCACAATTCCAAACTCCGGGCTGCTACTGAGAATGTCATATCAGAAAACTTAATAACATTTTGTCCGATCCGGGAATCGAAACCAGGTCCTCACGCTTAGGACCACTACACCAACGACGCAGTTATATTTTAACATACCTACCAAAACGAAAAAGAATCTGCAGCTTTTTTTTTTTTTTTTTGGTAGTGGCATCTCGCAGGTCAACCTAGGAGGTTGTCGGCTGCTTAACCGGACTTTCCTGTGGATGCCCTAATAATAAATTATTATTAAGGCCTCCAGCCAGGGGCATACGAACTAAATTAAATCTAAAGCGACCACGCTAAGGGCACCCCCTGCGGGGTACGAGCCTCGGCTTAGGGCGTCGCTTGAGGGAGGACAGCAAGGGACTGGCTGGATCGAACAAGAATTATTATTATAATGGGAATTTAAAGCTACAGGCTCAGCGGCTACGCGGGCTGGCACGAGCAAGGGTCGGGGAGGTGATGCATTAGGTGCATTACGGGGACGTCGCGACGGGCCTCGGCGGCGAGGCCTAAATGACGGCGGTCTGTGCTTGTGTACTGTGCTGGTGGCCCTACGGCTCTCTTGGAGCAGGGTTATAGCGTCATCGGGGTACAATAGTGAATGCCTAGGACGGCGAATTCTACTTATCTGGGAGGGGGTGTATCGGGCGGCAGCCGCGATAAGAGGGTTGGGGTGCTTTTCAGCAGACTCGAAATAACGCTTGCAAATGCGTTTTATAAACTGTTGGATAGTGGGAATCTTGAGGTCGAGATGGAGGTTTTCGTTTCTAACGTAGAGGGGGGCTCCCGTGACCTTACGTAAGGCACGGTTTTGGAGGGTCTGCATCTTATGGAGGCGGTACGATTTCGCGTGTGGGAACACTACGCAGGCGTAGGTCATGATGGGGCGTATGCACGTGGTGTAAATGCGCAGTTTGCACTTAAGGGACAATCTGCTGCGTGCGTTCATGATGAAATGAAGCCTACCCAGAGCGAAGGTGGCGCGCGAGCGCACCGTCCTTATGTGCTCACCGAAGGTCAAGTGTCTATCTAGGATGACTCCTAAGTACTTGGCTTGCTTCTCCCAAGGGATCGGCTTGCCGAACATGGTTATCGGTTTGGGGTCGGGGGGTCTGATCCTACGCTTTTTCGCGAAGAGTACGGCTTGACTCTTATCGGGGTTGACTTCTATTCTCCATTTCCTGAACCAAGCGCCTAGTACGTTGGCGGAAGTTTGGAGAGTGCTAGCTATACGGTCGCGCACGATACCGGAGTAGAAAATGGCAGTGTCGTCTGCGAAGAGAGCTAACTTTGCCTGTCTATTTTTGGGGATGTCGCTAGTGAAGAGCGTGAACAGGAGGGGCGAGAGCACGGAGCCCTGGGGGACACCGGCGCGGATAGAGTGGGGGGCGGATAGTGCGCCCTCTATGCGATAGCGGAAAGTGCGATTCGAGAGAAAGTCCCGTAGGATGAGCACGAGACGGTCGGGCACGCCGAGTTGGTACAGCTTGTATAATAAGCCGTTGTGCCAGACTTTGTCGAAAGCCTTCGCTATGTCGAAAAAGAGCGCGCCTGTCATCGTGCCGCGCTGAAAACCGGCGCTTATGTGCTCGACGATGCGATGGACCTGTTGTACGCACGAGTGTTGGGTACGAAAACCGAACTGTTCGTTGGGGATGAGGCTCTTCGCATCGGCAAAGTCCTTGAGTCGCTTATAAATAAGCTTCTCGTAGATTTTACAGAGTACGTTGAGGAGGCTGATCGGTCGGTAGCTGGTGGGTTCGTTCGCGGGTTTTCCCGGCTTAGGGATACCTATGACGGTGGCTTCTTTCCACGATTGAGGGAAGACGTTGTGACTCATGGCGCCATTGAAGATGGCGGTCATGAGTATAATGAATGGGGCGGGGAGAAGTTTAATGACTTTATTAGTGATGCCGTCTATGCCGGGGGCTTTGCGGGGTTTAAGATTTTTAATGACCTCTTGCACCTCGTCGGGAGTGACGGGGGGCAGGGGGTCGTCGGGGTCTTCGAACGGCGGGAGTGAGGCTCTGCGTTCTACTTCTGCGTCTACCTTGAGGAGGTGCGCTCGGTCGACCGGTTGGGTGCTAGGAGTGCATTGCGCTTCTAGACTGTCGGCCAGGCACTCGGCCTTTTCGATGTCGTCGAAGGCTATGCTCTTATCGGGGCGGATGAGAGGGGGCATGGTGGCCACTCCATCGGATTGGAGTCTCCTTTGAAGCTGCCAGAATGCTTGGTGAGTGGGCTCTAAGTCGCTCAGCGTCTTATCCCAGTGCGCGTTACGCTGCTCATCGATGCGTTTCTTTACAGCACGCTGTAAATAGCGCATGTGAGCTTTGTTCGCGTCGCAGGGAAACGCGCTGTAGGCACGTACGGATGCGTTCTTTTCCGTTACCAGTTCGCGTACGTCCGCCGGTAGTTTCCAGTGATGGTTGTCCATCAATGGAACTTCCCGTGAACAACTGTTCAAAACGGATTGTACGTGACCGGTGAACGAATCGATCGCATTCGTGTCAGTGACCGAGGCGATGACGTCGGGAATAGAGTCTAACTGAGGGGAGCTGGTCGATTGTAGGCTTTCGCTTACTTTCTTCCAGTCCGTGATCGTTTGGGTGGGAGGGGGTCGGGAGGGATCAGAGGGCCCCGAGCGAGGTGCCAGTGCCATGATCACGGGACGATGGTCGGAGTTGAGCTCGTGTAGCGTCTCTATAGACTGTAAACGAAGGTTTACGTTCTTTAGAAGCGCCACATCGAGAATATCGGGAAGGTGCGCGGTGTTGTGCGGATAGTGGGTGGGATGCATCGGAGCAATAATGTCGAAGTTGAGAGTGGCACACAGGCCGAACAGTTGCCTGCCTCTCGCGGTCGTCGTATTACTGTTCCAAGCGGGATGTTTGGCATTGAGATCGCCCGCTATGATAACGGAGTCACTCAAGCCGAGGAGGGCAGTAAGGTCGTGGGATAGGATTTCGCGTTTTTCCCCCACATCGGTGGCGGCGGGAGGGATGTAGGAAGAGACGATAGTGATGGGTTGGTGACCGGTCATGGCTAGCCGACAGATCGATAAATCTGCAGCTATTCAACATATCTAATAAATAAACCTACGTGTAAAAGCCTTCACTCACGTCAGTTCACTTCGGACTGAAAACGGAAATATTGCCGGTGGCGCCCTCTCTCGACGGATGCTGCATGGTGGCAGCGAGCCGCTTCCGGCCCGGCCTCGTTACGTCCGCTTTGTGTGACGGCCGGCATGCACGCCAACCATCGGGCCGAATCACCCATTGTCAACGATATTACACTTTGCGTTTGATTTATTCAGTGTTTAGAATGAGGTGTGAAGAATTCGTGGTGGTTGATAATGGGCACTTTGGTTGGTAGCGAGATGTCGGATAAAGGGTTTTTGCGCCATCTAGCTTATAAAAATTACTTGTAAAATTGTCTTCAAAAGTGTATTTATAGAAATAAAATCATTCATCATTTGACTCCTGTATTCATGTATTTTGCTGCTAAATTAAACATTTACAAATATCATTGCAAATGCTTTAATTCTAAATACCTTATGATCAGAATATAATTTATATATAAATTTGGAAGCGCAGCCAATTTGTGTGCCAAAATCTTTTAGGTCACACCTTGATTTGGAACAAAGATAATGACATAATTTTATGTATTTATAAAATGGCAATATGCTCACTACCTATTTTAAACATAATAATATTTTTATGAATGCAGATGAATCTTCCAAACGCATTAACTCACGCGTAGTGAACTCTTAAGTTGTAACTTTCTGAAGAAGGATAAATACGGTCGTGAGCAGCATTTGATCCTGAACCTACCGGATAAATACTCGCTTCAGTCATCTCTATGAAGACTGAATAGATAGCGATGACGTCACCGAAAGTCGTAATAAAATGGGTAAGAAGAATTCGAAGTAGTGAGCAGAGGTCGAGATGGTTGTGCTGATGATGATGGCGCTTGTTTGAATCATCGTCACGGCCATATTTTATCTGCCCACAAGAATTAATACCTTTATGGATTTGTTTGTTATGACATGAGTAAAAATAATATTATGCAGTTTATGTTAAGGCATCGATGAAATGTAGGTGTTCTACTATATACCTCTGCCTAACCCTTCGAGAAATACAATTACAGAGCGTGATGATATATTTATAACATAACATAGCATCACGCCTGTATTCCCCGAAGGGGTAGGCAGAGGTGTACACAATTGTACACCCACATTTCACCAATGCTGTTATTAAGTCCCATGTAATAGGTGGTGAGCCTATTGCCATCTACCGGGCACAATTCCAAACTCCGGGCTGCTACTGAGAATTTTCTATCAGAAAAACTCAATAACATTTTGCCCGACCCGAGTATCGAACCCGAGACCTCATACTCAGCAGTCGCGCTTGGGACCACTAGACCAACGAGGCAGTTATATATATATATATCATAATATTATTTTTACTCATGTCATAACAAACAAATCATAAAGATATATTTATAATAAAAAAATACACATTTTGCACATACGCAATGCTACCAACTGCTAATCAAACCGTAACTACGTTTCTCAAACCGAATTTATTACAAAAACAAGAGACGTTAAACCTAACAAAAACTTTTCGAGTACACTTAATTTATTCGGACTCGTCCGTAAAAGTCCAAGACTAATTGTTTAGCTGGATAGTTATTGCTCCAATGTGCCTTAATTAATTTCTTGGCTTGTTCGAAGAATTGCTCGAGACAGCTCGGGTTTCATTTTATTGCTCAAAATAGAATTGTATTCGTTTCATTCACTGCGAGACGATGGAATTTGTGGTTGACCGGAATGTAAGAATTAAAATGTCATATATACATGCAATCACGCCTGTTTCCCATTGGGGTAGGCAGAGACTATAGATTTCCATTTGCTACGATTCTCACAGACGTGTTTCGCTTCATCTATGTTCATTAACCTCTTCATACATGCTCACCGATTTATGTGCCTGACCTGTGCTTTTTTGAGAACGTCCGCAATTTGATTGCGGTACGTTCGTTGAGGTCGGCTTGCCTCGACTCCATCCACTCTCGCCTCATGTACTAGTTAAGTCAATCGCCTTCATGCTTTCTACATGCCCAAACCATCTTAGCATACCCTTCTTAATCTTTGTCACTACATCCTCTTTCGCTCCACAACGTTCTGTTATCGCACTGTACCTCACTCTATCTTTTAAAATTACGCCACACATACTTTTAAAAGCTCTCATCTCTACTGCATTAGTTCTACTATCATGTTTCTTCTGCCACACCCAACTTTCACTACCATACATAAGAGTTGGCACTAACATGAACGGCCAGCTGCGCCTTTTTAGACACATTCCGGCTATCCATGAAATTGTGTAATGCCCCATTCACCTAGTTACCAGCAGTCACTCTCCTTTCTATGTCCTCACATGCATCCTATCCCTCGTAAACATAGATCCGAGATATACAAACTCTTTCACTTGTTCCACTCTTTGGAATTAAAATGTCAATTTCCTGTTATATGCAGTACTTAACTTCTAATTAAGGTTGTTGAGCAATTAAATTGAGATGAAATATCCGGGATTTTCTTTTTTATTTCCACTAAGAACTACATAAGTGTGTGAATTTCCTTTTTTTTTTAATATCATTACTTGTCAAACTTACTGTTAAATAATAAAAAACAAATTGTTATACAAAAACAGATTAATTAATTCGATTAGTTGAAAAGTTTCAAATTAAACTCTCCCTTAATTTTCTTCTATTCAAATTAAAAGTTCAAATTAAGTTTGACTGTTCCAAAAATTTGAACAATAGTTGTATTATTAGAATTTTATCTTAATGAATGTAGGCGCCATTATAAAATATTAACAGAACTTTGTTGTAATATATTGTTCGATTTAACTTTAATAAATTGTGGTTAAAATTAACGGGTCCTATTGTTTCAAGTTAGCGTCTTTCAATCCATTTGTTTTATGATTATTGTTTGGTTTTATACAATGCTATATTTTTTGTAATTCAGAATGAATTACGTAGCTAGTAAAGCATATTTTTTTAAATGATATAAATTTATATGAGTTGTATTTACCAGAATAGGTAAAGGTAACAGAAAGCAATGGTAAGCATACGGAGCGAACGCGAGACTTATAGGTCGCAAAGCTCATCGATTCCGTAGTATCGTCACATGGGTGAAAGTTTAATAACCCCGACTATAATTTAGTAAATTTCAATATTATGGCTACATTCACTTCATCCAAAGCCGTATTCTCTAGAATTTCCATGCGACTATCGATATACGATATATCACTGCCTACCCTCTAGGGGAATATTGGTGTGATGTTATGGTATGTTATATCTTTATATTCTCTGTTTATATTAAAGTCTCCATATATTTCCCCTGCTTCATTTTCTTTATAATATCCAGTTTTCATGATGCATGCACATTTTGCGGTCTTGGGTAGTGATTTATATCTTTCATAGTACTTAATTTCGTCTCCCTTTGGACCCTTGACGTGGGGTCGCATTTTGAGCGAAGTAAAGATATTTTGGCTGTGCTTTCAATTTCCCTTAGATTGAAAGGTCCTTTTTCTAATACCCTCTTCACTACTCCGGTATATGCATACTCGTTCGAGTTTTGTGCTGTATCTGTATTAAAATGGAAAGTAGGATTTTAAAAGAAATACAATCGAATACAGTACATTAAATAACAAATAATAAGTTGAAAAATTGTAAAAAATAATAATTGTAAAATGTCGTGCCGGTCGAGTGGTAACGGGCTCGCCTCCTGAGCCGCAGGTTGTGGGTTCAAACCTAGCATATACCAATGTGAGTTTTTCAATGTCATATGTACTTTCTTTGTTAATCTAAGATATCACTGACATACGGGTGAAGGAAAACATCGTGAGAAAACTGGACTTGGTAGTCTGAAATCGCCAACCCGCAGTGAGCTAGCGTGGTGTTCAAGCTCGTAGCTTCACTGTATGAGAAGAGGCCCTTGCCCTGCAGTGGGACAGTTATGGGCTGGTTATTTATTTTTTATTTCAGTTGAAAAATTAATAATATAAAGCAAGCCCGCCTTGTGTGGACTAAAAATATAAAAACATGCTACTGAAAAATTTTCTTCGCTGTCAGCGAAATTTGTCCACAGTACTGTACCGCGATGAACTTTAGTTTTCACAAGGTAGGTGTGCATTTGTGAAAATAGCTTTAACGTTTTTCTAATAGACTGTATGTCTAATCAAAAAAACTATTGACGAATTATGATATTAAAATTTTCTATATATATATATAATTATTTACACATATAAACTACCTAAATAATATACTTATAACTAAAAATAATAATTATTATTACTACAGAGCGTCGAAAAATTCAACCGCATCTCTATCAACTGGTAACGTGCACAAAAGGCTGGCAGCATTGCCACGTTAAATGGCAATGCTGATTCTCTGGGCGATGAATAGACCAGCCTTCAGATCAGGTGAACTGTCGACCAATCGCCTTGCAATCTCTTTAAAGAGAAGTCGAGCGCTCGGACCCCACGAGCCGAGTGTAATTTTTTTTAAACAATCAGACCCGCTGGATATTTGTTATATTGAATAAACTTGTTCGTTAATAAAAACCCAACAAATTCGAAGGAGACACGGAGGTGGAGGTGCTTGGACGGCTCATAGATATGCCAACATATCTTCCATTAGAAAGAGTTCATCCAAATCACATAACTAGGCATTTCACAATGATATAGGTTTTCATGCTTAGTCCCAAAATGGATGGTTTGGCCTCGTTGGTCTAGTGGTCCCAAGCGCGACTGCTGAGCAGGGTTTCGGATTCGATGCCCGGGTCGGGCAAAGTATTATTGAGTTTTTCTGTAACAAAATTCTCAGTAGCAGCTCGGAGTTTGGAATTGTGCCCGGTTGATAGTAATAGTTTCATCACCTATTACATGGGACTTAATAACAGCATTTGTGAAATGTGGGTGTACAATTGTGTACACCTCTGCCTACCCCTTCGGGGAATATAGGCGTGATGCTATATATTTAAGGGCAGTTTAAACTCATTTCTCCTGTCTCAAGTGCCTCGTTAGTCTAGTGATCGCAACCGCGGCTGCTGAGCGTGAGGTCCTGGATTCGATTTCCGGTTGTGAAAAATAATAGACACGAACCCTTGACATTCCGTGTCATTACTCTAGCAACTGAGCTACCGTGTCATTGTTCGTGTGTTGAAAAATAGTATAGGCATTACATGGCCTTAACATGTATAAAAAAATATCAATCTTAATATATATAAATCTCGTGTCACAATGTTTGTCCTCAATGGACTCCTAAACCACTTAACCGATTATAATAAAATTCGCACACCATGTGCAGTTCGATCCAACTTGAGAGATAGGATAGTTTAAATCTCAAATTATAGTCGCGTGCGAAGCCGGGACGGACCGCTAGTAAATATATGATAAGGTAATTATGTAAACCTAACCTTTCGATTTCAATTTCAGTTTAAATTTATTGGTCTCGAACTCAATCCTTCTAAGTGCGAAGTTTATATACCTGACGACACTGACAGACAGACAATCCTCGATAAATTCAACACCATAGCCCCACAAATCAATCTAATAGATAGAAAGTCACTACGCCTCTTAGGATCCCCAATTTTAGAAGACTCTTTTCCAACCTTTATAGACGAAAAAATACAAAATTTCAGTGATATTTCGGATAGACTTCTCAAAATTAATGTGCATTCGGCTATGACTATAATCCGCTATTGTTGTTTTGGCCCTAAATTAATATATGTTCTTCGTTCTTCCTACTTATGGAAACACACAGAACTTTTGGAAAAACTAGACAAAATTATCAGGAGTACTTTAACCTCTATTTTAAATGTGGCTTTGGACGACCGAGCCTGGGTACAGGCTACCCTCCCCATCCGGTTGGGAGGTCTTGGCGTCCGCAAAATTTCTAGTCTAAGCTTACCGGCATTCCTATCCTCGGTCCACAGTACTGAAAAACTAGCTAGGCATATACTAGCTCCTACACTAGCTGATTTTGAAGTATCTTGTATGACTGAGGCTGTGAATGCCTGGAGAATTGCGTGCCCAAGTACGGATCCGCCCGTCAACCCATTTTCACAGAGACAGTGGGATGAGCCGCTCTGCAGAGTGATACGGAATGAACTATTTAATACGTCAATCACTACTGCCGAGCGCGCGCGTCTCCTGGCTGTGTGTGAATGGGAGTCGGGCCTTTGGCTTCACGCACTGCCGTCGTCTAACATAGGTACTATGTTAGATGACACCACTTTCCGCTTCGCTACGTGCCTACGGTTAGGATCTCCATGCTGTACTCCGCATCGTTGTCACTGTGGTCAAGCTGTCGACAGCCTCGGACACCATGGCCTATCCTGCAGCAGGAGTGCAGGACGCATATCACGGCACGCCTGTATTAATGACATTCTTCGTCGTGCTTTAGCCACCGCCGGCGTCCCAGCTGTATTAGAACCAAATGGCTTGGCACGGGACGATGGTAAAAGACCTGACGGCATGACATTACTGCCATGGAAATTTGGTAGGCCTCTGGTGTGGGACGCAACCTGCGTCGATACCCTTGCGCCATCTCATATTTCTAGTTCAGCGTCCTGTGCTGGTGCTGCTGCTTCAGCTGCAGAGACCCTCAAACGGCGAAAATATGACAGTCTTACCAGTAATTATATTTTCGAGCCGTTTGG
This sequence comes from Xylocampa areola, assembly GCA_935421205.1. NCBI lineage: Eukaryota > Metazoa > Arthropoda > Insecta > Lepidoptera > Noctuidae > Xylocampa > Xylocampa areola. The sequence goes on from OW285207.1 coordinate 17,174,827, forward strand.
GGTTGAAACACTCGGGTCGTGGGGTCCGAGCGCTCGACTTCTTTTTAAAGAGATTGCAAGGCGATTGGTCGACAGTTCACGTGACCTGAAGGCTGGTCTATTCTTCGCACAGAGAATCAGCATTGCCATTGAACGTGGCAATGCTGCCAGCCTTTTGGGCACGTTACCAGTTGATAGCGATGCGGATGAATTTTTCGACGCTCTATAGTATATAAATATATATATATAATTATAATTTTTAGTTCTAAGTATATTGTAGTAGGTAGTTTATTATAATTAATTTAAATAGTAAGTTTTTATGTATGTAAATATGTAAATGAACAACAAATAAACTGTATGAATTTTACCTTTCGATACATATTCAATAACCAATGCTTTCCTGTTCATACCGCAAGTTTATTTAATAAATAAAAAACGTACACACAGAGACACAGACAGACGTTCAAATTTACAATGCTCACAGTGGATTCATATTTCATTGTTAGTTACCTACCTTTTGTTTTTGATCAGTACAGTTGGTGGAAGGCTTTGTTGATGCCAAATAAATATATATAATTGACTCTGCTCCGCGAAATGGAATTTGGTATATGAATTGTTTAAGGTTTGAATATTTTTTGAGTTTTCGGGTCTGGTATGTTTTAATGTTTTTATTTAGTTTTGAAGCTTTAATTTTATTTTGAACAAGTGTCTGGCATGCCTAACGTCCCAGTAGTGTAGTACGTTGTGCAATTTTTTTCCTTTTTTACAACAAATTTAGATAACAGAGGAAAAAAAAAACATTATTTTTATATTCTTCCAAACTGCTTTTGTGACAGATGTTAATTAAAGGTTTTAATTTTTTTATATGTACCAATAAGAAGACATAGAATAGGATAAGGGTCTTCACGGCTCGAATGGACAGACTTTTGCTGGGCTAGCACTTAATATCAAATGAGGTGGAGGTCAAACACAACCCAATACGAATAAAAAGCAATTTTTATAGATGCAAACCCAACCTAAATCTCACTTGCTTTGTTTTAATAATGTACAACATTATAATAGTTGATACGTTATCAAAAAACCTCTTGGTGGAGCGGTTAGACTTTAATATCCAATACAGAAATCTTTTTTCAATCTGATGCGACACGTCCCTGCTCTTCAGTGTTCGTTGTCTAACATTTTTGATTCTATTGCTGCACTTTTTCTTTTTTTCCGACCATCGACGCCCGTAACCCGCTCCAGTCAATTCGTTCTGCGATACGCATCTGCAACGAATTTGTGTGTACCACGGGCTATCGTATTCTCTTTTTCTATTTTTAAATTTGACAAAAAAAAGAGATTATTCGCGGCCAGCGCATGTGGGAAAATATTCATAGAGTTTTCGTAGCGCAGCGCTGTTAGATATTTTGTAGTGTCCATTTGAGAGTATTTTTATGCCGATTCAGATGTTGCGGGAGTCTTCGCGCCTATTCTTTTTAATTTGTGGTCGTTGAATGATGACAGAGAAAAACCTTATAAATCATCATACGTATATTTACTTACCATTGCTGGAATTGTTCTTTTCTTTCATCAATTTGCCAAACGAGTACCGAAGTGCTTGTGTTTTAATTTTGATGAATTTATTCTGCGTGCATATTGTTACTGTTTGCAGTTCAATTTCAATTAATCAATTACTTTGTTGAATCAACAAGAGCTTTACCTACAAAATTTGTTGTAATCATACCCGTATTCATCACTCTGAGTGTGATAAAACTTCGAAAAAATATTAATGTAATCCAAACATATATTTTCCCATATTTTGTACGTTATGTACGCAGGCGTATCATAAATTATACATGGCGCTCGAATCACCACTGCAAACAGGGGCAACCCTTCGAGAATTTCACATTTTTATCGTTTTACAAGGAAAGTATCTCAGTGCAAACCAGTAATGTAGGCAAGTCGTATATCACACGTATAATTTACAAGAGGAAAGTAATAAAACTTAACGCGTCTGTTCCAGACGATGTTTGTCGAAATCCGTAAACACGACCACGATTATTTGAGCTTTATGTTATTCAACTCTCGGCCTGTTTCGCGACAGTTTTCTTTGGTTTTTAGGGAGGAAAGAGGGGTCTTGTTTAGTGGTGTTTGGAGTCTTGCATGTAATGGTGTAAACACATTAGCCGAAACAGGGTGAGATGCGGTTTCTTTGAATGCGGCACGACACCTGTAGGAGATCTGCTTGATTTTGTTTTCTAGAGAGTTTAATTAAAGACGTTAAGAAATGTGTATGTTTCCTTTGAGAGTTTGTTGAGCAGATAAGTTGGTAATTTGTGAAATTGCCGACAAACATCTACATAAGACTTGAACAATTTATATTATAAATTTTATGAGGTCTAATTATTCCTCCGTTTTAGTATTTGAAGTTATGTCGGTAAGAACTAATAAGAAGCAAGTTATTTAATCCTGTTGAAATCGAAATTGAGACAGGTTGTTTCAAATGTTCTTCAGTACTAAAAGACATAAATATGGCTGACACAAATCAATTATGCATTTTTTACGTAGTACCAAAATTTTTTTACTCTTATGTAGCAAGAAAAATCTTCATATCACCTGACCCGTTAAAAATGCAATAAATCAATATTTTCCAATTCATTTAAAACAAAATGGCAATACAGTATTACATCAAATCTATACGCTAACGTTCCCACCCTCGATGATATGATGGGGTACAAAAATAATTGTTTCCGGTGTTGTTGATGCGAGAGAACAGAGGGGTTTGGTTCTATAACCATGGTAAGGGTGTTTTTGGAAGTACTCATGGTAAAATAACTCTAAAGTATGTAGAATCCTCTTTTTCTGAAGAAGGATATGAAACGGTCTCTGTTTTGAGAACATTTATATGATATCAGATAGGCGGACAGTCCTCCTGCGACCACGAACGCTGCAAAGTGTTCGAAACGTCAGGAAAAACAAAAAAACCAATAATACACGCGATTAATCCGGTTAAAAGTTGTTTTATTATAATTTATATGAGTGTTGTCATTCAAAATTAGGATGTCATCGAAGAAGATATAGAAAAAGTTAAGCATTGTCAGGATACTATATGCAGACCATTCAGCGCACATTAACTTTGATTACGAAAACCAATGGGGTTACTTTTGAAATTAATACCAATTCCAATGTTAAAGCAAAGCCTTAAAATAATGTGTAATGTTAAAATAAATTTACCTACTTCACAGTTACCTAAATTTTGAAGCATCTTGGCTTATAAATATGACGTTTATACATTTATTTAGTAGTATTTGACAACTGATATATTTCCAATGTCAATCGAGCGGATTTATTTTCAAGAATAATCATACTGATTTATGAAATTGTGGACAGTCACTACGTCACTATATCCAAATTAATTTAAAGACAAGAGATAGCAGATCCATGTTACAAAAGGAAGCTATCACATAAGACGTTACGAATTCATACCGTGGGAGAGCCATGCTTCGGCACGAATGGGCCGGCTCGACCGGATAGATACCACGGCTTCACAGAAAACCGGCGTGAAACAACGCTTGCGTTGTGTTTCGCCGAGTGAGTGAGGGTACCGGAGGCCCAAAACCTTTAAAAGGTTGGCAACGCACTTGCGACTCCTCTGGGGTTGCGGGTGTCCATGGGTGGCGGTAATCGCTTACCATCAGGCGAGCCGTCTGCTCGGTTGCCCCCTATTCCATAAAAAAAAAAAAGATACTGACATGACAAAAAAACAACAACGTTCCATAACAAAATTGTAATCAGAATCCATATTCGAATGTTTCCCATGCCCACTGAAATTGACACAGTATACGCAATAATTACAGATAATTATTGTGGTTTAATATGTTTCATTATTTCGAGTTCTGTTTTAATATTTCATGTGTATACCCGCATTTTTAATGAAGACCTTTGTTATTGGTATTGTATTCGGATGAAAAAGTCTTTTGTTGTTAATGAGAATGAGATATGTTGTACCTACTCATTGTCATTCGAATAATTAAATCAGTAATTCTGTAATTAAAAGGTTCTTCTTGCCTTAGTAAACTGGTGCTTTTGTATCTTTACTTTGTGATTCATTCAAAGTTCAATAATGGATTGATGGGTCAGTGTGAACAATGTCAATGGTTTTAGAAGTAATAAAAAAACCCTTATCTGGGGAAATCAGAACCCTAAGTTTTAATCGATCTATACAACTTTATTTATAAAAATTAAGTGAACACGTGTCACATGACTATCTTGATGAGATTTCTCTAATAAATGTCTTATAGAGATAAAAACAGCCAAAGAGACTCGCATGTAGGCGAAATGGTCGCGGCTGTAGGTGGGTGAGTTTACTCGTGCCTGTAAGTAATATAGATAATCGTATGCAGTAGAAGCGATCTAATTATTTGACACCTAGACGGCTCTGAATTAAAAAATCATAATTCATATTCAAATTCAAATATTTTTATTTCAAATAAACCATATTACAGGCACTTATGAAAAGTCAAAACTAGGTGCACGGTTCCAAGGCGTTGATCTTATGGAGAAGAGCCGGCAAGAAACTCCATAGACACTCTTTTTAAAATAAATTGGTTTAACAATAAATAAGGTAATGTGAGAATAATGCAGGTTAATGAGCAGACTAAGAAAGGAAAGTAAACTTATATAGCCTTTTAAAATGATTGCCAAGGCAGTTAGGAGCCGACCAGTCCCGACAGACAGCACCCGTTCACGAGCATGACGCGCACATCAGCCTCGCTTAGCTCAACCATTTTGTAGGGAACTCGACGACCCGATGTACGACGCCACCATCAGCAGGACATTTTAGCGAGCATGACAAACTCGTAATGCCTGACAATAGGCAGTATGTATGTAATATGAGATTAAAACTAACATTAATATCCACATGATGCTCACATTTTACAAAGTTATATATTATGGAAAATTTCATAAAGAAATAATAATGTAAATTTAAAACTAGTAGGTTCGATACTAGCTGTTATAAAATCGATATGTAAATTTACATACCCAAGAGTCAAATAAAATATTAATACAACTGGATTAATTGTACGATTATTAATTGTATATTAATTGAAATTGACATTGACATAGAACGCTATAATTTTTTGTGGAAAGAAAACTACGGTCGTGAGCAGAATTCGATTTCGCGCCTCCCGGAGAAATACTCCAGGCGCTCTGACCGCTGAGCCATCTTGACTTCTTCTCGCTACCCCGAATTCTTCTTCCAAATTATTTAATACGTCTTATGGTGCCATCATTGCCATCTATTCAGTCCCTATACAGATAACTGAATAGGGACTGACTTTCCACAAAAGAAATTGACATTGACAATCAAATCATGAGTAGCGAGCAGTACCTAATAGCCTAGTGGTATGACCGTTAGACTGGCAAGTCAACGGTCAAAAGTTTGAATGCAATACACGCGCCACTGACTTTTCGAGTCGTGTGGGTATTAGAAATGTATTATCACTTGCTAAAAAAGCGGTGTATGAAAACATTGTGAGGAAACCAACACACTTAAGAGATGTTCTTGACGGTGTGTAAAGCTATAGCAGAGGCCTACGGGTGGTTTTAGACTCTGACAATGGGTTGTTACACCACACAATGACAGAGAAGTCATGATTTACATTGACCAAAGTTTGTACTATTATTTCTTTAAAGGAAGCGCGGACCTCTACAACATCCCTACTCAGACCTCTTGTATTTTTTCCTTATTTACAAATTCCTTTGTAACATCAACAGCTATAATTCTCCGAAATGAACCAAAGAACCGGCCATAACTTCAGACGCCAATTTCAACAAAGCGTGTGACTGTAATAAAAGTAAAATTATGCAAATCGACACCCCCCATGCTTACCCCCTCACGGTGGTAGTTTTATTGTAATCATTTACGGAGGGACGAATCTCTTTATGCGTCACCACGTTTCGCCCTGGCCCCTAAGGGCAGCATTTTTGACATTTCGCTTTATTTATAATAATAATGTTCACTTTACAAACCCCTGTAGGGAGGTATTCGATGTCCAATATTTTTTCGTTATTGGACGTTAGCGCATTGAGAATTATACATGGTACCTACGTAAAATATAAACTCTAATGGAAAGGTAATATGACTCGAGGAGACCTTTCTATTTCTTAAAGGCGGTGTAAAACATGTCCCGATGGTTTCTAAAAAATTGCTGTGACGTAACATACCATAGCATCACGCGTGTATTTCCCGAAGGGGTAGGCAGAAGTACACGCAATTCTACAGCGTACACCCACACTTCACCAATGCTATTAATAAAGTCCATGTTGATGAGCCTATTACCATCTACCACTATACTACACTACTATATAATTACCAACTCCGGCCTGCTAATGAGAATTACATAACAGAAAACCCAATAACACTTTGTCCGACCAGGAAATCGAACCCTGAAGCTGAGGCTCAACACATGTAGTAAATACAAAGTAATATTAACCTTAAATATAATAAATTAAAAAAGCACGCCAGCCACTTGCGTTTTTTTTTTATTTCACACCGTTTTGTTTGTCATAGGCCCTATACTAGTTTTTAAATCTTAGAAATCAATGTATATGTTACTCAGAATAATGTAAAGATTCTAACGATGCCCCATACAACTAAATCGGTTCAGGCGTTTAGAAGTTATGATGGAATAAAGATACTCACAAGCATACATACATACTACCATACATACTCAAGATAAATCTTTGAAGAGCATTAATACAACTAAATCGGTTCAGGCGTTTAGAAGTTATGATGGAATAAAGATACTCACAAGCATACATACATACTACCATACATACTCAAGATAAATCTTTGAAGAGCATTAACGCATGCTTAGCGGACATACATAGGGCAAACAAAGCGTAGCATTGGCACCAGGTTGAAAGAACACATAGCTGACGTCAAGAATAGACGCTCAACAAAATCTGCAGTCTGTGAACATACAACAGACAAACCCAACCATTTTCTACGTTTTGACCAACCCCAAATCCTCGCGAAAGAAAACCGATATATACCGAGAATGCTCCGCGAGGCTATTGAAATTAAAAAACACCCAAATTTCAATAGAGAAGATGGTTGGCAATTACCACCTGTTTGGAACCCTGTACTGAAAATAATCAAGTCCCAAACAAAGTCAAGTCACAAGAAAAATCAAGATACTGTGAGCGATTACTGCGTGCATCGGAACACCTTTTAGTTTATAATTCGATAAAATTGTAAAATTGTATCTCTAAATTTAAAACGACTGTGACCCCTGAGTTTGTTTCGGTATTTCTTCTCAGGGATAGTCTTAGGAAATACCGTCGCGATTTAGTTTTAAACATGTATCAGAGACAAAAATAATTTTATGAATTTATCAATTATATGTACGGTAGACTGAAATAATTTTAAATAAACTGTTGAGACACCTGACTGACACCTTAGTCCTCCTGCGACCACGAACGCTGCAAAGTGTTCGAAACGTCAGGAAAAACAAAAAACCAATAATACACGCGATTAATCCGGTTAAAAGTTGTTTTATTATAATACCATTTTCTTGTTTAAGATTTCATTAGAAAGGAAAACATCAAAAGGAAACATTCTTTATGTCTAGATAAAAGACATTTTAGACATTCCTTCTGAAAACCCGAGCTGAGATTAGGTTCTACTACTGTTATTTGATTTAGCCTTTAAACTTACTTATCGCTTTGAATAGGATCGCAACTTGAATAACTATATAGTTCTCAATATAAAGTTACAATAAACGTTGACACAGCCATATTTGCTATCATGAACCTTAAATCGAGAGAGGTAAAGTTTAAAATTACATTTCGAAGAAATTACCAATACAAGCGACCTTATTATGTAAACAACAAGGCTTAAAATTGCCAGTTCAAGGGTTGTCACGTCGTGTGACGTGTCCCGGAAAGTTTTAAATGGTCACCGTTGTGAGTGTGACGAGGTGTCGTGGCTAGTGACAGCCCTATTATTGCTTGGTTACCATTTGATTTCGGCACGCTTTCGTGTGAAGTTGTGGCTTGTGTCGATCGCAGTTTTGTTGTAGATACTCAGTTTGAGAACTGGAAGTTTTCCGGTCGGAAAATGTACCTATGTTTAATAAGATTTAGATAAAAATAAAATGTATGTATAATTTGAACTGGCATAAAATTAGGATCCTCAATCCTAATTTTTAAACTATCGCGTTGCATGATATTACTATATAATAACAGGAATTACCGCGCAATAAATACCTTTGAATCGTTTGACGTTTTGACCAGGTTGCACTGATCGTGGCCACAAGCAGTCTGCTTATTATATAGTAATAGCTTGAGAATCTTTCACTTTTCGTAATACTGAGGCTATTGTAGCTATTTTGAAAGCTATGGCTTTATATCTCGGGTTTTTGTTTTATAATAAACCATTTTTCTTTGTCGACCTGCGACCACAAAAGAAGTGTGCCAAACGTCAAGAAACTAAAATCATACATGCGATTGATCCCTTTAAAAGTTGTTTTTATAAATCTTGAAGAATATTTCCAATCAAGGCTAATGACATAATATAAAGGCCCATGTGGGATATTTAAGGGTAGGTGACCTCTAGAGGTCGAGATGGCTTAGCGGTCAGAGCGCCTGGAGTATTCATCCGGGAGGCGCAGGTTCGAATCCTGTTCGCGACCGTATTCTTTTTCCATTTAATATAATAACTTTAGAGTTCGCTAAGCATGCGTTAATGCTTTTCAAAGATTTATCTTGAATAATCTGTTGTCTTATAAAACTCAGTGAATTGAAGATAGCATTTTAACTTCTCTAATGACTGGAATGATTGCGTAACTGCCATTCTATAAATGTAATATAAGCAAAATTTCATTTCTCACACGAAATCCGGGACAATTTATACACGAATGAAATACAACGAAAAAATACTCAACCCAGCATTTGGACTGTGTAAGCTGATAAAATTCGCGCACGGCACAGTTTTCAAAGCAAAAACGGGCGACACAGTCGACTGATTACCTTCATTTTCTTGGGGCACGCATATACCCTGGGGGTTAGGAGGTGCCCCCCTCTATCCCGCACAATTTATTTCGCCTCATCAAAACGTCAACACGTTGACGTGTATTTTAGGGATTTTAATCGGGCGGTCCCGCGCCCCGGGCGACGTCGCCCCTCTATGTAAATTGCTCGGCCCGTTTGCACGCGTAATTGTTTTCGTTGAGAATTGACACGTACCCCGTTCTAGTTTTGACGCATGTAACAAGGTGTCGAAGAAGCTTGCGGGCGATGGTAGTAGTATTATGGCGTTGAGGCTACACTGAAAGCGTTAGATTAAACAGGCGTAAGATAGTTTAACATGTTAATTTGAAGTTGGTCGGTAGTAATTTTCATTAACTAAGCCGCAGGAACTATGAGTAAAAACTACCACGCCGTGGCTTTCGAGCAGCATGAACCGGCAGCGCGGCAGGCTCATGAGGAGAGGAATAGATGAACTAGACTCTCACCTGGCCAAAGGACTGGCCTCGACCACTTGAGGCCAGTCTTTTAGGTGGGAGACTAGTTCACCTCGCCATGGCCACCTATAGACCAGGAAAAATTGAATGAGGGAATGGAGATCTTTTGACCTGCAGTGGGACACAACTAGCTTATAATAATAATAACTACCTCATTGGTCTAGTAGGTCTTAGGGATTTTCTGATAGAAAAACATAATATACACTACAACTTGCTGTTGAGTATTTGGAAAACGGAGATCCTAGGACTAGGAAACCAAGTGATCATAGCATAATTAGTTCGCTAGATGTGTCAATCACTAGCCTAACTGTTCCACTACGTGGTTTTTGTAGTTCTGCATTCATCATCATCATTAGCAGCTTTTATTCAACCACTGAATAAGCCTCCTCCTTTTTACGCCATTCTTCCCTGTTTGGAGCCAGTCTTGTTCATGTCTTCCTTACGGTTTTGTGTATATCGTCGAACCATCTTGTCATTAGTCTTCCAATACTCCGTGTGCCTACCGTCAGCCACCATTCGGTCAAGGATCTACTCCACCTACCATCACCACTTCTTGCCAAGTTCTACATTGTTTGTTATAAATTATCAGCAATCGATTTTCAGAAGAAACACATAACATCAATTTACCTAATAACCATTTTGTGGCCCCTGTTACCCTTAACCACTGCTTGCCACTTCATTAATCATGAGTTATGCAAATCACGGTCACATTTAACTACCCTTTAAATCGTCGCAACGCTTGTAGTTACAGCCATGAAAATCTACTCGCAGTTATATTAACTGGTAGAGGTTTAACGTGCCTAGAGTTATAACATTACATTTATATTTGCATTATCTTATTTTAAAGCATATACACCATAAGTGTGGTGGGTACTATAATAGAATTAATAGGTCTCTAAGAGGTCTGGTGTAGTCAATGGATTGACTATACCAGACCTCCTACTTAAGTTTCCTGAATACATCCCTGCGTGACAATTCTATTAGAACTTAAGACGATATTGGTGTACAACAGCGCATCTCTGTAATTAAGGTAATGTTCATAAAAATTTCACTTCTTACAACCCTCCATAAATTATCTTTCTCTATGGTAACAGATTTGAAAAACAATTTAGCTAAAATACATTTGCACGATTATATGAGGAGGTAAATCTCCGCTCTTTCCGTAGGAATTAGTACATCTCTGTAAGTATTAATAAAAACTTCTTCAAACCGTCCATAAATTAACCTTTTCTACGATAACAATAGCTAAAAGAATTGTAGCACTATCATGATGAGGCCAATCTCCGCTCATTTCTTAGTAATCAGTTTCTTATCTCAATACACATAAAATATTATCCCCTAAAAATAAAAGAGCGAAATGTGAACGATATTTGATGAAGGATCTGTTTCTGAGAGGCATGTGACGCTGGTACGTGACTTGAGGTGCCTGATGTGTTTGTGGTCCTTTGAGTCATCTCACAAAATAGCTCTCATCCTAATATATGAATCTGAGAGTTCATGTTACTGTGTCGTAGCTTAGGACCGAAGATGGATTGCTTGGTGAATTTCAATGAAGTAGTGGCTTTATTGACAATTTCCAGCTAAGAACGGTTTATTCAAACATTGTTTTTTTTTTTTTAATAATCAAATTATGTATTTTATTTTTTAATTCAACAGATCCGAATATGCAACACGGTAGCATAGTTGAGTGAGCATATATGCACGGTACATCAAAGGTCAAACGTTCGAGCCCCGTTCGTTTCCATTATTTGTCAATGATTCCTTAGTAAAAATAATAATTAATGTAGACAATACATTGCCTTACCGTGTATGAAAAATTACATAAATTTAATAAATAATGTCCTTGTTAAGTTTGAGCTAACTTTATAAATAATTCGAAGGATTTTGTTATCGACTAAGTAAATATAAATTATTATTATCCACCCCAAACTTACGTGTGATTATCTTAATTGATAACTGAATGCAAAATATTGTGGAAGTAACTAACTTTCAATAAACACGCATGTTTGTTTATAATAACAATTAAATGAACAAATTATTTTTATAAGTTTATTTAATTAACATAATTATATTATAATAAAACAACTTTTAACCGGATTAATCGCGTGTATGATTGGTTTTTGTTTTTCCTGACGTTTCGAATACTTTGCAGCGTTCGTAATTAATCCGGCTAAAAGTTGTTTTATTATAATGTGTAGTAAGAAAACCTAAGATATTACTATAATTATATTAGGTAGTAGTAGAAGAAACAAATTTGTTTGAGAAATTCACTGTAAATGTCAGAAATTGGTCAGTCAAACCGTTTAGGAGGAGGAGAATTACGAACCCATACAAACTGGATTTTTATGTAAAAAAAATTACGTAACACGACATATAAACTTTATGTATTTATCCTTTAAATTTGCGGGTACCCCAAATATTATTCATAAATAACGAAATAAAGTTAGGTACCTACCTTATATCCTCATCTTTCAAACATTGCCTTTAACTCCGCATTTCAAATGCGACCAAAGGTCAAAGATTAAAAGAACATGAGATTATATCGGTATACAAGCCACGGTCAGCTTACGAGCGTATTTACTGGTATGGAAGCAACTAGCAATATAGAACATAGCATTGAAAGAAAGAAAGATGATACAAAAAAGATTTGTTATTTTTGACATTGGCAAACGCATTTTGCCGTCAAATGACGATCGGCTAAAACAATTGAGATTACATATCCTGAAGAATTCATCAGATGTCTACTTCTGTGCACTCCCCGTTTCCGTTAAGTCCCATAAGTGACGAGTATTTGTCATCCACCGAGCAGATAAAAAAAGGACGGAATAGCCGAAAAAAGAACACCATTTCGTTTATACCCATACACATACTGCAGATGGTAACTCTCTCCTACCAAAAACAATACATTACTTATTCAAAAGAAGAATCCACTAACAGTGCCCTACTTTCCAATTCCTTGCTCCAAAAACGATACGGCAAGATATAATTATCTCTGCGGTTACTGTACATTAATTATTCAGAATGGTTAGTGGCTGTATTAGCTTGGGTGTAACGAGCAATGGATGGGGCTAGTGCGAAATGTTCTTTTCCCAAAGGTGCTCCCTAACAAGTAGGTACTGGTATACGAGGGTTATTCCCGTCGTCTGAATATGCAAATCAATGTAGATAATTGGTGTAAAGTTTTGGATTGGCGCGGTGCAATTTCAAGTTTTAGATTATTGCCCAAGTTTTAGAAGTTGCGGTTTTGAACTAGTGGCAATTTGAATTACAATGAAGTTGGATGTCATATATTTAAGGTATGCCGATCTAGTTGAGGAGACAAGCAAATGCGTAGTACCTTATTCTCAACTCACGAGTAAGTGAGGTATAAAAGAAGCTGCTTTATGACCAAAATTTCGATGGCCAACTGGTGCAATGTCGGTTAATATATCATTAACCGATATTGCACCAGTTACAGTATACAGCTTGTTATGAAATGTATCATAAGCAGTGCCCAATGTTATGAGTGTTGGACATTGGACAGGCAAACATAAAGCGAAAGCAAGTATATATATCTGAGTTTTGGACTGACAAGTTAATGGTACCGAACTCAAGACGTGTACCGTGGGAGAGTCATGCTTCAGCACGAATGGGCCGGCTCGACCAGAGTGATACCACGGCCTCACAGAAAACCGGCGTGAAACAACGCTTACGTTGTGTTTCGCCGAGTGAGTGAGGGTGCCGGAGGCCCAAACCCTTTAAAAGGCCGGCAACGCACTTGCGACTCCTCTGGGGTTGTGGGTGTCCATGGGTGGCAGTATCTAATCGCTTACCATCAGGCGATCCTGTCGGCCCGGTCACCCCCTATCCCATAAAAAAACAAGTCCTTCTGTTTTTTTTTATCAAGACAGTGTGCATTATAAATTATCTGTCACTTGCTTAGAAACGGCAAAAGAAATCATCGCGAGGAAACCAGCACTCTTTGAAGTATTTTCTCGATAGTATTTAAAAGCTCTTGACTTGACCTTCAGGAACGGGTATAACACTGTTTTACCACTGGTCTACTCTATTTTTTCTCTCTTTTTTTCTCTATCTAAATAAAATACATTAAATGCAGAGACATTTACATAGATTACCTACACTTTAAAATATTTGACTAGTTATATGTAACATATGTAATCTAAGACCATTATGAATTTTGAAGCTAAGATTTTACCCAGTTGCTCGGTTGCTGGGCTGTATTAGTACAAGTTGCACTAAACTAGACTGGATTCCGCCTCACTGGCTTAGCTACATAACCGCTTGGCTAGTAATTTAGCCAGTACTTAGAATCTTGAGACTATCTAGTAAAATGATCTCACTCCACCGCAGACATCTAAACATAAACGTTTTTTTTTTTATGTGGAATTAGTTTTTATTCAATATGTTTTAAATCTTTAAGATTTTCGTCTCAGTTAAAAGGTTACTAATTTCACTGTCCTCTTCAACTATGTCTGTACAAAAATCTTCTCCCTCTGTTGCGTTTTGGATTTGAAAAAAGGACAAAGAAACAAACGGTTAAACGACGAATACGCGATTTCTGAAAGGCTGTAATATACACATCTTACGTTCGCTTTTTGAAGAGTGTTCATAAAACTTAAAACATCGCCTAATGCGTACTAATTAAGTATATAACAAAATAGCTTAGAAATCTCTTAGGTTTAATTGCTCCAACTTATATAATTTTAACCGTAAACCCTCGAGTTACTGTGTAATTTAGACAGAATTTACATTGATACGCTGTCAAAATCATACATCGGTTACGGCTATCGATATGTTGGTAAATCGAGATAACATTTTTGCTAGCAGAACTAAGAATCTAAAGAACATTGTCTTTGATACAAACAGAACCGAAGGCGAAAGCCAGTCTTTCAACATTTAACTAGATTAATCTATCCAACGCTAATGACTTAATGGTGTTCTTTTGAAGATAAAACAATTAAGATCCGTGCCGTGTTGCCACAGCAATTATGGCAATTTCTGTCTCCAGGCAGCTCACAATTATAGAACTAAAAATGTCGACGACGACTTAATAGATGCGACTTTTAATCGCGCCATTTTGTGTCAGATAAATTGTAGGGTGTCTTCAAATAATTTATTTAGCAGTTTTTTTATTATAATTATTAAAAAAAAAAACTTAAGATCCCTCATATGGTCCTTGGTAACATAATTATTATAATAGACTTTTAAACTACCGCATTGCATGATATTACTATATACGAACAGGAATTAACGCACAATAAATACCTTTGAATCGCTTGACGTTTCGACCAAGTTACACTGATCGTGATCACAAGCAGATATTTTCATTTAAAGATAGTATTTTAAAGATGCGTGTGATCAGAAAAAGGACTTCTACTAGATATAGGCCTCTTCAAATGCACGCCATTAAGCTCGATCCTCGGCTCCTCTTTTCCTTTCGTGGTATGTGTAGTTTCTTTCAAAATAACGTGAAAAGGACTGCTTCGTTGGTCTAGCAGTCCCAAGAGCATGCGATCTCGGGTGCGATTCCCGAGTGGGGTAAAGTCTAATTGAGTTTTTCTCAGTAGCAGCCTATGTTATATGGCAATAGGCTCACTACCTTTTACATAGGACTTAATAGCAGCATTGGTGGAATGTGGATGAACTTCCCTTCTGGGTATACAGGCGTGATGGTATGTTATGTTGTGCAAAAACGTCTACGACTCGTGCGCGCATGTAGAAAAACTATATTTCGCTTCAGTAAACTTTTACGTATTGATATGTTATAACAGTACAAAGTTAACAAAACCCATACAATATCAAACACCACACACATGACGACAGTGACGAGTCCGCAAACTTAAGGAAGAGTACAAAAAGGCAACTATTTATTTTCACCTGACGTTGCCTGTGTACGAAGGAAGTGAGGTCCCTTTTGACGTCCGACCGCTATTTGCGTACAAGCTCTCATATTTTCCTCGTTTAGAAGACTGCCAAGTGCGAAACTGCAAAGATATTTGGGTTTCTTTACGTTAGTGTATGTTTATTGAGACAAAGGAACAATCTTTGTTATCCTAATTTCCCTTTTGAATGTCTGCTAGTAGTAAATTTGTGTTTTGATTTACTATTTCTTAGGTCTCTTATTAAGCATGTGTTCATGAATATAGCAAAAAAGATTTAAAAAAAAAAACAGGCTTTTTGGGTATTGAGTTTTCATACCAGTTTCAAAGCTCTACGTGACAGGTAGCCGAAAAAAAATACAACAATACACCAATACATGTCATCAAAATACAACAACATTGTTGTATTTTGATGACATGAACAAAAAAATATATCGTTAAATCAAAAAAATATAATATGGTAATACATTTATGTAAAATCGAAAAATGTTATGACAGACGAAGAACTATTTCATTTAGAGGTTTGACTGATTTTGTATGGTAAGTCAAATAATTATTTTTTATTTCATATGACCCATATTGCTCCAGTATTAAGTTTGTATTTTTTATGCTGACCAAGCGAACTTCGTACCGCAATATTTTTTCTTTCATACAAAAGGTTTGTATGAAAGAAAAAATATATATAATATGTCCTGACAATAACGAACACTAAAAAAAGCATTATCCAATTTGGTGCGTGTTGTGATGTTGCGGGTTGTGGTGGTACGGAAGTTATGCGCGTACAAACATCGGCGATTCATTTTTATTTAATAGATGATTTACTGACATTGTCTCCACAAAGCAGCTTTTTGATATGAAAGCAATAAAACAATAATGATATGTTATAATAATCTTTAAAAAAAAATATACTATTGAAGAAATTCAATGGCCTCCACGAGACAGGCTGTTCCTAGTGTGCAAGCCACTGTAACAATATGCCATTAATTGAAATTATATTTTTCTTTTATGAAATACTAGCGATGTGTGCTACAAAGTTTTTTTTTTGACATTATTTTAATGGTCTAAAACCATCTTCGTATTATTGCCTTTCTAATGAAACCAGTTTGGTTGGGGGCACATCGGTTGGATGGTTTCATAGTCTGTAACGGACATAGGTAGTTTATTTTGCGTTTTATATCCATAATAGGATTTAACTTTTTAATTAATAAATTTATTCATATTCATTGGTAAATAGTTTTTGATTACATCTTATATTATTTGTAACTTAACTGCATACGCTTCATATTATAATTTACTAGATGGTGCCCGCGACAATCTATTTATCTCTATGCCAAAATTCATCTAAATCAGTTTAGCGGATTAGGCGTGAAAACGTAACAAATAGACATACATTTGCGTTAATAATATTCGTTTTGATGTTTAAAACAATAACAAGGATTTACTTAGGGCACTTTTGATAGGGAACCCTAAAATGCAGTCGTTTAGCTTGCGGTCTTTGATCTCAGTTGAAATGGAATCAAGCCCAAGTTATACTTTGCTTGAGCCGATTGCTTTGCACGAATGTCTATATATCTGTATTTTTATTTTATAGCTATTTGTTAAGATAACGATTTGAAGAATTTCGATAACTGAAATAAATTACTTATGTATAGTTACATAAACTGTCACTGTATTACTTCGTAGGTTTGCAGAGCTTCATGTTATGAGACACAGATAGACCTATTCAAAATTGCTTTTATATAAACACATCAACACGGTCTAGGGATATTTTTAAAAAAGCGAATTACTATCAGTATGTTAATTATTTATATGACATGTATATATTTAAAAGATACGTTATTTAATATTCTACCATTTTCTAGTAATGGTTAAGGTACTTCGATTAAAATTTCAGGATTTTATGGAAAAAAAATGAAGCATAGACGGAAACCGTATATGAATTAACTTTTAATTTAAGAGTAAAAACTGAAAAAAATAGAAAAATCATTTAATTTGTGTTTATAAACTTGAAGTTAGTAGTCTGAGAAAGCGCCCATGATGTTCATAACACATCGGCAACGATTCGGCATGCTCAGAACAAGGTTGTCAATGTCTTGCTGCGGAATATTGTCCCATGTCCTTCTGAGGTGCGCAAAAAGTTGATCTTCTGAAGCCAGATTTTCAGGAACTTCCTTCAGAGCTCTTCTTTGCAGCATATCCCACGCATGCTCAATGGGATTTAGATCTGGCGATTGAGCAGGCCAGTCTAAGGCCCTAACATTGTGTGTATGTAACCAAGCTGCTACCGTTCTCGCCGTGTGTGCCCGGGCATTGTCGTGCATGAGCAGGAAATCTTGCCCCATTTGTGTTCTGTGGGGCAAGATTACGGGCCCCAGCACCTGTTGGACGTATCGTTCTGCCGTCATATTGCCCCGCACCCAAACGAGATCCGTCCGTCCTCCAAGACGAATTCCTGCCCAAACCATAATTGTTCCTCCTTGGTATGGGTGAACTTCCTGAGGGTTCTGAAGACGGCTCCATCGTCCAGGAACTCGCCAAACACGCGTCCTTCGTGAATCTGGATGGAAGCCGAACCTGGATTCATCCGTGAACAGCACATTGGACCATTGTTCACGGCCCCAGTCCACGTGGTTCCGAACCCATTCTAATCGTCGTCCACGATTGCCTCTCCGTAAAGGTGGGACCCGGAGTGGTCTACGAGAGCGTAGATTGCTTTCATGCAGTCGCCTTCTTACAGTTTGGTCACTCACAAGCACTTGGTGTTCCACTCGCAGCCTTTGGACCAATTGAGTCGCCGTTGCATTTGGTTGAGATCGCGCAGTAATTTGCAAAAATCGGTCTTGTCTGGGGGTAGTGATGCGACTTGGCCCCCGGTGCCTCTCCGCTACTTCACCTGTGGCACGATAGCGTGTCCACAATCTTGAAATTACATTTTGGTGGGTCCCTATGGCCTCAGCAACATTACGCTGAACAGACCCAGCTTCCAGCATTCCCACAGCTCGTAACATCTCCACCCTCGTCAAATGTTGGCGTTGCATGGCTACAATACCTCAATTCTAACTTTATCTTTCGTTTAAAAATGAAAAAAAAACTGTAACTAAATGTAATTCGTATTGTTTTCTAAATTTCGCACAAATGAAAATTCCCTCTCCTACACATCAAGACATTTTTATGCCACCGAAACAAAAGAATTTTCAAAAATTTGAATTTGGAATTAGTCTGAGATAAATTACAAACAAATCGGTGTATAAAAGATTCCAATGCGGCCAGTACTTTTCGAGTTATTTAATTGAGTATGAAATATCCCACCGTGTTGACATCAACACGGTCTAGCACATGTGTATGTTAGTGTTTTATTAGTAGTATTTATTCTTATTATAATAATTAAATAAATTAAATAATAATAAATATAGGTATTTGTAGGTCTTAAAATTTCAAAATATGTACGTTTTAATGGACATTATCCGTTTTTTTTATTTTTTATTTATTTATTGTAATGTAAACTTTTAGTGAAATTAAAAATAATTTTCTTTTTTAGTGATTTTGAAAATAACTGTTTAAATACGTAGTACGTGATTTCTTTGGTTTCACAGAGTTTATTACACATGAAAACTTTAAAAACTCATTTGACTCAATTCAACATTTTATGAGACCGCAGGGCGAGTAAGATATCTTAACCTAAATATTTGCTATACTAAACTAATACTTTTACTGTAAGTATTTACTACTTTTGAATAAAAACTGCACACAAAACTCGAATCAAACATCCTGGTGGGACACTCAGAAGTCGTGGTGTATAGCTGTAATGAGTGTGGAGCAATCATCACAATGAATAGGGAGCGAGACGAGAAGCGTCGCTGAATGCCGCTCCTTCACCGGCTCGACGGCAAAATGGTAGCTATGACTTTGTAGACAGATGGGATATGTTTAGGTCTGTTTCAAAGTGAAAAGCTGTTTTAGTACAGATTAATCTTCAAAAAGCATTAACGCATGCATAGCGAACTCTAAAGCATTATTTTTGTGGAATGAATCTTTTTTCGGTTTGTGTAATATATTTATTACCCACGATGCCTAATATGAGAAATCAATCCAAAGGCCTTGGCGTCTCTTACACTTAAAGATTATCGAGTTGTTAGTCATTAATATAAGTAGATAGTCATGTAATAAAAAACGCCACAATGTTATGTAATTCTTGCTTTTCCTTTTATATTTAAACACGCCACATTTGTTAATAAGAATTTCAACAAAAAAAAATTATAAGGTATCAAGCAAGTATGTTTTATAACTCTATATAAGTGGGTCTTTTTATTCAGTGTAATAAAATTTGGAGTAACAATTACTGTGAAATAAGTAGCTTAGTCATAAATTATAGGGCTATCACGAGAAATGTTGAAACTACGATTTTATTTGTGATTATGGCCACATTAGTATATTACTGTTGGTTTTAAGACGTTGACATTTCTTATAATTAACATCTTGATAAAATTACCTCTTTAAAAAGCAATTATAACGGGCTTATATAAACGCGATCCTCAATTAGCATATTAAAACTTTTACATGAAAAATTGCGTGTTGTTGCCATTTTATTTCAAAACAATTCGATTCAAAATATAATAAAATCAAAACACTTACACGATACAAACCATCATAATAAACAATTTCATTATGTATAAATTATTTATCACATCATACTTAAACACAAAAAAATATCCACATACGATAAAAAGTCATAAAAATATTTGTATCCTAACAAAAACGAACATCATAGTCACCCTACAATAGGACTTCTCTTTAATTTGTCTCGCACTCAACAGACTCTGAAAAGATATGACCCCAACGACTGTAAGAATGCTCTGTTTTCAAGTACGTACGAGTACCTATGTGTGCCTGGAAACTTGTAGAATTCAGACCAAACGTACTGTGAATGCAGCTTTTTTTTTAAGAAATTAGAAAAATAACGTTGGCGAAATGAAAATGTGCTTTTGGGCGTGCGTTTTCTGAAAATATTGTTGTAGAAAAATGTGGTTTTAAAGCTGGTTACTTTTTTCTTTTATATTTGAAACCTATTGTTAAAGCTGGTTGTTCAGAATTATAATGAACGACCAGTTACAAAATACAAAAAAAAACTTTTGCCAATTTAGTGCAACAACTTAAGCATCCACGCACATAGGGGCTTCAGCAAATATGATACAGATTCAGCATCTGTGATCGAATTTGCCAACTGCACTAATGCTTGGTGAATCCTATTGACAATCGCGCGTTTCAGCGGTCAGTCGTTCTATCGAACTTCCCAAAAGCAACTAATTGAGTGCTAAAAGTAGCAAGTCTGCGGACGCCCTAATTTACTTTACAGGATTTTTTTTTTATTAAAAGATCTTTTTTTGGTAACTATATATTTGTATGGCATGTGGCCTATTGCATCTCCCAAAAATATATTTAGGGACATTTCTAAGCAACTTTCTAGTACCAAAGAGCTCCATTGCACAACCCTTTTAACATAACTTATAACTATAACGGACTATTCTCTAGAATAGCGTCCTTGTACTTAGTTATATGTGTTAATATACCCCCTTTTTTCTTTTGCGCCCTGTCACAAGGGATTTACTAAAGCGACTATGACGTTTTAATCAAACCATAGATCAGATAAAAATCTCTTTCACAATGCAAGGGGGGCGCAACAAAAAAGTAAAACGCCGTGCGTGTCCATTATTATTTTACACCTACGGTCGTGATTTTTTCACCCAACTTTTTTTACACGCGGAAAATTCCCTAAAGTAATTTACCTAATTAGGGTAACAAACAGAAGGAATTTAATGGGACCGGGTACTCAAAGGAGGCTACTCTAAATTATTTACATTTCTCTAGAGGCCGCATCTTTACAATTCTAACCAGAATATGGAGCGTCCACTCTTTCGGCTTCATATTCCATTCCTTGTTTAGAATTATTATTTTTAAAAAGGTTTTCCCGACGTTTGTAAGCCTATGGTTTCCCTTGAATACGGCGCTGGTGCTTCTTTGTTCATTAATTCATGTCGTAATGTTGTTTGTTGGTTTTTTCGGTTGGACGAACATTTGTTACATTGTTCGCGAAAAACGGATAATGTTGGAGAAATATTTGTTGAACGATCTTTGAGAAGGGCGCGCTTGGGTTGTAATTTACCTTAGTGTAATGTTTTATACGTACTATTTTAACGTTATGATATGTAATTGACTATTACAATTTTATTTACATTGACATACCTAATAGTCATACGACTAACATAGAAGAAAATAAATATTGAAGTGACAAAACTTACATAAAACTAACGTAGTATTTTGGAATATCGATACCTTTTAAACACGCCTTAGCCAACAATGACGAGTAAATTGACCAATAACGTTTCCCATAAGAGAGACGAATGGGAATAAAAATTCTAATCAGCTTTATATTGATATAATAACAGAGAGAGAGCCGAGAGGTGGTTAGTATACTTTGTCAGCATTAGCGTGAAGCCTATGTTATGTTAATTTATCTATATAAATAAAAAAAAGAATGGTTAAATGCATTGCTAAGCACAAAACTCATGAATGGCTGTACCAATTTGGCAATTTCTTCTGTATAACATTCAAACTGTTCTTAGTTGACCTACTCTAGGTGTAGGACTGCTACAGTCCAACAGCTTTTGACAGAACGACATCTGTTGGGTCAGCTAGTATTCAAATAAGAACTTCAAAAAATCATACCACTCATTTCAACTAAATCTTTCTTCGTGCATTTCGGCAACAAAAGCATCTAGTCTAATACTAAAATATTCGTCAGCTGACTAAAATACTAACATAATCTAGTCTGGGCTTTAGCTAGAGTCTTGTGTTATCTTGGCGTGGTTTCAGAGATTACGACAAAGTCTTCTCCGAGCTTGATCTTGGTCGGGCTTAATATGACAATGTCGGGTTTGTGTTGCCATCTATTATAGGTATATGAAGGTATTTCATGTGTGATTGTGTTTGGTTATATGACCTTTTTGTTATGAGAAACTTGTAGACAGAGACTTCTGAAAGATCTGAATAGAAAACTATTTTATTTCCGATGGAAATAACCGTGTGGAGGAAAATGGAAAGTTATTAACCCTGCTACTTACTGCTTGAATGACGCCTCAAAAAACATTATTTTCATCTTCAATACGTTGAATATTTGACATAAATAATGATTCTTTAGGTAGATATATTTGGTAGTAATCGTATGTAATAAATAGTTACGATATTATTTTCCCTTAAAAACGATGATTTTCTGTTGCATCGCCGCCCGGTGCGTTTACAAATACAGATATTATATGGATACACATTACACACACAGCTATGCTGATGACTCAGATGAACATAACTTGTTAGGTTTACAGTGAATGCAGCTGGTAAGGGTTAGCGGAAGACCGTGTGGTTTTAGTCAGTAGAAGTCCAGCATAGCGTACATAACAGATTTTATGAATTTTAGAAAAGGCCGGAATAATATCTATCTGTAGATCATACAAATATTTGAATCACCTGGGACTCAAACCCGTGACATACAATGCAACAGTCGATCTTTAGGATCACGGCACTAGCTGCGGCAGCCAAAAATCATGTAAATATGATAGCATAAACTTATTATGTATAAAATTAAGCAACCAGAGAATACAACGATATTCTGATTTACATAAGCCGAAACTAAACCATAAAACTTGATTTATTGAAATAAATAATCTTAAATCCAAATATATAAATGCTTATTATTATGCAAAATATTGACGTACAATTTTATTTAGTGCTCGATCAACACGGGCTTTGCATAAAATATTGCTGAATTACACAAATAATAAAGTGCCAATAAAAATAAATTGAACTGAACTAATTTTATTTATTTAGCTTTTCGAATTGAAATTCATTTGTTTGCCAAGGATTATTATCGCAGATTGTATTTTTGCTTTCGTAGAATTGGAAACGAATCTTTTAAAATAAACGGTCTCAACGTTGTCTCTATTGTAATTGATTTTTGCCAATTTTTTTTTATAATTCACCGACGCAATTACGGCGTTTATGACGCCAAAAATCGACAAAGAATTTCTATCTTTAGTATCATGGCACAAAGTTTGATTTTATGTAAAGCAATACTTACGTACAATCTCATCTGTTTCCAATTGGGGTAGGAAAAAACTATTGATTTTCACTTGATACAATTCAGACATACCTTCGCTTCATCTATGTTCATTAACCTTTTGATGCATGCCCGTCAGTACAACTTGCCCTTGACTTGTCCTTTAAAAAGTAATCCAGTAACAGATGTTTCTAAGCTCTGTATCATTGTAATAAAGAATATTTTTTATTGTACCTCCCAGTTTTCATACTTTATGTTGCCGACAGTAAAATATCCTCAGCAACGTAATCACGACAATGCAATGGAAAATTCTCTCAATTACCAAACATTTGCGTCTTATAGATTACGAAGCATGTATATTGTCACTCTGGTAAAATCAAAACTATTGCGTGTAATTACGCGTAAATTTTGCTTGGATATTCAAAAGGTTCTACAAAATACATACATACATCTACATAAACTGCTACTTTAAATTTAGAATGAACTAGCTTTGGGATTGAGAATCTTAATTCTATTTAACATAGCTCGATTTCTGTTGTTTCAAAATCTTTCCAATATCCATTTCATTCTGAATTCAACCTAGATAACATGATATTAAGATTGCTTGTGATATTTATATTGTTTTAGGCAGGTAGTTATTGGTCTAGTAATACCATAATATCTAATATGCACAGACTATAGAACAAATTAACCGAGTATTATTTACATTACTTTTATTTTTCATAGATAACTTACTGAAAGTATAAAACTGAGATAAGCATTATAGTTCTTCAATCTATATAGTGTTGCAGTGAAGGAAAGTTCTCATTTACGGCCTTAGCTTGGTATATTTTATTTATTTATAATGTTAGCTTAGAAACCGTATAAACTTGTATAAAGATGCAAGGTAACTGCCTCACTGGTCTAGTGGCCATAGCACAGCTGTTGAGCTTGAGGTCCAGGTTTCGGTTTTTGGGTCGGGCAATATGTTATTAGATTTTAATGTTAGGAAATTCTCAATAGTTCGCGGACTTCAGAATCGTGTCGGCTAGCTAAAATAGGCCCTCTACATAGGATTTAATAACGGCATCGGTGAAATGTGCGTGTAAACCAATTCATGTGTAGCCCAATTTTATGTATGTTTGTTGTTCTGTATGCTTTATGTTTGTTGTGTGCGTTAATTGGCTCACAGAAATAAAAACTTTTTGTTCCTTCTTTCTTTCTTTCTGCACTGCCACTGAACGTAATAAACTTGCATAAAGATACAATGTGTAGATGTTGCGGTTACCAAGTCCCTTTGAATATTAAAATATGAATTTAAAATAAGAAAAATACGAATTACATATGACCACGTACGATACGATATCATTGCTTTCCTCAAGATCGAAACGAAACGGACGGAAAGCTAGTTAAAAATGAAGTTGTTTGCTACTATAAGGTGGAGGGCGTGGGGGGTACAGCTCATCTTGGTATTCAGTCGGTGGCCGGTCCAGTCAAATGTCTACTTTTAAATACGCCTCCCGCAGTCATTCGTCTCATACATACGAAATAAGTGCCGCTCTCCCGACCTAGTTGGGTTTCGGTTACACTACTGGACATGTTAGTATGCTGTGGAATATTTATGCTGTGTTCGAGTTAATAGAGTTTTGGAGTAGGCAGAGTTGGAAGTTGGTGGAATATGTTTTGTTGGATACAAAAGGATTTATTTATCTAGATAATACCTATAATTATTAACTGAATAAACAAGTCCTCAACATCCAAATAATAATACACATTTTTAAAGCCAGTAGATTTTATCATTCTATCCTTCGACTTAAATTTTAAATAGGATTGAAACCCCAGCTTAGAAAGTTTACATATTTTTAGTAGTAGAAGGCATTAATTGTGAATCAAACTAAAGTTCGATGCAAATATTAGACAAGACATCGAAAAGAGTAAATTTGCTAATTTACATAAGCTATATATCTAAGGAGCCTGTAACGCCACTTTAAACATAACATTACACCATGTACTTAAACAATAATTATAATTAATATTTTGTTACCACGGACAAACTATGCAAATGGTTATGTGAGGTTTTGTTTTATTTATAAAATTAAGGTAAGAAAAATTCTATCGTCAGTAGGATTCTAAGCTACGATCTTATGTTATCTTAAAACTGAAAACTGAAAACTAGTTGGTGTTATTACAATCAAATCTGCCAAAATATTATTTTTGGGTTTCCTATCTTAAGGTTCCTTAATACGGAGGTTACGCCACTTTTCTACCACATAGTTCATCTATTTGACAAAATGTTACAGGTAGCCAGTTAAAAATTCCACATATATTATTATGAAAGATAGAGTTCATAGCAAATAATAATTCAAATCAAATCCTAATTACGTATCTGCTCTTCTTTCAAAACAGCTTCAAACTTGGTGGTTTTTTACAAAAAATAAAGGCCCTGTAAAAGTTCAGGTGTAAAAGAACCGTAAGTGCGCGAGTGCGAACTTGGCCGGTTTTGAATCCGTCACGCCACTTCAAACAACTGATGCACTCGGCTTTTCTACTAACAGCATGGAAAATGCCTTTCCTCCTACCTTTATAAATTTTTCGTCTATATTTTTGCTCTTTCCTAATTCCGTCCAGCCATGTATTCTGGTCAGTAACTTTCTGAATATTGCTTGAATTTTTCGTATCTAATTTTTAGATTCAATTGTTGGATAAAACGTGTGTTTTTAGGAATATACGACAAGTTTTCAAATCCCACCTCGTTTATGTGACGTTGTAGAGTAGAGCTATTTATTGTTAACAAATATTTGTGTGAAATTAAATTGAAACGCAACTGCATTACCTAAAGTTTGTTGTATAATTTAAATAGATGAGAAAATGGTATGTTAAGAAATAAAATAACTTTAAACAAGTTTGACTCGCGACATCGCCGCGGGCTCAGCTCATGAATAAGGGCTCCGTTCGAGTTCGAAACTAATCGGGCAATACTGAAGAATGCGCGTGAGTAATAACCGTTAAACAATAATTAAAATGAATGTGTCTCACGAAAGTTATTATACTAAAACTTTAAACTGAATTTATTTGGGTATCTATTATAATTGACAAATATTTTGCAGGGTTTATCATCACGGGTAACTGGAAAATACAACAAAATTCTTGGATAACAGTTATGCCTATATTGTTTCTGATATAATTTTGAAAGTAAATTATTTGTCTGATTTATTGTCTGATCAAAACTTATTTCTGTTCTTTGATGTCTGAAAATAAAAAGTAGGTACCTAATCATCAAATATATCGTTCCTTTGGGAGGATTATGTTATATATCTTATATATTTACTTTTTCCAAATACCTGTATGCTTTAGAATACAAGGAATTCTATCTTTAAAACCACACCTCGTCCATATTGCAACTATTTCTTTGACTCAAAGCTTCACTGGGTATCTCGTTAGTGTGTTTTCAAATAGTCTGCCGTGGCCTGACCACTATATAGTCCCTTTTCAACTATTATGCCGAAGTTGATTGCTATGCGCACGCTTCGAGAAAGCACCGGCTTTTTGTAGATGCTTTTTTATTCACTTTGTTGGTAGATTAGGCGCAATTTTCTCCAATTCTTGAATACAAAGTCGTTCGACGTTGGTTTTGAACTTGAAACCAATAAAAACTTATTATTACCTCTTTGAAATTGTGAATGAACATATATTACTTAATTATTGTCAGATAGGAAACGCGCGCCTTCTAGATCATATATTTGACAACATTACATACTTCGGTGTAAGTAATACACATAGTATATGATAATTTGATGTGAAGTATACAATGAATTTGGATTTTTTTAAAAGGTTAGACCTAGAAATAGAAATTTATTTATTTTCTCATCATCAAGACACAGTACAAAGTCAAATATGAAATACATAGAGACTGGTGTCTGTTTTAGGTAGAACCTGTATTACAGATCACCAGGCTAACCCTCCGTCGGAAAATCAATTTGTGTGCATTGACTGTATTTAATGACAAAAAGATAATCTACAACATTAAAGCCAAAATTATTATTGTTTTAAGTAAAAATGTAGCTATATACAACAAAAACAAAATAAAACTATGAACTATTGCAAATGAAAAACAATGCAAATAAAATCAAGTACAAATAATAAATAACAAAGTGATAGGTTGGTAGGTTATGTTATATAATCAATGAAAATTGGTGAAATAGGTTAAATTGATCATAATATAATTTATAAACTTCAAAAGGCATGTAAGGTATAACTAATTGTAATAATGACTGAAAGAAACATAAATGTATAAAACAGTGAGTACTTGAGTAGCCATGCATATTATAGATGATACAAGGGTGCGAGTGAGACGAAGATAGGAAACCTAAACGAGTAAGCGAGACAGAAATAATAGATAGTAGATCTATTAGTATATCATTCATATAGGTACATAGTTATATATATGTTCATTTGCTTTTGAACCCATCTCCCCTACAGCATACTACACTGAATGATCCTTGTAAAAGTGCCGACATAATCACTAGTTCACTTCCCACTTTTGGCAGAGAAACTGCAGATCCCAGTTTGATAAAGTCGCAAGTGGATATTGTAGTGTTGCGCATTTTCATGATGTCTATCACATTTTTTATATCGATGTAACTTTTTCATTATTTAGCACGGAAAAGTGACTAAGAAAGAGGTGAACGGGGTTATGGATGTGACTTTTACGCAGAAAAACCTTTTTTTAACCGCTTTGTAGTTAAAGCTTATTCGGTAGATTTCCTTTAATTTTTCCGAAAATTCGATTAGATGGTTGTAATTTAACATGACTATAATATAACTTGAAATAATGAGTCTTGTTTCGATTCAAATAATTTCACTGTGAATTTTCTACGAATTATAAAAGTATAACATAATTATTACGAGTTATATGACGTCATGGATTCATTTCTGCTTGATGTTGCTCAAAAACAAAATACTAGCCAATATATCATAACACCGAAATTGATTTTGACACAAATTCACCTACAATATTATAAATTTATAACAGACGCTGAACACAGAATAATTATATTACCTACTAAAAGTTTCTCGTATGCGGGGAACCTAAACAGCCGTTTTTAATAAAAAAATATCTGATAATGTTTTTGTCTTTGACTTCGACTGCCTCGTTGGTCTAGTGGTCCCAAGCGCGACTGCTGAGCATGAGGTCCTGGGTTCGATTCCCGTTCGGGAAAATTATAACGTAAAATAAAAGCCTAGATACATAATCTCTAATAAAAGCTAAAGCACAATCCAGTCAACTCCACAAAACAACCTGTCATAACGGAAGTTTCCCATTAACACCGTCACTTTAACGGTCATTAATCTGATCAAATGTACCCATTACAATTTATAACGTCGCCGATGTTATCGGACACAACACACAAACAGAAGGCGATTTATTGCTTCCTACTACCACCCTTGCTCACCCCCTTACGGCTAACGCAGACCGGCGGACGGCACGGCAAAGGTTTCATAATGTAAGAAGCTAATTTAATATGGATTTATTAAGAAATAAAATATTTAATAAAATTATATTTTAAGTGACGTTTGGAAAGCTTGGAGTTGCCAGACTGGGGATTAGATATAGCGTATTCTTAATTGTACACTATAATCGTAGAACATAATAAAATAATCATTAACTATAACAGCTAAAACACTAGGAAGCGGTGAAGGGTGGGCTTTCTTGGCGGCTGTATTAATATCAATTAATGTTCACCGGTTACTACTCACGTGCATTTTTCGCGATTGCCCGACTAGTTTTGAGCTCGAACGGAGTCCTTAGAAATGAGCTGAGCCCGCGGCGATGTCGCGAGTCAGACTCAGTTTTTATACAAAAAAGGCTGTATTAATGTTTGACGTTCAAAAAGCGCAAATTTTTTGCCTAACTTGGATAAAGAAAAATTGATTTTGATTTATAGTGGTACAATAGGTGGTCTTATCGCTAAAACAATTTCTTATAGACAATCTTTGGATGGACAAATATCGTGCAAGAAATTATAGCGGGCAGTAGGCGGTGAACATGATATAGGATACAAAACAATAAGAACATCAAAACTAGAACTAATTTTTTTAAAGTGGAATACATACATCTTGCAGAAAATTGTACCCGAATGCTATTTTATGTTATTCTATCCTTACGGTGAGCAGTGGCGTGAATTGCATATAGGCTATTTGCCTAAATAATAATATTCTAATAATAATAATATTCCACAACTATCACACAACGCCGTCTAGTCTCAAGCTAAGCAGAGCTTGTGTTATGAGTACTAGACAACTGATAAATATACTTATATATTTCTAAATGCATACATATTATAGATAAATTACACCCAGACACAGAACAAATGATCGTGCTCATCACACAAACATTTGTCCTGAGTGGGAATCGAACCCACGACCTCCGGCATAGCAGTCAGGGCTACTAACCACTAGACCAACAGGACAGTCGAATACAACCTACATCACAGTAAACTAAGATACAGGTTGTATTTAGGTATTTTTTTGAGGTAGGCACTGCCTAGTTGCCTATATGCAATGCACGCCACTCACGGTGAGTAAGATCACCACTACTTCTTGAGGAACCGTTGTGTTGACAGTAGTTTATCCCCTATATTGCCGTCACAGCGATTTCTTTTACAAGGTCCATAACGCACAAGTGATACCCCTAGAGTATACCGCTTACAATCAAGCGGGTCGTACTATTGTTTACCACCCTAATAGTCGGAAAAGCGAGAAGCCGTGCAACACAGCATTACACTACCCTGCTCTCACTGCTGCTCTTACTACTGCCCTAACTTCGTTCATAAATCTCTTCTAAAAATAAATTATTCTGCCGTCACTATCGCTGGTTTGAGCTAGCCCTTACAGCGACTGCATGAATATCAATTATAATGCAGGCCTGAAAACTTTCCAGACGATAATATCTTGAGCACATGTCAAAACACGCTATGTGGGTGGCGTGGATGACTTGGCACCGTTTTTCATTTTTATTTTTTGGTCTGAGAATTAATGTTCGCTTATTTTGATGAGATTTCTTTTGAGATGACTAAGAAATTGAAGCAAAAAAATTCATAGATTTCTTTAGGTTATAAATTTATAACCTATAGAAATAATATGGCTTGCTTTCTATAAGAGAGAGAGAGAGAGACCGACAGAGAAACATGCGCACGCCGCACGGCTTACAATAGCTTACAAAAATGCTTTTAAAAAGTGTCGTTACAACTTTTCGTCTTAATTTTTTCCGTCTAGCCCCCTTTCGCAACGCGTGATAAGGAAGTTCGTTCCAATAATAATATAAAAGACCTTTTTCTTAGATTCGAATTAGCTCTTGTTACACAGTTATTCGTTTCAGCCGATTCATTGCTCCGTTTTGACGTAGAAAAAAAAAACACCATTAAAATATAACTTTACAAACTAAAATTACACTACCTTTATCAGTTATGTAGGCACGTCGGAAAACATCGAAGCATTTATTTACACTAGTCGCCCGACGGTCGAAATTCGACAGTAATTCAGTGTTTTTTTATTATAAGCATAATTTTTTTGCTTTTTGCACCCCCCCCCCCCCCCCACAAGCAACATATGCCAAATCATAGACTCCTCCATAGGCGCAATATGATTAAAAAGGCCTCTAATAAGTTTTCTCTTTACGTAGGTATTTAAGGACGCGTTTACAAATCTGACAAATACACGTGTTTTTCGGTACAGTTTGCGACAAAAAGAAAAAGGAATCACATGTAACCAATAATTACCACATATAGATGACTCAGGACCTTCAGTGGTGACATATTGTTGTATGTCACCACTGAAGGTCCTACTGCCTCATTGGTGTAGTGGTCGCATGCACGGCTGCTGAGCGTGAGGTCCTGGGTTCGATTCCCAGGTCGGGCAAAGTGTTATTGGGTTTTTCTATTAGGAAATTCTCAGTAGAAGCCCGGAGTCAGGAAGTTAGTGATGTGACACCCCCGTGCTTCGGAGAGCACGTAAAGCCGTCGGTCCTGCGCTTAATCTCTCTCCGGTCGTGTCGGATTGCCGTCCCATTGGGATATGAGAGTGAAGGAAGAGGGAGTGCACCTGTGTTTGCGCATACACTTGTGCACTATAATATCTCCTGCGTACTTGGCTAATCTCCATGGAGATAGGCCACCGTGACCGAAATACGGTCAGGAGGAGGTGTATTGTTGTATGTCTTTTTTTTCCATTATCAAACTCCTATTACTCCAACAACGTACAATTCAAACGCACGTAATTAAATTAAACAGTCACCATTAATTAGGCGCAGTCGATCGCTGGACCAATAATAGACTAATTACTCTTTGAATGTCTGCCAACGTATCTGTAAGTGGACATGACGTAATGTTATATGTGACTCATTATGTATAGACTATTGATTTGTACATGCTAATATGGCGGATGATTGGTCTAAATTTACACATCAATTATAAACTCAAATTCATGTATTTTTATTTTCCGCATAGATATCGGAGAATAATGTTGGCTATGAACACAATGCTGTAACTTTAATAATAATTAAAAAATAGGATAGGTGGCTGGATCAAGGGCCTGATACAGAAAGCGGTACTCCACGATAAAGCACCCATTGTGAGGAGGTTCCTTTCTCTGGAGCCCTAACCACCGATAGCTTGGACCGGGTACCCGATGCCGGTGGCTTACAATTTTTTTATATATGTTTTTTCTTTTTTTTATATATATATAGTTAGTAATATAACTTATACAAATGTTTGAAAAATAAAAATTAAGTACAGAAATTTTGTGTTTGCTGAATTTGAACTCAATACCTGATCAATGCGGATCGCGACCGGATAGGACCGTTTAACTTTTTGTTTCAAACTCATTGAAGCGTTGTCATAGTATAATGTTGATAATTTATAGCGCTGCTAGTCTATAAACGTTAGCGTGATGATATTTACTTTAAAATGTTGAGCTTTAAGTGTTTCTACAGTGAAATTTCCATCTAAATCAGGTGAGTCTTCATCTGTATAATATAAACCACTCTCGTCAAGACAGAACTTCCTCGTTGGTCTAGTGGTCCCAAGCGCGATTGCTGGGCCTGAGGTCCTGGGTTCGATTCCCGGGTCGGGCAAAGTGTTATTGAGTTTTTCTGTTAGGAAATTCTCGATTAAAGCCCGGAGTTTGGAATCGTGCCCGGTAAATGGCAATAGGCTCACCACCTGACATGGTACTTAATAACCGCATTGGTGAAATGTACGTGTACAACTATGTACACCTCTGCCTACCCCTTTGGGAAATACAGGCGCGATGCTATGTTATGTCAAGACAGACGTCATCATCATCTAAAGCCCGCCTTGTGCCAATCTCGAAGTATTAGCCAACTCGCAAGTTTTTCCAGCAATGGCAACAATATGATCCACCTATCTCGCAGACATAATATAACTAAAACCCAGTCCACCCAGCTTTAACAAAATTATCTTAACTATAATGACTCAGCAAAAACCTATTTCATCGAGTCCACTTTCAACATTTTCCTTTTCGAATTAACAGATGGTCTGCGATAGATATGCAAATATATATCGAAGATAACTCCATTCCTAGACTTAATTTTCAATATTAACTTTCTTAGCTCAATTGCATATTCATTAGAGCGGTCTTTTGCCCGAGTTATCAATTTACTCGGGTGTCGATTACAATCGGTATTCAATCGAGAATCGAGTTGTCGATTCGCGAGTCGTTCGATTTAATTGAGTGTTAACGAAAACTTTTTGAATCGTTTGTCACTTTTGTCTTACGATTGTTTCGGCTGAGATCATTAATCGAGTTTTAGTATTTCTCAGTCGATGAATATAAATAAATGTTAAATACTTATTTCGATTTACAAAGTATAATTCAATATTAAATGGAAAAAGAATACGGTCACGAACAGGATTCGAACCTGCGCCTCCCGGATAGATACTCCAGGCGCTCTGACCAACTAAGCCATCTCGACCTCTGCTCACCACCGCGAATTCTTCTTCCATATTTTAACACGTCTTATGGCGACGTCATTGCAATCAATTCAGTACTTACAAGTGACCGAACCGACACGACTAACTTTGCAGTTAATACAATGTCGTAAAGAATGCAATTACCCTAATAATTCAAGATATGTCTTTGAAAAAGCATTAACGCATGCTTAGCGAACTCTAAAGTTACAATATTAAATGGAAAAAGAATACGGTCGCGAACAGGATTCGAAACCTGCGCCTCCCGGATAGATACTCCAGGCGCTCTGACCAACTAAGCCATCTCGACCTCTGCTCACCACCGCGAATTCTTCTTCCATATTTTAACACGTCTTATGGCGACGTCATTGCAATCAATTCAGTACTTACAAGTGACCGAACCGACACGACTAACTTTGCAGTTAATACAATGTCGTAAAGAATGCAATTACCCTAATAATTCAAGATATGTCTTTGAAAAAGCATTAACGCATGCTTAGCGAACTCTAAAGTTACAATATTAAATGGAAAAAGAATACGGTCGCGAACAGGATTCGAACCTGCGCCTCCCGGATAGATACTCCAGGCGCTCTGACCAACTAAGCCATCTCGACCTCTGCTCACCACCGCGAATTCTTCTTCCATATTTTAACACGTCTTATGGCGACGTCATTGCAATCAATTCAGTACTTACAAGTAACTGAACCGACACGACTAACTTTGCAGTTAATACAATGTCGTAAAGAATGCAATTACCCTAATAATTCAAGATATGTCTTTGAAAAAGCATTAACGCATGCTTAGCGAACTCTAAAGTTACAATATTAAATGGGAAAAGAATACGGTCGCGAACAGGATTCGAACCTGCGCCTCCCGGATAGATACTCCAGGCGCTCTGACCAACTAAGCCATCTCGACCTCTGCTCACCACCGCGAATTCTTCTTCCATATTTTAACACGTCTTATGGCGACGTCATTGCAATCAATTCAGTACTTACAAGTGACTTAAATGGAAAAAAAAACTTTTTTTCCATTTAATATTGTAACTTTAGAGTTCGCTAAGCATGCGTTAATGCTTTTTCAAAGACATATCTTGAATTATTAGGGTAATTGCGTTCTTTACGACATTGTATTAACTGCAAAGTTAGTCGTGTCGGTTCGGTCACTTGTAAGTACTGAATTGATTGCAATGACGTCGCCATAAGACGTGTTAAAATATGGAAGAAGAATTCGCGGTGGTGAGCAGAGGTCGAGATGGCTTAGTTGGTCAGAGCGCCTGGAGTATCTATCCGGGAGGCGCAGGTTCGAATCCTGTTCGCGACCGTATTCTTTTTCCATTTAATATTGTAACTTTAGAGTTCGCTAAGCATGCGTTAATCTATCCGGGAGGCGCAGGTTCGAATCCTGTTCGCGACCGTATTCTTTTTCCATTTAATATTGTAACTTTAGAGTTCGCTAAGCATGCGTTAATGCTTTTTCAAAGACATATCTTGAATTATTAGGGTAATTGCATTCTTTACGACATTGTATTAACTGCAAAGTTAGTCGTGTCGGTTCGGTCACTTGTAAGTACTGAATTGATTGCAATGACGTCGCCATAAGACGTGTTAAAATATGGAAGAAGAATTCGCGGTGGTGAGCAGAGGTCGAGATGGCTTAGTTGGTCAGAGCGCCTGGAGTATCTATCCGGGAGGCGCAGGTTCGAATCCTGTTCGCGACCGTATTCTTTTTCCATTTAATATTGTAACTTTAGAGTTCGCTAAGCATGCGTTAATGCTTTTTCAAAGACATATCTTAAAGTATAATTCAGCCTGGGATAATACAATTTTAGTTTCGTTTTAAGAAAAATAAGACGTTTCACAATTGTGATAGCCACGCCACATGTGACGTAGTCTTGTCTTCAAATCACACCTTATCAATTTTCAAATACAATCCTTGTATTCAATTCATAATTCAAATAGCTTTTCCCGCGGCTTCGCTCGCGTTATTTAGGAGAAATAACCGATCTATCGACACTAGACTCACAAAATGTATTAGGTACTTAAATTTAAAATTCAATCAAGATTCGAAAAACACCGCCGGCTATTAACATAACAACGTTATTGTTGTTATCCTCGGGAGCAGTACTTCTTTTTTTCGGGATGAATGGTAGGTAGCTACCCTATGTCTGTTTCTGTGCACCTGACAACGTATATACAAAATTTCAGGATGATCGGTTCAGTGGTTTAGGCGTAAAAAGTTAACAAACAAACAAACTTACTTTCGCATTTATAAAAATAAGTTAGGATATATAATTTCAAAATCACAGAAATTCCAAAAATAATTTGAAAAGGCACTTAATTTACCATTTATTAGGGGGTTATTACCTTTCTACCTAACATGTAGAACATTATCGAGACCATTATCACTAAATTACATGCCAATGTGTGCGTGAGCATAACTAAATGTTTTTAGAAGCATTTAATTTTAGTTATATGTAGGGTGTAACTAAATTATTGAGGAT
This sequence comes from Xylocampa areola, assembly GCA_935421205.1. Lineage (NCBI taxonomy): Eukaryota > Metazoa > Arthropoda > Insecta > Lepidoptera > Noctuidae > Xylocampa > Xylocampa areola. Next base: position 17,210,769 of record OW285207.1, read on the forward strand.
ACACGTGTCTTTATAATGAAATTGTGTAGGCCAATGTTTGAGTTGTATAGACGGCTCACATATTTGTATTTGAGTAGTATGTATTTGAATTAGAAATAGCTGTATTTGTATATATGTCTGTATAGCCAAGTCACTTGTTCACATTTAGGCAAGACAGAGATCAGCTCAGCTTATCAGTTTAAGAATATTATATTGTTCTTTATTGTATAATTTTTATATTATTTGTGTTGTAAAAATCAACTTACTATATAATAATGTCCAAAGTAATCGGTGCTTTAATAATAAATAAACATAACATCATAACATAGCATCACGCCTTTATTCCCAGATGGGGTAAAGAGGTATACATAGTTGTACACCCACATTACACCAATGCTTTTAATTAGTCCCTTGTAATTGGTGGTGAAACTATTGTCATCTACCGGGCACAATTCTAAACTCTGGGCCACTAATGAGAATTTGTGAACAGTAAAACTCAATAACACTTTGCAAAAACCGGAAATCGAACCTGAGACCTCATGTTCCGCAGTCGCGCTTGGGACCACTAAACCAACGAGGCAGTTGAGTCGAGTGCTAATAAATAATTGATCTACTAGTTAAGTTTAGGTATTTCTTTGTTTACAGACGAATTTCGATTTTAATAGAATTTGCTCAGTATAAGGTTTACCAAATGCTAACCATTTAATACCAATACTATTGATGCTAACTATAACAATTTTAAATAATACGAATAAAATTAAAATATGGCCTTTAAGATGCATATTAAGTATTTGAGTTAAGCAAAATGTTTTTTTTTAAACGTTGTGGCGTGCCTGCGTTTACAAACACATAATCTCACATGCACACACACACTTCCAGACCCAGAACAATTATCTGTAGATCATACAAATATTTGCTTCGTGTAGGAATCGAACATGCGATACGTGACGTAGCAGCCGATATCTCGACCATTTTGCCTACCGCGCCGTCTAACTACGTCCCTATGCAGTCAGAACCATTTGATTCTGAAACTATCTCTCAGGCCGTTTTTTCTTACCATGAAATCAAATATTTCCACGTGAATATTTCACGTGCTCGTGCCAACACAAAGAAGATTTGATTCCGAGTACATTTTCTAGGGCTTACATGAAAGATGTTGAAAGGTGCGGGGCACCAAGGTTACGACACATTGTACCGATACGAATGTACGCCAATGCAGAATAAGCTATACATCTGTAGTTTGATTTATTTAAATTCTGGTTGCCATGAAGAAAGTAATACAAAAATACCAAGGGAATGTAATAAAAAAAATTGTTTTTCAGAGACACTTTCAAATAGTCTATAAAAGACATTAGTAGGTAGATCAGTACTCTTGAAAATAAACCCGCTCTTTATTGACATTGGAAGTATGTCAATTCGTACTTTTAAATTCCAAATTGTCTTGAAAATAATTGAAGTATCGGGATACGGGGATACTAATAAGCCAACATGCTTTAATACTGAGATAACTAAGATGTAGGTAAATTTATTTTAACACTCACTGTGTTCCGCGGCTTCACACGCCCCGGTAAAAATTCTTCCGTACGATTTAAAAAGAAGCTTATGTAAAAATCTTGTCCTAACAATGACGAACACAACAAAAAAGGAATTATCCAATTTGGTGGAGTCGTTCTCAAGTTATGGCGTGACCAAGGGTAATAGGGATTCATTTTTTTATATATATAGACTAACTAGTGCCTGCGACTTCGTCTGCGTGATTGAATGTACCCTATGTCCTTCCTCAAGATTCAATTTATCTCCTTGTCAAATTTCATTATGATCCATTCAGTCGTTTAGTCGTGAAAAGGTAACAAACAAACAAACAGAGTTATTTTCTGATTTGTAATATTACGATGGATTACAGATTGTTCATTTAACATTGAAATTGGTATTTATTTCAAGAACAACGCCACAGGGCCATTTGATTGATACTATCAGTTAAAGATTATTAAGGCTTGACTGCTCTCCATTAGCGCAGTAGCCTAGCTGGGATTGTGTCCGATCTCACTGAGGCTCGCCACCTATTACATGGGACCTTATAACAACATGCCACACATAAAATGTGGCTGTGCAATAGGATACTTATATCTAATCCTTTGGGAATACAAGCGTGATTATGTACTCGTATAAATATAATTAAGTTTAGATTACTTAAAAGGTTTTAATAAAACTTGTTTTTTTGCAAAGTCACTTAATTCCAATTTTTGAATATTTTTTATACGAAACTTACTATCAAATGGACTACTCCATGGATAACTTTATCCGAAGTAGATAGGATCGAGAAGTGATTGATAAACGTACAGTCAGCAACAGAAGTCGATTTGCACGCATCGAATCTCCACTGACTACAGTGCTGCTTAGACTTCTTGCATTTTCTGTATTTATTTGATAACAAGATGCTTATGTTTTAGTTAAAGTAGATAGTTAAATGAACAGTTAAAGATTTAAACATTTGAAAAATTGGGTTTATGATCAGCGACTTTTGTCACGAACCGTACAACTAGACAACGACGACAAAAAAATTTGGTAACACGATAGTAAGGCATTAATTTGTTTATTTTAAAGTTAACAAATCAAGTTAAGGACGGTATATGTATAACATAACCGGCCCATAACTGTCCCACTGCAGGGCAAGGGCCTCTTCTCATACAGAGAAGGTACGAGAATTGATCACCACGCTAGCTCACTCCGGGTTGGCGATTTCAGACTATAAAGTCCAGGTTTCCTCACGATGTTTTCCTTCACCGTATGTCTGTGATTAACTAAGAAAGTACATATGTCATTGAAAAAGTCACATTGGTCGGTAGGTACATGCCAGATTTGAACCCACAACCTGTGGTTCAAGCAAGAGGCGGGCCCGTAACCATTCGGCCACCATAACACATTTAGTTTAATTTGGAATATGCCAGTCATATTAATTGTTTAATTATATAACATAATATCTATTTTATTAACTACATATTTGGCTATTGATCTTGAGTGTCAAATGTAATTAATTAGCATTATCGATTAATTTGTATACTCCCGAAAGTACAAAACTGTACCTGTTAACTCTTATATTTCTGTTGTGTTTGGTAATCTACAGAAGACCACAGATTCAATTTATACCACAAAATTCAAATTACACAATCTACTACATGATCATAATACACAACCGCGTTTATAGAGACATCTCCATTTCTCCAACCCACATCCCGCCAAAACAAACATAACTTATTAATAATCTGTCAGCAAAACTTGATCAATTATCTCTTTATTAATTCAGAAATATACTGCTGCTCCTTCACAAGTAACGGTTCCACTGTGTTATGCGAAGTTAAACGCTTGATTTGCATAGAAATTATATCGTCCGCTTGTTCATAGAAAATTTCACTAATTAAAACGCCTTCGGTACTGGGATTTTGTTCCAATTAAAAGTTTGTTCGCGGCACTCTGTCGGTCGAGTCAGGCGTACGATATCGATAAAATTTTGCGTGCTGTTCACGACTCAATCATTGGGTGGTATTGATGATCTGGAGACTATTAACCTAAGACAATGCGAGGATTCTGAAATGGCTTACGTTGTGTTTAATAGTACATGCTGCCTTGTTAGTCTAGTGTAGTAGCAGCCCGGAGTTTGGAATTGTGCCCGGTTAACGGGGACTTAATAACAGCATTAGTGAAATGTGGGCGTACAACAGTGTACACCTCTGCCTATCCCATCGGGGAATACAGGCGTGATGCTATGTATGTAATAGTACATCAATTTAGTAATATCTTTCAGTAATGTCCTTTCGTGTTTGTTGGAAATTAACCGTACAGTCTAGGTCAGTCTAATAGTATTAGGAGTTGTTTCAAAAATGTGATGTATTAATAGCTTCTCCCTGCGACTTCACCTGCGTCAATTTCAGAATTGGCTCCAACCGCAATAAAAAGTATCTTAAATGTTAATCAGGTTATAAACTATCTATATGCCAAATTTCATCCAAATTCGTTCAGTAGTTATTGCGTGAAAGAGTGACAAACATCCATCCACCCATCCATCCACAGGTACTTACAAACTTTCGCATTAATAATATTAGTGAGATCTACATTATCATGTAATAAGAAGATAGTTGTGAGTTTTATTAATTGCCCAACTTTATTTCTGATAAAACAACATAGTAACACACGCCTGATTTCTCCGAGGGCTTAAAAAGAGGTTTGCTGTAAGCCATACAAGTAGTAGACACTCACTTTTTAACGATGTCGGTTACAACTCCTTTGAATAGGTGGTGAACCTACCGACACCTACTGGGCAGGATGCCAAATTCTGGGCTACATCAGAGAGAAAAAAAAACTTTATTATATAAACAACCTTAAAATTACAAATACAAATGAAGGTGCAATTGTTAATAGTTAAGCGATTTACTCAAATGGGGTAACCATTTAATTTTAACCATATTAATAGTGAGCGTATGTGGTTGTTAAGATCGATTCACACAGAACATTTCATTATAGAAAAACACTTTGGCCCGACTCAATCGAACCCAGGAAGTCAAGGTCAGCCGCATTCTGTAGCTGCGGGTGAACATGAGGGTATGGCAAAGGACATTCTTAACTTCGATTATGCGTCTTACTTTAATGCAGTAAAGTTTAACAATGTTTTAACCATACTTTTAAGTTATATTTCAAACTTCTAAATCGCAAAATAAATCATTCAGGTTTAACAAGCCCCTGTGGAAAGCAAGACCCAGCCAAAAATATCATAATTTATCTTTATAACTGACACCAGCGCACAATAGCCTATTAAGCACATTAACTCGTCTTTTTCAACGCTTTGAAACAAAGAAAGTTATTTCAAAAGGCTATCTAAACTCTAAACAGAAATGACAGGGCAAAGTTGTTAAATTATCTTTTTTTTTTCACCCCCTTGTGGGGTCTTACCAAACTTACCTCGGATTTGTGCGGGCCCTTCGAGACAACCTTTAGAGTGATAAATTCATTTGGGCAACAACCCTGGATATACACGAATCACTGTTAGGTGTGACCCTATTAGATAACGGTTAGTTTTTATCAGTTCATATTCATTTTAGTTTAATAAATATAGTGTTCTAATATTTAGCAAATAAAATGGTAATAATGAAAACATTAACTGTAAAAAAAAGAAAAAAAACTTAGGCCCAATTGCACAATCAACTTTAACCGGCGACGTGTTACTTTATTATTTTGACAGCTTTCCTGTGTAAATTCTATCAAAATGACACAGTAACATGTCGGTTACGGTTAAATTTATGTTGGTGCAATTGAGTTTTATACACCACTGTTACATTTCACCAATCCAATGTAATAGATGGCGATTTTATAACTCAAGTTCCAGGCTACTACTGACTTCTTAACTTTATAATCTTAAGATACTTTGCAAGACCGGGAATCGAACTCAAGATCATAATAGGTACATATATAATTCTGTCTGAATTCCCCTGTATTTCCCAATTGTACACCCACATTTCACCAATGCTGTTAATTGCCATCTACCGGGCACAATCCAAACTCCGAGCTGTCACTGAGAATTTACTAACAGAAAAACCCAACAACAGTTTGCTTGACTTGGGAATTGAACCCAAGACCTTATGCTCTGCAGTTGCGCTTGGGACCACTAGACCAACGAGGCAGTTATATAATACACAGCATATAAAAAAATTAACCACGAGAATCTTCAAACGCATTTCTATAAGCTCTCCTCTAGGACAATATATTTGCACAATAAATTCATTACGACGCAACCTCCCTGCCTACACCAATCTCTATTAAATGGATAGTGGACATGATAGCCACTTGGTCTTCGTAGTCCATTACTCAAGCGGTATGACAAATTGCAAGACGTTGTCTTGATACTGCTCTTAAATGAAAATGAAAGCTGTGTATTCATGTTTTATAGCTATGCTATTTATTTATTTATTCATTAAATAGAACGGCCAAAGCCAATAACACTATTAAGACAGAAATAAAGTAAGATAAAGGTGATATATATAACTAAACGTAAACCCTTATTATTTATGCATTCTTCTCACAATACTTCAAACATTCTAACAGTGTTTACTTCCATCCATCTGCCAACAAATCAAATTCTGTGTTCAGGTTAAGGAGAGCATTATGCTCGGTCAGAGAATGCGGAACAGGTGAATTTGAGCGCGCAACAGCTATATGCTTTCACACTTCAGGGAAATTTGAATTACTCACATATCAAAGTAATAAATTTTTGTGAAAATAAAATAAGATCGTAAGCAGGATTTGAACAATCCAGTCAACTAATCCATCTTCAGCTCTGCCCACTACCCCGAATGCTTCTTCCACAGATATTTAATTTATATTTTTTTGTAGGAAACCGCACGATACGTCATAGAACCTAATTATTGCTCTATGCTTAGAACTACAACAATAATCACACCAAAACAGCAAAAAAATTGCGTAGTACCATTCACTTTACGACAAAGCAATCGCGTTCAAGAGCTGTTGCGAATGTGTCGTCAGTATCGAACACATTGCAGCCACAAACGCAACCACTTGCGTTACTCGAGAGCCACAAGCGTTGGAAAAATACATAAAATCATAATTTTATAGTAATCACAACAAATCTTCAAGCAGTGACACCATTTGCCCTTGATGTTGACGATTGTTGCCTCATTCGTGTAGTGGTCGGAAATGGAGCTGCTAGGCTGAAGATGAGGTATTCTTTTTGAAAATTCTCAGTAGCAGCCTGGAAATGTGTCGATGGCAGTAAGCTCACCATCTAAATCTTTAAATATTGATCTTGACTTATAAATGCAACTGTGAAAATTAATTGTATAATATTTTTTGTCGCTATGATGTAGTTTGATTGGAGTGCGTCTGAATAGAGCCTAAGAAACCCAAAAAGAAGCTGAATGTCTGACCATGTTTTTTTTAAAGGTTATGAATTATCAGAAACACATCCACAGATATCTATATACTAGATACCCTAAGTGTACATACTTTGCGTGCCATTATCAATCTCAAATTAATATGCCACTTTTACGCGTGTTGCGTCTACTTTGAGGCTGATTTGCTGTCCTCAAATTGAGAAAGAAGAAAAAAATATCAGAAAATAGACAAATACGCATTATTTAAATACCGAATATTGACCAAAGCCGGTGTTCACGGGACGACTCATTGAATGATACAACACAACCTTTTATGTTCAATTATAGTTTTAATATGATATAATACACTTCAGGGAAATTTGAATTACTCACATATTAAAGTAATTATTTTTTGTGAAAATAAAATAAGATCGTAAGCAGGATTTGAACAATCCAGTCAACTAATCCATCTTCAGCTCTGCCCACTACCCCGAATGCTTCTTCCACAGATATTTAATTTATAATTTTTTTTAGGAAACCGCACGATACGTCAAAGAACCTAATTATTGCTCTATCCTTAGAACTACAACAATAATCACAGCAAAAAAATTGCGTACCGTTCACTTTACGACAAAGCAATCGCGTTCAAGAGCTGTTGCGAATGTGTCGTCAGTATCGAACACATTGCAGCCACAAACGCAACCACTTGCGGTACTCGAGAGCCACAAGCGTTGGAAAAATACATAAAATCATAATTTTATAGTAATCACAACAAATCTTCAAGCAACTACAGTGCCACCATTTGCCCTTGATGTTGACGATTGTTGCCTCATTCGTGTAGTGGTCGGAAATGGAGCTGCTAGGCTGAAGATGAGGTATTCTTTTTGAAAATTCTCTGTAGCAGCCTGGAAATGTGCCCGGTCGATAGCAGTAAGCTCACCATCTACATCTTTAAATATTGATCTTGACTTATAAATGCAACTGTGAAAATAAATTGTATAATATTTTTTGTCGCTATGATGTTGTTTTGATTGGGGTGTGTCTGAATAGAGCCTAAGAAACCCAAAAAGAAGCTGAATGTCTGACCATGTTTTTTTTAAAGGTTATGAATTATCAGAAACACATCCACAGATATCTATATACTAGATACCCTAAATGTACATACTTTGCGTGCCATTATCAATCTCAAATTAATATGCCAGTTTTACGCGTGTTGCGTCTACTTTGAGGCTGATTTGCTGTCCTCAAATTGAGAAAGAAGAAAAAAATATCAGAAAATAGACAAATACCGCATTATTTAAATACCGAATATCGACCAAAGCCGGTGTTCACGGGACGACTAATTGAATGATACAACACAACCTTTTATGTTCAATTATAGTTTTAATATGATATAATTATATTATATTAAGACTTACAAAATATTAAAAAACAAATGACTATATATTTTAATTCTATCTGAATCTAGAACTTCTAGAACGCCGTGAGACGCGGACCGTCGATAGTTCGTGCCTACTCGTAGTTGTTCGGAAATCATCGGTCGCGCGAATACTCGTGGCAACTAGTGATTGGTCGACGAGCGCGAGCACTCGCACTTCTCTGCACCGATGCGTTTCGTTACACTCATAGTTTAGTGTATGTTATTTAACAGCCGGAACAATTTAGACAGAAATAGGTAATATGTAAAAAAAAAGATACCTACACAAGATTAAATAATTAAAAATATAAAAAGCACGCCTGCCATTTCTTATCTTACTAGATACTCATATTCTTACTAGCCTATGTTACCCGCGACAATATAAGGATTCTAACGATACCCCATACATCGAAATTGGTCCAGGAATTTAGGAGTTATGGTGGAATAAAGAAACTTACAAACATACATACATATATACATACATAGGTACATACATGAACCCTAAAAATAACATACTCGTTTTTTTTTGGGGAGTCGTGTAAAAACTAATGCCTTTCCCCATAGTAAACTATACTGTAGATGTAATTTGTCAAAAGTAGTGAATAGAGGTGTTTAATTTCTATTTCAAATTACATAAAGGCATACAAAATCTGACAAGCTCAGTTTTCATACAATTAAACATATTTGCTGTATCTAGTTAAAAAGGAATCTTTGGGAAAAGGCAGAGAAGGCCTTAATAAAAATTACAATGCGTGTCACAGTTTAATGAAAAGTAATAGTTATTGTGTAACAGACAGAGGCGTTTTTTCATTAAAGTTTTACAAGGTCAATTTTGTACACAAAGCTAATGAAAATTTATATTGTTGACGCTTTTGATAATATCTTTGCGCGTTTCTTTTGCTAGTGAATCAAAAAGAAAGTTAAAGCGTTTATTTCAATACTAACTTGTGCCCGCGACTTCCTCTGTGTGGACTTGAAAATTGAGTACAGCCGGGATAAAAACTATTATATGTGTTTATCCAGGCTTTAAACTATATTTATCTAAAGCCATTCAGTAGTCACGACATATATAATATTAAGACTGTACTAGGTTCAAAATATTGTATGTTTAAGACCAGGTACACTATAATTTTCTTGTTAAAAATAAAATAATAAAATACTGCAATCGACTATTTAAACTGAAACGTCAATTACAGCTAATGACGTCACGTTTAAGTAAATATCAATCACAGCTGTACGTGTTGCTTGAACTTTAGTCAAATGTTTACCTAGGCGTGACGTCACAAGTGGCGCCATGAGCGTTATCGCGCTTAATTAAAATTAAATAGATTAAAATAAAATAATTGGCGTTAAAACTTAGTTTATTGCTGAAATAATATGTTTTTCGGAAATAGTAGAGACCTAAATTATAAAAATAGATTTCAAAATCTGTCATCATGCCTATTGCGATTCCAGGAACCTGGCCAACGCTAGTGTAGGATTGACGATTTTTTCCGTCTGGTGCAGATTTTGTCAGGGCATGGTTGCTTTAGCAAATACCTGCACAAAATAGCGGGACGGGAGACTGCTCCCGTGTGCCACCACTGTGGTTTCAGTGAGGATACGGCCTTCCACACCCTGGTGCACTGTCCTGCTTGGGCAGTACAGCGCCGAGCCCTCACTGCGGTAATTGGGACAGACCTCTGGCTGCCAGCCGTGATGAGAGCCATGATTGACAGTGAGGGGGCGTGGGAGGCAGTCGCATCTTTCTGCGAGGATGTGATCTCGCACAAGGAAGCGGCGGAGCGGGTTAGAGAGGAAGACTCGGCGGAGGACGGGTCGGCGCAGGCGGCTTTAAGCTGGACTGATGCCACCCTAACAAAGGCCAGCGGGCGATAGATTGTGGAGTCTATCGCTCGCATAGCACAGCCCTGGAGTTGTCGCAATGTCCCAAGTGTGCCGGGACAACGCTGAAAAAGATAATCCAAATGAAAGAGGAAGGTCCAGAAGTGGACCGCGCTGAGTGGGTCGCGAAGGCCATGCATTGCAGTTCTCGCGGCTCATCCACTCAAAGGCGAGAGTGGGCACACGGTGGAGTTTTTAGTGGGTGCGAGCCCCACATAACCACACTGCCTCCCCAGGTGGTGCGGCATGCGTCAGGCATTTTCTCCACCAAAAAAAAAAAAAGGATTGACGAATTTGACGTGAAAATACAATTTTTTATTTAACTACTACCGGTTGCCCGTGACTTCGTCTGCGGGACTAAAGGTAGCCTATGTCCTTCCCCAAGATACAATCTATCTCCTTGCCAAATTTCATTACGATCCGTTCAGCCGTTTAGTGGTGAAAAGTTAACAAACAAACAGATTTACTTTCGCATTTATATTATTAGTATGATTAAGGATAGTATGGATAGATAGAGTAGGTACCAATAAATAAAATTAAAGTCTGTGATTTTAAAATAAATGCCTAAATTTAAATGAAAATCGTCCCAAATAGGCTCCGAAACGTCCCTATATTGTGTCCAATAAATTGCAAAAGGCATCCCCCCTGTGGTCTACAAACTGCGCTTGTATTCCATTAAAGTTCTGCCTATTCCGTAACATTAAGCGTAAACATGCACATATCGTGACAGCCAGACTGGGTAAACACAATAAATTATGCAAATTTTATACAAACGGAAATGCTTTCAGTGGTCACCCATCCAAAGAGAGACTTCATTGAGTGCTGCTTAACTTCAGCGATAATGTGCCTATCAGGACTGAAACGGAGTTTCGAGTTCTTCAAAAACTCAGTAATTTATAAAATTGTTGTAACTGATACTCAGTTACAACAATTTTATAAATTACTCATATATCAATGACGATGACGTCATTGTTATATTCAAGAACGCGGAAAAGGAAAAATTCAGGTTAATGAGCGGTAGTCCCAATAGCTTAGCTGGCAGAGGTTTTGAATAGCTATGCAGGGGTACGGGTTCAAACCACGCTGTCATATTTTTAAATCCGCAAAATTATTTAATTATACCTTAAAAGAAAGTTAATTAAAATCAATAAAATATTTAAATTTTTGGTTACAATATTAAATGGAAAAAGAATACGGTCGCGAACAGGATTCGAACCTGCGCCTCCCGGATATATACTCCAGGCGCTCTGACCACTAAGCCATCTCGACCTCTGCTCACCACCGCGAATTCTTCTTCCATATTTTAACACGTCTTATGGCGACGTCATTGCAATCAATTCAGTACCTATACAGGTGACCAAACCGATATTTATCCGGGAGGCGCAGGTTCGAATCCTGTTCGCGGCCGTATTCTTTTAGAGTTCGCTAAGCATGCTCTTCAAAGATTTATCTTGAATCATTTTAATTTTTGTTCGAGAATAGTTTTCAATTTACTGCCCAGAAGTGATGTTGCCCAATAGACTCACCCCCTATAGTCGACCAACTGCGCTTTTACTCCAATGACTCCCCATCTGCCTGCCCCCAAACATTAGTAGTTCCCCACCCTTTCCGCGTATCGTGACAGCCACACTGTGTAAACACAATAAATTATGCAAATTATATATTTTATTACCTACTTCACATACTCTCCCCTGTTCGCACTTTGCTGGTAGACATCCGACGCTTTAGTAAGTTTGTGATATGTTGTAATAAAACTTAACATATATTATGTCATGAAAAAAATGTTTTGGGCACTATTGCTTTTGCAAAGTGAGTAGCTACTTTGACAGTAATTTAGTGTTGCCAGTACAAAGTCTATTCTATTCTATTCTATAGTTATTACTCACGTGCATTTTTCTTCGGGATTGTCCGACTAGTCTCGAACTCGAACGGATGCCTTAGTAATGAGCTGAGCCCGTGGCGATGTCCGCGGACAATCCCGCGGAATGCACGCGAGTTATAATTGTTGAACAATAAATGATACCTATGTGTCTCATGAAAGTTATTATAGAAATATATGTACTTTGACAGTAATTCAGTGTTGCCTTATCATGCAAAAGCACTTTAGTTCCCAAAACATAATTTTCATGGCTTTCTAGACTGACTGTCATGGCATAGCATCACGCTTGTATTCCCCGAAATGGTAGGCAGAGATGTACACAGTTGTGCACACACATTTCACCTATACTGTTATTAAGTCAACAAGTTTTTGTTACAGGGGGTGAGCCTTTGCTATATACCGGGCATAATTTTTAATTTTGTGCTGCTGCTGAGAATTTTTTAACAGAAAATCTCTTTAACACTTTGCCCGACCCGGGAATCGAACCCGAGACCTCATGATCAGCAATCGCGCTTGGAGCCACTAGACCCACGAGGCAGTCATGCTAAAATTATTATTAAGATTATAGCTATGAAATAAGCTTTAATGTACAGCAACTAATATAGTTTACAGCAGTAGAATGTATAGGCATAACAGATCTATAATTGGATGCAAATAAATACAATATCTAGCTACTTCCACAATATTGAGTCATGCAATTACCTGTGCAATGCCCGCCCGCCCGCAAATATATGCACATACTCAAGCGGTGAAAAATTGCAACTACCAACCGTAATCGGCTGTAAGACCGTGCAGTGTCTGCCACCGATCTTTAATTTTCAGAGGGTTTTTGTGTCACATATGGATTTACACTGACCTTATTGGTGATGTACCTACTCCAAAAAAAATTGGGCGCGTAATATTCACAACCTGCGCGCGTGTATTTATTTATTTTATTTATTTATTTATACATACATCTTAATGCTTACAGTTATTCCTTGCACATCAAGTAATTATAGAATTTCACAAAAATAATTCATCTTAATTCTAAAAAGAAAATTATTGCAAACAAAAAAGTTAATTATTAATATTATACAAATTCATTTATTATAATATATATATATAATATTATTTATTTATTTTGTTATAGTAACATCCATTAAAATACAACATTAAAATACTATACTATAGAAATGCAAAAGTTATCAAACATAAAATTCGGATAAAGAGTTATCCATTCAGGTAAAACAATTTGTAGTCAGATGAAAAAATAAAAATAAAGGAATAAGAATTACATAAATAGCTAAAAATATCTGTCAATGTAAAAAAATAACCAATATGGAATCCGTTAAAAATATAGAACCAATCAAAATAATATTTACTTAATATCAGGAACTGGTGAAAAGGCCCGATATTAATAAAATTTTAAAATATTAATACGTTACAATAAAAATAATAAATAAACAAATATGTATGACCAGATATATGAACGTGGACGAAGCAAAAGCCATATGTAAGGATCGTAGCAGGTGGCGTTCTGTAGTTTTTGCTTACCAACATGGGAAACAGGCGTGAGTCGTATGTTTATCACAAAAATCTCTTCTTTTTACACGACTGCCCAAAAAAGGGGGTTTTATGTTTTTAGGGTTCATGTATATATTTGGGTATGTAAGTATGTTTGTGAGTTTCTTTAATCCACCATAACTTCTATTTGCCTGGACCAATTAAGATGTAGGGGGTATTTTTAGAATCCTTACATTCTCCCGGATAACATACGCTAGTAAGATTTCAACAAAAAACGTATTATAGCTATAAAGGTGTCGGAATATAAAAATATTATTCACACATGGCAGTAGTACTTTTTAATTTATTAAATAATTTCATCTTATATAATTAAATGGAAAAATAATACGGTCGCGAGGATGATTCGAATCTGCGCCTCCCGGATAAATACTCCAGGCGCTCTGGCCACTAAGCCATCTCGACGTCCTTTCGGCTCAGCAACGTACAGAATTATACGTTGTAACAATAAAAATCTATTGTGAATGCTAATGAGCGAGGAAACAGCTTATTATAACTTCACAGTTCGCTAAGCATGCGTTAATGCTTATCAAAGATTTATCTTTAATTTCATCTTGTTTCTATCCTTTATAACTTTTGATGATATGCACAAATGTGGTAATGCTACTAACCTACTCAGCAAATTTATTTCTACTTGCACATATGCAATTTAGAGTTTAATTTTCTTCTTTTTTTTTCGTCTAGTAGAAGATACCTGGTGATATTTATACACTCTACATTATAAGACCTCGCTCGTAGCCATTTATTCTTCAATTTGGCCTTAAAAATAATATTATTGTATCAGACATCACATGCTTAAACAATTATTTTCTTTGAAATCTGTACTACTACTATGACCAGATGTGTGCACGTGAACGAAGCCAAAGGCATACGTAGTAGGTTGCGTTCTGTAGTTTCTGCCTACCCCCATGGGAAACAGGGGTGAGTTTATGTAAGTATATATGTAAAACCATTAGCACCCATTTTCATATTGCTAAGAAGTCCGAACCTACATACTCCCTATCTAGGTTAATGAGCCAACAGCTTTGTCAGGTAAATAATGAACAAACACATACACTTTAGGAAACCTAATATTTTGCTCAGTTTTAATGGATTTAGCTCGACTGCGGTACTTATAATGTATCCCAAAATATATATTTTAATATCGCCTTCATTGTGGTTTCAATTTAACTTTACTTAGAATTCAAACCCAGAGTATTGAATAACTTGCCTAAAAGCCCCTTCAGGTACATTAATAAATGTATTAAATACTTTTATAGTATCTTCGATATTATGGTTATTTACATAAATATTGCCTTTATTATTATATAGCCATTATTGCTCTTATCCAAATTTATTTAGCAGCATGATTTTCTTCCACACCTACGTCTCTATTAGCTGTCGTCTCAGTAGTCACTCCCTTTGCATATCATCTTTCACACAAACCATGCGTTGGTTCTTTGGTCTTCCACTATTCTTGTAGCAATCCAAATTTATAGTAAACACTTTTCTCTTCTGAAACAGACGAAGATTCCACATAACTTCTCCGTCACCAGCACCACTTTCAGACTCCTCTAAACATTCTCATCTCCGTTGCATACATTAGTCTTGTGTTCATCCCTTTTGCGGCCCAAGCATATGGAACATAAGACAGCAGTTTTAAGAATAATATAACTCTAATGTAAAGTGTCGCTGTACTGGCCACTACCCACCCGCTCCAAATACAATTTTGAGGAACTTCTTATCGTATAGCTGACAAAAACCTAATATCAGAGTTTATACCGTCTGTAGCTCTCTGTCATGGCTTTATACACCACCCAAAAATATCTCTCAGGTGCGTCTATTTCCTCAAGCTCCTCTTTTTAAGCTGGTGATACCAAATTTTTATGATACCCGCATGATTGCAAAACATTAGTGGTGTTTGTTTTGGGTTCATATCTTTCACTTTTGACTTACCAGACGATTAGTCATGCTAGTCTAGAATAGCATGACTAATAAGCTATCGTTGCTTATCTTGCGATTATATTTTAGATTCAACTATTCCCCTACTGACTTGTTAGTTCAAGTACTCTACAGAATATTCATAGACCAGGGATCCTTTTAAAAGGGAGCGTTGAGTGGTTCAGTTAACATCTACGTCGATATCGGGAATTAATTGAATAAAACTCAGTGTTGGGTGAGAATTCCACGGCATTAAGACGGTACTCTCATGAATATGGATTCATGTTAAAGTGTTCTTGGCTCTGTAAAAAGTTGAAGTTATTAAGTCGATGGCCATTAAATCGGAGGTCAAAGAACGTACAATTGCTGAATGGGGGCCTGGAGATTTATCGGTTTCCTAATTGATAATTTATTACACTGAGTCGAATGAATTTGAAATGAAAATGTAGACCTTTCAATACTTTGGTGGCGATAAATTAACAGAAAAATGTTGGGGTTTAAGTTAATTGAAAGTTAAGGAGACCCATTAATACAAATGTCGTTACTTTTCTGAATCTCTTAATTTAGTTAAAGATTCGTTTGTAATATTATAATTATCTTAGTACAATGCTGGACTTTAGATTGAAATAAGATTGATACGTATTTTGGAACATAGGTTTGCGTTGGATCAACTTTTGGACGCTTGCCAAACGTTATCGAATTCATGTAAAAGATGGAAATTGAGGTGAGAAATGCAAGCGAAATGTGCTTTCGTTTCTTTGGAATGTAATTTTAAAATATAGTGAGCAGCAAAGCGAACGAAAGCATATTATGCAATACATTGAAACATAAATATACAGTATTTATAATTACAGGACTGCCCTAAAAATTGGATTATTGTGTTTTTAGGGTTTATGCATGTATGTATGTTTGTAAGTTTCTTTATTCCATCGTAACTTCAAAATGCCTGAACTGATGTAGATGTATGGGGTATCATTAGAATCCTTACTTCGCCCCGGGTAACATAAGCGATAAGTAAGCTCAAATAAATTTGTAATGTTAATGTGTTTACTGTAGGGGGACTTTGTACCCCCCTACATTAACGGCATACTTGTCACAAAATGAAGTCGGTTAAAAAAAAACGCTGTCAAGAAACAGCTTTGACTTTAAGTGATATTACATAGACAGTGCGGGTTACTCTTGAAACTAATACCAATTCAATATTAAATAGACGCTTTAAACCAACACGTAATTTCAAAATAAATTTACCTATATAACAGTTGCCTCAATTTTGAAGCATCTTGTCTTAAAATTTTCCCGAACCTATAATTATTTTTTAGAAATTTTGGCATTAAAAAGTACGAACTGACATATTTCCAATGTCAATCGAGCGGAATTATTTTCAAGAGTAAGCGCACAGGACTGGAAACTGATGAGAGTTAATTATAACGATAATGTATATTACCCCTTTCCTTGTGGTGAAGTATTGACTGCGAGTCGACAATGCCGACTGTTACCCCTGATGTGTTGAGCGTGAATATGTAACCACTTATCGTCAGGTAGAATTCCGTATCCTTGAACTCCATCTTAGTGGTATAAAAAAATCGCATCTCTACATAGTATACGTATAACACAAAGTCGCTTTCCGCGTCTGTCAGTATGTTTATCCGCTAACTCCTCCTAAACCACGCAACGAATTTTGATGCGGCTTTCACCATATTTTAGATTACTTTTCACAAATTAGGCTTTATATATTATATAAAGCCTAATTAAGTTTTTTTGGTAAGTAGAAATAAAGTTTTGCAACCAAGTTGCCGAAAAATAAATTTACATGGCTTACGTAGGCTAAACGTAACTTCACTATTTTTTTTTAATTTATACCCGTGCGAAGCCGGGGCGGGGGTCACTAATATATAATATGTTATACTTAACTTAATGACGAAATTGGTTTTGTGGCTCCACATCGAAACTTGAACATAAAGCGAAGCCCCCATTCTTAAATCTCAAGTCTTGTGTTTTCGTATCACGGGTTTATTACAACTCACAACTTTCTGAATTTTATTAATTACTTGGAAATACTTGGAATAATACCTTTATGAATTACTTGGAAAATTTAAATACAAGGTATTTCGTTTTCATTTATTTTCACTTAGTATGGAATGTTGTGCTGATGATTCATATTAATACGGCGAAGTTAAACAAAGAGTTATTTTGTACGCTGTTCCCATATTTTGTGTAATAATATCCTGTTTGAGAAGTAATATTTTTTTTTATCAGGCTTCTGAGAATGCTGGTTTCTGATGATGAACGATTTTAAAGAAAATTACGACATCATTTTCCAAGTTAATCATTACTTTTAACATAATATTTAACATGCAGAATAATGCGCTCTTAGCATGTAGCAATCTCAGATCGGAGTTAATGATTGATAAGGTTAGCAATGCTTGAAACGATCAATCTGAATATGCGTTCATGCTAGGCGAGTCAGTCACGGTTATTATTAAATAGCTATAGTACTTGCTAAGTCAAGACAGAAGCCTACGGGCGGCTTGAACAGGTTGGCTGCTAAAGTCCTAATCGTACGAGAGAAGGACAATTTTATTTTTATTGACAATGACATATCATACAAATCGGTTTGCCAATGAGCCATAGCGGGATATTTCAGAATTCCTGTTAATAGACCGAATAAGAAAGAGTATACTGCACTCTAAAACTCACATCGCCGACGTTAATCAAGCGCAAAATAGAACTAGGCTGGTCATGTATATCTGCCGTATATTTTACGAACTTTGGGCATTGAGTAGAACCCACAAAACGTTAGATAACGTCGCAGCAGGCCCAGAAAGAGATGACAGGATGAGTTTGGCATCTATTTCAAAGGATTTGCGAGCCCAGTTTGAGGATGCATTAGAAAAATCTTGGCTGAATAATAATAATAATAAAATGCAAGTAAACTAATAAACTAAAACCACACCGTATAACTTAATAATGATCAAACCTAAAAAAAGAAAACAAACTTTTTCTTTGAAACCAAATACACCGTAGAGTAGTGGCGAAAAATGGACGTATACCACAACAAACGATGGTAATTGGTCCCGAATAAATTTCTATGACAAAGTGTTTGGGTTAATTACTAAAGGTCCGACGAAAATGGAGCAGTGCTTTGTAATCCCAGTGGCGATGACAAATTTGCGAAATTGTTTCGGTTTTGTTCGGGTCCCGAGGTTCAGACCTCTCTAATGAGCGCCGGAACGCCGCGGCGACCGACTATGGTTTTTACCTGTTTTTCGGTCACATAACGTTGAATTTGATGGTATTTCGCTCTCTAATGATTAAGCATTCATTATGCTTTAAAAGGGTCTTGCAATATGGTTGTGGAAGCTGGAGATTTTAGGAGCTTATGTGGTTGAAATAAAATTTTGTTAATAGCTCTGTTTTACTCAGTAACAGAACTTTATCTACATTGATAGGTTTTTAGAAAAGTTGAAAAAACTTACTGGGTTATTCCCAGTCATTTTAGTATAGAGATAGGTAAGATTTTGGAAAAGGACATAGGCTACTCTTCATTGCACAGACGAAGCCTTGAGCATTAGCGTATATCAAATAATTGCTAAGCATACTCATTAACACTAAACTACGTTAAATTCTTTACACAAAAAAGTCGATAGTAAAATTTTACCAGCTCAATTACCCCGGCTTCTTGAAGTTTCTTTAAACCGTCCAGCTCACTAGCTCGGTGGCTTAAATAAATATCGACGTACAAAAGCAAATATCTACTTTGAAATAAGAGCTAAGAACTTTCCTTCTATTCCTGCCTTTTATAGTGCTAATTTCCTTTAGTGAGCTACGCTAAAAGGTATTTATCAACTTTTCCACGCGAGCTGAGATGGAACTAATTAATGTTTTGTGTTTTCATTGTTCACAAAGAATGTGTGTACAAATGTACAGTGTTCGTTTGTTTGGTATAATTATATATATTTTTCTGTGAGCATTATTTTAATGTCGATTGAAATCTCTGGGATAATGTTTATATACTTGGTTCTGTGGAATTTGTCGCTGCACCGACAGTATAGGGGGTATAAAGTTATTATTATTATTTATTTATTTATTCAGTAACAATTTACATTGCATTCGAATATAATTAGCATGAAACATAGTTTTAGATGTACAATAATAAAAAAAAAACACGAAATTCAATTTCAAATAGTAGTTATAAACATTAGTTAAGAATTAAAGTAATATTACCAAAATTAAAAAAAGATAAAGTATAATACCATGCACATATAGTTTAAAATAACATAATGTCAATCATTGAATAGCAATTCAAGACGAAATCAATAATCAGTAATAGGTAATAAAATTCGAACACAAACTGTACAATCTTAGTAACAAAAATAACATGTCAGTTTCAAGCACATCACAATTCATCTAGTGAGTAGAGACATCTTTCCAACAGAAATGCCCTGAGCCTTGCCTTGAATAAGTCTGTATAAAGTAGGCTTTTTAACTCTACCGGTAATTTATTAAATATTTTAACTGCCTGATACTGTGGACTATGTTTGACAATTTCAAGAGCCGGGAGGATTTTATTTGCAAGGTTTTTTCTTCGTGTATTTTCCCTTACTAGCCTGCCCTCATCTGTTTCATAGTCATAAATATATTTTTTTAAAGTATTTAACAGTACTACTACATAAAGGCTAGGTACTGTGAGAATGCTAAGTTCTTTAAAGTGTGGTCGACAGGTATCTTGTTGAGATATGCGGACCATGGTTCGGATAGCTCTTTTTTGGAGAATGAAAGCCTTATGCCAGTTGTAATGATAGCTATTTCCCCAAAACTGTATGCTATACCTCAATTTGGACTCAATCAGCGCATAGTATACCATTTTTAAGTGTTTTATGCTTACTTCGTCCCTAAGGGTTCGTAAGGCATAGCAAGCAGATGATATTGATGAGTCCAATGCTGCCAATTCTTTCTTCCAATTTAACAAATCATCAATATAAATTCCCAAAAACTTAACTTCCCTGACAAGATCAATTTTAACTTTATCCAGTTTAATATCCATCATATCGTTGCCACGCGCAGTATTTTTAAATAACATAATATTGGTTTTAGACGTATTTAATATAAGCATATTTGCATTAAACCAAGAGTGTAAAGTCTCCAGTGCTGTATTCACCTTAACAGAAAGGTCATGGATGTCATTAGCTGCAACTACAGCATTTGTGTCATCCGCAAACACTACAAGTTGAATATCCGGCAAAAGTATACGAATGAAATTGATTAGATCCCAGAAGTGGTCCCCCTACTGCCATCACAATGCTTCCTCAAGAAGCACTGGTGACTTTACTCGTTAGACACATAATATACAAAGTAACAGTTTATTTGACAACGATATTCTGCAAGATGGAACTACTTTTTTTTATGAATAATGGATCTACATTTGGCCACCGACTCGCCTGATAGTAAGCGATGTTGTGGCCAAGGATGAAGCACGTAGATCCAGAAGAAATCTATTCACTCCAAGTAGAGTGGATAGATTTGGGGAGAACGTTAGTTGGGGAGTTGATGCAACTGCCCATGATGTCGCTGATGTACTTCCTTAATTCGGGAGCTTAAGTTTTTCAGATTCACAATTCTGTAATATTCATATATTTATCCTTTCACGCAAGTTTTGTCCACGTAGAATACGCATCTTTTACTATATAGGTACTTACGATTTTAATGAAATCGTCCACTTAACGGCCCCACACGAAAGTTATATCACGTACAGTTTGCGGCACGGATTTACGTCGCGACCCGTCTCGGTCACGTGACATGACGCCCGTCGATACTAATTAGATAAGGTTTTAGTTCCCGCCCGTTTTATGGCCCGAGAATTATACACGTAATAAGTTTTGACCCTTAGTTTTACGGTTAGCAATTCTGATGTTAATCTAACTTTTGATCTGGTTACAAAGTTTTGTTAGTTTTTATTAGAATTTTCGGGTGTAATCATGGTTTATATGAGTCAGTGTATTTGAGTGTATTAATCGGGTATAAATTGTCTTTTTCTGAGATTACGTTAAACCGCGTCAGTCCTGGTTGTCAATTGAAGATCTATGACAGTTAATGTATGAAAACCGGTTAATCACAAGTATAGGTATATGTTTAAAGGTCGCAATTTTTTTATGTAGCATATAAGGTGACATGATTGAACTTGAACTTAAAAGATTGGCCGCAAGTAGCAGTGGACAGAGACAAGTGGAATGAAGAAGGGATGCTATAGGATGATAATAATAATAAATAAATAAATAACCAGCCCATAACATTCTCACTGCAGGGCAAGGGCCTCAACTCATACAGAAGGCACGAGCTTAATCACCACGCTAGCTCACTGCGGATTGGCGATTTCAGACAACCAAGTCCACGTTTCCTCACGATGTTTTCCTTCACCGTATGTCTGTGATGTCTTAGATTAACTAAGAAAGTACACATGACATGGCAAAAGTCACATTGAGCCAGGTTTGAACCCACAACCTGTGGCGTGATAATAACATAAAACATCACGCCTACATAGCTGCTTGTGTGGCTATTATTTCGCTTGGATCGTTAAAATGGTTCGTAGACTAAATGCCTAGCCAATGGGCTTGTAACAGTGACTACATGCACTGCTGCACCCTTTGAACTTAACATTACCTTGCAACGTATAATGTCTACAAACAATATTGCTAAAAAAATCCATGATAAACATGAACATGTAATAATGATTTCGATTTATTATCCAAAAAATTAATACTAGGTAACTTGAAAGGATTTTTTATTGAATGAAGCAAGCAAGCAGTGATACCCCAGTGATATCCGTTCGACTGACAAGTCAAAGGTCGCATACAAGCCACAAACCATTGTTTTTGAAGTCATGTGCGTATTATAAGTTAATTATCACTTGCGGTGACGGTGAAGGAATAAATCTTGAGGAAACCAGCACACCTGAGAGATGTTCTCGATGGTGTGTAAAGCTATGTCAGAGACCTACGGGTGGTTTAAACTCTGACACTAGGTTGCTCATAAGCAACACGATAAGAAGCAGATTGAATGAACACCTTTATGCCATCGCGGACTTTTCTGTAGACCTATACAAGATACACAATTCCAGCATACATCATTTTGTTATATCTCAAAAGGGTTTAGGCAGCGTTTTCGTGGAAAGCTCCCAGACGACTTATTTTTTCCGACACCTCCAACAAATATAATTTCATATTTTAGCCAATGTATACAAAAACTTGACAAATTATATACAAAAACCTTCCTGGAGAACTACTCTACCTATTTATGAAAACATCATGAAAATTGGTACTATAGTTTTTGAGTTTATCGCGAACAGACAGACAGACGCGGCGGAGGACTTTGTTTTATAATATGTAGTTATAATATATACTAATTACTACTTTTCAAGGAACTACTAGTTTCTATATTTTGATCTTTCTTGCCTTCTTTTTCTACTTCTCTTCTACTTGCCAATTAAAACGTATGGGCTTCGACGCGTACGTGTTCCACGTGAGCCAAATACAGCCCTCACTTCATTCGCAGTTCGCGCATAAGAATGCTTAAGCTTCCGTTGTACAAATCCAAAACTATGTCAGTATTAATATTCATAAATCAGTTCCACAATGCAACCAGTGGACCTAACAAGCATCTGAACAACAGACATAGAAAGTCAGCCGTCCCGCAAACTAAAAATAATAATTTAATTAAAACTCCAAAGCGCGGTGTAGTCTGCAAGCAATAACAATTAAAATGGGAGGTAGACTGCAGTGGGCTAACTGAATAAATTAAAGTATTCGTCGGACCAACGCCGTGTAAACTCTTCCCTGTTTTACAACTATGTGGGTTTCTTAGGAACTGCTTTCGGCGGCGAATTTCTGTGTATTCATTAGAAGCGAAATTTGAAATCAAATGTTAAAATTCCTTCCTTACAAACAGAACAGACAGATAATAACTTTGATGTCTTAGAATTCTAAAATTATACATTTTGCTTGATAGAAAGATACGGTCGAGAGCAGGATTTGAACCTACGCTTCCCTACCCGACTTCTGCTCACTACTTAAAATTTTAATTCGTCTTTCGGTGACGTCATCACCATCAACTCAGTCCCTATACAGGTGATTGAACCGGCACGACTAACTTTGTAGTTAATTCAATGTCGTACAGATCCCATTATTTTAACAAATAAAATTTTGGGGGCTGATTTGCCCGCGTCCGTAAGAGTGCACCCTTAAAATGGAATCCCTACACGTGGCCCCTGGGTGGTGCAAAACAGGCAACACAATTCTGGTGGGAGGCATACCGTGAAGCGATCTAGTCGTGTTTCGGGATGTAGTCCGGTGCAACCGTTGTTGGAGACGGGTCTGGGCAGTTGCATCAACTCCCCAACTATCGTTCTCCCCAAATCTATCCACTCTACTTAACGAGTGAATAGGTTTATTCTGGATCTACGTGTTCCACCCTCGGCCACACCGTCGCTTACCATCAGGCGAGTTGGTGGCCGAACGTAAATCAATTTTTGATAAAAAAAAACATACATTTTTCAAACGTATAATCGTATACGTAGCGAACTCGAAAGTTATAAATTAAATCGCATCTGTACGACATTGATAATACTTGTACATAAAAGTCAGTTTTTTTTATTGAATATAGAATACAACAATTATAAGTCGTTTATATCCTATCCGTAAATACACATAAAGCAGCATACATAACAAATAAATACGCATAAAGTGCCGACACATAAAACGAATTCTACGGTTTTACAACACCATTACCGACTTCGATCACCAACACAATCAACTTGAACAGACAATCAACAAATACCACGTTCCTCTCACATCCAGAGCCCCATGGAAATTTCAAACACAATGGGCACCGAGAAAAAGATATGCCACTTACCGCCCCGTATAGCCAGAAAAGATTAATTTGTACCTCCGCTCGACGAGAAAAAGAAAAGTAATGACGGAGATACGAAGGGTGCTGTCATCTTTGTAATGTACACGGAATTCCCAGTTATTAAGCGTAAGGGAAAATATAAAAGGACACGTATTATTTGATGCAGGGATGGATTTGGGTGTGTTTGGACTGTACTTAGTAGAACGACTAAGACTGACTGTGACGGTATTGATTAATAAACTAATGATAAATCTAATAAAGAGAATAATGAACTAGAATACTTTCTGAATAAATATTATATGCTTTTTATAACACAATAAATAGTAGTATGTAGTAATATCAAGCGGTTTTAGAATTATGGTAAAGCCATATTTATTTATATTACGATTTTATCAAAAAATTTGGTTTTCAATGTTCCACACTACCACATACTCATAAAATCAAAATATTGTCTGGTACCCTTGTTCTCCAACTTGATTGAATACATACATACTTATAACTCACCGAACTACATACCCAAATTTGCCCCTGTACTAATGTATATGATATCCATTAATGACGAAATATTATTAGATTTGTCACACGACTTATCCGACATTCTTATAATGAGATATGTCGTAACTATTTCCACAGAAATCAATTAACTCATCTCTTTGACATGGAAAATACCATCAACCTGTATTATTAATAAAATTGTAGCTCCTTTATTAGATTTCTATTTTGGTTTGAGCTCAGAACTGTCAACTGAGGATGATGTAGGATATTAGGTCCTATTTGTACTTTATTCTTATGATCTGTTAGATTTCTGACCTTTATATCGTCTTAATCAAAAGCCATAACGTTTTTATAGACTGATAAAGAACACTTCTTCTTTCGTCCTTTATAGCGTCATAATAGGACATAATTAAATCAAATATTTTCGAAACTCTCATACATACAACATTCTAATAATTATTTATTTATTTTTATTTTTTCATTTTCGGAAAACTTACAGCTAGACAATAAAATAGTAAAAAAAATAAGGCCAATTAAAGGTTTTCACTTATAGAATCATACAATAGAATTATACATCTCATAACGAGAGAAGGCACGAGTATTGATTACCACGCTAGCTCACTGCAAATCGGTGATTTCTGACCATGCACAAGTTCAGGTTTCCTTACGACGTTTTCCTTCATTGTATATTGGGATGTCTTAAAATGAAGTAAGAAAATACTATTCCAAACTTCCCGTGGTAAGTTACTGCCGTAGCCGCCTTTTGTTTATAGTATTTGTCAATCAAAGTGTACAAATTCCTATAAAGTGCTACCTACGCGCCTACTAATCAGATTCGCAGAACGAGTTACATGCAAGCAAATATACTAAGCTTAGTCCGGAACACAAGTTGCCAAGTTTACTAAGTTTCATAATCGCGTAGAATTCGTCACGTGCTACACCAAGACCCCAAGTTAATAACGGCCAAGTGTCGCCCCGGGCTCTGCCTATTCTGTTATAATTGTGGAACAAAGGGGTCGCCAGATGTGGAGGTTGGTGACGAAACTTTATCTGTACGGTGTGAATGGTTCTAAGATGTTGTTGGCATGTGTATATGTGTGCAATCATTGTACGCAATTAGTGATTAATTTTCCTTGTTATGAGAACATAGGAATGTTTTTAGTACCATCATTATCCATTTTTTAAATTACAAATTGTTTTTAACTTTGTCAACAAATATATATATTTCGTGTCAATCTGCGCAATGTGGTTGGCAGGGGCGGAATAGGGAAAGCCGAAGACCGAGCTCAATGGCGTGCACTTGGATAGGCCTATGTTCGGCAATGAACTGATAATGATCATATTTCGTACCGTATTCGAGATCGCGCAACGAGATTATTATTATAGGTTATCTTAAATCCTAGTACAACACTTGAATTGGTTTTCTACCCCATTGACATCGAAAAAAGATGCCGTTTCGTAAGCCAGACTAGCTATTTTAATTGGGTTGTTGTATCTTAACTGGCTGTTTATTTTCCTTAATAAACAAATAAATATTTTAAGAAAATTTATAGTAGGTCATCAAAATGTTTCTAAGTGACTGAGATCGATTAACCTTAATTATTTATTATATATATATTATTTTAAGATTAAACCTTTCTTTTTCAGTTTTTTTAATAATAAATACATATTATAATAAAACAACTTTTAACCGGATTAATCGCGTGTATTATTGGTTTTTTGTTTTTCCTGACGTTTCGAACACTTTGCAGCGTTCGTGGTCCCAGGAGGACATATACATATTTATTTTTCTAAAATTGTATGGCCTGTTTCGAATATAAAAGTAAAATAATAATATGAAATATGTCGGCGGTATTGTCAACCGTTGTCTGCTGCCAGTCATCAAGTAAAATGGGTTACTTTTGGCAATCCTCGAATATAAGGTTAAGCTGTGATTTGACATAATAATAGTCGCTCATAGATTGCTGAATCTATTCGAAGCATTTTCGCGAAATAAATGATAATAAAAAATAATTGACGCAATAGCAAATATTTTTATAATTTTTCTGAGACTAATTAATTCGTAATAATAAGCCAGTTCGAGAGCAGACACCAAGATATGTACATCTAAAATAACGAAAATATATATTAATGGCTGTGTATTGAACTCTAAAGTTATAATTTTTTATAGAAAGGAAAATGCGGTCTTGCAGTACTTAAACCTGCGCTTACAAGATCAATAAAAGAACCTGAAGTAATCATCCGAAGGCTGTAAGGTTCTCCCATTGGGGTCGGTAGAGAATATCAATTTTCACTCGCTACGATTCTGACACACCTGCTCACGATCGTATTTTTTGCACTCCACAAAGGTTTATGTAATGTCCGGATATTCAGCAAGCCTAAAATTTATCACCCTCAAAGGACTTCAAAGGCCATAATTGGACAAAAAACAAACGTCAGATCGCATAAGAGTGATTTAAGGTCTACCTACATCAAGCCGTATACTTCTCAACCGCATGCCCGCTCAAACGACTCAGTCTAGCCTCTTGAGTGACTAGTTTCCTCAAGTGAGAGCTCTTACTCTTGGATTCTCAAGCGTCTAAAATAACAACCGTCTTGTTATTTCATAGACTTTGATGTATGTATGTATGTATATGTTTATCTACATAATGTTATGGTGAATTGTTTGGCTTGAATGGGGTCGGATAAATATCTCCCTACGTTTGGGAAAAGCAACATATTATCACAATTTTAGGAGATACAGCAGTTGACAACACTAAATAAAAATATATAAAAAAAACTGTATTTTTACAAGACTGCACGACAAAGGAACGTTATGTTTTTAAGGTTCATTTATGTATGTATGTTTGTGAGTTTCTGTATTCCACAATGCCTGAACCGATTGCAATGTACCTATGGAGTATCGTTAGAATGCTTACATTTTCCCGGGTAACGTAAGCTAGTATCTATGATTTTTACAAATGGCACGCGTGCTATTTAATTTTTAATTAATGTCATCTTGATATTTCTTATTAATTCGTCCTTTCTTCACTCTTTATAATAACTGATAGGAAAATATTGCATATCTTATAAATTACTAGCTGTGCCCCGCAAACGTTGTTCTACCATATTCATTTTCTGGATAGGGCCACCCTTATAAAAAATAGCTTATGACCTATTCTCAGACCTACTGAATATGCATATAAAATTTGGTAAAAATCAGTAAAGCCGTTTCGGAGGAGTAAGGTAACTAACATTGTGACACGAGAATTTTATATATAAGATTTTATACAACGTGCAATGTTTAATCATAAGAATACTTATGAACATGTTAAACAATAAGTTAATGTCTTTAATATGATCGAGATGGCTTAGTGGTCAGAGCGCCTGGAGTATCTATCCGGGAGGCGCAGGTTCGAATCCTGTTCGCGACCGTATTCTTTTTCCATTTAATATTGTAACTTGATATTAACTTTAATATTGTAGAGTTCGCTAAGCATGCGTTAATGCTTTTTCAAAGACATATCTTGAGTCTTTAATATGTATTCCAGACACCATAAAATTCAACTAATCCGAAAATAAATTTTACTTAAACCCGCCCTTTCACAGAACCTACATCACTTTTCAAATCGATTAAAAGTCCCAGTGAACGGCTGAAATCTAAAATAATGCTCTAAGCTCTGACCTTTAAAGTAAAATAGAAAGTACTAGGACAATAGTAGGTCGCAGGAGATTTACGATATTCACTGGCTCTTAGTAAGTGTCCTCTTGTGACACTCTGTTCGCCTGGTAATTTTATCCGTTACGTAGAAAAGACTCTGCAAGATTTACTATGGCGATATTTCTTCACAGATTTTTGGATAGATGGAATTACACGTATTAAAACTGTAATATATTATAATTATTATAAATGTCAATTGAATGAATGATTGAATGATTTGAATGTCTATTCTAACATAACAACATAGCATCACGCCTATGTTCCCCGAAGTGGTAGGCAAAGGAGTTTACACATATTAAAACTGTAATATATTATAATTTTTATAAATGTCAATTGAATGAATGATTGAATGATTTGAATGTCGATTCTAACATAACAACATAGTATCACGCCTATGTTCCCCGAAGTGGTAGGCAAAGGAGTACCCAATTGTACACCTACATTTCACCAATGCAGTTATTAAGTCCTATGTAGTATGTGGTGAGCCTATTGCCATCTATCGGGCACAATTCCAAACTCCGGGCTGCTACTGAGAATTTCCTAACAGAAAATCCCAAAAACACTTTGCCTGACTTGGGGATTGAACCCGAGACCTCATGATCAGCAGTCGCGCTTGGGACCACTAGACCAACGAGGCAGTACATACCTATTAAAATTGTAATATATTAAAATTTGAAAAATAAGGGTCTATTCTGACATAGGCTAAGAGAGAGAAAGAGAGTGAGAGCGTTGCTTTCATACTTACATTAAGAGAAAATATTTTAATTTTAATTGGCCAATATTTGAATTATCACCAATGTCACCATGGTCTTCATATCGTGTTAATTAATATGCAGCCACCTCAATAGCGTTAGGACCTATAGGACTGGCCGCTTAAAGAACATCTCTCGTACAGGTATTTGTGCACAAACAAAATATCAGACTTGCAGACTTCTTTATTCTCACGGAAGATGCTTATTTGGCGGAATCATTTCTCTAATATTTATTTTTTATTAAACTGAGCAAGTTTACCAATTCAATTAAGACAACATTTACTATTTTTATACCTTCGGAACCCTTCGTATTATGTTTTAGTAGCCACAAACGTAGGCTACCTTCCACCCCTATTACAAAAAACACACACAAACAAAAAACGCTATTTTTTTAAAAAGCGCCCTCCAATGCGGTGTACAAATCAACCGGCACTTTCGATTAGTACAATGCACGGGGGCGATATGTTTCAACGGGGTTTCGGATCGATATCTGTAGCCGGATCAACCGTGTTGATTGGCTTCGGACTATCACCGGTCGCGACTAGTGTAAACCGGTTGTACGCTTCCAGCTACACAGACCGGTTTGATATTCGTTTGCGAAAAAAATTGGTCACGTGTTTTCGAGGTGTTAGTTTGTATGCTCCCATAGGTTGAGGACGCAGTATGAAATACATTTATTCGACGTAATTGTAAGTATGCTATAAAAATAATGCTGATATAATCAGGCCATATTTAATAACTCAGTGCTGCTACGGAGAATTTCATAACGAAAAACTCCAAAATACATTCACGCTTATGCGTAACAAATATTATAATAAAACATCTTTTAACCGGATTAATCGCGTGTATTATCGCGAAAACCTAAGATATTACTACGTAACACATATTTTAATATGTAACATCTCAGCAATCTCGTAACACGACTACTCACTTAATACTCATACCTACTCAACATATAAACACATATCAGCCGTACCCAAATTATCACAAAGCACCCCGTAATACACTCCCTATAAATCTCTCATATTAAACATAAAAGCGTTTACATTAAAACAGAAACTTGTAGCAGGAACGCCATCTACGGCGTCTTCGGTTATAATTAACCTTAGAGAATCGGTGCTGGCAACCGATCTTAGTACTATGAGCACCTTCGTAGACTCGGCAGGATTAAGCCGCGCGCCGCTTTAAAATTCCCAAGACACTTCGCACAAGCTTAGGCTTCATAGGTAGGTAATGGTGTAGGTTTGAGATGACAGCGGGAAGTCGTTATGAATTTAATTATTATAATAGCGACGACACAATCGGCTTTTGCGCTGTGGTTCTCGTGTTAGATTGTGGTAAAAAACCAGCGCATAACTGTCCCACTGCAGGGCAAGGGCTTTTTCTCATACAGAGAAGGCACGAGCTTCATCACCACGCTAGCTCACTGCGGGTTGGCGATATCAGACTACCCAGTTCAGGTTTTTTTCACGATGTTTTACTTAACCGCATGTCAGTGATGTCTTAGATTAACTAAGAAAGTACACATGACATTGAAAAAGTCACATTGGTACATCACAGGTTTGAACACACTGTGGCTCAGGAGGTGGGCTTTTAACCACTCGGCCACCACACGTTCTCGTACGTAACAATTATTTGTACCTATGGCGTGCGGATAACGTTTCGAGTCAGGACATGACAGGGGATGATAGATCTGCTAAATGTACAAAATCTAACCAATAATGCTTAGATTTCGCCAAAATCAAATCCACGAATAACAACTATTTACGTAGTCAATTTGTAGTGACTGAATAGATGATGCCGACGTCACTGTGAGACATATTAAAAGAGGACGAAACATGTGGTAGTAGCCTAATTTGATAGAGTATGTACGGTATGTTGGTATTCCGAATACTAACCTAGTGAGTAGACGACTAAGTTCTACAGTATTAGTATTTTTATATTCACATAATTAACATTATTATTAGGCTATTGTAATAAACTGTCTAAGAAATGCGATTAGCATAAACTTCTAATACGAATAACAAAAAACAATCCCGAAAAACAGCATTAATCTCACTAGTCACTTCCAGCTCACTTTAATACATTGAAAGTAATCGAACTCGATTGCTTCTTGAGTGGAATACACTTGAAAGCAATACATTTACTTTTTACTGAATACTGCATTGCATTACTCTTACATACATGGTTACTTATTTATTTACGCTCTCAAGTATTTCTAAGCAAACCTTTTTGATATAAATTTTTAAAGGCTTCTTGCAATAATAATAAAGTTCTCTAATTACAGGATTTAGTCCTGTAATTAGAGAACTTTATTATTATTTTTAGAAATTCCGCCCGTTTCAAAATGGCGTCTAATCAGAGCTGTCAAAATGTTTAGCCTACTTCCTACGTATGATATAGGTATTTAATATGATTTACGTTTGGATATTTGTATCTGATAACGATTTTGTAACAAATATTGGATATTTTACCGTATTCTTTTTCCATTTAATATTATAACTTTAGAGTTTGCTTAACATGCGTTTAATGCTTTTCAAAGATTTACCGTTTTATTGGATATTTGTTAAAAACAACGTAAAAATTACTGAACAGATTTGGATGACATTGGGTTGTAGTTACTTTAAGTCAAGGTATTTTGTGTACCGGAATATGCAAAGTTCTTACTATCTAAAACCGTAGGACAGTTTCACCCCTATTTGTATTATAGTGATATATTATATTCATATTGCTAATGAAATGACATTCTTTATTATTAATTTGTTCCTGAAGTGACATTAAATAACTACTTATTATAATAATAGCATTGATAGCCTAGTTGAACGTGCGTCAGTAACGTCAGAATTATGCTCTCTATGGCGTGTAAAACCGTGTGCAAAAATGTGTCTACACATGGTTTAAACTCTGACAATTGGCAGTTATCAACTATGCGATAATAAAAACTATGTCTAGTTTTTTTGTGGGAAAAAAAGATACGGTCGTGAGCAGGATTTGAACCTGTACCTCCAGAATAAATACTGCAGGGAGATGCAGGTTCGAATCCTGCTCACGACCGTATTTTTCTTTCCACTAAAATCTATAACTTTAGAGTTCGCTATGCATGCGTTAATGCTTTCCAAAGATTTATCTGTATTTATAAATATAACATTTTTAACAATACCGGCTACCCGCTCGAACTAAGACCATCGCCCGTCTTCCCCTTGCTCAGCTCACCCGGGGGCCTATTTGAGCGTATTCGAGCTCGCAAGCTAATTGAGCCGAGTCTCCTCGTGATTGTAGACTCGGAACAAAACTTATTTTATTTTCGTTTTTCTTATGGAATAGTTTAATAAAACGTGGTGAGACTGGTATTTGGCAGACTGTCTTTCAAATATTGCTGAGGATTTTGTTGGGTAATGGGTATTCTATCTACAAGTGTTATAATAAATAGTAGATTATGATACACGTGCCTAAGTTGGTCTTAACAGTCGAGGTTAAATTGCTGAGCTTACCCGAGCCTCTGAGTGTAGCAATGACCGAGACTTGTATTGACCATTAGATATTATATTATATTATTGTGTTACCCAGTAACTGGATTGTTAAAATTCTAATTCAATTTGAATTTGAATTTTGTCTGGGAGCCATCCTCAATGTAATTGGGAAAAGGCTAGGCAGACAGATTGTGTTGAAAAATATATTTTATAAGCCAACGATAAAGGTAAAGGTTATTTATTTTTTGTGTGATAATGAACCAAAATAGTGTCAAAGTTGTTTAGGCCACCCGTAGGATTCTTTATTAACAATAGCCGTGACTGACGGTTGAAAGTGCTCTCCGATGCATATCTGTGCATTGCTCAGATAAAAATGCTTCTAGTCTCCCATCTACAAACTGACTGCACTAAGCGATGCTTAACCTCATTGATCGTTTAACAACCCCTTGGTTTTAATGAGTTGTGGGCGTTTAATAGACAAAGGTTAAATATATATATGCTTTCGATAAGATGTGATTATGTTAGTAGTTTTTTTTTATTTGGGATTACATTTTTTGAATCACTGCGGACAAGAAAATGTGTCCGATCACTCCAATAGCTAAAGGGTACCCATACATAAGCTGAAAATATTCACTTTACATCTTATCATTTCCTTAACAAAGAGGAACCCACATCAGGATGCGCCCGAGTTCCCTAGTACCGGAAATTCAGAAAAAGCCTTTGACTTCGAGACCCATATTATCTCTAGAAAATCGGACAATACATATATTAGAAAAGAAAGGAGACAGTTAAATAATATCTATGGACGTATAAATATAGAAGTACTCGTATTTACGTCACGCGTCTCGTTGACGAAGGACCGGACGGATTGATGGAGGAAGGACCAGTGTCACAACAAATATAGCTACAGAAGGACACTAGATCCTCAAAAAAAAAGAAATATTTATTAGACCGGCACAAAATCGCACTTACCTAGGAATACACAAAGAATAAAAGAATAAAAAATATATAAAGGTCTAAAAAACTAGATACACATTTTTAGCGTTGCCCCACACTAAATCCTCCTGTATGATGACCTTTTTAAAGGGTTCTAAAGGGAATAAAGGAAACTGCCTCATTGCTCGTATGGTCGCAGAGGTGGCTGCTGATTATAAGGTCGAATTATGATGATATAAGCAAGGTGTTATTGGGTTTATCGGTTAGAATATTCTCAGTAGCTATTGTATTGTGCTCGGTAGAAAAATATAGGCCATATTTTATTCCCAATATCGGTGAAATGTGGATATACAACACAGTGTACAGTGTACATCTCATAACCCTTCGGGGAATATAGGCTTGATGTCTAAATATAGTCTTACAACGACGTCAGGAAATATAATCCAATGATGGGTTTTCATTAAATCATTCAAGACTGTACCATCTCTTTATTAATGTAATAATAAAATGATAATGTAATGTAATAGTTAGATAATAGTGTAATGTAAGATGATAATTTAATATAATAATAAGGTAATGTCTTATTGTGTGTGTGCAATTTGTATTGGAAAAAGGTTTTAGTGATCCTTCTCAACTATCTTACTATTTGGAACAAGGGTCCAGTATCAAACGCCGATAAACACATTCGGGGTCCGTTTATTGAGCGACGTATAGGGTCACCGGGTTCGATTCTCGTTTCAATTTGTTGGAACCGCTTTATGTTGGGTCTCCTGTCGAACTCTCAGATTGATATAATTAAATTAGTTTTCTGTGGTGAATTTTGGGTAAAACTTTGAAATTCAAGGAAAATAATGAATGAAATATTTTCAGCTGGTAATACTTTTCCGGTATAACGAAAAGTTATTCATCAAATTACATAGTGAATGTTCAAAAAGTTAAATTAGATTCGTGGTGATATACATATTTTACTTTATTCTCTTTGCCGTTCGTTTATAGGTATATTTTTCATGCAATATATCTGTCTGGCTTATTCTAAGTAGGGAAAATTCTATATACTTTTTCTTTGTTCAATTTTAGGAAAGTTATTATCCTCCCGAAATTTTTAATCGGTTTTGTAGGTAAAAACAAATATGTAAGTTTATATTTATCTCCTACATAGTGTATCTTTTTAGTGACATAGCTAGATAGAAGGAGACCGTATCGGTGGCGGTTCCAACCAACAACAGTATTCCCAAAGAGGGTTGACGTCAAGCGGCCAGTCATAAAACATAGCCAAAACTTTAGTAGTATGCCAGATATAGGTATGCTGCGCCGACCCCAAATAAATTGGGATAAGGGCGGGGGGATGATGATGATAGTGCATCTTTTTAGTAATTGCAACCTTTTATTTACGGCAACGTAACTGCCAATAAAAATTCTAGATACAACTGTAATCAGCGCGCAAAGATACAAGTTCTCAGCAAACAAAGAAGCTAACATTAAGCTGAATACACACCGCCGCTAATCCTCTCCGGTTGTAAGTTGTAATGCGCCCGACCGCGTCGAAAAGTTGAGCTACATCCGCCCTCTTGATATTAAACCCGTTTAGTGCGGTTTATACTGGCTTTATTATATTAGCGCGTCGACGCTTCGCTGTGAATTCGGTGGTTTAATTAGAAACGTTGCGATATGAAAAGGTGAGAGTGAGTGCACACTATGTGTACTCTGCATTAAGTCTGCGGATTTGTTTAATATTCTGACGGATTATTTGTGACATACGGATCATTAGACTCGATAGTTTGTGGTTTTCGGTCAAAAGTTATACAAACAACGTATTGTGGGAGTGTGTACAGAACAGTCCTTTTAGCCTTTTGACGTCAATAGTAAATCTCATATCATATCACCTACAAAAAAATATGATTTTAGACGACCATATCGATATTTAACTTTACTATTTTATTTGATGCATTTAAATACAGAACTTTGTTTAGGTGAGAAAACTTTTAAATGTTTGTTTGTGTGGTCATATATAATATGTAACCATAATAACTTAAAAACCAACACAAACAACATGATTATTTTTAATTTAGTTACTAACAAAATTATGTTTACCTAACTTAGCATAGCTTATACCTAATGCAAGTAAATTCAAATCCTCCATTCTATTTTCCAATTACATTTGTTCCTGATACACAGCAAAAATAAAAACGGTCTCGCAAATCGAGTTCCATAAAAAAGTTTTTTCCGATGGTTTTTCACAGTTTTTCCGTCTGGAATATTTATTTTGTCTCTGAAGTCGCGAACAGGTGAGGCGTTTCACATGGAAACCTTTTAATATGATTTACAAGTTTTAACGAAAAGGTTCCTGGCTACTTAGTCTCGTGAAAGCTTTCAATGTTTCCGGTGAAT
This sequence comes from Xylocampa areola, assembly GCA_935421205.1. NCBI lineage: Eukaryota > Metazoa > Arthropoda > Insecta > Lepidoptera > Noctuidae > Xylocampa > Xylocampa areola. Next base: position 17,246,928 of record OW285207.1, read on the forward strand.
ACAGTTCGCAATCTCAAAGTACTTTTTTAAATCTGTTTGATATAAACTTTGAATGTGTGAATTAATTGATTTTGCGTATTTCACTAAATTCTGATATATGTAAAGTGATAATAAACAATATTTTAATCGGTGTATTTAGCGCTTTAGTCGAAAGATCGGCTGTTACCTACACATGCAACAGAAACGATAGAAATAAAAAGATTGATCTATATATAATTTTATAAATGATCCCGGATTTTAGTGTGCGCGCATATTCAATGTAAAGGGCCTTTAGCCCTGACAAAATCTATTGTGGAGTAACATACCTTTTTTTAAAGAAAATGCGATAGAAATAAAATTCGTTTAATCTAATGTCAAAAATGGAATTAAATAACTCTAAAAAAAATCTACTAAAAATGTCTTGTAAAAAACTTTGACGACTGCTGGGCTGCGTGTTGCAGATCCGATTTCTGCACGGAGCAAATATTTGTAATTGCTCCGGGTCTGGGTGTGTGTGTGCTTGTGAGATTATGTCTGTAAACGCACCCACGATACAGGAATAAATTCCTAGTGCGTGGCAACGTTTTTTTTTTTAAACTAAAACTCCCTGTGGACAACACTACAACTTATTCCCTGTGGTGATCATTTGGACTCTATAACAGTCGACTTACCATGGAAAAGCTAACTTTTGTTCAGTAAGACAAAGACCAAACTATCGTCCAACGGTCCAACCGACCACACTACAATTTTACTACTTAAACATATATTTTTACTCATGTTTTTACTACTTCGCACTTAACGACTTTGTTTTCTTGTTTCAGGTACATAAAAATCTTCTATTTGCACAGTGGTGTTCGATTTTATTGTCTAACAAATTAGAGTAATGGTTAGTAGCGATTAATGTTGCAGTAAAACTTGTACATGGGGTTGATGTTGAAGGGTGGAATTTTTATTTCCTTTTACACTTTAGTCAGACTATAGTGTTAAATACTAAAAGGCAACTTAGTAAAGACATATTATATGGTTATGATATGAAAAAACGTTTATTAACAAATCAACACGCCTGTTATCCTTCCGAAAGGGTAGATAGAGGTATATACAGTTCTGTAACCCACATTTCAATACCTGTTGACATCTACCGGCCACAATTTCAAATTGAATAGTGAAATTAGGTAGGTTAGTAAAGAAACACACTAAATAATTTTTTAGGCATTCTGTCACTTATATCCTATTTGTACACCAATGTTGTGCATCTCAATACCATTTCTAGTAAAATTACTAGAATTTAATTGGTCCCAGCGAAGATCGTCACTCACTGCCTGAGGGGGACATCGCCGGTGAGATCAACCGCAGCAGCTACTGCAAGTGACTGACAAATCTGAAAGCAGAAAGGAGAGGTTTTTACCCAGCACAGTGGGACTCATCATGGGCTAACAAAAAATATTGTAAAGCCAAATTATATATAAAAAAAGCTGTTGTTAAGCCAAGCCACCTGACATGCCTATGGAGTTTTAACAATTCTAGTGTCAGAGTTGTTAAAGCCCCCGTAGGCAAGGCAGAGGACTTGGCTGGAGGAGTTAGCTCTCCTAACCTTGTGGATGAGGAACATTTGACGAGGAAAGTCCTGAGTATGAATGTGGCTGTAAATGTAGAAGAAAACCGAGGATGAGATGGATAATCCATCCATCTATTGGAAATAAAATTCTATCTGGTAGATGGCAATAGACTTTTATGTACGCCTTTGTCTACCCCTGGATGGATGGATGATGTGGATATGCGGAGTGACGGGGATGGATAGAATTAGAAATGTGTATACATATAAAAGGAAGTCTGAAAATTACACCAGTGACTGAGAAGTTAGGTGGAAATCAATTTCCATAGTTAGGATATGTGATGCGAAGAGATGAGGAATCATATGACGAAGAAAGTATTAAGTATGAATATTGTGTGTGGATGAATAAGAGTAGAGAGTGACAAGGAAGCGATGGATGGATTGTGTTTAAGATGATATAGCTAGAAAGGGAGTGGCTACCAATATTTGTCGTTGCATCCACAAAGCGATGATACAAAACTAAACGATATTACGGCTCATAGAGATGTATGGGAGAAAAGTACATGCTGCATCAACCCTAAATAAATTTGATAAGAAAAAAGAGGTGATGATGACAGAAAATTAGTTCGGACAGAAGTATTATAAAACCGATATCCGAATAGAACTAAAATATATTCCCCGCCACTTTCACAGGAGAACAAAATACGTACAAACTGTTGAGATGTTTTCCTAGATACCCGTATATTATCTCGTTGTAGGCAATAGCCCCTAATGTGGTACATTACGGCAACTAATGTAAATGTGTGTGTTCGCCGTTATTGCACGCCGGACGCTTTATAGAGGGGTCGGTTTATAGACGAATCTAATGTACGGGAATAAGGTAACGGTTTTTTTTTTCTTTTTGACCAAGGTAGTTACTGTGGCATTGGTTTAGTGGTCGCTGTCCGGCTGCTGAACGTGTCATTCTAGGTTCGATTACTGGGTCGGGTAGTGTTATTGAGTTTGGTTTTTTTTTTTATAATTGTTGTGGTGTCTTGTTGCTACCAAATTTTTATTAAATTACTAAATACTTTTCCTTCGTTCTTTCTCTCTTTTTTCTTTTTTATTGGGTTATTTGGTCACGAAGTTCTCGGTAGTAGTCCGTTTTTTGGTGTTCGCCTCGTGCCGAAACCCAGGAGATTTTGTCTGCGTAACCGGACAATAGCTAAGGCGGAGGCAGTTGAATACCTCCAGCCAGACTATATTTTAAATTGCTACAAACTAAGCAACTGCGCTAAGGGCGTCCCCTGCGGGACACCAGCCTCGGTTTAGGATATGTTGGAGGATAATAAGGACTAGCTGGATCAGATTAGTTTCCTTATTATTAAGGGATGAATTTAAAGCTACTGGGTCGGCGCGGGCTAGCTCGAGCATGGGTCGAGGGGGGGGGGGAACTACTAACTCAACAAGACAGGGCTTTAAATAACTAGATGAATATTTTCATTTATTTCACACCCAAAAAGAGCATAGGGTTAGAATACCAAAATTCTAACCCTATGCTCTGTAAAATGTTAGTGTAAATATAGCTACTTAGCCTTAATATCTTACACCGGCCGCTCGGTGAGCTTAAGCATTTAGTTAATTAAGGCCAAGTACACACTATGCGAGATACAACCGCTGCGGTTGCGGTGCGGACATGCGGTCACGTGTGCCCCGGATATTTCGGACACGATAACTGGAATCATAGAGATGTGCAATCTGAGATTGGAAACAGAAATCCGTTGGATGTCTGTACGTATTATACTTTATATACGTATACAGTAAAAATGTACCTAGCCTGCTTCAAGGTCTAGTAGTCCCAAGCGAGACTGCTGAACATGAGGTCTTGGGTTAGATTCCCGGGGTGGGCAATGTTTTATTGGGTTTTTCTTTTAGGAAATTCTCAATAGCACTAAGTCACTGACTCACCTTCTATTAAATGGGACTTAATAACAGCATTGGTGAAATGTCGGTCTACAAATATGTACACTTCTGCCTACCCTTTCCAGGAACACAGGCATGAAGTTATGTATGTTTCATTTTAAGGACTTATATATCATCATCATCATCATCCCCTGCCCTTATCCCAATTTATCTGGGGTCAGCGCAGCACGTATTGATATAAGGACTGATATAATATGTGTTTAATTGTTTATTTAATGTACTGTCGTCTATTAAATAGTATCATGGACTGCGCAATTAATTGAGGTTAAGCTACGCTTTCTGTGGTTGGTCAATGGATGGGTGGTATACTATAATCACCTTCTTCATATTTATGGGACGGTGATTACTGCAATATTTACTGCGAGAAAGAAACTACTGCGAGTATAATAAAAGCTCAAGCCAAAAACTTAATTTATAAAATCTGAGGTTTACTTTAGGTAAGTCTCTTCAAGAGTCCTTTTAATTTAATTATGTCACACTTCACATTCAATTCATCCCTAGATCCACCACATCACTGATTTCTCAACCAAAGTTAACTGGGAAACTGCCACAAGTAAAGAAACATAAAAACTAAAATCGGCCAACAGTCCTCTGTCTGTAGTTATTTTTCCAAAGTTCCGCCCCTGAGATTTTCGCTTCTTTTTTTATTTTTATCAACTTAAAACTTCGTTCTACTAGAGGTAACTTGAACACTAAAACAACACTTGTTTATCCTCAACTCTGAAACAAAGTTGGGCTTCGCCGAAAAGCTGCTAACTTGAGATACGGTCTTTTTCATATTCATTGTTGGTTTCTAGGGTATAATACCAATGTATTCGAAAGAAACATTAATGTAAAAATAAGCGCGTTCACATATATTTTTTTACCAACTTAAAAAAAATCATTAAATTTAAAACTATTTGTATAATGTACTAGCCGTAGGTACCCACAACTTTGTGTGTGGGATTTCGGGCTGTAATATTATTATCACTGAAATAGAATATAGCCTATGTTACTTCGGGATAAAGTAGCTTTCTAATTAATTATTGTTCAACAGTAATTACTCACGTGATTTTTTCGGGATTACCTGATTAGTTTTATTCGCGACATCGCCGCGGACTCAGTTCATGACTAAGGGAAATTCATGGCATGAGTAATGCATTCTTCGGGAATTGCCCTACTAGTTCCGAACTCGAACGGAGTCCTTAGTCAAGAGCTGAGCCCGCGGCATCAGTTGAAAAATAGTTCATATGAATGTGTCTCACGGAAGTTATTACACAAAAATAACTTTCTAATGTTAAAATTATTATTAAAATCGGTTCAATAGTTCATCGATTACAAAAAAAAAACATTTCTCTATATAATATTATTATAGAAGTATAGATTTACGCCCGGGTTTATGCAGGGTTTCATTACCTACTCTCAGTACTCATTTTCATCACAACCTTTTACGCTATTCATCCCTGTTTTAGCTAGATCTGGTGACGTCAGGTGGACTAGATGATGTAGTTAGTAGGAAAAACTTGTACAATGTCGTCAATGGGTTTTTTTTTAAATTTAGTAGTGGCACTTTGCCAAGAAACATACGAAACCGATTCATTATCACCTGTTTGTTCGACCCTTTTCGAAATTGAACTCTTTCATTATTCGGCATAAACTGAGCTCTTCAATATCGCGAACAAGTTGTTCAACTTTCCATGAGTTGGATGAGAGCGCCTCAATATAAAGTTTCCATTTTCCTTGTCAAATTCTACGAGTCAGGAGCTCTACTTAGCCTAAAGGAAGATTGATTATACTCGAAGTGATTCCTTATAATATTGGCTGTAACTTTTTTTTTCAATGTTTTAGGTTGTCTCTCATTTGGTTGGACACCTGCGGGGTAATTACGGAACTGATTTTCAATTGCAATTTTGACAGATCGACAATATACATTGTGACATCTTATTTGGCGAGGAGCTGGTATAGGTTTTATCTTTTTAGAGGATACGGCGCAATGTATAGCAAATTGATAGGTATGTATTGTTATTGCAAGTTAGTTCTGCAATTACCCCGCTGGTGTTACTTAGTTTGTGTTTTACAGTAAATAATTTTGTTGTTAAAATGAATTACGGGTGACTTTAACTTCGTGACTTAGTTGGAACAAACGAAAAAATCATTTAAGAAGAAAACCCACTCTGTATAAAAATAAAAAATGATAAATTGAACAATTAAGTGTCCCAAATTCGGGGCTAAGGGAAACTTTATTGCAGTATTTAGTTAGAAGAACATAAAATATTAGGGTGACAACTACTATATATATTATATTATATAAACAAAGACTTCCTTTTTGGTCTAGTGGTCTCAAGCGCGACTGCTGAGCAATGAGATCTTGGATTCGATTCCCAGGTCAGGAAAAGTCTTATTGGAGTTTTCTATTTAGGAATTCTTGGTAGCAGTTTAGAATGTGCCCGGTAGATGGCAATAGGCTCACATACCACATGGGACTTAAGGGTTGGTATAATATCAGTGTGCGCTTTTGTATACCTCTGCCTACCCATTCGGGGAATATAGGAATGATGCTATTTATATATACAAAGGTTTTGTCAGTTACATAGAAAACTTTTACGATGAAAATCCAACGAGAGATATTTGCGTCAAAACGTTACATGGTTAAATCTACATACATATAGGCTTCAGATTGTATTTCGCCAACATTTTAGCGAGGCTCGATTGAAATACCTGTTCTGTGAAAAGGGCCGTGTTTTGTACCATAATATATTTGGCATGCGATTAATATTGGAGGAGTCGAAAGAATACCAGATGCATACGAAAATGCCGTCACGCAATCACCTCGGTTGTACTGCGAGCGGAGATTATGTTAAGCGGTAGCGGGGCGAGAAATAACACAAAAAGTTTATCGACTAGTGTTGGATTATATATGGCTAATTTGAAAATATAACAATGTTATTAGTAATTATATTTTTGAGCCGTTTGGGGTTGAAACATTCGGGTCGTGGGGTCCGATCGCTCGCATTCTTTATAAAGAGACCGCAAGGCGATTGGTCGACACTTCACCTGTCCCAAGGGTTGGTCTCTATTTCGCACGAAGAATAAGTATTGCCATTCAACATGGCAGTTCTGCCAGCTTTTTGGGTACGCTCCCAGTTGACAGCGATGCGGCTGATTTTTTTTATGTAGATTTAGTTTAAATTTTTATTGTAATAGTTTTAGCTCTTATTTTGTAGATTGTGCATATTATTCATTGTAAATAAATGTGGCTATTTTTGATAACTATATTGCTATCGATTTTAATTTTATAAAACATTATAATTTCTAGAATTATACACATACATGACATACATCTCACGTGAACACACACTTAGAAACGCAACTATTATTTAAAGGTCAAACTAATATTTATTCCGTGCGAGATCGATCTCTTGGCACAGTATCCGATCTCTCATCCACTGCACCTATTTCACCGTCAATGATTGATACAATATACATTTTAAATGGGCTTAATTTTGCCTGCTTCACTCAATAATCTGACTATCTTGAAGATCCTAATATATTACTGCCACTAGCTAAGTCAGCAACTCGAGCCATATGGATCCTTAGATTACACAGTCAGGCTTAGGGGCTACTTCTCTACCTACGCTTAAATGAGCCCTTCAAAACATGGAACAGATGGAGTCTCTCCGAGATAATAATGGTCACCCATCCAAGACCTGACCGCGAATGGAGTAGTTAAACCTTCCAGATCTATTGATTGAACATTACGTTTCGTTGCTAAAGCCTTTATTCCAAAAACACAAATGAAGACCCGTAATTATGATTAATATATCTACGATGAGGAAGCTAAGCTCGTTAATCTTCAAACTATACTACAAAGCCATACACATAATACGAACACGTATAAGCAAGTACTCCATCGGGAGTTTTATTCACTCAGTCGTAGTACATTGTACGTACTGAAGGGTTTTTCCCGTAATTTTTCCTCATACTACAATGACCCGAAGATTTTGCCTTCCTCGAGGTGCATTTAGGTTAGTTGCTTGTACCTCACAGCCCCTCGAGACCTCCAAGAGTTCAACATCCTTCACTGACTAACCTCCCTTACGCAACATAAAGCTGTCTATGGCTGGAACGATTCTTTTTTTGGGAAAGTTATCTTATTGAACACTTGGGGATTAACGATGAATGTTATGTTCAGGCCATAGGTTTACATACGGTTTCCTCACAATTTTGTTTTCAAACGCAAGACAACGATGGCTAGAACTTCACTGTACAACAGTCATTAAACATATATATTGACAGCGCGGTTGGCGCAGTGGTCGAGAGACCGACTGCTGCGCTGTGTGTCGCAGGTTCGTAGTAGGTTCCTGCACGGAGCAATTATTTGTACGATCTATAGTTAATTGCTCCGGGTCTGGGTGTGTGTGTGTGCTTGTGAGATTATGTTTGTAAACGCACCCACGATACAGGAAGAAATTCCTAGAGCGGGGCAACGTTTTTATAAAAAAAGAAAAAGGTATAAATTGTGTTACACACAGGGCAATTGTTGCTTGCAGCTTTTGAACTGTCATTGCAGCTGCCTTGCAATGACAGTAGCGTTCAACTTGCCATACATGCCCTAAAAAGTGAAAAACCTATAACACCTCCTCGGCTACTAAAAACGACGCAGTACAGTTATATTGTCGAAATCAGTTACTCAATAAGCTGGAAAGTAAGACACCAGAAACAAGCAAAAAGTATAATATTTCTTATAATATTTCACATGTCACAAATCACAGACAACAATGAAGAATTCAAACTAAAATCGAATGAAACAATAAAAGACTCGATACCAGTATTTATTCAACGCTAAAAGGTACATTAAATCGCACTAACACCTTAAGCACGATTTATTAAATCGCCTACACCCTTACCTCACCTCTACGTCAACGTAACTCGGTCGAGATAAATGCGGTCATACTTTACGCACCGCTTTTAAGGTGCAAAGAAACGGGGAGTTTGGTGGGTGGCGAAAATCTCTAGTCGCATACAGAGATCCCCCTACCGGTTACATTTGAATGTGGTGTATTAGTGAATGGTTAGATTTATCGTCCTCGTAACGACAACCGTCCTACGATTTATGGCAGCCCGCTGTATACGCACCGAGTAGGTACGAACGTGGAATGTAGAAACGTGGAAGAGTAATCTCATTAGTATGTGCATATTAGTGGCTGTTTATCGATGTCCTCTTGTTGCCGGGCCGCACTGTTGTACAAGGGTATTCTCCCCGCTTTTCCTGTTTACTAGTTTTATTTAGTCCCGCCCCCCTGTCTAGTCGGCCTCCCCTAGCCTCTTAGGTGCGCATCCGTTTATTTTTATTCAATTTACTGCAATTCTTCATGTCGTTATCGGTTGCTTCGTGAATTTCTTATTTATTGAAAGCATTAGTCGTTATTTTCTATTGTCTCTCTGTTTATACTTAGTAGGTTATTTTATGAGAAAGTCGCGCAGGAAAATATATTGTGAACTGGAGATAACAATCGTCTTTTATCCCATATTCGTATTTACTAAGTATCAATTTAGAACATTGCAATTATCTTCAAATAGACTTGTAACACCATAGACACTTTTGCAAAAAAATTACAGTCAATCCACTTTCCATAGTTTTCACCATACATTTGTGTATCATTTGTTATTTCTAATCCTAATTCCTACATTCTAAGATCCACCGTACACACATTTAAAGTACCTTACATCACATTTCATGTAACGGATATGTACTTCCATTGCTTTGGCCTTAAAACCAGACCTCAGACATTTAATGTCACGCTGTGATTTATTTAACTCGATTATATTTTTTATTCAGCCCCTAAGAAGTGCTTGCGAGATTATTTATTACATAATTTATGTGAGGTGGTGATTAATATATCGCAATTTTTTTGAGGACTTTGGTTATCTGTTGATAACTTATCATTGAACCCACACACATACATACACACACACGCCCGCATGAAAGCACACACACTCATACTTACCAGGACCCCAATTAAGAAAAGCCTAGTCCAACTTTACGATTAACATGTATTTAATCTGGTTTTATCACAATTGTATGAATAAACCTTTTGGTTTTTCTTACGTTCTTTTTTATCAAATATAGATCTACGTTTGGCTACCAACTTGCCTGATGGTAAGCGACGGTGTGGCCGAGCATGGAGCACGTATATCCAGGATAAACTTATTCACTCTAAGTAGAGTGGATAGGTTTTGGGAGAACGATAGTTGGGGAGTCGACTGCAACTGCCCAGACCCGTCTCCCACAACGGTTGCACCAGACTACATTCCGAAACACGACTAGGTCGCTTCACGGCATGGCTTCGTCCGGTGGGTGGTAACCAGCCGCGGCCGAAGCCTCCCACCAGAGTTGTGTTGCATGTTTTGCACCATCCAGCTGCCACGTGTAGGGATTCCATTTTAAGGGTGCACTCCTACGGACGCGGGCGGCAGTTGTGGGAGCTGAGTTCAACTTTATTTCCTTGCCGGTGGTGGTACCTCACATATTGATGTGGGTTGGCGAACGCTCCTGTCTACTATGTTTTAATAACTATCTACTTATTATGCCTTGGCTGTTTCATTACTGTCCTGTAAAACACAAATAAAAAACATTAATGGTAGTAGTGTTTTTTAAGAATATGTGCATAAATAATGTTTTAATGGTAAGTATATCTTTGATATAAAAAATTTCATATTATTATTAACATACTGTTATAATTGCACATAAGGCAAGCGGTCACAGGCTGCGGTTTTGCTTTATTGAACAAAATAATTAACTGCAACCATTATTACATTATCCCTGTTAAATAATAATTCTCATACTTTTTACTTTAATAAAAACATACGTACTATTTGCTTTTGTTCGTCTGTGGCTTTGACCACTTCATATAATAGGCACATGGCCACTAGGACACAATTTATAAGCGATGTATATTTGTACATAAAGAAACTATTGTGGAATAGTTATTTGTTCTTTGCAGGGAAAAGTCTATTGAAAATGATTCTGCTTGATTAACATTGGAATGATAACATTTAAAAGCAAAATTGGATTATAAGTAGTCTATCTGTCTGTGAAGTAAACCATTTTGCTTGACTGCATTCCAGCGAGTTGTGTTGAGGCATTGTGCGCCCGAACTGTCTCCTGTATTTACAGGCTTGTTCCGCCCCGGTACCAAGATCCTGGAAGCTTGCAAATGTACAACCTGTACCCAAAAAGGGCGACTGTGCAGACTCTGCTCATTACCATCCGATCGCCATTACCTCGATTCTGAACTGAATGGGTACTGAACGGGAAGTTGCTGCCCAGACGTGTCTTTTTACTGCAAAAACGAGGTATTTCGACCAAACTCCTACTAATCGGGATACATCTATTCCTGTAACTGATCGGCTTGAGCTCCTAGGCATGGAGTTGGTATCCTAAAGAGAGTAAAGCGATACTTCACGCCTGGACAGCTATTAACCCTTTACAAAGCACTCCTCCAATCCTGTATGGAGTATTGCAGCCACCTTTGGGATGGCTCAGCTAAATACCAACTTGCCGCGCTTGATTCGGTGGAACGCAGACCTAAGAGGATCATTGGAGACGTGAAATTGTGGATGACAAGCTTTACAGCTTGGCTCATCACCGTAAGGTTGCCTGCTTGTCGGTCTTCTACAGACTGTACTTCGGTGAGTGTGCCCAAGAACTCCATGATCTCGTCCCACCAGCTTCCTTCTACCATCGGACATCTAGACGCACTGCAAGTTACCATCCCTACCTTGTTGCTATTCCACCAATTCGCACTAAGCGTTTCCAATAATCTTTAATAATGCGCACAGCAAAGGAGGAGAACTCTCTACCTATGTCTGTGTTTTCGAACAACGACGATGGAGTGAGCTTACCCAAGCTCACTCCGTCGTCGACTTTGTCTCGGTCACGTCTGAACTAGACTCAAGAGCAAACTAATTTAAAAATAAATAAATAAATAGTTTAACAATTACAATAACAATTGCTGTGCGTTGCATCTAAGTCACTTGATAGCCAAAGTGTTAAAGAAACCAGATTCTAAGCAAGCGTACTTCAAAATTGAGATGGCTGTGATGTGGGGAAATTAATTTTAAGATAGATAACACATTATTTCTAGGCTTTGACTTGACAATGGAATTAAATCTAAATAGTAGTATAGCTAAGTCATTTAACAAAACTGTCTAAATTACGTATTCTTTACTAATAGTTTTAAGGCCACGAAAAAAGGAGATCAGAGTTCCGTTATTGAGTTTGCACAATGAGTATTCAAATGTTGTGTTGTGAAAGAGTTGGTTTTTGTAAGAAATAGAAGGTAAGGACTGTGATAGCATTAATGTATTCAAAAATAAACTTAAGAAATATGTATGTACACTATAACTTCTAACGCGCTGGGACGGAATGATATCTAGTTAATTATAATAACTTTGTATCTCATTTTAAGTGGACTGTAGGTAAGTTCTTATGAGAAAAAATAAATTCTTTAAACCTAATTAGTGTAGTACAGTTATGGTATTCTCTTTTTAATTCCTTGCTTCATTAAGAATTTCAATCTTATATTTTATTATCGTGGGTGCACTTGCGTACACAAATCTCATATGCGCACACACACACACACACTCACCCGCAACAATTATCTGCAGAATATACATACGGAAAACGAATAGTATCGAGTATTTTAGTAAGTGACGTAACAAATTTAGTAGCAATAGTTTCTCCATAATCGTTCCCCTTGAACACAACTCTACCTCATAATTTAACACTACATAATGTCCCGCTGAAACGTAGTATAATTCGCGCCATACTGAAAACATATAACGGTTAGTAGGTGTTAATACTCCCTATCATAAATGCAGGCCCGCGTAACAACAATCTAATAACTTCAAATGAAATAAGGCCCGGTTTAGCGCTACCTAAGGTCGGGGTTAGATGGGTGGAGTTAGAAATAATGGAAGCTAGTATAAATTCTAATATCATTTTAAAAACGTAATAATGCATGCCAAGCGAACAAGAAATATTGTTACAAAAGTGTGACAGTAAGTAGGACCTGAACCTGCACTCCCTTGGGGTCGCATTCACATAAAAACATAAATTTTACGTGAACATAAATTAAATTGATAAATAAAACTGCACGTATGAAAATATCCTTGGAAACATTTATGATTTTCACATAAGATCATCTTAAAATGGAGTAATGCTAGAATCATTGAAACTGTTCGTTAAATGATGCAACATACAGTCATATAATAATAAACCAACCATTGTAAAATAGCAGCACTGACTACCAAAAATTTTACATGTTTTCGACCAAACATTACTATTTAGCACTAACAACAACAACTAACACAAGACTAACTGTTCAAGTACTAGCAAACAGTGAACTATCGCCATCTGAACACGCCTTACAGCGCTTGCCTGCTGTTGGACCAAATTTATTAACGCGTCACTGGCGTAAATCGCTACCCTAACGCGATTCAATCGCGGGGATCATGCATATTTGTGTATTACGATTTACGCCTGCTTATTTTTAAATTGAAAGTGGTATAAATATAAAATATTGAATAAATAAATAAAATACGTTTTACACAAATACAATCACGCCTGTTTTCTATTTGGGTAGATTTCTCCCTGTATCTTGAGTTGAATGATTACGAAGTCTCACATATTTTAATAAACTAAAGTTCCACCTACTAAAGATCCCTTCATATCATCATAAGACCACCATATCTAATGATCCCACCTTAAGACATATTAAAAAAGATGGAGGAAGAGCTCGGCTTATCACGTGAAGTCGCGATACATCTTTGGAGTATACCATCCACGTATCCATCCACGGCGTGTGGGTTGAAACTCAGCTCATTGACGAAGTTATTCATTTACGAAAAAACTTATATAGGACATTAGTTGTAACTTAGACTAATACGACATTACATTACGCCGTGTTTAGAACAAGCGTGTCAGTTCAACACATGTAATTATCAACATGCTTGCTATTTGGCTTGCGTCCAAAACTTATTGGTGCTGCATTTCTGACCAATACCATTAGCAACTGCTATCGCAATGTTAATCGCTGATCGCAATCACTGTAGTATTTCCTCCATCATTGGTTCCGGTTCAGTTCGCATTATGGCTTTGATATCGCACGACCACAGTATGGCTTACTCAATAGTCCATACACTGGATAATTGCCAGTGCATAAAGCTGGTTTTCCCCGAAGGATGATGATGAGAGATGTGTTGTACATCCACATTTTTATTATATAGACACTAATACTCACAGGAGTCATAGAACACTATACTCATATTGGAGATAACACTAATCATAGATAATTATACATTTACATTGCACCATAGTTTATAAGTTTAGATATTAGTAATTTGAGTTCCTTTGAAAGCGGAATTTAATCTGTGTTGTAAAATGTACACCTATTTGTGTTTCGTCACTACCGTGCGTCGGATGGCGTGTAAAAATAAAAATCTTTTTCTTTCTTTCTTTCTTTCTATTTTGCTGACACCATTTTTAAGTCCCAAATTATCAAAAAATAATACTCCTTTTTTGGGCAGTCGTGTAATAAGAAGGCACAAATGCAAACTCAAGAATGTTATCTTAAATGACCTTTCAAACAAACTGGAATACAGCTCGATCTGGGAATAGAATTGTAATTGATCCCTTAATTGAATAATTAATTGAATACTTAATTTTTATTACGGGAATGTTACAGAGAAAAATGATAAAAATTAATTAAAAATCATCATTGTTTTTAAATCCTCACATTACCCCTTAGTTGAACCTCCGCTAATACAGTTAGACACATTGTCAAACTAGCACGGTTACTCTAAAACAATATTTTTTTAATATCAGTAAACTAACTGCATTATAATTATATAATGTAGCCCAGCGTTACATGTAGCATTTCTGAATGATATCTGAATTGTAATCGACAGCATAAACACATTTTACCTCTGTTTGCTTTAAAAATACTGACTCAAAGGAGAACGAATACCGTTCCAATATCGGTTACAAATTATACTCGAATAATACGTATAGTTATGCTATTAATATCGAGTCCTCTTGGAGTTCATCTGACTTTATAAGTCAAAAAGAGCGAGAAGTATCGGAAAGTTATTAAAACACCGCTGTAACAGGTGCTTCAAAGAAAAACCTGTCAAAGGGGATATCCGCATTAAATACAATATTCCGTTTCATCCCCCTGTACACCTCTGGTTCTCTTTGCCCCCAGGCTATAAAGTAAACCCTTCAACCGAGATCTATTCGCCTAACTTAGATACAGTGATTTGCATAACACGAAACTTGCCATCGTAAACACCCAATTCAGTTTCATTTCTTTTAATTGCTTCTTATGTGTGTTTGAAAGCTATGTAAAGATATAGAAATATTTATTTTTAACAATAAACCTAATTTCATTTTTCATTTTATGTATAGACAAGTTTATAAATATTAATGTGTTTGTTCGCCTTATATGCTTTCTCGTTCTTCCAATTACGATGAAACTTTGGTTAGTTGTGTGCTGAGTGCGCAGGTTTATGACAACAAAAACACGAACACATTAGAAAGAAAAGAGCTATTATGCATTTCTATACCACACATTCAAACTTGGCTCAGTTGTTTAGATGTACAACCGAATATACATGAAACTTAAAAGCAAATTAATCCCAAAAACATTAATGGCAGAAAATCAACAAGCACGTAGATTCCAAACTCTAATGTCTGTAGTAGGTAAACACAAAAGTATAAGTCACAATTTATATGCAAGACCCTTGGTTTAAAACGCGGACGCTTTACTATCTCATCTCCTACAATCATTACCTCCATAAACTTAACAAGAAAAGGCATAAAAATAAATATTTTCCTCCCAAGAATAACAATAAAACTCGTCAAAGTTACCCACGATACTACCTAATACCGGCTCACCTAAATTGTAATGAACTCCAAAGTAAGAGTTTAATAATTAAATTTATATTCCAACTGTAAGACGACTCCTTTGTTTCATTAGACGTTTTGTTTCAAACAATTTTGTTAGGAAAGCGTCGGGAATGTGACGAGACACGATCGATGTCCTTGAAAGTTTCACATTTTTGAGGTAAATTTCCCTTAGCGAAGGACTGGAGGGAGTGGAGGTAGTCATCTCATCGTATTATCTATATAATGTACCTAAGTCTTCCCCGTGTGGTCTCGGGCTGTAGAATAGACCACCCCAACTCATACCATGGGTGTCGTAGAAGGCGACTAAGGGATACTAGCCGGAGTTTTCAAAGTAACACCTCATTTACTCTGGCCTCGGCAACCGATACATGGCGGTATAACCATGCCCTGTGCTGGAATGCTTTTTTAAATGCTAAACCTGATGGTGGGCAGCAGCACCATCAGATAAAGCATTCCAGAAATTGCGGTCACCACGCTTGGCAAGCGGGTTGGTGACCGCAATTTCTGGAATGCTATATATGGCAAATCCCCCCCCCCCCTCATGAGCAACATCCCAAATTCACGGCCCCCAGTTCCCGGTAACTGCACTATTCCTGGCCACGGTACCGGCCATGGTAACGGTGTTGTGGGGGGTGCTAAGAATCCCCGGGTGACGGCAGGGTACCAATATAGAAATAAATTTTACCTGGCGACGTTTAACGGACGCTCTCTGCGGCTGAACGAGCACGTTGCCGAATTGGAAGTAGAGTTAAGTCATATTAACTGGCATATCGTGGGTCTTTCGGAGGTCCGAAGACAGGGGGAGGAGACGATAACCCTCGGAGCCGGTCACTTACTCTACTTTCGAGAAGGACACCAACTATCCCAAGGTGGCGTCAGGTTTATGATCCACAAGTCACTCAAAAGCAACATTGTGGAAGTAGGCAGTGTGTCGGCAAGGGTGGCATACCTTGTACTTAAGTTAACAGAAAAGTATTCCTTGAAGATAATACAAGTATATGCCCCAACTTCCGCACACCCTGACGACGAAGTCGAGGCCATGTATGAAGACATGGTAAAAGCTATGTCTCATACCAAAACACACTACACTGTTGTCATGGGTGACTTCAATGCGAAGGTGGGAGTACACGAGAGTGGCGAGTCGGGATTAGGCCCGTTCGGGTATGGGTGCAGAAATCATAGGGGACAAATGCTGGTAAACTTCCTCGAGGCCCAGGGGCTTTATCTGATGAATTCCTTCTTCCAGAAAAGGCCCCAAAGGAAGTGGACCTGGCGAAGCCCCGATAATGTGACTAGGAATGAGATTGACTTCGTTTTGACGAACAAGCGTCAAATATTCAGAGATGTCTCTGTGATTAACAGGGTCAATACCGGTAGTGATCATCGACTGGTGAGAGGCACTCTGAATATTAATGTTAAAACAGAGAGAGCGCGTTTAGTGAGGTCGATTCTCAAACCGTCTCTGCCCCAGGTCGAAGCGAACTGCGAAAAATTACAGTTGGAACTGCAGAACCGATTCGCCATATTGGAAACCACACAAGACGTTAACGACGCCACCGATAGTCTGGTTCGTGCCATCCGCGAGGTGGGTTCTAGAAACTTTCAACTAATGAGTAACGGACGCAAGTCGAAACTCATCGGTCAGACTCTGGAATTAATGAGGAAACGATGTGAACTCACAAATGCCACACCATGTGAGCGTCAGGTACTTAATCGGGAGATAAAAAGCTGATAAGACGCGACATTCGGTGCGCGAATACCCTGTCTATCGAACAAGCCATCGCGCAGAACAAAGGTTCGAAGGTGTTCACTAGGCCTCTTGCCTCCCGATGTCATCTGACGAAAGTCAGAACGTCTCATGGCACCACCGTACAGAGATACTCACCGAAGTCGAAAAGTTTTACGGGGACGTATACTCCCAAAAGTCATGCCCACCTCAAGCCCAAAGCGTGATGATCCACGAGCCAGGCTCACGCGCCACCTCACTGACGAGCTTCCCGACATCGACATCGGCGAGATTAGAATAGCTCTTGGACAGCTTAATAACAACAAAGCTCCGGGGGATGACGGGATAACTACAGAGCTACTCAAGGCTGGAGGAACGCCTGTTTTGGGAGAACTTGTAAAGCTCTTTAATCTCGTCATCCAAACTGGCACGACTCCGGAGGCCTGGAGCAGGAGTGTGGTGGTCTTGTTTTTCAAGAAGGGCGATATTACGCGGCTGAAAAGCTACCGCCCCATTTCTCTCCTGAGCCATATTTATAAGCTGTTCTCGAGGGTTATCTTAAATCGTCTCGCCCAAAAATTTGATGATTTTCAGCCACAGCAGGCCGGGTTTCGAAAAGGCTACAGCACCGTGGACCATATACACACCCTCAGGCAAATTATACAAAAAACCGAGGAATATAATCAGCCTCTATGCCTAGCGTATGTGGACTACGAGAAAGCCTTTGATACCACCGAGACATGGGCTATGCTAGAATCTATGCAGAGATGCCTTATTGACTGCCGATATGTCGAGGTGCTGAGATGTCTGTATCAGGCCGCAACAATGACCGTCCAAGTACAAGAACAAAGCACAAAACCAATCCAACTGCGTCGAGGGGTAAGACAGGGAGACGTAATCTCTCCGAAACTGTTTACCAACGCATTGGAGGACGTTTTCAAGACGCTTGATTGGAAAGGACGAGGCCTAAATATCAACGGTCAGTTCATCTCGCACCTCCGATTCGCAGATGATATTGTCATCATGGCAGAAACTCTGCAGGAGCTGGAAGAGAGGCTAAACGGCCTGAGCGATTCTTCAAAACGGGTGGGTCTCGGGATGAACTTGGATAAAACCAAAGTCATGCACAATGGTCACGTTTCTCCGAGCCCTGTAGTCGTAAATGGCGCTAATCTCGAGGTTGTGCAAGAATACATATATCTTGGACAAACTATACAGCTGGGGCGGCACAACTTCGAGAAGGAAGCGAACAGAAGAATACGCTTGGGCTGGGCGGCATACGGGAAGCTGCGTGCAATCTTTGAATCGTCGATCCCACAATCCCTTAAGACCAGGGTATTTAATCAGTGCGTCCTGCCTGTAATGACTTACGGAGCCGAAACATGGACACTCACCGTTGGTCTGGTCCACAAATTTAAGGTAGCTCAGCGTGCAATGGAGAGAGCGATGCTCGGGTTTCTCTGGTGGATAGGATTCGCAACGAGGTTATCCGCCAGAGAACTAAAGTCATCGATATTGCTCGTAGAATCAGCACGCTGAAATGGAAATGGGCTGGCCATGTCTGCAGACGGACAGACGGTCGATGGAGCAGACACATGTTGGAGTGGAGACCACGTTTGGGCAAGCGTAGTGTAGGACGCCCTGCGGCAAGATGGACCGACGATTTTAAGAAGGTGGCTGGCAACGGATGGATGCGGGCTGCCCAAGACCGGGATGGTTGGCGCTCTTTGGGGGAGGCCTACGTTCAGCAGTGGACGGCGATAGGCTGATATGATGAAGTCTGTGGAATGCCACAAGGGCCTATCTTGGGTCCCTTTTGGTTTCATATTCTTAAACAACCTTCCACACCTTATTCTAAAGCATTATAACAAGCTCTAAATTTATAAGATTACTTCCTTTTCAGGGGTCAATGTGTATGTTCATAAGGATTTAATTTAACGATAATTTATAATTTTATAGTAGGTACTTTTATTTTCTTATCTTTTGAGGTTAGAGGGGCAATGTTCGTCTTGCTGGTAATACGGTCATTAGAAATCATTTGTTATTTCTATTTATTTTATGTAATTAACATCTTTATGGACCAAATAAACCTGAAGAATCAGTGAGAGTGATATTAATTCGATTTGACACACTTTGGCGTGGTTCATGAAAAAAAAAAACAATATTTTTTCATGAACATTTCATCTATAAGTCTAGTAAAAAGCGAAACTGTTTTCGTGTTTCATAAATATTAGAAATAAAAACTAAAACAAGTCAAAGATACTGGCGATACGGCCCTATAAACAACGACTTACGCCTGTTGATATTATTACCCCAAATAAAATATCTTAAAATATCCATATACTCGTATCTAAAGACAGCGAAAGATAAATATCAAAATATAGAACAAATAATAATGTTTCTATTCCATATTTATTTAGTCGGGACAACAGTAATGTCACCTTCACTTGTACTTGAAAACGTTTACACGAAAATGAGACCACACCCAAATTGAAAAGATTAACTATATAGAAATTTGTTTCGGTGTAAACATGATTGTCTGAACATCGTATTATTTTATAGATATTAATATGTAGATTGTGTTTTGGATTATGAGTTTACGTGTTATTATTGCGTGTAACTGTCAATCACTATGTAGATTAATATTATATGCGAGTAATATAATAATAATTTTAGACTATTATGTTTATATGCCTTTATTTTCGCATTTTCTTTTTCTTTTTTGTAGTCTGTCTCTCTCATCGTGTGGTTGATGAATAATCTAGTGTGAGTTTAAACCACCCGTATTTTATGTATTTTTTCTATCCTTTCCAGAACATACTATTCCTTGCAAATGCTGCTGCACATTAAGTCTTAAATTCGATTTTTGGGCCATGCAGTCTAATTGGGTTTTTCTGTTAGGAAATTCGTAGTAGCAGCCCAAAGATTGGATTTTTACCCGGTAGATGGCAATAGATTGTACTTACACCTTTGCCTAGCCCTGTATGGATGGAGCATGTGGATGTATGGTGTGACGCGAATGGATATAATTAGAAATCTGTATATATAGGGAAGTCTGAAAGTAGCACCCATGTTCCCACACCATAGCACCATCGTTTGTCATGGTAATGGGTATGTCATGCAGAGAGATGAAGATTATGTGATGAAGAACTTT
Source organism: Xylocampa areola (assembly GCA_935421205.1). Taxonomy (NCBI): domain Eukaryota; kingdom Metazoa; phylum Arthropoda; class Insecta; order Lepidoptera; family Noctuidae; genus Xylocampa; species Xylocampa areola. The sequence continues at coordinate 17,267,251 of OW285207.1, forward strand.
GAGTATATATGTGGATGGCTCTAAGAGTAGAGGGGGAGACAAGGAAGTGATTGATAGATTGTGTTAAAGATGATAGGCTAGAAAGGAAGCGACTGCTGATATGACGGCTGATCGAGATGTATGGAAGAAGAATACGTGCTGCATCGATCCCAAATGCATTTGGAATAAGTGTAGGGGGTGCTGACCTTTGCCTATTCCTTCGGGAAATACGCACGTGAATCTATATATGTATGTATATTCAGTCATACAATATAGAGTTGTAAATTTAATCATAAATACATGTTCGACTGAAATAAAATGTTAGATACAAATCGGAGAGTAACTAGACAGGAAATAGCGGGTTGGGGTCATAAAATGCGTAGCCTTTTTATGGCATCACCAAATCGTGTTCACTTCACATCACTTGAAATAGTTTCCGTATTCGTCGTCACATTTTGGCATAATTTTATTACACTTCGGGTCATCTACTTTTGCTTTTCTTTTCAATCCTTCTAACAAAAGCTTTTTAAATAATACTTGATCTCATTTATGTCAATAAATTTGTCAATTCTATGTTTGAGAACATAACGTCGTGGTTGGGGAATAAAGACTATACTATGATATTGTTTGATGGGTTAGCCAAAGGTATATAGGTACTATATTAAACCTACATTCCACCGATACTGTTATTAAGCTTCGTGTATTGCCATCCATCGGGCACAATTCCAAATTCCGCGCTGCTACTGAAAATTTCCCAACAAAAAAAAAACCCAACAACGCTTTGCTAGACTCTAATCCAGGACTTCACGTTTTACAGACGCTTTTGCAGCCACTAGGCCATTGCGACAGTCAAACGAGAAACCCTAAATAAATAATTATTTTATTACGACACATCCTTCCTTTGGCCTTAACTTTTTCTACCCTACTAACAAAAATATACTTTTAATATTTCATGGCGAGGTTTCACCCGTCAATCGTAAAGTACACGCAACATTTCAAGGACGAATATTGAGTGATATAAAAACCGGATAATACTCGTAAAATGGTAAAAATATTAGTACCTACCAAAACCCAAATAAAAACATTCATAATTTTTATCACTTTAGCGGGAAAATTCCTAAATTGTAGGTTTTTAGATCGTGTTTACCTTAAAGTATTATGTTTAGCGTAAAAATTGGTTTCTAGGTATATTTAGTTAAATAGGATTGGAATAATAACCTATTTTCACTTTAGGTAATACGACCAACAAATAGAAACCAGCGAGTTTCTCAAAACTACAGATTAACTCAATTTTAATTTATTAGCAGTTTCCTTAAAAATGTTCGTATGTGATGTTTATTCTCTAAATAGGTATTACTAAAACGCATTAAAATTTGCGTAATTTTATGATCTAGTTTGCGTTAATATTTCCAATTTTACTACACCTAGAAATAAAAAACAGCAATACAAACTTAGAATTGATGGCCTCTTTTAAAGTCCTGACACCATTCTTCAACGCTATGCGAACGAAACGTCTTGTGCAGGTGTATTTATTATGTAAGTAAGCCTCGTATTATTTTTTTCCTCTCTTTTAATAATTGGAAGTTCGGCTACGAGACTAAAATAAATGTCTTTCAACGCATCTAGAATGGTCTTCCGAAGAAAGAGCTATTGGAGATTCAAGACCTTGGTATATTTTGTGTGAAAATATCATGGGTGCTGTGCCTGACTTTTACCAATTTAAAACCATACGGTCCTCCTTAAACCCTTGCTGAGATCCCGAGATCTCGACTACAATCACTGCTACCCTGGCAGGTTATGATTCGTTAGAGGTACCGACGGACTCCTTGTTCTGTGCAGGCCAGCTACAGTTGGCCTGCACCAACACAAAGAGGCGAGCACACCGAAACGCGTCGAGCTACCGTATTGGGCCAATGGCTGTTCGGGTGACAAACTACCCAAATCCGTCGTCCGCAGGCTATAGCTTATTGTGACCAGAGATCGTTGAGCGCCCTCTAGCGCTTGGCCATGCTGCAGCACGAATAACCTTGACCTAAGTATAGGTATTGGGAGTCCTAAATTCTCAAATAAATCCGAAAAACACACCAGTAGAGTATGTACTTGTAGCAGTCAAATACAAACGTCCATATTTTTTCGTATCCACCGAACCGGAATGACCAGGAGACGGTCGGCTATTACTTAACGATGAGAATGGACGCGATTTATCTGCGAGGCTTTCATTGGAGGTGATGAATTGAGACTGTGTGCGTTATCGCTCGTGTTTTCCTCTTTAGGGCTGAGGTTCAAAGGAAGCTCTTGATCTGTTTGATGATTTAATAAAGTGTTTGGTTTTGTACTATACCTAACACACAATTCATATTTTTTATCTGATCTTTCAATCGAATGGCACACACCTTAATTATCAAGAACATATCTCAAGTGTGCTGGTATTACTTTTAAATGTTTTACTTCACCATTTTAGCAATAATTAATTTAAACACACATGATTACGAAAAGTTACTTTTTGGTTCAAACTTGCGACCTCTGACTTGCTATGCCAACGCCCATACCACTAGACGATTACTGCTCAAAATAATATATTTACTTACTAAAAAGTAAGCTTAGAATAAAAAATTTACCCATAACTAAATAAGAGCCCTATAAATCGATTATATTAAATCGGAAACTCGATAAGTCAAACACTAAAATTGTACGAGTTTCATATATTTATTATTTTATTTTTATTGTGTTCTAAAAGTTATATACAACGCAAATATAACCGAACTCCAACGACCTTGAATGGGCACGATCTCTTGCTAGATTCGTTCGCTTAGATATCTGTGCATTGCGGCTCCTGGTCCGAGGCGAGCCAACGTACGTTCTATTCAAGAAGAAATGAACTGTTAGCAGAACAAAAGAATCGATATAGATAGACTTGGAGTAAATGTAATAGTAGATAGACTCCTTTGTGGAGGATTTCGGGAAAAATAGCTCTGGTTTTGGGATTTCAAATAATACGGAGATAAAATACTAAGCCTGGAGATGTTTTTTTATCTTTTCGTACATTATGTGATTTTTGTAAATGATAGACTTTACTCTAGGGCCTAATATTTTTGTTATACAGTTGGATTTTGTGTCCTTGGCTATTATGCAGCATTTTTCGTATAACATTATTTCTTAATTGTCTACCTTCAAATTAATAAAAGTATATAAATAAAAGTGCTTCAAGATTTAATATGGTATGTCGCTTATATTCCCCAAAGGGTAGGCAGAAGTATACATCGACATATCACCAATGTCATTATTATTAAGTCCCACGTAGTGAACCTATTGCTATTTACTGAGTACAATACCAATCTCCGGATTGATGTTGAGAATATTCTAACAGAAAAATATAACTGCCTCGTTAGTCTAGTGGTCCCAAGCGCAGCTGCTGAGCATGGGGTCTTGGGTTCGATTCCCACGTTGGGCAAAGTGTTATTGGGATTTTCTGTTAGAAAATTTTCACCCGCAGCCAGGGGTTTGGAATTGTGCCCGGTTGAGGCTCACCACCTATTACATAGGACTTAATAACAGCAACGGTGAAATCTGGGTGTAAAACTGTGAACACCTCTGCCTACCCCTTCAGGAAATATAGGCGTGATGCTAAGTTATGTTAAAAACATAATAACGTTTTGCCCATCCCTTGAATCAAACCCAGCACTCTCACTCAGCAGCGGCACATGGGACTTAATTATCAGTGCAATGTGGGTAAAAAAGGTACACTTCTGCCGCACTCTTCGGGGATACCAGGTGAGATGATGGTATGTTTTGTAACCACATCCATTCTGCCCATAACTCCACAGTATACACAGCTTTTGACAACTGATAAACAATGACAGAGCACACTCGCAAATCCTCTTGAAGCCACAAGATTAATGTACCGCGACACTTGTACGCCTGTAATTCTGCCGACCCACATATGATATGCATGAAATGAGTAGTGGAAGCGATCCCCAGGTAGGTACGGCGGACGATTTCACATCCGGATTTAGAGCGGTTACACAGTTGCGACTGAGTCGTACGATTCGATTATTTGGTGTGTCTACCAAGTAAAGTAAAATCAATAGATCAATATTTTAAATAAATAATTTGTTTTTTATATGTGATTTACTTAGAGGACTGAATATACAGGTCACTATATGGTCAATAAATTTGATCCATGACGCGTGACTGTGCCTTACTAATTCGACTGACGTAAGGACAGAATTTTCACTTTTCTTAGGAGTTTTGGCCTCATTATTTCACACACAATTTCCCATTGGAGTAAGCAGGGATTATCGATTTCCACTTTCTACGTACTTCATTTCATCTATGTTCAAAATATGGACAGTCAAACAAAAGGTCATTGCAAGCAAGATAAGTATCGCAAGGCAATCGTGTCGCACGACAAAATCGCAACTCTCCAGTTACACCTAAACAATATAACGTCAGTTGCGGATTTAGCAACGTCACAGTGATAAAGGAAAATGCGCTTCGAGTTATGACCCTCTCGGCTCCCTTTTGTTTGGCTAATGTCCTCATTCCTCCTTTTTTTTATTTTCCCCATCCTGCCATTTTTATGCCCTTTTTTACGGGAAATAGGAGCAGGTGTCGAGTTCTGTGACGGCCACACTTTGTTTACGGCTTGAGTGTGTCCATCTCAATTTTGCTTGAATTTTTTTGAATTGTTTAGCTCTATATATTGTTTCTTGTATTTGTCGTTTCTTTTATAAATGCTCGCAATTTCTGCTACTTAGTGTGAAGTCTCTAGAATTTGATTAACTAGTGAGTTTCCTTTGTTGTCTTTCAACGTTTGAATTGGTAAGGTATGTTTGTTTTGGTCTCATATGGGATTTGAATTTAATTTGTTGTTAGTTGAGCTAAAAGCTCGTGTTGTGCAAACTTAAATGAGGTACTTAAAATGCAAAAGAGACTTTATCTTATTATAATTACATTTCGGATTAACAATAAAGAGAATCAAGTTTCCATATTTATTGTTATACGAAATGTCCATCAACTACATTATAAATTTTATACTAAGTATTTAATACTGACAGCAGAATAACGTTGCCTCATCCAATAAAAATTACGGTTACGTTTAAAAATGTGTTATTATTGCTGACGCACATTCAGAACACACATCCAGACTTGGAACAATTAAAAAAAAACAATGAATAATTAAAATATTTGTTAAATACGGGAAACAAAGTCATGACACGCCACGAAACGCAACAGCCAACCTCTTAACTATTGCACAAACCTCGCGTTCATGAACATGATAACGTGTTAGCAATCCATTACTAGTCTGTACGCCAAATCAAAAAGAATTAACAACAAACAATCCTATAACTTAAAACTGTTGTTTTTACCTTCATAAATATTTCCCTTTTAACCTTTCTGTTCCAAATTCATAATTTACCATAGCAAATTAGAATCGATTACGTGCCGTTCAAAAATATATTTGGACGATGATGCCATAACCATTTCGCAGGGTTCGTATAATCATTAATCTATTGTCCCATGGTGGCACACAATGGGAAAACAATGGCGGTTGCCCTAGGGGAGCCCATCGATATTCAATCAGGATAGTGAACGACCGAGCAGTTACGTGACGTGTGATAGCAATTCTTTTCACTGTTGAAGGTATTTTACGGTTTGATCGGAGTCGTTTTTATTTTTAACTAAAATGTTGAATCACTTGTTCAGGTCAAGCTGGATTTACGTTGCTCGGTCATTTTCGTTCTGTTAAAATCCTTTTTTTTTTAGTTTATGATATTATGAATCAATGAAAAATTGTATTTGCGTAAGATTTAGGTTAAATTAAGCTGGTACAATAATTTGTTTAGGCAGATACATTTTATCGCAGTAGGTACGTGAATATTTTACTGAGTCATTAATTTGTATTTTGTATTTGTATTAATATATAATATAGTATAGTATTATTTAATATAGGAAGAACTGCCTCGTTGGTTTAGTGGTCCGTAGCGCGACTGCTGAGCAGGAGGTCTCGGGTTCGATTCCCGGGTCGGGCAAAGTGTTATTGAGTTTTTCTGTTAGGAAATTCTCAGTAGCAGCCCGGAGTTTGGAAATGTGCCCGGTTGATGGCAATAGGCTCACCACCTATTACATGGGACTAAATAACAGCATTGGTGAAATGTGGGTGTACAATTGTGTACACCTCTGCCTACCCCTTCGGGGAATACAGGCGTGATGCTATTTTATGTTATGTTATGTTAATAGAGGAAGTAGATATAGACAGGTATATATATGATAGAAATTAAGAGTAAATTGTTTCTAATCATACAATTACGCCTGTTTCCCATTATTGTAGACAGAAGCTATATCATCTGTTAAAATTCTGACACACTATTTTAGTTTCCTTTATGTCACTTCTTGAAGCATGTTCGTCGGTTTAGAGTTCAATACAATTAAAACCTCCTTCGTCTCCTTTAATTTACTTCGGTCCACAAGATTTTTGAAATTTACTTCTAAAGAGTAGATAGTCCAACATATCATGCCAAGAAAAACAGCTCCAAATGAAAACTGTAAATCCAAACCGAAACCTACAAAGGCATCTTATCAGGATCAAAATTGAACACAAGCTGCCTTTCTCACGACTGAGCTCGTCATCGCTACGGTCTGAGCAAGATTGACCAGCGCCGACAAAATACAAGGGCTCCGGGGAAATCGAAGCCACTCCGTCTTGTAACCACCTAATAAGCGCTGCGATGTAGTCTTGTTGTGAATCGATTGCAGCCAAGGTATTGAGCTGAAGAAAACTGCACCTCTTTTGTGTTATTGCGCAGTGATTTTGTGAACCTTTACTTTCTGAGTCATTTATTAGTGTGCAGAAAATAAGATTACTGAGGAACACGTATGTAGGTTTGAGTTGACTGAAATTATATCCGCTGGCGTGGCTAACTCTCCGAATGGGAGAAGTACAAAGTTGTACTTCTTAACAATAAAAATCTATTGTGTGTGGTAATTAACGAGCCAACAGATTACGAAATTATCGAGCGATTTTGGTAATAGTTGCATTGTCATTTTATACATAAATATGTTATCAATACGTACAAATAGCGTTTTTTTTTTAAACGGTTTAACATTTTTTATTTTACCTTAGAATGGTTTACAATCCACTTACACCAACAAAGAGTTACAACTTATCTAGGAAACATGAAATTAGAATAAATATCGTACTACTTAAAATATAAAACTTCGGTAAAACTAAGCCAGGACGACATATTACAATGCTGCTTGTCTGCAAATAGATCACAGTCCAGATTGATCTCCATGAGGCTGTTGAGTATAACCAATACTCGCGGAATGGGAGACGAGGCGCGGGAGACAATACGGCACACAGGGATGGCCAAGTGCTTTCTGCAACGGAGATAATTGTTTTTTAAGTTCTGTTCTACTCTCTGCTTAATTATTGTTTACCAGTTATTACCCATGTACACTTTTATTTTGCATTGCCCGACTAGTAGGTTGGAAGACCTCGACGAAGCTCTATACAACAAGTGAAGGAGAAAGTAGTTGTCTAGTCGTATCAAAAGTTCAAAATGAAAGCAGAGGATTGCTCCACCGACAAGAGCTAAGCTCTTAAAATGAAGAAGAGAAGAAGACTAGCGTTCGCGGGGGGACCCCGTTGAAGATCAGCACAGCGACCAAGATGGATTTTCTACTCTGATACTACTGCAATAAGTTATATCATAACACTAGTTGAAAAATACATATAGGTAAAGACTAGCTGACCCAATAGGCAGACGTTGTCCTGCCAATTTTTTTGGATCTCGACAACAGTGCCACCTACTGGTTCCAAGTATAGCTAAAATACATCTAGTTAACATCAAAATTGGTTTAGCCGTTTAGGAGGAGAAGAATTAGGAACATACATACCGAAATTTGACATAAGAAACAACACTTTTTCGTTTTTTCTTTTATCCTTTTTTCTCATAAATGCAATCGATTTATTTCAAATTTCTTAAGCAAGAATACCAAAAGCTGTTAAAACAAAGTTCAAGATCTTATGATCCCAAATTTCATACACAGTTGCACTTACAACAAGGATCATTTGTATGAAAGTGCTCCACGGTAATGACCTCATTCAGATAAAAGGATTCAAGAGAGATCTACGGAAGATTAATGCTGTACTAGTATTTCAACAAAGTTTGACTCAATGCTAGCGACAAGGATACAGAGTTCGAATACCATTCGTGTTTGTTGTATTTTTTTATTTTTCACATACCCTTATTCGTACATACAATGATTTTCAAATCAAAAATGTACACAAAAACAAAATATTTTCAAATCAAAAATGTACACAAAAACAAAATATTTTCAAACTCTCCATCAGCATCGTTTGAAGCTCAAAATAAACAAATAAAAATAAGCTAAACCTAAACAAATGTCCAAACAATAAAACTATGCAGCAACACCAAACAGACCATTTCACATAACAACATAGTAAAATAGACTAGACTCGTTCTTGAAAGCAACAAACTTTATTCGTATTATTTAAATTATTTCCGACGTTAAAACGGAAAACAAAAATTTTCATAAAATAACACACACAGCAGTGAAGCGAGCCCCGAGGGTAGTTTGTACCAATAAATAATAATAAGGGAATGTAGCGAGAATGGAATTTAATTATTTTCAACAAGTTGGCGCAGCGAAGTTGCTGGATTCAACCAAATATATTTTCACAATGTCTACTAAATACTGTAATTGGGCAATAAAATGTAATATTGGCAGTGTGAAATGACAGGATGGTAATAAAGAGGGGAATTTATCAAACTTAGTAACAACATCTCATAAAAGCCTCCGCAGACTAGCTACTTTTAGCATCGACGGTCAGTGACATTAGTTTCTATCTAAAATGTGCCTTAATTAGATCGATTCAAAGGTTTTTTTTTTTTAATGCTTCTGAAACTTGGAAGTATTTGAGAGAATTGAATTTCTGTGTAAAAAATAAAGTGTTTATATTTTTATTCTAACTGCACAAGAGCTGTCCGTTTTTTAAAAATCACGTATGATAACGTTCGTAATAACTATTTATGTCCAAAGTACAACTGAGTAGCAATTTTTTCTTTCTTCCAATTAATTAAATTTTCTTGCCTGCCTAAACTTAATTTTTTAATACAGTAATCAAACAATAGTTAATCCAAAAATATCCAGGTTGCTAATTAACACTGTCTAGAGAATGTCTTTAATTCTGGCGCATATTAGGGCGCTCAGTATTGAAACCATTGAAACGCAATGTATTACAAAAATGCTTTCGCATCACTTTGGTTTATTTTCTATAAGTCTTTACACACCAGCACCGTACCAGTACAGAGAGGCGTAGACGCACTGACGGATCGCTCATCACCTGGTGTTAATATAACGCGTTACGATGAAGCTCTTATATCCAGCAAGCTTTAAATATCAGTTTTCTATAATTAACGATAATTATATAGTTATAAGAACTACAATGAAGGATATGATTGGAAACGGAGATGCATCCTGATTGGAACATATCCAAAAGTATTACAACTGGAAGCCAAATTGCCTATTCCTATAAGTCTTTTGTTCTAAAAACGTTAGATTGTTCGTTCTCTTTTCTTTCGAACTAGGTCAATGAAATTAAACCAAGAAATATAATGGTTTATATTTCCCAACTACGTAAGTAAGTATCACTAAAGTTTTAGTCTCATAAGTGAAATATTTTCATAACAAAATTCTCGTCAAAGATTTTATCAACAAAGTCGTTAACTTTTATTTTTGTAAAGTTAAGTGCTGCTGAGTTTGAATCTTCATCATCTCAGCGAATGGTCTTATTTCAGTCCAGCCAGGCTTCAATAATAAAGTTCCCGAAACCGGTATTAACGGCACTTGCCACTCGCGACCAATAAAGCTAAACGGTTTCTTGCTACTTTCAACCGAATTCCATAGAAATCGGTCTTAAATTTTTTTTATATTGCTAAAGGAACTTTTTTTTATTATCCCCATCTTCATTCCCTACTTAAAGTCTTAGTGGAGTAGTAAAATAACTTTGGTACGAAGGGTACCAAGTTGTGACATAATTTTGGCCGAGTTTCCAACTTTTCCGGCCTGTACGAAGGGTGTAAGACTTTTATGAAGCGAGAACTGAGAATCTATAGATCATAATAAATTTTCAAGAGTAGCCGCATTTGGTGGAGGCTTTATTTATCCACGTGAAAAAAAAAGTATTATAAATAATGATCCAAGTTTTTTTTTTGTTTAGGAAGTTTTGAAAGCGCCGTCCGCCCGCTTTTTCGGGAAGTACGAAGTTTAGGGTCTTAAGTCTTACTTTGCCCGTGTTTGGAATATATTTTGAGTATGCATTAAAACTTATTTTCATAAAATCATGGTTGTATATTGGTTTTTTTACTTAACTGCCTAATCTGCGTGAAGTTAAAGTTAATACTTTAGCGTGTTATGGAAAATATTACCAAGAGCATTTTAAAATATTTTTATTCATTTCGTTTGAGGTTTAGCATCTTTCATGCCTCATCGTTTTAATTCAGAACTTAATGTGTCAGTGCTTGCGTGATATTCAAATAATATTTTCAGTTTGAGAAGGGTATGCTAAGATGGTTTGGGCACGTAGAAAGGATGGCTAAATTAGTACATGAGGCGAGAGTGGATAGAAGTGTCGGGGCAGGCCGACCTCGACGAACGTACCGCAATCATATTGCGGACGTTCTCAAAAAAGGACGGGTCAGGAGCCACCTAAATTGGCGAGCTTCTATGAGCTAAGATTCTGCTCATTAACCTCTTTATACATTAAAGAGGTTAATGAGCAGAATCTTAGCAAATAGAAATCGATAGTCTCTGCCTACCCCTATGGGAAACAGGCGTGATTGTATTTATGTATTTATTTTTAGCACCAACGTTAGGGAACGACTTACCAAAATGATAGTTATAGCTCTCTGTAGCCAAATATTGGCATCAAATGTACTAAAAGGAATCATTATTCTTAAGTCTACCTACACAAGAAAACATTAGCATTCATCGCTTACAAAAGAAATACATCTTCATACACATTTGTATTCACATATTTTTGTAACTACGGTATTCCTTGCCATCACTCATTTTAAATTTCACCCGTTTATTTCTGTTATTCTTATACTGAAATATACTTTTATGCTTTGACATAAAACATAAGTAGTATAGTGAATAGGGCTGTGATACGTTGAACTCCGAATTTTTCCTGATTTTGGAACGACGGGACCAGCTGGAACTCTCGAAAAAGAATCGGTTCCTTTTCTTGGCATCGGATGGAACAACCTAGTATCAGTTTAAACCACCCGAAGTCTCGAAGTTCTCTGAAATGGTTTATTACAAGACACACACTCTTAGGTGTTCTGGTTTCCTCAAGATATTTCTCTTCATCGTTTTAAGCAAGTTGGTTTAATAATACGCACATGATTTCATGATTGTGTGAGTACTTTAGATTAATTGAATCTGCGACCTGTCACTGTGGACCAAATTTATTAAACCTGAATACTTATTGTGTCCAAGCAAATCTTAATTAAATACTGGTAATCGATCGATTCAACAAATCCTTAATAGAAGAACTCATCATCTTATGAACTTATCATATATCTTAGGGTAGGCAGAGGTGTACACAGTTGTACAACCCCATTTCACCAATGCTATTATTAAGTCCCATATAATACGTGGTGAGCCTATTGCCATCAATCGGGCACAATTCCAAACTCCGGGCTTTAAAACCCAATAATAGTTTGCCCAACCAACTAGACCAACAAAGCAGTGACAATTACTTCTTTCCTTAAATCAGCTCGATGGTGTCGCGCCGCTTACTTCAGTGCGCATTACTTACAATCTTAAAGCGTAGGCCCACTCCACGTTCCCATTCCGTTCCCTTTATATCGCCCAACATTTTATAGTAATGCAAAAAAAAAAAAGAAAACAAGATGAAATGAATTACAAAAAATCAAAAAGCATGCTTGCCATGTGATATTTTTTCATATCTTATGTTATCCAAGACAATGTAAGGATTCTAAAAATACCCCATTCATCTAAATCAGTTCAGGCGTTTAGAAGTTATGGTGTAATAAAGAAACTCACAAACATACATATATACATGAACATGTATGTATGTATGTTTGTGAGTTTCTTTCCTAAAAACATAACACTCCTATTTTGGGCATTCGTAAATTTATACAAATTTGATATTCCGACTTTTTGTATCTTTCTCCGGCGATGAAAGTTTGGAGGTAAGCAGCCCTAGTAGTAATACCTACGCATGGCGGGTAAGTGCAGGATATTTTTCTACTGGTACGGTCTTTTCTGTGGCTTACTATAGGGCTGTCACTTTCCATTAAAGTTTAGTGAAAATGTTATGCTGACTATCAATAGAATGTTAGGTTTCACATTTGATTCGAATGGTGTTTTATTGGTTGTAGCTATTTGTGTATTCTTATTGCTGCTTTAAATTTATGATGAATATAAAAATCTCAAAAATATAATGCTTATCCATGGATTTATTATTAACACATCATTCTCCTGCTCATCCTAATATATTTGGTGACAATGCAGCACGTCTTTTTATTTCTATATATCTCTATCCACAGGCATCTCAGTAGTCACTCTCTTAGTTTTAAAAACAGAGTTCTTATCACGTATTTATATTACGTCAAGATCCTTTGAGAAAAATCTGAAACTGAGTGCCAAAATTCTACGCCTGTCTAGATTTATTTTTATATCATCCGTTCCGACAATTTTGCCTACACTGCTTTCAGTGAGATTTACGATTGAATCACAAAGCGAGTCTTGACAAATTGTAATAATCTCGAATATGACAACCCTGTTCGTCGCAATATTATAATATAACCCTTTTCTTGAGACGTATACTTGTGGCGTTAATCAAAAAAGGCTATATAGCCCTTCACGACCGACATGGCGGGGGATTTATTTACTCTCTCATACAATATTACTTCAGTGTCGAATACTTGGCTATTTCGTTTTACCAGAACTACATATTATTTAATTTATTAAGATTACCTACTAATTACTATAAATATGCTTTGTTTGTTTTGGTAATTATCTTTTTTTTTTTTTTCACTTGGACCAAATTACAGGCCCTTATGAAACGTCAAAGCTAGGTGCACGGTTCCAAGAAAGTTGATCTTATGGAGAAGAACCGGCAAGAAACTCCATAGACACTCTTTTTAAATAAAATTTTATTTACAATGGTTTCTTGATGGTATGTGAGAATAATGTAGAATAATGTAAGAGGAAAACAAAACGTAGGTATTTCTTTTTTATCGTTCTATACTCGTATATTCATTAGGAGATAAAAAATGTTTAGGCCTTAATTAATAGCCATGTACATAAAAGTAAACTTCATAGATATACCTTATATTATTTATGGGTATTGAGAAAAAGGGCATCATTTTTTTTAGAAATTCATTTCGTATGTATGGTATACGTAATTTCATTTCAGGGTACCAATTTAAAGTTCAATCAGTCAAACTACAATTAACAAACTTATCAGTTTTGTTTATAATTATACACATACACATTATAATTATTGCCTTTTGAACACAAAGCCACGAAAACCTGATAAATAACTGATTAAAATTTACCATCTTAATAAATTATACTTGATAACATCATTGCTATTTATGTTTATCAAAATTCAGCTAAAATCCACAGCTCACGTATCCATTACACCATGAGCACTGTAACCGCGCACCGGGCACCGGCGGGACGTGCAATCGATTCTCGATCGTAGAAATAACAATATAATTCAACTGCTCGCCCGACTATCTGTTCAACCCCACCTGGTCTGCCCTCCTCCCCCTACAGGCCTTCCCGCGGGATACTGTGAAGCAAAAATATCGGAGTAGTAAAAATCGTAGGCTTTTAAAGTGGTTCCGTATCTGTCTCTGTTATAATACTGTAATACAGTAGTGAATATAGTCTACAATAGCAGTAACTTTTTATTTTAACATTATTACGTGTATTGTTCTTACAATGATACACTTGTACCTGTCCTAACCCTACAAAATATATAAAACCATTACCTATCTCTTTAAGTACATAACATTGGATAGAAAGAAATAGTCAAAGAAACTCAAATCATTAATGAGAATTGTCAGAATCACTGTTATTCAACATTTCTTTATTTATAGACTTAAAATGTGCCCCTTCTTATCATCAAATTATCTTATTGGATAGCCTCAAAATAAGCCCACCGTTTATAAACGGCGCAACAAACTCCCTAGACACACATAAATTGTCATTCCATATGTCTAAAATTGAACCGACTGCCAAAAATACTTTCCAAGTTGAATGTTTTCCGAAAACATAAATAAATAAAACGCACTTTTATAGAAACACGTAAAAATCTAAACGAAAATCAGCATCATGTTCCTGCTTTTCTTTATAGAAAGCGGAACCCTAAAATTGGTGCAAGGGGAAAATAGTAAAAGTTGGCGGTAACCCATAACTCAACATGAAGAAGACGTAACACCGTTATCGTAGCAAACTCGATGAATCTAAAAGTTTAATAAAATTCAGCTTAAAACTGTTTTGCCCAAAATTATTCTTATAATGACACAAATAATATAATTGAGTTTTAGATTATTATTAACTCACAAACTGATTTCTTGTGACATAAACCGAACTCAGGCCTCTTTTCTTTCTGCACATTTCACCGTTTACAATAACAAACCCATGTAATAAATACATTTTAAGACCATTGCAATCCAACGGACACGGTTCCAAAGTCTGACCTGCTATTAAGAACTCCTTAACAGAAAATCTTAGTAAAACTTCCCAATCCGCGAATCAAATCTTTGATCTCACGTTTAGCAGTCGCGCTTGGGTCCACTATAGACTAAGACTCAATTGCACCAACTTAACTTTAACCGTAACCAACTTGTTACTGTGTCATTTTGACAGAATTTACATAGAAAAGCTGTCAAAATAATAAAGTAACACGTCAGTTATGGTTAGAGTTCTGTTGGTGCAACCGAGCTTAATAATTTTATTTATGGGAGTCAATCTTTCTCCGAACACACTACTACAGCCTGCGGCACATAAAAATGGCGGCGAAAGCACCGTGTGTGATTATGAGTGACGTCACGTGTCAGAGCTTAAGGCAACAGCCCCAGCGCTGGCGAGTCAGCTAATTGGCTAACGTTTATTTTCTCGATAAAAAAATGCTATGTTGGCGGTGAGAAAATCAGAACATTTGCTGACACTCTCTCAGCATAATACTCACTCATAACTTAGCGACAAAACTCTCACTACTCGTTCGGTTTGACGGTTTGACCATCTTTCCACCAAATATTATAATAATACTCCTCCCGACCGTATTTTGGTCACGGCGGCCTATCTCCACGGAGATTAGCCAAGTACGCAGGAGATATTATAATACATAAGTGTATACGCAAACACAGATACACTCACTTTTCCTTCACTCTCATATTCAGATGGGACGGCAATCCGACACAACCGGAGAGAGATCAGGTGCAGGATCGATCTTTACGTGCTCTCCGAAACGCGGGGGTATCACACCACCAACTTCCTGACTCTGGGCTGATACTGAGAATTTCCTAACAGAAAAACCCAATAACACTTTGCCAGACCTGGGAATCAAAACCCAGGACTTCAAGCCCAGCAGCCGCGCGCATGACCACTGGAGACGCCAACGATGTAGTCATCTGCCAAACTGCAAAACTGTGCGGGTCGCCCGAGTACTGCGAGGATTTATAGTGGATCTGTGGATCTGCGACGAAGCGGTGTGCTATAAACGTGGGTTATATTTACTGTGGAATGTATGTGAGGAATGCGGTAGATTCCTCACATTCATTCCACGCACATATTTTTCACTTGTCAATTCAAATTATGACAACATTATGATATTCTATTTCTTAACTCACCGCTATTTTTGATGTTAGTGTCCAAAATGCTTCAAAACCATATTATTTTGGAACAAATTTTCAGTGTCTTTATTCGACATCGCTATTCTAGAGCTTACCAATATATACCGTACTCAAAATTGAGCTACATTATATACCCAAAACGATTCGTACATATTTACGTTACACTTCACAACGCGACGCATTCCCACAGCCCGTGAACAATCAAATCAAATGAAAATTAAATCGTGTACTACGGCACGAACACTGAGACTTAACATTAATTATTCATTAATCCAACACCGTACAGAATTGATGATAGCAAAACATGGCGACGGCTGTCTCGTATTGACGGATCGTAGTTATACCAATTATTGTTATGTTTACGAAGCGTAATGTTTATATTTCCATTGGAAACCGAATATTACATTTCCGTATCCTTTGTTAATTATGTTGTATACGTATTTTTTTGGGTAAAGTCCCTATCACACATGCTAAGCGACATGTGAGGCAGCTTCGGGATATTTATTCCTAATACATTTCATATGAAGTCGCATACAACACACACTAGCTCGACGAGTCACTCTCTAGTGACGAGTGACAACTGAACATAAGGTTCGATTAAGAAAGTGTCTTTCTGGTAAAAAAATCTCAGAAGCACGCAGTTTGGAATTGTATCTACGTCGGTGCAATTTAACTATACAATTACAGTACATCTGTGCTATTTGGAGACACAGGCATGATCCTTTTTTAAGTTATGACGTGTCGCGTTGTAATATAGCATGACAATATCGGGTGAGTAAATATCGCACGCTATGTCACATGTCACATCTATGTGATAGCGCCCTAATGTCCATTTCGTAACTAGCTTCAACCATGTGGCAATTTCTTAAATTCTGGTAGTAAACGGAAACAATAATAATTTACCATTTTTAAGTAATTTACTATTGCCACTATTTCTATATTCAAAACATTGCAACTCCGGAATTTAGTATCTACTGAAGACAAAAGTGATACGAAAAGTTTACATCGTACGCCACTCCCACCCAATGCGCCACCACATCTCAAGGTCTTAACCCATTACCGCGTTTCGATTCGAACCAACCGTGAATTATAGCACGGCGATACAGCCGCTGAATCGCAATTCGAGGTAGCATGATAACACCGCTTATACCAGGAAACAGTATAAAGAGCTTCAAATTAACTTAGGTAACAGCAATTTCCGAGAAACTTGATGGAGAATTATTGACGTTTCCATACAGAGAGATGATACTTCACCAATTAGTAGAGTATTATTCTAACCACAATAGTATCTTAGTGAAATTGTAATTCAAACGCCTACTCATTTGCTATATTATACATATAAATGTTAACGCTCCGAAATGATTCCCTTTTCTTTGATTAATAGAAACATAAGGCCTCTCCACAAAAGATGTAAATGTTATGTAGCACCATTTCTAAGCTACAGATATGTGTCAAACCTACCAATAGGATCGTTTATTTTGTATAGCTTGGCTTAAGCTTCTGGTGGAAAAGGGTTTAACAAAGCTAAGGTTTCTACATAATTTAAACGAGGGATGTGAACCATCTCTAGCTCACATCTTTAGCTAGCTCGATGTGCGAATGGCGTAGCTATGAGAAGTACGGAGCAAAGCTAAGTGGACCACGTACGTAGTAAACGCGCGTCACACATCTTCTCAAAGCGCATCTTCATCTTACGCGTTCCTCTACAGCATTTAATTTTGGTGGAAATAGACTCAACGTTTTGTATCTTAGCTTTAACCTCACTCACGGTTTAGCTACCTTGTACATCTCTAGTGGAAAGTCAGCTTTTCGACCAAATACTCAATTCTAACACGTTTGCTGTGCGCGACGCAGACAATATTAAACAATCCCCCTGCAGTACATGTGGGGCACTGCACAGGGAAAGGGTTTAAGTAGCGCTCAAATCTCGTGCTGTATCTTTCACTTTCGGAGTAAAATATTTGTAATGTAAGTGTAAGTCTTCGGGTAAAACTAAATTTACTTTACATCTAATGGGCACAATAGTATTTCTAAATTAAATTGACAGTCACTGACGTCGTCCCAGTCATCATGATACAGAAACCTAATCAATCTTCGCTCACTTTTTACTACAATAACCAGGAGTAGAAAATTACTTATTTATCTCCCATCTGCGCCCTAATACTTGCCCAAAAAAATATCCTTAAACATTATGTTTACCTCGCCTCTCCGTTCTACCTTCTTGCATGATTTACTAAGCTTTAGCCTCATCAAATCCGCGTTTACCGTCTACAATCAATATTGATACTCGGGGCATCTATTAAAAAGTGATTAGGAGATACTTATAGGATAATTACATGCCTGTATTGTGTATAAATATATCCAAATTCAAATCATGAATGATCGTATTTCAAGATTAAGTGGTACGTGTTGCTTTGATTTCAATGTTTTTGACGATTTCGGACACTTACTGACATGCTAAGTTGTATTATTAGCAGCGACAATCAGATCTTTATCCGTTCCGTGAATCGAACTCAGAACTTCACCCTAAGCGGGCGTGTATGCAACCACTAGGCCAATGAATCAGACAATAAAAATATTAAGATGTAACATTAACTAACTTGTATTTTTTCTTTTGTTTCAGGTGGATTTCTAATGAAATATTAATCGTCCCATGCGATAAGTATGCACCGTAATATTTTTAATTATTTATTGTAATGAAAGTTTAATTTATAGATGCATAGATAATAAAAAACCTATAAATCATATTTTTATAACATCATACTTAATTATAATGTTTTGTAATTATTTTGGTTTAAATATACTTAATGACTACTAACCAAACGTATTATATCACTAAAAATATATTCGTATTAATACTTAATGAATGGATTTCAATCCAAGAGAATTAATAAACTATAATTAATTAATCTTGGTTTGCTTCTATATTCGGGACTTACAAACGTTTACTTTATGACTGCCGTAGTAGAAAAAATCCTTTGATCAATTTTTGTATTTGATATTAATTAATTATCCATGTAATTAAAGTTGTCAGATAAAACTTTAATTGAAACCAAACCGATACTTCCATATACGCCATATCCCAACATCAATTCAATCACTACAAAATTAAAGTCGAATTTTCTTCACTCCTTAATAAGTTATATATTAAAAGTGCTGCATAGTGGGCCAACTAATGGGCCCTCATTATGGCCAATTAGTTTTATGGCCACTGTAAACACTATCTAGATAATGCTGGCCATAATCCATGCTACACCATTTAAACTTAATAATTACACGCTAAATGCACTTATACTGTTAATATGATTAAAATGATACCACTGTGCGTGCCAAAACTGCTGGCAATAGGCAATAGGGTCAAAATATGGCGCAGTTATCTAATTGTGTAATGGTTTTGACTGGGGATTGATAATGGTTTTGAAATGTTATCAAATAGATCTTGACTTTACCCAGTGCTGCTTGATAAAGGCCCCTTTTTGCTCATACAATTGAAGACAATATATATTTTACAAGTACCTATGTAGGCATAACAAATTAACATGTACTCTAGCACATAAGCACTTGGATACATTTGAACATCATAAGGCTTAACACATTTTGAATACAGCAAAAATGAAAAAAAAAAATTAGGCCCCTTTTCCGCGGTCCTCCTTTTACAAATATCTACTACAAGTAAAAATCAATCATATTGGTATGGGTATGAATGATTGAATGATTTATCTAAGTTACGTTATCAATTGTAAAAAAACGCTATCAGTCAGACGTTATTTTTGTGTTACTATATTAAAATGCTACTTTAAGTTTGCATGGTGCGAAGTCACCTAAAATAACTAAAATCTTCCAGGAGCATCTCATTTTAGAGGAAACTTGGAACTCTCTCGTAAAATATTTTAAGAATATCACAATCCTCGCACCGACTACACGTTCCACTTTTAAGGTTTTATCTTCATCCCTACTTTAATTGCGACACATCACAGGATTCTTTAATTAGGAGAATTTTTCATTAAGAACAAAGGCAGAGCAGAATCTTCATTTTAGCACCGACAGACAGATGGACGGACAAAAAGAGCATTGCTAATAAAATTTCCCTTTTTAGCAGGCTTAATATTGCACCCCCCGATTATGACCGCAAGCGTAATTCACGACAGTCAGCACCTTACGAAGGGTCGGTGCACATTTTGTGGAAGTTAACGTTTCTTTTTGGTAATTCAAAAAGAAATAATTTCCATTTTTAATATGTGATACTCTTGCCCGTTAATTCGTCTGTGTGGTCATCAGAATTGGATTCAACCGGGTATAAACTATCTGTGTGCCAAATTTCATCCAAATCCGTGCAGTTATTTCGTGAAAGAGAAAAAAATCCTAATAAACTTGTACATTTATAATATTAATAGCTTTTGTTTTAATCTTTGAATTATAACTATGGGGTTCGGAAACTAGTAAAAAAAACTGTTAATTTTAAATTCCTTAACAAAGCAAAAAAAAGGATACTTTGAATTTTTATCAAAGATTCAGAAGACCAGCTGCTTCTTTACTTAGAATTTGGATTAAAATCCTAAATTTCACCGTATCTTGCACCGTAAACATTCACATGGAGCATTAAAATTACTTGTACCGAATCCGAGTACCGCTCTCGCTTACTTGCACCCGGTTCCGACGCGCGACTCCAAATAGTGCGCTCGAATAATATGACCCAACCTTCACCGCTCCCCACAGACGTTCACCCTGACTGGTGTTACATTACGCTAGGGTCCGAAAACCAACAAATTATTCCCCGCAGGCACAGCCGAACGTAATTACAGTAATTCGTTCGCGCAGTTTACTGGGCGCGGGATTAGCAGACGGGTAGGGTTACCTTGATTTAATCTAGAGAAGTGTGTTTAGTGGACGTCGATTCCGTTCTGTTGGTGATAAAAGATTGATTTGATTGACTTTGGTGTCTCGGACTTTGTGGGAGAAAAGGTTATTATTTCCGTTTAGAGAAAAAATCCTCATAGATGTTTATGACTCACCGTTTTCCTGAATATTTTAAACTAGCTGGTGCTCACGGCTTTGTCTGCGATACAGAAGTTTTTTTTCTTTATAGAGTACACGGCGACAGTATGTATCAATTGAATAAGGTACGCTTTGCAAATCGATTACAATACAAAATGCATATAGCAAAGGAACAGCCTAGTATGTATGTTTGTAAATTATATTATAAGTCTATTTTTTTAAGTTATATCTCTATAATTCTGTTACTAATCTATTTTATGACTATGCTTTTAAAGATTTTACCGAAGATATTCCAATTCAATTAGCTTTAACATCTAAACAAACACTTTTAAACCGCTATATTGTTTATTACATCGTATTTTATAATCACGTCGTAAAAATCCTCTCCCATCTCCCTGTCTTCGAAGTCGTCTTTAATCTTTGTCTTCTCGAGAATTAACATTAATATCCTGTTAAAATAGCTGTGAAATATTAATAAGATTATACGCCATCGTGGTCACGGAATTAAGATCGCTTTGAGAACCATTAAATTAGTACCTAATAACTTTAATGCGTAGAATTTTTTGTTTATGTTATTATAGGGCGGTAAGTACAATTACATTATTTTCTTTTTATTAGGATATAGTGACGTGGCATTCACTGTTTTTTGTCATCCTGTTGAAAAGTAATCTTACCTACCATATAGATTATTCCTCGTACCTTATATTACCTTTTAAAGTACTTAAAAGTTAATTACGTTGAGTGGAATCAATCTGTTTTCTTAGACCACTTCATACGACCTCTGTAGATGACCCCCTCATTTCTCGACATCACAACTAATACATACATTCGTAATTTTCTCATAAGCGTTGAAGTCTTAACATGCAATAACAGTCTATAAAACTGCACTTAACATTTTTATAGACTCATTTCATTAGTTCATGTACTCGAGTCAAGTAATTAAATTTTCCTTACATTTTCCGGGATTTTTCTTATGAAATTGTAGAGAAAACCTTAAAAATGTTCTAAAGTAGCATTATGCAACCGTTGAGGTCGGGACCTCTAGTGATGTAACAAGGAGCGCGGAATTTCATTCGCTTGAAGTCGACTTAATATAAAATATACTTCACACTAGGTTGCGTGTCGCTGCGACGCGAGGAGTGGAGCGTTTTTTTTTTTGTTATAGTAGTTATTTGTAAATAGGAATGAGACAGAGACCATAATTAATCCTAATGAAATATCGAAAATACAATTTTATAATCTTCTGCACTTTTTATGTTCAAATAAATAACCTACTCACCTCATAAAAATGTTGAGTATGAAAAACGCTTCTCAAATACTAAACAGTTGAGCACTTGTATTGAGCCGAGCTTTTCATCCAAACATTTTTACCCCGTGCAATTGGAGAAACGAAAGTAACATAAACATACCGCAACGACACACACCTTTACATGTGAAACCCCTTACACGAAGCGCCGTGAAATTTCATCTGGCTTCGTCGGCTGTATTATTAAGGAGCAAACTAGAGCGTGTGGCATCAGCCTGTGTAATATTAGAGCGCATTGTCGCCGGCCTTGGCTTTCTCATATTTCTTACATCATTAAGTATACGCGTAATGTTGTACTGTCGCAGTGAGAGCGACAGTGTGGAGCAAGCATTTTTTTTTTTATTATTACCCATTCGTTATTAAAGAGAATTCGGTTTTGGATTTGTTTTAAGACATATGTAGTCATTGTAATAAAACAACTTTTAACCGGATTAATCGCGTGTATTATTGGTTGCGACCACGAACGCTGCAAAGTTAACAGCGCGGTTGGCGCAGTGGTCGAGAGACCGACTGCTGCGCTGCGTGTCGCAAGTTCGATTCCTGCACGGAGCAAATATTTGTACGATCTATAGATAATTGCTCCGGGTCTAGGTGTGTGTGTGCTTGTGAGATTATATATTTGTAAACGCACCCACGATACAGGAAGAAATTACAATAATACACGCGATTAATCCGGTTAAAAGTTGTTTTATTATAATGTATAGTGATCGCGGAAACCTAAGATATTACTATATGTAGTCACTTGTATCCCACGAAAGGTTAGGCAGAAGTTTATTGTTAAACACTCACAATTCATCGATGCTTCCTCGACTTATCAGAAGTACCTGTAATCTAGTCTATATTAAATATGACTTTTTAATGTTTTGCGGTGACCTAACATAATTTTTTTTATGGCCTTCCATCTCTGTACCTACATATAAACCCTAAAACATAATTGTTGATTCCTTCAACTTTACAGTGGCTAACGTAATCTCGTCTTAAAATCCATCAATAGTCTCACTTCATTTCATTTTCGTAAAGTCATGATACCATTGGTAGATTTTTTTTCCCACTCTCCGCTCAACTTTATCGCATATCTCTAGCGGATACTTAACGTCAGGCGTCACCCTAAGACGAATACAAGGAAGCTTGAAATTTAATAGTATCGAACAACGATGACACGGACTCGAAGATATGGATCGCGAATTCAAGCCCGTTCGTGTCCATTATTTTTCAATGTATCCTTAGAAAAATTGTATATTTGTTTCGACTTTCCTCGCTTATACTTCCCCGCTATCAATGGCACCTTGCTCAGAGGCTTAGCATAGTAAGTGAAAGACTCCTTAGTAATACGCCTCCTTAGGTAATAGTGAAACCACGCTATGGTTACGACTTTAATGGAACTTATTTAAATAATATTATATTTTCTTTCTTTCTTTCTAATAAGCTGTAAGCGACTTACAGAGAAACGGCGTTTTTCTTTCTACAAAAAGTGAATTGGCCAAGAATACTTATTTTATAGGGATTTGCGTCCTTATTATTTTCTGATATCTACATAAATAGAACATACATAACCAAACCATAACAGTCCCACTGCAGGGCGCGGGGTCTTCTCATAAGTAGGAGGCACGAACATTGATCACCGCGTTAGCTGACTGCGAGTTGGTGATTTCCTCACGATGTTTTTCTTCTGTTTATGTCTCAGATTAACTATGAAACTACATATTTGGCATTGAAATAGTCACATTGGTAAATACCAAGTTTGAACCCACAGGCTGTGGTTTGGGAGGTGGCTCGCAACCACTCGGCCACCGTGACCACCACTACCAGCCACCGTCCAAGCTACATAAACCATTCATTCACTCAGTTATATCGGTAAAAACATTCGTTCTAAATCATTCACCAAGGTGAACAAACTTAAATCTTTTACTCACTCGCTCACTTGATCGGTTTCGTTTCAAACCATTCACTCACTCGCACTCACAGATAAGATTCATTCGTTTCCCTTTTGCCCCTAAACCACATACGTCTTAGATCGGCGCGTTTAAATTACTCTTTTTCAACCCTTGCAACACCCTTGTCGATACCTGAGCATTTGAATATATGGGGTGATAACGAAATACGTACTCTTTAGATTGTTAAGTATAAATAAATAATCTATAGTGAATATTGTTTTTTGTAGGTATTCATAGATAGTTATGTATAATTGGAATTGTAAAGTAATTATTAAATTTAAGTTGGTGGTCAGTTAAACATACCACTGCTGGATATACATACCTAGGTCTCTTTGTGATTTAACAAGATGAAATTAAGTAAAAAGCAAGCCTGCCTGTTTTTATCTTACTAGTCTATGTTACCCGGGATAATGTAAGGATTCTAAAGATACCCCATACATCGAAATCCGTTCAGGCATTTAGAAGTTATGGTGGAATAAAGAAACTCACAAACATACATACATACATACATGAACCCTAAGAACATAACACACCTTTTTCGGGCAGTCATGTAACAACATAATAGTTGGTATTATCCACGAAGGAATCTTATAGTTTTTAAAGAAGCTGTGAGCAAGCATGTCTTCAATACTTAATCAATACCATATTCCGTATTACACATAACTGTAGGGGCTTGTGGCTAAGAAACAGCCGCATAGATCTTGCGATCGTGGTTAAACTGCACTTGCCGCGGTCACTCTGTGGATGGGAGACCATTTATTCATATCGAGACCCCTGCGTGCCTCGTAGAACACGTTTAAACGTCGGTCCCAGTTGTGTAATGAAGACCTATAACAGCCCTTACGGGTAGTCAGATCCTGAAATTCTGACAAGCAGTCTTACCATGAGATATCGTGTTACCCAGTAACTGGGTTGTGGAAGTCAGATAGACAGTCTCTCCGTGTAAAATACTGGTGTTAAGCTGCATCTAGTTAAATTGGAAGCCGACCCCAACATATGTAGTTGGTAAAAGGCTAGGTAGATTGTGTTACACATAACTTAGATAAAAATATATCTAACGGCACATCCCAATTGAAATATATCCCTACACAACTAAACTATAAAATACCTTAAAAATATGGCAAAGGAAACACAAACTAACATCATTAAATCACTCGACTACATAAAGCGGCCCATTCACGCCGTAAAGTGTGCCCGAAAAACCCGCAAATATATCCCGCATAGGTGAATTTAAATTGTTACCTTCTCGGGCCGTCCCCTTACCGTAAAATAAACATGCACAGAAGGCTCACTCTATCACAACAAATTGCACATAAATTGTCACCCTAATTTTAGTTAAATTGTACAGGTCACTGATATGCAGTTATAGCCTAGTGGTATGACCACTGGACTTACAAGTCAGGGTCCCAGGTTCAAACCTTAGCACGCACAACTGAATTTTCGTAATCATTAGCGTATTATAAATGATCAGTTGCTTAAAACGGTTAAAGAAAACATCGCGAGAAAACTAGTAAACCTGAAAGATCTTCTTAATGGTGTGTAAAGCTATGCCACGGGCCTACAGGTGGTTTAAACTGTGACACTAGTTATTGTTCGTCAACCAAATGATAAATAGAAGTCTTCTGCTGGACATAGGCCTCTGCTAGACTGCGCCTTAACACACGGTTCTTCGCTTTACCCATCCGTTGTAAACACTTGTACTATCTAAAATTATACAATGACTAAACCACAATTTATCGATACTACTATTAAAGTTGCCATCTCTTTCCATTGACATTAAATAATAGGGACAGATATAGTTTATGAAGCGTTTTAAGAACGTTTTTTTATTACGACCTATAACGGCCTATGACGTACGATCGAAAATGTTAACGGTGTAAACTAAGGCTAAAATTGCTTGCATGGAACGTCTAAACGCACTGCTAGTCACGTGTAATGTAGCACGAGTCGTTCAAAGGACTTTGTTGGCAAAGAGTATTGCCAACAAAGATTGTTGACTTACATTTACTTACTAAAAAGGTCAATTTACGCTCCCTCGACTGCCTCGTTCGACCCAAACGCGACTACTGACAGCGAGGTCCTGGGTTCCCCCAGGTGAGGTAAAATGTAACTAGGGTTTCTGTTAAAAATTCTCAGTAGCAGCCCGGACTTAATAATTGTATCCGGTAAATGGTAATTGGTTCAACCACGGTACCAACTATGGGACCTAATAACATTAGGTACGCGTTTGCCTACCCCTTCGGGGAATATAAGTGTGATACTATGAATTAATGAATTGTAAGCTCACAGAGGAAATAGCATCAATACAAAAAAAATCATGTTTTTTCCATAGTTTTGTATATTTTGTTTTATCTTTAGCCGATACACAGTACAACATTATTAAAATATAATATAAAAAATATACTAACCGAATTGAGTACCTCCTATTTTTTTAAATCGGTTAATTAGAGTTAATGATGTCTGTGCTAGTATCAACTGTTTGACAGACACGAGCGCCTTCTAGAGATTACGGACGATATTATTTACTAAAACGATAACATACATATCGTCTCGGTCTTATTTTATAACATAAAATTTGACCGAGACGTTAATCATAGTAGTCAAAAGTTGCTTCACTTAAATATAAAGGGTATAACTTTATTTTGATTGCGTTTATACCTACGTACATTTTCTACCAGGCCTATATTAGTGGATCTTCTAAGTTAACATATCTGGTGTCTCCCCCTAACTCAATACCTACCGTATCTGAGCAAGAACGCCTATCGGCGAGTCCTGTGTGTCCCGAAACAATATTTCTAAATAAAATACTTCCTTGAGGGACTTGAAGTTCTGCGTGGTTCATTTGATAAGAGATGGCGATCATAGCTAGTCTAAAAAAAGTCTTAACTTTAACAAGTTTTTACTATTATTGCTCTACAACTTAAGTGTGGTGTTTAATTTGCGAGTAATCGTGTTTTGCAACTTTGGGTTGAATTATACACCGGAATATGTATTATTTTTTAATGTTGCGTATTTAAAATATTAGACCTATAACCCTAACACAAAGATGTTACGAAAAGATTGATCAAAAGCTGAATAAATTACCACAATTTAGTTAACCGCTACCTCTCATAACATACAACTCTGAAACCCGTGAATAAAAACGCTACACCGCTCTCCGTATCGCCCGCATTATATTTAAGTGGGTAGTTTGTGAGAAAAACAGCGTATTGTTGTCGGAATTGAAAATAAACTCGCACCATCCCCCACTTCAGGGATATATAGCCCACCCCTGTATAATATTGGGCTTCAGGCTATGAAGTGTAAAATTACAGAAGGCCAAAGACTTGCAAAGTAAAACTACCATATTCTTATACATTTTTGTAGAATGAATGTAACAACACACCACCTTATGACGTATTAAAATGTTGAGGAAGAATTCGGAGAAGTCAGCAGAGATCAGGATGGCTTGGTAGAATGCCTGGAGAATTCATCCGGGTGGCGCAAATTCAAATCCTACTCACGACCGTTTTTTTGTCTTTCCACAACATTTATAACTTAAATTGTGCCGTAGAATAAACTATGGTGTGAATTTTAATGTAGAACAAATAAACTTCAATAATCACAAATTTCGTATCATTGTTAGTAGAACATCCAACAGTTCATTTTATAATATTTTATTACTAGTCCATTTTAACTAACAAGACATGCGAATTAAGAAACGTCAAATCAAAGAGATCTCAATCTAAAATTTATATACAACTAACTGGTGCCCGCGACTTCGTTTGCGCGACTAAAGGAAGCCTATGTTCTTTCCCAAGTTACAATCTATCTCCTTGCAAAATTTTATTACGATTCATTCAGCCGTTTAGTCATGAAAATTAATTTATTACTTTCGCATTTATAATAATTATTAAGTATGGATTTTAGTAGCCATGTGTCGACAAATATTATCGAAAATTTCTAGTAGGCAACACTAATTATATCCATCAAGTAGTTACGGTAAAAATCGATCTTAATCTTCTGTACTTATTCACTATGTGGCAGTGATTATTTTTCGCACGGTACCGGTGTGTTTTACTCGTGTCTCGTATATCCCAATTATGTTCGTCCACTGTTTGCTATTATTGAACACTTGATTGGGACTAAAGCAAGGGATACCTTGTCTACTGTCCAGTTATGTCGATATTCATGCCAAAAATTATTTGGTGATTCGAGTCTATTATAACACTTTAATGATTATATTAATAATGACTACTTTTCTAAGAAAACGTGAAAAATAATAGTCACGAACGGAGCTTGAACCGGCGACCCTTGATAGTCCGTGTCATCACTCTCCCACTAAGCTATATAACGCCTATATTCCCAATATACGCGTTGCATGTTCAAATTCAAATTCAAATTCAAATTTTTTATTCTGTAAATTGGTCTTTACAAACTCTTTTACATGTCATTTTTTAATCTAGAAGGCGCCGGTATTTCCTATCTGACTACCTCGGAGAAGAAAAACCGAAACAAACTCAGAGGTCACTGTCTCTTTTAAAGTCCAGACATCATCTTTATGGTTATGTGAGCGTAATCATGTAGGGCGTCTGGAAAGGCCTTTTGAAGAAAGAACCGTAGCAATTTTAAGTTGACCAGTCCTAACTGACGGCACACATGCATCAGTCACCGTAAAGCTCGAACCATAATTTAGGGAGCTCAACGACCTGTCGCAAGGCGATACCAGATCGGCAGGACATTTGCGTAGGCCATACAAATACTAAAAACTGCCAGACAGTTACAAATCTAAAAGAAAGGGAATATATAACCGACATGATGCTCACATTCACAAATTTCTATTATTATATTCAAAATGTAAAAATATATATTATGATTTAATTAAAATGTCAAGTTAAATTTTATTACAATGTCAAAGTAATTGTCAAAATCAGAGATAAACAATGTCAGATTTAAACAAAGTCAAAAACAACCAATCTCAAAAAAAAAACTGAACATTATTAAATATTGTTCCATATCTTTTTAATAGCAGATCAATCCCATGCATTTTTGTCGTTCAAATATTCCGAAATTGTATAATACCCTTTTTTTAAAAGTTTGGTTTTGATAACATTTTTAAATTTATTTACAGGTAAATTTCGGATATCAATGGGTAATTTATTGTAAAAGCGTATACACTGACCCATGAACGAGTTGCTTACTCTGTGGAGACGAGTACTATGAACGGCAAGGTTGTGCTTACTTCTAGTATTCACAGCATGGACATCTGACAATTTGATGAATTTTGTAATGTTTTTACATACATACATTAAATTTTCATATATGTACTGGGAAGCAAGAGTTAGAATATTAATTTCTTTAAATTTTTCCCTGAGGGAAACTCTTGGGCCTAAGTTGTAAATAGAGCGAATAGCCCTTTTCTGCAAGACAAAGATGATATTAATGTCAGCCGAGTTTCCCCAGAGAAGAATACCATATGACATGATGCTATGGAAATAACTGAAATAAACAATCCTGGCCGTATCTACATCAGTTAAATGTCTGATTTTTTAACAGCAAATGCGGCTGAGCTAAGTCTAGCTGATAGTTTTTCTATGTGCGGACCCCACTGTAATTTGCTGTCAATAGTGATTCCAAGAAACACAGTAGACTCAACAGGGTCCAACTCCAATCCATTTAATGTTACGTTAGATCGTACCTGTTTAACATTTGGCGTTGAAAATTTAATACATTTCGTTTTTTTTTCTCATTAAGGAGAAGATTGTTAACATTAAACCAGTGAACAACTTTGGAAAGTGCATTGTTTACTTCGTCATAATTGAGTAACTGTCGTTTAATTGTCCTTAACATGTACAAAAAATAACATTATATTTATAATATTAATACTACAAATAAAATCAAATTTTCCTCAAATTAGGCAAGTCCCAAAAAAAGCCCACCCATCACTGCTTTCTAGAGTTTTTATATATATCACATGGTTTCATTATAAAATACAAGACTAAAAGAAACTTTATATTCAAAGTATGGGCAGCAGAATTTTCTGGAGTAGCTGCTGTAAATAATTTCATAGTTCAACTTGCATGACTCTCACTATTTACCATTTATTATTTGTAGCCTATGACTATAAAAGAATAATATTTTAAAGTTGAATATCTTCATTTGTATTTTTTTGCTAGGCGTATGTTTCCCCCAAGTCCATTTATGTCGATCCTTGATGGTATCCAATCATTAGAATAGAATAGAATCGTTTATTTGCTTAAAATGTAGGTATATTACAGATGGTGAAAATTAAAATATAAATATGGGTCCCGATACATTTTGCCGCAGCGCGACATGCAAATTCATAACATAATAAACCCAAACATTGTTAATGTCACTAAGTAAAAATATTAGATTTCCATAAGTAAAATTATTAAATGTCAAAAGCAAAACTATAAATGTCAATAGGTAATAAGATGATTTATAATGTCAACTTACAATTAAACATTATAAAGAGCTATTTATTTCATTTTTAATGTATAATATTATTCGAGAGACCATTTTTTACACATAAAATCATCAATAGAATAGAAAGACTTTTCTATCAGCCAAAGCTTAAGTTTTCTACGAAATTTACAAACATTCATATTTTTTAATACATCAGGAATATTATTAAATATCCGGCCACACATAGCATAACAATTTTTAAGTACATTGTTGTCTTAGGGACTTTTCTTCATTTGTGTAACAATCTGTTTGTACCAAAACGCACTTCCCATCCCATTCAATAATTTCTAACAATATAATTCTGAAACAATATTCTCCCGCACAAACAATAATACACAAAAGACAGTCAGTCAAAATAACGAACACACTCGACTGCTTCTTCAAATACCCTCCGTCGAGCCACTTCTGCGCTGTGCTTATTAAAAGTAATCAAATCGATTCGAGAGAATCGAATAAAATCGATGCGATAGGCACAATCGATAACAATCGAATCAATTCGATACGATACTGTGTACCTACAGAATGAAATAGCTCTCATTACCTTCGACGCCCGCTCTCTACCACCTAAGAGGGTTACCATGTTTTGGGGTGGCTGCGGACAACTTATGTTTGTTTTATTGTGTATCGGTAAAAGGAGAGTGTACAAAATTAGTCGAGTTTTCGTTATGAAATTTATTTACAGTGATTTTTTACTGTAATGTAAATATACACTGTAAATACATTTTTGAACCATCTCAACGCTTAAGTATCTATCTATATTTATTCAAATACTGCCTCTAGCACCATCACCATGAACACTTTGGCCTTTGGCTTCAGATGATTGTGATTAAGGCCGAAAAACAAAGTGTTAAAAATCAATTTTTATTTAACAATATAAAGCAACCATAACTTGGAAAAAAGACTAGACAATTCTAATCTGTACATTT
The DNA here is from genome assembly GCA_935421205.1 of Xylocampa areola. Taxonomy (NCBI): domain Eukaryota; kingdom Metazoa; phylum Arthropoda; class Insecta; order Lepidoptera; family Noctuidae; genus Xylocampa; species Xylocampa areola. Next base: position 17,298,779 of record OW285207.1, read on the forward strand.
TTACTACTTTCTACATTTCCATTGATTTGATAGCATTCCCCCACACTTCAGTATAATTTAATCTCGCCACTTACAAGACTTCTTCCATTGAAACCGACCAGTGTGGCCACCCCACGCTATCGATGGTACAGAGTGGCTGCTCACTCAATCTGTCAATTAACGTGCGTTACTTGGACTGTTACATGCTACGCTTTTATACACTTTCCCATTACACAGATGAATATAGAAGATACACTTCATGTTAAACACGATAAAATTCTCCAGTCCAGGTGTTTTCTCTTCATTCCAATAAAAAAAAAAAAAAACATTTGTACACCCACATTTCACCAACTCTGTTAACAAGGCCCATGTAATAGCTGGTAAGCCTATTGCAATCTACCGGGCACAATTCCAAACTCCGAGCAGTTACTGAGAATTAACTGCTAAAGAAAACTAAACAGAAAAACTCAATAACACCCGGCCCGGGAATCGAACCCCAGACCTCATGTTTAGCAGTCGCGCTTGTCACCACTAGACCAACGGCCGACCAACTTGTTTAGTTTTCCATTTAGTCCACCTTTCCCTAATATTTTTTGTAATGTTAACCATGATTAGCCATCGGATAATCGATTATTACGAACATAACATTATTATTATATGTATAACTAACAGGAATTAACGCGCAATAAATACCTTTGAATCGCTTGACAAATAATTGTAAGATGTATTGTTAAAATGTTACATTTTAATAATTACTTCAATTACTATGGCTATGACTAGCAGAACTTGCTGGGGTTTTTCCACAGATTAGATATTAGGTATATAAAATTTCATAATCATAAATACAATTTAAAAAAGTTAAGAAATCGCCGCGTGTCATGCACGCCTCGTGCAAATCTGACAAGATCACTTCACAAGATCGCTGTTGTAGTGGGACTTTTGTGCATTCATGTGCAGTGGTTTGAATAGTTCCACGTATAATGGTCAGCGTTAAGTATGTGTGCACTTCGTTTGGCTATTACAATAGACATTTAGGAACATCGTAGACTTAATACATAATGTATGGGTGGCAGTTTCTGTTTATGCTAGCACTGTCTGGGACTGTAAATAATATATAATTGTAAATAAAAGTTGAAGTTGAAAATGTTGTTTTGTCGTACGTAAAAGTCTACATTAAAAAAAAAGTAAACCAATAAATATTTATAAAAAAAAAACATAATTCGTAGTTAGTATAATCTAGTATCACTGAGCTCGATCATCAATGTTAGGTACATTTTAAAAAGTTTTTTTTATCTCATTGCTTTGATTACTGCAGCCTATGCATTAAGATTATTGATTACAGCAGACTGCTGAGCCGGAGGTTTCGGATTCGATTCCCGAGTCAGGCAAAGTGTTATTGAGTTTTTCTGTTAGGAAATTCTCGATAGCAGCCTGGAGTTTGGAATTGCGTCCGCGCTGTAGATGGCAATAGGCTCACCACCTATTACATGAGACCTAATAGCAGCATTGGTGAAATGTGGGTGTACAATTGTGTACACCTCTGCCTATCCCTTCGGGAAATACAGGCCTGATGCTGTGATTACAGCAGTTTATGCAGCCATTGGATCATCATTTAATAAAGTACATTTACATAAATCTCGTTAGTCTTTAATTACAAACTCAATCACAAATCCAATTCACACATGAACCAAAACTGTAATAACTGCACAGTAATATGTTTTCTCAAATCTCAGGCTTAGTTAATCTTAACTTTCTGAATGGTCGGGAATCGTCGGTAATCGTCGGGTTTCGTCGGTACCCGGTCGGTCCGCCCGGAGGCTTCAAATCACCGTACGAAACTACGCCAGCTCACTCGGAATAGTTTCATTCAATTTGTGAATATTTGTACAACCGCTATCCTGTGTTTGGTATTTAAATATTTGGACGCTTAGTGTATGCGAGGATTGCTAATTAAATAAAAAACTAGAGATTTGAGTTTGTGTTTAATAATATTATAATGGTGAGAATTTTCAAATATTTTCTAGCTCTTATTCGTGGGCATGCACTTTGGGGGCTGAGTTGCCCGCGTCTGTAGGAGTGCACCTTTATAATGGAATCCCTATACGTGGCCCCTGGGTGGTGCAAAACAGGTAACACAACACTGGTGGGGTGCTTCGGCCGCGGCTGGTTACCACCCACCGGACGGCTCTATGCTGTGAATAAACCTAGTCATGTTTCAGGATGTAGTCCAGTGCAACCGTTGTTGGAGACAGGTCTAGGCAGTTACATCAACTCCCCAACTATCGTTCTCCCCAAATCTATCCACTCTAGAACAAATACATACCTAATGCACCCAATGTCACGTGTATGAATTATTTAGTTCCAGAGTATTAGAGAATAATAACAATTAAACATTACTTAGCACGGGCATTAGTTAAGCATTACTCCCGTCACTGTTCCACGACTGTCAAACTCGATGTGCGAGATAGAGAACAGAACATAGCTTCCTGGCCTTAATTGATTAAATATTATTCAAATGTTATAATTACCCTTAACCAACGTTTAGAAAATATGAGGAAAATTTATAAATACTTCTCTCTTCAGGTCTTTTTTAACAGCTTGGGAAAAGTATATAATGTTTTAAATCTATTTCTTGACATACATAACATAACATAGCGTCACGCCTGTATTCCCCGAAGGAGTGGGCAGAGGTGTACATAGTTCTACACCCACATTTTACCAATGCTATTATTAAGTCCCATAGAATAGGTGAGCCTATTGCCATCTACGGCGCGGACGCAATTCCAAACTCCAGGCTGCAATCGAAAATTCCTAAATGGATATGCCCAATAACACTTTGCCCGACCCGGATATCCAACCCAAGACCTCATGCTCATTAGTCGCGCTTGAGACCACTAGACACAAGGCAGTTCTCTACATACTACAGCGATTATAGAAAAAACCTTGCTTAAAAATGTCAAAGATCGGTTTTTAATGGTTCGTGCAATCTAAAATCAAGATCTCTTATCTATATCAAGATTAGTAGCATCCCTATCTATCCCGTAACTAAAGATTCGGTTAATATTAAAACGCGTTTCAGCCTCAAATTAAACTCGACAGTAATGTGTTCAATTAAGAGATTGACTTAGGTTGCCATCGGTACAACATAACAAATAGCACGTTTATGGGATCTAATTGAGATCCCTCTCCCTTCCCCCTAGCTTACTATAGGATAGGTTTCATTAAAACGCTTATTGTTTAAATAATTATTAATTCGTGTTGGTGTCGGTAATTTATGTTTGTCTTGAGGTCCCTTAGTTTAACGTGGACTTACCCTTCGGTTTTCGTTTGGTGAATTAATTGACTAATATATTGTGCAATGTATATTTGATATAATAGGTAGAAAGGGATCGCCTATGTTGCTTCGGCTTTATATCGCTTTATACCGCAAGGACATCGAACCCTGGTTCGATTGATTTTTGATCAACACAGCGACCTTTATGGATATTTTTTTATATTCTGAGCTGCTTCATTGGTCTAGTGGTCGCAGTTGTGCCTGCTGAAAGTTTTAGGTTCGATGCCCGGGTCGAACAACATTTTATTGGGGTCTACTGTGAGATAATTCTTAATTTGTAATTGTGCTCGGTTGATGTTAATAAACTTACCACTAAATTCATGGAACAGGGAAATAGAAAGAAAGAAAATATTTATTTTGACCTCGTAAGCAGGTTAAACATACAGAAAATACAAAAATCATAAAACTAAAATTAAGAATACTAAGGACCTGCACGAGACCAAAAAAGGCCCCTACCTCAGCAAAATAAATAATTTATTAGATACAGTAAACCTCTACATAACCTTTCGCTAAAAATAAGCGTGATGCTATCTAAAGAAAATTCTATTTTATTTTTTCAGCGAAATAATGCGAGTGAGTTTCGACCGAAAAGAAAACTCATAAATCATGAATTTCGTATTCACCTAGAAACACATAAAAATCCTTTTAACAAAGTAAAAAAACAATCTTATTTGATAGTCAGGGAAGGGAGGTCCCGAATAAAAACTGACATTTGGCCTTACCTTCCTTAAATTACGTACGAGACAAGAATTTTGATGGCACATTGAATTTCTACCGAGAATTAGTACTGGGGACACGAGAGGAAAAAAACTCATTAGGGAAAAGTACGCCCCCTTAAATCGACTACGTTGATAGTAAATGCAATGATTTAGTTGAAGGTAGCAAGTAGGATGTGTTTCTAGAATACATAGAACCTTTTTTGTCTTTGTTTCTTTTGTTTTTGGTATTAATAAACACTTGATGTGTCTAGAGTTAGAAACAAAACCGAAGCATACCGGATATTAAGCGAAACTGTCGTATTGAGAATTGATTTTCACTTTTTATTTGAAACATGGCAGGCGTGCTTTTTAATTCAATTTTTCATTAATATAATATTCACGGACCTACCAAATATACACAAAAGCATCATAAAAATGGCCAAGCCGTTTCGGAGGAGTTCGATAACAAACACTGTGACACGAGATTTTTATATATTAGAAGATACTTACTAGCCTATGTTACTCGGGAAAATGCAAGGATTCTAATAATTATTTATTTATTAGCCCGGTTAGTGGAGTGTGATAGAAGGATAACATTAGAGCCTGGCGCATGGATAACATTTGGTGTGACATAGCTAGCTAGAAGGAGACCGTATCAATGGCGGTTACCACGAACAACTGTATTCTCAAAGAGGGTTGTCGTCAGGCAGGCGGCCGGGCATAAGACATAGCCAAAACTTTAGCAGTATGCCAGATAGGTGTATGCTGCGCCGACCCCAAATAGATTGGGATAAGGGCAGGGGGATGATGATGATGGTGCAATAAATAAACTCACAAACACATGCGTACATGAACCTTAAAACATTATACTTCTTTTTTTGGCCAGTCGTGTAAAAATATCATACATACTTAGCTCCATTAATATCATACAATATAAAACATAACGCACGCACAGAACACATTATCTTGTATGTACCATACAAGCACCGTGGATAATTAATTCGCTTAGCTTTCGCGCGATCTACACGGGGTTTGAGGGGGAGGGGTTTAGGAGGGGGGTCCATTTGTACCATCAATTATTCGTTTAGCGTCCGCCTGATTTATGTTGTTTCGCGCTTGACCTATTAATCCCCGGCTAGTTGCGATTGTAGATTGTTTTCCAGACAAAAATTAATTGCTTAGCTAATTAATTTGTCTGTTTTGAGGGTAATTCGGTGATCAATTGAGGTTTTTTTGTTTGGAACAGTTGATATATCAATTCTAAAGAAAATGTTAGCGTGAAGTGAAAATTATGCGGATAATAAAAATGCTCTGATTAATTTTGTTCAATTATTTATACGCAAGTATTTCTTTCCTAATTATTTAATTACCTAATCTTCCTACAGCAGGCTTCATTCAAACCTACACTTTTCGAGAAACTGCAACCCTCCGATAATTATTCATTTATTGTAACCCTACTGGTTATTTACGACAGGCCGTTTAACGGTTGGCCGCCTCTACGTGCGACCGCTACGGTGCTACGCCGCTACGCCGTAGCCATTGAGTACCGTAATAAACTGAATTGAGATAATTTTTTTAGCCATATGAATTGAATAATCAAAGTTTTTATTCGTATGCCTAAAATTTTAGTTGGGAATTACTATTATACATATTTTTAACCATTTTATTGTCCTACCGTTGCACTGTTTATTTGTTTTAAGGTCTTTTCACATTGCTCGATACATACCGACATATATAAATTCGGCTTGAGTTTTTTTTCTCCATGTTGCAAACCGTAATAAATTAGTAAGACCATGGAACCTAACGTGTTGATGATGATACTCTTTATCCATGTGTCGTTTTTCACTTTTCCTAGCCGAGGCCTAACGTAGGACTTTATAAAGATAGCACTTACTTCTGTCTGCGACGTCGTTTGCGTATACTTTAGAATTGGGTGAAAAAAGAAACAAAAAGTATCCTAATACATAGTACATAATATAATACACGTAGAAAGGATGGATGAAAGGCGATTGGTTAAATTAGTACATGAGGTGAGAGTGGATTGAAGTGTCGGGGCAGGCCGACCTCGACGAACGTACCGCAATCAAATTGCGGACGTTCTCAAAAAAGGACTGGTCAGGAGCCACCTAAATCGGCGAGCATGTATGAAGAGGTTAATGAGCATAGATGAAGCGAAAGAGGTGTGTCAGAATCGTAGCAAATGGAAATCGATAGTCAAACATAATCGATAGGGAAACAGGCGTGATTGTATGTATGTATGTATGTATGTATAATATAATATGTTATAAACTATGTGTGTGCAAAATTTTATCCAAATCCATTCAGTAGTTATTGCGTGAATGAATAACAAACATCCATTCATGCTCATAACTTTAGCAGTTATGTATAATATATTAGTAGGACTTGTAACCCGCGGCTACCCACACCAGTCAGCGATTGGTGTCCTTATCAAGCGATCACAGATGAGTGCGTTCGCCGGAACTGCTCCACTTTGCTCGTGTAGGCCACTCGACCAAACAACGTCACATGGTTAATGAGTTGAGAGAGATTTTGAGTGTAGAAAATATCGTTATTTTTTTATAATTAACCTAAGTTACTTCCTATATAAAACTCCTCCCGAACGTATTTCGATCACGGCTGCCTATCTCCACGGAGATTAGCCAAGTACGCAGGAAATATAATATTGCACAAGTGTATGCGCAAACACAGGTGCACTTACTCTTCTTTCACTCTAATATTCCGATGGGACGGCAATCCGACACGACCGGAGAGAGATCAGGCCCAGAACCGACGGCTTTACGTGCTCTCCGAAGTACTGGGGTTTTACACCACCAACTTGCTGACTCCGGGCTGCTACTGAGAACTTCCTAACAGGAAAACCTAATAACACTTGGACCTGGGCATCGAACCCAGAACCTCACGCTCATCAGCCGTGCTTGCGACCACTAGACCAACCAGTGCCAGTAAAATCTTTTCAACAAAATATAATATTAATTACTCTGAATCATATTTTTTTTTTTTTCATTTCACAAGGTCCAGCTTATTTAAATATCTTGAAACCAAGCAGTAATAAGATTTTAAATAATTATGTACGCACAAAATGCTAACTTTTCAAAATGCCAACTGGTCACAAAATGCCATATTCTTAAAAAACAGCAAGAATTTAATTAATATATATTATAGTGACATTTTAGGTTTTCCCGATCACTACACTTTTAACACAACTTTGAAACGGATTATTCGCGTGTATTATAGGTTTTTGTTTTTCCAGACGTTTCGAACACTTCACAGCGTTCGTGGTCGCAGGAATAATAGAAGTGATTAATGCTGCCACGGAAAGACAAATCAGAGTACAGTATCTATTTTTTTACTTGAGTGGTGACTATTCATTTAATAAACCTATAGAATAAAAGGCCGTCAACGCACTCGCGACTCCTCTGGGGTTGCGGGTGTCCATGGGCGGCGGTAATCGCTTACCATCAGGCGAGCCGTCTGCTCGGTTGCCCCATATTCCATAAAAAAAAAGAAAAAAGACAAAACAAATCTGTCGTACTGTAGATATGTCATTCTGCATTACGTCTAAACGTGGGTAGCAGATTTGTTAAACGTATCGCAATGGCAATCCAGCTGAACGTTGTTTAGCTGTTTTATAAAACAGTACTGATTTGTAAATCAGCTAGCAGTTTTGTAAGACAGCGGATTCTACAATCCATCCGTGACATATATATATTATTTAACTAGCTGATGCCCGCGACTTCATCTGCGTGACAAAAGAAATAGTCTATATATAATAGTTCTCCAAGGTCCAATGTAACTCTGTACCAAACTTTATTCAAATCTGTTCAGCCGTTTTTGCGTGACAAACATCCAAATATACCAATATCCATCAATCTAATACTCACAGTACAAACTTTCACGTATAATATATTAGTAGGATATTAATACGTAAACAACAGATATTTAACTCATTATTATAATTTGAACCTGCGCCTTCCGGATAAAGACGCCAGGCGCTCTGACCACTAAGCCATTTAGACGAGATGGAGGATGGAGACCCTGGAAGCGCAGGTTCAAATCATGCTCGCGACCATTTTCTTTTTGCACAACAAAATTATAACTTTAAGATTCGCTAAGCATGCATTAATGCTTTTCAAAAATGTGTCTGTATTCATTATGATGATATCAAACAAATAATACTCAAAATTGAAATACGTGTCTAACAAAATCAACACCATCGACTTTACATTGGTATAATTGTGCTCCCGCCACTTCATACGAATACACATTCCAATGAATGTTATTCACAGTACTCCCACACACACACACATGCACACAGATTGGATGCTTCAATGTGTGCGGTGGTCGTTACACGTTGTTTCGCCAGATGAATATGGGCGAAAGTTACTAATACGATTTTCATAGAATACCAACAGACACTTCCTCTGTCTTTATATTTCTATAAGCATAATTAAATAATTTATATGAGATTACATACATACAATCACACTTGTTTATTGTTGGGGTAGGCAGAAGCTATCAATTCCAATGCTTCTAACACTTCTTTCGCTCTTATTAACTTCTTAATGCAAACTTATGTAATTACGGGTATTGTACATATTCTTGGCCATTAATGGATCACTTTGCCATAATTTTTCATAATTCATAGCTTTTATTCAAAGTACTTGATTCAAAACAATGCTTTCAATCCCCCCTTTAGCACCATGTTACCCGTTAATATAGGTGTTGTTCTGAAGTAAGACCTATTAAACTAAAATTTAAAAATTGCCATTTCCAAAAGAATAATAATTAATTTAGATGAGTTGAGATGTCAAATTGATTAATATTTCATTTCAGTTTAATTGTGCCACTAAAAAAAGTATTTGGAAATTTTAGTTTAACGTCAAATTAATAAATGTAATAATTAATAGTTAATAAATACCATTTAGAAAATTATACTTGCGCCCTTACTAAACTAAGGCATACCATCCATTTACATACATGTGTACGTAGTTTAGTATCAATGGGTTGAGTTCATTCGTATCGACCTAGGCCACATTGCGAACTAAGCCTAATTTCGGAGGGCTAAATCTGCATCGCCTTATAATAATGTTCTGAGATAATAACTAAGTACGTTATATTGCTGTGTATTGCATATTATTAGTTGATTATGAACGAAACACGTGTGTGACTAAAAGAGTGATGAATAATATGATTTTTTATAGATGGTGAGGGAGAGGGAGACTAAAGGAAAGATGGATGGATTGTGTGACCATATGTGGTGGTTAAGTCGTTGTGGTATGATAAATGGCAATATAATATATTAGTAATAATTATGTGTAACAACCTTCTATTAATGTTATTTAAAAAAGACATTTCAAGATTGGATAAAGCCGTGTGATTATGTGATAAAAAATGATGCATATTCCTACATCGCATCGATTCCTTTGCATAAATAAAATGTGTGAGAAACAGTCATAGAGTCTCCGCAGCCTTACAAATTTTACAATTGATTAGCATTTTAGATCTATATCAGCATTTTAGGTCCTTTTTGGTAGCTCGATACAATGACTGAACGATAAAACGCGTGATTTGGCTAATACCAGTTGTATTAGCTAAATCACGCGTTTCCAAACGTAACCCAAAAAACGCCAAAACACTATATATTCAGCATCGATGTAGTTATGGCAACTACACCGATGCCGATCGCCGATGCTAACAGTAGCATGTCTGCTGGGGCCCATATAGTGAAATTAAATCATTAATTATAATTTAATTAGTATCGTAAAATTAAAATTGGTTTTGGTGTTTATAATGAAAATTCAAAAGCAAAATAATACCTGCAGTTTAAGCGTCTTTTCGGGTTGCTTTTTAAACGTTGCCTGTTTTCAGGGGGACAACATAATATTTCGTATGAATCCAATGTTATTGACATTAACATTTTCTTGTACTGTGAATGTATTGCCATACTCAGAAATGTACAGTATCCTATACAAATATTACTCTGGATTGAATTCCGTGACCACAGAAAGTCAAGTGGTCAGCCACTAAGCCGATTACGTCATCAAAGTTGTAACCATTAGATTTTCGTAAATTCCTATTCACACCACTGAGTTTCTGTCGTGTACACTAGAATGTAGACTATAAAGTCAACACGACTGACACCAGCATTAAGACTGAGGTGTACAAAGATTTCAAAATTAATAGTAATATCTTAGGTTTTCGCGATCACTACACTTTGCAGCGTTCGTGGTCGCAGGAAGACACTCCTCCTGCGACCACGAAAGCTGCAAAGTGTTCGAAACGTCAGAAAAAACAAAAACCAATAATACACGCGATCATAAACGTAGGATAGATAAAGACCTACAAAGCCTACTTTGGGTATGGAATCTCTTACGGAAATATCACATGTTAGAAAGAGAAAGCATATTTAGGTTCGGTCAGCACTATTGGCAGATGTTGTTTTCGCCAGTGTCACTGTCAAAAATCACGCTAACTTATATTTGCTGTATTTTCAGTGAATCCTGTATATTTTATAAAGTTTTAAAATTTATAAGCGATGCCTAGTTGTTGTGTTGGTGACTGCGATGTTTCTTATAAAAATAATCCAGACAAACATTCATTTCACAGGTAAATTGTCAGCAACAGCATATATTTTCATGGCCATATTTTGGAAAAAACTATCTTTACAAAATTTATTTGGAAAACCAAATCCTATCTAGAAAATAGTGAATTTTCTCTATGGTAAAAAACAATGGTCATAAAAGTAATATTGAGTACGTTGTTCTAATATAAATTTTCATTTCATGTACACAAAATAGTGACTTGTCAGTGTCGACTATAGTGTCGATGAAATTTTAGAACAAAAAGTTCCGATATCAGAATTTATTTAAAGTGTTGATGTATCTCTGCACATTGATTATTTTTCCAAAATCTTAATTGGATTACCTAATACTATCGACACAGAAGATGAAACCAAAATATTTGGAAACGTTTCTGTCTGTTTGTCGGTGTATCTGCCCGAACGCTTATAACATATAAGAAGCTAAGCGTAGCTTAGTGGCCCAGGTTACTTAATCACGCTATTACAGTAGTCCCCAAATGTGGCTCGAATCCGGACCGCCAACCTACTTTGTGCGGACCTCAGTTGTTAATAATGATGTAACGAACTGCGCTAGTAATATTAATTTTAAAAACAGACCCCGAATGAAACTTGTGGTTGATTCCTGCGCTATCACCTTTAGGCGGTGAGCATTGAGCCTATATGTGATAGCGTAATGAGTATGTTGTTTATATATGTTTTAGTACAAATTCAAGAGAATATCACAATTTTATGATATATTTTTTAAATAGAAAGGTTTCCTATCGATGCTAAGGAAAAGGAATAATAGATGAGACTAGTTGATAAAGAAAAGAATAAAGATAAAGGAGAAAAAAAATAAAGAAAAAGAAGAAATAAGAAAAGATAATAGGATATACAAATATATTTTTTTCGGGGGCAAACGGTCAAAAACGCGCCCGGCCTTTATGGATAAGACCGGGTTGTATAGGATTCTTACCCCACTAAAACCACTTCGGTGGTCACCATCAGCATATGGACGGAGGCACGTAATAGACCAGCTCCAGCATCCCCGCTATGCAGCGCATCCCTGAAGAGACTGTAAAGGGGTCTCCTCGCTGTACACGATAGCACGTGACCACTATGCCACCGTCTTCTCTGGGATCACGATGGGTAAAAAAAGTCTCCTCTCTAAGCAGCTGTGACCCCAAAGGGCCGCCTGCCTTAAATTATACAGGAGGGGTTTCGGCTGTTAGGTGCCGAGGCGGTTTCCTCCGAGATGCTTTCTTCTCCGAGCGGGATCGGCCCTCTCACAATCCTGCTCGGCGGCCTCTTTCTGGACACCAACAGTCTCACAAAAGGAAGCCATTTCTCTCCAGTTCACTGAATCTGCCAGTCCTCACTACTACCGGCAGAGAAGAGTGTGCTGCGCTGAGTCCAGACCAACTCCGCAGTGATATTAGGATAGGTAGGGAAAAATCATTCAGTCAATCATCATCTCAATCAGTCATACTCTATACACTGCTCAGGGTCCTTAAAAGCTGCTTTTTTACAAAGTACTTATTACCAATGAAATATAGTTATAATGTGAGCGCATGATTTTTTTATTATAATAATGTAATTAATTAATTTACTGCAATAAATAATACCTACCCTTGTGATTTTAGTTTTACTAATATAATTTGATTGAAAATAAATTTTGTATACCAATTCTTTACATCTGAAATATTGTTTATCGATAACTGATATCGTGTCAATATTTTCACGTTGTACATTACTATTGCACTCACACATTGACAATTCAAAATCGGTTGCACTTTTTTGAGCTCTATGTCCTTCTATGGGGTACCAAAAATATTCTAATTCTATGCACGCGATTAATCTAGTTAAAAGTTGTTTTATTATAATGTTCAAAATTACATTATCATTGCTAGAGCAACTCTGTTTGTTACGTTGACGCCTAAAACACTACACCAATTATGATAAATTTTGGGTATGCGATAGTTTGGACCATGAAGGATATAGAAAGTCGCGACCACTATCTGGTTGCTGATAATTTTATCATCAAAGTTTACAGTAAATAATTTTTAATGTTGCAAATCACTGCTTACCTGTATATCCGAGAGTCAAGTGTGCTGGTTTTCTCATGATGCAAGGTTTAATTAAACAAGTGATAATTTCTAATACATACATCGTCACGCCATGAAAAGTCAGTGGTAACTTTAACTTGACCAGTCAAAACGGTCACCCACAAACCTGCAGACGATGTGAAGAGACCGAGGAAACACCACTTCACCTTTTGGGAGAATGTGGACCGCTTATACATTAGCGCTACGCTCATCTTAAGCCCGGATGAAATAAAAGAGCTCACCCCTAGAAAAATCCTGTAGTTCATCACAGCGGCAGGGTTTAGGGATGAACTCTAATTTAAACGCAAAAGTGGCGATCACCATAGACCTTTTATGGTCTAAGTGACACTATAGCCACATATAATAATAAAAGATTCAAAAAATATGCTATCGCCAGCTATCAGTCTAATAAATATTTTGTTTCCTTCATTTCAAGTTTCAAAAACAGAACGATGCAAATTATTTTTGAGCGACGTTGCGTGACTATAAATCAGTTGTATCTAAACTAAAACGCGACAGGTTGCCTCTCAATAACCGTCTACTTTGGTTAACGAACAACCAATGGTTTATAAATAAAATAACGACCGGTTAAATTTTATTCGTAAAATAAAAGAACCAGTTTCATTCTGATTGTTGGAGATCGTATCTAGTTAAATTTATGTTTGCTGTTGTGAATATATTTTCGTTGATTTTAAATTACAATGAACTTGTAGTTAGTAGGTTAGTGGGACACTGCTAAGAGAAGATAGTACTTTTGTCAAAGGAGAGGTCTTTGGCCCAATTGTTAGCTGGGTAGAAGGTGATTTTATTCTTAATCTTATGCTGAGAATTTATTCCAATTTTTATAAAAGTCTTCGCAAGAAATACTATTAAAATAGCAGTATTAAGAAAAATTTTATAAGTTTCTTGTTTATAAATTTTTATCAATCACTATTTTATAGAACATCATTCAGCATTTTTTTCCTTTACTTCCTGTAACTTATCGTATTTTTCTTTACGCAACTAACATAAAAGAATAATACACCTCCCGACCGTATTTCGGTCACGGCGGCCTATCTCCACGGAGATTAGCCAAGTACGCAGGAGATATTATAGCATACAAGTGTATGCGCAAACACAGGTGCACTCCCTTTTCCTTCACTCTCATATTCCGATGGGACGGCAATCCGACACGACCGGAGAGAGATCAGACGCGGGACCGACGGCTTTACGTGCTTTCCCAAGCATGGGATTTATAATAAAATAAGCTGGTGTCTGTAATTGTCTGCGCTCCAAAATGTAGCTTATGATCTTCTCCAAGGTCCAGCCTTTCTCTATACCAAAATTTATCAAAATTGGTTCGGCAGCTTAGGCACTAAAACGTATCAAATATACAGACAGATAGTCACTTTCGTATTAATGATATTAGCTTGGATTAAAGTCTCTCTCTCTCCCATTCTTTCCTTTTTTTGCAAAATCACGACAAAGAAGAAAGATAAAGAAATCCATCAAACCGCACTTAAATTACGTAATTTGACCATCATTGCCGCTTTAATCTGCCACTATATATCTTTGACGCGCAGCAGTGACGCGTAAAAACGTCGCGTTGTAATTGACGTGTTCAGTGTAGTAGAGTTTATGGGCCGTAAAATAAAATGATGCCTATGTTCGCTTTAATAGAGTGGTAATAGTGGGTATTTATATGGCACTCGCTGTCCAGCCCTGGATCTACAGACTGCAGATTTAGTGAATGTTTTTTTATAGCACTAAGGTGGCAAATGAGCTTTCAACATGCTTGATGGTATGCAGTTACCATAGCTTGTACCGCTAGAAGGTATTACTAACGCGTTGGTGAACCATTTAAGAGGAATCGCTGCGCTTGCTATAAAGGAGACAAATAACAGTCCCTCCCACCGCCAACATAACGAAGCCGAGAAGCACTGGCAATATTGGTCACCATTAAAAACACAACACATCACAAGAGCAGTGTTATTCGACCACGAACGGTAACGTAACGTCTCTGTAACGTAGACGAATGATATCTCCTGTGTTTTCGAGCCCCACCTCCCTTAAGTTATTCAAAATATCCTCAAATATCTATTAAATCTATACATTTGTTTTTAAAACAATATTTTGTATTTGTTCTCCAATAACCAAGGTACCTATCGGACACATAGATGCTGCCACAGGAGTCTTTGTTCTATACATTGCAGAGACAGAAAGGATAAATTTTGTTAAGGCTCTGTTGCCAAGAATAGTTTTGCTCAAAGGCATTAAGTGTAAGCTGAATATTAATGATACTGGGTTGTTTACTAACTGTGATAAAGTTTGTTACTGGATTTCGAACTATCTACTTTTGATTACTCTTCACATTTGTAATTTTCTGGTAGATGCTAATGTGTGTCATACGAGCTCTTCTGCCTGCTTAATTCTTTATAGGTTTGTATGGCTAGAGTAGCTAGTATCTAGTAGTTCTTGGCGTAGTTTTTATTCGTGTAAATAGAATAGTTCGTCGATCCACATAGATATGTATTATTAAAGTACATTTACGTCTTACATGGATGAATCATCATATCGCTGGTTACAGTCATAAAATTAAGGTCTCTTACGTATTACCATAAAGGAGGCATCTCGCGACATCAAGTCGTGGTTTTTACAATAACTAACTTCAATTCAAGTCGATTCAATTATGTTTTTGTTTCGTATAGACCATATTACAGGCACTTATGAAACGTCAAAGCTAGGTGCACAGTCTTACTACTGTAAAATGCAGGTATGCAGTTGTAAAGGCACCGAAACTATATCATGAATCAATATAAAAAATTCCCTGTCCATCCTCTTTTTAATTGTATTATTGCATAATACAAAGATCTAGATCCTACAAACACAAAAATCTTAACAAGTTAATAAATAACAACACTCGGTTGATACAGGACGCACCTTAACCATAAAATGGCGTTAAACCTGTCACAATATATCACTAGGGCGTAAGGGCCGGCACACAACGGCGTGACTGCGTAAAAAATGCGTAAATTAACACGCGAGTAAATTACGTGAACCGAACTTTGAACATGTTTTTACATGTTTTTTACGCGTGAATTATTCGGATTTGTTGATTCGTTTTAAATGTTTTTTCATGTGTGCTTGTCTTTTGAGTGCTGTTTAAGTGGGTGATATTGTGCTATTAGATTTTATGTTGGAATAGAAATGGAACATGTTTAATTAAATTCGAATGTCCAGTTTAATTCAAATATGAAGGGTGTATTGTTGCGATAAGTATGTATTTTTTAGGAATACTTAACTTATCGAAAATCCATCAGTTATCAAGTAAAATCCACTGGTTATTTGTGGTTTACCAAAGTATCAATTATAAATAAAGGTGTTTTTAAGCTAAGGCATGGGTGGGCAGATTGTGAAATCAGATGCGCGATAGCTACCCAACCAGACATAATTACCTAGTTGATTTGAGACGATGGCTTGGTAATTGATTTTTTATTCATATTTATAAGTATATTTTAAATTAAAATTTAATTCATCACATATAAGATCCATTATTTTGTTAAATGAATTTCTGGGAAGCCGTTGTAGATATCAAAATATTAATATTTCTATTAATGTAATATTATGCACTTAAGAATGTATAAACTACGAATAATTTATCTGTGCAACATTAAAACATGTGCGAATACACACATTATCATATCAACGGTAAAATCCGCTATTCTGACCTCACCTTAAGGCCACCCGAAAAGGTCTGTTTCTGTGACCACTTGACATTCACCATTATACAAGACCAGACATAAATAATCGTCCATTGTACATAACAAATATAAATTCAAACGCTTTTCTTTTCATATATTTTACCTTTATTTATGGTCACTGATTGTAAGAAAGGTCTTTTTATTCTGACTTGAAAGGTCGCAGAATTTAAATGGCGGAGTTCTTCCGAACTATTGTCGACGGTTTTAATGAGGATAATGGTAATGGTTTAGCTTCGGGTTTTTTTTTTCTAATGCGGTAATAACCAAGTCTATATATTTGTTTCTGAAGTGGAAGTTGAGAGGAAAATGGTTGGACATAGAATATAGTAAGGTTTTAGAGATGATATTTTTAAAGGTTTTAAAGTCAGTTTCTTAATGTAATGATCATCCTCTAGAATTTTATATAAGCTGTTGCATCAAACTCAAACTCAAAATTTTTATTTCAAATAGGCCCTATTACCGGCACTTAAGAAAAGTCAAAGCTAGGTGCACGGTTCCAAGAAGTTGGTCTTATGGAGAAGAGCCGGCAAGAAACTCCATAGACACGCTTTTAAAATCATCAATTTACAATGTCATCTTAAACTTGTGGGTTATATGTTTGTTAATGTTAATTTAAGATATACTTGTCGTTGTTAACCTGTTCTTTGTCCCTAATAAATAAATAAAAAAATAATTTGTTCGTTTAGTTGGCCACCACCGTGTCACATATATTTCCCATATTTACTAGAAAAAAATTAAATTCCTACCTTTTACAACTGCAAGGTAAGTTTCTACAAAAACCATATTTTAGCAAATACAGATAAACCTTTCAAACTCGATAACGCATGCGTAGCGAATTATAAAGGTTATATATATATTTCAAAAAAAAAACAGTTGTGAACAGCGCTTAAATAGTCCAGGCGCGCTGGCTACTGAACCATCTTGGCCTCTTGCTTGCTAGCTTAGTGGTTAGAGCTTGACCGTAATTTTCTTTCTACTAATCCTAATTCAGCAGTTTGTGACTCTAAACCTAGGCTTTTGATGCACATTAGTCAATTCAATTCCAGACCCCGGCAAGATACCTAAAAGATACTTTGAATTTAGTGTTATTTTCTCTAAAACCGGCGACAAATTAACTACATTAATTTCAATCTTTCATCTCCATTAATCATTCTATATGTACCAATAGGTATATGTATTCTCATAAAACAATATTCCATGTAAAGTAAATAAATCAGAAAGCTGCTATTAATTAAATTTATTTATAAAGTTGCGTGTATATAAAGCGCTACAGAGTTAATTACTATAATGACAGTTTAATGAAAAGGGCCATCTCCGGGTGACGCTTTTAACAGGAACTTATTCAAATTAAAACTTTATTTATTTACCAAAAGTTTTTCATTTACTGTATAAACAGTATTTTTAGCGTTATTTATTTATATTGTGTTAAATTTGTCAACTGTAGACTGCCTTAAGCTATGATACATTGTGATTGAATATCAGAAGCAACAAAAAATTTGAATGTGACGAAGCGTTTTGCGCAGTGGTCTGCTGGTATTGATTGCCACTCCACGTGTAGCGTATTTGTTTCTCACACGTTTCACACACACATTTGAAATACTGATAATTGTTTCTAATATGTCTGTAAAGATGATCTTTCATACTCAAATTCCACTGAAATGACTATCCTTTTCGTTTCGTTGTCACAGGATAGAAACTAATTTAACCCCACCAAAATGAAAAGGAACATTGTCATGGTTATTTATACTTCATCTGAAAATTCATTACCACTATCTATGGCAAGGACATCTCTCATATTTATGTATGTCAAAATTTACAAAATCTTTATACACTTTTAACACCAAAATGAATAACTATCCTTTCCACTTTCTTGTAACCGGACACAACTAATCTATCACCACCACGACTTACATAGTACGTCATACTTTACGAATTTTTTCTAGGGTATCCTTAATGCAAATATGACTTTGCGCTTCGTTTGTAACAAGACAAAAACAATAATAATAATCTTATATCTTCATAAATACATTTACATGTTTTAGAACTATAAATGGCTTAAGCTAGTGTTCCAGAGTCAAAAACCCTGACTTCTAAACTAGGTTTATGTACCTGTATCTTAGAAGCCAGTATGTGCAATGAATCTTATGTGCAGAGGGACAATGTCACAATTAGGTCATATTAAAAAAAACACCACTACTATCATTTATAGCAGGGATGTGCCTCATACACATAGTCCAGTAAAATGAGTATCTATACTATCAACTTCGCTGTAATACGTCAAAAACCAGTCACCAGATATGCAAAGCAACTATATTAACTCATATTTAACATAATCCAAAAATTTACTACGTCCATCCATTACAAGGATATCCCTCATACACATAGTCCACTGAAATGACTAACTATCCTTTCCGCTTCCTTGTAATACGACAAAAACTAATCTACCAGTCACCAGACATCCTGTATTGCAGAATATAAACGATGCTCTGTTACACGGAAATAAATCAAAATGGTTGCGGTTGAAGAAACCGAATGTAAATACGGCTAGATATGATTCGTGGACGTGAAGACGTACGTGGCTAAGTCATTTGTTAGTGGGTACAGTCACGGACCATCCTGCTTGACGAAACCTGTTTTTTGAAACGTTTTCCCTTATCTGCCTCCTGATATGTCGTGTGGTCTGATAATAGATTTTCTAGATGCCAAAAGAATTCTTGATAGTTTTATTGATTTATTTATTTAATCCTTTATGCACAAAATAGTACAAAGGTGGTGGTGAATATTGTTAGTAAACCTTTTGTTGATCCCACAGTCAAACTGATTGTGCAATTTTGTGGGACATTTTCTAAGGTTAATAATAAGCCCATATTGTACATATTAATAAATAATTATTAAATAATATAACATTTTGATCCAACATCTACTAGATATTGGGGCATGGCTTTCTTATTCTGCTTTCCGTGCTTCAATGTCTCATTTTCCTGTTTCAATAAATTAATAGTTCGGAGTTTGGAATCAGACCTGGTTGACAGCAATAGGCTCACGGTTTATTCTTCTCGTTCTCCGTCGTAACGCTCTTGTGAGAGCGGTCGTAGTCATCATGTGTCAGGGGCGGACGTAGACTGCCTCAGGATGTACTACCATTTTCCCCTATGAGCGGCGATTCTGGTGCATGCACGTAAGAGAACGCCCACCTAGCTCTTATCTGATCAATCTATCGCATGGGCGATGATCACGATGATGTCACAATCACGATATGAGACTTCATGACAGTATTGGTGAATTGTGGGTGTACAACTATGTTCAAGTCTGCCTGCCCGTTTATTAGAAGTACCTAGGTAAAACCTAAAACTCGGGCACAGAATTTAATACTCCACAAAAATATTACCTTCACAAAATTTATAATTTTCCAACACTTTCGTGCACACATACTCACTCGCTTTGTAACCATGCACCGCCTCAGTTCCGTAATATTGCCGTAACAAACGGCCTGTCGTTAGTTTAACGGCAATATTAATCGTTGTTTTGTCTACTCTCGCCAACGTACAACCAGCGCTCTATGTGTGGTTACAATAGTAACGATCGATGGGTACTTTGCTTCTATATAAATATAATTAATTGATTCATATTTTGTTGTGTGAACATATATAAGATCACGCCTGTATGCCCCCCAAGATATAAGCAGATGTTACACTGTTCAATCGATCTGCCTAGCCCCTTCCCAACCAAGTTAGGGTCAAATCAAGCCGGATGCAGCTTAATAGCAGTATTTTACATGGAGTGACTGCCTATCTGACCTCCACAACCATTACTGGGTACCACGATAACGAGTGGCAAGACTGGTTTTGCGACTTTCATACCTCAGACTACCCATAAAGGATGTCATATGTTACCCACCCGTAGACTGACCGCGGCAAGCGCAGTTTAAACTGGATCGATAGATAGGTTGATTTGTGCGGCTGTTATTTTGCCACTAGCCTCTCCCAAGACGTTACACAGCTGTATATCCAAATTTTACTAACGTCATTGTAAAATTCCTTGTAATAGAACCGCCTGTAGTTAACAGCCCAGAAACCCTCCCAGAACAACATATAACTTTGTCTACCCGGGAATCAAGCTCAGTATTAGATGAATATGAACATTAGCGCCTTCAGTAATGTTAATGTTCACAAGCTGTGTAGTACTAGTTAAAGAATGGTATAAACTGCATAGCATCACGCCTCTATTCCCCGAGGGGATAGGCAGAGGCGTATATATCAATTATTGTTCACCGGTTACTACTCACGTGCATTTTTCGGGAATTGCCCGACTAGTTTCGAACTCGAACGGTGCCCTTAGTCATGACTCGCGACATCGCCGCTCATAAAAAAGAGGTGTATATAGTTGTACACATACATTTCACAATGTCTATTTCATTTACAGGGCACAATTTCAAAACCCAAACACTTTGCCCGTCTTGGGAATCGAACCCAGGACGTATGCTCCGCAGTCGCGTTTGGGACCAACGAGCCAGTCCATATTATAAACTAACTTTCTATGAACTTCATACTAGATGTATATTATGATGTCTTTTATAATTTTCAAGTTTACACATACCTACCTATTTATATCGCACACATACAGCAGTTATAGCCTAGTCGTATGATCGTTAGACAGACAAGTCAAAGGCCGCAAATTCGAATCAACGGCACGCACCACTGTTTTTTTGAAGTCATGTGCGTATTATAAATTAATTATTACTTGCTTAAAAGTGGTGAAGAAATACATCGTGAGGAAACCAGCAAACCTGAGAGATAAAAATAACCAGCCAAAAAACTGTCCCACTGCAGAGCAAGGGCCTCTTCTCATACAGAAAAGGCACGATAAAGCATTGATCACGACGCTATCTCACTGCGGGTTGGCGATTACAGACTACAAAGTTTTCCTCACGATGTTTCCCTTCACCGTCACCGTCAGAGACCTACGAGTGGTTTAAACTCTGACACTAGGTTGTTCATCAGCCACCCGATAAGAAGAAGAACATACATCTTCTCAATTGTTTGACAGATATCTAAACTTCATATAGATCTTTCAATACACTAAATATATTAAACTTCTTAAACTTTTAAACGATGTACGCATGCATGTATTTGTACGATGTATTTTTGTTAGAATATAACAGAAAATACCTAACTCAACGCTAGTAAAAACCTAAAAGGTTTCTCCGGACCGAAGCACCCATTTCAGACCATAATCACTCGAAAAAAAGTAAAGCAAACTTGTCAATTGTGAACTAAAGAGTTTGTGCTGTGCGCTGTGAACTTTTCAAGTGGGTAGTTCGAAAAAAAACGACGTTTGTTCTTTATGGTTCTTTAGTACTATCTTCGCTATAAAAAGTCGTTTTCACAAAGCGCTCATTGGCTTGCGGCTGTGTTAATTGGCTACGTTTAAACTGGTGTTATTCTTGTTTATTTATTCAGTACTTTTGTCTTGTTCTTGTATAGCGTCAAGAGGAAAGCGTTCTTCAAAGTAATCAGAAAATTTGGTGAGAAATTTAAGCAATATTAATTAATTATGGATTACCTTTCATTTGTGTACTATATAAAAAAAAAATTGCTGTCCTTAAGTACTGATCACAAAAACACTCTAGGTAAATTGAAATTAAAATTAAGTAAATAATCACGGGGGGCGAAATCAAACGATTAATCTGAGAATTTTTTTCAAAGAAGCCAATGTCATAAGGATTATATCTAAAATTAAACTCTCATAGAGTAAAATATTGAAAATCGGCTTATTTTAAGTTAGGTACGTACCTTTGTCTGGCTTTTAATGTAAAATGTTTTTATCGTGGAGCTTACTCTGTTTTAAATCGTTTTATAAAGCGAAGGTTATTTTTATATAAAGCCTAATCTGCATTGGAATTTTGTACAGGCTACTTGATAGTTAGTAAATCTGTAAATGATTGCTAAAAGAAATCGCCAGGCGTCTCTTTAACACGAATACAAGGAAGCTTGACATTTAATAGTATTGATCAACGACTGTAGGTCATTTGGGAAAGTGATGACACGGACTATCAAGGGTCGCGGGTTCAAGCCCCGTTCATGTCTATTATTATTCTATTTTTCCTTAAACAAATTGTACTTACTTGATAGTGATTTTTATCTTTAAAAATATATACTTTTTAATTTATATATGTTACAAGTACTTCTCTCTCTACTCATATGAACAGTCTACTCCACGTTCATGGTAACAATTTGATATTGGCAGCGCCTTTATGTCGTAGTAGTAAGGACGATTTCCCTAGTTTTAGTATCACCACTGACGTGTGGTTGACCGTACTCCCTCAATGTAACTTAGCTGTGTCTGTAGTTTTTGAGGAATTAATGTCTTAACTAAACCAGGGTCAAATTTTTACTCGCCGTCATTTTATTTTAACGCAATAGTATTTTGCATGAATTTAATAAATAACTCTATTAAAATATCATAATATTTATTACATACCTAATTACATCTCGCTATTACATTATTCACGTAACAAAACCCTTACACCTACAAAATCATAAAAATTTCTGCGTGTATTTTCCGTGTGTGGCAACGCTGGTGTCAGTCGCTTGAAGCTCGCTTTGAACTCGTACGTCGCGTCACGTCGGTGGACGGAGCTGACGCGT
Source organism: Xylocampa areola (assembly GCA_935421205.1). Classification (NCBI taxonomy): domain Eukaryota; kingdom Metazoa; phylum Arthropoda; class Insecta; order Lepidoptera; family Noctuidae; genus Xylocampa; species Xylocampa areola. The sequence goes on from OW285207.1 coordinate 17,321,862, forward strand.
TGTCGCGCCCGTGTCGCGTTCGCCGCGTCCGTGTCGCGTGTAAATCACGCCCAGTCCTGACGCGGCCTTAGTCTGACGTGCGGATTAAATGCCGTTAAGCTTGCGTCGAGTAGGTAACATTTTATACGTTTTTTATTCTTTTTAATGAATGGACGATAGTTTAAGGGTCTTTGTATTAAAATATGCAGATGTTTTTTGAGGTTTATATTGGAATAGCGACCCGCCCCAACTTCGCACGGGTATATATTAGAAAAAAGAATGAAGTTACGTTTAGCCTACGTAAGCCAAGTAAATTAAATTTTCGGCGACTTGGTTGCAAAATATTCTTTATTTATACTTACAAAAACGTGGTTACGTCGTTTTCACAATCGTTTTTATATATAATAAAAACGATTGTGAAAACCACATCAAAATCCGTTGCGTGGTTTAGGAGGAGTTAGCGAATAAACACACACAGACGTGGAAAGTGACTTTGTTTTATACTATGTAGAGATTTGCATATCCATTTGGGATTACTGTGTCTTTTAATGTCATGGTTATGTAAATAAATGAACCTGTATTCTTTGACTACAGAACTACATCAAAGGGACAGCGTACATGTTGTTGCGTACATATTTAAGCTTGTATTTATTTATTGAGTTATTAATTACTGTAACATTACACCAATGTCAGTAATAAATTTAAACAGTAATATCAGGTACATAGATCAAATTCATATCATATCAACATTCATATTTTTAAAGGTTGCAAGATTAATCAAAAGCAGCTTTTAAATAATAGATCCAGTGCCTACCTAACTGAAGACATGATTTTTGACCACTTTGTGCAAACGAAACGTATTTTTTAAAATGGCTTTTTAAACTGAAAAAAGGAAGATTACCGTGTCCTCAAATTCTTTAAACAAGAACACCACCCAATTACCATGGAAACAAGATAAAAACAAATAAACAAACACAATAACAGCAATAACAATGACAAATGCAATCGTCCCCGCGTTTATGGAGCAAGTTTGAAACAAAACGGTCACTTGCGCAAGTACCAATACAGTTAGGCTTAACTCCGACGATAAAAACTTGTTACAATCTGATTAGACTTATAAAAGGACATTGAGAAAGGATTTTTATCTAAAAACGAACGGTTTGTGAAGAAAAGTTGGTTAATTTCGACTGTGAAACGATAAAATCTCTCAGATTTACTGGTACGCAGTTTGATTTGAAGCAAAAAATGCGTTACATCAGAACTAGCTTTCAAAGAGACAGTTAATCTGACGATCACTCATTTTCGTCTAGAAAAGTAATAAAATTGTAGTAAAAGATTTTATTACTATTATTATAGTGATTTTTCTTGAAGATTTATTTGTTATTTTAATCCGTGTATAATATCAGTTTTTTTTTTTTGCTTTGACTGTAATAAGCAATGTTGTCGTTAAATGCCTTTGTCCTTTAACAGAAGGTCACCCTGTCTATATCTTCGCCTGTGGGTGTGGTGGGTGGGTGTCTCCAAGAAAATAAACACGAGATCATAAATCAGAATGTGCCCAAAATAATAACAAAAATTTGGTAGGCTTCAAGTATGACTGAATACTGTATGAATTTTCATGAGTGTCTGCCACCTAACTGACCTCGACAGATAATGACTGGAGACTTGGACAAACAACAAATTAATGATTTTTTACCGCTTTTTATATATTTGGGGTTCTTCTTCTTTCGTTGGTCTAGTCCCAAGCGCGACTGCTGAGCATGAGGTCCTGGGTTCGATTCCTGGGTCGGACAAAATGTTATTCAGTTTCTCTGTTAGGAAATTTGTAGTAGCAGTATGGCAATAAGCTCACCACTTATTCCATGGGATTTAATACTAGCATTGCTGAAATGCGGGTACAACTGCGTATTCCTCAGAAGACCCCTTCGGGGAAAACAAGCGTGATGGTATGTTTAAGCTGTTGCCTGAGTCATTAGCAGACACAATAGATTTTTATTGTTACAACGTACAGATCTGTACGTTACTGAGCCGAAAGGTTAAAGTTTTGATTGGTATTTATTTCGAGGCTTATCGACTATTTGGGTTTTTGGGTAAATCCAGATAAATTATAAGCATAAAAAGTAAGGGACTCGGGGAAACTTATGCAATTTAGTTGTCGTCATAAGAGTTTCTTCAAATAAATAAGAAAAATTGTCTTTCTGTCCTCTTTCTAATCCCTTAGCATAACAAATTGTACTGAAACAAAAACTTTCACAAAATGTGAAAACTCGCAAATCGTCGCCGTCGATAACATCGAATCTTTGAAACTTTGGTGTTGTAAAGGTAGAAAACAGAAGAATAACTTGACTTTAAACTTAAACATTAAGTTTCAATTTTGGTTTAATGAATTCATAACATAATTTACGCCCTGTATTTCACAAATAGGCAGAATTGTATCGTAATACCTACACCCATATTTAACCAATGTGCTATTAGTGCCATGCAATAGTGATGAGGCTATTGTCATCAATAGGGCACAATCTAAAATTCGGGATGCCCTAGATTATCTCCTACGAGGAAAACCCAATAACGATTTGCAGAAACCGAAAATCGAATAGAAGTAATCTAATGCAAAAAAAAAATGATGTATTAAGAACCTCGTTATTGGAAGTCAAACAAGAAAGTATTCTCTCACTCCTCGTGTTTTAATATAGAAAAAAATCTTTGGGTAGAATACGAACCTTTGAAATGTCATATGTAATAATTTGTATAGAACGCATCTATTATTGTTGGTGTTTGAGACTACACAAATCTACTAATCTTAGCACCAATTTTAGTCGCTTTTCGAAAGCTAGATACAGGTTCTGAACGCTGAAACGCGCGATTGGCTACCGCGACCGCTAATCGCCAAAATCGCGATGCAGCATTGATGCAGTCACCGATTCACTAATCTCAGTTTTTTTTATGTTATGAAGTGGCAAACAAGCTGGCGGCTCACCTGATGATAAGTGGTCACCGCGGCCTATGGACATCTGCAATACCAAAGGCATCTCAGATACTTTGCCTATCCTTGTCAAAGAGAAGTCTCTTAATGATGTTACTTTGAAGCTGTCCATATCCTAGCCCCGCGCGTAAACCTCTGGAGGAAGCCCATTCCACATCTTGCAGGTACGTGGTAAACACAATCGTGTAAAACGAGTTGTGTGTGATGACCACGCATCTACAATGTGTGGGTGGGCCTTTTCGCGATGGTGAGACAACTTATAGTAGAAGTGCGATAGACGAATGAGGTCGAACAGCTCTTCAAAAGCATTAAAAAGTAGCGAGTCTGTGGGGCTCATAGATCTTTCAGTATTTCTGTCCTACGCCTGTCCAATGTTGCCTATTCAATACAAATCGTACTCCGCCATCGTCTTAGCTGTACGTCGCAGAATACCTACCACAGTTGGAACGACGAACTTTAACCATAACCATTATCACTGTCCCGCCCTTTGGAACATTGCTTGGGACAAGTTAAAGGCGATACCGGCGTTCACTAGCGAGGTAGTAATTAATATTTTCTCGTGAATGACTAAGTACTCGTGCAAAATGCTTCAATATTCCTTTAGGAAGCATTGTCTAAGTAGTGGCGTGACCAGTTTTTGGCCCCCGACTTCTGCTGCGCGCAGCGATGCCTCGTACAGGGTTGCCATCGTGTAAGTGATCAGGGGTATCACTGTGCTGCAAGCATCCATAAAATTCGGTATAGCCGCTTACTATCAGGCGGGCTGTACGATTATCTGCCACCGTAGTATAAAATTTGTTTTATACTTAGGTATATCCTGCCTGCACAGACAACAATCAAATTTACAATCACTAAACTCCTTTCACAAAAACAACTACTCGTTATCATTTCTGAATAAATTTAAACCCACACATTTCAAATCCCATTTTATTTTTTGCCAAGAACTGAACCCTCAGTACACAGTCCCTGAGCTCATTTCTCCACGCCCAGAACATATTGTCACATCATAAAAAAGAAGTTGGCACATTAAGGCCAGCCCGCGGCCGCTTAAGTTTATTACTTGGACTAAACTTCTCAAGTCATTCGTTCAAGCGAAGATTTTTCTACGACGTCCCACGCCGTTTATTGCTTAAAATAAGTAATTTGGAAGGACGAATCTGCATAATGTCGTCGAGTTGAAAAAACAACTTGTTTTCTTTTTCTTTCGAGTTTAATGTAAACAGTTGGTGTGGGAATAAAGCTAAATGGTCGTATATGCTGTGGCATTTATTATTTGTGATAACTTTTATTTTTTAGGTTCTTGTCGAGATGAAGATAAACTGGTGGTTTCTAGATCTTAAGATTGATATAGGAGCCATTACTTATGTGTTTTTACAATGTGCAGTTGCCGAAGGCATTTGGGAGATTTTTAACGAATTACGATGTACTTCTAAATTAATCTCTAAAATATAATTAAAAAGAATAAATACCTTATTTGTTCTGAGTGTTGAATAAAGGTCATTATTATTCCGCGTCACGAGTTCTTTGCAATGAGAAAACTTACTTCCAATAAAGATAAATAAACACTTGACAGATCATTAAATAATAAATTAAAAAGTGTCTCCAAAAGCAAGTCAAACTCGACGTTTTTAATGCGTCACTTGAAATGTCCGTCGTAAGTGCGAAGAAGTGCTTAAATTAAAAATAATGTTGAGTGCGCATTTTCTCCTTAATAAAGTTGACCTTTATTATTATTTGCGAAAATATGGAACAAGCATTTTAATTTATGCTATTTCAAACTGTCAAGTATGCCAAAAATAATTTCGTGATTTTCATTCAAGCGTTTTATTATTCTTATAAATCTATAATTTGATCTTGATGCTGATATTTTTGTTAATTATTAAATAGGACTTTAGATTTGGCAATATGTAGCTTTGAAAGAGTCCCTACTTGGAAAGTTAGATGCTATCAATGCAAGTAAGCAGGCAAGAAAGTCACACGTCTATTTCACCAGTCACAGCATTATCTTGGCCGATGATACGAAATTAAATATTATAAACAAGATTACGTAACAATTTGGCTATTTTACTACAGGCCCTGAAGTGACCCTAGAGAAGATGGTCGACGATGACCAGTTGCCGTGCTAACGAGACTCCTAGAGACCCTTTACAGTCTTTAGACCTTTAGAGTCTCCTAATGGATGTGGCCTAACAGGCATTCTGGACCTGGTCTTTTATGTCTATCGGGGAAAAACAGAAGCTCCATATCTTCACAACGAGTTGATTTGATATATAATTAAATTTATTTATACATGTTGAGGCCATGTGATGCCTATATTACTTATTATTTTTCAAGGAAACATTGAAAGATAATATACATGAACGGGGCTTGAACCCGCGACCCTTGACTTTCCGTGTCATCACTCGACCAACTGAGCTAGCTTGTCGTTGTTCGAATCTATTAAATTTCAAGTATCCTTGTATTCGTCTTAAAGCAACGCCTGGCAATATAAATTATTTATAAATCATTTACAGATCGACTTAACTTTTGTTGATTTGACTTTATGTACCTAACAATGATATCCTTAGCAGAAAGCAGATACTATTGAGCGTCCCTGTTACTGTAGCTGTATCAGTTTTTCTAAATGTCGGGACTTAAATGGAAAAAGCGGGACTTGTATGAAAAAATCGGGACGCAGAAAAAATGCACATCAATAACTTAAAAATCTGTATTGTCTAAATAAATTCTACTCATAACGCAATGAAATCGAAAGTTTCACTTTTTTTATATCAAAAATGTATCTACGTTAGGCCACCAACTCGCCTGACGATAAGCGACGGTGTGGCCGAGGATGGAGCACGTATATCCAGAATAAATCTATTCACTCTTAAGTAGAGTGGATAGATTTGGGGAGAACGATAGTCGGGGAGTTGATGCAACTGCCCGGACCCATCTCCCACACACTCACTTTATTATATTTGGAAAGTTAGAATCCCACACTACCCTGTGTTATCCCCGAATACCAGGCGCATTTTTGAAGCAGAATCCTTAAAAACAAAAAGAATACGTACCTATAAAAAAATTCAAACACGTAAAAGTAATTCATTACGTTCAATTTTTATGTTAATTTGAACATACCTCATTTTACCGCTTAAAGCCCTACATATCCACTTAAGGGACAAAGGGATGGCCCATATATACCCATTATTCTTATTGCTTTTATTGACACCGTTATACTTAGGTACAGATATAAACAAAATTCGAGTTTCCTCGTTTTTTATCCCTTACGCCGGTTGCATCGCCCCTTATCGGTGTAATAAAGTGATAAAAAGAGATGTATAGCTCGTATTTCTATTCTCATCTTGGTTTTGAATAGAATAATGTATTATAGTGCTATAATGAGCTATAATTCCGGGGGAAGATACAGTTTTTATAGGATTTTTGAGACTTACATAGAAACATGGATATAATCATAGCACAATGTAAGTAAATATTTTATTTTATTTGTGCATTTATATTTTTTTTCCTGTGGGGAAAATCTTTTCCTGTGTGGAAAATCCATCATGCACGCTGTGCCGAACTCCTACCGACTAAAACCACACTTTCCTCTACTTCCTACCTCTACCTTTAGATACTGAGGTCCCTCATACCCGGATAGGTATTAAAAGTTTTATTGTTATTATCAATAAAAGATAACCTAATTTATATATTTAATATAACATAACATAACATAGCATCACGCCTGTATTCCCCGAAGGGGTAGGCAGAGGTGTTCACAGTTGTACACCCACATTTCACCAATGCTGTTATTAAGTCCCATGTAAGGTGGTGAGCCTATTGCCATCAACCGGGCACAGTTCCAAACTCCGGGCTGCTACTGAGAATTTCCTAACAGAAAAACTCAATAACACTTTGCCCGACCCGGGGATCGAACCCGAGACCTCCTGTTCAGCAGTCGCGCTTGGGACCACTAGACCAACGAGGCAGTCATATATAATATTAATATTTTTTTATTTAAGCTATCCTAACTCATTGGTTTAATTAAAAATAACATCTTCTGACTAGACTGACAGTTCAACCTCTTAGAATGCTGCTTACCCCGTTAGGTAATAGCTAACGAATAAAATTACGATTTACTACTAAATAAAACCCGATTGCAAGCGACAAAGCTATAACAAAACGCAGTAAAAATCCGGAACGAGTATAAACTATCGAAATAACTGTTCTTAACTTAATAGACGCGTAACAAGACAAACAAATCAGCCTGGGACCGCTTGTAGATATCTCTCAACTTTGCCCGGGGTAGCTCGGGACTCGTTAATCCCTAGCCTGCAGTCCAGCATCGTAGTGATGGGCAAGGTACGTAAATCCGATATTTAAATCTCGAAAAGCTTTTTATGTTGCTTAAATTATTTATATCGGTGGCCAGATTGTTTTTTTTTTTTTAGATGGGACTTTAAACCGTATACGGAAATCAATCTCCGAAAAAACGCGGTGTTTATTAATCCCTAGCATGTAGGGAAAAAAACAAAATGGCTGTAAAGTAAGGAATTCAAATCGATTTTAATTTGAATGTAAGCTAAAACTCTACAGTCGCCATTTGGTGATCACACTAGTAACCAACATAGACGCACCAATTCACAAATCGATTACGTCGCCAATTATTATCAGCCATCTCAATATAGACAGCATCCGTCCCGATTATAGGCACGATTACAATAATCGATTATCAGCCGTTCCGTCCGATTCCTGTCGCGTCACTACTCTACCCCGGGACAGCAAACAATACGAGCGGCAATTAATACAGCCATTATACTAACGAGCGCTCCACTATCCGGGATCGGACGATTAGACAACGGGAAAAACTTGAGAGGTTCCTACAACGGGACGTAGTTGATGGTTCCTTGTGTTTGTTAAATTGAGTACAGATCTACGTAAATATATCTTCACGGTGAAGTAAACTTGGGATAGTAATCCACTTGTTTGCAAAAAGCAGTAAATTTTTTTGCGAACTTTTTTGCGCCTGGTATTACTGTACATTGAATAGTTACACCAACATGATGATGGCCATAGTTAATCTGTTGACTCGCTAATTTTGTGCTTTAGGATTGCGATTAAAATCAATAAACACTGTATTATTTTTCCATTTAATATTGTAACTTTAGAGTTCGCTCAGCATGCGTTAATGCTTTTCAAAGATTTATCTTGACCTGTATGGATGTGATTACAAACAGATTATATATATTTCTTTTTATTATACTCGTGCTGTCCAAATTTTTTCATCACCTTGTCAATTATGTCCTCTCTCCTAAGTTTTGCTGTGCCCGAGAGGGTCCATAATGCTTCTGTATTTTTAAGACCATTTATAATAATAATAATAATATTCCACAACTACCACACAACGCCGTCTAGTCTCAAGCTAAGCAAAGCTTGTGTTATGAGTACTAGACAACTGATAAACATACTTATATATTTCTAAATGCATACATATTATAGATAAATTACACCCAGACACAGAACAAATGATCGTGCTCATCACACAAACATTTGTCCTGGGTGGGAATCGAACCCACGACCTCCGGCATAGCAGTCAGGGCTACTAACCACTAGACCAACGAGGCAGCCAAATTATGTACATTATAAATGATTGATTGATTGATTGAATTCAGTATCTATAATTATAGTGTAATAATCTAAACATACAGCAGGTACATGCAGATGTACCTTCCTGAAAATTATCCTGTTGGCGGCGCTCATGAATAGAATCAACATACAAAAAACTTCGCATTTCAAAAGTTGAGACAAAATGTCTTAATTTGTTACATATGTAAAGTTTCTTTGCTTCATCTAAATCTTTTATGGATGATTGAAATCGCCAACTTTTATGGATGATTGAAATCGCCAACTTTTCTTCATCTTACAGTGTTTTTCCTAACGTGATGACCAGCGCCGGGCGTGCTTAATTTTATTAATACATATAACTGGTGAACTACGCGACGACAATAGCTTCACAACTAAACATACTTAATAAATGTAATGACGAACGAATAATGAACTAAGTGCTAATATTTCTTTACGGGCTCCTCTCCAAAATTATCCTTGGAGCCGGGTATGAATTAGCGACCATGAACCACAGACTAATCAATGTAACATCTTATGAATGAATATCCATTTTGTTCATAGACTATCATTAAAAGCAAGTGGATACTCTACACAATTAATTCTAAGATCAGTGGGCTTACTCTTGAAAATAATTCCGCTCGATTGACATTGGAAATATGTCAGTTCATACTTTTAAATGCCAAAATGTCTAAAAAATAATTGTAGATTCGGGATAATATGAAGACAACATGCTTTAAAATGGAGTCAACTGTAATATTTTCATTTATTTTAAAATTACGCGTTGTTTTAAGGCGTCTATTTAATATTGGAATTGGATTAGAATTTGCATTAGTTTCAAGAGTAACCCCACAGTACAGTATCCAAGACCAAAACACAAATGAAGCGTAATATAAAGTAGAATGCCGAAGCTGCGCGCTGTGAAAGAACAAGCTCGCTTGCCAAGCCTTTGCTCGTAATTAACGATACTATAATTAAAATACCATTCGTTTAGCAAAACGAAGTCTAATCTTCGGCATATCTGTCTGGATGCCTTGTGAAGTCTTTGCCGAGAATGTAGTAATAACAATTATAATATAATATATAACGCTTTTTACATGACTGTCCAAAAACTGTCGTGTTATGTTTTAGGGTTTATGTGTGTAGTAAGTATGTATGTTCGTGAGTTTCTGTACACCGCATCCTGTATTCCACCATAACTTCTAAACGTCTGAACCGATTTAGATGTGTGGGATATCGATAAAATCCTTACATTATCCTAGGTTTATTTCAATGTTTTTAAATATTACTCTCCTATCTGGTTAAAAAGATTAAAAAAAATGTGATTAAGTTACTATGGTACCTACACAAAAAGGTGTGAAATATAATTCACATAATGGTAGGTACTTTTTAATAGGTTTTTAATTAATTTCCAGATTTTTATTTCCACAATAATTGTTAACTTAGAGATCGTAACGCATGTGTTACTGCGTTTGAAAGATTTATCTGTAACACTTCTAAAAAACTTCAATAAAAAATCGCTCGTCATTAAATACCAAGAAATCCGCCCTCTACATTAATTACTACAAAAATCAACAGAAGATGCCAATTAGTTGTAATAAGCTTTTCGTCTTTGAATCGCGTATAATCACGCTTGCGCATTAAGGGGGCGAGCCCGTGAAATAGGGGACCTTCCCCTCTCGGATCACGAAGGAGTGATCATAAAAAAAAAAAACACCCTTAAAGTTGCGTTGGAGAGACTTATTAGAGAAGTGCTTAATAGTAAGTAAATATTAATACATACGGGCCTGTAATTGAAGCGGAAACGCGTTTTTTATTTATTGATAAAAAGATCATCTACGAGTACTTCGTTATAATTGTTCTTTTTAGATGTTTTCTTGACTGAAAAAAGTTGGTTTACTCTGCAAAACTTTATACATAATATAGCATCACGCCTGTATTCCCTGAAGGGGTAGGCAGAGGTGTAAATAATTGTACACCCACATTTCTGCAGTGTTGTTATTAAATCCCATGTTATAAGTAGTCAGCTCATTGCCATCTATCGGGCACATTTCCAAACTACGAGTGGCTACTGAATTTCCTTATAGAAAAACCCAATAACACTTTGCCCGACCTGGGAATCGAACCCAAGTTCAGCAATCGCCGTTGCGACTATACGACTTATAATTTTTTTTTCATCTCTTGTGATTTTTTACTAGAACTTCGTTTAAATAACATAAGAACCTGAAATTTTGCCCCCAAATATAAGTCCATATTAAAATGCTTCATTGACGTTGTATAAAAACTTTTCGATAACATACCGCTCCGGATTTTTTCGATTCGCTCAGACGTCGGCCGGCGAGCCCACCTCTCGTCTAGTTCCCCGTATTTTTCCACAGCCAAGGTCTGAAGGGATTTAATGAAATTTAATTTCGCTGAGATTTTTCTTTTTCCTCACCAATAAACTTTACGACCGGAAATTTACGGGCAAGCAAATGTTTAGAAATCGCTCTATTGAATATTTTTTTAATAATCTCGTCAGTTTTTTTTTAATTACTTTTTCATTTGCTCTAAGGTTCTACGCGTTTTGCAAATTATATGGTTTTATTTTAGGCATTCGAATGGATTTAAAAATTACTATTTACACGACTACCAAAAAAAAGAGTGTTATGTTTTTAGGGTTCATGTATGTATGTAAGTATGTATGTATATTTGTGAGTTTCTTTATGCCTTCGTAACTTCTAAACGCCTGGACCGATTTAGATGATACCTCTTAGGGTATCGTTAGAATCCTTACATTGTCCCGGATAACATAGGTGACACAGAATTCACGCATGGCAGGCATTTTTTTTTTATTATTATTTTCAGCTTGATTAAGTTTTTACAACGAAGTGGAAAGGATAGTTACTCATTTTAGTAGGTATGTGTATGAGACATGTTTTTTTTTAATATGACCTTATTGTGATATTGTCGCTTTGGACGTAAGATTCTTTTTTGTCCTTGTCGCGGATAAAATAGGTTAGTAAGATGCTAATAAATGTAATATAGTGGCTATGGTACGCAAACAGGGGTGAAATAAAAACAAAAACATCACACGCGTACTTTTAATATTTTTTTATTAATTTCATTTTGTTTTATACTTTATTGTAAAATTATTGTATTGAAATGTAAAACTTAAATTGCAATTAAGTCGTTGTATGTAAAAAGCAACGACGTGTTACTGATGCGACGAAAAAAAAAAGTGAAATTACGTATAGCCTACGTACTTCATGTAAATAGATTTTTCGCCGACTTGTTTGCAATTTTTTTTTTTTCTACTTCCAAAAAAGCTTAAGTAGGCTTTATTATATACTATAAATAAACCATCTGTGAAAAATGATCTAAACTATAGTGAAAAACGCATCACAATCCGTTGCGTGGTTTAAGAGTAGTTAGCGGATAAACAGACAGACAGACATGGAAATTGACTTTGTTTTATACTATGTAGAGATCTGTCAAAGTCTTTTGATACGGGATTCTATATAAAACGACCTACAGTAATTCATCTAGCACACTATCACGTATCGACATACGTCTATACATATTCACAGTATATTCTGCGGCGGCATTCCCAGAGGACAACAGCGTCCTCGATTAATCCTTTACACTAACAACGCCACAATACTTGTAATTAATATCGCCATTTAACTAACAAACATCAGTATAATACTTACATATTTACATAATTATTCAAGATAAATCTTTGAAAAGCATTAACGCATGCTTAGCGCATGGAGATCGAGACGGCTTAGTGGTCAGAGCGCCTGGAGTATTTATCCGGGAGGCGCAGGTTCGAATCCTGTTCGCGACCGTATTCTTTTTCCATTTAATATAATAACTTTATTTACATAATTATCTACACTATTATAATAGGTTTCATAATATTATTTGGTGTTATACACTGGTCATGTAATAATTATAAACCATGACTGCCGAGTGGCTGCTGATCTTCTGGTGTTGGGTTCGATTCCCAGGTCGGGCAGTGTTAATGAGTTGTCTCAGGTTAGAATTGTGCCCGATAGATGGCAGTAGGCTTACCACCTATTAGGTACATAGGACTTTAACAGTATTAGTGAAATGTGGGTAATGACAGCATTGGTGAATTGTTAGTGTAAAACTGTGTACCTAAACCTCTGCCTACACCTTCGGGGAATACAGGCGTGATACTATGTAGTTATAATAGGTTTCATAAAATAATTTGGTTGAAACAACACTGTGGGGTTACTCCTGAAGCTAAAACCATTTCCAATATTAAATTGACTCCTTAAACACGTAATTTTAAAATAAATTTACTTACACTACAGTTGCCTCAATTTTAAAGCATGTTGTCTTCATATTATCCCGAATCTATCATTATTTTTTAGTCATTTTAGCATTTAAAGGTACGAACTGACATATTTCCAATGTCAATCGAGCGGAATTATTTTCTAGAGTAAGGCCACTGATCTTGTAGTTATGATAAACTAAGTGATAAATGTGCCCGTAGATCAGAGTGAGTGATTTCTTAATTTTCTGCTTTAGTGGGTCTAGTGCACGTAACAGCGACCGCAAAGAATGAGATACCAGGTTCCACATCCAAGTCGGGTAAAGCTTTATTAGGTTTTTCTATTAAGATTTTTATACTTTTAAATAATATTTTATTAATAATATTTTAATGGGTAATAGTTGTTCTATTTGTAGAGATTTAGTTCCTATCGATAGAAATAGAACAACTATTACCCGGACTAATCATCTATCACTATCACGTGTATTATTGGTTTTTAATTTTACTGACGTTTGTTTATTGTCGTAGGATGACTCAAGTGACAGGCGTCAAAACAGTTTATTTAAAATTATTTTAATCTACCATTTCCATAATCCGGGTAAAAGTTGCTTTATTATCCTACTAATATTATAAACGCGAAAGTTTGTATTTATGGATGTTTGTTACTCTTTCACGCAATAACTACTGAACGGATTTGGATGAAATTTGGCACAATTATAGTTTATAACCTGGATTAACGTATAGGATTTTTACTTTTTATTCCGGCAGGACCCAATTCTGAAGTCCACGCAGACGTAGTCGCGGACAGAAGCTAGTATTGTATGGTGAAGAGGGATCGGAAAACCCTAAGATATTAAAATCTCAATAGTTTTTTAGAGGAATCTATTATTGTGGTCAATGCATGGAATACATCGCATATTTTCGTAAAATCAACATCAGATCACCACACAGTCAACCTACCCTATTTCTCCGTATAGAAACGATGACGTAATTGATTGGAAGTCGGCGGACCTCGGGCGCGCGCAGTCGAAAATTGATAAAGTTTTCAATGAAAACTCACTTCGTGGCGAACAACTTTATATTGCCGAACTGATACATCATTTTAATTTAATTTCTGACTAAATTACTCGTGTAAGTTGGTCAGCTTTGCTCCTGTTATGAAGGGAAAACGGATATTCTCTGGTTCACATAGTAATTAATATCTTAGGTTTTCGCGATCGCTACACATTATAATAAAACAACTTTTAACCGGATTACTTTGCAGTCCTCCCGCGACCACGAACGCTGCATTGATAGCCTAGTGGTATGACCGTTGAACTGGAATTCAAAGGTCACAAGTTCGAATCTAAGGTACGCACCACTGACTTTTCAAGTCTTATGAATTATCACTTGCTAAAAACGGTGAACGAAAACATCGTGACGGAACCAACACACCGGAGAGATGTTCTCGAGAACACCTGAGAGGCTTACGGGTGATTCAATACCCGTTGTGTTGAACCACTCGTAGGCCTCTGACATGGCTTTAGACACCATCGAGAACATCTCCGGTACCAGGTTGTTTCTCAAACGCACGGGAGGGGGGCGGTTTGTAACCAACACATTAATATAATGGCTGCCTGATTGGTTTCTTAGTCACTAACGTGTTTGGTAAGTGTGTGTTTCTGAGTTTGATTCCCGGGTCACACAAAGTTTTTTTATTACAAAGGATCAATGGCAGCTCAGAACTAGGGATTGCGCGAGGTAAATAGCAATAGACTCGTTAAAATGAGGGTGTACAACTAATTACACCTCTAAGTACCTCTTCATACAATACAGGCGTGATGCTATGTCATTATACTTTGCAAACTTTAATTGTTTTTGATGATATCGCATTGTGGTTTTAATTATTTATTTCATACGAGGCATACTTTAAACGCTTCGAATTATAACTGTCCATGTCACTTTAACATCAATGGAAAGATAATACAATAGATTTTAGAGATAATTATTAAGTAAACTACACTTTAAAATTAATAGTTAGTAATGGTAGTATATGGACAATGGAAAGAAAGAAAGAACACATTTATTACCACACCATATTATAAGTACTATACATTGAATCTGAACAATCGAAAATCGATAGTCTCTGCTTACCCCAATGGGAAACAGGCGTGCTTGTATATCTCTATATAGAATAAAGATAACTTTGATTGAATTATTGATTGTCGCTAACAATTAAACAGACCACAGCTTAAAGGGCCTATTTTTAATTCAATATGATCATACTCATAGAAAATAAATTGTTTCAAATACGAAGGTTACACAGTAGCGAAATCAACGGGATAAATCCTTCGCCTACTAGTTACATTAAAGTTCTCAGGGACACGATAGAGTACCTCACTAGTGACGCTACGCCTTTCCCAGTCGCAGCGGGATATCCCGGACTACCGGTTTGTCCCATCCCGGACATAATCTAAATACGCATTATAGCTGCCGTTTCTAAATAACTCCCTAGAGTCAAAACTCCGAGCAAGCATTCTTATCATATTTTATCTTCTAAAGAGTATTTCTGTAACAAGAATATCAATTAAAACGCTAACTCCACAGTAACTCAGTTTTAGTTTCGTAATGACTTTGTGTAAGTTTTCGTCAACTAGAAGTTAGAATTGGAAAACTAGTAGGTACTCCATGATATTACATATTGCGGTTGTAATTAACTTCTAGATATGTTAATCTACAGACTCAAATTATATGGAGATTCAAGGTAATAATAAAACTGAATAAAATTTCAGCACAAATTAACGCTAAAGTCAAATTATACTTTTTAATCCTACTTACATATTCAGAAATCCCAATCCCGGGAACTATATCGGTAAGTCCAACACTATTGCACGTGTACTTTTCCCGGGCATTTTCGACCGGCCCAGCTATGGGAATAAAAGTTAAACAAATGGACGGCGTACCGGCAAGTTTTAATAAGATTCTTGCGAGGTTTAGTACAGAAACTGTTCGCCGTGGCCGCTCGACTCGTGTGGAGCTGCCTTGAATTGTGATACGTTTTCTCCCGTTTTTTTTTTATTATATTTCTCTTTCATGGCTTTTAATAACGCGTTTTAAAGTTTCGCAATAATGTTCGTTGTTATAAAAATGCGGAAAATATTTAGTTTAAAGAGCGTTTTAAAAGCGGAAATGGGTTACTGTATCTAAAAGAGTTTTTGTTAATCGCTTGTATTTGACGTTGCTATAGTGAAAGTATTCATTTAAAATTACGAATCCGTTA
Organism: Xylocampa areola; assembly: GCA_935421205.1. Classification (NCBI taxonomy): domain Eukaryota; kingdom Metazoa; phylum Arthropoda; class Insecta; order Lepidoptera; family Noctuidae; genus Xylocampa; species Xylocampa areola. Next base: position 17,337,963 of record OW285207.1, read on the forward strand.
CGAAAAACAACGATCGATATATAATGTATTTATGCGTCGTCAGAATAACATAGAATCACTTTTGAGATGGGTGATACTTATATTGAACCGTAGGTAATAATACGGCCTTTATCACCTATAATTACTAGCATACTACCCTCGTATCATTCCCGGGCTATTGGCGACTTTTTGCGAGCCGGGTCGCGTCAGCAAATCCTTCAGGAGACCACTCACTTAATCCCGGGGCGGGTTTACGAGGGTTTGGGGCAAGGGAGAGGGAACTAAGAAACTTTTCCTGCCACTTTGTACCCCGATTAGTGTTGCAAGGTGTCCCTATTTTTACGGGATTTCCCGTATTTTTGGTCTTAGCCTTTTATGTGCGTGTAAATTGTGTGATAAATCAGGTCACTTAATAATGAGAGCAATAAACTTGGCCTATTTGCGAACAAAATAATTAATTTCTCGCCATGTTAGTGAATTGCAACCAACTTATTAATTGATACTACAAAAAATATTATTTGTCATAAATAAAATAATAGTTAGAGGTCGAGATGGCTTTGTGGTCAGAGCGCCTGGAGTATCTATCCGGGAGGCGCAAGTTCGAATCCTGTTCGCGACCGTATTCTTTTTCCATTTAATATTGTAACTTTAGAGTTCGCTAAGCATGCGTTAATGCTTTTTCAAAGACATATCTTGAAAATAATAGTTGTATATTTTTCATTTTCATTTGTCTACAAAGATATACAGTTAAATATATATTTTCATTTACTTAAACCACCTTTAGACATCGTAACAATAACATTTCTAGTGTGTCTCGTCTACCACTACCTGAATGAGTTAAGAATAATCTATTTTTACTACTAAAACAGTTGTCAAATCCCGTCTTAGTAACATCGATCCCGGAATTTTTACCTGGCATTTGACAACACTATCCCGTGACCTGTGAACAATGTCCGATGAGGTGACGTTTTTATAAGTTCCCGGCGGATATCTGCTCTGTATTTTTTCCGACACTTTCTCTCTGATTGTGTCAGAAACTTACGTTCCCGGAATGATTATGATTTAAGTTTTTTTTAATGTTGTGATTTTTTACTATTCGTGGTACATTTCTGTGTTTGGTTTTATGCGTTTTTTTATAATTTTGTTAGTCTTATTATTTATTATAACAGTTATATCTATAGTACTTAGGTAACTGACATTTCAGCGACTCTTAAAGGCCGTTTATAATTTGGACTTTTTATTTCAAGCAATATAATAAATTCACCAGGTATTTTGCCGTAGTATTTCGCAATGCTGTATAACTTACTTTATTACAGAGTAATTTTTTCGCCAAAGTAGAGAAATGTATAGGGAATTATAATGAGTTTATTAAATTAAAGAAAGGGTGTCCTAAGCCCGAAATATGAAATGAAAATATTTTTAAACACCTACTATAGACATTATTATTTTTTATTATTATAGCCACTTTATAACAAATATTTATAGATATGTCTACAATATTTCATGAATCACTATAAAAGTTATTACTATGTTTCAAAAGAAAATTACTTTAAGTAGGTAAGTAAAGATGTCGAATTAGTTGAAGTTAAATAAAAAATAATACGAAAGATTAAGTTGAAGTAAGCCACTTCACCAGTTAATTTTATTAGAGTCTAGACTTGAAACTAGGTACTAATACTAGCCAAAAATAATCGTTTTCTCTTAAAAACTTGAGCCTTAGTATTTCACCGTTTATGATGCCTTATATTAAATTCTTTTCGTACAGCACTTAATTAATCAAACTTTGTCCAAACTCTAATATTCCAAACTTTTTTTATTCTGTTGTTCTTTACGACTTGAGTTTGTATTTCGGGATTTTTACGAGTAATTAAAATGAATGAATATTATTTAGAGGTTGAGAGGTATTAAAAATGTTAGCGGTTGTTAAGGCCTTTTTATAAAGGCTAAGTTAAGTATTAATAGAGAGAAATAGTTCTTTCTGTTGTTGAAGACTTTTGGGCTTCGATATAGGCTTGAGAAATTAACACAGGTCTCAGGACCCTTTTAGAGCGCTTACTCAGAACTTGAATATTTTCATATATATGCAAATAAATCTTTCAAACACATTAAGACATGCGTAGCGGACTCTACAATAAAAAAAACTACGAAAAAAATAAGAGGTGCAAGTTCGAGCCCTGCTAACGACCCTATTTTGCTCTCCACAAAAAAAAACCACGTGTCTACAACAATGTTAGATCGCCATTTGAAACTATTCATATACAATAATAATACTCCCGACCGAATTTTCGGTCACAGCGACCTATTTCCATAGAGCTTAACCAAGTACGCAGGAGATATTATAGTGCACAAGTGTATGCTAAAACACAAGTACCCCCTTCCTTCACTCTCATAGTCGATGGGACGGCAATCCGACACGACCGGAAAGAGATCAGGCGCAGAACCGACGGCTTTACGTGCTCTCCGAAGCCGTAGTCACCGGTATTTCACACCGCCAACTTCCTAATTCCGGGATGCTACTAAGAATTTCCTAACGAAAAACCCAACAACACTTTATTCACATATGAGATTGGTTTATTAGTATGGGCCATGAAAACATTGCTAGCTTCCAACCGCTTTGCCCGCGATTTTGTGCCATTCTAATTTAATCCAACCAAATTGTTATTAGCGCCATCTAAGGTGATTTTCATATTTATCTAGAATGGTCCTCCCGGAAAAACTAAGCAATATTTTAGTTACCCATTTTACATGAACAATAGCATCACGCTTATATTCCCTGAAAGGCAAAGGTATAGGCAGAGGTGGACACAGTTATATGCCGACATTTCACCAATTAAGTCTCAAGTTATAAGTAGTGAGCGTCACCCGCGCACGATTCCAAACTACGAGCTGCTATCAACAATTTCTTAATTAAAAAATCCAATAAAAATTCCGATCCGGGAATCAAACCGAGGGCCTCATGCTCAGCAGTCGCGATTGGGACCAATTCACCAACGAGGCAGTTTAAAGTTTACATGAAGCTTTGTTCAAAATAAATGCCTCGCGCGCCACCCTTTGCAGTCTCGCTAGCCAGCTGGTCTCCTTAAGGCATTTGACTAAAATTGAATAATGCTAAAACCAAACTATTTTAATTCTAAAATCATCTAATGCTTTCAAGCTACAATAATGTCACCCCTCATGATACACTGACACTTGGGCACGATTTGACTCTAAAATTAAACCTCCAAGACTTAGTGCTATTCCTATACGATCAGCCAATGCGGCTTCTAGAAACGACGATCATTTAAGTCTTATTAACCTTAACGACGACACAGCTTATGCAAATCCTATAAAACTCCGGTACTAGTTGAGAATGTACAACGAGTTAGAATTTAATACAAAACCCAAATGAACTGAATTAATGTAAGCCGTATGCATCCCCTAACGACTTGACCAGAGACTCGACCGAATCTAACTTTAAACTATGTTATAACGACACTGTAACATTACTGTATTTTCTAGGGTCTATCTCACACGAAAAATTCAAAAATAAATAGTATGAAGTTTTTTTTTCCAATTAGACTAAAAGGACACAAGTTAAAGCCAAGAAAGTACTTTTGAAGGCGCGTAAAACCGGCGATTTTAATTATACAATCGCTAGGCCATGACAGAATCCTACAGGCAGCTTGCAAACGCTGTAGGCAGTTTATTTGCGAAATAGCAATCTTATAATCGAAAGTCGAAGATGTGGGTGAATAACGACCCTTTTGTGAAGATGAGTGGGACACTTAGTATGGCGGGATGATGGACAAAGGCACTTTTAGTCTGGTGGCCAAGGGAAGGACGAAGAATGTTAGGAAGACACCCACCACGATGTACGTACGACATTATAAAGTGGATGAGGTTAGCTTAAGACCGGCAAAAGTGGCGTAAAATAGAGGTATATACTCAGCAGTGGTTAGACGTGGGCTGAATAGACAGACAGATAGAATCTTATATGAAGACTTAGAAAATAGCAGCATAATCTATTAAGCATAAACTTACTTCTTAAGAGTCCAGTCTCATTTCCCGGAAAGCAAAGTCTGCCATATTCTGTTCGTCGCCTACGTCGGCCCTAAATCGCCCGGAATGCACCTATTATATGGTTCAGTGTAATGCTCGGAGATATACGGATGCAGTTTGCGGGCGCCCCCGCCGCGGTTTGTGCAAGTTTTGAAATAATTTTGCGTTTATTGTAAGCAGGTATGAGTGAACTTTTCAAGAGAATGGTTTTTAAACGGAAACTTAAAAAGTTGTTTGGCTTTAAGTGAATTAATGTTTTTAACGTTCGTGTATTCGTCCACTTTGTACAAAACACAGATTCGGGTTTTCAATTAAGTCTAAAAGAATTCAAAATAATCGGGTCCTTTACATTTTAATCACGAAATAGACCCGAGTTTTTGTATTTTAAGAATTCATTTGGGTTATATAATGTTTATGATATAGGGATTACACTCTGCCTACAAAAAGAGAACTCTGCCCTTTATACCCATTTCATTAGGTAACTGTAGCGTTTCTGTTTACATAAAAGTACCAACATTCTTTTATCAAGATACGTTTACAAAGGTAAAGGTTTATACAAAATCCTAAACACAATCACAACCGCCAGGTAAATTCGCTTAAACTTAATCCGTATTAAAATAGCCATATATCGCTAACCACTATCGGGGTTAGCGTCGCACCAGTTCGGGTTTATTCCCGCTCTAAATCCCGTCGATACATTGCCACGGGTTCGACCATAATTCTCGCCCGTACATTTTCACAGGCAGCCTTCCAAGCCACAGAAGAGCCTGCAGGTGTTCCAGTAGAAATTGTTTCTACCCTCCAATGTAAATATTAGTTAATTAACTGTAAACCGGAGCGGTCGCCTGGGCCCCGCTCCCAGTATTTGACTTGAGAATCCAACTGAAAAACCTAGCACGCTTTGAGCCTATTTATGTAGGAGCCTTCTGTAAAGTTGATTTGTACTTTTAGACTTCGAATTTCTTTTTTATAGCTTCGACGCCGAGGTGAGACTGAAATTTAAGTAATTTCTTTTGGTTTCAAAAACTTTTTCAATAAGCAAACTAAGTCTTTGCTGACTTATTCTTTACTTTACGTTCGTTTTCAGTGTCGATTTCGCTTAATGTGATCTGTATTTTAAACACCGTGTTTCTTTTTTTATCAAAAATCAATCTACGTTTGGCCACCAACTTGCCTGATGGTAAGCGACGGTGTGATCGAGGATGGAGCACGTAGATCCAGAAGAAATCTATTCACTCTAAGTAGAGTAGATAGATTTGGGGAGAACAATAAATAGTTAGGGAGTTGATTCAACTGCCCAGACCCGTCTCCCACAACGGTTGCACCAGACTACACCCCGAAACACGACTAGGTCGCTTCATGGCATGGCTTCGTCCGGTGGGTGGTAACCAACCGCGGCCAAATCCTCCCAACCGAGTTGTGTTGCCTGTTTTGCACCACCCAGGAGCCACGTGTAGGGATTCCATTTTAAGGATGCACTCCTTCGGACGCCGGCAACTCAGCCCCTGGATGCCTTTGGCCATGATTAAAAGTAAGTATTTATTCAGAGCACATGAAGCTTATAGACGTTACCTTTATGTTCTATCATGTTTCTAAAAACGTGTGTTGCTAAGCAAAATGTACATACTCTGTATCTCATTAATACCCGAGATGTATATAATTATAATATAAATGTATATAATTTAATATTTTCATTTCTCCCTTTATGATTCATATTTCCTGGATGATATCTCGCAAGGCATCGCGTCTACAAAGTTATTTTGTTTCAATGAACTCACTTCAAACCGGTACTATTAAATCCTAAAAGTAAATTCAGATCTGTAAAGCTTGTGATTTTATCCACTGTGTTTTATTCAGGTATCAAATGTTATATTTTAATACTTTTGTATGGAAAATATCGTGAATGGACTCTTAATGAAGACGCTGAGACTTCTAAAGTATATTTGCTCGGATAAAGTATTGAGTCAGAAAATACATAATCGTCAAGTTGTCGCTCCCCAAAAGTAAGAATTACTGATTACTTTAGATGGGTGTAATGGCCTAATACCTACTCATGTTCTATGGTGTTTCTAATAATGATATTTTTTTTATTTTTATTACTAATACATCAGTCCTATATGTAAGTGTCAATCTAATATGACTTAAGATTTAATTGTAATGCATAAATGTATGAAATTGAGACGAGCAGGCGCCGTTCTAAAAGGGGCGCAACTTATTAATCAAGTTTTATTAGTAACGGTCTAGATGTCGTGTAATACTACTAAAGTATATTAACAGTATTTAATTTTAAATATACTAACATTAAATTTGTTTGACTACTCACTTATATATCGACATTCCTGTTACCTATATATTTCAACATAATGTATTATTGATGAACATCCTTGTAACAAAGACCCGTAGGCCACTGACATGGCTTTACACACCATTATGAGACATCACACTCATCTCTCAAGTGTACATGGTCTGTCAACCTTCACATGCCATTTCGACTGTCATACCATACCAATACGTTATCACTACTCATTCAACATAATTATTGTTTGTGCAGATATATTGAGTTCAAAAACATGCAAATTACCATAAATATTAAGGTTGGGACATACTAATAGGTACCAATTATTTTCTCTCGCTACGTATAACGCGGTTCAGGAATCTTGGCAATTTGTGTCCTATAATTGGGTGTCGGGTAATCAATGCGTGAAATAATTTACGCTGAAAAGCGTAGAGGCTTGATAGAGTGAGGGAGGGTGGGAGATCAAGGATACATGGTGACTTTTATTCCTATAATTATGTATAAAATTGTTGATACCACTGTTTGTAAACATTGTATTGACTGCCTCGTTTGTTGCAAGCGCGGCTGCTGAGTGTGAGGTCCTGGGTTCGATCGAGACCGGGTGAAGTGTTAATGGGTTTAGCTGTTAGGAAATTCTTTGTAGCAGCCTAGAGTCAGGAAGTTGGTGGTGTGACACCCCGTGCTTCGGAGAGCACGTAAAGCCGTGGTCTTGCGCCTGATCTCTCTCCGGTCGTGTCGGATTGCCGTCCCATTGGATTATGATAGTGAAGGAAGAGGGAGTGCACCTGTGTTTGTGCATATACTTGTGAACTATAATATCTCCTGCGTACTTGGCTAATCTCCGTAGAGATAAGCCACCGTGACCAAAGTACGGTCGGCAGAAGTATGCAACATTATATTACCCACTAGAGTATCAATATCATTGGACCTGAGACAAATTTTCAAAACGACTTCGTTTCCGACATCCATGTCCCCTGCAGACAGATTTGCGGGGCATAACTAGTTATAATTATTATAATATAATGTAATTCTTACTTCGTAATTTAAACTAGACTATTTCTATGTTAATACATAGCCAATATTCATGCACCGACTTATGTTATATAACAACGCACATCGGTTTAAATCATTTATTCCCAAAAAGACAATAAAGCCACTTACATGAGAATACAAAATAACATTTAGTTTAATTATCTATTAACCGCCACCGAAATAAGTAAGTAAAAAAAATTGTTTACGTACACAATCGTAACATCATTAGAGACTTAATAAGTAATATCATTAGCCGGTAGGGTAGTCCAAAACAATAAAAGCGACAAAATGCGTAATGTTAAATAGGTACCCGCTCAACTTTTGTTTTTTTTATATTACTCTACTGGATTAATGTAACTTTGGATAAGAAAAGTTTTTTATTATAACAACGCACATTACTAATGCATTGCATGTTCAAAGTTAATTTCAACTATCTGCGACTTTTAAACATACAATTGTTAGTCAAAACGCTGAAAATTAAGAACGAATAACGAACCAATAAATCGTGTTACCGTCAAAAATTGGCAAACTAAAATATTCAACATTATTTAAAGCAGAGATATCACAATTTACAGTGTAATAAATTTACGTAGAACGTACCGTAACGTGGAATCATCCGACGAGATAATAATTTTGTAAAATGACCGTTTTATCGATAAGTTATTAACATTTAATGTGTATATATCGTCGCTGCGTAATTTACTATCGATTGACGATTATCGATATTACCTGTAATGTTAAATCTACAATTATTATGGTCTAAGATTTTACAACATTCATGGGTAATTGTGATAGTTTTATGTTATGAGGAATACGCATATTTTACATTTATATCAACGCTTTTAATAAATAACCTTAGATCGCCAACATTATCGACTGTATTTTTTTTATTCGCTTTGCTTGCTTTAATGGTTTTCGAAGATTTATCTGTATTTGTTAAGGTAACTGCATCTGTACGACATTTTATTAACAGCAAAGTTAGTCATGTCAGTTTGGTACCCTTTATATGCACTGAATAGATGGCAATGACGTCACCAAAAGACGTATTAAAGTGTAGAAGAAGAATTTGCGGTAGTGAGCAGATGAGATGGCGTACGGTTCGAATCCTGCACAAGACCGCATTTTTTGATCCACAAAAAAAAAAAATTTAGAATTCGCTAGGCATGTGTTAATAAGCTTTTCGAAAACTTATCTGTATTCGACTGTACCTTATAATAGAGCTCTTGTCCACTAAATTCCACAATCATCTTTTAATATGACGTAAAGAATGATCGTCACACAAAAATGTATGATGAAAAATTACACATGAATGTCATTGTCGTCTCATCATAACCCTTCCCCATTGGTATGCAACTACTCCCAGGTCTACCTACTGCTATTTATAAAACAGAAGATTATTTACATTTTGCCCATGTTAAAACTAACTTCTTTACTATAGAATGGTCTGCATTTAAATCGTTCGGTTTCCACTCAAATATTTTCAGTATAAACAACCTCATTAAACCCTAATTAGCATCTCTAATTAAAATCAACCCCTTGCTGCCATTAACTGGCTAACAAAACTTGGTCCTTATGCCTTGGTCTTTTATGCCTTGTTTATCCTAATTAAAGTATTTATGTTTACGAGATACTTTTTTCTGTTTTTTGTTATAGTATTTAAGAAACTGTTTACTGTCGTTGCTTGGTCCCTGTGGACAATTGGGCCTTAAAATTATATTTTTCGTGTGCTAAAAATATCATTTTCGTCTCAATTGATGTCATCACTGTATTCTCTTTTCTCTAAAAGTCCTGATAATAGATTTCAATTTGCCAACATTGTGTCATAAGCTCTAAAATATAATTTGTGCCATTCTAATTCATAACGTATTAAATTATAAATACAGTTCAAAAAACATGAAAGAGCATAATAAAAGCTGTGGTTGTCTTAATATAAAGTCTATAACTACTAAAAATGCACTAATAAAATAGTTTTGTTTAGTACAATTTAAATACGAACATAAACTCCGTAGAGCTGAATGCAGAGGTTCCTTACCGCATTCACGACAGATTCAATCAAGCCCTCGGCTTTTCTATATTAACATTATATCCGTGTACGTCGGCGGCAGGAAAACATTGCGGGTAGGAAATTACGTTTCCTACCGCCCGAGAAACGCAGGACAGATCTATAAGAAGTTACACTTTTCTCTGAAAAAAATTCCGCTTAATATAAATAGCTATTTGTCGCTTTCACCTTACTTAATTGATGTAAGGCATCTTACAAAATTAACAGCAAACTTTTGAATACTGTGGCGAAAAACAATCATTTTTGTAACTATTATTAACTGTCGCTTTATTTTTGTGTACCTAAAAACTTTCGTGACATGAATGAAGATGTTCATACTCAGAAACATAATAGGTACCTACTGAAAAGACGAATTACTACGCAAGTCTCGAAACCGTCACAGGGTTACTTGCAGTGAACCTTCTACTATTCCTTACTTAGTGCGTGTACTTCCTGTACCTCCATTGTTGGTGTACCGCCGCGAAAGGTCGACGGTTCCCCTAATTCGCTGAGTAATTGCCGAGGCGACGGGCTGACTCATGTTGCAGCATCTACAGGTGTTCCTCAAGGACTATACTGGGGCCAGTGTTAGTGATACTTTAACATCCTTATATGAGCATGGATAGTTGTTCTAGAAAAAATGTACTGACTGTTATGTATCACGTAGTAGTATTTTTAATAGATGAGCGACTGATTTAATTTGCATTTAGGAATAGATTCGTAACAAGTTTTCGCAATCCAATATGTTTCCATAGACTATAGTAATGCAAAAAATCTATCCAACAACTATTTTTCTAGATATAAATGGCGAGGCGTAGACTTAATAAAACTAAAATAGGTGGTTAGGTAGGTACACCCAAAAGCTGCATTTGTTAAGTTATTTTAAGCAATTGCATCGAGTAAGAAAGGACATTGTTCTGCGTCCATACATTGTTCGCCTAGAACCAATAATATAGGAAAAATATGTATTGCTTTTAGATATGCGTATATTCTCCCATTTAATCTTGATTTTATAGCGGACCAGCTGGAGAATCGTAATATTATAAAATATGTAACAGATTTTGAGGTTATAATCGAATAGTGAATGGTAGAACTGTGTGGTGTTTAAGGTAGTAGTAGTAGTACTGAAGACTATTATATACATATTAAATTGCTTTTTAAGTAGATATTTTATCAATTATATGTACGGTAGACTGAAATAATTGTAAATAAACTGTTGAGACTCCTTAGTCCTCCTGCGACCACGAACCAGTGTTCGAAACGTCAGAAAAACAAAAACCAATAATTCACGCGATTAATCCGGATAAAAGTTGTTTTATTTATGTGTAGTGATCGCGAAAACCTAAGATATTACTAGATATTTATGCTGTTTTTGTCCCAAAGACTAGGAAACTGGCATAAAAAAATGAAAACCTTAGGTACTTTCTTAGCAATAGTTTTGCAAAGAGACAACTGTTTCATTATGTATTCCGCAAATATAACTTAAAATCCGCAAAACTAACAGACACAATCAAAAGTAAACTAGATTCGTGAGTGTTATCATGTTCTCCATAGATTATATAAATTATACAAATAGTGTTGATGCCTACACAGTGCAGTGACGTGTATCGATATTTCTTACAATTACCGTACGCAATCGATTAGAAAAAGTACATATTCACTATTTTGATGACATTATTTTGGCATAATAACTTCCGCTCAGCCACGTACAGAATTATACGTCATAACAATAAAAATCTATCGTGTCTGCTAATTAGCGAGCCAACGGCTTATTAAACAGTAGACTTAATTTTTGTATATAAATAATTATTATAATATTTATTCTGAAACTGAAAGAAAGACCAATATTTTATTCTTTATAAACAAATAATACCCGAAAAACAGGATCTTTTTTTTATGGGGTAGGGGAAAACTAGCTGACGGAACGCCTGATGGTAAACGATTAGCGCCGCCCATGGACACCCGCAACACCAGAGGAGTCACATATGCGTTGCCGACTCTTTAAAAGGTTTGGGCCTCCGGTACCCTCACTCACTCGGCGACACACAACGCAAGCGTTGTTTCACGCCGGTTTTCTGTGAGGCCGTGGTATCACTCCGGTCGAGCCGCCCCATTCGTGCCGAAGCATGGAATTCCCACGGTAGTCTATGATGTTCAAAATAATATAAAAATAAAAATTATGTGACGGACGATTCCGATTCGACCATTCTCTATGGTTCGCCGCTTATGACCATTTTTTCATTGGAAATAATGATAATCGAATGCTATTTTCCATAATACTGTAACGCTTGCTTTTCTTGCGAGATATTAAAAAATATGTGACAGTGCATTAATAAATCAATATATCGATTAGAATCGATTGGGCATCCCAACCCTACTTTGACACAAAATGACATTGGTTATTGATGCTTGGCAAAGATGGCGGCGAATGTGCAATTAGTCATAAAAAATACCTATAATTTTCATTACGGCATGCAGCTAGTCCGTGTTAAACTGTTAATTGCATCTAATATGATAAATTGAACTAATAATTAACGTGTATGTCCGAAGCTTTTATCACATTAGGCGAATATTGGCATTGTCCTTTATACGATTAACGTATAGATTTTCGATGCTGATTATTATAATAATTAACAGTATTCTTAACTTACTTTTTTGAAATTACGTAACGGAGCACGTTAACACGGCGAGTTAATAAAAAAATAAATGTAGGGACTATATTTTAGGGGAGCAGGGCAAAAAATGTAAATGCATTCCTAAACTTTTTCATTGTCGTTTTTTAACAACGTTGTTTAGATTATTACCCTAAATTCCTGAAATTCTTACCTAATCCTAAAATCGAAATATTGATCACGATTCTCATGTAACTCAACTAAACTAAAATAAGAGCATTACTATATTTTACTAATAGTTACTACAGAATCGAGACGGTATAAATTCAGTCGTCAAATTCAGATTCAGTCATGTCAATCTAAAATTTTCCATTTCAGTTTCACGTCTCTTATTTTAGTGTCGACCTAAATGTGAGCCGGTCAAAAATATTCTTAGATTTTAGTTGATGTGCCTCAACTTTAATTGTCTTTTAGTTGTCCTGTCATACTCTTCCAGTAACTTTTAGTAAAAGACAGACAGTCAGGTAGCAGTGATAGCCTAGTTGCATGACCGTACGACTGACAAGTCAAAGGTCCCAAGTTCGAATCTAAGAAGAAAAAGACAGCAAAACTCTAAAATCAGAATTGACGACAATATGTGCAAAATGTTAGGTATAATAATAATGTACCCTACAAGTATAATAGTATACTTGATATGGGATCGATAACAAGCTTTGTCCTTAACAGGGCCAATAGGAAATCGGATTTGTCAATAGTTCCAATTGGGATCTACTTATTCGATTTATTAATCGTTTAGTGGACAAGTCTGACGATGGAGGGTGAAGGGTCCTTGACTTAATCCATTATCTTAGTTTATTTAGTTTGCTGAATAGTTGGTATTATTTAATCACAGTAAGTGCTTAATTTGATGATATTTTTATTTTAAAGGGCATTGATCAAAAATATACGAATTGTCTGATTTGAAGTTTGTTGGAGTTGAAGAAAAGAAAATTAAATGTTCATAAATATGGCTGCTGTAACTAAAAAATGCCTATGTAACTGTAAATAAGGAGCTAAATCGTAAATCTTAATTGTAATAAGTTATATTATCGTTTATAAGGAAAGAATACTATTAGTAATTACAGATATAATTGTTTTTATCACGTGATTCAAAACTTCTATCATAACAAACAACACTAAAATAGTAATAGTAACCACTACTGATCGACAGTACTTATCGTATACGCCAAAAACCCAAAACTTCACACAATTCGCACTGCGAAACACAGTTTTCATAAAAAAATATCCCTCCATATTCCTGGCATCGTTAATTCTCGTACACATATTTTATTCCCGGCTGATATTCAGCCCGTGTCGCGACCGAGGCGTCGCGCCGTCCACCGGGGGCGTTTCCGTAGCCCCGACATTTTTGTCGCGAATATTATTGAAATCAAAATAGCTCAAGCCGTAGAGGCCTCCCATAAATTTTGCGTACCACAGCGGGCGTTCCAGCCTGTCCCAATTTTTGTTTGTGACTGTCAACTTTTATTCTTTGTGCTGTATTTTGTTGTGATACTGAACTGTACTGAAGTCTGTTAAATATATTTTCAGATAATATTGAAAGCACTACTGACTTTTATCATTCGTTACATCAGTGAGGGTGAATATCAGGGGGAAACCAGCCACCTAATGATGTTCCCATTTGTGAGATTGTCACAGGGATGTTTAAACTCTGACACTAGGTTGTACATCAACCGCACATTATAATGGAAAATAAGATAATATTGAAACATTATATCTGACAAAAGCGTAGAAGTATCATTATCGATTAAATCTATTTTTAAACGACTTACAAATTTACAATACTCTTAAGAACGGATAAACAGCCGTAGAGGCTTCATTCACTTAAACCCAATCACACAACACAAATAAGGTAATACACAAGTAAGGTATCCAGATAAATTTCAGTCGCACACTTCAATATAAAACCCCAAGAACTCAAATAAAACCTTTCCAATTAATTAAAATTAGGTAGTTATACAACTAAAATAATAATTTCCCCTGTTTACTTTGAAAAGCATCCGGAGTACAAAACAGTGACTCTTGTTGGGTGGGTGAAAGAGTTGAGAAGTTGGGACGGATGTAAATTAATGAAATTCTACCACTACCCGGTCGACGGTCGGGTTACAAAGCCAGTGGCCGTGCGAGGAGTTTGGGACTCCGAGTTGGGATGAAATGGATCGTACGGGAATTTAAATATTAAGTATTTTTTAATGGAGTTAAGTGAATCTGGAATATAAAATGTATGTGTGACACATACTTTCTGTTTAATGCTTTGCTGCATTATTATCTTTAAGTTTAAGTTTACAATTAGTATGTCAAGTGTAATAGGTAGGCAAGATAGCAGAAACTTTGTGGATTTACGTCTAGCGTGTATTCAATGGAGGAGATTGGCAATTATTTTAAAGAGCCTCAAATCCACAGCCAATTATCAGGATGTAGTAAAACAAAGAATATTAGTAGATATGAAATAAGATTCTCTCAGTTCCGTGTTTAAACCTCATAAATAAATAAATATTTATTGACACAAAAAACAACTCATTATCATACCTCGGACACGTTAAATCCGGTTGTCAATTGCAAGATCTGTCACTGTCGTTACGGGTATTGAAGTCAATAAAGTCTGACCATCAGTCTTGCCACGAGTTATAGTGTTACACAGTAACTGGATTGTGGAGATCAGCTAGGCAGTCGCTTCATGTAAAATACTGGTTTAATCTGCATTTGTTTAGACCGGAAGCCAGCTTCAACATTAAAAAGCACGCCTCACAACGTTAAGGATTCTAACGATACCCCACACATCGCAATCGGTTCAGGTATTTGGAAGTTCTGGTGGAGTAAAGAAACTCACAAACATACAAAAAAACATACAAAACACTTTTGGCAGTAGCGTAAAAAGGCTAAGTAGACATTATCTAGCCTTATTTCTACTATGTTCATGTAAATGGAAATACGAGTATGGCTATCCGAACGTTGTAAAACAGGTCAAGTCAGTGAGCAATGTAATGTTTTGTACTTGAGGAGGCTAAAGGCATTCTTCTGACAAAACATTTCTGATCAAATTGTAAAAGAATTTTAGGTCAAGAATAAAGGAACTCAATATATATAGCTCAGTAGCTAAAAGATTAGTGTAATACCCCGGGGTACTTAATATTCGTCCGTGGGTCTATATTGAACGAATGTCTCAAAGATTCCTGTCAAGGTTATGAAATGTTTTCGAACGTCGTGCCCACGCCAAGGGCCATGGGTGAAATATATTAAGGCGGGTATATAAAGAAAAATTGCAAATAACCTTTATATATAATCATAGAATCACGCCTGGAATCCCTAAAGGGTAAGGCAGAGGTGGTAAAGGTATTCTACAACCACATTTCACCAATCCAGCGATGCGAGCACGGTTCTTTTTGTCGACACATTTGTCGATTTTAAACGTAAAATTTGACATAAGTTATTCTTATAACGATATAATTCAATACATAAAAACATTTGTCGACTCGACAAGTTGGTTGAAAAGGATCCGTGTTCGGGCGCCTGTTTAGTCCTATACAATAAATAGTGAGCCTTTTGCCATCTACCGGGTATAATTCCAAACTACTAAAAAAACACCAATAGAAAAACTCAATAATATTTTGACCGACCACAGAATCGAATCTAGGACCTCACACTCGTCAGCCGCGGTTGCAACCACTAGAACAATTAGTAAAGAAAAAAGAAGCAGTTTAACTTTGACCTTGGGCAAAAATAAGATGGGCACTTCAGGGTTATTTTGAAGTTTTACTTTTAAGACTTTATGATAACTTCAGCTTCAAACACTAAATTGAGTGACAATTTGACTCAGAACTAAATTATAATTAAAATTCTCTTGAACACTTAGTATCCACTGCCAATTAAGATTTAGCCATTTGCATTGGAATTTAAATGTATCATCTGTTAGGACCATACCTGTTACGTGCCTTGATTAAAATTACACCTTAATATCAAATGCTCTTGTTCTAGACTACCTAAATTTGTCTGACAAAATTGGTCCTAAGACCATTTTACTTCTAAGATCCGATAAAAGTATGTTTTTTATTATGACAGCTTAAGTATGATAAATCTTTCAAAATTTTCATATGTGTGTCCCTGATGACATTAAAATTATTTGAGTACTTTTTCAGTCTCTAAAGTAACGCATCCTAACTATCGGAACTCAATGTGTCCACTGCCTCTCTCCACTTGTTACCAACTTCGTAGCACTATAACTTGTACAAAAGTGACCCACTGCAGAAGCTCGACACAGCTTTAATACACAAATAATTACTGGAGACAACTTCTGAGGACTGGAGTGCAGCTGCACAAACTTTTTTATAAAAATTTAAATACCAGCCAGTCTCCGACCTCTTTTTTGAGTCGCTGCCAAAAGTGGGACTTGACAGTTCGTTTTTTTAAATCATGCTCTGAATATGAAGAAGGTTTTAATTACGATTTTTGTGTCTGGCTGTAAATTCGTTTATAAATATTAACTTGAAGTTTATAAATGGAAGATGAGGAGGAATGGAGGAGTTACGACTGTGTAGTGCTTGGATTTAACGTTGGAAAGTGTTTCAAGTTGTGTTGTGTTGTTGTATGTTGTGTTGTGTTGTTGTTCTGACGTGACTGCTTTGCTTGGCGGGAAGTTTCCAAGTAGTGGCAGTGTAAAAATTGTTAGCTTGCGTAGTTTATCGCTTCACGTTTGCCTTTATTGCAAACAATTATTATTAGGAACTGTCCCGTTAGTTACTGTGGTACTGCTTTTAGTGATTTGTGGGTTCCACTCCTAGCTCTGAGTTGATAGATCAGCCTTGTTTAAAAAGCTTTATTAAAGGCAATTCAGTCGATAACCTAGTTTCATTATATGCGTAGTATATAAAAGGCAAACCCGAAGAATACACGTGAGTCGTAAACGGTGAACAATAATTAATATGAATATGCCTCACGAAACTTATTACACAAATACGAAGTATAGTGTTAGATTATACCAAATGGTGACCCAGCATTTTTTTTTAAATTAGTTATAGGCTTGCGTTTGACCGCCATCGCCCCTGATGTTAAGCATGCTATAATAATGCGAATTCCAGTCTATACGAAACTCAACCAATAACATCGCTATAATTGACTCCAAGTAACATAATTAAAACAAAGTATTTTCTTCCCCTAATATTTTAAACCGAAAGTCAAAAACCTTAAAAAAATCCCATCATTTTTCCTGTAAAAATATTTCCTCATAACGGCAAGGGGTGGTTCTTACCACGAGGTAAATAATAATTTTCCCCCGTGCCTGCCGAGCCCCATTCGTGACGTCGTCGATTTGGCGGGCACAATAAAAAAATCCCCAATTTACGTTCACGTAATGGGTACTGCGGATAATTCGCTACGGTCCCACATTGAATGTTCAATAATAAAATAGTAAGCTTTCTTTTTAATGTGGCTGATGGTTTTTGGTATGCACGCTCATTGTGGTACTCGATACTTACTTAATATTCGAGTAAGGGAATGACCCGATATTTTGAGGAACTTTGTTTTATTGTACCTAATTACTATTATTTTTTTGTAATTTGTTTAATTAGATTAATATTTCAATATCCTTTGTAGGCCACAGTTATCGCTGAAAACATTTCTTATACCGTGAAAAAGATTGATTAAAATATCATTTCAAGATAAATCTTTGAAAAACATTAAAACATTAACATTAGAGTTCGCTAAGGATAGCGAACTCTAAAGTTACAATATTAAATAGAAAAAGAATACGGTCGCGAACAGGATTCGAATCTGCGCCTCCCGGATAAATACTACAGGCGCTCTGACCACTAAGCCATCTCGACCTCTGCTCACCACCACGAATTCTTCCATATTAAAATATACACGTCTTAAGGCGACGTCATTGCAATGTAGTATTTATCCGAGAGGCGCAGGTTCGAATCCTGTTCGCGACCGTATTCTTTTTCCATTTAATATTGTAACTTTAAAATATCATTTTTATGTAGCATTCCTTTTTGTCTCTCTGTTAATTGATAATTTGAAATAAATGGTTATGTCTTAGGTTTTCGCGATCACTACAACCAAAACCAAGAATGGACGCGATTAATCCGGGTAAAAGTTTAAATAAATGCTTTTTTTATTTTATTTTAATAGTAGGATTTTTTCATTTGTCGTGGGTACATTTCTATCTAACACACATGCAAATATACCCAAACCCACAACAATCAACAAATGTGCCAAACTCGCCATCAAACTTTGACAATAGACTCGGCCATAACAACTAACGCCACATTTGTAACCACTCAGACTTTTACCGGATTACCGCTTCAATTTATTCACTAATTACTATTACTATTCAATTGTAAAATCAAAAGCTCATATTGCAAAGTTTCTAAACGATGAAACAGTATCTAATGAAACGTAAAACACAATAATTAATTAATTACGAACGAATACGCAACGTTTGTTTGGTAACTGAAATCATAATTAATTTGGTTTAGTATATTAAATCAATCGTGTTTATGTGGTATTATGTATCCGTTTGTTTTACTGATATTTACTGTTTTGTTAATAATATTTGCTGCTTTGTTTGCAGGGGTTAATAGTGGTTTTAATTCCTAAAGGGTTTATGATAAATATAAACATTGAAATTATGTCGAAATAAAATTGGGTATGGGAGCATATTTTTATATATGTACATATATAGCAATAGTTACAGTCAAACTATTAAACGGTCATGAGCAACTCCAAAAACAGTCCAAAAAAAGTATTTGGTCAAAACTACTTTTGACTAAAACCTGCAGCCAACAGTAGTATTGATCGGCAAGTAGTAATTTATAAACATTGAAATTACGAAGAATTAAAATTGCAAATGAGAGCATATTTTTGTATTTGTTACAGTCAAACTCTTAACCGGTCAAGAGCACTATTAACTCCAAAAACATATTATAAGTACTTTGGACTAAATAAATTGGCATTATTTGGCAAGTATTTGGTCAAAACTATTTTTGACTAAAGCCTGCAGTCAACAGTAGTTTTGACCGGTAAGTAATTTATATATATCATACTTGCCTGCCTCTTTGGTTTAGTGTTCGCATATCCCCAATATATACCTCGACACAAATTCAAATTTAAAAAAAAACTGCTTTCGTATCGTAGCGTGCGTTCACAGACTCAGTTATCACCCATGCCCAACACATCCAGACCTGGAACAATTATGTGTTGATCATACAATAATTTGTTACGTGCGGGAATTGAACCTGCAATAACCAATTCCTCGACCATGGCAACCGCGCCGTCAAGTTTTGTCAAAATTCTCAATTTTGCATACGAGACGCTCGCCATTCTTAATATTATTCCTCCCTTTTAAGACTGGTGGATATTTTGTGCCGAGAAATACACGGTTAACTTAAGCTGAGCCATATTTATATTCATGTACTTAAGCGGAACGTGGTTTAAATAGAGCTTTAACACTAACTACATCTTAGTTTAACTCGTTAGTGGCCATAAATGTCGTGAAAGACTCTTATGTGAGGAAAATATTCATGCACTAACAATTTTATGTCATACACAATTTTAACTGCTTCCTTGGTCTTAGTGGGCTCGGTTTCTGAATGTGTCGTCTCGAGGGTTTGATTCAAAGTCAGATATTGGTTTTTAGATAACATAAACATAGCATCACGCCTGTATTCCCCGAAGGGGTAAGCAGAGGTGTACACAGGTGTACACCCACATTTCACCAATGCTGTTATTAAGTCCCATGTAATAGGTGGTGAGCCTATTGCCATCTACCGGGCACAATTCCAAACTCCGAGCTGCTACTGAGAATTTTCTAACAGAAAAACTCAATAACACTTTGCCCGACCCGGGAATCGAACCCAAGACCTCGTGCTCAGCAGTCGCGCTTGGGCCCACTAGACCAACGAGGCAGTTATATTGGCAGCATATTGGTTTTTAGGATATTCTCATTCTCAGTAGACTTCTTATTATACTAGTGACAGAGTTTTAACCACCTCTAGGCCTTTGAGATGGCTTTACACACCATAGAGAATATCTCTCAGGTTTGCCGGTTTCCTCACGATGTTTTCCTTCACCGTTTTAAGCAAGTGATTATTAATTGCTAAAACGCACATGACTCGAAAAGTCAGTTGTTTTTAACTTGATACCTTTGACTTACCAGTCTAATGGTCATACTACTAGGCTAACACAACTCCCAACCATCAATTAAATGGCATTTAATTACGACATAAGTAAAATATGCGTACAAGCGAACATCTCTGCCTAATTCATCGGTAATACAGGCTTGATGTTTTGCACTTTTTTTTGTTTTATTCCATACACAAGCTTAATATAAAATGGCGTAGACTTTGTATAAGTTTCAACTCTCCACTGATCGCTTTCACCGGATTAATATCTCCCCAGACTTCGATAAGTATGTAGAATAGATTCTGTACAAAGTTTATAGCAAATACGAGTAGGTATCCACAGAGAAAAATGTCGGGGAATTTTGTTCGAACTTTTGTTTTACGATCAATATTTTGAAAGAAGATGTTCTTTTTCATACTTATCTCTAGAGGAATGGTTATTTTAAATAACATAAGTGGTTATACATTTCATTTTTGAAAATTGTAAGTATATTTCTCTTTCATACAACCAACTTTTTATTTGTTCTCGAAGGGAAATCTTCAAAATGGCACCCGGGCTTTTGGGATAAGACATGTGGAATTTTTACCTTACTAAAAGTACCCCGGTTGTCACCATCAGAACTTAGAGGGGGGCAATGGAGGTCCTCTAAAGAGAGCAGCTCCAGAACCCTCGTTCTGCCACGCCTATTAGGGCACATCCCAGGCATCTTCCCTGAGCCTCATACAACCAACCTAATATTAGAGTGGTTCAAGCTGCGCCGGTATGACTCTGACTTGGTTTAGGAACTATTTTTAATTAGAGTTAGAACCTTCAGATTAACAGAAGATTAATTTAAGATCTGTCCTTGCTTCGGAGACATGGAGAGGCTCAGATGAAAGTTATTGTATCAGTCACACTTCTACAGAAAGACCGCACAAAGCTTTGCTTTACCTCAACTATCGTTAACCAAACACAGTTTGCAATAGGCTATGAGAGCTTCAAGTCTCAAATTATTTACAAAGAAAAAAAATCAGGCTGTAATATTCAAAAGGCGGCTCGCTCGAAGTTTTCATTCGATACCGACTTCAACTGCCAGCTAAATAGTCAGGCGACAGGTCTTTAGACGGACCTCGGTAAGTAGCCGAAGTCTTAAAGATAAATCTTTGAAAAGCATTAACGCATGCTTAGCGGTTCGGTCACCTGTATAGGGACTGAATAGATAGCAATCACGTCGCCAAAAGACGTGTTAAAATATGGATGAATAATTCGCGGTGGTGAGCAGAGGTCGAGATGGCTTACTGGTCAGAGCACCCGGAGTATTAATCTGGGAGGCACAGCTTTAAATCCTGCTCGCGACCGTATTCTTTTTCCATTTAATATAAGAACTTTAGCCGAAGTCTTTCTATTGACCTCGCCTAAGTGAGCCCTAATACCTACTTATTTGTGTGTATATTAAGGGTTTCTATAAAAACACAAACACTCGTGAACAAATTCGTTTGTGTTTAACGATTATGTGGCGACAATAAGCGTGGAGCGTGTGGACATTTGGGTGGCAATAGATCGGTATTCAATGTGGATAGAATGGCCTGTTAAAACTCAACTACCTAATTGTAATTACACACACATAATAGCGATTATTGTTCACCGGTTACGACTCACGTGCATTTTGTGTGGGATTGCCCGACTAGTTTCCAGTTTGACTCGTGACATCGCCGCGGACTTAGCTCATGTCTAAGGGCTCCGTTCGAGCTCAAAACTAGTCGGGCAAGCCCGAAAAATGCACGTGAGTAGTAACCGGTGAACAATAATTGATATGAATATGTCTCACGAAAGTTATTATACAAAAATAAAAAAGCTTGGTTTTCACAATGAATGTGGAGCTGCAGAGATAAAACTATATGTGAGTTAATAACGTTATACGTAGTTTATGATCACATGAGGACGTTAAGAAACGAACATTACATAGTACAGTAAATTCTTCCTACTTCTCATGTCATACAATCTCGGTTCCAGTCTGCAAGTTCGTATTATTTTTGTGGAAGCTCGCAAATTCACACCGCAAGGTAACTTATTCATACAAATCTTCATCTGTACAAGCTCCACGAAGTCTTCAAAATCATCTGAACCTGTAAAACTGCCGACAATAACAGTCTGAATAAAAATAGCGGCAGCAAACTAAAACTAATCTTACACACCTAAAAACAAGGTCTTAATTTCTAAAACAAATGCCGACAGAATTTATTCACGACACCAACACCAACGTGTTTTTTCCTCCTATAAACGCGGGATGCACTTAAGCAACAATTTGGCGGGCTTCCCCATCAGACACTACAATTGTTTCGCAAAAAACTTCACAAACCAACAAGCCATCCTCAACGTCTTTCCTGAAGCAGTAATGAATATGAACAGATCGTAGATATGTGCAGAAGGTAAACACCGTGTGATTTTAGTCCGTATGAGCTACAAATAATTTAAAATTACCTATTTTTGTCTAAATACAGGTGGGGGCTAATTCCGTGGATTTTCATACGCTTAAAAACAGACTCGCTTCAAAAAGTATTAACGAAAATTTTCATAAAGCTATCTCTGTCTGACATGTCAACAACTCGTCTCGGACTATAGACGTCAGTAACTTTATAACGTATTAATAGTATTTGTCAATATGCTATTAATCATCTTCATCATTTCTCTGCCGTTATCACAATTTACTTAGGGCCGGCGCAGCGTGCTCCTTTCTTCTATATCATCTGGCTAATGATTCCTTTTCCAGTCATATCATCTTTCAGGCAATTGATCCATCTTTTCCTTGATGTTCCTCTAGGTACTAGAATAGCCATCCATTTTCAAACTCAAAACTTTCTTCGCCACATGAAGATCATTCCGTCGCATCACATGTCCATATCATGACACGATTACCACACAACTTCTCGGTCAACGGCGTAACTTACTTGGGAGCGACGTGAAATACTCATTTCTAATTCTATCCCTCTGCGTCACTCATCCCATGTAAATTTTCTGTGAACAAATTCCAAAAATCCTTCCGCTTATTAAATAGTTGATCAAATCTTGCAAATCCGAAAAAAAAAATATCTGTCTAACACTTTTTTTCAATAGCCTTCACAGTTGATCGACGCCCGTGTTAATATTATCAAACATCGTGTCGAATTATCCTTCTGTAATTACGTATTCAGTGATACATAAGCAAATAAATATTTGGCACGGAAACAAAAACATGAAGATTTTGGCTCGCCACCCTCTGTGGAAAGTATTAAGAGTGGAATTATGATAATGGAATTAATATTAGGGTTCGGAGCGGAACAAATCTAAAGCTGGCCCCGTTATGCGAATGTTACCGACAAAAATGGCACATTAATGTCCAGAATAAATTCCGGCCTTTTGTATTAGAGCGTTTTTGGATACTTTTTTATTAATGGTAATATGATTTCGTTTGGCTTTTTGCCCTTTTTTTTACGGTAACGGAGCCGATTTTGCTGTTGTTGTGTTAGCACATTCAATATTGGATGTAAAAATATAATTTGGAATTATATAAGGAAGGTTTGAAGCAACAGGGGACCACTTCCTTGCCCATGTTTATTTTGAATGATTCTTCCACAGTATTCTGATCTTCATTCCATTATGGATTACTGTGCTTTTTGTTACATTGCTAAGGGATTTGATGCCAATGAATATGATAAAGAATCGGTACTGGGTGTCTGTGGACATACGATTCGAGATTTAACAAAAAAAAATAGTAATTTTTTATTGTTTTAAATTGGCAACTTTTTCTTTCTTATACCTATATAAAACATCATTGTTTCTTCAACAATAAAATTACAAACTTGGAACACGATATGTCCCAAAATTCCTCTACAACAAATAAATCGCATCCAAAAACAATCGGCACGCCAAAACGGGCCCCTTTACGAACTGAGCTTAAACGTAAATAAAAATAAACATAAAAAATGATTTTATTGTTGTATTTATAAGCTGTTATTGTGCTGTGACTTCGCTCGTGTAAGTGCCCATAAAGCCTTAGGACGTGTTTACGCAAAGGATTTAGTATACGATGCTCGTTGTCGACTGCGTAAAACTGTAATGGTCAAGATTTTGTAGGTTATTGTGGTGTTAGTAATTATATTATCGTTAGTTTTATTGTTTTCCTGTTCTATCTTTCATTTGAGGTATTCTTAGAGGAAATGCCTTGCCCTTTTCGGACGGCAACAGGCTGGTAGGAGTACCACCACCAGAAGGTTTAATTAAGGTGAATTGGTTTTCAAATTATACATACATGTCAAATTTTAGCAAACCATTGATGTTTTTATGCGAACTTACATTGCAGTATAAAAACTTTAAACTCAATGACCGTTTTTCCTCAGATTGGTTGCAATTCCAGTCAAATACCTAAAAACAGTGCGTTATTTTAAATTTAAAGGCACATCCGTGTATAGTGGAAATTAACGTAAATAATATTTTTAAGCGTGGTATTCAAAAGTATCTACTCAATTCCAATGCCAATCGAACGAATTTATTTCCAAGAATAGCCCCGCAGAGGTCACAAGCAATTAAAAGCACCCCGAAATAGGAGCTTCATAAACACATACGATACTTTTAGCAACAACAATCAGCGATTTCGTATTATAGTATTTAAGCACTGAGCAATTTATCGTCCCAAATTTTCTCAACCGTCAAAGATTATTCAGTATTTTAATATCCTTACATACACTTACACTCCATTATTCTTTCACCCCCCCACATCACGCCGCCATGTTGGACATCAACGCGAAACCCGTTTATAAATTGCCTGCAACTTCCGCAGCGCCCAATCCCAATCATAATACCGATGTCCAGTAATTAAGCCTAATTTAGACAGATGGACAACGTTTTACCCCAAATTGGATCTCACACACACCAATTTGTATTTGAGTTAATTTTATTTGGGCGACGTTAACCGTACACCCGGGTTTTTCCGCAAACTGGGTCGTGTGCGCACGCCCGATGCTTGCGAATAGGTTGATTATACTTTTATATGGCCTTCGATAAGTTGGTACTGATTGTGTTTTTGTAGGCTCCTTCAACACTAGACTTCTTTTTGGAGTTTTCATAAAAGTTTCTACGAGAATAATAATTTAAAAATTAAATACGTCTTTGGGAATTATTATTTTCTTAAACATTGAAAAATAATAGACACGAACGGGGCTTGAACCCGTGATATTGGACATACCGTGTCATGGCTCTCCCTGAGCTACCGTGTCGCATGTTCGTATCTATTAAATTTCAAGTTCCCTTCTTCTCGTCTTACGGAGACGCCTGGTAATGTCTATTTAGCAATAATTTAAAGATTACTAATGGCTACTAATAAAAAGTAATTTAAACTTCTTTGGGATTTTATACGTTTTAAAATGAAATGACAGATAAAACACCAATCAAATAAGCATTAATACAGTTACCAAAAACTACACATTTGAAATTTCACACTTGAAATTGGGTTCATCAAAGAAATGTAATTATGTCGTCGACAATTGACGACGATTATTTAACAAATATTTAAAAGACAAGGAGAAACGGCTTCTTTATTCTGTCCTGAAAAAATAGCGGCAAACAATCGTTTTTTTCTACGCGATCAGGAAATTAAAAGAAAACAAGAACTGTTTCTCATTCCACACAGGATCTCAGAATTTACTAACGAAGAAAATTAGAAGCCAATATTGACCAACAAGGTAACTGTGTTTACCTTTCTAGCATATGGGACTTCGTGGGTAGGTACGATGTTTATGCGTTTAGTTTTTATATTATGGAACTCTTTGCACATTACTGTCCTAACGTATTGCAGATTAGCGTAATAACAAATAAAAAAAAACTATGATATCTGCGAATATATACTTAGACCGCTTCTTTAGACTGAAAGTTGTCAAACGAGACCAAGAACAAATATTAATGTTATATTTATGTCGCTATATAATTTTCGATGGAACATTTCTAGCAATATTGTATAAGATGCTATGGGATTGATATATTCGTTATTATGCAGCTACAAAAATCCGTTTTATATAAAGGAGTTTTTTTTTCAAAACTCCTTAATGATGAGTTTCGATTGCACATAATAAGAAGGTTTATTTTTTTGTAATAGAAAATCCCCCCTCTAAATGAACTACTCTTATCCCAATTTATTTGGGGTCACGCGCAGCATGTATTCTTCTTCCATACATCCTCTCTACTTGTACTGGAACGCTGCTAAAGTTTTGACTATGTTTTATGCCCGGCCGCATGCCTGACGTCAACCCTCATTGGGAGCTGTGTTGGTGGTAACCGCAACCAATACGATCTCCTTCTATCTAGCTATGTCACACCAAATGTTATCCATGCGCCAGGTTCTGATGTTATCCTACTATCACACTCCACGAACCGAGCCAAAATATACGTACGTACAAGTGTAGCTTGATATCAACATATCGATCTACACTTGTACCTTTTCTCACACGTGACTGTCCAACTTCAAATCTCAAGAACATATTGTTACTGACACAGCTTAGTAGTAAAGTGAGCAACAACCCTAATACTTAATTAGTTGACACAGTGTAGGTGGATCGGTGTCTCAATTTTGTACAGCCGGGTCAACGCGAAAGAGCGGTCGCCCCGGGGGACTCGTTGGACTGACATGTAACAACAAACCCTAGAGTGTTCATGTTTCAACAAATAACGTGTAAGATGGAGATGTCTTGATTTTTTTATTTTACAGGTTTTTCTGCAAGGAAATCAAAGTCAAAAGTTTTTATTTCACTAAAACCATTTGAAGGCACATATGAAACGTCAAAATTTCGTAGCATTGCGGAACTTATTATTTTGCATGCCAGACATATGCTTCGCTGACCCCAAATTAATTGGGATAAGGGCAGGGTACAAACAGTATTATTTTCTGTATAGTTCTATCCTTTGGTATAAGATTTCAAAAACATTACAATTTCATATTTGGCACGCTTCTGAACATTACACAATAAAGTTATAATATTATATGGAAAAAGAATACAGTCGTGAGCTGTAATCGAACCGCCTCCCGGTTAGATACTCCAGGCGCTCGGACCACTAAGCCATCTCGACCTCTGCTCACCACCGCGAATTCTTCATCCATATTTTAACACATCTTTTGGCGACGTTATTGCTATCTATTCAGTCCCTATACAGATGACTGAACCGATACGACTAACTGCAGTTAATACAATGTCGTAAAGATGCAATTACCTTTAAAGTTTAAGATAAAGTCTTTGAAAAGCATTACGGTCATCTGCTCGTTTTGTTCTGTCATTTTGTTGAGTTCGTTAAGCATGCGTTAATGCTTTTCAAAGATTTATCTTTAATTACACAATAATTTATCTGTTTACTTATTTATTCTTGATTTAACATTGCTAAGTTAACATTGTTAACTTTGTAAAGTAATAAGTAGGTTTAAAAACAGCTTCATTTCTTTTTTATACATCTTGTAAAGAAAAGCGTTACAGTTAGATACGTCGAATTACTTATGCCTACTTAATCATGTTTTATACATTTACCTTTGAACGTTACTAAAACAAAAAGAAATAACAAGCTAAAGCCTAAAGCTTAGTTGATAACATTTTCATTTTCCTTGAATTTATCATATAAAAAAATAATAAAAAAGGGCTTTTCTCAAACCGCCTGCGGTCACATATTTCATTACGACGCGCGGATATATTTTTCTTTGCTTTACGTTTTTGTTCAGGCGTTTGTAAATCTGACACCTTAGAAGCCATATTTTTTTTTTTCGGTAATCCACGAGGAGACTCGGAGATAGATATTGTTGATATAAATTCTGACTTGTATAGCTCGTTTACACGCTATAATTCTCATAAATATTTTATTCAATAGACTAGAAAAAATTGGAGTAGGCTTTCACTAGAAACCCTGTTATACTTTTCGTATTGAAGTAAAGTCACATTGAGTAATTTCGCCTCTTTGTAAAGTTTAGTCTGTTTAGGTTTCATATTATTTCATAAATATGTATCCATAGGCAACAAAAACCAATAATTGTAACAACAAAACATCGCAACATACATATTGACAAAAATTTCAATTCCAACAGCTAAGTGAGTTTAAAAACTAAGTGACACGTGAAAAAACCAGTGCAAAAAAAAACTTAAAAGTAGTAATGAAAAAATGCCAAAACCATGTATAGATCGGACAGGACGCTGACCCATATCGTGTAGAAGTGCAAACATTTACGTTGCGCGTGAGTGTGTGTGCGTGTGTGAGACTGTCAGGTGGAGATGAGGCGGGGGGCGTCTGTGCCCCCGCGCCTCTTATCAGGAGATAAGGCGCCGTGGCCCCTAAGCAGCACCGTCTCGACAAACGTGGTCGACTCATCAGCGTGACCAGGTCGCTTGGATTTAAGCGGCCGCCGCCCGCCATGTTGCATACACTGAACGCACTCGCCGGCAAAATATCCCCGGGCGGCGGCCTAGATACAAATGCGAACAGACATACGCAGCCGAACAAGAACCACAAGACATCGCCATCGTCGCCCTACAGCAAACCGAAGTAAGTGGAGTTCTCTTATATTAAGGAAAGTGATTATTCTCCTTTATAAATATATTTTCTAGCTTGTGTTCAGTGATACTATCAACAAAGACCTGAATTCATTTAGAGGATCCTATTACACAGAACCTAATTTTCACTCGAGCTCTTGACTTGTAGCTCTACACCAAAAGTAATACATAACTTACTATTGCTATCTCGCTTTCTTCATAAGAAAATGACAAAGACAAGGTGAGATTTTCAAGAATGCTTATTGACATTAACTTTTCTGTAAAAGGAATTTATAGCTATTCTGAATAACATAGGTATAGTATAGTAATAAACGTTATTGTATCACAATATCATTACGACTTGATATCAAACTGTAATAACTATAAGACACACTTGAGATAAGGTTAGTTGCGTTGTTTTCTGCAACATCAATAGGATCGTTCAGTCCTTAATATTTGGGTCCTAAGCCTTTCTTATCTACAGCTATTCCTACTTCAAATCTTATATATACTGATCTTTCATCAAT
This sequence comes from Xylocampa areola, assembly GCA_935421205.1. NCBI lineage: Eukaryota > Metazoa > Arthropoda > Insecta > Lepidoptera > Noctuidae > Xylocampa > Xylocampa areola. The sequence continues at coordinate 17,367,182 of OW285207.1, forward strand.
TGTGTGTCTAATATATGTTTGTAAATCTGTGTTTTAATGTGTATTATCGATTTTAGTGGCACTGGTTTCTCTAGAGTCTTATAGAATGTTATCAGATCATCTCAATTTAAAACTGTCAACATGTGTACAACGCTTGTGTTTGCTCCGCCACTTGGTTATTACTCTGAATTTACTTTCCTCAGTCAGATTATATTATTTATGAGATACTTGTTATCACGATAACCCATTTGATTGCATTATTTTAAATTCCTACATGAAAATAAGGTACAAAATTTTCTTTCAATTTATCAATTATGTCCACGTGACCAAGCATTAGCTTCATCTCATTATACCTTCACATATGAATGATTTAATTTAATACTAGCGAGCCGCCCTGGCTTTACACGGGTGCAATCTATTAACGAAGAAAATAAGATTCCAAATTTTCTGGTGGAAATTCCAAAAAAAAAATTTCCTGCCTTGCCCTGATAATTATAAATACACAAAAAAAAAATAGCCATATCGGTCGAGAAATTTGCAAGTGATGATATTTCATACATGCGGCAACAGATTTGTATTTATGGAGATTCTAAAATCTAAAATATTTCCAGAATTTAATTGCTTCTACATTACATTACATAGCATCACGCCTGTATTCCTCGAAGGCGTAGACAAAGGTGTACACAGTTGTACATCCACATTTCACCAATGCTGTTAAATACCATCCACCGGGCACAATTCCAAACTCAGGGCTGCTCCTGAGAATTTCGTCACAGAATGACTCAATAACACTTTGCCCAACCCGGGAATCGAACCCGAGACCTGAAACTCAGCAGTCGCGCTTGGGACCACTAGACCAGCAATGCAGTTAACCAAACTCTCCAAACTTTATTAAAAACAAAGTTCCACACATATTGCTTTACCCAGCAACAAAGTTGAATTTCGCTATGTATTGCAGATTTGAAACTTTGCCCCCTCAGTTAGATTTTGGCAAGAGTTTAGACAGATTTGATGAATCGGCAGATCTGGGCATACGCACCAAGTTTTATCACTATTTTAGTTTTATTTCTGAGTGAGCCAAATTTTTGCTGAAATTATTTAAGTTGAGGTTGAATTTTACAAAAATGGGAGCCTTCAGGCATTGCCTAAGTCTTCTTTAAAGGACGGAAATTCATCTGTGGTTCCCTTGTAGTTGCAGGTGTTCATGGGCTATGTTGATTGCTTAACGTCAAGTAACACCAAAGCTCGTTTCGTTCATAATCATCATCATTCCACATTTAGCACTTTAGCAGTGGATATCAATAGGCTTCGGGTCATTCTTCGAGTTGGATCCTTTGCGTCATTATCCTCGCTTTTAATATTTTTATGAAACTAACTTCTAAATAAAAAATTTCATTAATACAAGCTGATTGTATATCCATGAACTTATATTAATGAAAATTATAACGTTTCATAAATATATTAAAAGCGAGGATAATGACGCAAAGGATCCAACTCGAAGAATGACCCCTTCCCCCAAAGATCTCCAGCGGGAACGATCCATTGCGGCCGTTATAAACCCGTTTGCTTTCTATATCATAAAAATAATATATTTTAAGTGTTCTATATTGCCCTCAAGCAAACAAAACACATGAAAACAGTTTGTATTTCACAAAAAATTGTTTTTCACAAAATGTACAAATCTAGTATCTGCCAAGGTAGCGCTGATGACGTAATATCCATTTCTCGGAAACCAGTTTTCACTGCAAAGTAGGGTGCTGTTCTTAATTGAGATTAAAGTCCTGTTTTTTCATCATATTTCTTCGGAAAATATTTTTATTAATAAATAGATACTTAAAGTAAAGAGAGATAGAAGCATATTTTCTACTCATGTTTACTACCAATCTTATTCATGGACAAGTTATACCTAACGTGACCTAAATTATTTGTTGACAATTACTAATTTCGTAATGTCTTTAGTGTGTGTGTGTTAATAATATTAAAAACGAAATGGGTAGGATTATGACCGGCTTCTCTGGATACTCCAAACGCTCATTCAAGCTATTGCGACCTTTGCTTGCTGTCACAATATAGTCACTGGAAATGATCACGGTGACGTCACTAAAAGACGTATTGCTTTGGAGGAATAAGTTGGAATAGCAGAAGTCGGGATAGCTCAGTTGAAAGAGCATCTATCGGTGAATGCAGCTGTGAACAACCTTTTGATAAAAGAAGGAATGATTGATAATGAAAATTTTAGCTTTCAGCCCAACCTTCTTAAAGAATTTCGACACTCCAATAAGGAATACTCATTCATCTAAGGGGCGTAGATTCAAACGACCATGGTTTCCTTTCTACAAAATATTATAACTTTAGATTATCACATTGTAACGGGTAAATGCATTTTAATATTGTTTATGAAATATCTGTGAGGTTACTCTTAAAAGTAATATCAATTCTAATCTTGAATTAAAGCCTTAAAATAATATGTAATGTAAAATTATTATTTTTTCCTTTTTTTAAGACGTTTTTGGCGTTTAAAAGTACACATTGACAATTCTAATATCTACCTACCGGCCCCATAAACAGCTGGTAGACTTTTAGGCGGTTGACATTAGTAATTTGTGTATTTAGTTATGCATAGAATTTGTCATAATTTACCACTAGGCAAATAAACCACAGTTGGGCCGTGGTAGGCAACCGTGATGTGCAGTCTTGGTAACATAATATGCAATATACATGTCGATTCAAGATAAATCTTTGAAAAGCATTAACACGTGCTTAGCGAACTCTAAAGTTATTATATTAAATGGAAAAATAATACGGTCGCGAACAGGATTCGAACCTGCGCCTCCCGGATAAATACTCTAGGCGCTCTGACCACTAAGCTATTTAATATATAATAACTATACATGTCGAATTGATTTTTTCTGAGTCATTGTGTCCAAGTGGTTAGAAGCCCGCCTCTTGAGCCACAGGGTGATGGGTTGATTTCAAATTCTACGGCTATTGTACCAGCCAAATATTGACATTGAAACAGCGCATTTTTAAACCCCGAAAGGCTCTAAGAATAAATTATTGGCATTTTCCAAGGACGGCAAATTCCTATGCTATATGCTATGCTTTTTTTTGCATTTGGTTTTGCGTGGGCTGTTATTTGACGCGCACAGCAAACTGGTCGAATTTGTTTGTTTATAGAAAAAAATTTATCAATAATACAAATTTCTGTTTTTAGTATTGATTTTTTTATGGACTCGGGTTTAGTCTCTACGGTATATTCATATCCTTAAATATGAGCCGTATACAAAGCAACGCCCTGTACAATTTCAGTTAATCTTAGATTAAATGGTTAATTGTTTTTTTCATATTAATTAATGTTCACCGATTACTACTGAAGTGCATTTTTCGGGATTGACCGACTCGTTTCGAACTCGAACAAAGTCCATGATGGATTTTCCACACTCAAAAAAATATCTCGTAATGCACAGTCAGTTACTAACACGACATCACAATCAGACTTACGGTTAACGGGAACAGTGAGAGGAAACCTGGACTTAATAGTATGCTGAAATCTGCAATAGTAGCCTGAAATCGCCAACCTGCAATAGTAGTTTAAGCTAGCGTGGTAACCAATGTTCGTGCCTTCTCTGTATGAAAAGAGGCCCTTTTGCTGCAGTGGGAGTGGTATTTTGCGGTATGGGCGGCCGTTAAACTACCTAGTGCGTTCACTACCTTATTATACCTACAGTCACTTTAATGAATATCTGTTTACCGAACCATAAAGCATGTGTTTGCGTCACCGCCCATGATTTCATGTCAATTACGTCACCAGCCTGAACTTTTCGCCCCAAATTATAATCTATAACGTGGGCAAACATGACGTGTGACGTCATACGAACACAGTTTTGACAAAAATAGACCAGTCTCCTTCGGCCGACCTTTTTTCTTTGCCCAATTGACTAGGACTTAGGTTAAGCGAGTACGTCAATAATATTCTTTTGGACCTAACCGTTTTTGGACTTAGGGATATTATTCGTTATATCTAGAATGGTAAGAGTGGTAAGCTGGGATTTTCTTTGTGAAGATATCTTTTAGTGGTTTTAGGTATCCTTAGGATTATTAGATCCTTTGTCCCTCTGAGCTGAACTAGATCTTAAGATATAATAGGGTGTTGAGAGCTAGTTATCTTTTGTGGTCGTGCAATCTGCTTTGTTTATCGATTATCTAAAGTGAAAGCAATACATGAAATCAATTAGGCTATACTACAGTCGGTGACTGAACATATCGAAATTTATATAACATTTAAACATAATAACTTAACAAAATAGTTAATATATATATATTAACTTATTTTCGGTGTAAACCATTATCACAGTCATTTTGCCAGCTTTTTCTATAGTTTTATTTCCTGAGTTTAGAAGGTGCATCTAGAAAATAGACAATTTCAAAACAATGCGAGATGCTACGTCAAATTAGTACGATTTTATCGTAAATCTAAACAGTCGCCTTACATACTATGCTGTGATTCTTGAATGATATTCGTGATAACCAACACACACACTTATACACAAGGACAGCTAGCAGCATAAATAGGTGAACATTTGGTGAAATTGATTAAAATATGTATAACCAGATTTTAATCTTATTATCCGCACATTGAATTCAGCCATTTAAACTAAAAAAAAAAAAAAAAAAATATTTTTACTATTCTTTAGAAAAGTGAGTCCTGAATTTCTAATATTTATTAAAACGAAATCTGTTAGATTTTTTTAAGTTAAATTTTTCTATTAACACTATTATAAATTTACACAAATATACATTTTTCCTTACTACACTCATAAAAAAAATTAAATATCGAGGGACGCAGCCATGTACTAAGCATCTGGAACCGAAACTGTGTCCATAATGAGCATAATGAATGTAATTAACTATTACAGGGTAGAAGGTAAAATAATCAATTCTACTAAAAGAAACTAAACCTCTTTGTCTATGAAACACGACTCTTCAGACTAAATAACCTCCCATACAATAACCGCAAGTATAACCCATTCAGTTAAAGAATGGGATGGCGACACTTCGTCAGACCTCTCTTTCAATTAGAAAGTGAGTGAGCAAGAGGTGAATAGACACGACGCTAATTTCAGTACCATTTTTTATCCGCCCGTGTTGTAAGAATTTCTAATTGGAAGTTTTTTTTTCTATGACCACCCATCTTTCTTGAGCAAAGTTATTTAATTTCGTCAGTAGAAGTCATCTTATTTTTTTTTCTTTTCTTACCTTCTTTCCTGTATAGTTACCGTTCATTATTGAACTGACTGTACATGCGTGTGGAGACACACAATGTTATCTAACGGTACTTGTTTAAATGGCTGCTTGGCGGCAATTAGTCATTTAGGTACTTACATTATGTCCTAGATTACAGCTATTTTGATCAACTTATGTGTTTTGTGTGTCATGAAGCATTTGAACTTTATTGTTGTAGATTAAGCTAAAGGGATTGCATGTTGGTTATGTAAACCTAGTGTCAGAGTTTAAACCACCCACTCAAATATATGTATTAAAAATTGACCAAAATAAGTGCAGCATAGGCAGCGTTCCTTCTTAGTGTCGGGTTTAGGAGAAAGATGTTGTTACTTTTAAACCGACTTCAGGAGGCGATTCTCAATTCGACTGTATGTTTTTGTATGTTTGTTATGCGATTATTCCGCCAAAAATTAATTGATTTTGATGATTCCTTTTTTTTCGTTTGTCATACTACAAAGGTGTTCCCATTCAATTTTATCGAAATTGATTCAGCGCTTTTGGAAAAAATCTAAAAATACACAGGTGACGTTTTGGTTTGTGTTTCTCTTCAGTAAAACTTTTGATGAGTAGTTGATGTCTGTCTTTTTTGTTTTTCTAAAAACTAACATTATAATTATACTTCTCAAAGTCAAAAATCAAAATCATTTATTTCAAATATACCATTTACAGGCACTTTTGAATTGTCAGAAGTTAGTTGCCACGTTTCAAAGTGTTGTTCTTTTTCATCATATAGGTTCTATTCATTATTTTGAAAAATATGTTCATCAGCTTTGGCTGATGATTACATCAGCATACCACACCATCAAACAAGCAAATCAAAGGTTCGAAAACAAGGCACGCACTGACTTTTCGCAGTCACATGTACTTATGAAATTGTATTATCACTTACTTAAAACGCTGAAGGAAAACATAGTGAGGAAACCAGCATACCAGAAAGGGTGGTGTTTAAAGCTATATCAGATTTAATCAGAGGTTAAAAATTCTGAACAACACGACACGACTGTTTACTGCAAATTTACTCGTGTCGGTTCGGTCACCTGTATAGGGACTGAATAGATAGCTATGACGTCGCCAAAAGACGTGTTAAAATATGGATGAAGAATTCGCGTTGGTAAGCATCGGTCGAGATGGCTTAGTGGTCAGAGCGCCTGGAGTATTTATCCGGGAGGCGCGGGTTCGAATCCTGCTCACAACCGTATAGTTTTTCCATTTAATATTATAACTTTATAGTTCGCTAAACTTGCGGTAATGCTTTTCAAAGATTTATCTTTAATTCTGATACTAGTTTGGCCATCAACCACACGACAAGAAGAAGAAGACAAGGCCCCTTTTCAACATGGAGAATATTTATGAAAATTCTACCTCTAATGTTTAGACAAAATAAATAGAATTTTCTATAAACACAAATCTAGACAAATCTCATATATTCTTTGAAGTGCTTCCACTCTTCACCATACAACATGGGGGGTGCCAATGGCTCACGTACGCAGAATAACAATAACTTGGTCACATATTGTGTGCGTGTGTAGGGGTGGGGGGGGGGAGACAGCAAATGTCACTATATTGGTACATCACTCACGTCTCGAAGGGTAGGCAGCATTCCTTGTTATTGTCGGGTTTAGGATAAATATGTTGATAATTTTGCTTTTATTTATTCTTTCGAAAACATAATCCTCCTTCTGGGGCAGTCGGGTCAAAAAGTCTCAAGCAGATTAAAGTTAATTTTTAAAGTTATATATTAACCTTTCGGCTCAGTAACGTACAGATCTGTACGTTGTAACAATAAAAATCTATTGTGTCTGCTAATGACTGACGCAACAGCTCACAAAATTTTGCACAATCTGTCGACTTTTTTAACGTTTAATTTACTATGATGATCTTGATCGTGGGCATATATCTTTAAGTGGTTCGGTTAAGATTGTTTGCAGCAATGATCTAAACTTATACCAAATTCCATCCGTTCAGTAATTCTATCAAAATTCACTAACTCCCAAACTTCCACACATTTATAATACATCATTTTAAAAAAAACGTTGCCCTCTATTAAAAATTGCTTCCTGTGTCGTGGGTACGTTTACAAACATAAAATCTCACATGCACATACACCCAGAACAATTATCTATCGGTCATACAAATATTTGCTTCATGCTGGAATCGAACCCCCGACACGCGACGCAGCAATCGGTCTCTCGGTCACTGCTCCGACCGAGCCGTAATTTCTTAAGGACGTAAAATGCTTGTGACATTTATCATTTTTATGACAGCCAACCGACAGCCATATTTTATTATAGAGGCACCTGGCCCTTGACCACTGATCACCCCAACTTAATCCAAAACGTTGGTAACGTGTCCACACTATTATTACCTCAAGTTAAGCTTTATTACATAGACAATGCCGCGATAAAACCATGTATATATGTACCCAGACATTAAACAGGAGGGAGGCAGATGATAAAACATATTGGAACGATAAACGTTACCCTCTTCGTAATACCCCTTCATTATCGTATCGATCGATGGATAGATTACGGTCAGATAACTGAGTAATGTACTTAGTGTTTAACAAGGATAATCATATGATGGGTCAGATGCTTCAGGACGAAGTGAAATTATATTAGAAAGTCGGTTTTCATCATTTTAAAAAGCAATATGGAATAAACCAAGATTTTCATTGCGCTGAAAAACTTTCGTACAAATCAAATCTGTAGTATTTATTTGTGAACAAAGGTGTACAAGGTCTTGCGATAGAAATGTATCTCAAAGTTCTACCAATAAAATTGGTGTACAAACAGTGATTACATTAAGAAGATTAGATAAACAAAATTAAATTAAGATGTGATAATTTGGTTAATTTCATAATTATAAATAATGTGTTAAGAGATACGTTATTCAAATTTTTATACCAAAACATATCTTTGGTAAGTTATAGAATATTGTAGGAAACAATAACAAAATTTCAAAAAAAGGTAGGTAAATGTTAAAAATTGTCTAAATGAAAATTTTAATTATTATTATACCGCTAACATTTGTCATCAAAATATGGTCATTACATAACATAACCTAGCACCACGCCTGTATTCCCCGAAGGGGTCGGCAGAGGTGTACACAGTTATACACCCACATTTTGCCAATGCTTATTAAGTCCCATGTAATAGGTGGTGAGCCTAGGTATTGCCATCTACCGGGCACAATTCCAAACTCCGGGCTTTACTGAGAATTTTCTAACAGAATAACTCAATAACACTTTGCCCGACCAGGGAAAATCAAACCCGAGACCTCGAGGCTCAGCAGTCGCGCTTGGGACCATTGGACCAATGAGGCAGTTATGGTCATAACATGAAAAATTAAAATGAATCTTCTATAGATTATTGTCATTTAGAAAATCTTCTGTTAAATAATTAGTCTTCTCTATTAAAAAAAAACCCTACTAATTATAAAAATACAAAAAATTGTTCAGGTTGGATGGATGTTTGTTACTCTTTCACGCAATAACTGCTGAATGGATTTGTATGAAATTTGGTACACTACTAGTAGTTTATATCCCAAGTAACACAATGGATTTTTATCCTGGCTAGGCCCTATTCTGTTGTAGCTAGTGTGTAGTCGCGCGCAGTAGCTAGTGGCCTATAAACGGCCCATAATTAAAATTAATTTGTTTGTCTGTATAAACATAATTTGTCATTTATAGTAAAATAACTCAAATCTTTTAAAAAGAAGGAATTACTACATTCTACGTTTGTTTTTATTATCTTTTTTTATCTTTTGCGATTCGAACATGTAATTATTGAATTCAAACGGGACTTAATCGCGCTAAAAACATAATATTTATTTACCTATACGTTTCGATCAAGTTGCATTGATCGTGATCACGAGTAGACTCATTCTCATACTACTTTTATTTTATAATGAACCAAATACCTACACAAGCAATACGCCATAGATAATAACTATTTCGTATCTATACAAATCGTTGTAGACAAAAGTCTCAACCAAACGTAGGGTATTTCATAAAACAAAAACGACTAGTACAAAATCTACCTCACATTTTATAATATCGTCATATCGTTAGCTCGCCCAGAGTAGGTGGTTGATCGACTGTGATAAGTGATAAAGTGCTGTAATCGAGCGATGTTTGGCCTTATCAGTGATAACAGTGTCGACAAGTGCGTCGCACACACGCGAGATTGGTACTATGGATATTCTAGAATATGGTACATATTTATTTTTACATTATTTTTCATCTCAAACTATTTTGTTCACCGGTTACTACTCACGTGCATTTTAGGGATTACCCGATTATTTTCGAACACGAGCGGAGCCCGCGCCAATGTAGCGATTCAAAACTTATTTTATATGTTGGTTTTGATAATCACCTTCAATAACTGTTTCATTGTAACTTCTGCGTACTTTTTGGCTATGACGGTTACCAACGAATCGATGGACACTTGTAGTACATTGCATCATGTGTTTTTAATACTTTTGTTCATAATAGACAAGCTGTAACATACGACGCAATATACTGCAAAGTGACCATCAATTCTATGGTAACCGAGATAGCCAATACGCCTGCTGGTCGGTTAGCTTTGATCGCTGAGGTTAAGCAACGTTTGGAGTGGGTGTCATGTCGATGGGTGATCGCTTAGAGTATTTTCAACAGAATGTCACAGTGTTTCGGAGTGTATGTTCAACCGTCTGTCCCAGATTTGTTTAACAGAAAATACCATTAACACTTTGCCTGGCCCAGGAATTCTACGCTCGACAGTCGCCCTTGCGTCCACTAGACCAATGAGGCAGGCCATACTTTACATGACCCTCTAATTAACAATTGTTTCATAATTCAGTTATATTCTTTGTCTTATCGTATGGTTCATCTGTTGGCTCGTTAATTAGCAGACACAACAGATTTTTATTGTTATGAAGTACGTATTTGTACGTGTCTGAGCCAAAGGATCGATAAAATAAATAAATCGCCCGTAAAGCCCTGACATGGCTCGACACAACTTAGAACATTTTTATTTCATTGTTTTTAAAAAACTTTGCCTCACACTAGGAATTTCTTCCTGTATCGTGGGTGCGTTTATTATCATCTCACATGCACACAGAACCCAGACCCGGAGCAATTATCTATAGATCGTACAAATACTTGCTCCGTGCAGGAATCGAACCTGCGACACGCGGCGCAGCAATAGGTCTCTCGACCACGGCGCCAACGACGCTGTTATCATCTCTCAAGTGTGATGGTTGCGTCACAATATTTTCCCTTACCGTTTTAAGCAATTGATAAATAATGCATCTACAATACTCATCTAAAACAATCAGTAGTGCTTGCTTGAGTTCAAACCTGGATCTTTTGACTTGCTCGTGCAACGGTTATATATAACTAACAATTTGTTGTAACTATTCCATTGGTCTGGCGGCGAAGTGGAAGTGCAGTGTGTTCGCGGATACACTTGTGCTCTGTAATATCTCCTGCGTACAAAGATCGGCGGTCTATCTAAAGTTACTTATTATTTCCTGACCCATTTCTCCCTTGATTTAAAACCTTGAAAGCGTAGCTGCTAATGTCCTGTGTTCAATTCCTGAGTTACATTATTGCTTGTCTGTGTTCTGTTAGGAAGTAAGTAGCCAGCTCGAGCTTTAGATTCGTGCCCGGTGGATGGCAATACACCACGACATCGGTGGAATATGGGTCTACAATTACGGACTTCTACACAACTATAACATTTTCATTGAAATAGCCATCCCTGAGCCGCGAATACTGCCTTAGCAACCACACACTCCCCTCCTCGCGACATTCATCGCATTGTTCCCGCATTCCAGTGTTCGCCTTACAATGGACGACAATGACATTATGGCAGCATGCAAATCCGAATCCAGATCGAAGCTTAACATTTTGTAGAAAGAAACTTCCGACAAAAAATGGATAGCCGGGCGGGACGAGTGGCAGGACGAGTGGCAGAACGAGTGACATGACGAGTAACGCAGCCACACTACGTCTCTGCCCGGTTCCGTCGCTATTTGTGTGCCGAGTGTGTTGCCCCGGGGTTATACAAAGAATTCAGAATTGTGGTTTTGATGTTCATTAAGTACTAAGTATTTATTTCCTTTGAGAAATGTGTTGGGTTTATTTTTTATTTTATTTATCTTATAAGCGGGTATTTTTATAGGTCTTAAAATAACTCTCAAGCATGGGTTAATTTATTCCTATAAAACATTTTGGACTTGTTCCATAATTTCGTAATACGCGACTGCTGAGCTTGAGGTCTCGGGTTCGATTCCCGGATCTTATTCAGTTTTTCTGTTAATAAATTCCCAGTAGTAGCCCTGTAGATAGCAATAGGCTCACCATCTATGACATGAGACTTAATAATAATAGCATTGATCAAATGTGTGTGTACAACTGTGTACACCACTGTCTACCCCTTTGGGGAATACAGGCGTGATGCTATGTATGCGTGTGTGTTTATTTTTTCTGTTTACACATTTAATTTTTAGGTTTCAATGGGATTTTGTTGCTAAGCCTGTGCACTGTCATACGACGCGTAGGTATATATATTTTATTTAAAATATATGATCAGTTAGCTAGCTGAACTTCCATAGAATATGTGTCATTATAATATCTACTATACAAATAATAAAAGGTCAATACTCAAGAACATTCAAGATAATTATAAGAACTCTCAAAACATACATTGAATCAACGTGTTTTTTTGTTCATCGAATGAAGTTAATAATTAAATATTCGTATATGTTCGAAATTTTTTATTATTGTAATTTTCCTAACACTTCGACTACTGTATTGTATAGTGATCGCGAAAACTATAGGTACACGTATTATCTACTATGAAAATTACACTATCAAAAAAAAAAAAAAATTTTTTTAAAAAAAATTGTAATTCTTCTTTCCCCCATAGTTATACCCCAATCAGAATAACTTTAAAAAAATATCTGCCCAAATCGGAAAAGTTTCAATTTTGCCCACGACGTAACCAAGCAAACATGTACTCGATTAAAATGTATCGACTGCTCTAACCACTCGTTTCTTGTTGTTACAGTGGGATGAACATGAACATCAACAATAACAACAGCACCAGTATAAACAACAACAACAATGACGAGAAGCCGGAAATGCCCGACCCTGACTACATCAAGGTAATTATAACATAATATAACTTAGCCCTGCTAGACAAAAGCCTCTTCAAATGGTAAGAGGATATTCTGAAAAGACGTTTAAAGATATGCAACATTGAACCGTCGCTATGGGAGGAGTTGACAACTCAGCGTGCAGAGTTGCGCAATCGCGTCAACATAAAAGTTTACGATTTCAAACAGGAGCTTAGGTCTGACTTTGATCAGAATAAGGACGCCCTCAAGACCTGACCACCTGCAAGCATTCCATATAACTATATTAGCGGTGTGCTAACATGCGCTCAATGCTGACGCACGGTTACTGCTAAAATAGGCTACGCGAGCTATTGGAGAGCACACCAGCGAGCTATAGCCGAATACGGCTGTGAGGCTATATATATTGATCAATACGATATCTTCCTGCAAATTGACGATTTTTGAGCATTCTTCACTATATATACCTTCATTGTAGATATGTCAGCTATAAAGGGGCTCATGGCTACGCACGATCGCATACATACGAAGGCAACAGGTTAACAACGGTAGATAGCTTTAAGATTTTTTTTTCATATTTTTCATTTCACAAGTCTATCTTCAAAATGATTCAAAACGCTTTAATATATTATTAGGTATACCTAAAGTAATACTTAAACACCATATAAAAGCAAACACATCAGTATTTTTTCTATAAAAATAATATAATCTCCACAATGAATCTAAGCGTTCGTGTACACGTCAATGACCCCTTTAAGTGACCCACATACCTTCAGAGCCTTATGATAAGGATTCTCGCTCATGGGAACGCACACGGTGAATTAAGATATTTGAATATTATTTGAAAAGTGTATGTACTATTTATACTTTTACATGGTAGCGGCACGCCTGTATTCCCCGACGGGTGGGCAGATGTGTACACATAAAAAAATGTGGAGATATACCGCCGTGACCGAAAACATCGGTCGGAAGGAGAGGAGTATCTTAATTACAAGTAAATTGACTTCATTTGAATTGAACTGAATTTAAATGGAATTATAAATGAATTTACTGATAAACCTGTCAAACGAAAGAAGAATAATTTAATTATTAAACTGATCTCCTTTTTTCGTGTGGTTAGTAACCTATTACTAGTAATTCAATTTGCCCTTGGCGAGTGCTGTTAACATAAGCTGGGGCTGACAGTTCAACATGCCCTTTGAAGTACGAAGTCACTCAGATAAAAATGTTCCTAAAAATCAGCCATGTACCGACTGGCAGCGTCAGAAGTTACTTTACCTAGACCACAGTGTGCAATTGACTATGAGCGCGCCTCCTCATCTCCCTCACTTTATTATTAAATACTTATTGGACATCTTGCTTTTACATTTTGTTAATATTAAAACGTAAAAGTAGGTACCAGTAAAATTTTAATAATTCCATCTATAACAAGAACGTCAAATCCAACATTTAAAACGTCCATTCTTTTCGGAACATAAAGGAACGGAACAAAACGCACTTGGAAACTTGAGTCGCGTTTAATTCATTTCACTCCAAAGAAAATGAAGTTTGAAATTTGCAAATGAAGTGATGCGCCGACGCGACGTAATTAAAAATGTTCCGCGCGGTTGGCCGACGGCGCGCTAGGTGGCAGCACCGCCCTCTCCCAATTACGTCCTCATGATTGCTTTTATGCACCGAGTTTGCCAACCATGACTTATTAATTGTTGCCATTAATTTGGAATTTATGTTGTTATTGCAATTATTAAAGTCATGATGAAAGGTAGCGTAATTTATTTCTTTAATCTTTGTCTTTCAATTTTATATGAAACTCTTCTCCGTCTATTCTTAGAGCAGACAACAAGAGGCAATATACAAGGGTATGAGTACAAAAACAAATAATTTTATTATCATTTTAGTAAAATATACTCAGTAGATATTATCCTATCGTATTTTATATTAAACCTAGCAACAATAAAGCAATAAAACCTTTTATGCAGAACTAATACAATACAAATACTAAACTAATACAAATCAAAATTGAACGCTTTTACCTTCATCAAATAAATGTGACTGGTTTTATATTATCTGCAAGTTAGCTAATTTATTTGACAAAGAAAATAATTCCAGCCAGTTTTACTGCAGGGCACAGGCCTCTTCTGATACAGAGAAGCAAACATGATCATTACTCTTGCTCACAATATGAATAGGACTGGTGATCTCAGAATTGCTTTCCTGACGATATCTTTCTACATCATAAGTCAGGACAGTTTTAAATAAACCTTAGCTGTTTACATCTGGATCAGTATTTGTTCCCACCTGGATTGATTCAAACCTTGGCATATATTTAAGACCTAGGCACCTGGTACTTTAAAAGTGAATGCAGAGCGGGCTCCGGCCCACAGTGACGTTTAGCTGCCTCGTTGGTATATTGGTCCTAAGCTTGACTGCTGAGCAATACGGTCATGGGTTGGATTCCCAGGTCGGACAAAGTATTACTTGGATTTCCTGTTAGGAAATTCTCAGAAGGAGCCCGGAGTTTGGAATTGTACTCGGGAGATGGCAATAGGCTGACCACCTATTATCCACATGGGACTTAGTAACAACATTGGTGATATGTGGGTTTACAACTGCGTACACCTCTGCCTACCCCTTTGTGGAATACAGGCCTGATGCTATGTATGTATACGGACAGCTGCACCCATTGGATATACTTTATATGAAATAGGGTTCAAAGCTATTGATGCATCTGTGCACACATTTGTCGTTTTTATTTTACTTGTTCCCCATACTAATACTTCCTGATCTTCCCCTAATTCCAGATGTTCGTCGGCCAGGTGCCACGAAGTATGGACGAGAACGATCTCCGTCAGATGTTCGAAGAGTTCGGCAGGGTGCACCAGATCAACGTGCTGCGTGACAAGATCACTGGAGCCAGCAAAGGTTTGTTCATACATGTTATGTGTAAGCTTAGAGAAGCATTAGAAACTTTATACCTGGACTGTACCGATTTTTTATTAGAAAACATAGTTAAAACGTCACTAATAGCCAACACACTTCGTGCTTTCCCGCACGCACTTTCTGACGATCACCCGTAAAACGCCCTTACTGGGCACTGCAAACTTAACAAACACCTTCATTGAATGGGCCTAAGTCACACAACAGTCTGCAGATTTTGTCACGAAAAGGATGATACGCCCATACATATCCTATGCGAATGTGAGGCGATACACCTCACAAGAAACCAGCATCTTGGAGAACACATAAACTCGCCAGAAGAGATCAAATCCTCCAACCCTAAGGCTGTAGTCAACTTTTTTAGCGACTTAGGACTAGGAGAATTGCTGTACATTAAAAAAGGTGTTACAAAAGATCTTTGTAGGTCGCAGTGACTAAGGGGCCCAAAGCCGCTTCCTCTAGTCTCAAAATAAATATAACCGTAAAACGCACGTATATTTATAGGGGGAATTTGTCAAATTTACAAAGCCAATTCTCTATAACTCTTTACGCAGCCGCAACTCGAATCTTATCAAGAAGCGCTCGTTAAAAATCAACAAATGTTTACTTGCTTTAAGAAACTACAGTTCATAATAAAGGAGATGTTTCAATTTCGGCCATCAGATGTACATTTTTTGAAAAAGTGGAAAAAATACCACGAATTGAGGAAAAATATTCTTTCGCGAATTTAAGCCTGAATTGTTGTGTACAAAAAGTAATAGTTTTTCAATTATTGCCATATTCTATTCAACATGGCGTCACATAGAACTTTGCATAGTATATTCGTTCGGAAATCATGTCTCATGAAAATATATATAATAATATCACGTAGACGATAAATATAAAAGTTATGTGTTCTTGTAATATTAACAATTAATTATTCCTTTCGACTTCGAAGCAAGTTTGATTTCATCGTTTAAAACTATTTTATCAACTTTTCTGAAGTGTACTTCCGAACGAAAAAATTCAAAATGAAAAGTCAAGGTAACCATGTTTTGTGACATAAACACTGTCACTGTTAGTCTCGTTCGTATCGAATAACCGTAATAATCGAGATGAGCTGAAACACTACATAAAGAAATTATTCAAAAGATTTGATCGTGCCTTGGTTAGCCACTTTTGTCTAATATTTATTAGAAAGATCATAGTTCTGATAAATAATAATTATTAAATATTAATTTCTAGGTTAAGATAACATCATTTCTACAATCTGTGTCATCATAACTCTCACGACAAATGTCAAATATTTTAAATTTATATTAAATACATAAAAACATTTGATATTATCAAACATATTATATTTTATTCTATTCAGGGGTTCGTTTCCCAGCTTCGCTAAAAGGTACATGTTATGGCCGGAGTCACATACAAAAATCAAACATCTCCTTTGATCGGAATTGGACAGTTTTTTGCAGAAAAGTTTATAGTGTATCTCGATGATTAGCAATTTCGCATAAAGATACAAATAGAACTGTACTTTAGTCTTATTGAATTATTTTTGAGTAAACCTAGAAATAGATAAATGGAAATATTTCGATGATTTATAAATAAGTATGACTACCAACGGTTCTCCATGATATTTCGTCTCTAAGCCCTTCACTATAGCTATAGTAACTTGTTACTAATGCTACTCTGGTTTCCATATGGGACCAGATGAAGCCATGTTAAAGTACCGTCCATCCGTTATTAACAATTAATTATTAACCGTAAGTGGTAATACTTAATTGTCGTGGCTAAGAAACAACCGCACAGATCGCTCGATCGCAGTTAAGCTGCGCTTGCCGCGGGCGGTCTGTGGATGGGTGACCATCATTGCATACCGAGACCCCTTCGTGCCTCGGAGAGCACGTTAAGTCGTCGGTCCCAGTCAAATTAAGAACTATGACAGCCGTTACGGGTAGTCAGGGGCCTGAAAGTCTAACAACCAGTCATACCACAAGATATCGTGTTACCCAGTAACTGGATTGATATGCAGTTGCTCCATGTAAAATACTGGTATTAAGCTGCATCCAGTTTGACTGGAAGCCGACTCCAATTTAAATTGGAAAAAGCTAGGCAGATTGGATTGGTTTTAATACTTAATTGGCAAAATAAGATGACCAAACTATAACTGTCCCACTGCAGCACAAATGCCCAAAGAAGTCGAGAGCAGTAGATTAGCAATTTCAAACATGTTTTGATTAAAAGCTTCTCGCCGCTGGAGTGAGATATTTGCGAATGAAACTGTGAACCGAAATAATTATTATTTAAATTAGCTTAGCATACCCTACGCTGATCGAGTAAACTTTGTTCGTGGAGTATTTGCTCCTTTTATTTAATTTGCAGTCTTAGAAAACCCCTAGGTATTGCTTTCGTTACTAAATAAATCTTCAAATATACTCATTTTAGATTTCTATTAAGGAAATATAGAAAAAAGTTCCTAATTAACACTTTGAAGGACACATGACGAGGTTTGAAGGTTATGACGTCTATAGACGTCATGTGGCCCTAAAAATGTAACGGCTAGCGCATATAGGGCGGGCCGTGGACCAAAGCAACGCATTGTAAATACTCCCAACATCAATTTCGTACATTTTATATGAACTATCGAACACTACAGGCGACTGTGTCTTATAATGTTCCAATGTGTGCTAAGCTTTAAGGTATAGTTTATAGAATCCTTGTTATAAAACATGATTACGTTTTGGCTATTATAAATACTTATCTAGGTCTAAAAACAGTTTCCGATCCATCGTTTGATATCCTTTGCTAAATATTATAAGTATCAGTTTCAAACAGGTTTCACAATTTCAACTATTTTAAATTCTAAACTTTTGTTCAAAACTGTCTGTACTTTAAATCCAAAGTTTCCTCTTTGTACTTTCGTAATTATCAAACTTACCAACTGTCGATCTTCATTAAGTAATTTGAGATCGGTCGACACTTTGCTACATTTACAAAAGGAAAGTTAGACAGAAGAAATAATATTTTGGGGTGATCATTTGAAACTTTTGTCCAATTTGAGAACCACATAAACAAGGGGAATCCTTTATGTGGGTACCACAGATGAATCGAACAGTGACAATTTGTTTTCGATTTGTATTGTTTACCAAAACTGCGGAATGAACTGTCGCCTGCGGTATTTTCGTACCAATACAACCTTCAAACCTTCAAGAAAATAGCATACTCCTTTTTAAAAGGCCGGCAACGCACTTGTGTCTCCTCTGGTGGATAGATCAGGTGGCGGTAATCACTTACCATCAGGCGACCCGTCTGCCCGTTTGCCCCCATATCCCAATAAAAAAAAAACAATGTTACTGTCAAACTCACGTCAGTGGGTAACACTCGAACAAGGAAAATATTCTTAATGATTCGACATAAAGACGTTAACATCAAATGGTTCACATGAACGTGCGGGTTGACTATACCTACTGATAATATTAAAATAAATCAATACGACATCGAATGTTTATTCTCCTACTATCATCTATTACAGCTATTTATAAGTTTTGAAACATGAAAATTATTACATATAAAAATAAAAATACAAAATTATGCCAGAATAAAAAAATAATAAAGTACATTAATTTACACGCGCAGTCACGTGATTATGATTGAATTATATAACTGGAAATAACATGAAATTAATCTCTGCAATATGAGAAATTTCACCCAAATTCAAACAAAAGTTATTATAAGCCCTACCACATTCAAACGAGATTCATGGCGACAGTATAGAATTACATTATTTCCCAATGTTAAGTAACTTTCATCCATAAATACACTCATGGAAATTTAAAGCAAATAAAAAACGAATAACAAAAAATATTCACACTCCAATATGTGTTTTAAGCGTGTTGTTCCGTTTTTTCGTATCATTGTTTTGCCACCCAACAATAGGGTCAGGTCTCCGTGCACGTTATAATACATGTTGACATTTTTGTTTGTCCCATTATTAAAGTCTTTTGTGTGAAAAACCCCCCTTTTCACTTGTACCTTGTCTCCTCTTTTGTTAGGTATCCCGGACAAGGTTTGCATTGAAGCAGCGTCGGTTGTTTTGAAAAAAGTATTATTTTTTTATTGTTTTTCTATGTTTTCTTTTATTTTTTGACGATGTCACGTAATTAATGTCTCTTTTATATTGTGTTGCGAGTAATATTGTTTCGCGTTTATAGTATGCTGAAAGGAATTTTTAATTTTCATCAACGTTCTTTATTATATTTCCTTTGGATAGCTCGACAGCAATAACAAATAGCACTCAGTGTTAAATTCAGATGAAATGTTTCAAAATTTTGGTAATTACAGAAGAAATTGTGTTGTTATAATCATATATAGTTATCGATTGAGATTGCGTTCTACCTATACATGTGCATATAAATTTGCATACATTGAATATTGTAGTTTTTCCAAAGTTGATTTGTAATAAATAATTAAATCTACATTCAACATTCTCAATTAAAGCATTGGTTCCAGACAAATACAACGTTTCGTCGCCATTGTCTAATATCCAGAACGCCAACGAAGTAATAATTCTGGCAACTCAACCCGATTGTTTAGTGAAATTTTTGTAATTAAGCTTTTCATTTCTAATACTCCAATTGGATTAGGTTATATATTCGTTTAATTTAGCTTATATATTCCTTTAAAATTGACGACCTTTATAGCATTTCAAACAGTAAGTCCTTTATCTTTCAAACGCATTAACGCATGTGGAGCAAAATCTATAGTTAAATTTTCAGTGGAAAGAAACATACGTACGTGAGCAGGATGCGAACCCGCGCCTCTCGGATAAATACTCCAGGCACTCTAACCATGTCGATCTCTGCTCACTACCCCGAATTCGTCATTTGGTGACGTCATTGGTATATATTCAGTCCCTTTACTCGTGACTGAGGATTTTATTGATTATAGAGGAATTATCCGGGAGGCGTAGGTATATTTCTATCTACAAAAAAATATAACTTTAGCAAGTGCTTTGTTTATAATATGTAAATAGTTAATAGTGTTCGTGTCACAATTACCGGGTTATAACGCAAAACTCGTTAGGGAGGCACGCCATCCGAGTGTTAGACACGTCTCGTGAACGTAAATGGACTGTCGATCATTCCACTGAATTAGAATTGTGCAGCACACGTTCACCTCATTATTGTTAACCTATGTGGAACTTGGTCTGTGTATTTGTTACATTAATTAAAGCTGACATGCTTTAAGACTTATTTTAATAAAATATACAAATCAATGATCAAAGTATAATTTAGGTTTTATAACTTTTGTGTGACACATTCACATTAATTGTTCAACGGTTATTGATTTACTCACGTGCATTCTTCGGGATCGCCCGACCAGTGGAGTTATTCTTGAAACTAATACCAATTCCAATCCAATTCCAGTATTAAATAGACGCCTTAAAACAACGCGAAATTTTAAAATAAATTTACCTACATTACAGTTGCCTCAATTTTAAAACATGTTGTCTTCATAATATCCCGAATCTATAATTAGACATTTTGGCATTTAAAAGTACGACCTGACATATTTCCAATGTCAATCGAGTGGAATTATTTTCAAGACTGAGCCCACAGTTTCTAATTCAAACGCAGTCCTTAGTCATGAGCTAAGCCCGCGGTGATGTCAAGAATCAAGCTTTTTTGTTTTTGTTTGACTCACTCATGACTAAAGTCCCCGTTGGAGTTCAAAACTAGCCGGGCAATCCCGAAGAATGTACGTGAGTAATAATCGTTGAACAATCATTAATATAATTCGCACTCCTTAAAATGATCACGCTAGCTTCTTTCTTCGTTTCGCGTCCTTACATTTCATATCCTAGTTAGCTTTTGAGTTAATCGCAGAAAAAACTGGACATGCTAATTATCTTTTACAAAATGTACATTTTAATGAAACTTAACTAAAAAAAGATAGGTAACACTTAGCTGTAACTCAATACCAATAATGTTGATGATTCGAAAGTTTTTTTTAAGTTTAGCTAGGTTGTCAAGTGTATTCGTCGTGTTGTAGCTATACAAATTGGTGGACTTTGTACTAAACTGTATAATCTAGGGTTTATCTGTTAAGCTTGCGATGAGTGATTTCTGTGCGTTCTAGAGCTTTACTGATTTATAGTACGTCTATGTTGAACACCTTATTTCAGACAAACAGACTTGTCTTCAATATTTAACATTGTAAATATTAAGAAATAGCAATGTGCATTGCATTTCATTGTATAAAATAACTACATTTAGCGATTGAGATTTAAGAAAGGCCTTTAAAAAAAAATATCACTACCAATTTATCAACACAACATCACGCGGGTCTGTATTCCCTGAAGGGACACAGTGTTAAGTTAATAGTAATAGGTGATGAGCCAATTGCCTACCGGGACAATTCCAAGCTTTAGTCTGTTGCTAAGAAATTCCTCACAGAAAAATCCAATAAATTTATGAAGACGTGAAATAATATCAATAACTATATAATCATATTTTAAATAGTATTAAGAAATATGTATGTTTAGTTAGTCATAATGGGCTTATTCATATATAATCATTCTTCTAGATTTACCAGGATATATGTATGTGTCATTTTTGTTGCTGTAGTTATTCGTATATAGTTTTGTCTGAAGTAAGGTGTGTTGTAGGCGAACCCCCTGTATGTCGTGTGTATGTCATGTTATGTACGTGTGCGCTTTTGTTACAGGGTGCTGTTTTGTGACGTTTTTCACTCGCAAAGCGGCGTTGAAAGCCCAAGACGCTTTGCACAATATCAAAACATTGAGCGGGGTAAGTGCGTTTTGTATGTTATTTATTTTATATATGTTCACCTCTATGGCTTTGTGTATAATTTTATGTTATAGTGACTGCTGTACATCCTTACGCCTATACAGAAAGTATTGTGTATCCTTACTCAGAATTGAAGCCATACCTATCCATATTTTAAACAGAACGTTTCCGTGGTTTAGCCGTGAAAAGGTGACAAACAACTGGACAAACATAATTACTTTCGCATTTCTAAAATTAAATCCTTCTTTGTCAGATATAATAAAAAAAAAATAGTATTAGCACAATACCACTCTAACAGATCTTCTTCTTATCGTGTGGTTGATGAACAACCTAGTGTCAGAGTTTAAACCACCCGTAGGTCTCTGACATGGCTTTACACACCATCGAGAAAATTTCTCAGGTGTGCTGGTTTCCTCACGATGTTTTCTTTCACCGTTTTAAGCAAGTGATAATTAGTTTATAATACGCACATGACTTCGAAAAGACAGTGGTGGTTCTTTCGCAGTAATTTAAAATTTATGTGGTACATTCATAATAACAGGATTTCTTTTTCATTACTTAAACGATTTAATTTAATTTATTAGTTTAACAATAAATTTGAATTGCCTAATTCAATAATTTATAACCGTTAGGCAAAATTATTCACTAGTACAAGATATTTTTTTTTAAATCCGGCTATCATTTTCATTGCTATTAATTATAGTTTTCAATTAATATTATTACCCACGTACATTCTTCAGAGTTACCCGTCTATTATTCGAAAGTGAACTCGTATCGCAGATGGCATAATAGAAGTTTGCCCGATATTATTTTTATATTAATTCACGCATTAACAACGGAACATTTTTGTGATCTGAAGTATCCGAGAATAATGTAGGCTCTCGGATAGTTATTCGATGATTTTGCCAATTTCAAGGTTAAAAATGACACTGTGACGGTTTCAAACTGACACAACTAGTACTAAGGACATTAACCGGTAATTATTTGTAGTGATGAAATCAGTTCAGGAGCATGCTGAAACAACACAAAACGTATATTGTTAGGTAACACAAGGACGGCACAAATGTTAGTAACTTAGATAACTATATATAAAGAAAAGTAAGTAATAAAGTCCATCATCTGTCATTTGTATCCATTATCATTATCAAATTATACGCTCCGTCTCCTAAAAGGAAATCAATGCATTAAACGAAAAACGATGTAGAAAATGTTAATTTTGGAAGATTTAAAATAACAAATATGTTATTAGCATGCTTCATTAATCATTTTAACGCATTGGTTTTTAGCATGTTGAATTATTTGTTACACAAATAAATGTTGCGTGGAATTTTAATTTGATATTTTACTATCATGGAACCATAATTTAAAGCAATTTTAATCATAATATACAGCTCAAGACTACGCGGTAAGTATATTATTATTTTATTTATCGAAAATGATACTGCATATTATTTTACAAAATTATTTTACTTCACAAAAGCTAACGGTATACGTCAACTTCGGATTACAATTCTTTATTTATTCATAAATGTTCTTAGCGATTAAATACAAAACTTAATGTAGGTAAAGTTAGAAGTTAAGGGTAAACGGGTTCTCCTTTTTTCAAGTACATACGTACTTATGTACGAATTGAATATATCAATAATCTGTTATCTAATATTTAACATGTCATTGGGTCAGGTCAGTTTTGTGTTGTTAGTAATTTACACTGTATCTCATGCAGAAAAATCTTTAATTCTATATAGGAAAAAAATGTTAACAAGATTAAATTATTTGTATAATAACTTTCGTGAGGCATATTCATATTAGGGGGCGTCCATAAATTACGTGAGATGTTTAAGGGGGGAGTGGGTCGAGTCAAATCTCATCTAATCTTACGTTGGAGAGAGGGGGGGTCTCGGCAAATATCACGCAATTTTTTTCTGATCGAAACAATAAAAAATTATACTATTTTGGTCCATTTAATCCAGATTGCACATGCTTAAGATTTAATCTTAAGCGTAATCGTAATACGATTAAGATCATTCACTAATTCGTTCGACAGAAAATAATTTCATTCATACTTCGACGTTATACATCTACTGACTGTCAAACCACCATATTTGTTTTATACCAAATAGCTCAATTTAATCTGAATTTACGGTACAGTGTAGCCCGTCCTTTGTTTTCGCGCCACTGTCAGCCGAAAGCGCGACTCGATGAACGAGAGCGTACGAGCTGAGTGGCAGCGACACAGAGTCAGGTTCCAACCTGCTTTTTCTTTTTACAATAACAATCCAAAGCGTTTACGTAAGAAACCCACATTTTGAAAAATCTCACGTGAGATTGGGGTTTAGGGGAGGGGGTTGAATAAAATCTCACGACATCTCACCAGGGGGGGAGGGAAGGACAGAAAATTTAAAAAAACACCTCAGTAATTTATGGACGCCCCCTTAGTTATTGTTCACCGGTTACGGGTCGGGCAAAACCCGAAGAATACACGTGAGTAGTAACCGGTGAACAATAACTAAGATTAAATTAATTCAAAAATTAACGATGAAATTAATTGCATGTGAGATTATATATTTATAAAAGCAACCACGATACAGGAAGAAATTTCTAGTATGGGGTAACTTTTTATAAGTACTTTTTTTTGTTAAAGATTTTTTTATTTCACTAGCCTATTTTACCCGGGACTAAATAAGGATTCTAACAATACCCGATATATTGTAATCGGTTTAGGTATTTAGAAGTTATGGAGTAATAAATAAACTCACAAAGATACATACATACATGAACTTTAAAGAAATAACATTCTTTCTTTTCTCTTTCTTCTAACTTTTCTTCTTTATTTTGGGCATACGTGTAAAAACCTATTACCTTCCACTTCGCCACACAAATAAATTTTACCCTCCCCACACAGACCACATCAGTCAACAAACAGATAGATCAAGATACCACTCAATAAGAATTAATACCACCATCATTGAAACCTGTTGCTGGTCACAAAACTTCCATAACAATCTTTGTTATAGCTTCCAGAAAAAGGGGGTGGCGGGGAACAAACACAATTCGATACTCTCGATTGTTATCGAACACAATGGAATTACAGACTTTCACCCTGTCTACTCATCCCCCCCATTTTTATAGGGCTGCCTAAGGAAATATGTTAAGGCTCAAGTATTGAAAATAATTGGTGCATAATGACGTCGAGACTTGAAAGTTCAGTGTTTATTTTACTTTAAAAATATTGTCGAGTTCACATTGAATTTGCACGCTGACTGAAGCTGAAGAATACGGTGACAATACATACCCGTTTTACTATATATATTTTTTTATGTCGATGAACATACATATATGTAAAATAGCCTATCCAGCTTTAAAATGTACTTTGACGTTTGGATGGGCGTTTTTTTTTGTATAAAAAAAATAAAAATAAATCCCTATATACTTTCTTTCCGTATTTCATTTCTCTGAGTGAGCATAATGCTCTGCTTTTTTAAAAAACGTTGCCCCTCGCTATAAATTTCTTCATTTATTGTGGGTGCATTTACAGACATTTAATCTTACATGCACACACACACCCAGACCCGGAACAATTATCTGTAGATCATACAAATATTTGCTCCGTGCAGGAATCGAACCTGCGACACGCGACGCAGAAGCCGATGTCTCAACCACTGCGCCAATCGCGCCGTCCTTAACTTAGAGTTTGTTATGTTTTGAAGTAAACACTGCTGGAATGTTTGAAGTATTGTGAGAAGAAAGCATGAATGTAAATAATAGGAGTGCAAGACTGGTTTTGTATATTTATTTTAAATGTTGCTGTATTTCTGTATAAACAATGTCCTGGAGTATTCATCCGGGAGGCGCAGGTTCGAATCCTGTTCGCGACCGTATTCTTTTTCCATTTAATATAATAACTTTAAATAAATATAAGTTCCTTCCTTTAACTAAGTTTTCTTTTAAGAAATACAGTCCCTCAAAAGCAAAAAAATATTTAACAGACTGTTTAAGAATTCATCTACAAGTTACATTAGAAACACATTAAGAAAACCAAACGTTCGATTTGCAAAAGGAAAGAAAAACCAGCGCATTAAAAATTAAGCTTCGACTCTAGCACTAGTGATGTCCCGAATAACCGCAGCAAAAAAAATATCCCACTAATCCGAAACGAAATTGA
This sequence comes from Xylocampa areola, assembly GCA_935421205.1. NCBI lineage: Eukaryota > Metazoa > Arthropoda > Insecta > Lepidoptera > Noctuidae > Xylocampa > Xylocampa areola. The sequence continues at coordinate 17,393,456 of OW285207.1, forward strand.
ACAAAAATAGCATAGTCGGATACGAATGTTTGGACAGCCCTACAGCAGTCTCGTCTTCATCTCAGTGATAATTCGATTCCATTATATTATCGGAGAGGTTTTTTCTCTCTCGATTGATTCTGAAAACGCTCGCGTTTTGATCGGAACGCCAGGTGAGCTGCCAACTTATGATAGGAGAAGCGAAAATATTTGTATAGTATTTTGTTGTTTTGTCGTAGTATTTTTTTTATTCGGTGGAAATTCTCGTGGTTATTTTTCCACCTGGAGGCAGAGGGGTATGTCGGACTTCAACTAACTTAAACCACACGTCTATCTCAATGTATAGGAGGGAGGGACGCACTGGGAACTTCAATGGATCGCACCAATGCGTACCGTGCGTGTGTTGTGTAAGCTTTAGAACCGACAATGTGTTAGTAAAACGTTTCTAATTTCATATTAAAGGCAAAGTACACAAACTAACAAGTTACTGGATACTGTGCTTCAATGTTTTATCCATGGAATTCCTCTTCTCCTGTAGAAACTGGATCTAAAGTAACTATATACCAAATTTAATCCAAACTTGTTCGGTAGTTTCTGCGTGATGATAGATTTACAAACATCCGAGTTCATGAACTCGATATCCAAGCATTTTTATATTTATAATTTAGTATAGGAATAGGATAGGATTAACCAAGCAATAAAAATAGATAGGAAACTTCATTCCTCTCAGAAATAACTTTTCCAACAAGTCAATTGCAACAGTTTATCCAAAACTAAATAAGAAGAGTCACAACAAGAAAATTGCGACTGTCTCCGTCCCCAGCTGAGCGGAAGTGACGAAACTTGCCGCGAACTACCCGCAGTTGGCTTTAAATAAATAATAGGTTGGTACCGAACTTTAAGTTTGGAATAATTTATGGTCCCCTCACTATCTGAGGCTGGGTCCAAGGACGCAATCGTAAATTATTGTAATCCGATGGTACCTGCGCCTAATCTTGGCATAATCGGTTATTTCGGATCGGGTCACAGAAGTTTGCTGGAGGTTACCTAGCCAGAATAGTTAATAGGGTAGGCCTAAAATATTAGGATAAAAAGAAATTTAGGATATGATCTTCGGATTGCCAAAAAAATTTATTATAGCCCCTTGCAGACGTCAGATTAATTTTCCAATTCCAAGAAATATTAACTTAATATAATAATCAAAATTTCCTGTTCTTCATGAAATTATTTTCGAGGCATTTCAACCTAAATTGCAGGATTAACCTGTTGCGACATTATATCAACGTGTCTGTTACAATGAGACCTGATTCTCACTATTAAAGCAACAATTAAAGGGTAACCCTATAACAACATCTTGTGAACATATCCGGTCTAATGTAACCCACGAGAGATCACTATCAAAGCAAAGCAATAAAATGCAGACATAATTTGAACCAGATACATAAATACAAATAAGACCCATCCCAATGCAACCCTTCACTCTTCATATAATTGTAGTTTCGAATAAACACGGCATTAATTAAAACCGCAAACGTGTCTAATCACTTTCATCAAGTGCATACCACCCTATGCGTACTCTCTGAACCCAGGGCTGCTTTCCACCAGTAAGTTTTTTTTTTGTAACCTCTTGTTTCCCTCTGCTGGGCAAAGGTCGTCTCCCCCATATTCTTCCACATCGCCCTCTGTGTGGCAATAGCAGGCCAGGTCCCGACAAATGATAGATACATTTGTGGGATAATTCAACTCTAAAAGTCACGTTATCCTCTGAGTTTGTTTCGGCATTTCTTCTCAGATATAGTCAGAGAGGAACTGCCAAGACAACTATTTTTTTAAACCAAACCGTCCATTTGGTTTAAAAAAATAGTTGTCTTGTAAAAGTATATTTTTCAGATGTATTTATAGAAATAAATACCATTTAACTGACTTGTAATTGTAATACATTTCATTTTAACATTTCTATTATATATACGTATATAACGTTGATCTTAGTAGTCCAGGAGGGGTCCTATAGGATTTTTACTTTTTACGGCGCAATGTTATGTAATGTAATTATGCTATTACTGTCATTGCAAGCGAGTTGCGTAATGACCCTGCTGAACTGTGCGAGAAAGTGGAGCGGTGAGAGAGAAAAACTCCACCAATATCACTTTACTTAAGGCTTTCTTAAGCTCGCACGGCGCAACTCTGGTGGAAAAGGAGTTAGTTGAGCGCCATCTTTGTTTAAACAATGTGTACGAGAGATGCGTGTTAGGGATGTATGCAAAGCACGTATGAGAGGAATGCAAGTGTGAGGGCTAAATACACTCGCACCCCATTTACTTACCGCTGGCTCGTAGTACACTGCTTCTTCACAAAATAATGAAACAAGTACGTTTCACAGCTCTGTTACACATTATCACACCGCTCCGCAGCGCCGCACAGCTCTTTCTCCACGAACAACCCTAGTGAAAATCTAACCTAAGGGTTGCTCATCCCCGAAAACACTACACGCGATTAACTTTCATTTTGGTTAATAATGTAAACAAGAAGGGCTCTTTCAGTTTTGTGTTGAACATACTACTTTGAAGTATCAACCCAATTAACACACGTAGGTAAATAAAATTGTGACAGAATAAAAATACAATATACGTCACAGTTTTTTTTTTTATTAAAGTAAAGTAAAATTACATTAAATAGGACTGAATTGATAGCAATGACGTCGCCATAAGACGTGTTAAAATATGGAAGAAGAATTCGCGGTGGTGAGCAGAGGTCGAGATGGCTTAGTGGTCAGAGCGCCTGGAGTATTCATCTGGGAGGCGCAGGTTTGAATCCTGTTCGCGACCGTATTCTTTTTCCATTTAATATAATAACTTTAGAGTTCGCTAAGCATGCGTTAATGCTTTTCAAAGATTTATCTTAAAATTACATTATTAAAATACCATTAGTAAGTTAAGATTGGATTTGACTAATATGTTTAATTTATTAAAAAAAAATGTATTTATTTTTAAACAATTAAAATTTATGGAGAACAATACGGTAGTAGTTAGACGTAGTTAGACGTAGATTCAAATCAAATCAGCAGGATATGTATTTAATTTTCGATTCGCCATTATTGGTTCAAGTTCGCAAAAGCGAGAAATAAACCCCTGTACACACACTGAGTCCCTTCAAAAAGCACTATCGTATATACTGTGGTTGCGTTAATACCCTGCCCGTACCGTTCGGTTGCAGTAATGTCTTGGGCAACATTTTTGACATAGTTACCCCACAACCCATAGATGTGGCCGAGCCGGCCGTTCGAAGAGGCACAGGGGAATTTGTGGAATTTTTCTTATTAATTTCGCATCATGTAATGGGATAGTTATGTTGATTATATTATTAGGGGTGGATAGGGGATGGTTTGAAGAGAGGTTATGGCAAATTCGGTGCATTTGTAAGGGTGGTGGGGGTTAGAACTTTGCTGCGCTATTTAATCAAATTACTAACGTATATTGGTTACGGTTTCCTAGTACTTTTAATGAACGGCCTACCTCATTGTGGGATTTGCACTGTTTTAACAATGTTAATACCCGAAGGATAATATAATTATTTCAAAAAGTGTTCATGATAGCAGTCAAATTTAATAGCTTTTTGTTTTCCTTAATCCACACTTTTTAGAAGATTGTTATGCCCGTTGCGAGCCGTGATCGGCAAATGATCTTGACGTTAAGCAACGCTCTGTGCAGCAAGTCTGAAGATGGGTGACCGCTCAGAGCATTTTCATCTGAGGGTACATTAAACAGTCGTCCTGACTTTTGTTAATTAAAAGCATCGCTAAGCCAAGTCAGACACGTGAGACTGATGGCTTGAACACAAAATTTGTTGTTGTCCGGTACTAAATTGGCTTCTAAAACACAAAAGAACAAGACCGGTTGTTGATAGGAAGTTGCAATGCATTGCTCGCCTTTTCCTTAATTTCCATTCGTGTAAATTAGGCTTGTTTTTATGAGCTTAATAATAATAAAAAAAAAATAACGTGGAAAATTTCTCCCATGTGTATTGCCTTTCCTTGATTACTTCATGATAAACCGATATCACGACACACCGCACTGACCTAAAAATAACCTTTTACTTAACAAATCAATCAACCACAGAACGTATGGACACAATACAGGAGAGTACAGAATGCTCACTGTATACACTGGACGAACAACACTATACAAACATATGTAGGTGTCAAAATAAGATAGACTATACACATTGATTAAAAAAAAATAACAACTTCTTCATATCGTATGGTTGATGAACAACCTATTGTCATAGTTTAAAGAGCCACTGTAGCATTTCACGTCATCAATAATATCTTTCAGGTGTGCTCGTTTACTTGCAATGTTTTTATTCAGCGTTTCAAACAAATGATAAGTTACGGTACCGAGTATGCAAAATTCCTCAAAAAGAAGTGTCTCTGTTACAATTGGCGAATCATGATAATTTTTGTCGTCAATAAAATTAAGTATCTATTAATTATTACAGACTGCGAGTAAGTGATACCTACGGCAACGTAAGATAGCAATTTTGACAGATGTCAGGTACAATTAAAAATATTCTGTATTACAATGACACAGAGTTAACACATATATCTAATGTCTACTTATTGCTGTGTATTAAAAATAAAATGGATTTTTAGTTTCTAGGTGTTATAAACACCATCATACGTTACTGTTGGTTAGGTTTGGACCTTCTGTAGTTTCTTATACTGTGGCGTCCGTATACCCACAATACCTACCGGACATGTTTGACCGGGCCGGACACGGGCGAACTTTGATCGATAGCCCGGATTTATGATCCGGTTTCCCCCGTCTTAAGTAATTGACCGGCTCCATTAGTGTGGGAGTTCCCTTTCAGGGTTCCGTACGGTATAAACATAGTTTGGGTTTTGATGTTTAGTTTATCGTATGCTCCCGGTTTTATTATTAATTTGGGCTTTGTTGGTCGCTATTTAAAGAAGGTATAGGTACTTATTTGTGGAGGGTGTAGGCAGTTGATTGAAGAAGGCGTTTGTATTCGGTTGGCGTAACATGATTTCGTCAGAATTTTTGAATAAATTAATTCAATATATTAGTATAATATTTTTTTAGGTTATAATTAATCTGGTGTTCTATTTATAACATAATATAGCAATACGGCTGTATTTCCCGAACGTGTAAACTGAAGTGTACATCCACATTTCACCACTGCTGTTATTAAGTCTCATAGGCGGTGAGAATATAGCCATATACCGGGCACAATTCCAAACTCCGGGCTGCTATCGACAATTTCCTAATAAACCCACTAACACTTTGCCCGACCCGGAAGTCGAACCCAAGACCTCATGATCAGTAGTCGCGCTTTGGACCACTACACCAACTAGGGTCGTTAAGCTCCCTAAATTATGTATGGTATGAGCTTCACGGTGACTGATGCATGTAAGCCACCAGTTAGGAGTTGGCCAATAAAATCTGGATATCGCTATAGAAGACATTAAAAGGTTAACAGTTCAGTTGGCTTATTTTTATCAAAGATGGATCTACGTTTGGCCACCAACTCGCCTGATGGTAAGCGATGGTTTGGCCGAAGATGGAGCACGTAGATCCAGAATAAATCAATTCACTTTTAAGTAGAGTGGATAGATTTGAGGAGAACGATAGCTGGAGAGTTGATGCAACTGCCCAGACCCGTCTCACACAACGGTTGCACCGGACTACATCCCAAAATACGACTAGGTCGCTTCACGGCATGGCTTCGTCCGGTGGGTGGCAACCAACCGCGTCTGTTTTGAACCACACAGGGGCCACGTGTAGGGATTCTATTTTAAGGGTGTACTCCTACTGACGCGGGCAACTCAGCCCACATAATTATAAAAACTATAAACCGAAGATTTAATCAATGATTAGCTGATATGAGAAATATTTTGATTAATTTGATTTTGCCTTATATAGATTTATGCGTTTGCTTTCTAATTACCTAAACATTAGGTCCTTAGGATTGGTCAACTTATGCTATGGCTATTTCTTCTAGAAGACGACCTACTGATTACGCTCACATAACCATAAACAGTGATGTCTGGACAGCTTTCAAAGAGACTTTGACCTCTGATTTTATTTCGGTGTTTCTTCTCGGTGGTAGTCAGATAGTAACTGCTGATGTCTTTATATAAAAATTGTCATGTTAAAGAGTTTTGTAAAAACCTATTTACAGAGTAAACAATTTAAATTCGAATATTTGCTTATCATAGACAAGCTTGTAACGTACGACGTAACCAAGGTAGCTAGTAGGTACGCGGGACTGCTGTCCGCCATTTTGACATAATACAGATACGTCTATGGCTTTGGCTTTGGCTTTTGTTAGACCAGCTCTGTCTTGTGCTATGTGCCATATGGTCGTAGACGCACTTGATTAGCTAATGCATCAAGGCCTAGCTTTGACCGTTGCTTTGACAAACCTCTGGCTTTGCAATTCTGCATCCTAGTTTCCTACTATACTAGTACTAGATACAAAATCAATACATATAATAAAAATATAAATGGATCGCTGTCTGTACATGGAAGATATATGAGAAAATATTATTGGGACATTTATCAACACAAATAGCACCCAAAACAATAATTGTTAGAATTTTTGTCTGCTTGTCTGTTTATCTGTGCGTTTGTGCGTTTGTGCTTTTGTGCACGTTAATCTCAGAAAGGGCTTATCCGGTTTAGATGTGGTTTTCACTAATATATTGTGGTACGCTTCACTCAACATTTAGTGTTTGTTTCATGTTAATCGGTTCATAAATAAAAAAGGTTATGCCAATTTAAAGAAGCACTTCGAACATTTGTTAATTATTATACACATACACGATATGGTGTTAATTTACAACATCCACGCGGATGGAGTTGCGGGCACAGCTAGTATATATATATATGTACACAATATTAAATAAAGGCATCGGTGAAATGTGGTTGTACACTGCTAAAATACACCTCTATCCAACCCCTCAGGTGATACAACCGTAATTCTATGCTATATAGACAATAGACATAGTTTTAAGTCACCAAGCATATTGTCTCTGTCCTTTGTGGGTGTCATTCTAACGCCATCGTATTTCTTTTTCATGTGTTTTAGCTATTGGTCTTTTAGTACAATTACCTGTTCCAGAGAAACACTCAATAACCTTTAAACTGAACTTTTTCCTGCTCAAGACTCAAACCTCTAAGAAAAGCTTTATTGAAACAAATCTTGCCCCTTAACCGTTGAATTGCTGCATTTGTAACCAACGGCTCGGAACACGAGGGCGACGAAGGCGACTGAATTGTTTCTAATGACCGGTCCGGGACCATAAGGCACCACTTTGTAGCTCGATCAGATATTTCATTCTGCGAAGATGCTGAATTTAGGTTGTGGGTTTGAAAAGCTTTAAATTTGACCTAGATTTAACTCACAGTTCCAGTTTATTTGTTACATAAGTCAATTTTAATTGCGCTCTTGAAATTCTCAGCCTTGAATCTCCGTCTAAGACGCGCTTGCGACCTTTAAACAGTCGGGACTGTTTAAAGGTCGCAAGCGCGTCTCCTGAGCATGAGGTCCTGAGGTTTAGCGTCTATGGGTAAATTGTTATTGAGTTTTTGTGTTAGGAAATTCTGAATACCCACCTGGAGATCGAAAACATTCTCAGTTTATGGAAATAGGTTACATGGTAGCGATGACACCGTGTGTGAGAACTATTTAAGTACACATCTGCCTTACCTTTCGCGGAATTCAGGCGTGGTACATAATCCAACCTAGCTATACATACACACAGCAAGTCAGTGTACCTATGAATCTAATCTACTACCAAAAATAGCATAGATACCTAGCTTAGACCACTTTGGTAAATCACACAGAAACCCGCCTCAAAATCACGTCACGTTCGACACTTAAATTCGATCTCGCTAAGCCCCCAACACACCAGCCTCAGAGCCGCATCGTTTACGCCGCACAAAGACCACTTCGCGGTCCTAAGGTCCTAGTAATTACATAAGTAATCGCATAGGTGTAGAGTAACTCAATAAGGAGATTAGTATACACCTCACGTGTCTCGCTCGGCACGGACATAGTGATGGCGATTAAGCAATTTGCCGTTAGTCGATCCCAGAATCGAATGACGCCGTGTTAGGCGTATAGTAACGATTGCTTCCTCGAAATCCGATTAGATTGAGAGATTAGTGTAACAAGAGTTAGGGTTTTGGGTGTGTTTTGGCTTAGGAACGAGGATTTAAAAGGTTTAAGAACATATTTTTACAGCTAAAATCTTAACGCGACCTCTCTCTTGCATCTCTTCTCCATAAGACTAACTGTACACCTAGCAAAACGTGATCAGACATATTTTAAAAAATCAGAATTAATGATTCTGCCTCGTTGGTCTATTGGTCCCCATGCCCGACTGCTCAGCATGAGGTCTCGGGATCGATTCCCGAGTCGAGCAATGTGTTATTGAGTTTTTCTGTTAGTAAATTCTCAGTAGCCCGGAGTTTGGAATTACGCCCGGTAGATGGCAAAAAAACATGGGACTTAATGACAGCATTGGGGAAATGTGGGTGTTCAATTGTGTACCTACACCTCTGCCTACCACTTCGGGGAATATAGGCGTGATGATATTTTATGTTATCAGAACGAATAAAATGAGTTTGAACTTCAGAGATCGCTTAATTAGTCTGCTTCGTTGCCTTCATACACAATAAATTACTAAACTTGTTAAATAGATACATTAAGTGTAACTAAATGAGCCGGTACACTTACGCCTATTTAGCTACTAGATTATTTATTATAATAACGCATAAAATCATGAAAAAGGTTACTAGATTTAAACCACAAAGCTAAGAAACCATGCTGTATAAAACATTATTACTGTGACGGGAAACAAAAGACCTAACTCAGTCGAAGTGAAAGCACCATTGTACGAACAAGAAATTTAATCAGAACAAAAATAAGCGAAGCGGAGGAAATATACAATATCCAATTTTGTCCCAAAGAAATCCGATGTAAAGGCACCATTATACATAGGCGTATAATACCAGAACCAATTATCTGTGATATCCAATTTCTTAAATTAATTTATCGCAACGAGATCGTCGAGCCGGCGATAATTGTAATACTTGAAAAGTGTCAAAGCGATCGGAATGGGGGCGGTGTTAAATTTTACGAGGTTGCTCCCCCGCACGCCGGAGAATTCTGATGGCTTTGAGCGTCACGATAATACTGTCAATGACAAAAGAATATCGCTGAGATTATATTGTTTAGCTTGCGATTGTTTCCATAGAGCTGACAATCTGAGATGAGATGCTTTGTTGGAAAGAAACTGTTTTCTTCCAAGACTGGAGAATTAAGAAGGCTTTTAATGTTCTGGACCGCCAAATGGTGATGCATATTATAAGACCGGACTCCACTGCAACAAAACGCAATGCAAAAATAATTAAAATAATTTTCTATGAACGCACACTAAAGGCGAGCCACACCGCAACACACTGACCAACCGCTCGTCGCTAATCAGGCGTATGTCTGCTGTCGATGTTACGCTTTGTGATGGGCCGCAATTCTGCCAGACTTCACAGTAGAAAAGGAAAGCAAATGTTTCCAGAACTCATGCTACTTTTTCTGTCATGATACTTTTTCTGTCTGCGTTTGTGCCCAAATCTTTTGAAATCACAAGTGAAGAGACTCAGGGTAAGCTCGCTTTATCATCGATCACATCTTCGTCCATGGTCATAATGGCGGCCCATCCTACAAATCTGCCATGACATTCTTATTTTCCACATTGTCGAAGAATGCCATCTATTTGATGCTAAAATTTCACGAGTCGCGTTCGGAAGAAAATTCTGATGTCTCCGTGCGAACGATAATGACGTCATCGCATCGACAAAACACTCGTTGCTTGAATATTGTTGCGGGAACCGAGTACTGACTAAGATTATCGTATATTGAGACTAAGATCTGTCAATAAAAATAAAGAAGCTATTTTGTGTTGCTAGAATATATTTTAATGTACTGTTAATTGATTGTTATTGCATGATTATGTTAAAAAACCTAAATTAATGTCTCGTTTCAAGATGTTATTTGAAATAGACTTATTTATTTCAAGAATGTATTTTTGAATATATATTATATATTCAAAAATACATTCTTGAAAGGCATAATAAGAAATAATAATAAGATACTCCCCTTAAGCCCTTAAATCATATTACAAAAATAATGAAATTTGGAATCCTATCTGCCCCAACAAAAAAACTCAATAAAGCTACCAAACAAATAAAATCGCAACTTCACACCAAGTCCACGCAATTACGTTTCGAAAAACTTCCTAATCGCAAATCGGATTGATGGCTTAAAAAAAAAACTTTTTTAATTTAGTCCCGAAACAGGTGCGTACGAATTACGGAGTCCATTGTCGGACGATATGAGCAATTTTGTCGGAGTCAGCGAGAGATTAGCGCGGGGCCCCTAATCCCGAGTATCGGAGCGGTGTGGCGCGTCATATTTCATAATACACCCCCGGTTAGGGCGCGTGCTCATTGGGCCGAGAGCAGCGGGTATATAGGCATGAAATGGACAGCTCATTAGTAGAGTTAATGGGAATGAAGATATAAAGGTACGCTTGTAATTTATTGACGATGAAGTTTAGTTTCATGAAGTGGAATAACATTTGGATTTAGACCTGTAGATGAAATCGACTTGCAGGGCATGAATGATCGATCAATGTTAGGTAAAATGACACAACCAACCTCGTAACTGTCTCACAGGGCATGGCCTTTTCTTATTATAAAATAAAATATGTTAATCACCACGCAGGTTGGCGATTTCTAACCAATAGTCCAGGGTGTCTGCGATGTTTCATATTAAGGAAGGACTTACATAAAGTATAACATTGAAAACGTCACATTGGTACGTGCCAGGTTTAAACTCACGTTCTGTTGCGTAAGAAGTAGGCTGAAACCAATCGCCTTTCACGACATTTCCAGGTAATTATTTTAAATTTCGTCCTCTTGATAAGCTTCATTGTTGATGAAATTTACTTCAGCAGTAATCTAGTTTACACTCAAGCAGCATCAACTCATTTTTTGTTATTGCCTGACTTTTGCGATAAAGTTATAAAGGTGTTCTTATCTCTTTACATTACAATGAACTGAATGAAATCCTCGTCTATGTAGACAACGTAAACATTATACATATTAGGTTCAAATTCATAATAAATTCTCCGAACCTTGAATTTACTACTTTATTCCCTGTTGTTAATTTATTGCATGATGAATTGATGACAGTCACGCGGAAATGGTACATCCATTTCCGAAAGACTCCGGATAGCTTTGCTTAATTATATATTTTTTTTTTACAAACATCTTTAAATGGATCTATGTTTCTAAGCAACGTCCGCAATAAATACATTGATTTTTACATCCAAACAATTGCTAATGTTTTTAAATTTCAATAGCAGGAGAAGAGAATTCATGGACGGAAAATATGCATGTCTATAGGCAATTTCACTCGTAAAATCACGAGCTACACTCAAATACATTAAGGTCCGATAATCGGCGACAGTACCTTCGCTTTAAATCGCTCCATCTTCCTCCAATCATGGTCAATGTAACCGATACCTTATGCCAACCTTCTCCCAACTGTCTTTCACGATAATATCTCTGGGGTGGGCCCGGGTGACCTTACAAGGGGTCTTGTGTGCCCGTCCGATTCTTGATATGTTTATTAAGGACCCCAACTTGATTATGTTTATGATATAAGATATAGTTTGGTGAGTTTGCATCGGCTATGTCTGTATTTGTATAGATAAGTTAGATTTTAGTACGAATTTATAGATAGACATTTCTTCCGAGAAATGCGAGAAAAACATATTTTATTAATAAATATCCGGTTTGACTATTCTGCACTAGATATATCCGGGTACCTATTGGTTGTTGGATTTGAATTAAGCTATTGCAGATATTTGTAATGTTAGGTACTAACAAAAATGTTTGGGTATAAGGACCAATAATGCAACATGGCTGCAACAGACTCTTAAAATGAAAATGGCAGTTTACTCATACAAAAAGTTCGTGTTGATTGAATAATTTTATTTTACGTCTGTTATATTATTCGGCTTTAATATTGACAGCGAATATTTGCGATACCATTATTACTTATTGTTTGAAGGCTTGACGTTATTTACTGACGTTAAGTAGGTATTTAGTCAGTCTGTAGACAAAAAGAAAGAAACGGTTTGCTTGTTTAAAAACATTAACACTACTTGTTAATCACTTCTTCTTCTTCTTCTTATTTGTTAATGAAGAACCTAGTGTCAGAGTTTAAACCACCCGTAGGTCTCTGACATGGCTTACACTCCATCGAGGACATATCTCAGGTGTGCTGGTTTCCTCACGCTGTTTTCCTTCGTCGTTTTATGCAAGTAATAATTAATTTATAACACGCACATGACTTCGAAAAGACAGTGATGCGTGCCTTGGATTCGAACTTGCGTCCTTTGACTTGTCAGTCCACCGGTAATACCACTAGGCTATCACTGCTTCGTTAATCACTACTTAAGATAAAGTAAAACACATAACATTACGCCAAGCCCCATTATAAGTTACTGTAAGTGATTGAAATCAATCAAAGTCATTATTAAAATCGAATATTAATAGCAATTGATTGATTTGATAAAATTACGGTACAAATTACGATTATTCTTTTGAAACACACACATTTGCTTCATATTTATTGTAGAGTGTTATTGTTACGACTCAATTACACAGACCCTTTCAATTTGACTCACAGAACATTTGCCAAGCAATAATGATACACAATTTATGAAACATGTGTGTGACCCATTAAGCTTATACGTACAAATTTATAAATTTTTCAATGTCTCCTTGATAAATAGTAAATAATAATAAAAATAAAATTCTTCTTCCATATTTTAACACGTCTTATGGCGACGTTATTCGCGGTGGTGAGCAGAGGTCGAGATGGCTTAGTGGTCAGAGCGCCTGGAGTATTCATCCGGGAGGCGCAGGTTCGAATCCTGTTCGCGACCGTATTCTTTTTCCATTTAATATAATAACTTTATAAATATTAAATCTCGCAAAAATTAGCTTATGGTCCATCACTTATAGATTGTCAATACAAAATAAATGTGTGTAGGTAATAGGAAAGTACTAATTTATATATTAACTTCATGTACTGACGGCAACGTGTTGAGTCATAGTTTCAATTAAGTTGGGACGATTCAACAGTGTCGAGTATTTCCTATTCCTAGCGACGATATAATAAAGTGCCACATAAAAGCGCTTTCTTACAGGAACACCAACACGCATGCGAAACCCTCAAGAAAATAAAAGTGTGAACCTACTTTCGACGCCACTTGACGTCATTGAAACGAGTCCTCAACGCTTTGAACCCCACCTCAAAAGTTCCGTTTTCGACTCACAAAAAACCCCTCTCATTTCCATCTTCAACCGCCAAGTTGATCTATATATGTTGAGCAATTCCCACCCTTAGACCTTTATACGTACACCTACATACCGTTTGCAACATCAAATCCTGGATTTATTAAAATTACTGAACCATAATACATACGTATTGGTTCGCCATACCCTATATGGGTGAGACGGGGCAAAATGATGTATTGTCGGATAAGACAATGTAGCGGAAAGACTGACCCAAACCTACCCGGGTCAACCTTTCAATTTCCTTGATTGTGACCGGACCGCATAGCTTCGGTTTTATTTCTTTATCTATAGTGATGATTTCTTGTGGGTACGCGCCAATGCGGGAGTATGAAGTGGTCTGCGAGACCAAATTGGTCTGATAAAGATGAACCTTCGATTAACACTTCTGTAGGAAATAATTCGGTTTTTGTTTGTTAGTATATCAACGAGGCTTTTCTAGAAACAAATACACAGAGATACCGGTAGAATTTATTTCGTAACATTTTGGAAAGTTCTCCTTTGTAATAAAACATCGTTATGTGGAACAATATCTGTACCAGAATTCTGGAATTGTAAGATTAAATTTTGCGTCACTGCACTCTAAATTTGAATTGTGAAGTCAACCGTAGATATTTCCATAACATGACATCACGCTTGTCTTTTCAAAGGGTGATGCAGAGGTGTACACCTACGTTTAACCGATACAGTTATTAAGTCCCATGTGTATACCATAGGACTTAATAACTGTATCTGTGGTGAGCCTGTTTCCATCTAAAAGGTACTATTCCCAACTCCGGGCTGTTACTGAGAATTTCCTAACAGAAAAACTCAATAACACTTTGCCCGACCTGGGAATCGAACCCAAGACCATGACCTCATGTTCAGCGGTCGCGCTTAGGCCCACTAGACCAACGAGGCAACTCTTAATAACACTTTATCCGACCCGAGAACCAAACCCAAAACCTCACGCTCAGCAGCCCCGTAAACAATGGAGTCAGTAGACATGAAAATTTTTCCGTTTCCCCTAACAACACTATCACCATTCCATGATTGTAATATTACTTGCCAAGCATAAAAAAATAGTAAACAATTTATTTTTTATTATTGATGACGGACGCACTCTAATATCGTGACAATACCCAGAAAAGGTATGATTGATAGTGTGAGACCTAATACTCCTACGATGGGGTAATGGTGTAAATAAAGTAACCGCTAGATATAATGTTATGACAGTTAACTGGTGACATGATAAATGTAGTTGATGGCTACCGAATTTGTTTATCTATTTTTGTAGTATACTTTTCTTTTAAGCTATTGACTGTTCAACCAAGTTATACGTCGTAAAGTAAAACGATTAATACGTTTTAGTTATTTATTGAATAGATTCAGGCGTTAGTTTATGTTTTTACCGACGAAATATACAACAATCAATAATAATTATACGTGAATAATTTTGTATTGTAATTTTTTACTCGACTGCCCAAAAGAAGCAGGAGAGTAATGTTTTATTCCACCATAACATCTAAACGCCTGAACCGATTTAGATGTATGGGGTATCATTACAATTCTTACATTGTTCCGGGTAACATAGGCTTAAAATAAGATTAAAAAAATATATAGTGACTATGACACTAAAAAGTATGAAAAAAAAATCACACATTGCAGGCGTGTTTTGTTTTTATTATACTATATTTAATCTTGTTATATTTTTGAGATACAATTTGGAGTTTCTAATCCCATGTTTCGGAAGTCTAGGACTGGACATAACGTACTACTGCTCACAGCCATCATTTACGGTACATGGTCTAATACTCCTGACACAGTCATCAGAACGCACAGATCCGTTGACTCCACCTGACTGCCCATAGGACGGCCTTTGGCTCAGCCAGAGTAATTGCAAACGGTGACATACCTACGTCCAAGCAAAGTCAACCTAATACAAATGTATTTGCACCCAATGAAGGATAGCATCTCCACCAAGCTGTAGGCTAGCAATATATTACTTCATGCTACCCATATATCTACCAAAGATTATTGCGATAGGGAATCCAATATATAGAATTATCAATAATACCGCCCTGTCTATACAGTATATAGGGCACATACATCACAAATTTACCGGAGGCATTAAGTCACTTTGGCAGAATAATGCTATTACAAACAACGTTTGAAAACAAACTCTTAACTTAATGATAATACGGTGCAAATTGGAGTGGATGGTCACTTAATATTTTTCGCCACTCGAAAATATCCAACGTGTGGCCGTCGCATTCCCTTGCCGGGCTATGATTGATGGCCAGCCTAGTGGGCCGGATAAGACAATGTACCGGAAGGAATGACCGGGCCGGTTCGGCTGATGCACCGGCCCGGGCACCGAATTATACCGCCACATTGGAAACTTCATACGGTTTATCGTACGGAATAATGAAGAGGGCGCAGCCGAGTGCTTTATGTTAAGGTAGGTCGAAGGTCGAAATAGGTTTTATTTTATTGGTTCTTAGTGAATTTCTTCCTGTATCCTTTTATTACGTGATCGAAACACCTGAAACAATAAAGCATCAACAATATACCAGTACTTTGTTTGCCCTATATATCACTCCAAGGTCCATTTTCCCTGTGCCAAAATTTTATACAATTGGTTCAGCGGTTTAAGCGTGAAAACGTGACAACAAACAAACAGACGGTGTTACTTTCGCATTAATAATATTAGTTTGAATTATTTAATTAATTCAACAATTTTAACATAATTCAATTTCATATTCTGCAATAGCGCCACATGATAACAATATTAACTTAAAATTTTTACATTCTCAATATGAGACTTGCTAATTTTGTTCGAGTGTAGAAGGTACTTGACTACTTTATATTGTATTTTTTTAATTAAGCTCCAATCCTGAGTGGGTTTTAATCGAGACAGAATTAATACGCAATATTGCTGAGTACAGCGAAATGTTAAATTACCTTTTTTTATTACGTAGCGGTGGTAGTGGGGGGATATATTTAAGAAATTACAACTTTGGGGAAGCCAGACTGAGAGTGGGCGCTTTCAAAATAGGTTTTCTAAGATATGGTAAAAATATATTTCTATCTTTCTAACCTTTAATGTCTGTTTTTAAAACCTGCCTCGTTGGTCTAGTGGTCCCAACCGCGACTGCTGAACTTGAGATCTCGGGTTCGATTCCCGGGTGGGGTAGATTATTATTGAGTTTTTCTGTTAGGAAAGTCTCAGTAGTAGCCCGGAGTTTGGAATTGTGCTTGGTAGATGGAAACAGGCTCACCATCTATAAGATGGCACTTAATAACTGCATCAGTGAAATGTGTCTGTGCAACAGTGTACACCTCTGCTTACCTCGTCAGGCAATACAGACGTGATGCTATCTTATGTTATGTTTCTAAAATATAAATTTTAAAGTAACTAATTTGTTCAATATTCTATGTTAAAATTTCAATTAATTTAACTCGTGTTTATATATTAATCCACACCAAAAACCTACCTCAATTTCCTAATTAAAATTGGTATTTGCATTTAATCATTTCTATAAACATTGGTCCTTCAACGTGTATACGATTTTCAATACCGTGTTTCAGAAATTGGGGATTTAGGCAACTAAGTGTTGTAACATCCCGTTGTGAGCCGAGTTATATTGTATTCCGTAGTTGACGGGCTGAAATGAATGTTGCTTTACGTTGAAATCCGAGCAATGGTGTGTCGTATCCACAGTACTATGTTATATAAAGTATGCTTCGTTGATCTAGTGGTTCCAAGCGTGACTGCTGAGCAGGAGGTCTTGGGTTCCATTCCCAGGTCGGGCGAAGTGTTATTGAGTTTTCTGTTAAGACATTTTCAGTAGCAGCCCGGAGTTTGGAATTGTGCCCGGTTGATGGCAATAGAGTCACCACCTATTATATGGGACCTAATTACAGCATTGGTAAAATGTGGGTGTACAGTTGTGTACATCTCTGCCTACCCCTTCGGGGAATGCAGGCGTGATTCTATGTATGTATATAAGGTATATAGAGCGGTTGTTTTGGCCGGTAATGGTAATTAAAATCGAGGTAAACCAGACATACCTATTTGGGAAATGCGTTGAGGTAATAGTGGATCCATACACACTTATGTCACATACTTAGCCTATTACTGTACTAATGCAAGGTACGGTCCACTTCTCATACACAGAAGGCACGAGCTTTAATCACCACGCTAGCTCACTGCAACTTGACAACTTCTGACAACTAAATCGAGGTTTATTCATAACGTTTTCTTTCACCGCATGTCTTAGATTAACTAAGAAAGTACAATATGACATTGGTAAAGTCACATTGGTACATGCAGACGGACGCGAAACCGCTGGGCCACTACGTCATTAATGCGACACATGCAATGCAATCATGAGTTGATTTGCACTATGACAGCTACCACCGCAAGACCTCCGAATTATGTACCAATGGTTACCAGGGTAACAATGTCTGTACGCATAACATCACGCCTGTATTCCTCAAGGGATTAGGCAGAAGTGAGTCAAAATCGCTTAAGTTTATACTTACACCCTGTACACGTCTTCAAACAAAAGATAGTCAAGCTAGGTAGACAACAACAAGAGCCTACGGATGCTATTGCTAGGGTACATGTATATATCACTCCTATCCAGTTACCTATGTACAATTGTACGTAGGTACAAAGGTAGGTAGTATTGGAGAAACTGAGATCAAAATCTCGAGCAAAACAAAACATTGAAAGCATCCAGATCTCGAAGCCACTGTCGTGTTTGAAAAATATTTCGTATTTGACACGTAAATACTTTATTATTGGAGCAGTCCATATAAAGTCATAACCTTTAAATCAAGTAGCCCGAAAAACTTGTAAAAAGATGAGAAATATCTACCTCTCAACAATTTAAAATGAATAATTTCAATATCTGTAAAAAAAAATGAAAAGCAATTAGAAAGTGGGAGAAGAATACATGCTGCACCGACCCCAAATAAATTGGGTTAAGGGGGGTCATGAAGATAATGATGATCTGTAAATTTTTTTGCCGCTTTGCCAAATATTCGAAGCAAAGCAAAACCCCCGTATTTTCATATTCTTCATAACCTTCTTTGCATACATGTAAGTCGAACCAAAAACATAACAAGAAGACCGACCCTCATTGTAACAACCTTGTTAAAAAAGGAAACTGATGCATGCAAACTGAAAAGGTCACGACATAAAGCAGGCCATTGTCTACAACCTCCTTCATATTTCTTTTATTCATTCATACCAAAGACGTTTAAAATAATGAGTTTTTATTTAGTGTTTGCAACTAAAAAACGTTCTTTCATTACTTTTATAAGAAAACTCTTTTCTATTTTACTAGGGTTTCTTAGTAACAAGTTGAAGTTTGAATGCAATTCGTGAAGCAGCGAACTTGGCAGGTTCAAATGGGTCTTTATTTAAAACGGTCGGTGTTTTGAAGGTGCTGCGGGTAGTTCGTTTGTCGAACGTCACAGTCGTAACTGCAAACTTCTCTGAATAAATACTACATTTTCTATTTTGTTTTTATTTGAAAGGATCTTGAGATCCTACGCCATCTTTAGTTACCTACAGAAAGAATATGAGTTACCAATTATCGCTACAATTCGTAAATAGCGGTGAAATTTACTAGCAGTAGTAACATTAATAGAAAACTTTCTTGTCATCATCCACTCTGGCAAAACGCCCTTTTATATTTTTATCCGTGAATCTCCGAATAGGGCAATAAAATTTTAGAGTAAGACCGAAATTAAAGTGATGATCCGGCTGATAAAATGCAGAAATCACTTCTTGCAATATCTACAGTAACAAATCGGCCAGCTCACTCTAAGCCGGAGATTATACAGGATTAAGTCCTCTATTCTGCAAGATATTCCATATAGTCGAAAGCGAGCATTCTATGCTGAAGTTTACGGAGAATATCATATAACTGTGACTTGTTCCCTAAATCAAATGCCACTTACCAAAGTTCGCCATTATGGCAGACGTGCCGGAATAGACTGTTCAAGAAGTTTTATATGAAACGGACTTAGAAACGAAAAACTACTGGAGCAGAAGATCTATTTTGTGTTGTGAAAAGATGATTGTTGTTGGAAGTTAAAAACTAGGGCAAGAATGAGGGGGTAAAGAAACTTGCACTCCGCTAGCGTATTATTTTGCTATTTGCTGTCCGTTTCTTGTTTTGTTTCAAGTCTCTGATTAAGGACTAATTCGATCATAAGAAAAATGATTATACTCCGAAAGCAATACCAACGCAGAAACTGTTATTACACTGAACACAACTTAAACAAAATCTTCGGTTGCATCTTATAATTTGCAAGTACAAGTTGAAATAGAACATAAGCACAAACTCATACAGAAAATTGAAACATAAAGTATGAACAATGCCAACCTCAATTTGAATCCGAAACTGTGCCACATTCAGCATATTTACTCACCCACGAACTTTATAACGCAGTCTCTATTCTAATGAGTTAAGTCTTCACAACTAGTTGATATTACGTTGCGAGAAGTTTACGAAAGGAACTTCGAACTTCACTTGAATACTAGCCATTATTATCCTAACACGGGTTGAGGTAACCTCCTCACAACCAGATACGTGAGACCCCTGGATATTGCAGAAAATTCCTTCTCTGCACATAAGTTTATGAAAGTCAAAGCGGCAGGGGAGGTCTGATGAAATTGGTTATTTGGTATAATAGAGAAATGTATGTATAACGCGTTACCATTGCATTCGGTTCACGTTTCGACGGATTGAAATCGTGGTATATCGGTTTGCAACGAGTTTTCGCACAATAGTAATAAAAATTGAGATTGTTCTTGGGAATTACAGATATTTTTAAACGAATTTCAAATAACGGTTTGTTCTAACAGTTCTTAGTCAAAATGAGATAGGGGGGATCCCTATTTCATTTTGTAAAGTAACTTATTCCAAGTGATCCTATATATGTTTCTGGGTTATTGGATAGCGTAGTCCCTATATGTAAGTTTTGAATTTCTCTTGAAAGAATTTCCAACATATTAGTTTCGAACGTTGGTTTCTGGATCTGTAATGTATGTTTCTGATTTTAAATCTATACTACCTTTTATTTATTTCGACTTGGATAGAGCTATAGATTCTTAGAACTCGTATTGTCCTTTGTCTCAGCTATATTACAATACCTTCAGATATGTCAATTTTAGCATGTAACTCAATAGAGTTATAACACGGCAATCCGTAATCGTCATTCGTCAGCCTCTATTATCTATCTGTCAATATATTATTATATTAATTTAAGTAGGTAGGCAGAATCTACCTATATAATCATCAAACTACCGCCAATGGTAAAAGGCGCGATTTTATTTATCTTTAGCATTTCTCTGATAATACTAACTTATTTTTAACAGAACTCGCACGTTAACAACCTTATGCTTTCTGAATTCTTTTGATGCCAATCAATTGACTCCCACGTGCCTTATAAAAGACTTTTGACATTTGACGCTTTTATCTTACGCGAAAATTATCTGCTTCATAAACAAGTTCAGGAAAATTGAATTCTATATATTTTTGTAATAAAATTCCTTTCATAAATTTTATTATTGAGAAAATATTTAGATAATCTTGTTCTACTTGCGCAACAAGATGGTTGTCCGACATTGTCAACATAATTCTAGATTTTACACTACAATGTAGGTACATTGTATATTTCTATAGAAAGACGAGTGATAAGAAAGAATGCTGCTGCATTAGTTTAGTGGGCGCAAGTGTAACTACTCAGCGAGAGGTTCTGGGTTCGATTTTATTCTTTTACAAAAAGGGCACACGTGGAATTTCTCCTGAATCAAGGGAGCGTTTACTGCGTTTACAGCCACGAATCTCACACGCAAAGTGAAGTAAAGTGTTAATCGAGATTTTTGTTCGGAAATTCTCATTACAAGCTCGTAGTTTGAAATTTTGTCCGCTAGATGGCAATAGGCTCACAACCTCGGACGTGAGACTTAATAATGGCATAATTGAAATGTGGGTTTAGGCACTCAGTACATCTCTGCATAACATTCTGGGGAATACAAGTATGATGTTATACTGTATCTGTATGAGAAGTTGACTGCCTCGTTGGTCTAGCGGTCGCAAGCGCGGCTGCTGAGCGTGAGGTCCTGTGTTATTGGGTTTTTCTGTTAGGAAATTCTCAGTAGCAGCCCGGAGTCAGGAAGTTGTTGGTGTGACACACCCGTGCTTAAGAGAGCATGCATCGTGTCGGTTTTCCGTCCCATCGGACTATGAGAGTGAAGGAAGAGGGAGTGCCCCTGTGTTTGCTCATACATTTGTACACAATTATATCTCCTACGTGCTTGGCTAATCTCCGTGGAGATAGGTCGCCGTGACCGAAATACGGTCGGGAGGAGTATTACTATATGTTAAGTAGAAAAGTAATGGGTGCTATGTAGGTACTTTACGCAGCCTTAAGTTTTTATATCCATGTACACTCTACGCAAAGAAGTAATGTGTCATTCATGTCTCTACTCAATTTTGTACAGACTCGCTTCTTAGTTTGACATCGATTATTGATTGCTTTTGTTTTCCCATCAGGCGCTTTAACAAGTAAAAATTTTCAGACAACTGTGGGGTTACTGTTGAAACTAATACCAATTCCAATCCAATTCCAATATTAAATAGACGACTTAAAACAACGAGTAATTTACCTACATTGCAGTTGCCTCAATTACTCTTGAAACTAATACCAATTCCAATCCAATTCCAATATTAAATAGACGACTTAAAACAACGAGTAATTTACCTACATTGCAGTTGCCTCAATTTTAAAGCATATGTTGTCTTCATAATATCCCGAAACTATAATAATTTTTTAGACATTTTGCCATTTTAAAGTACGAACTGACATATTTCCAATGTCAATCGAGCGGAATTATTTTCAAGAGTAAGCCCACTGTTTTGTTAATATTTTCAAATGGATCATAACATTCGAATAAAAACCTGTGATGTTACTCTTGTAACTAATACCAATTCCAATCCAATTCCAATATTAAATAGACGACGTACAAGAACGCGTAATTTTAAAATAAATTTACCTACATTGCAGTTGCCTCAATTTTAAGGCATGTCGTTTTCATTATATCACGAACCTATATTTTTTTTTTGACATTTTGGCATTTAAAAGTACGAACTGGCATATTTCCAATGTCAATCGAGCGGAATTATTTTCAAGAGTAAGCATTTGATTTCATATTCATCGAATAGGTACCACATACCTACATACATCAAAACCGATATCTACTAAAACAGTAATATTAGCATTTCAAGCGGAGTCAGCGCAACTTCAAGACATGTTATGTTCTGGGCACTGCCTCACGTGGTTACAATACACCACATATTACACGTCTAGTTCGGTGAGGCTTTACAAACATTGCCGACGCTACCAACCGTGTCCGCCTTTTGTGCTGACCGTACGTACATCTGACGGGAATGGGGAATTTTTAGAATAGAGCGTTTGTTAGGCCGTTTGCACACGGTGATACTTTCTGTTGCGGGATGTTTGTTTATATTTTTTTATTTGTTTATTTATATTATGTTTGTTTATATGCTTTTCGATGGTGTGTAAAGCCATGTCAGAGACCTACGGGCGGTTTAAACTCTAACAGTAGGTTGTTCATCAACCACACGATAAGAATAACACGATATTTGCTAGTAGTACCTAAGGTTTATATGAACATAGTTTTAATTTGTAAGTCCATTTAATAAGCCTAATAATTTAAATATTTACTTATAACCAATATGTTATTACAATAACAATTCAATTCATCTGAATTATAAAATACTTTAGCAGTAATAAATTGTTAACATGATTTCATAAGAATATACCACATTTCCTGAAGGGTTAGACAAGGGTATATACCCACATTTCACCAATGCGTTCCGTATTTTGAGTTCCGTAGACAGTGAACCTATTGCCATCTACCGAGCACCATTCTAAACTCGGAGCTGCTACTGAGAATTCCTAACACAAATCTAAATATTTTTTTGTTGGGAAGACCTGGGTTCAACTCCCGGGTTGAACCCAGGTCTTCCCACACAGCAGCCGCGTATAAGACCACTAGATCAATAAAGCAGTTCAACATTTTGTGTACCTAGTTAAACATATTTCAGTAAAGTATAAATCTACGCAGCAACTATAACGCAACACCCGGCAACTTTACTTACCAACAATTCAGTAAACAGGTGTATAAAACGTCCTATTGACTGCATACGAAGCCAAACAGTACTGTCGTCTGGCCAGCAATATCTCCTTGAAGCATCGTCTCGAACATGGATATTAGAACGCGACTGAAGTTACAAAGCTCTCTCTGTAAAGGTATCCGCGCCATTCCCGTTCAATAGAGATGTTTTCAATAAAACTGCTCGTTCAGTGTGCAGCCAGCCGAAACGTTCGTGTTCGGTTAATTATTTTGGAAGTTTGGTGTACTGGTGGCGTGATTAAAATTTTGTTTTGGTGTATTGGTATGGTTGGGTTGTAGTGAATGTTAGTTAGGTATGTTTTGGCTGTGTAATTAATTAGAACGTTCGTTAATATTAGGGTAAATATTGTGAACTAGCTGTGTCTTGCTTCCCCTTTTTTGTTTTAGTGAGGAAAATCTGTCGTGGACCTACCTGTGCCGGACTCCTACTATATAAAAACCACACGATCCTTCTCTCACCTTTACCGAGATCCCAGAAGGCTATGGTCCATTTAAGGGCGTCGACAGACGCTCCCGGGTTTTTGCAGGCTTGCCACAGTTAATCTGCACAGACACTTCAGTGTGGCGCATGTGCTGAAGCACGGTGCGCGGCCGTATTGGGCCTGGTGCTGTTCGGACGTGGCCCGCAGTCCACATTTGTTAAACGCCCTCAAGCACCAGGCACGTCACCTGCGCCAAGGGTGAATGCGGCTCGCCTCTCTCTCCGTTTTCGCCGCCTGCTTCACGAGCATGACCCCTTCGGAGAAGGTGGCAACGGCTCCCCGTGCGCCTGCAAATTGCTCTGCAGAGGAGTTTCTCTTTCCTCGCAGGAACATGTTCCCTATATAACTTTTTTTTTTATTATCTTCGTAACATACTAAACAACCAAACCTATTCAGTAGTTTTTGCATAATTCATCCAAATTTACAAACATAAAGAGATCAAAAACTTCAATTTTATAATATTAGTAGGAAGTGAGAATTTCAAATTTAATGTCAGTTAATGTTATAATTTTTACACATAGCTTAGCTATGACTCCAATTTGAATTAAATATTAAAGTGATAATTCTTTGACTTAACTTCCGTCACCTGCAAAATTAACAAAGAATAAAAAGCCAGCACTTTTCCTCCTAACTGAACTTCTTAAAATGACTATACCTTACCTTTAACTTTTTAATTTATTACGTCAAACCTCATTTTTCTTTCCCACTTTTTCTCCTTCATACTTTTACACGTTTTATTTTAGAAAACATGCAGCTTCAACCGAAGTGCTAATATTATAGTTGATAGAATTTACTAAAAATCTATTATAACGTCAAAATCTTAATTCTTGGTCTTTATCTTGTCTGAATTTATAACTTATTAATTAATCACAATATGAAAAAGAATATTCCGGACAGAAACTTGTGACAATCATTCTAAGCTAAAATACACCGCATGAAAACAATTATCTGAAAATATTAATATTGTATCGTGTACCGAGCTAAACTAACCATGTTGGGTTTGCCCCACATGCCTCATCAACCGCGCTGCCAACCTTTACCGTCATAAAAATGCAGGGAAAAAGACGACCCATTAATTTTTTTACCCGGGTCACCTCTACCCGCTTATAATCACTCAATCCGCAAGTTTAACGTGTGATATTTCACGTGGAAATAATCAGAGAGAAAACCTCGTCTGATCTCCTGTTTATTTTCGTCGTGGAACAAACTTTGGGACAGAGACACTGCCCCCAAAAGTTGGAGGGTCGGAAAAAATAGACCCCAAACTAATGGAGCGTGTGACGCGGATGAACTTTAGAACTTGCTTATGTCGCTTCTGTGTAAGAATAGCTATTCATTGGCGATTTTGCGTATTTTTGTCGCGTGTTTTGGTTAAATGATTTAAAAAATTAATTTTGATTCGTTCATAAACTCACACAACTCTGCTAACAGCTTTTCTGTTGATATGATATATTTATATTGTTCAAGACGACACTACTAGCGACATCTGTCTTTCGTAATGATAGTTTGCGCACTGGTGTGAACTAAGCAAGCTGTCAACTGTCATCGGATGGTTTCAGATGGGTGCGACAAGGGCAGCACATTCAACAAACTTCACTCCTCTCGACAAGCTCGTTACCTATGTCGGTTGTACGTTTTTATCTTGTTAACATTTTATTTAAAATAAACGTTGTTATTTCGTTAAACTTAATATAAACTTCATTGAAGACGACCCTGGCTGTATTTCCCGAAAAATCCGATCACAAGCTCAAACATTGGTCCTTCGAGCCGGATATCGAGAACTACGTGGCCACGTGGAACGTCTGCGGAAAACTCGTTGAAAGAGGAACTAGAAGGGCAGGATCAGCGGCGAGTCACAAGCGGTCTGGTGATAAAACCCATTCTATCCTCTCCGGTTCCAATAATTTGCGTTAATCTGTATTATTTTTCGTGTTTTAGTCGTGTCGTGTTGCGCCGGGACTGGTGCTGAACAGAAA
Source organism: Xylocampa areola (assembly GCA_935421205.1). Taxonomy (NCBI): domain Eukaryota; kingdom Metazoa; phylum Arthropoda; class Insecta; order Lepidoptera; family Noctuidae; genus Xylocampa; species Xylocampa areola. The sequence continues at coordinate 17,419,566 of OW285207.1, forward strand.
ACTGTAAGTACTCTTGCCTTGTATAATCTGCCAAAATGAGTGACGATGAAGGGTTTCAGGTAGCCACGACTCAGGAACGTGTTAAAATTAAAGGTGATAGACCAAAATCTCCACGGTTAGATATAGGTACAAATTCAATTAAACGCCTCGTTGATTTAAAAAAGCAGCGAGGTATACTTAAAGGAAGACTAACGTTATTTGAGAAATACATGGCTAGATTTGAAAGCTTAGAATTAAATCCTGTTCTCAAAGCGGAATTAGATTTACGAATTCAGTCAAATACCGTTATATTTCAAAATTTTAATAATATACAAAGTGAAATTGAAAGCTTAGTTACAGACTCTGACCTCATGGCTCAATTAGATTACAGAGAAGTATTCGAGGAACAGTATTTTTCTCTTATGGCTTCTGCGAAGTGTATGTATGACCATAGTGAACAAAAGCAAGCTTTTTCTTGTGAAAGAGTAGGTGATCTTAGTCCTGTATCGATTAGGCTACCACAAATAAAACTACCTGCCTTTGACGGTTCATATGATCAATGGCTAGAATATAGAAACTCGTATGTAACCATGATTCATAACCGTAACGATCTTAATTGTATACAAAAATTTCATTATTTAAAATCTTCACTTAGTGGTTCCGCCTCTCATGTTATCAGTGCATTAGAGTTTACTGCTCCTAACTACTCTCACGCATGGGATTTACTTGAAAATAGATTTCATAATAATCGTTTATTAGTACAAAATCATGTAAAATCGTTGTTTGCCGCTCAGTCACTTCAAAACGAATCCTGTGCTCAAATTAGGAAGCTCATAGATTCGACATTACGTAATTTACGTGCACTCAAATCGTTGAATGAACCAACCGATTCATGGGATACGCTCATTGTTTATTTAGTCGTTTCAAAACTTGACCCATCCACGGAGCGCGAATGGGAGACGCATAAAGGCTCACTCGTGTCTAAACTAAGTGATTCGCATAACAATATTAAGTTAGATGATTTACTTGAATTTCTTCGAAACCGGGCCGATATGCTAGAAATGATAAATTCAAAAAACAGTAAAACCGTTAATTCGTCTAAACCAAGCACTAACGATTCCAACAGGTTTAATTGCAATCAAAATAAAAGGCAGTCTCTCTCGAAATCGAACCCGCAACCCCACATGCATTCATACGTTTCTACACAGAGTAAACAGAACTCGTTTATAAATAAAGAAAATATTGTTTGTGAGTTATGTGGTGCCAACCATTTCTTATATGCGTGTGCACGGTTTTTAAATATGTCAGTGCAAGATAGGCATACGATAATAAAAAATAAAAACCTTTGTCAAAATTGTATTCGTTGTAGTCATTCGCTAAATGAATGTTCATTTGGCCCATGTAAGTTGTGTCGTGAAAAGCATAACACGCTTCTTCATAATAACAATGTTTTAAATGAAAGTGTAGGTATGGTCGAGTCCACACCTAGTGCGCGATCAAACATCGTAAACAGATCAGCTGATGCGCAAGTACATTCCGAGCGAAACGTACTCATGTGCAATGCCGCGATACAACCGGTTTTGTTATCAACGGCACTGATTGATGTCCCTGATTCAAATCATGAATATCATACAGTTAAAGCACTTCTTGACAACGGGAGTCAAAATTGCTTAATAACTGAATCGTTATGTAATCGTTTACAATTACCAATTATACAGTCCACAGTTCATATCTCGGGGGTAGGACAACTCGTTTCAAAATGTTCTCACACCTGTAAAATAAACTTTCGTTCAAAAGTTAATGACTTTATCACGGAAATACAATGTTTGGTTCTCCCAAGAATTACGTCAAAGTTACCTTCGATAAACTTTGATTGCGAGTGTATACGTATACCTAAACATATTTCACTCGCAGATCCCACATTTAGTGTCCCGTCTGACATAGACGTTCTATTAGGCGCAGATATCTTCTGGGATCTATTAAATAAAAATAAAATAAGGCTCAGTTCTGGTCCGACCCTATACGATACGAAGATAGGGTGGATCATATCTGGCCCTATTCGTATGAAACGTTCGTATAAAATTGACAAAGTTCAGTGTAACTTAGTTCAAATTGATTCACAGTTACGAAAATTTTGGGAGTTGGAAGAATTATCTGACTTACCTACTTTGATGTCAAAAGATGATCGTTATTGTGAAGCGTTATTTATAGAGACTACTCAGCGTGATGAACACGGTAGGTTCTGTGTGCGCGTTCCTTTGAAGGAATCTGCGAATTCTTTCTCGTATCGTACACTATAGCGAAAAATCGTTTTATTTCGCTCGAAAGAAAGTTAGACCGTTCGCCTCAGTATAAAAAACTATATTGCGATTTTATGCGGGAATATGTCACATGTCACATGTCCCCGGTGTCAAATGTTAAGGATTTAATGAGTCAACCACATTACATTTTACCGCATCACGGTGTTTATAGAGAGAATAGTGTCACAACAAAATTACGTGTTGTATTTGACGCAAGCGCAAAAACATCATCTAACATATCGTTAAATGATATACAATATATAGGGCCACCGTTACAAAATGATATTTGTTATCAATAATCTCACAGGTGTATGACCCGTTAGGTTTGTTAGCACCTGTTGTAATCACAGCGAAAATGTTATTGCAAAACTTGTGGCTTCTTAAATTAGATTGGGATGAAGCAGTTCCAGTGAATATTGCAAATGAATGGTATAGGTTCGTTTCCAGTTTGCAATATTTACGTGATATAAAAATACCTCGTTACATTACAAATATAAAATCGAAATATAAAGAACTTCACATATTCACAGATTCGTCTCAACATGCCTACGGTGCATGTGCATATATTCGATCGTGTTATCAAAACTGCGAGAATTCTATACCTATATCTGTACATTTATTATGTGCAAAAAGTAAATTAGCACCGATAAAAACGGTGAGCATTCCTAGGCTCGAATTATGCGGAGCACTTGTAGGTGCAAAATTATACAATAAAATAAAAGGTTCCCTACGTTTAACTTTCGATAAAGTTTATTTTTGGACAGATTCGACAATAGTTCAAGGGTGGCTACGTATGTCTCCGCACTCACTCAAAACATTTGTCCAAAATCGTGTTGTACAAATAAATGAGTTAACTGACGATATAGTTTGGCGTCATGTACAGGGCATAGAGAACCCTGCTGACCTCATAACGAGAGGCGTGAGTATAGACTCCTTAAAATACGATAACAATCATCACTGGTGGTGCGGGCCTAAATTTTTACGAGAACCTAGCATTAATTGGTCTTATAATAATGTGGAACTAATATCTGTCGAATTGCCTGAAACTAAATCTCAGACAATCAATTTACTATCTAATCAATCAATTCAATTAATTGATGTTGACCGTTTTTCATCATTTATTCGTTTACAAAGGGTTTTTGCATATGTGTTGCGGTTTATAGATAACATGCAAGCGTTAACTCCCGGTGGCAGTCGAAGCCGTAAAACCGGTTTGTTATCTATAGATGAACTACAACATTCACTAATTGCTTTGACGCGTTTCGTACAGCTGCAATCGTTTAGTGATGAATATTACAATCTTATAAATAATTTGCCGTTCAAATCTATTACCAACAAATTAGTTTACAAAATAGCTGGTCTAAATATTTTTTTAGATAAATTGAATATAATTCGTGTGGGTGGTAGAATATGTAACGCTACCGACTTTAGCTATGATAAAAAGCACCCGATATTGTTAAGTGGTAAACATCGTTTTACGAGGTTATTGTGTGAATATGAACATAAACGATTACTTCACGCAGGACCTCAACTTCTGGTATATTCCATGCGTGATAAGTGGTGGATACTGGGAGCTCGAAATTTAGCCAGGCAGGTGGTACACAATTGCGTTATATGTACACGCATGAAAGGGAAGACATTGACCCCGATTATGGGTAATTTACCATCCGAGAGGTTAGAACCAAGCTTTCCCTTCATGCACTGTGGTGTAGACTATGCAGGGCCATTGCTTATATTGGACCGTAAAGGCAGAGGTGCTAAGTTAATAAAAGCATATATTTGTTTGTTTATTTGTTTTGCAACTCGGGCTATACATTTAGAGTTGGTTGGTAGCTTGACCACACAGGATTATATCTTAGCTTTAAAACGTTTTATATCACGTCGTGGAAAGCCATCTCAGATATTTTCAGACAACGGGAAAAACTTCGTTGGTGCTGAAAAAGAACTATCCGTAATTTTCGAAAATTCTAATGATATTTCTGATTTTGTTAGTCATAATCAAATTCGTTTAACCTTTATACCTCCTTATAGTCCTCATTTTGGCGGGTTGTGGGAGGCGGGAGTCAAGTCCTGTAAGTACCACTTGCGGCGGGTACTGGGAGATGCGAAGCTGACGCGCGAGGAGTTTGAAACAGTATTAACGCAAATTGAATCTGTCCTCAACTCCCGTCCATTGTCCCCTCTGTCCTCAGACCCACAGGATTACCTTCCTCTGACTCCAGCTCACTTCCTGATCGGCCGACCGCCGACTGCGCCAGCTTACGAAGACTTGACGACCCTGACGCCTACAAGACTGGGACGCTACGAACGAGTGGAGCAACTCAGACAACATTTTTGGCAGCGTTGGTCCAAAGAGTACGTGTCAGAGCTTCAACGGCGTACTAAATGGAAGGTAGACAGTGAAGATATCACCCAGGACAGCCTAGTTCTTATCAAAGAAGATCATCTTCCGCCTTTGAAATGGAAACTGGGCCGAATTACGCGTGTGTTCCCTGGGAATGATGGAGTTTCACGCGTCGCTGAAATTCGTACAGCGGCCGGCATAATACGGCGGGCCTTTTCGAAGATTTGCCCGCTACCCGTGCAATAGTCGACTTATTGCACACCGACTTCTTCATGTTGGAAGCCTGGACCGTGATGCTTCCAAGGCGGCCGGCATGTTCAAGACGACACTACTAGCGACATCTGTCTTTCGTAATGATAGTTTGCGCACTGGTGTGAACTAAGCAAGCTGTCAACTGTCATCGGATGGTTTCAGATGGGTGCGACAAGGGCAGCACATTCAACAAACTTCACTCCTCTCGACAAGCTCGTTACCTATGTCGGTTGTACGTTTTTATCTTGTTAACATTTTATTTAAAATAAACGTTGTTATTTCGTTAAACTTAATATAAACTTCATTGAAGACGACCCTGGCTGTATTTCCCGAAAAATCCGATCACAAGCTCAAACATATATATATATATATATATATTTATTATTTCTTATCAGCTTAAAGTTCAGGGCACACCAATGTTTTCGGCAAGTTTAGGTCTAAATTATGTTTGAAATACCTGACACTAATTCAATTTCTTTATTCGCACAGAAAAGACAAATTTAAATTTTACTTATACATTTTGCATGTCTGCATGAGAATTATTTAATGCGAATTTTTAATTTTTGCAAATATTGTTAATTCTACGTGCCACAAATTTACGATTTCGAACTACATAAGCCAAATTCCAATATAAACTTAAATATAAAGTCATAAGTTCACAAGTCACGTATAAAATTCATAGTTTGTAATTGACCTCTGTCGTAAATGCGTATAAAATTTTCACCACGCAACGACTTGTCGTGAAAATACGATATAAAGTGCAACGAAAAGTACAGTGAATAGCCCGCTTTATTATATAGCTGGGCTCCGCTTTCAGGCAGAATATCGAGTAAAAATAACAATTTGAACTATATATTTTCAACGAAATTTGATGCTCTTTTATAGTACTAAAAGGATTTTCGACCTGATTTTCGAAGTTTTGTAGTAAAATAGTACTAAAATTTGTAATATCGCACTGAAAGTTATAAAATCGAAGATGTGTGCATACCTTAAAGCGGCTCCCAGTGAAGTTAAATCCAATATCTTTACCCAAAATCTTTTATAGATCTTTATTTAGTAGGCCATAAGGTTGTTTGTTATAAAAAAAATTGTTTCCATTTAACGCTGTTAATTTACAAACTTGCTATTATTATGTACATTTTATTTATCCAAAATTATTTCTTAAGTGACTTGCTTTTGTGCTACTAATGTGTAGAGACCTCAATGATTCTTCATCAAAGGCTTTTAGTCTAGTTAGCAAACGATTCATGGTACACTGTCCGAAAGAAAGTGCTTCTGATGGCTAAATAAACTGACACCAGAGTTATATATCCTACCACAGGCTTGACAAAATAATTTTGTGGTGGTTGGTGCCAAGTCACCCGGATGTTTCTTTATCTTTTGACATCAAGAGCTCTGAACCAGGCGTGAGCACTGTTTTCATTTTATTTTTCTTAAAAAAGACGTTGCCCTTCACTTGGAATTTCTTTCGCATCATGTGTGCATTTAGAGACACAAATCTTACACACCCAGACCCGAAACAACTGTCATCGTAGATGTCTAATATTATATGAATTCTTCATATAAATTTTAGTAATTATTTTATAACTTTATTATTGGCTTGCCTTTGACCGCCACCCCAGCTGATGATATTAAGTGATTGTGAAGTCGACGATGGAACACGCTTACCAGCAGAAACCTGTCCACTCGAGCTTTGAATACTGCGCGGGAATCGAACCCTTAACACGCAGTGTACCAGCCGACCGTAGCGCTGTTTGTAAAATGTTAATAGAAACAAAATTTCTTTTCAAATACAATTGTGATTTCGTTATCGATACAATTTTTAAGAAAATGTTTTCAATTTCATACAATTGCTTCGAGTGAATTTTTATATGAAAGTCGCAAAGGAATTTGGAATATTATTGGTGCTTATAGACTAGGGAAAAACTTTTAGTGTAACGACAGTACTATTGATGGTATTTAAGAAAATGTAAAGGAATTGAATAGTTAATAGTACCTAATAACTGACCCACGAGCTACAAGATACAAGCTACGCTTAGTTTGTGGCTCTTTGATGGCCGTTTACGAGTATTAGCACTACGTTACTTTTTTTTATGTAAACACAATCTAGCTACTTTTGTTTAGGATTTGAAAGAGACTTTATAAGCTACATTTCTGTTCATTGTTGAAAATCTTACTAATATTAAAACGCGAAGGTTTGTGAGGCTGGATGGATGGATGTTTGTTAATCTTTCACGCAATAACTATTGAACGAATTAACACATACTCAAAACCCACGCAGACGAAACCGCGAGCAGAAGCTAGTAATCACTCATTCTCTTTATTGATCATTGGACTACAAAGAAACTGATACCATCATCATCATCCCCCTGCCCTTATCCCAATTTATTTTGGGTCAGCGCAGTATGTATTCTTCTTCCACTTTCTTTGAAATTGCATACTGCTAAAGTTTTGTCAATGTTTTATGACCGGCCGCCTGCCTGACGTCAACTCTCATTGGGAATGCTGTTGTTCGTGGTAACCGCCACCGATACGGTCTCCTCCTATCTAGCTATGTCACACCAGTTATCCATGCGCCAGATTCTGATGTTATCCTACTATCACACTCCACTAACCGGGAGAAACAAACAAACTGATATTAAGGAAAATATAACATGTAGAGAGTTGCAATAACAGCTTTCTTATTTCGATAGCATTGGTATTGTTAGTGGAAGATATGGACTTTTTAAAACATGCCGCACAATATATATAGGCTGGAAGCAAAGCTGCGTGATGTTTAAGGTCCAATTTCCATGTAAAGTTTTTTCTTTTGGGAGTTTCTCAGTAGCACCTCGGAGTTTGGAATTATGCCCGGTAGATGGCAATAGGCTCAGAGAACAGCATTGGTGAAAACAACTGTGTACACCTCTGCCTACCCCTTCGGGAAATACAGGCGTGATGCTATGTTATGTTATGTAGTAAGACACGAGATGTATTTTTAGTCCTCGGTTGTTTTCTCGTCTTAGTTTTTGTATTATAAAATTTAAAGCATTTTTTTTTCGCCACGTCTCCGATGATTTAATTGCTCTTTTAAGAATAAGGTGATGTTCATGTAAAATCTAACAACTTAGTATAGTTAAGGATAAATCTTTGAAAAGCAGTAACACATGCTTAGCGAACTAATAAGTTAATATTAAATGGGAAAGGAATACGGTCACGAGCAGGATTTGAACCTGCGCCTCCCGGATAAATACTCCAGGCGCTGTGACCACTAAGCCATCTCGACCTCTGCTCACCACCGCGAATTCTTCATCCATATTTTAACACATATTTTGGCGACGTCGTTGCTATCTATTCAGTCCTTATACAGGTGACCGAACCGACACGACTAACTTTGCTGTTAATACAATGTCGTAAAGATGCAATTACCTGAACAATTAAAGATAAATCTTTGAAAAGCATTAACGCATGCTTAGCGAACTCTAAAGTTACAATATTAAATGGAAAAAGAATACGGTCGCGAACAGGTTTCGAACCTGTGCCTCCCGGATAAATACTCCAGGCGGTCTGACCCGCGAATTCTTAATCCATATTCTAATACGTCTTTTGGCGACGTCATTGCTATCTATTCAGTCCCTATACAGGTCGGTTTCGTCACCTGTACAGGTACTGAAATTTTGTAGAGTGTACATAGCACCCATCACTTTTCTACTTAACGTATAAGAATTCTCCTCCCAACCGTATTTCGGTCACGGCGGCCTTTCTCCGAGGATATTAGCCAAGTACCCAGGAGATATTATAGTGCACAAGTGTATGCGCAAACACAGGTGCAACTCCCTCTTCCTTCACTCTCATAGGCAATTCGACACGACCGTAGAGAGATCAGGCGCAAGACCGACGGCTTTACGTGTTCTCCGAAACACCCCCGTGCTGCCAACTTCCTAACTCCGGGCTGCGACTGAGAATTTCCTAACAGAAAAAACCCAATAACACTTTGCCCGACCTGGGAATCGAACCCAGGATATCACGCTCAGCAGCCGCGCTAGACCAACGAGGCAGTCATATATACCTATATAATCACATAACTTACTTAAGTATTAATTCAAAGAATCTCTTACGTCAAAGGTGATAACTTAGACACGTGTTTCGCCATAACACTAGGTAACTGTAAGCGCTAAGCTAAATAATATCAAGTTAAGGCAAGTTAACGTCTTATAAAGTGCTTTAACAACTTGGAAACTGAGATGGTAGGTACCTGGACAGTCTCTTGAGAATCGAAATATGATAGGTACATGGTATACCTACCACAAAGGAGAATCAGAAGCATAAGTGCATAGATTAAAATATTAACATAACATAGCATCACGCCTGTATTCCCCGAAGGGGTAGGTAGAGGTGTACAAAATTGTACACCCACATTTCACCAATGCTGTTATTAAGTCCCATGTAATAGGTGGTGAGCCTATTGCCATCAACCGGGCAAATTTCCAAACTCCGGGCTGCTACTGAGAATTTCCTAACAGAAAAACTTAATAACACTTTGCCCGACCCGGGAATCGAACCCGAGACCTCCTGTTCAGCAGTCGCGCTACGGACCACTAAACCAACGAGGCAGTTATTAAAATATAATACAAATTTATTTTATTAATTTTTCACAAAGTAGGAATAACAGAGGGTTCTAATCCTGCTCACGTTCGGATTTCTTTTTACGATAATTTATAAGTTCAAAGTTCACTACGCATGCGTTAAAGTGTTGCGTTATGAAATGTATATGTTTATGATAATTATTTTTCACGAAACAAAATATAATTGGATGGATTCATTCATAAACCATATCTGAACCATAATGCCTATTATGTAAAATTTTAGCTATTTATGTCGCTGACTGTACAAAGTCCTATTTCTTTTTGTTTACTTACTCATCAGAGTTTCTGTAACTTTATAAGTGTAACGCTCACATATTTAACTCGAAGAAGAAGCAAAGTTTTACGTTAGAAAATTGCAGTAGCTAAGTAAAAATATTGTAGAAAAATATAGAAGATTTATGACATAAATACATGTATATCATTACGCCTGTATTCGTGGGAGGGGTTTGCAGAAATGTACACTGTTGTTTACCCACATTTCACGGATGATGTCAATATTAAGTCTCATGCAGGTAATAGGTGCGAGCCTATTGCCATCTACCGGACACAATTGTAAGCTCCGGCCTGATAATGACAACTTCCTTATAAAAAAATCACTAACAGCTTTTCAGGAAAAGTAACCCGGGACCTCACGCTGAGACAATTTTTTAAGTAAAGGTTTCTTCAGTATTTACGAAGCGATGATATGATTGTATCTAAAAATAAATTACATTGCTATCATGCATAGGTTCAACTCAATACACAATATGTATTAAACAAAAATCCATACTTATATTATTAATTGTTAAATACAAACTTGGTTCTTGTATAACAACTTTCGTGACTGCCTCGTTGGTCTAGTGGTCCCAAGCGCGACTGCTGAGTATGTGGTCTCGGGTTCGATTCCCGGGTCGGGCAAAGTGTTATTGAGTTTTTCTGATAGAAAAATTCTCAGTAGCAGCCCGGAGTTTGGAATTGTGCCCGGTAGATGGCAATAGGCTCACCACCTATTACATGGGACTTAATAACAGCATTGGTGAAATGTGGGTGTACAATTGTGTACACCTCTGCCTACCCCTTCGGGGAATACAGGCGTGATGCTATGTTATGTTAATTTTCGTGAGACACTTTCATATTAATTATTGTTCAACGATTGTTACTCACGCGCATTCTTCGGGATCGCCCGACTAGTTTTGAACTCGAACGGAACCCGCGGCGATGTCGCGAGTTTGACTCGATACTGAACAATAATTAATACATACTGTGGTATTAAATACCGTTTTTTTTTTTATTATCTTTTGTAACCCACTGCTCGGCAAAGGTCTCTTCCTCATATTTCCAGCGATCTCGGTTCTTGGACGCTCCCATCCAAAAACCATAAGTATATTTAATTTTTATTTAAGTACTCAAATCAAAATCAAATGCTGCAAAACCCTAATAAGAATTAAAAACTGTATCCCGAATAATTGCTTACTCCTGGGAGAGCCATCTATATTATAAATAATAGCTGTGCCTCTCGGTTTTACCCGCGTATAATTATATTATAATTAACCTAAGTTACTCCGTATATAGTCAGCTACCTACTGGTAAAATGTTATCAGAATCGGTCTAGCCGTTTCGAAGATTAGCCGGAACAAACAGACAGACAGACAAACAAAAATTTAAAAACGAATTTTTAGGCGTAGGTGTACTAATTTTTATCGTGCAAATAACTGTATGAGCTTAAAAAAGCTATTATTTTGAAATTACAAACAGACACTTTAATTTTATTTATTTGTATCTATTGATAATAAAGCTAAATAATAGTTTGTTTGTTTCAATTCACCAATCTCAGTAACTACCAGAAGGAATTGAAAAAATATTTTTGCACTTGATAGCCCGTAGATAGTGTTATTAAAAGTATATATGAGTGAGTATTTTCATGTTAAATTTATTTGTAAAACGCACGTACGATGCAGAATAAATTCCATATGAGGCAATAAGAATCGATAAAAAAAACACAGAAATCTGATCAGAAGTAATCGGTGTACATACATATAAAAACATATACCAACCGAATTGAGAACCTCCTCCTTTTTGAAGTCGGTTAAAAAGATAAATGACCAAATTCTTCTAAAACAAAATTAGTAACCGTTTTTTTTTTGCTTTTTATTTTATCAATACCATTTTTACGTCGCACCTGAACTCACTTGAACTCTGTACCAAACGGCGCAATGCCGACAAATGAAAACTTTTCGCCGAGGGAAATTACCTAAGTCATTACACCAACTTTGGTGCGTCCGTGTGTAAAAACACTAAATAGATTAGTACAGAAGTTTCACTTTACAAAAAGATTCTTTGGAAAACGTACGTAAATCAGGCGTTAATATGTAAACATTCACAATTTATATATTGTCTTCAAAAATGCTCAAGTAGTTTTGTTAAACTTGTTAACGTGATCGTTAACAAGTTTAACAAAACTATTTTGACCCTTCTTTACGTATAAAATATAGCATTACGCCTGTATTCCCCGAAGGGGTAGGCAGAGGTGTACATAGTTGTACACTCACCAATGCTATTATTAAGTCTAATGTAATAGATGGTGAATCTATTGCCATCTTCCGGGCTGCTATTGAGAATTTGCTGACAGAAAAATCCAATAACACTTTGCCTGACCTGGGAATCAAACCCAGAACCTCCACTGAGTTTAGCCAAGTACGCAGGAGATATTATAGTGCACAAACGTATGCGCAAACACAGGTGCACTCCCTCTTCCTTCACTCTCATATTCCGATGGGATGGAAATCCGACACGACCAGAGAGAGCTCCGGCGCAGGACCGAAGGGTTTACGTGCTCTCCAAAGCACGAGGGTGTCACACCACCAACTTCTTTACTCCGGACTGCTACTGAGAATTTCCTAATAGAAAAATTCAATAACACTTTGCCCGGCCTGGGAATCGAACCCAAGACCTCACGCTCAGCAGCCGCGCTTGCGGCCACTAGACCAACGAGGCAGTCAGGCAAGACCAATGAGGTAGACACTAGGTTATCAACTAATCGGTAAGAAGAAAGATAATTATGAATTCTGATATACACAAATTGGGCCAATAGAGCCTATTGAAATTGCAATACTCGCGCTGGTGGAGCAACAACAGGTGCAATCATAGCAATTCCTCACTGTTACACGACTGCCCAAAAAAAGTAGTGTTATGTTTTTAGGGTTCATGTATATATGTAAGTATATATATGCATGTTAGTATGTAAGTTTCTTTATTCCACCATAAATTCTAAATGCCTAAACCAATTTCGATGTACGGGGTATCGTTAGAATCTTTACATCGTCTCGGGTAACATAGGCTAGTAAGAATTTATTATATATATATATATATTAATTTATTCTTTTAATTAATTTCATCTTGTTTTATAACCACATCGTAAGTTGTACCAACGTGCAATGGTGTCCTTGAACTGGGACTTCTGTGTCCATACTTTGTGGTAACCATTTGTATTAGGGACACGATACAATTTACTTGACGAGAAAACAAGGTCAAACTTGCCCTTGCAGGAATAAGAATTGGAGAAATGGGTAGGGTTTCTTTATTTTTGTGTGTGTTATTTTGATTTGTTTCCTTGTATATGTATATTGTACGCCTATGTCCGCAAGTCTCGTGAGTCGACTACTTTGCAAAGTATACCTTCTTACACATTTCCTGTTACTTAATTATAGTGGTGTTTATGTTATAATAAGAAAGTTATCGATGTCGAAACGAGAGCAATTTTTTATATGTTGTAACCTATAGCGACCTGCGTCCTTATTAGCTAACTCGATTAACAACGAATTGCGTCGTGTGTTACAGCTTGTCTATGATGAGCAAAAATATTATAAACGTACGGCGCAATGTACTACAAAGTGACCATCAATTCGTCGGTAGCCGAATTAGCCAGTAGTAGTAGTGTACGCTGGTCAATTGAACACGTGCGAGTGGCTATTTTTTTTTTTATATCTGTTTGATGTCGTGGTGTTGTAGCTTTTGACGCTCTGGTCGTGAGATCGGCTTCTATTTCGCGGTTCAGGGGCACGATTCCCAAACGGAACAAGTAAAAAAATTCCGACAAACAATTTTTGACTATCGTGTTGACGGTAAGGATTTTATTTGTTAGGCCATAATTCCACAGCTTTCGTTAGCGTTGCGGTGCAAAGTGCAACGCCTTGTAGGACAATTTGTTAGATAGGTCATAGGTTGTATTTCAAAACCACGTACACAACTCAAGTTTAAACTATCTGTGTAGCGACCTGACCAAGTTTCTTTGAATTCGGAGTCGATTTAAGAATTTCCAGCGAGGCCACAGTAAATTTTCCCAAGACGGGAGTTTCTCAAAATATGAAGCAAGACTTAAGTATGGTACTTCTCGCACCAGAGACACCACCTGGCACGTGGCACCTGGCATGAGAAGTATCACTTTTATCAGCCAAATTTATTCAGGACTATATCCAATAGTTTTGCATGAGCAGAACCCACACATAACTTATCCTATCTAAATTGGAATTGGCTGGAAAGAACCTATAAAAAGATCAATCAATATGATTACGTTCCTGACAGGTCGGTGCATTTCTCTTTAGTTTATTTTCTGTTTTCGCTCGTTTCCGCTTTGAACATCAGACGCTCTAAATATACTCGTAGATAGTTCTGTAGGGCTATACCTCAGTGGCATTTGCAGGTAAGTGCATTCCTATGTCCGGTTGTGACTGGTGATTTACCTGTTTGTCTGTAACTGAAATTGAGTTTGTAAAATATGGTTCAAGTTTTGTATTTTGTGACTGAGTTGGAAGTTTGGATTGTATAATTTTATTGCAGCTTTCGTGCATTTTTTACATGACTGTCAAAAATGGGGTGTAATGTTTTTTAGGGTTCATGTATGTACGTATGTTTTTTAGTTTCTTTATTCTACCATAACTTTTATATGAATGAACCGGTTTAAATGTATGGACTTTCGTTAGAATCCTTGCATCTTTCGGGTAAATAAGGCTGATAAGATTAAAAAAAATATCTATTAAAGTAGTTGAAAAAATATAGAAAACAATTCAAGATAAATCTTTGAAAAGCATTAACGCATGCTTTGCGAACTCAAAAGTTATTATTATAAATGGAAAAAGAATACGGTCGCGAACAGGATTCGAACCTGCGCCTCCCGGATAAATACTCCAGGCGCTCTGACCACTAAGTCATCTCGACCTCTGCGGTCTTCATGCCATTCTGTTCAATAATAAATAAATAATTATAATGGTGTCTGGGTGAATGGTACCTATAAGAGCGCATGAGACAAACACAATTATAATAAAGTTTATATAATCAATATTAAAACATGATAAGAGCAGACAGAACAGGTGTTGTATAGTAGATGAAAATGAGAGACACCTAAACAACCCAACTTGTTAAAAGGCTAACACGATGATGATCTCATTTATCAAACTGAGCCCAACAGTTTAGGCTGTAACGAGAACCATACACACACAACTAAAATTATAAAGCATCCCTTTACACTTGATAGTCCTCCGAAACGCCACTAACGTGCCCTTTTAATATGCTCACGACCTGCGCTTGGTAGTAAAACACTTAGGGATCACATGGATCATAGACCTTCACCCTAATTTAGGTAGGTAGTGTAGTGTTAAACCGACGCGACAGCGATTATTTAAATAAACATTCATTCATTCTACATGATCGCGATTAGCACACTTTTAAAATAAATATTCTTTTTTTGTGTTATATTTATAAATACATAGAGGGACTCGCAGCCAGTAACAGCTGCACAAATCTGTCCACTGAGGTTAAGCTATGCTTGCCGTGATTGATCTGTAGATGGATAAACGTCATTTCACATCGAGACAACCGGGAATGTGTTCTCCAAGGCACGGACACACACACATTCCCGGTTTTAAACAAAGATACAATTTCAGGACTATCCTACTAGTGATGCTACGAATATTCACATTCGCATTCGCATTCGGGAACATCGTTTTTGACATTTGTGATGCCACTGAATGACTCAATCAATTTGGCTAATTTTAGTTCGCATTCGAGATCGATTACAAATATTCGCATTAGCATTCGTGAATACCCATAAATATTAGAATAGACTTTCGACACATCATTACTTTTAACGGATAGCTGTAACGGACGGATAAACTAGCTATAGCGTATAATATGGACACATAAAATCGCGTAGCCTCACCACTGTAGCCGTTACCTTAGCAAACCGTAACCCGAGTAAATACAGAAAACTTGAACGATAATCGTAAACTGGAAGGGAATTCAACGGAACGCTTATTGGAAGAGGAATTTACAACAGCAGTTAGTTTCGATCACTGTTGCCAAAGTTTTTGGATTTACCAGACGTGGGAATTACGTGGGATGTGGGTTTTCTAAATTAGATTCATGTTTACTTGTTTAGTGGATGTGTTGGACTAAATTGGAGATTAAGTAGGTACGTACGAGTACGCTGACTTAATAGTTATTAGATATTTAATTAATTAATACCTGCCTCATTGGTCTAGTAGTCGCAATGGCGACTGCCGAGCATGAGACCCTGGGTTCGATTCTCGGGTCGGGCAGAATGTATGTATAAGTGCACACCACTGCCTACCCCTTCGGGGAATACAGGTGTGATGCTTATATATGTGTGTATCTGTATGTTTATTGGCACTAGGTTTTGTTCATATTATTTTATGCTAACGTATCGTCTAAAGCTTAGAAACCGACATAAAATTAATTAACATAAAATAGCATCATTTATAATGAACCAAAAAATCTAGTTATTATTAGAACAAAGGTTTAACATTGTTATCCTACAAACGGCAAACCCACCTATTAAAACTTCATCAAAATTACAAAAACTTTTAAAATCCAGTTCAACATAGGTTCGCCTAAAAGCGCTGCCCAAATTGACCCAAATTGTTTTTAAATATCCCTTTTTAAGCCACGAAGGATATTATGCCCCATTTTGTTATTAAAATAAAAGTTATTAGCGTGGGCTGTATAACTTTAAGTACTTGTTTGGGTACCTATTAAATTGTTAGTTGAAAGGGCGTTGTTGAAACTCGTTTTAATAATGAAATTGATTCGATTATTATTGATTAATATCGAATATACATACATGCTACGATTCTTACATAATGTGCTTTCATCGTCCACGTTGATTTCTCTGGTCGATACGCGCGCCGGTTGTAAGTGCTACAGACCTGACCTTTTGGAATATGTATTTAACAATTTGAAGAATATACGATGAAACACTATGAAGCTAGCTCACTGTCCCAGTGCAGGGCAAAAACCTCTTCTCATATACAGAAAGTACAACCATTGATAAAAACACTTGCTCTACTGCAAGTTAGTGATTATGTCAAAATTTCACCGCATGTCTGCGACGTATTAATTATCTAAGAAAGAACATATGTAATTGAAAAAGTCACATTGGTACATGCCATGTGTGAACCCCACAATCCGAAGCTCTTGACAGTCTTGTAATCACTCGGCCTACACGAGATACAAAATATATTTTATTGTTATAACGTCTATACACGTCGTGTGTCCCTGGAAGTAACTACCTCCAAAGACGGGTTTGTTCTTATTGAAACTAATTTCTTAAATAACATTTACTTCCTTATTCATAATCGTCAAAAAGCTTTAAATTGAGAGGTGGAAAGCCACCCTAGAGGTGAAGTTTGGGTAACCTAACCTAACCCTTATAGGCTATTTCTTGACTTTCAAAAGTACCTTTATATGGTCTAATTGGAATAAATGATTTGACTATGACATTGAGGCGTAATACTATATCCTATATATATTATAGTCGTACTTAAAATGTATTTTAACTAAAATGCCTCTTATGTACGTTGTCGTGTCTTTCCATTGAAATACATATGTAATAAATCTAAAATCAATAAATCTATTAAAAACATCAATTTATATTAATACCTACAGAAATTTTCAAATCAACACATATACGACTATCTGAACCAAAACTCTCCAGGATTTTCATCCATTACATGGCTAGGCAGCCATGCAAATTCAGTATTTCCGATTATTTTTTCCTTTCTTTAATATTTCGGGACCATGTTCACCATCGACAATTGTTTTAAGGGGTCCCATAACGAGACGGCAGGTTAAAAAAAGTCTGTAACGATGCAATCGTGATGTAGGAGGACAAAACAGCACTCATTGTAATTGCCGTCGCGTCGGCATTAGAGACCGAACCCGCTGGCAATAAGAGACAGCTTTTTAGGGTTCTGTGTGAACGATAGAGGAACCGTTGTTTTTGTTTTGTGAAAAAATATAACAATAAATATTTTTACATGACTACCCGAAAAAAGGAGTGTTATGATTTTGTTACACGACTGCCCGAAAAAAAGAAGTTTTATGTTTTTACGGTTCATGTATGCTTGTTAGTTTCGTTATTCCACCATAACTACTAAACGCCTGAACCGATTTCGATATTTAGTGTATCGTTAGAACCCTTACATTGTCAAAAATATAGGCTAGTATTATTAAAAATAATTAGTAAACTTTAGAGTTCTTTTTGCATACTTAAATGCGTTTGAAAGAAATCTGATTTCTTACCATGTAAATTAAAAAAATATGTTTTCTTATGATATGATGTTGAGTTATTCCATTATCCCTAGTAGAAAGTAACTTGCAAAAAATACACTCAAACGCAGCACAGAATCAAAAGCCCGCATCAGAACACAAACCTGTCTATACATTTTTTACATCACAAAATCCCTCCAACCGTGTAATAAGCCTAAAAGGGGAGGGGGTCCTCTTTGATTCAACCTGTACCTTTTAAATGTGGCCACTGGCTCACCTTTGTGGGGACTTGCGATTTGGGGCCCACTTTGACCCATCGCCGTGACGTCCACAAAGGTATTAAGTGGCCTCTTTGTTTTGTGACGTGGCCCTTTTTTTTCTTTTTCTTAACCGAGGACGATGGGTCTTCCCCTCTACCTGTCAGTCTTTACCGCTTTGATGTAAGGAAAATGACCAATGTCGGATTATCGGCCAGTGTTTCAAAAAGATTTTCTGCTTGGATTGAAATGTTATTACTTTTGTTGGGTTGATTTATTTTTGATGGACCTTTTTTCTTCCTTTTTTTCTTTTCGTTTGATAGATCAATGGGATTTGGATATTTTAGGAATAATAAATGGTAAGTTATTAAGGCTTATTTAAACATAATATATTTATCTTTTCAAAAAAAAATTCCTCGAATTAGTATTCCTCCTTAGTATTATTGATTTTTCAACATTTTCTTTTTCATTGACGAACCAAAATCTTGTAAATGGGTTTAGTTTTCACCGACTGCAAATAGGAGGAGATTCTCAATTCGACTATATTTTTTTTATGTTGGTTACGCGATTATTCCGCCAATTATGAATAAATTTTCATAATTCACCGGTGAAAAAATCAACAAAAACAAAAGAGATGGCGTTTTGGTTCGTCTCTTTTGGTTTAATGTTACATGCAGGGCCGTATAGTCATATGAAGTCGGTTGTGTGAGTTAGGTATTGTTTTTTTTTCCTGAAAATTAACTTTATATTGTACTAGTACTTAGTAATTTTATAGTACTTACACATCTACATAGTAAACAAAAATAATACAAACTTTATGAGCTTTTATATGAAAGCATCTTTAGAAAAGTATTTTAATTTAGACAGTCAATAAATTACAAAGTTAACTCCGCGGAACACTATGAAAACATACTAGAAGCTCATAATATTCATATAAAACTATCATAATAAAAAATTACTGGATACATTTTATTGGCCACAAATATTTCACGTTAGAGCACTGTGCCAAAGAAATGTGGACAGAATTGATAATATTTTCCGAAATTACGTGTTTATATCATAACCATTTCCTGTGTTCAACTCTGAAATGCGGTAGGTAGTTATTTAGGTAGGTACTGTAAAGCTACTGGATGAAAGCTATCCCAATTAACTATCATCTAACCTCTACGCTAGGGGTATCACACACACTATACATATATTAAGGCAACGCGGTTGGCGCAGTGGTCGAGAGACCGACTGCTGCGCTGCGCGTCGCAGGTTCGATTCCTGCACGGAGCAAATATTTGTACGATCTATAGATAATTGCTCCGGGTCTGGGTGTGTGTGTACATGTGAGATTATATGTCTGTAAACGCACCCACGATCCAGGAAGAAATACCTAGTGTGGGGCAACGTTTTTTTAAAACTAAAAATAAAATAATATTTTCTTTTTTTAAATATGAATTATACTTATTATTTATCTATTTGTGTTTTGTCCTGCACTAAGTTTATCAAAATTGTTAGTTTCTCTTATATATGAAATTTATCAAAATTACTGTTTCTACAGGCTGAATGTTTTATATGTGATGTCTATAATTCTAATCTATTTCTTCTTTACTGTGTCCATTCGAGGAGAATTTTTCTACCAGAGGAATCGCTTCACCGGCAGTAAACGGGACATGAAATGGTTCCCAAACTGCCAAAAAATTACTTACTCGAGATGTATTGGTGACCTGGTTCACCATAGGAACATACACTACAAAAGACCAATATTATTTGGCTACGATTTCCTGCAAGGTGGATTTATTTCCCCACTCGAGGAGCTCCAGTTTTTCCAAGCGCTACCTCCCTTCTTCTGATTATTGTCTAGTAGATCAATAACCTAGAGTCATAGTTAAAACCACTAATAGGCATTTGACATGACTTACCTCTCTTACACTCATAGATGAAACGTATTGAACGATTAAAAATAACATTTTCCTGTGGCGCTGGTTAACTGGCAAAGGATGCCACAAGGCATTAAGCCTTATGTACTATAGTAATATCTTAGGTTTGCGCGATCACTACACATTATAATAAAACAACTTTTAACCGGATTAATCGCGTGTATTATTGGTTTTTTGTTTTTCCTGACGTTTCGAACACTTTGCAGCGTTCGTGGTCGCAGGAGGACTCCTGCGATTAAATCCGCTTATGTACCATAGATATGAGTATAACTAAATACCTAACAAAATTATGTATAAATTGAACATACCTTTCCAATCACTCCACACACAATTGATTGATATATTGGCCACAATGTGTGTTACAAACACGTCATCAGCCAGAAACTGACTCACGACGTCGTCTGTTGCCGACGTCCGTCACAACGTTGACTCAAACCACAGTGATTTCCTGCCCTGTCATGAAGTAAAGCAGATCTTTACGTTGACATTCCTTCCCTAAACCTAGTTTTCGCTTATAATGTCAGCCGTGGAATATATTTGATTTTTTGACATGTAATTCAAGAAAAGCTGCCAAATATGTATAATTTTTCTTACTCCGGTAAAATCAAGACTAAGCGGCTGTTTTTCCTTTAGACAATACGCCGTGGGGACACCACGGCGACGGAACGGTGTTTCGGATGCAAAAATCCACCGATCCGATGCCGTGTCGCAGTCGTCCTGTCGCCATACCGTCTAAAACAGCCTTCCGTAAATACTCAATGTATTCACACTAGGACTGTGGTCTCAATCAATCAACCGACAATTGAACCTACTCAGAACATTTCTATTATTTATACTCTGTCTTGATATCTCTAGTTGACGGATAAATTCCTTTTTTCTGATCAATTCCTTTTTTCTTTCTTCACAATATTTTTTCTTCCCGAATGTTTCCGATCTCTGACTCGTATTGTGTCACTCAAAGCGTTCATTTATTATGTTCAGTGTACTAGTGTTTTTTTTACATTCGGTTCCGGAGTTGGGTAGTATCATAGAAAAATTCTGTTAGGAAATACTAGGAGTTGGAACAGCACCTAAAAAGCTGACTACATGGGGCACAATAACACTTATATTGGTAAATTTATTTGGTTATTTATGAGTAAACCTCTTGCCAAACCCATCGGGGAATAAGGCGAAATACAGTGTTATGTTGTGAGCCTTTCAGCGATAATTTGCGAAAATCACGATAGTGTTATACTAACTATAAATTAGTAAATTAATTTGGTCAGTCTAACGAGGCGGCCGTCTTGGCGGCTGTCACACCTCATTTATTTTTATACGCGCCCGGTGCGCGGGTAACTCGACGAACTGTAGTGACGGGTGATAGGTTACGTAGGGCTGTCGCTTCGAGGTATTGAATTGAAAAAGTGTAAGTGTTTTTTTCTTTTTATATGGTCCAGATTTTTATGTCATTTTAAGGTCAATAGATAAGAGACATGCTAGAGTAATTATTGAAAAGGTTAATCAAGGTTAAAATAATATATTATATGTCGGTCAATAATAACTTATCTCCAAATAGGGAGGGGTACTACCCAATATTTGATGAAACGCTACTCAATTGTATGTAACCTTTAAATCCCGTATTGGCATTGTCGCGTCGTGTTGAAGTGATAGAAACAAGAGCTTTGAAATTTCCAAAAAATTCAATGCTTTTTGAGTTTGTGGTCATTACTCCCTGCTAGTCGGTGATCATCTTGTCACTGCTCATTTAATTTTAAACACTGTCCCATACACAGATTAGTGCCGTCATAGTGACGGCTGATTAGAGCTGTCAATTGCCAAGAAGCTTAAATCTCAGTACAAAGTATGTTGTTTTTTTTTTTTAAATCAACTATTGAAGTACAATAGTATAACAAGAAGTAGTAATGGGTTATAAACCGTCGCGTCTCCTCGCAGAGTTTATCTATTGTGTTCAATAAAAGTTTTCAATTTGTAACTACAAATTGACTGTAAAACTCGACTGACTTTTACGGTCTGTGAAATGGCAAGCAGCTTAAGTTTATTTTAATATCACTAAAACACCCTTTTATCGTTGAAAAACTTTTTCTATTTTTTACACAATAAAAGAAATGCAAAGTGTCAGCGACGTTTTCTGTAAATGTTTTTTGTAATGTGTTTTCAACACTGATGTCTTGCTCTAGAACAAACATTACGGAGACTAAAAGCTAGACCGTATTGCGATAAAACTGTGTTTTTCTTCGTGTAAATATGTAGGTTAATTTTAGATTTTTATAATTTCACGTAAACGTAATATCATCTATTTTTATATCGCTGTACTAGAATACAGGAAATTGTTTAGGCATCCATGAATGAGTCTTCTGCCTAGCCTTTTAATTAGTAATTAAATTAAGATAGTTTTGCCTTTATTCATCATATTTATAACACTGCAATATTGTGTATTGTTGTTGTGAATCAAATGACTCGACTTATTATATCGAAGACAAACGTATGAGTGATTTTCTCGTCTCGTAAACGTAAGTTCTGAGACTAGTCTAAAGAAAAAGATGAATGGCATTGTAGGCGAACGCAGCAAATCAAGAGAGTTTTAAAAATACCTATGTCTTAAACCGAGCAGTGATGGCCTAGTAGTATGACCGTTGGTCAGGCAAGTCAAGTTTGAATCCAAGGCACGCACCACTGACTATTCGAGTCATGTGCGTAATTAAAATTAATTACCACTTGCCTAAAACGGTGAAGATAATCATCGTGAGGAAACCAGCACACCTGAGAGATGTTCTCAATGGTGTGTAAAGCCATGTCATAGGCCTATGAACGGTAAAATGTGTGTGTACAACAATGCACATCTTCTAACTGATGCTATTTCATCATCCCCCTGCCCTTATTCCAATTTGGGGTCGACGTAGCATGTATTCTTCTTCCATACATACTCTCTACTTGTACTGGAATGCTGTTAAAGTTTTGGCTATGTTTTATGACCGGCCGCCTGCTTGACGTCAACCCAATGCTGAAGGGAATGCTGTTGTTGGTGGTAACCGCCACCGATACGGTCTCCTTCTATCTAGCTGTGTCACACCAAATGTTATCCATGCGCCAGGTTCTAATATTATCCTACTGTCACACTCCACGGACGTTATTCATGTATGTAAAAAGAAAATTGTTGAAATAACAAGCACACGCTTTTTGAACGTAATAAAAATAGAGCGAGGCAAAAATCGTAAATGAAATATAGGCAGAGGTACGAATCGAAATAAAGCTAGGTATTCATTCATTTTTTATCAACCCTAGGCAGATGCCGTTCGAGTCTATCGGGAATTTATATTGAATGGATGCAAATGGCAATAAACCTGCGATGGGCCGCTTCTAGCTGTTGTGACCTACACCTAAAATCTAGGACAAATGCTTTATGTCAGTTGTGCATTTGAAATTACTTTTTAAGTGTCGATTTTTTTTTAATATAGTGCTACCTCGTCAGTGACTCTAATAAAATAATTTGACTACTATAATTATAACTACACTAAAATTATTGAAAAGTTTAAGAATGTTGAACCAAAAATGTATGCCTTTCACTTTTATTTTAATATTCATGTTTCTATGAATCTGTTTGTGTTTTTTTTTGTCGTTGTCTTTGGCAATGCTAGGCAACCTCCCAGGCACGTCCGACTGACACTATGCTAGCTTTTTGTATATGTAAGCCTTTTTTTGTACGAAAACATAGGTTATGTGTGTATGCAATCATGTGTTATGAGTTATTTGTAAAATATTTGGATATTGTACACAAAATATAACATACCGTAGCATCACACCTGTACTCCGGGGGATTAGGCAGCAGTGTTCATGTTGTACACCCACATTTCACTGATGCCGTTATCAAGTCCCATTTGCCATCTATCAGTCACGTTCGTAAACTCCGGGTGGATGTTGAAAACTTCCTAACAGAAAAAATTATAACACTACCCTGCTTGGTAACCAAACCCCGGACCTCACGCTTAGCAGCCACGTCTACAACCACTTGGTAAAACAGCAGTAGTGAGGTCCACCTGCTACGATTCTGACACACCTCTTTCGCTTCATCTAAGTCCAATATCCTCTTCAGACATGCTCATCGTCTAAATAGCAGAATTAAAAAATTTAATATGAAAAATATTAAAATATAATTACAGGCTAGCTTAAGGAACAGTGATCGCCTACCTATATGACCGTTGGAAGTCAAAGGTCGCAGATTAGAATCCAAGGCATGCACTTAATGTCTTTTAGGAATCATAATTTGTGCTTAATGAAATTATCACTTGGTTAAAACAGAAGCAAAAGAACGTTAGGAAGCCAGTAAACCTGAGAAATGTCCTCAATAGGCGGTTTAAACACTAGGTTGTTTATGAACTTTACGACATCAAGAATAAATTAATAAAAAAGCACGACTGCCGATTTCTTTTTAATCTTTCTAGCTTATGTTACCGGGACAATGTAAGGATTCTAACGATACCCTATACATAGAAATCGGTTCAGGCATTTAGAAGTTATGGTGGAATAAAGAAACAAGCATACATAAATACTTACATACATACCTACATGAACCTTAAAAACATAATACTCCTTTTTTAGCCAATCATGTAAAAAGAAGACCTCGATCACAGTTTGTTTGACCAAATTCGTTTTCCAAACGAGAA
Organism: Xylocampa areola; assembly: GCA_935421205.1. Lineage (NCBI taxonomy): Eukaryota > Metazoa > Arthropoda > Insecta > Lepidoptera > Noctuidae > Xylocampa > Xylocampa areola. Next base: position 17,444,450 of record OW285207.1, read on the forward strand.
AAACTGACTTACCAGAAAAAAAGTAAAAGGTGAATTGAATCTGAAACCAATTCTGAGATTCATTTGCGGTCACTGTTCGTTTTACGGGTGATTTCGCAGTGATGCCATCTGATTGGCCCGTCTTCATGAGCCGTTTGACGCGGGAATTGGCGCGAAAACAAAATGTTACGTCTTTATTACGTAGTAGACAAGTGCAGAGTTAAGGCTGGTGCATATTGGGGCGGGCCGCACCGCAACGCAACGCATTTCAATAATCTTCTTGTTTTTAAACTTTTTAATAGAAAGTCATTTTGTGTAGTTGAAATTAAATAAGTAGGCAGGCGTTGGTCTAATGATGGCAAGCTCGACTGCTGTGCATAAAGTTCGATTCCCAGGTCGGGCAAAGTTTTGTTGGATTTCTCTGTTAGGAAATTCTCAGTAGCAGTCCGAAATTTGGGATTATGCCCGGTAAATAGCAATAGGCTCACCACGCAATTAAGTCCCATTGTAATAGTACAATGGGACTTAATGGCACCATTGATGAAATGTGGGTGTAGAACTATGTACCTACACCTCTGCCCACGCCTTCGGGGAATACGGGCGCAATGCTATGTTATGTTAAGTATCTGGTCTATATCGTGTTAAAATATTTTGATCCTAGAGTTCCAATAAGAATCATTTGGTCGGATTGACTTCTATATGAAAATAATAAAAATCTAATTTCTATAACTTCCTGCTTCACCAGCTTCCGTATGTTTTATCGTATACATCGCACAATAAGTACATTCGGGCCGCAACGCAACGTACTAACGGTTCGCTCTTCAGGCGTTGATGTTATGCGTTGCAATACAACTAAACTTTAAGGTTTGGTCAAGTCACGTCGGAAGGTATTTATTGTATGGGCTGAAAGACTGAGCCTTTAACAGAATTTCGACCATAGAATTAGAAACTGCACTGCCTGGGGTACGTTCTGATGCGTGTTCAGCTTTAGACTATCTTACTACTAGAGATGTGCGAGGTAGCGAAGTGGTGATTGAGGTTAAATCTACGGTACAATATTATGTTCATTTTGCCACCAAAGCTGGTGTAGCGGAGCGGGTAAGTTGTGATTTTTTTTTATTTATCATTGATTTACAGACAACTATGGGTCTATCGTGTTAGTAATAATGAAAACATAATCTATGTTAGTACTTAATATCTAATAGTGATTTGGTCCGGTTGACCAGTACCCATATAAGCGGGCTATCGGCCCGTGTGGCTATCGCACGCAGAATGGTGTTCTTGCGCCAGACAACGTCGAAACCGTCAGTATGTGCATTGGCAAACATCGCCGAAGCATTACAATAGTGCGGCAGCCGTAACAACGCTGTGAAGGTGCGCTTTGCGCGAGATAGCCGTCCTCGCACGGCGAACTATGTAGCTCGTACATCGTCTACTCAGCTGGACTTCGTACTTGTCATAGCGACGCCACTCGCGCTTCTTTTGTGTAACCTAGTATGTAAATAACTTGCTTCGTTGAAACATTTTCTACCAGAGCTTAGCCTAGCTCAGGTAGAAAATGTAAAAGCTAAACTATGAAAATCAAGCGATCCGGTTGGTGGGCACATTCGTAGCTTAGCAACGAAGCCCATCTATGGTAGAAAGAATACCTTAGAAATGGGAATCGAGTTTTATTGCATGTTGTCATTATGAGAGGAATTGGCGTTCTTATAAATTGATAAGATATAGATAATTATATGAGCCGTGCATTGATTGCGTCCGTGAAAATAATAAAGCATTTGTGTGTATTCGGCCTTAGATGCGGAGATCGTGTTTTTTTTAACTTCTGAGTTCGTTGGCAAATATGATTTGTCGCTTCTGAATGAATGAAATATACGCTGTGCATGGTTAGAGAAGTGTGCGTTTAAGTAAAATAAAATAAGAATATCGCAAGAGAATGGAAGACGCGATTAGGTAGGATGTCGTGCAGGAATAAGAGGTGATCTGTTGAGGTGGTTTGGGTCTTATATTGATAATCGAAGCCAGGCAGTTGTATTAGGTAATTATATGTCTAAGTGGATGTGCGTTCCAAGTGGTGTGCCTCAAGGCTCATTGCTTGGTCCGCTCTTATTTCTTATCTTTATCTCTGATATCGAAAGATGCTTTCTTAATTCCTCTATTCTGAATTTTGCTGACGACATGAAAATTTTTAAACTCATATCTACTAAAAATGATTCTCAATTTCTGCAAGAAGATCTTTTACGTTTGGATGCTTACTGTGTTGTGAATAAACTTGACCTCAACGCTAGTAAGTGTTCTTGCATCACTTTCACTAGAAGTAAACGTCCTATTCAATTCGACTATACTTTAAAGGGTCATAAACTTCAAAGAGTAGAGGAGGTCAGGGATCTTGGTGTTCTACATGACTCGTGACTAGTCTTTGACAAACATATAACTTCTATAGTCAACAAAGCCTCTAAGGCGCTTGGATTTCTGATGCGATCATCAAAAGATTTTAAGCAGGCTAAAACCATAAAAATATTATATTCGACATATATACGTCCCCATTTGGAATACGCTTCACAAGTATGGAACCCAAGATATGATGTGTATATTAAGCGCTTAGAAAATATTCAAAGAAAATTTATAAGATATCTTAATTACCGTACTAAATCAAATTGTGAAAACTATATAAAATCATGTGAAAGGCATCATTTCTTGGAACTACGTAAACGACGTGACATTGCGGATCTATTGTTTCTCTCGCGAATCCTCACGTCTTCCTCTATAAATTGTCCCGAATTATTAAATAAAATAAATATATATACCCCAAGGCATGCATTTCGTCACGCCCCTTTTTTTTCACTTCCTTCGGTTAGCACAAACTATCGTCAGAATAGTTTCATAAATCGCTCCTGTAATACTTACAATGGACTCATACGTAACCATGACCTTGATATTGTTATAACTAGTATACCTATAATGAGAAAAAAATTAAGCGCACTATATTTTTGAACACAGACTATTGATTGGCAGGTGATGTTTTTAAGTAATAAGAGAATAACAATTAAAACGAATATGTGGTGTATTTAATTAATTAAGAGCATGTTTGTGTCTATTTTTACATAAGTTGTTTCTATCTGTGGAGACTTTTCAATGGCTAATTATCGCTTATATTTTTTTTACTGTTGTTGTTTTAGCTGGTAGTCTTCCTAAAAGTAATAAATAAAATAAATAAATAAATGTCAACTGTTAATGAATACAAAAAAACTTATAAACTTTAAGTTGTAAAACATAAAAAAAAATTCAAGAACAAATAATATTTTTCGTTTTCGTTTTTTGCCTATGCATATCTAAAAAATAATCATTGTCAAACATTATCAAAAGGCGATAGGTTGAGTTGCTTCAATGATTGATAAAAAAAAATCGAAAGAACATCTAATTTATGTTTCTAAAATAATATGCTCTTACAAAAACACTGTATTCTTCCGAAACCTTTACCGGAGTTCCGTGTTTAGTGCTTCTCCGTGGTCTGTTTTTATAGCTGGAGAATTATATACTTGCACACAAAAATCAAGACCAAAACTCACTTAGGCTACGTCACCCAATCCACTTTTGGTTTCTAATCACCGAACAGATAATGACGAATGGAAACTTTAAGCCGAGCCGCTGCCAATTCTGTCGGCCATTACTCAATAGCTAGACTAGATGCACGTCACTTTATAAATAGACTGATGGCTGATTGATGGCACCAGGATTTTTCTTTCAGCGCCACACGACGCTGTTGTTCGTGTAGTGCATATCTTACGGGTTTTTTTTTCTATAGTGGAAAGCTTTTGTTTCAAATTGTGAGAATTGGGATACTTACTCCAGGCGCTCCACGTTCGTATCAATTTGAGGACACTTTTGTCCAAAATTCGACTGAAATAACAATGAAAAGGTCCAATAAGTCAAATATATTGCCCATAGAGTAGAGCCTAGTTATTATTGTACTACTTTAGACAATTTTTCCGACTCCAGAATCAAATCTTACACCTTTCGCTAAGCAGTAGCGCTTTCGACAACAAAATTAGTGTAACGGCAAAGTTGTGATTCTGGCCTAAAATTCTATAATTAAAGATAAAATCTTTGAAAATCAATAACGCATGCTTAGCGAACTCTAAAGTTATAAATACTCCAGGCGCTCTGACCACTAAGCCATCTCGAGAACCTGGAGTATTTATCTGGGTCGCAGGTTCGAATCCTGCTCACGACCATATTCTTTTTACATTCTTTAAACCAGATATTAAGATTTTTTTAACCGACTTCCAAAAAGGAGGAGGTTATCAATTCGGTTGTATTTTTTTTTTTTTTTTTTTTATGTTTGTTACCTGAGAACTCCGTCATTTATGAACCGATTTGGAAAATTATTGGAAATAATACGTCGTCGAAGTAAACGAAATGGTGTATTTTACTTTCTTGTGACTTTCCGGTGGTGTTTACGGTCTCTAGAATAGTTCTAATGAACTACCTATTTTCCAGCTTCATCATCAGATGATGATGATGATGAAACCGGAAGATAAGCACCGGAAATCCGTCATTTTTTTTTTGCTATTTAATACTTTTTAGTATAAGACCGCATTCTCAAACATCTCTTTTTACACGAGTGCTCAAAAAACGGAGTGTATTTATGTATGTATGTATGTAAGTATGTTTGTGAGTTTCTTTACCTATTCCACCATAACTTCTAAAATACCTGAACTGATTTCGATATATGGGGTATCGTTAGAATCTTTATACTGTCCCGTGAGTAACATACGCTAGTCAGTTTTTTTTTTTTTTTTATTAATTTCATCTTGTTTTACGCAGTTTATTACTCTCTTTTGAAATAGCCTCAGATCTAGATTTCCTACTTTGATATGGATATGTCGCAGATGGATTGTAGAATAAGCTGTTTTACAAAACTGCTAGCTGATTTACAAAACAGTACTGTTATGAAAAACAGCTGAACGACGTTTAGCGGTTTTACATAATTACTGAACTATAACACGCAGAATTGAATGAACGTTTTGCGTTTATCAATGCAGCGGGTCAACGATCAGAGATTATGTAAAACAGTGTGAAATGAACTGTCAGATTGTTGATTTTAGTTCGAAATTTTGTCTCTTTATGGCTCTGTAAGTCTGAACAATACTAAATAATAACCTAACTTTATTTTACTTGTCAATAGAAAAAAAAAGATGAAAATTTTGAATGACTTAAATACTAAACCACTATAATAGTCGACAATATATCGGGATTATGAAAGAAAATAAATTAAATTGATCCATGAGCGAGCGAAGCGAGCTCGGGAGTTTCGTGTATCCCGACACGGACAGGTTAGGTTCGAAGCAGCCCCCGTCATCCTCTTCGTGTTTAGGTTTTTTCTAACCTTATGGACACAAAAATAGGAGCCCCGCGGGGCTCCGTCGATTCAACCACGGAAAGTCAAATCAGAATACAGTATCGCTTTTTTACTTGAATGGTGACTATCCATTTAATATACCTATACAATAAACAAACCTGTCCCACTGTAGATATGTCATTCTGCATTACGTCTAAAGGTGGGTAGCAGTTTTGTTAAACGTATCGCAATGGCAATCCAGCTGAACGTTGTTCAGCTGTTTTATAAAACAGTACTGTTTTGTAAAGCAGCTAGAGATTTTGTAAAACAGCGGATTCTACAATCCATCTGCGACAGATATATATGGATAGCGCGTTGAGTAGGTCTACCCATATTCACTTCCGATAAATCAGTTATGGTACGCAAGATTCACTAAAAAGTAAGAAATAAAATATTTTTAACAAAAAAAAGAACCGACTCCAAAAATCTTTCTGTTAAGTAAAATTGCACTAAAAAGTTATAAAATAATTGCATTATTTACTTACTACAATTTATATAAAAATATTTTTTTAATTTTAGAGGATTCTGAATAAAATCAATTTATTAGGGCAATTATATACAATTATTATTATTTTTGGAGTCGGTGCCAGTAAAGGATAATAAACGTGTAAGTACATTCATGAAGTAGCGTATTACGTTCGCTTTAGGCAGTTGTTGTGTTCATTTGTAAATAGGTTCAATTAGGTATAATACATTATCGTAAAAATAATGATGGTTAATGTACCTTTAAATATACTTTGCAAATTTTTGATTTTTGGAGTCGGTTCTTTTTTTTGTTATAAATTATAATTAAATCGAAAGGTGTCGATATGGAATTATCAATCTAAACCGGAGCCTAAGTCTTCTGTCTCATTTATAAATGCTTCAATTGAGTATCGATAGTGTGTTGATGGAATGATTTTAGGCATTTGGTATTCCGTTAGTTAAATAAGACAGTGGTCTTGCCTCCACTGAATCACCATTCAACTTTCATGATGAATAATGAAGAAATGATAATAGAGTCTTAATGGGATGTTGCTTCGATGACAATTAACTTTTATTTGAATTATGATTCAGGCCCCAGAATTTATCGAACTCTGAAGATTAACGCCCAATAATAGCTTTTGTCGTGGTGGCGAGTGGTTACGGTACCGCCTGTTGGACTACAAGTTTTGGGTTCAAATCTGGCATGTATTTGTATATACAGTTACTTGTTCACTGTCATATGTACTTTCTTAGTTAATCTAAGACATCCCAGACATACGGGTGAAGGAAAACATCGTGAGGAAACCTTGACTTGATGGGCTGATATCGCCAACCCGCAGTGAGCTAGCGTGGTGATCAATGCTCGTGCCTTTTCTGTATGAGAAGACGCTCTTGCAAAGCAGTGGGACAGTTATGGGCTGGTTAATAGTATCTACGGCATCAGTAAAATTCGCGTCAAATAAAATTTTGAAATATGATTTCTTCACAGAACAAAATTACTACTACTTCGTAAAAGCCGACTGAGTAGGTCCAGCTTTTTCTTGATTTCTTCATAGCTATCAATCCAATATGAAAGATAAATCGCTTCACCATCGTAACACTTGTTCCAATCGATACTAAATCACCGGCAAAATAAACGATTAATGTATTTATACATCGGTTGGACGCCAACCTATAGGTTACTGACGGTTGAGATGTACGAGCAACCATTTCGTAAAGGTTACCATACCGTTTTAACTTCAAAATAAGAGGTACTATGAGGCTTCGTAATATTTAATGCCACTTATACCTGCTTCATGAATATAATAATATAATATTTTTTTAATATTCGAACACAGATAACATTATTATTTTTAATTTAAAGATCACTACACATTATAATAAAACAATTTTTATCGGGATTTATTATCCTGCAACCACGAAGGCAACAAATACTAAACGCATTAATCCGTTTAAAAATTGTGTTATTATAAAGAACATGCAAACCTAATGGAAATTAAAAAAAAATAGAGGTAATAAATTTGCTCTGAGGAACCATGTCTTCCATATTAGAGTTTAGAAAATATTTATTCAAAGAAATAATTTTAAAAAGCATTCGCCTGGGTCGGGAATCGAAAGGACGTGACGCAACTACTTAACGTAAAACAAAAAATGATTCTGCATTTTACTGACATTATAACAGTAAAAAGACAAAATGTACCTATCACTAATAAAAATAATAACTATTCTTGAGTTCTATAGTAATATCTTACATATCGACATCGCCGCGGGTTCAGCTCATGACTAAGGGCTCCGTTCGAGTTCGAAACTAGTCGGGCAATCCCGAAAAATGCACGTGAGTAGTAACCGGTGAACATTAATTGATATGAATATGTCTCACGAAAGTTTTTATACAAAAATATCTTAGGATTTCGCGATCACTACACATTATAATAAACAACTTTTAACCGGATTAATCGCGAGTACTATTTATTGGTTTTTGTTTTTCCTGATGTTTCGAACACTGCAGCGTTAGTGATCGCAGATAAATAATTCGGTAAAAAATTGTTTTATTATAATGTGCAGTCATTGTTAAATTGCATCTTTACGACATTGTATTAACTGCAAAGTTTGTCGTGACGGTTCGGTCACCTGTATATGGACTGAATAGATAGCAATGACGTTAGCAAAAGACGTATTAAAATGTGGAAGAAGAATCCGCGGTAATGAGCAGAGATCGAGATGGCTTAGTGGTCAGAGCGCCTGAAGTATTTATCCGGGAGGCGCAGGTTCAAATCCTGGTCGCGACCGTATTCTTTTTCCGCAAAAAATTATAACTTTAGTGTTCGCTATGCATGCATTAATGCTTTTCGAAGATACATCTGTGTTCTTGAACTGCTTAACATCGGGTAATGATCTGAAAATCTCTGGTCGTATAACCACATGGCATTCATATTGATACCATTTGCAACTTCTCTCATTCAAAACAAGCGTGACACATACGCAATCGAAACAACAATACTGTGACAAAGCTATGTGTCGCGATGCTCGACCAATGTTTACGAATAATTAAAATAGTTTGGGATTGTTTGCACACCTACATATAAATAATTCGTATCTGTCAACACAAAGAAGAACGCAAAAGGTGCACTCCGTCTCACGTAAACGTACTCTTAGTTACCAAAATTATCTTCGTAATATGTTGACTCGCTAATTAGCAGACACAATAGATTTTAATTGTTATGAAGTATTATTTTATAATTCTTCCAATCGAAGAGTTTAAGGTGTGGTTGATGAGCAATCTAGAGGAAGAATTCAAACCATCCGTAGACCTCTGACATTAACCTACTCGGTGTCAAATGTGTACACCCAACTTCGGGCCAAATCAATGAGTTTTTTTTTACCTAAGATCTGTATCAGTAAACGCCCTTATTAACAAAACAAGATGTCATAAAAAAACGGTAGCTATAATTTACTACTTAAAACGAAGCTTTAGCAACAGACTTTTCTGAAACTCAAACTCCACAACCACATCTCACCACAGCAGCGGCTAAAATGTTCACACTACCCACAGTTCAACGATATCTTTGTTACTATGGTGTAGTGTGGTAGAACAGAGCTTGAAATAATAAAGGCTATACTCCACAAACTTAGGACGATAAATGTTTGCTAGCATCTGTGTTCCCTACATACTGACATACAACCTCAAAATAAGAGTTAGTAGGCATCTTCTGTGTACGCTTTTTCCATAGTAGATCTCATCCATTGTTTCCTACCAGGCGAGACCGAGGTCAAGAATAGACCCATTTAGTAATAAAAAATATGGTCAAAGCGCAACTGTCACTTTCCTGAGTTCACCTTTTTGTGTAGAATGAATTTTCTGATTATTACTATTTTGTGGTTTCGGTGTACATAGCCGAATTAATGTCGTCGAGCGATATGCTGTTAATCATTCTAATGGGGTTAACATTGTTTGTGCTCTATCGCCTATGCCTGGACGCTAAATATTATGTTAATGGTCATGTTTTCTTTTATAAACATTAGAATTATGGTATTTATGGAATGCAGCAAGCTTTGTATATTAAATGCAATATCGTTGGAGATAGTCGAATTCCGCGTTAGTAACATCTTGTATATACGGCCTAATATCCTTTGACAAAGTTTAACATGACAGGAATAAAAGCATATTTATTTAAAAGTTAAATTTTACTTTATATGAAAACAATTACTCTTGATGAGGATTCTTCACTTCAATACTGCTCTACTTGAGGCTCCTTGTGTGGTAAAATTTTCAAGTTTTATTTTGTTGTTGTAATTTTTATTGAAGGTATTTGAGCGGTATTTACCATTGCTAGTTACGCGGTATTAAACTAAACACTGACGATATTTTCATGATTCTAGAGTCGTATTAATGAACCAATCCAAAAGCTTTACCGCTTTCAAACGGAGCCTAGATTCCACAACACATGGAAGTATAGAATGGGGTCTAAGGCCTCAATCCATCATCATGATCATCATCATAAGCCTATAGTGCTCGACTGACGACTGCTGGACCAAGTTCTGGTTCGCAAACCATACTCAATATTATTTCTTATTTCATGACATACTGATACAAGCTATTACGAGTTTAAGTAGGTAATTATAGCAGTCTTTGCAAGAACAACTAGTTAACGTTAACTTTTCTTTGTTAACAGATGCACCACCCTATTCAGATGAAGCCGGCTGACAGTGAAAACAGAAATGGTAAGTCTTTATTATGTCATACTAACTTTAAGCGTACGAAACTACTGAAATCGAAAACTTTCGCTATTCTCGAAGAATTGGGGTTGATTGAGTAAATCCATTCCTGCCTTGGACGCAAATCAATATATAAATTAAATATATATGTGCTATATATATAAAAATGAATTGCTGTTCGTTAGTCTTGCTAAAACTCGAGAACGGCTCGACCCATTTTTATTAAATGTTTTGAGTGTGTTTCAGTGAGTCCCTAGATGGTTTAAATATAAAATTGGACTCGTTTCAGGGCAGGACATCGTCTGCCCGGCTTACTACTGTGTAATAAAAATATATAAATTAATAAAAAAAAAATTCGTAGGAATTACGGAATATGGACTACTATAATTTTAAATTTATTTAAAATATTGTACGACGATATCTTAAATTCCAAAACGCGAAACCACTTAAATATGAGTAAACTACAAATTAAATACAAAAACACATTAAATTAACTAACAATACAGGAAAATCTAAAAAATAAAAATCTATTACTAAGTATTACCAACGTCATAAGGACTAAGCATTTCCTTTTCTCCTTTTAGGCTCAGTTGCATAGACTTAAATTTAACCGTAACCAACATGTTACTGTGTCATTTTGACAGAATTTATAAAGAAAAGCTGTCAAAACAACACGTGTCACGTCGGTTATGGTTAAAGTTATGTTGGTGCAATCGAGCCTAAGAGTTCAGCTCTTTTTTTTAAGTGGAGTTATCGCTACTGTTCTCTATCTTCTATTATCATTTTGACTCTTACTTTCTGCTTCGTTTATATAAATAGGGTACGAGAGTTTTAGGTAGGAAAGACTGTGAGGCCAAGACCTACCATTTTAAGTTCTATTATACTAACATCTACAAACTCTCAACAGTCTATGGATTTAAAAAAAAAGACTTTTTTAGATAAATAGATTTAAAGTACCTAGAGTAGACATTGGGAAGATTTCCATACTAATGTCGAAGTCAAAGTCATTTTACTTGACTAGGAAGATTTCCATACTAATGTTTTCGCACTAAGCATCAGCAACTTCATCTACCGGGGTTACTTCACTTTTGACAGCTGTCTGAGGCTGAGCGACGTGTTAACAATCAGTGATAACTCTTCAACTACGATTTTGTACCTGATGTCCGGTATCAGACTAGTATTACTTAAATGTCACAAATATCATAAACCCAAGTTACACTATTTCAGTGATCTGTAAATATTTCGTCTATTATTTCGAGGACACTAAAAGCAACGTGCCTTCTTTAGCAATATTGACCTGCTAATTCAGACGCTGAAAAAACAAACGGTCAACACAACACAGTCTAGGTAGTATTTGCACAAAACGTTAGTGTTCCAAGGTCGGTGACGTCACATTTGAAGAGACTATGTATATCATCTATAGAACTAGTAAATGGACATAAGGTTGTAATTTTATCATAGCACTACGCCTGTATTCCCTGGAAGGGTAAGCAGAGGTGACAGACTTTATTTTGTTTAAGATGTTGTACACAACATCATAAACAAAACCGTTATTAAGGTCCGGAGTCATCTAACGACCACTATTACAAACTCCGAGCTGCTACTAAGAATTTCCTATCAAATAAACTCGATAACACTGCCCGACCCGAGAATCAAACCCAAGAACTGAACAGAGAAGAACTGCTCTCCGAGCACATAATTATATGTAAAAATATGTGACCTCAATGGTGATATCCACCAAAAAGGTTAGGTGCGTACCTAATTCTTAGTCGAAACTGGCATACGGATTGGTCTGAATGTTTTGTAGAAAGAAAGAAAATATATGTATTAAATCACACAAAATACACCAAAGATATAGGGATAATACAGATAAATAAATAAAAACTAAAATAAATGAAATGATGTATGAACAGTACCTACCTAATCAACCAAACAATTTTTCGAAGAAAAAGTTTTTTCGGTTTCCTCTGAGGTTTTATATACAACAAAGCAAATAAAATCCTATGCATTTATCCACTATTAAAAAGAGTATGCAAAACGAGGATACATGAATGGCTTATGTCCCTAAATTACGAGGGAACTGAAGATCTTCTTAGGCTCCCTGATTAAAACTCCGTGTATACAATTCGAATATTTAATATATGTACATTTATCTTTAATTTAACAACACACCACATGCACATAAAACACACAAACAGGAAGACACTTTCAAAACACCAATATACAGGCTGTGGTTCTAGACAGTGGCCAAATTGAAGGGGTGGATCTATAGGTGTAACTAATTACAAAACAATTAAAAAATTTATACCTTAGAAAACCGAATTAATTTCGCAGTTTTACTGTTTTTTGCGTATACGTCGTGTCATAGCCATCGCCGCGTCGCGCGCAGTAGGTACAAGGACGGCACCGCGCGCCGACAAAGGCCGTATACGAAAATTTCACAGAGAAGCGTTAGCTGTTACGAGACGAATAGGACGTTCAAATCTTGGCTATTATTGTTTTAATTATTTTTATACAACATATAACTTGTTGTTGTATATGTTCCTACAATATGGCCACTGTTCAAAACCACAGCCTGTATAATACCCATTGAGATACACCCACACACTCACAAGATCACTCCATATCTCCAACACTATCCTGACAACCACTACCAAGTCACACTGCTCCATTCTAGTGTTACCTTACCTTAAATAAGATTAATACAAGGGGTGGAGACCTGGTGACCTGAAATACAGGTAGCGACCTTGTTTAGGCACAAGTCTCCCACAATATATAAATTAATGTATCTAGATATTTTTAATGCTACTATATATATATTGTGGTGAGAAACAAAATAGAAAAAGACGAATCACGAAACATACAAAATAAAAGCATCACATACACACACAAAGATAATTATGTTGAATGGGTGAGTATTGGGTAGAATATACTGGAAAAAAACTAAAGAGAAGTTCGGCACTGAGCACTACTAGACCATAAACATGTCTTGCCCATAAAGTAAGTAGACGTAGTGTTGACTTCTGCGATGTTTAGCAAAATATCGATAAGGCTACTCTCAAGGACTGTATACGGAACGCATGACAAATTGATTCCACAGTTACCCACCTATTATGTTAAGGTAGAGACACACTATACTACAGTACGACAAAGAATACGCTATTAGATAAGACGATTTGCATATTTTTTGCATTATTTAAATGCTACATACTTATTTTAACTAAGTTACAACGTTTGTAAATTTTATAATGATTATTCTTAAAAAAAAATACTATCGAATTTCAAATACATTTTAATCCCTATAATTATTTTGTAAAAAAATCTTCAAATATTATTTTCCTTCTAGCATAGCATCATGCCTGTATACCCCGAATGATAAGGCAGAGGTGTACTTTTTTAACACCCAAATTTCAATGCCGTTAGTTAAGAAGAACCGATAAATAAGTGGTGAACCTACTGCCATTTATAGAGCACCATTTCAAACACCGGTCTGCTACTGTGAACGTATTAACTAAAAAACCCAATAAAACTTTGCCTAATAAGAAATCGAACCCAGGACCCCACGCTAAGCAGCTGCACCTGTATCCTATACAGACAAAGTAGTTCAAAAATTCCATTTGTTATATTTAATACCCAAACGTGTCTTTGTCCCATTCTCTCAAAAAACAAACACGTAACAATTATTTAATCACAACTCAGCTAAACAAACGACACGCTCCTCTCAAATATTTCACTCAGGCCGAAGACAAACGTACGCGTATAGGGTTACACGCACCTGATATGTGTGAACGAGACACGGAACTGCGTGCGTGCCGTGTCAACGCTTATCCACTTGTGGACGCATCAAGCACGGATTACATATGTGTGAGTGCGAATAGAGTTAAAAGTTGCTGAGTTTTGTGAATGACAGTTTTTTCAGTATTTTGGACACCTTCGAAGTTTCATTATATGGTATATGATTTGTATCAGTCATAGCCTAGTGAGTGGTATGCCCGAGTCTAAAGGTTATAGGTTCGAACCAAAGCCGTATTTCGTAGTAAATATAAAGTAGGTTGGGTAAAGTGTTATTAGGTTTTTCTGTTAGGAATTCTCAGTAGCTGCCCGGAGTTTGGAATTTTGCATTGTTGATGGCAATAGGCTCACCACCACATGGGACTTAATAACTGTTCCCCCTTAGGCAACACAGGCGTAATACTAAGTATCAATGAAGGACAGCAATGTGAAGAAACCAACACACCTGAGTTATGTCTTCGATGGTGTATAAACTCGTGTCAGTGACCTACGGATGGTTTAATCTCGGACACTAGGTTGTTTATCAATCATACGATAAGAAGATGAAGATAGAAAATGGCCAAGGATTATTAAATGATACATAAGTATATTAGATTAAATGGAAAAAGAATACGGTCGCGAACAGGATTCGAACCTGCGCGTCCCGGATAAATACTCCAGGCGCTCTGACGACTAAGCCGAGGTCGAGATGGCTTTTTCCATTTAATAATAATAACTTTAGAGTTCGCTAAGCATGCGTTAATGATTTTCAAAGATTAATCTTTAAGTATATAAGCTTAATTATTGTTAAAATTCTTATGTTTTAATTTGAAATAGACCACAGTACTTATGAAAAGTCAGAGAGAGGGGCTCGTGGCTAAGTAACAGCCGCACAGATCGATTGATCGGGGTTAAGCTGCGCTTGCCGCGGTCGGTCTGTGGATGGGTGACCATCGTTTCATACCGAGACCCTCCGTGCCTCGGAGAGCACGTTAAGCCGTCGGTCCCGGTTGTCAAATTAAGATCTATGATAGCCGTTACGGGTAGTCAGAGGCCTGAAAGCCTGACAACCAGTCATACCACGAGATATCGTGTTACCCAGTAACTGGGTTGTGTAGGTCAGATCGGCAGTCGCTCCATTTAAAATACTGGTATTAAGCTGCATCCGGTTTCACTGGAAGCCGACCCCAATGTAATTGGGAAAAGGCTAGGCAGATATACTTATGAAAAGTCAGAGTTAGGTTCACAATTGTATCATTCATACGGAGACACTAAACGCAAGTTGCGTCACGATGAGCGACATTACAACCCGAAACTGGAGATTTATTACAAACAATATTTTTATATCACACATACGTAACCTTATGCCTTTTTCCCATCGGGGTAAGTAGAAACTATAGAATGCCATCTGCTACGATACTTGAAAAAACCTATAAAGATGCGTATTGCAGTCTTCGATCACTTATAAAAAACATTGCAGTCGATAATATGTATGGGCTCATAATGTTAGTCGTGTCGGTTCAGTTTCCTGTAAAGGGACTGAATAAATGGCAATGACGTCTTGGTGACGTCATTGCCATTTATTCAGTCCGTCCGTCAAGACGTTGTTGTTGTGGAAGAAGACTTCGGGGTAGTGAGCAAAGGTCGAGATGGCTTAGCAGTCAGAGCACCTGGAGCATTTATCTGGGAGGCGCAGGTTAGAATCTCACGACCGTATTTTCATGTATACAGAAAATAAATGCTTTTCAAAAATTTATCTGTATTCGATAATATGTCTTTACCCTAACAAAATCACACACAATCACACGTGGGATCGATACATTGTGATGTGCCCACACGGTTTTGTAATTCTCGTGTATACTATACTGTTTGACATTACTGACTGACTAACTCATAAACACATTTCAATCAATTGAATATTGATTGATGCAGGCAACTGTGAGGTTTTTTTTTAATCAATTTTTGATAGTTTGGTAGATGCCTATATAAAGTATGTGTGGCCATGTGTGCATTTAAATAATACACAAGAAAAAACATAGTTAGCTCTTTCTTTAAGTATCTTTGCAAATTCGAAAACTTAAGCATTTTTAGCTATTTGACATTTTTACATATATGTCGCCTGTTAGTGTGTAGAACCGTCACAGTAAATTTAATCTATTTGCGTGTATCAACGGATCTAAAAAAAAAATACGGATGTAACCTTGCCTTGTCATAAGCGAAGCATAGATTACGCACACACAGACGCAGCGTACTGGCGCCCAGTGGATGAGTTTTAAGTATTTGTATGCGTTTAGCTCGTGTATGACAAGCGAAAGTGGATGACTAGGCATGCTTCTCACATGTCGTACGCAACGCTTCGTCCGTTTTTTTTTTTAAACCATTTGTGTATCCTTGTTTTCAACGTTATATGTGTCTCCTAACACAAATTTTTTAGATCATTATATGTTATTTGTAGTATAAATAACATGTAATGATCTCCGTAAAGAGATATGTCAATAACACGCCTAATATCACTTCTTCAACACCTTTCTTTTTGACAAAATATTTTTTTGATACGATCGCTCTATAAAATAAAAACACAAAAATCTAAACAAACGAACAGCTTAAAAATAAAGCAATAAAAACAGAGCGAAGCCATTAGTATGCAGACAATAGCATATTAATTCTATTTATAAAACATCTGACAGATTAGTTCGCTATCCCATCGTAAATCGTGCGAGCCAATCAGTAGAGGCGCATGCGCATCGATGCGATGCAGTTTCTATACTGAATTGAGTGTATAAGGAAAATCTGTGGAAAAACCTTGAATACCTATTTGTATTATATAATAATGTTGTCACACCTTATTACGTAATAGTCGGATTTAATTATTGAATGGTTTTTAAGAAAATATATATTATATATAAGGTCCTAATTTATTAGGTAATTTCATTTAAGCCATAATTCAAATTTTTATATATATATTTTTTTAATGTTCGCCGTTCAAGGATCTATTTTCGTCTTGCTTATACTATGGTTATTACAAATAATTTGTTATTTCCATTTAATTCTTAGGTAAAGTGAATGTATTTGACTTATATGTTAACCCTTTCAAAGGAAATTACCTAATAAATTAGGACCTTATATATATATATATATATATTTATATAATGGTTGGGAAAAACAAAAACCAATAATACACGCGATTAATCCGGTTAAAAGTTGTTTTATTATATTGTGTAGTGATCGCGAAAACCTAAGATATTACTAATAAATCTCTTATCCGAAGCATTACTAATCTTACCTTTGGTTAATCCTAACACTATACCGCACTATCGTATTCCGAATCTTTACCTTAACGAGAGCCGCAGAAACCTCTTACTGTACCTACGCTGACACTTGACATCGCCTGCCATACATGCCTTAACCCCCATGGCCTTATGGACGCTAGTCACAATACGGTTATCGTAGCTGGGTTTTGGGTTGAAATAATTTGAATTACCTTTGATATGCTAAAAAGAAGAAAATTAGCGTCCCCAACATATCATCATCCACAGCATTTTTCCTAGGTCCTTCTCAAATCGCATTCAGGTAGAACCTGACCCATCTCGCTGCAGATTAACTGACGCTTCACTTGCCTCCTCTTGACCACCACTCCGTCAGTCCTCCACCTCCTCTCACCTCACCTGGCCATATCTGCTACCCAGAGTACCACTTAAATACCATAGCACGTTTACTCAATATAATGGCTTGCACTATAAGTTTGGTTTACAATCCGATGCCGAAATGTGAATGTAGTCATATTGTTCATAAGAACATTGCTTTCTCTTAATTATTACTTAATTTTCCTATATTAAGTAGCAATACAATTGTAGATATGACACATCATAAAACACTTTAAACACACCATGTACGAGACGCCTAACCTTACCTATCTATAAACGTCAAACGGAACCGCGTCGTGTCACCTTATCCGAATGTATGCACACGTTAGAACACAGAGCACGTCCCGAGCACCACTCAAAGTGGATGCGTGACGATTTTTAGAGTCCCCATCTAGTTCGGTATTCCATCTATGCGACACTGTGTCGTATGTGTTAGATCTCGGGAAGCGTGCAAATGGCTCGATTTTTTGTTGCGTCTTAATCGCTCGTGATTTGTTATATCCGCTGTCTTGCGTAATCAGCTGATCGGTTGTGATTGATAGAAAAACATCGTCAGCTGTTAATTCGTAATCTTGTTAGAGGTTATTTTTTATTAGGCTGGCTGTTTTTTTTTTAAACTGCGTAACGGATAAGTTCGACGATCAACAACTAAAAATGTGTTGTATTTTTTCTTGTTTTGGACATTTTATTCTACCTTTCGTTACTTATTGAGTTATTAAGAGATTCAGGATTATAGGTACATCTCTGTTATACAAAGTTAAAATATTAAAGACATCAGTGTCATCGATTCATTACAAATGCAATGATAGAGAACTCTACAATACATCATATAAACCACTTTAAACGCATCGACGTCGTTTATAAGAATCATAAGAAATAAACACTCTCGTCTGTACGTGGCCTTATGTTTCGGCATCCATTGTGAAATGGCATGCCATCTATTTACCTATGGTTATGTACACATACACCTATCAAAATACTCTTGACTCAAAGCGATCAAGCGCATGTATTTTTATGCATTCGAATAAATAAGTCAAATATATTCCAAATTATTGTTGAAAGGTAACATTAATTTTGTTCTAGTCATAAACATTTCAAAATCTATTAAGCACGCTATATTAGTAAATGGTTGTTACTTCGTAGTTACTATGTATTCAAGCTGAAAGAGATAAGGAACCTGAAACATTCTGAAACGATTAAAATTACGGAATATTCATGATCGATTTGCTTAAATCGATTTCATTAGCGTTTCGTGTGAGAATACATACTTTATTGTTAGGTGTTATCCCTAACAGAGTACATTGACCCTCAATTTGTTAACACTCACAGCTCGCCCCAATAAAACGCGCGATTATCATTCGCGTAGGCGTCTTTACCGTCTCTACAATGTTAACTTGGAACACAATAGATGCGATGCAATTGAAAACCGTATGACGCGCCAGGACGGAGCTCATTAGCCACCGGAGTGGGGAGGGGGAGTTTAGGTGACACAACACCACGAGGAATGACTGATCGACCGTCAGAGCCGGCGCCCGCGCACCTCCGATAGTGTTCGCGTTTAGTTGTGTGTCGGCCGCGGTTGAATGCAGACGTGATCGCGGCATGTGATGTGAATGTGTTGTGTAGTGTTAAGGATGCGTGGTGAGGCGGGCGGCGCGCGCGGCAAGGCGGGGGTTCGGACCAGCGGCAGCAACTATCCGCCCATCAGCGCCGCCTACTGGCTACCGCCGTCGAACCCAACCCCCTACCATGTACCAGGTTCGGTCTCAACCCACCATTCATACTTTAAACACGTGTATTGTAATGTTGTTAGTCTGTTGTCGTCGTAGCGTCTACCTTTATGCTCTGCTGGATTATCCTTGACACAACAGCCTCTATAAATAACGATGCAATCGTTGAATTGCACTTTTTTTTTGTACAACGACTTCTGCCTTTTTTTCCCATTCGAAACGGAAAGCGTGTCTGACATTGACCGATATGCCGACTGAAAAACAATACCTCTGCGCTGACGCAAGATATTATAACAGCGTGAAAATTAAGTGACATTTGTATGTTTTTAATTTTCTTTATTTTTGTCTGGTTCCGAGAAAATTGGAACGGACTGTTAATAATTAGTTTCGTTTAGCGTTTCAAAGTCTTTTCTTGTTTTAATTTGGTTTTTGTTAAATTAATGTTTTGGTACATAAATTATGTAGCGACGTTTTTGTAGCGTCTCTTATTATTTCTGTATTTATTAGATTTAATAAAGAAAGTTGGGAATTTGAGGGGGAAGTGTTTGCAATATTTGAAATCGATTGGAAATTCCGTCATTAGTAATCGGTGTGGTAATCACCGTGGCTGGGAAGCGAACACAATACCCATGTCACTACTACTATTTATGATCTTGGCGCAAAGTGACGAAGACAATGTTTTAGTAAATTCTTGTACAAATTCTTGTAATCGTCACCGTTTGTAAGAATACTAATCGATCTGCTCAAGGCCTGTCTTCGGATTAGTCGTTGGGAATCATTGAAATAGACGAAATTAAACAAGTGTTAATAGATATTTAACTAATGACGTGTTCGATGAGTCAGCATTTAATATTATCTTTCGATGTTTTTTTTATTTATTTCTTAATTTATTTATAATTACTTAGTAGATTGGACTTATCTAAACGTATGTCACTTTTGAAACAGCCCTAAATTGAATTATTTACGCTTTAAAGTTTAATTTTTTTATCGTTGGATTCTACTAAACAACTATCCTTAAGAAATATGGGAAATCAGTAAAAATACTTCTCATAGAAATAAAAGTAACGTAATTAAGAAAAATAAAGCCGCAATTCAAACCAAAGACAAGCAATAATCACATACAGTAACGATGTCGATAATAATATCTTAATGGTTTAGCTTACTGACGAGTTTTCATTGTAGTCAACGCGTGCATTTATCATAAATATGACTATGAAATAAAAAACCCATTAACAAAAGTCATGTAATTCTCAGTAACGTAAGTGAACAAAAAGACAAAAAAAGCTATGGCACTGTGTTTTTAAGAATTGATAATTCTGTAGTGAAAACAATTTCAGCCGATAAAGTGCCGATAGTTAATATACAAAATAGACGGAAAACTTACGAAAATCCAACTTTAAGCTGTCTAATTAAGTTGCACTTTTATTTGAAGCTGACCATCGTCCGTAAACAACTGAAAATGTGCCTTAAGTACTCGTATTATAAGATCATTTTCTCCAATAAAATGTTCTGAAGCAACTTTATACCTATCTATCTAAAAATTGCACTTTTGTTTGAAACGGATATTTGTTTAAAAACATGTACCCAAAAATCAATTTCTTAAGAATCATTTATTATGAAAATATTCCGATTGTTTTGAACCTTAATTCCATTATAATTTTGAATCTGAGTGTATTATCACCTCTCGTCGAGGCTCTATAAACGAATATCTTAACTTAAATATTTATTTAAAAAGTTCAGAGATACAATACGTGTATAGACGTCATACCAATAAAACCTTCAATGTGTTCAAGCAAAATTGTATAATCAATAACCACCAAATATTGGCATTTGAAATTAATTTGCGAATTACGACAGAAACGTTATTTATTTATTCTTCATGTAGGTACAAAGACAGTACACCAGGTGGACTTAATGCCATTAGACATTCTCTACCGGTCAAAACTTTTAAAGGATAAAATTAAGCATACACAATTGCTAAAAAGTTATTACATCACATTGATATCATATAACAAAATAGTTAACAAAGCCAGCACTGAAATAAACTTGTTTGTTTCCTCTTTTTGCATTATCCTCGAGGAACATCGGACGTTTGACCAAGCAATACATTAATTACCCGCTGTCAAATGTACAGTTATATTTAACTCTCGGTTAGCACTCGTGCTGATTGAGATGCGGATGATGGATTGAATATATTGTAGTGCAATGTCGCAAGTGATGATTTGACGCGCTCTAGTTGAAATGTCATTACCATGTATTTTGAGATAGTCTAGACTGCGTTAAAGGTACTGAAAATTACAGTTCTGAAAGGTATTTTTGGGACAAATTTCATGGAATTTATTACTTATTATTTATAGATATGGAAATCAGGGTAGACAAGCAAATAATAGCTCAATAAATTTTAGTTCAAACTTGATATTAATTTCGATTTTAACCCCAATCCAATTCCCATGTCAATTCAACGCCTAAAAACGATGCGAAATCTTAGAATATAATGTTCCTATACCAGCCATTTTAATAAGGACAAACAGCGAAAATATTTTAAATACTATAAACCCTGCCGATGGTTCATATAGAACCGCAAACAGAACTTCTACGCGATATGTCAATATCTATCAATGAACCCAACCTTTGATACGAAGCCCTAATTCTCAGCGTTGACTCAAAATGTAATGTCATCAAGGAAGGTCAGCACAAACCAACACAAGCTTAGGATAGTTCTCGTTTAGGGTATGTCGCTCTAGCATCTAATTTTTCATGCGCGAAAAACGTTGCCTCTCAGACACTACACCATGAAGTCTCGTATGTGAAATGTAGAGGTAAAAAGAAATCTGACTATATGTTATTCCCTGAATCATGAGAATTAGTACAAACATTACCTAAATTACATAATATGTCATATTAAAGTTTTAGCGCCTAAAAACGAAAACAAAATTGTTTCATGGCGAAATAGAACTCTAAATAGCGAAACTTTTAATCAAATGCTTAACAACTGTGCCGACGTAATCAACTTCGAGCAATTCATAAGACTTCAACAAAATTTAATTATACTGAGCTAAAATGTCCCGTTGATTGATCGGGTCAAACGACGTACATCGTATTTGATCATGTTTTATTGAATTTGCTCATTAGAAATCTTCTCGCAAGCCTTAAGAGATGAATAAGTGAATATTTAGAATTGTAAGATCAAATAGTTTTTTTAAACTACAAGCGTATCAAACGGACTTTAGCATCACTATCGGGTACCATTCGTGCGTAGCTTGTAAGAATAATTACTGCAGCAACAATATTGGGGATAAAAAATTGTCCTACTGCCAACACAATGCTTCTTCAAGGAGTCGCCAGTACTCCTTGAAGAAGCGTTGTGTGTTGTCTTCGCTCACCGTTAAGAATATGACACTACAAAAGACCAGTATATTTTGGCTGCGATTTACTGCAAGAATGAGGTACTTCCCCGATCGTTCAGTTTCAGTTTTTGCGTGCTTCTCTTAGTCTTACATAATAAAATCATGCGAATATCGGAGGATCATGTAAGGAAGAAAGTTTTGAGTACGAACCTATAAAGAATATATGGAAACCAGTAATGCTGTGGGAGCACTGCTGCGGTAGCACTGCTGCGTGCAGCGGACTTCTGAATCATACCTTAAATGACAACGGCTCAAGAATAGAGGAAAGAGGGAAACGCTGAATGGAATGTGTGAAATGCTAGAAGAATGATGTATCTTACACCATAAAAGCAGATAGTTTTGTTTCCTTGCTATAGCACGACAATTTAATATTGCTTATTCATTGAAACAACTAATTGATCTTTCAACCGTGACGTCATCTGCATTATTTGGCATGCAGTCTTCATTCGTTCCGAATCGACAGCGCTACGTAATCAATGAATTTGGTTACACAATCGTTGTAATATACCTACATATCGAGCTATGCAGCAGTTGCATTTCAGTATTACATACAAATATATATTTTCGAAGTAACTAACTTTAGTTTTTTAATGAAATTGTTTATTCTGTAAATAGGTCTTTACAAAACGCTTACACATGAGTTTTTTTTATTTACAAGACAGCGCATTTCGAGATGATAAAACCAAAATAACCTCAGAGGTGAAAAGTCTCTTTTAAAGTCCAGACATCATTGTTTATAGGTAGTTAAGTGAGCGTTATCATGTAGGACGTCTGGAAAGGCCCTTTGAAAAAAGAGTTTTTTTTTAGTCCATGGAATGAAGCGTAATTGTATATCAACAGAATGTCCTTGAAGGCAATTATTTCATCGGTCTTTTTTTTATACATATAATGTCCTCTTTGGATATTATTTTGCTGTTATGTTACTAAGCGATACATTAAGGCCCATTGAATCCATCAAATACGAGAGGATCCGCCCTTTTCAATGGCACCTACTCAGAAGTGTCAAATTTATAAACGTCATCAAAAATATCGCTAATAGTTTTGTTTATTCACAATAAGTTCATAATTTTTTTTTCGTGTTGAAATCTATTACATACTTTATGACCGGTGTCTTGAAGTTCGGTTTTTAAAATGGGGAAGGCAACACTAAAACAGATATCAGCACCTATGCGTGTCCCTACTTTAACCAATCAAAACATGTTATTTTGACATTAGTGAATATGTTAAAATGGTTTCAGCCAATGGCATGCTTTGTTACATTACCTATAATGGTGCCATTAGTTCCTCAGTTGCCAAACACTTGCTTTTTCAAAATAGAAATCATATAATCATAATACACACGTAATTAATCCGATTAAAAGTTGTTTTACTTGTGTGTATAAAATGTTCTCGAATTATAATGGTATATTTAGACAGGATCTTCAGGCACTGTCTCTAACAATTCGTCAAGCAGTGTCGTCAGCCAGCACGCTTCCATAACAATCAGTACTGTATCAACATCAGTAAATAAACTTTGTATCACAATCACATTCCATTGCTGCGTGTTTGTGACAACGTCGTCTGTCGCGCTAAATAAATAAACAATGGATCGCGAAGGAATCCTTCGGCGGTGTAAACAATTTCACAATTGTAATGAGTGAAGCATTTTACTAATGTCTTACTTTCTGTTAGGCAATTCAGTCATACGGTTTTTTTCCTATTGGTACAATAAAATACAAAGTAGGTACGTAAAGTACAAAGTAGATACGTAAAGTACAAAGTAGATACGTTAAATCACGCACGTAAGGTGTGTACACACTGTGAAATTTTACAATGCCGAAAACTTACCCTTAAACTAGGCAAAAGATCTGTCTCTTAGGACTATCCAATATTCCTCTAAAAGAGATTGGTTGAAAGGACCACCTGTTTGGTTTGTGCATCAATAGCTTGAAGATAATGAAAATCTCTAATATCTATGGAATGACGGATAACTTAAACACGACTTTTTTAATAATAATCTATGTGCTGCCTAAGATCTCTTATTTCGAAAATTTATCTTATTCTATTTTTGTTAAATTCCACACAAAATTACTCACAGTATAAAATACGACTTTGTTAATTAATGTGTCGTAAAAAGAATAATGTGTACCTACTTGATATTTTGACCCGAAAATGTAGGTTATTACCCGTATGCTGCATTTATTCAACACTCATTTTAGTTGAACTCGTTAAAGTATTGATCATTTTAAATAATTCAGCTATTGACATGGCCATTATTTTTTTAATATTACCGTCACTACAAAGGAAATTATAGATTTATTAACTTTTATTATATATATATATAATATTATATATATAATTTAAAATATCGTAAAATCGTAAAAGCATCAATAGTACATAAAAAGAGAATTTCATTACGATTCGTTTGAAACAGAACTCAACAACTTTACATGAAACTAAGTATTAAATTTCGATATATTATGATAATAATATATTTATTTGACATAATGCATGTACTCGTTAATGTCACCACAATGAAAGTCATGTTGGTTTTAATGACAACCAGGTAATTCATTAATTTGCGTCATTACTAATTAGTCACAATTACAATATAATGTGTTAAAATTTCTGTGTTTTTTTACCACGTGAATAATATTGCTTGTCAGTTTTTGGATAGCCATCCATCAAGCATCGTTTCAGCTAACGTCATACTTAAAAATGTCCTTCCGACCATATATTATGGCATTTTACTCTTGTATAGTGTTCTCTATTACTGTGTTGTATAAATTTTAACTCTTGAACATCATTTTAGCTTACCAGCTTTGACCTTTCCTTTTTCAGTTGTATTGTGTTAGATGGGGAGATTTTTTCAAATTATTTTTTATTCTGGTTTGGCTTGGGTTTGACCGCCAGTCAGATTTGTGATTTTATTATATATCCCGATTTCGCTTTATAAAGCTTTCTATCATATGGTTGAATATCCTAGTGTCAGTTTAAGCCACCCGTACGCCTCTGACATGGCTTTACATACTACAGAGTACATGAATGATGTGTGCCGGTTCCCTCCACCGTTTCATACCATTATCACTATGTAAATATACCCACTAAATTTGAACAAAATACCAGCTGCAACTAACTTTACCTACATGGCGAGCAGCACATTTCCATTGTCAGGCGATAAATTAGAAATCTCGGCAAGTGCTGGAAACGTTACAATTAGTCCTTGCTTCTAGTTTAGCAGTCATGGCACAGATTAAAGAGAATAGATGCATCACAGAGCGCTGCCGATTAAATACGAATCGTTAGGGTTGCCGAAGAATTTTGCTGGTTTAAAATTTGGCGGGCTAGATGATAGGGTTATTGGTGTTTACTGGTCTATTGTATTAGTTGGTATCTTTTTTTTTTGTTAAAGATTTTATTGGTACACAAAGAACAATATTGCAATAGTTAAGGTGCATTGCTAGAGTGCTACCTATTGATATGACTTTACACGCCATCGAGGAATAAATAATGTAAATATGATAGATAGGTACCGACTAACTACATATTACACATATATTTTTATTTATTTATTATTTCAAAAAGTACAATATAAATCTCATAAACAATACATGATTATTCTAACTAGTAAACAAAATTGATAGAATTGGGTGAAATACCTGTATCTCGGCGAGCAGCGCCATATCCCACAGATACAATTATTTTAGTTACATGTAAGTTTGTCAGAAATAGTGATACAAGCAGAGTAGGTAATAACTAACTAATAATAAGGTAACCATGTGTAACTAATAAATCATCGTTTTATAGTTTAGTAAGGCAGCAAAATATAATTTTGATAAAAAAACGTAACGTTGATTTGATTTGATGTGTAGTGTTCTACAAATCACACATTATTTTAAGTATATTAAGTACCTACATGAATATTTTTTTTTAGTAGTCTTAGTATTTATGAACTGACCTTTTTTTATATAGAAGCACTACAAAATGTAGAGTGTAGAGCTTGTAAATATGGTGAAAATAGGATTTATAATTGAAACTGAACCATCTCTAAACATCGATTATCAATAAGATTTTCTTTTTTTTTCTTACATTCTATACTATACAGGGTTACTATAATCCACCGTGAAATCTTGCGAACATACCTTTGTTGGCAAAAGACAATAGGCTAAACACACGAAAACAACTAGTGTTTGTCTCTGATTGCCTCGTTTCCGTAAAACTACTCTAATTGCGTAGACATATAAACTGCTCATAAAGTTATCGTTATACTAATTGCGTAATAACCACATTTTACATACAATAGTGTGGGCCATTAGTCATTAATGTTTTCATAATAGTTGTAGGGTAATAACAGTAATATAACGATGTGGAACAATCACATTACAATAACCACATCGTTATATGTTTAAAAAAATAACTGTTTGATAGAATTAATATAAGTAAATGATTAGAGATTTTAATACAGATAGACGTGTGCTGGGGAGTTTGTTGCGCCGCTTCTTCTTTCCTGCTAAAACGTTAGGAAGCGGTGAAGGGTGGGCTTTTTTGGGGGCTGTCTTAATGTTTGACGTTCAAGAAGCGCAAATTTTTTGCCTAATTTGAATAAAGAAATTTAGATTCAGATTTATTTTCTCACCTTTTTCCGCCATCGTTCCACGCGACAACAGTTCCATCCCGATCATTTAGATGGTTGGCAGTCCACAACTGTGCGTTTCTCTAGAAACATTCTGCCTCGCACAACAAAACTGTGGAATGAACTGTCGCCTGCGGTATTTTCGGACCAATAAGACCTTCAAACCTTCAAGAAAAGAGCGTACTCCTTTTTAAAAGGCCGGCAACGCACTTGCGACTCCTCTGGTGTTGCGGGTGTCCATGGGCGGCGGTAATCGCTTACCATCAGGCGATCCGTCTGCTCGTTTGCCACCTATAACAGAAAAAAACACAATATAAAAAGAACGTTTAGCAAGGTATCAACGCAATACAAAACAACTTCAATATAACTTATACTATGGGAGACTGGTGCCTAAACTAGACGTAAGACCTGCATTTCAGGTCACCAGGTCTCTACCCCTAAACCCGTAAAAGATACATTTTAACTGCCTCGTTGGTCTAGTGGTCCCAAGCGCGACTGCTGAACATGAGGTCTTGGATTCGATTCCCAGGTCGGGCAAAGTGTTATTGGATTTTTCTGTTAGGAAATTCTCAGTAGCAGCCCGGAGTTGGAATTGTGCCCGGTAGATGACAATAGGCTCACCACCTGTGACTTAATAACAGCATTGGTGAAATGTGGTTGTACAATTGTGTACACCTCTGCCTACCCCTTCTAGGATTATTTATATAGACTAATGATTACATGTTATTTTGTTACATTTTATTTAAGATTTGGTTACTTGTGCATTGGTCACTGATAGATGTGGTAGCCTATTTAAAAAATGGTTTATACTGTATTAAACTACTCGTATGTATGCAGTTTTAGTATGGGTAGTAGTAATTACTTCTTTGTGTCGATACTTTATTGGGTTTATTATAAAATTCGATTTAAAAAAGTGCATCGCCATGTCACTCAAATAATTATAACCAAATTACACTCTTGAAAATAAATCCGCTTGATTGAAAATGTCTTAAAAATTATTAAAAAATAGGAAGCCAACATATTTTCAAATTAAGATAACTATGATGTAGGAGATTTAACATTGGAATTGGTATTAATTTCAAGAGTAACCCCCCCGGATATAGTAAACTGACAACCCTAACGTCGACAGTTGGAACGGCTAACGCGACACATCGCACCAATTCGACATTTTACCGTGGTTTAACTGTTATGTTTACACGGCTCGCTTCGTACACACGATACTGTCGCGCGCCGGTTCGCAGCCCGCAATGTATGCTCTTAACAAACATACACCCGTCGTGGTAACCTACGTAGAATCAATTTAGGTACGCTGTTGGCATTCGGAATTATTACCGACACAGGCTTAACAACGAATTCGGGGATTAACGAGGAAAAAAAGTATGTTCTGCTGAATACTAAACGATTCCGGTTTAATCACTTTTCAATACCGGCACCACTAAAGTCCAATAGAATGTACCAGTTACGGGCAGGGTCTAAACTAATATAATCTATAAACGTGAAAGGAACTCTGTCTGTCTGTTGGTTTTCCTATACCACTGAACCAATTCTGATCAATTTTGGTATAGAGTTAGATTGTACCTCGGAGAAGGACTACCTTGTGTCCCGTAGACATAGTTGCGAGCACCACCTAGCAATTTAAATATAAAAATGAAGGACAAAAAGACTTGCTTCGTCGACCCCAAATTAATTGGCATACGTGCAAGGGAATGATGATAATATGACATGTGTGAAAATAGGTAGAATGGGTGACCTTATTGCACTCGACGATTTCTTCTAGGCAACATTAGTTTAAATAAACAACGGTGACCCATTCAAGAGTTGAGAGCGATATATTTAACACCATAATATTCATTGATGTCTTAAGTTAAACCAACTGTCTCATCGCAAACGCGGCTGCTTCCCGGGTCGAGCAAAAAAATATCAGCAGCAGCCCGGAGTTTGGAATTGTGCTCGATGGCGCCACACTCACCCCTCACATGAATCTGAAATTTGAGGGGGATTTGCTGTTGATAGATACATAATAACAGCAACGGTAAAATGTGTGTGTCGACACTCGGCCTTCCCTTCGGGGTATACAGGCGTGATGCTATGTTCAGCCTCTAAATCTTGTATAATCTTCCTTTAATCACCACACAGGAAACGATAGGGTGGTCTATTCTGAAGACCATACCGCACAAAAAGTATGCGTTAGTCACATGCGTTGTTTGAACAATGGATCCATGTCGCAATGTTTGTTTTAGAGCTGGTGTGTGCGTGTGTTAGGTTGTGTACGTGTGTGTGTATGAACATTATCAGTACCTGCATACACTTGACGACAAAATTATTGTGCTTATAGACTCGCATCGTCCGTAATTATGTTGGAGGATTTCACTTTTTTGATGGTACATTATTTCAATGCTTGTTTGCTTTATGTCAAACCTGTTGCTAGTTCCGTCTTCTTTCTTTGCTTAAATATATATTCATGTCCATTACATAAAATAGTGGCTTAACTTAAAATACACTCGTATGCTGACTAGGTTAGTGATTGTAATAGATACAGTTTTCGATAGTAAATTTTCTTCTGTATAAATAAAACTTAATTGCAGCATGTATGAAAAATCATCACTTGATATCGGCTCGACCGATTAGGCTAATGGCAAGGTTTAAATAAAAGAAAATGTTATGAGAATCCACTTGAATCGCCGGAAATTTGGATATTTTTTTTTTTATAAATTGCACCTGTACGAAAGCGGGGCAGGTCTGCTAATTTAGTATAAAAAATTTGTAGCCATGGAACTAAATTTTCAACACTCTTCCGTTGGAACACGCGGGGGCTTCACTATGATAACCTACTGGAGAATCCTTACAATTGAATCGAAATGAATAGATTTATTCTGGTATGTTATAAAATACTTTACACTTGCTAACACATACACCACTTTATATTACATTCAATAAAAACTGATGACGGGTCTCAAGATAAAAATTAAAATTCAAACAAAATGCCATAATACAGCGTAGCCATTGTTGTTGTACCTCAACGCCGACGACATGCTTACGTAATGACATACGACACTTGAGCATACATGAACAACTTTCTGATAAAGATCGCTGCGTTATACAGAATATAAAACTGTTAACGAATGAAACTGTAATCATAGTTGAGGTCCTTAAACGTGATGGTTTTACTCGGGTGGGATTGGTGTTGCTAGGCGCCCGATTTGTGTTGGACGTGTTCAATTCGTCCTTGATTCGGGAGGTTGAAATTATCGGTATAGAAAAACAGTAAACTTAGGATCTATTGTTTTCTATATTCCTTTCCTTTTTCCTTTTAAAGCTCGTGATTTTGGCATACTCGACCTGGCAACACTAGTTGGGATCCAGGAATGTCAACTTTCACTGGTTGTGCTTCGAATATAATTCAATATTAATCTCATTATCATAAAGCACTGTTCAAAACTCCTATATTATACTCGCAGTTGCTGACAGTAGATAGTTTCTAGAAGTAATAAAAAATTATTATTTTAATTGTAGGTTTTAACCCTGACTACTCTAAGAATAATATAAGATAAATACTTAAAATGTTAACTTAACCCGAAGTTAGACAGATAGTAGGCTTTAAGACTCATTCAAGGTTTTGAGGCTTCACTCGGGTCCAATAAGTACGTTTTTACGTACGTTTTTTTCTTACGTCATACGAAATGCCCTTCGAAGTATGAGAAAAGATCAAGACCTTAGAAACCTTAGCCGTTAAACGTCATGCTTATAATGAAGCGTACGTAACACTTGTTCAAACAAGCGCAAGCGCAGCCTGCTGATAACGATCGCCATTACCGACATTACCGAGAAACAAGGCGATGTGTGAACAACGGGATTACCGCCGTTTACGTTTTAGATAGCTTTCTAGTAAAATTGGATTAATTACGGGCTTAAAACTTTCAGATTAAATGTAGAAATTAAAGAATTCTTGTGAGAACCCAAAGGTGTTTTTAGATATTGCTATACCTATGTAATAAAACTGTAATCGGTTAATGTACTCTCAACCAAAACCAAATCGTGCCAAATATATATACTATTTTACATTTGACGTGTAGTTCTCACAATTAATATTTTAGAACAAATTAAAGAACTATTGTTGCTCAATCTATTTAATGGTGCGAAATACGTACTTATTCATTATTTAAATAAATACCAATCTGTTCTTTAGACTATTCAAATTCAAAAGACTTCAGTACAGCCCCTTAACTCTTTAAGTACTTACAATGAATTCGTATAGAAATGCGTCACGCGATGTACAATATTAACATTCACACACCATAACGATACAGGTGTCCTTTCCGGAATCACAATTCAAAAAGTTCGCCGAATCCGGCCGCGTCAACCGTCCACTTCCCGTAACAGGAACCGTATCAAAAACTTAAAATGTTACGACATACGACGTACACGAGGAAAGGGTTATTCATGATATACTGTACCTACCCAGTACCGAATGCTAACCGAACGCAAGCCGAAGGAAAATAATAATGATAATTTAATAAGAACTAATTTATTCTATATTTAGTTCACGTCCATGATTTAAGTAAGGCATTTGATCGATCCGTAGTCGGCTCTCAGTAGACTCTCACTCGTGATTATAATCATTATTACGTTCACTGCTGGACATAACTATAGAAGCCCTTCAGATTTGAGCATAGCCTGGTGCCATGTATTTTTCCATTACCGTAAGTCCAACACCCTTGTAAGTCAGAATCTTCAATTTCCACTAATAAAAAAAGAGAATACCGCCCGGTATCCCCCAGGGAACTGTCTTTGAACCCCTACAGAATTTGTTACTAAAGAAATTCTTAGGCGTATCAACTAAAACCAGATTAACACGTTGGAGCATGTATCACGGTTTAATTGTACAAAATCCACTTGAAACCGTGATCTACGCTGTGACGTGTGTATTTCTAAACTCACTAACGACCTCCTAAGCGTGGTCGCTTCAAACAGCCAAGTTTTAATTGAGTTGCAAAACAAAAGACGGGACGGATGCCACTGTCCTGCTCCCCCCTTAACACCCCCCCTCTCGTAGTAAATGCGGATGTCTGTGACTTGAAGCTAGAGATTTACGATCCTAGGAACGTTGTCTGAATGCTTGTATGCAAGTGATGTGCCTTACAAAAAGTACGTAGAGGCGGATGGTAATTTTAATGTGCAAGTGGAATATATTTTGTTGTTGATGTCAGGAAGTTTGTGGGCAGGTTGTTTTCCCTACTTAAAGTGGAATAAAATATAGAATGAAAGCAAGCTGAACTATGACGTGAGGTTTAGGGTTCATGCAGATGGTACAGTATTTCTAAAACGCGCTAATACAATCTTAATGACAATGAATCGCGCAAAGTTTTACCCAAATATACTTGATTTGCTAGATTCCCGCTAAAGCTGGAAGAATATTATCTTATCTGATATCTTATGGGAACCCATCCTTTGTATTTGCAAAGTTAAGTCATTTTTGCGATATGCTTTCCGCTCAAGGGTAGAGTGTCTGTTATCGACTGATAACACCACAATCCTCCTTGATAAAATGCAGGTTATCATTGTAAATGTACAAGTACCCAAGAAATGACTTGCATCATGTATCACTATAATTTAATTATCGTCGAATGATGAAAATAGCAAAATCATTTTTAATGGGGTTGAACGTGTGCAGAGTACTTGGGATTCCTTTATTCATATTTAAGAATATTTTTTATATATTCTTCTTCAATTTAAGAGCTTAGTTCTTGTCGGTGGAGCAACCGCCATTGCTCTCTATCCTCTGCTTTCATTGTGACCTTTTGAGACGACTCGACTCCTCATTCATGGAAATAACAAAGCAAAAATTTCCATTCATACAGGTGGTCGCCAACCTGAATACTAATAGTAGAAGCGATGTCATCCTAAGACACCAGCAAGATAATTGCGCAACTCACTTTCAAGAGCTTTCATTTTGACAGTTCGACACGTACAGTATACATAGCATGAATCTTAGTAATCAAAGTATTAAATATTTTATCATATATCATTATATATTTTTATACACGTTGAGGCCATGTAATGCCTATATTAATTAATATAAATAATAATATAAAACATATAATAATTAATATTTTTCAAAGAAACATTGAAAAAATAATAGACAAGAACGGGGCTTGAACCCGTGACCTGATGACCCGGAACATCAAAGGTCGCGGGTTCAAGCCCCGTTTTTGTCTATAATTTTTTCAATGTTTCTTTGAAAAATATTAATTATTATATATTTTACTTTTATAAATATACAGTCCAGTGTATGCCAAATTAATAGCTATTGTCAATACAAGTGAGTTCCCCAATTACCCAGCAGATTCCAATGCACTGATTATAAAAGCCTTATTTAATTACATTTCACAATCCGACAAGAAGTCTTACGATATTTATCTTGCTTTAAACGCATCGCGTTTGTTGCAAAATATTTTTTCTCACGACATTTTAACCTCTAAACACACGATAGGTGCAAAAATAAACACTTTGAAAATAGATACAAGTATTTATATTTTTTTCGTCCGCAAATAAAATATGAATTGACATAGTTTCCTGGAATAGCCCGCATGCAATGCAACGTCATTTGCCTACGAGCTTGCATGACGCAAAACGACCTAACTACTAACAACTATATAGAATTTAGACGTTTCATATGAAATATTAGACTTTTATTTCTATGGTCATGCATATTGTGGCGTTAGACGGCTTGTAAATGTCAAAAGAATTATATGCAGTAATATTTTCTGAGAAAAATCGCTCATTGGCATGGTATGCTTGAATCATATTCAACAGAAAAACACTATTATGGACGGTAATGAGGATAACAATTGAATTTTTTAACCACCACCAATACAAAAGAAGTAATTTTAAATGTGTACATACATGGCAATGTTTTTGTTTAACATTTTTGTGACAGTTCTCATTGATAAAAAAAATACTTACATCTATATATTAATACGTGAAGCAAAAACTTTGTACCCCTGTTTACGACAATTACGCGGACGGAGGAGTATGAAATTTGGCATAGTTAAACTTTATATCGAGAAGGAGTGCAGGAAGAAAGTTTTTTTTTTATATATGACGCATTTCAATTACATTAAATTAATTAAAAAAAATACACACTACTATGCGTTTGACACACACACATTTAGGTTTGACAATAGAATCTTAATAACGATCAAATTTTAAATTTTAATGGTTGTATTTCTGTCCGTGGGCGACCACTAGTATACATAAAATTTCTTTCCAGTCATTCAAAATACAATCCTTAAAAATGTAAGCTAAACTTTTTTATCTAAAAACTATTTGCGTTTGACTGTTGTCGTGGCCAGGCGCCAGAGGCTACGAACCGATCTCCAGATCATTATCAGTGCTGCTTCCGTTCTAACAGTTTACCTAGGAGCGAGGTGGGAGCGTGTACTTAGATGTGGCGGAAATGAGATGAGCTTTAGCTGAACGAGATGCCCGTTTGTTAATTCAAAAATATTTTTGTCTGACTTATAGTTGCAGGCTGGAGGGCTTTAAGTGTTTGTTAAATGCTTCATGAAATGGCATAAATAAGTGGAAGTTTATAAAAATATGTATCTGTTTAACTTTCAATTTGTTAAGTGAACTTTATTTAGTATTGTTAGTGATTTTTTTGTGCTTTGTTTGTAGAGAATGTTTTTTTTTTGAGTTCTTGCGTCAATATTAACAGTCCTGATTGTTTACACAGTGTGTACTTAATTAGAAACTAATGTCCTTATATAAAAAATGCTTAATAATGTTTGAAGTAATGTTTTTGTAGATACCCCAAGCTTTATGTACCTATGTATATACTCGATAATATGTGAAATACATTACGCAAAATAAAACAATGACTTCGTTAAAATAAGACTGTAATTACTAAAGACATTAAAAAAATGTAAAAAAGTTGTCCTGATAATCAAGAACACAAAAAAAAATCTTATTTGGTGCAGTCGTTCTCAGGTTATGGCGTGACCAAGGGAAATAGGGATTCATCATCATTATATATATAGATACACCTCCAAGATGTAAAATTTCATCTCGTAGCGGATATCGCGAGCTCAAAAATTTACACAATCTCCTCATCGCTCACGGTAGGACCTTGTCCCAATATCTGATGCGCCTTATCAGCCCACGTCTATTGGCAGAACCAACACGGCCGCCCCGCCAAGTAATTTAATATCACCGATATGATAGAACTTGAGTGTTTTGTAAACTCTCGAGTAATCTCTAAGTAGAACCATTGTCTGGATTGAATTCCTCCACTTTGATTAGATAATAGGTATTATTCTTTTAATATGTTTGTTGATACAAGGTCATATAGACTCCATGGGTCGACTGTTATCCTAGTAATTATTTAATAATCATAAGATTACTTGACTACATAGTTGACCCAAGCAGGGCTGTCGAGTGTAAGGTTTGACTGGGTCAAGGTCTTGTTATGCCATAAAATTTGTGTTGTGTAGGGTAATTAAAATATCGATATTCTATTTATCGATTTTCTGTTTCTCTGTAACGGAGGAAACGATAAGTTGATTTGTTTGAATCCCATTCCTATCTAGTTGAACAAAAAAAACTCGTTCAATACATAAAAGCAAGTATTTAAATGGTGAAAAATATGGATTTAAATGTTATTATTGTGGTGTGGACAAACCAAAGCATCAAACCGCTATAAATGATACACAGAGCAAAAAACAGCTATTAAATTATATCAGCTGTACTGAGGCAAAACCGTGGGAATATTTATATGTTACTAGCTGAACCCGTGTTTTACCCGTGAAAGTTCACTTTTACCACAGGAACATTATATTTTAACAAAACATAGCTTCATGCCTGTATTCCCCGAAAGCTTAGACAGAGGTGTATTTGTAGTGCATCCAAATTTTGCCGATACCGTGGTCAAGTAAGGCCCATGTAATAAAATGGTGAGCCATCAACCGGATACAATTTTAAGTTTCTGAGAATTTCCTAACAGACAAACCTAATAACATTTTGCCTGACTAGAAAATCGAACCCATCCAGGGTTCGATTTTCTTACGCTCAGCAGCCACGCTTACGACTACTAGGCCAATGTCGCATTTAACCCGGATAAAGTAAGCCGTACCGTCCTATTGCAGTACTTTAAAAACTTTATATCAATTTTATCCAAATCTGATCAGTAGTCTTATTAAAATAAAAAACATATTCATAAGCCCACAAACATTTAAACTTTGAGATTTATAATATTAGTAGGAAGTTTGATAATAAATTGACCGAAATTGTACGTTCCACATTTGGTAAAAAATTGTTCGTAGCGACACGGGTGAAATGCCGATTATTTATCGAACATGGGGCATTCCCGTTTACGGAGGTTTTTTCTTGCTGGATAAAGATTCGTTTACCGCGATTAACTTTTATGATTATTTCGTTTAAATTTAATAAGTTGTTACAGGAAATAACCACTGCTATTTTCGGCCTTTTTCGTCCCTGAAACGGACAGGATATGCTAAAATTTATTTTTATGTTTTCAATCCAAAACAGGAGACGATCTCTATTCGTACTGCTAAATGAAACCATCCATTCATATTTTTCTGCCTTTTTGCTGGTTTTGACTAGGTATCTAGGGAGATGTCTATCTAGCTTCATTCATCTACATCAACTTTGTAATTGAAAACTTTTTGATTTTGAGTAAATACAAATACTGCTTTCAAGTCAAGTCAAGTCAAGTCAAAAGGTTTTTATTTCAAATAGGCAAATTACATGCACTTAAGAAACGTCAAATGATTCTAGTTGCTCGGTTCCAAAAAGTTGATCATATGGAGAAGAGCCGGCAAGAAACTCCATAGACACTCTTTTTAAATAAATAATAAGTACAGTCTTGCTTTGTTACATTTTTGTGTTCAGAAATATCCGAGAGCAATGTAGGTTAATGCGTGAAATAATATTAAAAAAAAAAAAAAATATACTGAGCAACCCCGATACTAAGAATGCCATCTGTGATAGAAACACAGGTTAACGCAATTTCTTCAGAGACTCAAGTTCTAGAACATTAATGACTACATTGAGCTCGCATTTATAATATGGTGATGTTGGAACGACTATCTTTACTAATAAATTTAGATACAATGTCAGTGCAATGGTGCTATAATGGAAATGTCAAACTTGTAAATTCAAGCGAATAATTGATATAATTGTCAAGACAAGTCAATAAAACATTGTCAGTGACATAAAGTTTAGAAACGAATAATTATACTGACTTTTAGTAGAAACTACTAATCGCCAGGGAAGCCACATGCGCAGAAAAATAGTTTAAGTAACAGGCCAATTCTAATATCGATACTCCATACATCAAATATCGATAGCCATACAAGGTTCGGTGCAACACTAAATTTTCATACACGGGCGAGTTTCAGTAGCAATCTGTAAGGAAATCGTCGAAACTATTTGTCGTTGGATCTGCATACTTGCCGCTTACGGAAGAGTTGGAAATTGATGGGCCGTGCCGCGGGCGACTTTCGACTTTGATAAGACATTGTTGGGCCATGCAAACGGCGTTGGACTGAGTTTATTTTGACCGTGTTTGTTCGGTTTCGATATGCATTTTTTGCTATAAATATGCACGTTGTTGTTTTATGAGCTTATATTGAAAAATATCAAACGTATATTATCACAAGAATTATTCCAACAAAGAGACGGTGCAAAATATCTACGAATTAATATTTAAATATCCTATTTTAATAAAACAAAACTGAGCTATATTTTCATAGCGTTAACCAATAATTTGCTGAAATATTCTATCGATCAGTCACACGTCTTTGACAGCTATGAGATACATAGCCACAAACCGCTATATCATAATCGTTTATCGCTGATTCTATGGCCACAACATCCACTTTGAAAGTTACGTGATATATAGACCGTCCAGTTACAGTCACTAGTAGCATTGCCGACGGCGTTTTTCAAATATTTACGACTACAATACAATAGGCCACGTTGGGTTACACCCGGGCAAAATGGGCCAAGCTGAGCACGAATCCGGGCATGGCCAATGTGCATGCCCAAAGTCGGGCGAAGCATGAAAACTTGATGACGTTTTCAACTTTTGTTTGGTGAGCCCCGAAATTGCCGTTTATTATTAACATTTTGATGCTTAGATGAGGTTTTGCTTTGGGCATTTTTGTTTTAATATTTTTCGGTGACGTTGGCATTTTTATTATATTTTTCGGGAGCCGAATGATAATCATTTTATATATTGAAGTTGTGTTGGCTAATGGATGACTATTTGACTAATGTTGCAGAAGTGATTTGTGAAATCTGTTTTCTTTTCTTTGCCATTTTCTTACGCTTATACAAGTAATAACAATTTTATTTTAACTTAGTCATGCTTTTACTTGTGTAAAAATCCTTAGGTACCTACTTGTACTCCAAACTGCATTTTTTTATCTCGATATTTTACGTGTAATCTACGTATTACCTACGTAACTTGTATTTAACCTTTTTAATTTAATTTATAATAATATTATTTGTTTTAACTGGTACAGTTATCGAAATATTATAGATTATTCGTCTAATCTAAATGTCGCGCCTAACCGTCCAT
Organism: Xylocampa areola; assembly: GCA_935421205.1. Classification (NCBI taxonomy): domain Eukaryota; kingdom Metazoa; phylum Arthropoda; class Insecta; order Lepidoptera; family Noctuidae; genus Xylocampa; species Xylocampa areola. The sequence goes on from OW285207.1 coordinate 17,483,276, forward strand.
ACAGTCGTGTTACAGAACGGCTGGCCTGTTTTAGATGTGATAATTGTCACATGTTAGCACTAAGGGGCCGCTATCGCACCGGTGCTAATAAATATAACACGTATGTCGGTATGTGTGCCGTTTCGTATATATATCCTAATATATAGGCATACATAATTATGTATTTATACTCATTTTTAACCCGTTCTTTAGCCTATAATACGGATTATGCAAACCATCATATCAATATAATACACGATTTATTTTACAGATATTATTAGAATAATATTATATATATACCAATGTCGCATTCATTCAATAAGAGCATGAAAGAAAACTGTAAATAAGTTATTGAAAAAAAATTACTTGTATTAATGCATGTTAATATTGCGATATTGGTCTACATTTTTTTAATGTCATGTAATTATTATGTTCGACGTGATTCTTTAAATTGGCATAACTTTTTTATTTATAAACCGATTGACATGAAACAAACTCTAAATGTTAAGTGAAGCTTACCACAATATATTAGTGAAAACCACATCTAAATCTAATGAGATAAGCGTGCACAAACGCACAGACAAACAGATAAACAGACATCAGACAAAAATTCTAACAATCGTTGTTTTGGGTGCTATTTGTGTTGATCAAGGTCTCAATAATATTTTTTCTCATATATCTTCCATGTACAGACAGCGATCCGTTACATTTTTATTAAATGATATTGATTTGCATGTCTTCTAAGAATCTGTAATTACACTACTTCTGTAACGCTACCATTGCTCAAATAACGCATTAAAGCTCTATGGTACAGATACGACACAAAATGCAACTTTCTTCCCGCGATGTGCGGCGTGCGACAATGTCGTGTCACAATGTTGCACGCCGTGTCGCATCTGTGTGATAGAACCTTTAGTTACTTAGCTCGCCTTAGTCAAATGCATTTCGGTTTATTCTAGCCTGAACTCTACGGTTGTTAATGTAAGTTAGTATCATCATACATTAAACATATAAACACATGGATAATACTCATAAATACTACATGTGTGTGTGTGTGTGTGTGTTCATGTAATATGTATACCTAAGTTATTATGTAAACCGAGTAGATCCTCCTTGGCATCGTCGTCCTAGCTTATATTAAAACGACAAATATTTTCCATAAACGTACTTGCAAATATTTCGTCTACTTGTTTTTTACATTCAAAATGTCTGACGTCATTGAAATATCTGACTACGGTCAATAAATAAAGATGTTTCAAGTAATATTTTTTGTGGTAAGGAAAATGCGGTCGTGAGCAGGATTCAAACCTGCGCCACCTGGATAAATACTCCAGACGCTCTGAGCCTTATCGACCTATACTCACTAATCCAAATTCTTCTTCCATATTTTAATACGTCTTTTGGTGGCGTCATCGCTATCGCCCGGAGAAGTATAAAATTGTACTTTCTAACAATAAAAATCTATTGTGTCCGGTTCTTCTTCTTATCGTGTGGTTGATGAACAACCTAGTGTCAGAGTTTAATAAATTTATTTATGGTCTCTGACATAGCTTTACACACCATCGAGAACATCTCTCAGGTGTGCTGGTTTCCTCGCAATTTTTTCCTTCACCGTTATACCTAAGCAAGTGATAATTAATTTATAATACGTACATGACTTCGAAATGTTAGTGGTGCGTGCCTTAGATTCGAACTTGCGACCTTTGACTTGTCAGTCCAACGGTCATACCACTAGGCTATCACTGCTACATTGTGTCTATTAATTAATGAGCCAACAGATTACAACATTGCGAGATAAAGTGCAATGGATTCGACTTATCACATAACGCAATTTCTTCTAGGCATCCTTAGGATGAAGACGAGGAATTTCAATGTGTCAATTCATAAAAGAGCGTTAAGTAACAATGTATTATCATTTTACCGATAGGCTCATATGATACACGCTCGGTAAGCGACTGTTTCCGCGATTAATTTCTGCATTGTACACGTAATTCATACCTGGCGCGGCATATGGTTTGTTCCTCTTGTCACTACATTTTTCTTATTTGAGGGTAGTAGAGTTATTAAAATACATTATTAATTCGTTGAAACACACTTTTATTTAAGTTCCTTAAAGGTGATATTGTAAGCATTATTGTAATAATTGAAATGGCAGAAGTAGTTTGGCGTGTAGGCATTTAGATATATTTTAATAACATTATACAAGAATGAATACATATTGGTCTCGTTTACTTAATATTCCATACCTCATAGATTATATACTACCATAACCCAAATAATTTCTTCAAAAAATCTTTTTTTTTTCTTGTTACTATGAATTGTTCCCGTACGTCCCAACCTGATTTTAAAGCCTTCACTTCTAATAGCAACTTTGATAGAATTACGTTTTTTTCTTTGTTTGCGACTTTTTATGGATTGTTGCCATACCAACGTATTCTTTACCGTATAGAGACTGAATAGATGACGATGACGTCACCGTAAGACATTGTGATAATGCAGAGCGCCTGGAGTATTCCTCCGGGGCGCACATGTTGAACTCACACACTCACAGGTCACGCCTGTTTTTTTTTCAACTGTTTTTATAACCTCTGATTTTTAAGTCTTTACTTTTAAAAGTCTGAACAATATCAGTATGTATTATTCAGTTGAAAATGGAACACACCACCGTTACGTGTCACGGTGTCTTTCAATTTAAGTTGACCCACATACAGGCGACGGTTGCAGACAATCGATTACGAGCGGTTGCATCTATGCACGCGATCGTTCGATTCTCGATTGTATACCGATTAACGATTATTCGATATGTTTTGTATCGATTTTGTGTGGTATTAGAAGCTTTACTTGATTGCACCTGTCATGGTGCTTTTGTCTCGTTATAGAAGTAGAGTGTGCAAAATAATACGTGTGTTATCAGTTAAAAAGGTTTCGCAAAGGTATAGCATCACGCCTATATTCGTCCAACCAGTAGGCAGAGATGTAAGTACACTAAGTACCTACATTTCACCAATCCCAAGTCCCATGTAATAGGTGGTGAGCGTATTGCCATTTACCGCATACAATTTTAAATTTTGAGATGCTACTATACTAAGGATTTCCTAATAAAAAACCCAACACATCCCACCCGAGGATCGAACCTCAGCCTCACATTCAGCAGCCGTGCTTGTGGCCACTATACCAATCATGAAATTTATATTATTATTAACTTGTGTTGTATGTCGAGCATGTCTTTCATTCATTATGACAAAGGGTTTCACAAATTACTAAATATGCAGGAATCCAATATTCTAAACTCGGGTTTGATTCCCAGGTGGGCCAAAGTGTTATAGGGTTTTACTGTTAGGAAATTTTTAATAGTAGCAACCAGGATTATAGAAATGTGTGTGTACAACTGCATACACCTCTGCCAAACCCCTCGAGTTATCAGGCCTGATGCTATGCTACTTTGACCCATTCATGATTTACGATGGCTTATTGAAGACTTTCGTGATGCCGCAATCTAATCTTTATTACATTACCCTAAAATGTTGAATCTTTTAGATCATTCAGTAATCCTATAACAGATTTACAGAAATATATTCTTGCCAAAACTATGTGACTAATGACGTCATTGCATATCAATTCTTCCAAACTACCTATTAATCTAACATATCGTAACATTAATCAAGCAATAATAAATTTTATTGCACTATAAATATAGAACAAAATGGTTCGTCTCAGTTAAACAGGTGCCCTAATCCGTTCGGCCAGTTTTATATATCAATGAAAATATTTTGATATAAATAGTTACAACTTACTCTAGTTTATTTCCGACTGCATTTCAGTCTAGCACTGAAGTCGTAAAATTGGAATGCCTACGAGAAAATGTTCTTAGGTATGTAACGAGACCAAACAATGAATCTCAGACAAACAATTTTCCTGTCGTAAAACCCAGAACATTACCAACTCATCACCGATTTTTACACATGACAATACTAGTTTTTCACAAACATTTAGAAAGAATGAAAATAAATTTAAAATTCCTTACCTACACAATAAAAAAATAAAGATGAGATAATTAAAAAAGTTTAATTTTTTTCACAATGGCAATACTTGTATAAAAGAAAAGCGATTTGCTAAAACCATAGTTGCCATGTATGAAATAAATATACATTAATAAATCAAATCATTTCAGCATAAAATTACTAAAGATTGTCTAATTAATTGATTTATATCAGCATACGACAAATTGTCACATTAACACAATGCTAGTAAGTATTAGTATCTATAAATTATTTCATCAAAATCACGTAACTGTATTTTAAAATGAACCTAATATGTTGACAAGACAGTTTATTGTTGTTTAACATTTAAGAATTGACATTTCAATGTATGAGACTACTATTCGCCTACAATAGTGTAGTCGGTATTAATTAGTTACGACTAAACTAGTCTCTTTGTCGTCTGGTCGGGTATTTTAGGAATCGATTTGTCTGGAACGGCTTATCTATTACTAACATCTTTAAAATAACTCGTACGGAAATTGTTTTGAGTGATTTGCGTGAAAATTTTATGGAAATTCGTTTGAATAATCTTTCTTCTTCTAGAGCAATTCGCTAACCCACAGCTTTTATGCTGTTTTAAGAGCATCTACTTACTCAGATTATTATTAAATTAAAAAACAACAAATTTCCTTATGTAAGGTTTCCATGGGATTTTCTTTTCAAAAAACCCTCATTCTTTTATTTGTCACTAGACAGATAAATACAAGAAAATTTGTATTTCATATTGGATATAGAAAAAAAAAAAAAAAAAACGAAAAAAAAATGAGGGTAGAAGGATACGCAGCCAACAGGATTTAGAGGTAGATTTCTGAGTACATGTTTAAACTATGGCACATAAATCCATTTTAGTAAACTATCCCTACAAGCTCTCAATATTTTAATAACTGAATCATTACTCAACACAGTCTTCAGTTATTAAAAATATTTCAGCTTATAAAAGAAAGGCTGGACTATGACGTAAGTGCATGCCGTCGATGAGGCAGAAAAATAGCAAATCGATTGTCAAGTAACACGGCACAGATAGCCTAGTGGCACGCCAGTGTATTGCCTGCTAGTGTGCTAGATGGCTATACGATTATGCAACTGAACATTAAGAATTTAGGCCAAAATATAAACAGAAAAAGAATTTAGAAAAGTTTTTATATGTCGGTTGTTTTATTCTACCGTAGTTTAGGAAGACCGATGGCAAGGAAGTCGAGAATATAGTTAAAGGAAAGGTTGTAGGAAAAACTTGAACAAGATTTGCTTTTGCCTAGAAAAACATCCCGTAAAGAAAGCAGTACACGTGTAAAATGTACTAGATGGTGTGTAAAGAAAAGTCACGAGACCTACGAGTGGTTTAAATTCTGCCATTGAGTTGTTCTACAGCAATAGGATAAGAAGATTTTATCGCATTCATAAGTACGGTACTTTTCGTGAACAAAAGTGGAGACTAAAAGTGTCCTAGATTTAGCCACGAAACCTGTACCACGTGCTCTACTAATACGTCATCACACAGTTGGTTACTTGCGCCCAGCCACGATCACACTCGTGACCTTAGTACTAGTAGCGCACGTTTATCCTTAGGCCAGGACTATGCGTGTGGTCTACAACGACAAAGTAATTATAATGATAAGTCAACACAGATAAATTATTATGTGACTTTGATAACTCATTAAATAAACATGTACGTAGTAGGTGTGGCTGACATTTTATTACTATGCATATTTTATAGAGTGATAATGTTGTCAAAGCTTATTGTAGTTTGATTTCCATGTCACAGATGGTAACTGAAGGTTCTATCACAAAGATGAGTAGGGAAACACGGACATAAACAATACGGACGTAATGTCATCATGGGTGACGCCTGCAAATGGCCGCCCACTGTATGTGTGTGTGTGCTTTCTAACGCTACGGTTGGTAGTACTGCCGCCGATTGTCAGACCTTGATGTATTTGTGTGCGTATAACTCGTGTATTTACAAGCAAAGTTGGAGGACCCAGTGTAATACATTACGTCAGAATGTTTGTAGATCCGTGTAAGGGAATTACTTGTTAAAAAATGAAATATAATTACAGAGGTATAGAATTAACTGATGCAAAAATGAATGTTAATTAATGGACTACGATCTTGATTATGGATGTTAGAAAGGTTAAACCTTGGACATTGTTGTTCGAATTCGTTGCACTCAGTTTACGTGAATAATTTTGATACTATACATTTGGCATTAAAATAATACGATATCAAAATTACACCACATACATTTCGCAACAAAATAGCTAGCCGAAACTATTTTCAAATTAACACTACATTCGCAGCATATATCAAATTTATTACCTTGTATGCATGCTTTCTGAGTTGCTACCATAATAATTGTAATAAATTTTGACGTACAGATAACAATTAAACTGTATCGTAGTATACTTACTACATACACATTCTATTTGCTCGTTTTAATTTTTCATAATTATTTAGTCACTAGCCTCTTGCCCGCAACTTTGCCTGCGTGGACAGAATTGGTAATCACGTGCATTTTTCGGGATTGTAGTCGGGAGATCCCGAAAAAATGCTCGACTACAATCCCGAAAAGTGCACGTGATTAGTAGCCGGTGAACAATAATGCTACTCAATTGATGTCCACTGGTTACTACTCACGTGCATTTTTCGCGATTGCCCAACTAGTGAACATGTCTAACGAAAGTTTTTATACTAAAATAATCCTACAAATTAATATCTATAGATCGTATTTGCATGATATCTGAAAACCACGCAGACAAAATATTTATTAATAATATTTCTTCCGTGCGGTAGTCGAACCTGCGTCACGCGCAGTCAAGCCATCAAATTGACATATAAAAAATAATTTACGTAAAAATTTGTAGTTAATTAGTTCTAATATCTACTTTTGCTATTCCTAATGGGTTACGTAAAATCACAATTGTAGTTAAAAACCCTTTGTAAGTTAACTTTAACAAGTATAATTACTTTAGTTTGTCTACTAATTACATCGTTAAGTTTCTAAAGCAAATTCGTTATTGCTTTAAATGTAGTTTTAAGATTTAATGTCCCTTCAAAATGCGCCTAATTATTGCGTAAACGCTTGTCCGTTAAACAATGGGTGATGATGATAACTGATTAGCATTTTGTCTTAGTTAACATTTAATTTTATTAGCCGTTTAAGTTTTATGTAATACATAGTTAAATGTTAAACCAAATGTTAAATTAGACTCAAGTATTTTTTTTTATTTTTTTTATTCTTAAATGGCTTTCGTTTGGCCGCCATCTTACCTGATGTTAAGCGATGATACGGTTGACGATGGAACACGCTTACCAAGCAGAAACCTGTTCACTTGCTCCTTGCTATAATCATAATCTAATGTATTATTATTATTATTTTATTCGTATTGTGTATGTGTGTAGTAATATGTAGATTTATTTATTTATTTTCTTGTTTTCGGTAAACCTTTGCATCTACTCCTTATCATCTCTGCAACACCCAAAGGTTGACTGGGAGAGAATGCCTAAGGCATTAAGTCCGCCTATGTACATTTGTTGCATAAAGTTTAAATAAATAAATAATCATTATACTCCCTACCGTATTTCGGTCATGGTGGCCTATTTCCATGGAGATAAGCCAAGATAAGCCAACCCAGGCGATATTATAGTGCACAAGTGTACGCGCAAACACAGGTGCACTCTCTCTTCCTTCACTGTCATAGTCCATAGGAACGGCAATCCGACACGACCGGAGGGAGATCAGGCGCAGGACCTACGGCTTTATGTGCTCTCCGATACACGAGGGTATATTTGATTTCAAGAGTGTCGTAAGCTATTTTTTATCCCCCCAGGTTATAAGGGTTGCCCTATCCAGAAAATTTATATTGCAGAACAACGTTTGCAGGGCACAGCTAATAGCAGTATATTGTGTTATTCACATTTCTGTTCACATTGCATTATGAATAGGTACCTATTGACATTAACATATAGTAATTTAGAAAAGTCTGGGTAAAACCTTCGTAGTCATGTATCCACACAATATTTCTGCTATCAGCTCAGTCTAAAATAAAACGAAGTTAAAACGTCTAAAGTTATACATTTCTGTGGAAAGAAAATACGGTCATGAGCAGGATTCGAACCTGCTCAGGCCTCCCGGATAAATACTCCAGGCGCTCTGACCACTAAGCCATCTCGACAAATTCGTCTTCAACTACGCATGCGTTGTTGCAGATTTATCTGTATAGTTAATACAGTTAAACGTTTCACCATGAGTTTGTTTTATCCGTTGACTGTACACATTAAGCAACAAACATTACAATCAACTCATGCGCAGCTAGTTAGCACGCTTGCACTAATCGTAACAGAAGGCTGTGGCAGACACCGTATTTGTTTTGCTGACAGTACTTAGGATGTAACGGTGTTCGACCATATGGGTCGTTGTTAGGTGCTACAGCAATATAGGACAATAGATTATTTTAATTGTGCACAATTAAAATAAAATAAATGCATAATCAAAGTAAATTATATTTTGATTGCTGGGTTTTCCAAATATTTTAAATACCGACAGCTGATCTTTAGATATCAAGAACAAATGAAACGCCATTTGAGCTTCTCTAAAGGTCTTTATTTTTTGTACAAATTATTATATTTATAAGACTAGCCATGATTATTTATTCCACAACTAGATGATACTTAATTGACGGTGATATTATCACCTTTTTGTCCTTTAAACAAACTGCCTTTACTATTATGTGGACTACCTCGTTGGTCTAGTGGTCCCAAACGCGACTGCTGAGCATGAGGTCTCGGGTTCGTTTCCCGGCTTCGGGCAAAGTGTAATTGAGTTTTAATGTTAGGAAATTCTCAGTACCAGCCCGGATTTTGATGTTGTGCCCGATAGATGGCAATAAGATCAGTACCTCTTGCATGAGACTTAATAACAGCATTGGTGAAATATGGGTGTACAACTGCGTACACCTCTGCCTACCCCTTCAAGGAATACAGGCGTGATGCTATGCTATGTTTATGGTATTATAATATTTTACACATGTAACACACATAAAGTGAGAACGTTGCTATCGACTCGTGCGCGTCCATTTTGCAGGCCTGCGCTAATCGCGGCAGAAGGCCTGCGCAAGCGCACACTATCGTTCGTACAGTCGTTTATTGCGCGTTGTATGTATAAACTTGTTAGTTTAATATTTAACTAGTCAATAATGTTGTAGTACATAAGTTTTGACCGTGATCTTGCGGAGGTAGATCAGTCTTAACCTTAGTTTTTTCAAGATATGTCTTTGAAAAAGCATTAACGCATGCTTAGCGAACTCTAAAGTTACAATATTAAATGGAAAAAGAATACGGTCGCGAACAGGAATCGAACCTTCGCCTCCCGGATAGATACTCCAGGCGCTCTGACCACTAAGCCATCTCGACCTCTAAGAGGTCGAATCATAAAGAGGAAGAATCCTGTTCGCGACCGTATTCTTTTTCCATTTAATATTGTAACTTTCTTAGTTTTTTATTAAATGAATCTTTATAATTTTTTTCTCATATCTAGTGAAGGCGGGAGGGAGGGATGTCTGATGTACTCCTTTACTGTTTGTACCGATATTTAATTCCTTTTTTATTACATAACATAGCATCACGCCTGTATTTCCCGTATGGGTAGGCAGAGGTACGCCCGACCACACTTCACCAAATGTTATTAAATCCCATGTAAATGATGGTGAGCCTATTGCCATCTACCTGGCACAATTCCAACTTCGGGCTGCTATTGAGAATTATCTTAACAGAGAAACTCGATAGCGGTTTGCCCGACCCGGGAATTGAACCCTAGACCTCATGCTCAACAGTTGCGCTTGTGACCACAAGACCTATGAGACAAAAACAGATAAGTCACTGAAAAGCATTAACGCATGCTTAGCGAACTCTAAAGTTATAAGTTTTTATAATTCTTTTTCCACAAAAAAATATAATCATAATTTCTTTTTCAGAATAGGTATAGAAAAATTTACATAATTCATCAATAATTATCATCATAAATACATAATCAGTTTTGTTCAAGGTCAAAAATTACCGTTTATCACACGCCCGACAATTAGCAATATACACAAATTTCAATACATAAATATAAGATATTTACTAGCAATGAGGTAATGGAACAAGTAAACGCGAAGCAAAGGTCGTCATAGCGCACGCGCAAGTGAAATCGACGAAAAATTATAATTAGCATCTAACGCGACGTTATCGTCTGCAACGATGTACATTGGAGGTTTACTTTGTAATGGAAAAATTTGTAACCAATGAAAATGATCGATGGATGGGTAAGAAAGATTTTTCGTTAGTTGTTTGGTTTCATAATGTAACCTTGTGCTGCCGTCTCTGCTTGTAGCCTTCTGCATAAATAAGGTTAAGGATAATGTAAAGACAATAGTGTCGTAATACTTACTTGTTAAACGGTTTTCAAAATGGTAGTTTGTTTTGTGGCTTCATGTCTTCACTTGGTGACATATTTCAAGAGTTTCTGACAGTAGAACTTTGTGCGCGTTTTTACACGACTGCCCAAAAAATAAGTGTTATGTTGTTTTCAAGGTTCATGTATGTATGTATGTTTGTATATTTTATTCCACCACTAGCTGATGCCCGCGTCTTCGCCCGCGTGGATGTCGGATATCGCGACCAAAAGTAATCATTAAATTTTGATCCCGGTCCCGCTTTCCAATTACCGCTTCATAATTGCTTATTGTTATCCTTAAGAGATAGACATATGCCATTGCGTATTTTTCTCTAAACCTATATAAGATTCACAATTCCACCATACATCATTTTGTTATATCTCAAAGGGTTTAGCCAGCGTACGCCAGAATAGCTCGCAAATGGTAGATTTTTTCCTACTTACTTGACACTTATCGTCATATATTTTGAACAATTCACACAATATCTTTATAAATTATAGCCTATGTGTTATTCTGATGTATAAGCTATATTATTGTAAAGTTTCATTAAAATCCATTCAGTAGTTTTTACGTGAAAGAGTAACAAACATCCATCCATCCATACTTACGAACTTACGCGTTTATAATATTAGTAGGATATCTTCTAAACGCCTGAACCGATTTAGGTATATGGGGCATCGATAGAATCCTTACATTATCCCGGTTATCATAGGCTAGTAACATTAGCTAGGAATATAGTGGCTATGGTACGTAAAAACGTGTGAATGAGTAAAAAAATATAATTCGTACAAGGGAGGTCTTCTTTTTAAATTTATTTTATTTTATTTTACCTTATTTACAGTTGTTTATTAAAAACATCCCTAATGAATAATTAAAGTCACGTTGGTAAATACCTGTGATTCTTTAATAGTTATTTGTTTTTATATCATTTCGATATATTTAGATACGATTCATCATCAGCAACATAGTATCTATCACGCCTATATTCCGCAAAGGGGAAGGCAGAGATGTACACAATTGTACACCGACATTTTACTTACGTATGTGCTGTTACTAAGTTAAATATATGTAACAGCTAGCGAGCTTATTTACATCTTCCACACATACTTCCAAACTCTGGGCTCCTTCTGATAAGCAGAAAAACCTTATGTCCTGGGAATCAAACCTCAGTGACCGCGCTTGCCTCCCCTACAACAATGAGGCAGTGATATTTACGATTTGATAACAGAGATATTTTGTATTAATTGTGTTAGCCTATGTCCTTCTCCAAGGTCCAATCTATCTCCTTGGCAAATTTCATTACGATCCGTTCAGCCGTTTAGTCGTGAAAAGATAACAAACAAACAATATATACCCCTTCCGACCGTCTTTCGTTCACGGCGGCCTATATCCACGGAGATTAGCCAAATACGCAGGAGATATTATAGTGTACAAGTGAATGGGCAAACACAGGTGCACTCCCTCTTCCTTCACTCTCATATTCCGATGGGACAGAAATCCGACACGACCAGAGAGAGATCAGGCGCAGGACCGACGGCTTTACGTGCTCTCCAAGGCACGGGAGTATCACACCACCAATTTCCTGACTCCGGGCTGCTACAGAGAATTTCTTAACAGAAATACCCAATAAGCCTTTGCCCGACCTTGGAATCTAACCCAGGTCCTTACGCTCAGCAGCCGCGCTTGCAACCACTAGACCAACGAGGCAGAAAAACAAATAAACAGAGTTACTTCGCATTTATAATATTAGTATTAATACATAATATAATTATACATTAATATTTTAACATGAGACTATTTCATTTTAATGCATAGCTTAACATTAATGTTCCAAAATTCCAGTTGACTATTCTCTTGCAAAATTTTACGGCTATTACAAATATTACAATGCTGTATTACGCAACATGAAATTCAATTTGAACGTTCCTGAAAATCGTTATGGTTTTGCCAAAAATATATCTTGACGCCAATGTTGAAAGGGCACAACTCAGAAGTCTGATTTGCAACTACGAACACAAAAAATGAGAATATTAATATTTTAATGACGAAAATTTAATTCTGGGAATTTATATTTGTCTGGCATATAATGGTTTTCTGTTAAAACTAAACTATGGAGCATCAAGCTTGTATTCCCTACAGGCTAAGGCAGGGAATACCAAAAGGTGGTGTGCTTATTGCCATCAACCGGGCACTATTAGAAAACTCTCAATAGCACAACATAACATAGCATCACGCCTGTATTCCCCAAAGAGGTACGCAGAGTACAAAGTTGTACACCCACGTTTCACCGACGCTGTTATTAAGTTCCAAGTAATAGGTGGTGAGCCTATTTCCATCAACCAGACAAAATTCCAAACCCTGGGCTGCTACTGAGAATTTTCAAACAGAAAATCCCAATATCACTTCGCCCTACCTGGGAATCGAACACAACTTAACCAACGGCGCAGTTTCAAGTTCTCAATAGCAGCCCGGACATTTAAGTAACTACTTTGAATTTCTTAATAGAAGAATCCAATACATACCTTAGCCACACCTTTGTTTACAGGAGGTATAATATTTTAATTTCTATTTTTCAAAGAAACATTGAAAAAATAATAGACAAGAACGGGGCTTGAACCCGCGACCTTTGACGTTCCGTGTCATCACTCTACCAACTGAGCTACCTTGTCGTGTTCAAACCTATTGAATTTTCAATCCTCTTTGTATACGTCTTAAGGAGACGCCTGGTGATATTTATCTAGTAATCATTACAGATTTACTTTTACTTTTCAATGTTTCTTTGAAAAATAGAAATTAATATAGGCATTACATGGCCTCAACATGTATTAAAAAAATATAATTATATATGATTTATAAAGGATTGGGATGTTGTTCGGCGATTTACAACTGTAAAGTGGTAACGCTGAGTTTAGTAAATCTGTAATGATTACTAGATAAATATCACCAGGCGTCTCCTTAAGACGTATACAAAGAGGATTGAAAATTCAATAGGTTTGAACACGACAAGGTAGCTCAGTGGTAGAGTGATGACACGGAACGTCAAAGGTCGCGGGTTCAAGCCTCGTTCTTGTCTATTATTTTTTCAATGTTTCTTTGAAAAATAGAAATTAATATAGGCATTACATGGCCTCAACATGTATTAATAAATATAATTATATATGATTTATAAAGGATTGGGATGTTGTTCGGCGATTTACAACTGTAAAGTGGTAACGCTGAGTTTAGTAAATCTGTAATGATTACTAGATAAATATCACCAGGCGTCTCCTTAAGACGTATACAAAGAGGATTGAAAATTCAATAGGTTTGAACACGACAAGGTAGCTCAGTTGGTAGAGTGATGACACGGAACGTCAAAGGTCGCGGGTTCAAGCCCCGTTCTTGTCTATTATTTTTTCAATGTTTCTTTGAAAAATAGAAATTAATATAGACATTACATGGCCTCAACATGTATTAAAAAAATATAATTATATATGATTTATAAAGGATTGGGATGTTGTTCGGCGATTTACAACTGTAAAGTGGTAACGCTGAGTTTAGTAAATCTGTAATGATTACTAGATAAATATCACCAGGCGTCTCCTTAAGACGTATACAAAGAGGATTGAAAATTCAATAGGTTTGAACACGACAAGGTAGCTCAGTTGGTAGAGTGATGACACGGAACGTCAAAGGTCGCGGGTTCAAGCCCCGTTCTTGTCTATTATTTTTTCAATGTTTCTTTGAAAAAATAGAAATTAATATAGGCATTACATGGCCTCAACATGTATAAAAAAAATATAATTATATATGATGTATAATATTTTATCATAAAATTCCCAATCAAATTCCGGAGAACTTGATTAAGAACTGAAAATTTTCCTGAGATGTCCCAAATTATGTTATTTAGGTGTTATTTCTACTAAAGAGCACTTCAGTAAATTGTATATAGATAGTTTTTATCTATTTTTTTGTGAAAAGTAAATTACGATACTCCAGGCGCTCTGAGCCATCTCGACCAGATCGGATTGGATTTATCCGGGAGGCGCAGAATTCTCATGAGCGGTATTAAATTTATGACTCTAGAATTCGCTACTCATACGTTTGAATGATTGATCGTAATTATATACTTAAAAAAAAATTGCCCGCACTAGGTATTACTTCCTGTATCGTGGGTGTGTTTACAAACATATAATCTCACACCCAGACCCGAAACAATTATCTGTTAATCATACAAATATTTGCTACGGCAGGAATCGAAACTGCGACACGCACAACAGCCGGTCTCTTGACCACTGCGCCAACCACGGCGTCATATAGGTACCTATCTAGTTTCCATCACTCAAGTAAAAGCAGTGTCTTAATAAAACACAATAAAGTTATTACTATGCGATGCTCTGCACGACAAACAAGAATAACGTGACGTTTAAACTTTAACAATAACAGTTACCATCTAAAATTTAACACAGTCTGCCAAATTCCATTCATAATTATTCAACCATTACGTAGAATTGGAATAACAAACATTTAAAACATACATTTCCTTTTACAGACAGAAAAAGCAATAAAAACAAACAAATTGCTTCCTAAAAAAGATTGAATATCCTTTTAACGCAGCCTTTCAGAAAACGGGTGTATATCATTCAAATATTTAGCAAAACGCCCATAAATCATATACTCGATACGAAAACGAACAAAAATAATAGTAAAACGCAACGTTTGTAACGTTTTTTCCATTCGCGTGTCGTATCTAAATTGTCTCGCTGATTTCCTGGATTTCCATCGTCACCCTACACGCACAGCGTAATATTCACGAGGGTGTAATAATTTACTATTCACTCACACATAGGTAAAGCACACACACATACACAAGCACGGCTTAATATCGGCAATAACAGCAACTTTTCACCTCCCCACCCCTTGCGCGCTCTGTAATTTCCCCAGTCCCGAATTATAAGCTCATGAATCATGGGCAGCGTAGCGTAAAATGTATTAAGTGCAGAAGTCTCACTTCATGCAGTATGCGGTTAAGCCGATTACAGAAGATTTACATAAATACCGAAACATACGAAAGCAAGAGCATTCTGCGACTCCATGTAACCTGGACTATAACAATAGATTTTGTACCTATGAGTTATTTATCGTGGTTTGACAAGAGTGGAACTACTGAACATTTAAATTTATGGTCACTGTTTTTCACTGTGTGCGTAAAAATTCTAAAGGTTTATTTAAAATGACAGTTTTGAATCGAAACAGTTATTCGGTGTTCGATGAGTTTGTATGTCATTCGTTGCGTGTCGCTTAAGATGACCAATGTGTCTGCCTGGCTATCATAATGGAATGGTGCCCACTGCTGATTTATATCAAAATAAATCTCTTTTCATTGTAGTGGTTCTTTTTTAGACAATTGTTTAAAGATTATAATAAAACAACTTTTAACCGGATTAATCGCATGTTAGGACTGTGCCTATGCCTGTGTGTCCTCCTGCGACCACGAACGCTGCAAATTATTCGAACGTCAGGAAAAAACAAAACCCAATAATAAACTCGATTAAACCGGTTAAAACTTGTTTTATTATAACATAACACAGTATCACGCCTGTATTCCCCCAAGGGGTAGAAGGAAAGAAAGAAAGAAAGAAAATGTGTTTTATTACGTGATTGGATTATATATTGGGTAGGCAGAGGTGTACACAGTATTACACCCACATTTCACCAATGCTGTTATTAACTCCCTTGTAATAGGTGGTGAGCCTATTGTCATCTACCGGGCACAATTCCAAGCTCAATAACACTTTGCCCGACCCAGGAATCGAACCCGAGACCTCATGCTCAGCCGTTGTGCTTGGGACAACTAGACCAAAGAGGCAGTTGTTTTATTATAATGTGTAGTGAACGCGAAAACCTAAGATATTACTAAATATTTAAAGAATTGATGATTACTTTTTTACGTAACATCGTCAAGTTGTACTGTTTTACCCCTACGTTTCAATTTATTTATTTATTGTCCCATTTAATAGGTGGTGACTCTATTACCATTACCATATATTGAAGAGAATTTCCTAACAGAAAAACCTAACAGCACTTAGCCCGATCCGAGAATCAAACCAAGGATCTCAAGTTCAGCAGCCGCACTTCCGAGCCCTAGAAAGCTGAGGCAGTTAATTTATTTCATTTCCTTTCATAATCTTAGGAAGGCAGTTATTTTTAACTTGTCGCTTTGTGAGATTCTAAGCCGAAGGATCTATTTGAAAGTTATTAAGGCTTCAGGCTCAATCGGGGCTCTAAACTCGCTGAGCCTCCCAAAATAGAAATTATTTCTGGCTATTTAAGTAAATGCTGGGATTTGAACACTCTAGGTAGTTAAAAGTTACTTAACATAACATGACATTATAAGTCTATGGTATAAAGGTCCAGTTTCTATCGTAGTAGGGAGTTTCAATAGAATGCGCGGCCAGCATATACTGGTTTTGTTTCCACTGACGTTCAGCCTGCCGTACCAGTGACTAAGTAGGTAGTAGGTGGTTCCCACGTAGGTAACAATCGACTAAGGAATTCTCTCACGTCTAAATTGTATGGTTTACATAATATATTTCGTAGTCTTTGACGTGGCCATGTCGCGAGTCGAACCTAATCGGGCAATCCCGATTTCCCGAATGCTCGTGAGTAATAACCGTTGAGAACAATAATTAATAGGGATGTGTCTCACGAAAGTTATTATAGGTACATATATAACAGATTTGTCACTATTCAGTTCTTAAAATAACCATACAATAAGATTCCGAAATCAATTTTCCGAGACATGTGTTGATTTCTAAAAGCGGACGGCACAGACAGTTGTGTGCACAATACGAGTAACAAATACGAAACGAACTATTAGGGCCGTCACATACCGGCAGATGACACGGTAGAGGGTATTAAAATCAATCTATTTTATTACTTAACCAATCGAAATAAGGTACAAATTTCAATGCTTGGAATACGACCTTGCAACATCGGAAAACGGCTTGACTTTTCCACTACGATGCTATAAGTTATACATTATTTAAAACAGTTAAGTATTCGATTAAATTTAAAATCCTTTGCCGTACCGTCTGCCGGTTTGTACTGGCCCTTATCGCCCAACCACTCGAATACCACTAAACTAAATGTGTTTGTTAGTGACAGTTTGCACGTAATACGCTGACGGTTTTATTGGTACTTCATAGGTTTGTGTGCTTAGAGACGCGGTAATGGTTTCGCTGGCAATAATTTTGGTCGTAATCGTGTGTTCTTTGGTCCTTTTGGGAAATTAGTGTGGGATGGCTTTCTTTGAAATGTTGTTCAGGTTTATTGGTGCTTTGTTTGTGATTTAATGTAATGAATTGACACCGACGCTTTAACTACTAAACAAATGATGTAGTTAAAGACTTATACTTAAGTATTTTATTTTTGTCGCGTATAAAATGTTGCTTTAATTATGTTGCTTGCCAAAGTTCTTACCTAAATTCTAGGCACCTTCTGAAAGTCATAGCAAAATCTAAAAACATTAAAAACTCGACGTGTAATTGAATTTCATTTTATTCTTCACCAAAATTATATAAAGTCTGGATTATCTGAAATATTCTTTCATGAATATCTTGTCTCGGTTTTCATTTTATAATACTTTCGCTTCATTCTTTATCTCAGTTGTAATTCCCTAAAGCTTTGGCCCTACATCTTTTGTAATTTGATTTTAATAAAACAAAACGAAAAAGTATAATCGTGATGTAAAAGGTTTTCGTTTTTATCTTTTTTCGAAGATAAGTTTTGATACTTCAATATGTTTTGGATAAATTGTATAAATGATTTTCAGAGCCTTAGAAAAATCTTCTTGCCCATTGTTTGACAGTTTGACAGGCATAACTATTTAATTCTTCAAAAGTTTTTATTATTTTTCCGAGTCTCATCTTGGCTCGAACACTTTGGAGCGAAGTTAAAATTTTATATTAATAAATCCAGATAAATCTTTTAAAAGTATTAACGCATGGGGAGCGAACTCTAAAGTTATAATTTTTTGTGGAAAGTTTTTATCCGGGAAGCACAGGTTCGAATCCTGCTTGCGACCGTATGTTTGTCCTACAAAAATTTATAACTTTCTTTTATTATCTCCTTAAAAACCCTGCACTTGGATTTTTAGGTGCGTTTATAGACACACGTATATCAGATGCACACACACCTGTATACGGGTATTTATCTTTGGGCCATTCAAATGATTGGTCCGTGCATTTTGAACCGGCGACACAATAACCGATTGGACTACCGCGTCTACCGTACCGCCATAAGATATAATCAAGTACTTACACATTTGACATAGATTTCAAAATCAAAATGATTTTAATCAATCTTTAATAAAAATAAGTGGTTTTTGAACATTATAATAAAACAACTTTTAACCGGATTAATCGCGTGTATTATTGGTTTTTTGTTTTTCCTGACGTTTTGAACACTTTGCAGCGTTCGTGGTCGCAGGAGGACTAAGGTGTCAGGTGTCTCAACAGTTTATTTAAAATTATTTCAGTCTACCGTACATATAATTGATAAATTCATAAAATTATTTTTGTCTCTGATACATGTTTAAAACTAAATCGCGACGGTATTTCCTAAGACTATCCCTGAGAAGAAATACCGAAACAAACTCAGGGGTCACAGTCGTTTTAAATTTGGAGATACAATTTTACAATTTTATCGAATTATAAACTAAAAGGTGTTCCGATGCACGCAGTAATCGCTCACAGTATCTTGATTTTTCTTGTGACTTGACTTTGTTTGGGACTTGATTATTTTCAGTACAGGGTTCCAAACAGGTGGTAATTGCCAACCATCTTCTCTATTGAAATTTGGGTGTTTTTTAATTTCAATAGCCTCGCGGAGCATTCTCGGTATATATCGGTTTCCTTTCGCGAGGATTTGGGGTTGGTCAAAACGTAGAAAATGGTTGGGTTTGTCTGTTGTATGTTCACAGACTGCAGATTTTGTTGAGCGTCTATTCTTGACGTCAGCTATGTGTTCTTTCAACCTGGTGCCAATGCTACGCTTTGTTTGCCCTATGTATGATAGCCCACAATCGCAATCAATCTTGTAGACCCCTGCATCTTGTAAGGGAATGTGGCACTTCACCGGTCTGAGAAGTTGGCTGATCTTTCTATGTGGCTTGAAGTAGGTTTTGATAGAAGCACGCTTCAAGATGTGACCAATTCTATCGGTGACCCCTTTGATGAAAGGTAGGACAGCAGGTCGGCGATCAACTGTGGTGGGCTTTGGGCGGCTTCTGCGACGGGGATGTGGAGCTTGTAAGTTATTATGTTTGAGAACTTGCTTCACATGGTTGAGTTCCCCTGCCAGGTGGTCGGCGTCGCAGATGCCTTGTGCTCTCTGTAACAAAGATTTGGCGACAGTAGCTAACTGACAAGGATGGTGGTGAGATTCACCGTTCAAGTATCTTTCTGTGTGGGTGGGCTTTCTATACACAGTGTGACTAACAGAATGATCCGGATTATGGATAAGTAATATGTCAAGGAAGGCCAGTGACTTGGTTTTCTCTAATTCCATAGTGAATTGAATTTTATTATGTGTGGAATTTAGGTGGTCTAAAAATGCAGGGACCCCATTGTGAGGCAAGATGGTGAAAGTATCATCAACATACCTCTTGAAAATCTTCGGCATAGCCGGGGCCGTCAGGAGGGCTCTCCTTTCAAAATCTTCCATGAAGATGTCGGCAACCACCGGGGAGACCGGTGAACCCATGGCCACACCGTCAACTTGCAGGTAGAATTCATTGTCCCACAATAGGTAGCCGCTGGTAAGGCAGTGCTCAAGTAACTCTGCATATGCTAGAGGCATGTCATGGTCACTCAACTGCTTCTTGACAATTTCCAAACAATCCTTAACTGGTAAGGGTCCCCGGTGGTTGCCGACATCACATGCATTTTTAGACCACCTAAATTCCATACATAATAAAATTCAATTCACTATGGAATTAGAGAAAACCAAGTCACTGGCCTTCCTTGAAATATTACTTAACCATAATCCGGATCATTCTGTTAGTCACACTGTGTATAGAAAGCCCACCCACACAGAAAGATACTTGAACGGTGAATCTCACCACATTCCTTGTCAGTTAGCTACTGTCGCCAAATCTTTGTTACAGAGAGCACAAGGCATCTGCGACGCCGACCACCTGGCAGGGGAACTCAACCATGTGAAGCAAGTTCTCAAACATAATAACTTACAAGCTCCACATCCCCGTCGCAGAAGCCGCCCAAAGCCCACCACAGTTGATCGCCGACCTGCTGTCCTACCTTTCATCAAAGGGGTCACCGATAGAATTGGTCACATCTTGAAGCGTGCTTCTATCAAAACCTACTTCAAGCCACATAGAAAGATCAGCCAACTTCTCAGACCGGTGAAGTGCCACATTCCCTTACAAGATGCAGGGGTCTACAAGATTGATTGCGATTGTGGGCTATCATACATAGGGCAAACAAAGCGTAGCATTGGCACCAGGTTGAAAGAACACATAGCTGACGTCAAGAATAGACGCTCAACAAAATCTGCAGTCTGTGAACATACAACAGACAAACCCAACCATTTTCTACGTTTTGACCAACCCCAAATCCTCGCGAAAGAAAACCGATATATACCGAGAATGCTCCGCGAGGCTATTGAAATTAAAAAACACCCAAATTTCAATAGAGAAGATGGTTGGCAATTACCACCTGTTTGGAACCCTGTACTGAAAATAATCAAGTCCCAAACAAAGTCAAGTCACAAGAAAAATCAAGATACTGTGAGCGATTACTGCGTGCATCGGAACACCTTTTAGTTTATAATTCGATAAAATTGTAAAATTGTATCTCCAAATTTAAAACGACTGTGACCCCTGAGTTTGTTTCGGTATTTCTTCTCAGGGATAGTCTTAGGAAATACCGTCGCGATTTAGTTTTAAACATGTATCAGAGACAAAAATAATTTTATGAATTTATCAATTATATGTACGGTAGACTGAAATAATTTTAAATAAACTGTTGAGACACCTGACACCTTAGTCCTCCTGCGACCACGAACGCTGCAAAGTGTTCAAAACGTCAGGAAAAACAAAAAACCAATAATACACGCGATTAATCCGGTTAAAAGTTGTTTTATTATAATGTGTAGTGATCGCGCAAACCTAAGATATTACTATGGTTTTTGAACATCAAAAATTCAGATGGCCCCCAAAAATCCAACACCCTTCACTGCTTCCTAGTGTTTAAGCTGAGAAGACGAAACGGTGGAACTAACTCCCCATTAACACGACTGCCTGTATCATGAATACTTACTTACTTACTACTACGTTACTTGGTTCAAAAAGCCCTCGAACTTCAATCCAATCCAATCACTCATTCTCCCATATTACGCTCCGATCTCCCTCTATACTTATAAGAGACAATAAAAGTAAATACCATTACTACTTAAATCTTTACATCTGTACAATGATTGTTTGGATACACATCTCCACCAAACTACTTCCCAAACTTTGTACGAGTCTCCACAACTTTTTCTAACAAACACACTTACATAACTTCTGTGTATGACTGTACAAGTGTAGCAAGAGTACGCTGAGCTGGGCTTTTTCGTCGGCTTTATGGAAACTACAGACGTTAAGGTCAGACTGTCGAGTAGTTTCACACATTTACACGAGAAAATAACGGTTTAGGGTTTTCTGGAAACGAAGTTTTTAAAGATAAAAGGCACTTTTATTGTTTCTTTATATGGATTTGCCTATGACTTCGATCGCGTGTTATGGTAGGCTATACATCAATGGTAACAAAACCAGTATAGACTTTATGCATACTATTGAAACTCCCTTTTTTTTAAATGTGGACATCCTTCGTGGTGCCCTCCACCACCCCAACCTTTAATTGAGTTCGGGGATTGCAGCTGCTTTCACCGCAACATACTATTGAAACTTACTAATACGATAGGCTAGCTCAGAGTCAAACTGTTACCACTGACATGCGGCCTACTGTACCTTTATTGCGATTTGAAATTAGAAAAAAAAACATCACGCGACGTTGAATGCGCATCCATTCTAAGTGTTGTCGAAGCTTAGTAGGTCAATCCACAATAAATTATAGCCTTAGTGTTCACTTCTCATGCGATTTAAACTTATATAAAATTATTTCTTAGTTTCATATAAGTCCGAAAATCAAGTTATAAAACTAAAGAAACTCATATATCAGTACATTTTTTATCAAACTCGCGCCTCTATCAGTCTGTTCTCATCAGTCCTGCTTCACCGTGTGTAGCCCTCTTTACGCACAGATGTGATCCGTCAAGACACTGTGACATGCGCTGTCGACGGATCAAATTATACTAATTTATTCCTACCACACACGTGGACTTTAATGCATCCAACGTAAAGATTAAATTACATTGTTTTGACTGCACACGTTAAAGTTGTATATTTTCAATAAGACATTTTCTTTTCACTTCCTAAATATTTTTTGTTGTTTTTTCGTGTTTTTTAGTGAATTTACAAAGTGTGTTAGACGGTCGCATATATTTAAATGTGTTTAGTTTAGTTTGTACATAAGTAAATATGAAATAAAGATCTATGCACAAATAAATAAATAATTTAATAATCCACCAAAGAGTTAAGGCTCGGAAAACTGGAGCTACTCGTTTAGGAAAGTTTCTCTACCTTGTAAAAAATGGTAGCCAAAGAAGATTGCTCTTCTGCAGCGATTCTTCTTACAAGAGCATGTGCATGTGATGATACCAATGGTGTTGGAAGCATCCATGAGCTACAGTAACCATTTTCCATCAGGCGCGGGTCCAATATTGTGGGCACGGTGGGCATGCCCGCAACCCTAATCAAAAGGTTAAAATCTGTTCAGTAGTTTTGAGTCTACATGTGATAAATTGTGATCAAACACACCAAAGTCAAAGTCAAAAGTATTTTATTTCAAATAGGGAAATTACATGCACCTAAGAAACGTCAAATGATTGTCGTTGCTGGGTTACAAAAAGTTGATCATATGGAGAAGAGCCGGCAAGAAACTCCACCGACTCGCACAATACTTTTTTTAAGGGTTAGATCCGTGCCTGTTCACCAGCAAGTGGGCTAAGCTGGTTTTCCATCTTAGTGGTATAAATAAAAATCATTACATCAATAACCTGTAGGTTACGAAACCCATACCAACAGAAAAAACCCATCCCAACCCATTCCGAACAACGATTTATCGCTCATTCCGTACAACACGGATTAATAACAAAAAGATTTATCGTTTAAGTTGGAGGCAGTCGCACAGTTACTGTGTTTCTGTGCACAACTGTCAAGTGCACGGCGAGGCGACGACGGCGGAATACAATATTGCGCAGTGTATCTGACATTGGATCTTATAGGAATATGAGTATCAGTGTATGAGTGTTGCAGTCGTGCCGTCGCGTCGTGCGTACAGTTTGCCAGAATGTCAGGATGTTTCGAAATAGACTGGCATTGTAGAATAGGTTGTTGGAATCGAAGAAACGGTATAAAACCTCATGACCAAGGGCTTTGTTCGAGTTCGAAACTAGTCGGGTAATCTTGGAAAATGCGCGTGAGTAAATAAATGTTTCACGAAAATTATTATATATCAATAAAAGGGTATAAAATGTTCTCCCTTATCAAGTACTTAGCATAGCATCACGCCCGCATTCCCCGAAGGTGTACACAATGGTGTACATAGCTTTACGCTCACGTTTTAATTGTAATAGGTGGAGAGCTTATTGCCATGTCCCCGGCGCATTTCCAATCCGATTTACTGAGAATGTCTTAACAGAAAAAGCTAATATCATTAAACACGACCCGGAAATCGAACTCGAGACCAATTACACCATTCCAAATGTTATTAATTACTATATAAGCAACATGACTATCCTCTCACCAGTCTTCAGGTAGGTCATCAACTCATCACCCTCAATGACTCCGTCGGCAATAAACGCCGTCCTTTCCTGCTTTGCACCATCAATTTCGACCTTATATCACTTGGCTATATCTAAATTGACAGCTTTGATTTTATAGCTGTTTACTCTTGAACACGAACGAAAATAATATTTCTATTGGGTCTAGTATTGGCTAGTAAACAGGTTAAAAAAATATTCAGTCTAATTGCCCTGTGCAGTAGTGTGAAATATTGAAAACGGTAGTATTTCGGATTATTTTATCATATATTTTGCGAAATAAACTTAAATCAGTGAATACATTCGGAGATTTTCGGCGGCACTGAATGAATATTATCGTATCGTTGCCAAGGGAGGCGTGGCAGTTGATTGATACGGCACATTCGCCCGGACCGCCGTGTTTATGTTATTATCAATCTCGGAACGGACCCGGATGCCGGATGTCGGAGTCGGGACGTAACCGGACGCCCGGATGTTGGGCGAGCAGTCACTCGATGGGGTGTGGAAATGTTTATGAGGGTGTATATCTTTTTTTTTCGTGGATTTTGTTTTGTTTTCAGATAGGTATAAAGTTGTTTGGGGACACTAGCTTTTAATGAAAAAGAAATATTATTGCAGGTCTGTTCTGTGCTTCTAATGAATTTAGAATGTCAAAATATATATACTTATGATAAATTTTAATATCGTAATGTTTAAAATGACATTGACAAGTTGACGTCGTATTTAAAATTAGGTAAAGCAAAATGAAAACATATTAAATATCATAAAAATATTGCATAGTTGATGCTTTTATTTCAAGAAATCAGTTAGGTAAAAAGTCCGTCGTGAGTTCGCGTAAAAGCTATTCGACATCGAAAAAAGAGTTGAATAATTTTTTTACATTTATCTCTAAAAATAACGCCCAAAATTACAGGAAATAGACAAAAAACTAACGGAAAACCGAAAACATGTGTTTCCCTCATAAAGAACAACTAAAATAAATCACTTAAGCGATTCGCGCGTCGAAACACTGCCGTGCAGATTGACACGCCACCGGCCTACATTAGTTCTGCACCGGCATTCGGGAACCGAACACTACACTGCTAAAAGACATCACTATTTATATAAGACCAACTCTACAAGACCCCTGACACCTGCTCTAAATACCAACATTTTAACAACGTGTTCAAACGCCACAGCTCTAGTTAAACTAGGCGAGTTTTATTTTAAGCTGCTAATGACTGATGCGTCATTTTTGCTTTTTTTTAAGTATTTAGAGACAATAGGACAGTACATGTGTTGGGCTAATGGAGTGTCTATTGCTGGTCTAACGGGCAATATCAAAGGTTTGCTCTGAATATATTGAGCAGTTGTTATAATAATTTATTATTGTTGCGTTCACGCATGTTTGTTTAGCTACGAAATGGATGTTAGGTGCGCGGACTGTGTTTATGTACTGACAATTATTCGCGAATTTAATATACGACCGCGCAATGAAATCGCTTTGTGATGTTTCGTTTTGAGCCAGGTCTACATAAAATATTATACAAGCCCATTTATTTTGTTTGAGTAACCAGCGATTATTCGTGGATCCGTCATGTTTCAATTTACTCTGAAGCTATTAAACGTTACAACGAACATTATTCAGTAACTTATAATTATTTGCTCGAAGTTTCTTTAACTAATAGGTCAAGGTATTGAAAGGTTATTTTTTTAATGATACGGTTTTCATTGATTGCGATTAAGATTGTTGACAACTTATTATTTATTATAATGATACATACATACTTAGCATCACGCTTATATTCCCGGAAGGAGTAGGCAGAAGGGTGTACACATTTGTACACCCACATTTCACCAATGTCGTATTAAGACCCATGTGGTGACCCTATTGCCACCCACCAAATGCATAACTCCAAACTCCGGGCTGCTATTGAGATTTTTTTAAACTCAGTAACCACCAGGAATCGAACCCAGGACCTCATGCTCAGCAGTCGCGCTTGGGACCAATACAACAACGATAAAGATAGCTGTATTTATACCCAAAATGAGGATAATAAATTAGAAAAACTGCGTTACTGGAGTAATCCCAATATTATTATAATTAAAATAAACGCTCAAAATTTTACATCGATAATCGATTCGTAATCGATTACTGATGTCATGCCGCGGACGACTATAAAATCGGCGGACGATTCTGTACGATATGCCTATTGCAGGAATGTATGGGCGAGGCTGTCGCATGCCACTCATAGATAAGATGTCGTGTCAAGCTGACGTGTCGCCAGCAGTCACTTGTAGCACTTTTGGCAGCACTACAGATATTTCAACGATCCCAGATCCCACTATGGTATAGTTACATCACTATGTAGCTGAGTTTAATACTTAGTGTAAATTATTTGGTAGGCAAATTGCTATTGAAGAAGTACAAGTATTGTCTAATATCCATCCTCCGATTACCTAAATTATATGATAGTAGCTTTTGCTCGCGACTTCGTCTGCGTGGACCTTAGAATTAAGTCCAGCCGAGAGATGTTTTCCTTAATGTGTAAAGCCATGTCAGACAGAGGCCTAGGGGCGGTTTAAACACTGATATCAGATAGTTCATCAACCACTTAATGGTTAACTCCACACAATGTTCATAAAGGCATTCAAAATGAATTACAAAAAAGAACAGTTTTAATTTTTTTGAACTTCTTATTAGATTTATGCCCGGATTTGAGCACTGGATTTTCTGTATCATGTCCCCTTTAGCAATATTGTAACGGAAACTGTTCAAGTCAATATAGACAGAGGATTGATGCGTGAATTTATAATAACGCTTGTTTGCCCTATTGACCGTACACACAGAGCCGGATTAACCTAGAGGCAAAATACTATGGCCCCAAATCGCTTAGCGGCCCCGCAGCTTGAAAGTTATTTCTCAGCGCTATATAACTTGAGACATTTAATTTTATCTTTAATTAAATACTTCATATAATTTTATTCGACCTACAAGTAATGCATTTTTACATTGCGTTGAATATTGGTCGAAAATATATGTTAAATACAATAATACTAGTGTAGCAAAGGAGAGGTAGGCCCCGAGACTCGCATTGCCCTGGGGCTTAATTCTGCCCTGCGTACACACATGAGCGCAGGTGAAACTGTTTATGTGTGTGTTGTGTACAACTACTAATTAATAGTGTTAGAGTAATGTCATTATGATCAAGTTGCTATGTCATAAAGTATCGCTTTATTACTAAAACGAATGCATATTTAGTAGTGTTTTGTTTTGTATTGTAGATACATTTTATGTGAATTATGGTTATTGGCTGTCGGTTTGTTTCTGCAAGGTCGGTGCAGGATTAATATGTTTAAGTTATGATTGCCAACCGTACTTTAAAATTTCTTACGTTATTCTGTGTGTGTGTGTGTGTGTGTGTGTGTGTGTGTATTTTATACTCCTGAAGATTTAAGAGTATAAAGTAAATAATACACTTTAAATAAAATTGAAGCGAGCTTGGAGATGGATGGGAATGAAAGAAATAAGATTGAGGTGTGGAAGTTGGAATGTAGGGACGATGAAGATAGAAGAGGAAGGGAATTAGCGGATATTTAAAAAAAGTGACGTATAAATATATATTTTTTGGAAGAAACGAAGTGGAAGGGTGCGAAGGCTAGAAAGAAGATTGGTGAAGGACACAAGTTTTACTAAGATTTCAGTCGGCAAATCCACACGGGCGAAGACGCGAGCACAGCTAGTGGACTAATATAACTTCGTAAAAGTATACATGACGTTAGTGCGCATTCTTTTGAACACTCAATTGCTTCATCGACATGAATAGGGTACTCCCCGTATTCACGTCCACCAAACGATAGACAGGTCTTTTCATAGCTAAGATAAGGCAAAAGAAATATCATCTCTTATTTCTGCATTCCTGTATCTCACGGACCGGTTACAAAATAACGTCGATTTAAAATGTTACTTTGCGGAATTGTTTCTTTTATTAAGAGTTACTATGAACGAGATGATTTATAAGAGTCCGAATGATTTATTCAATGTTGGTACATAAAAACTTGTTTATTACATAAACAGTTATATTATGCCCGTTTTTTGTTGTAATTCGTAGATACAGTCGACGTCAGTAGCGTTTGTGGTTTTACGTTGAATTACAATAGTTTAGTAGGTGCAGTTGTACACTTGACGTAATGAGTCTTTTGCTTGGAATGTAATGTATTTTTTTCTACCCTACTTACCTATTGTACTATGAGGTGGGCACAATAAAGTATTACTATAGGTTCACTAATTTACGTTTTATAAACATCGCTAGGTTTTTATACTATTTCATGAAATGTAGATATTCAACAGGTTATCTATATAAATAAAAATGAGGGAGCGACTGATGATATGACGGCTAATAGATGATGATGATGATTATGATCTATATAAATAAAAATTAAATGCTTATCGTTGGTAAGCACATAATTAACACGTAATTTTGTAATAAAATTATCGTATTACGAATTTAAGGAAATCAAAAATTGAAAATGATTCCTGTAAAATTTAATTTAATTGGACAATTCTAGAAAAACTGATAGTGCCTTTTTCCAATAGCGTTGACATACTTCAATGTAATATCGTACACTCTATACATCAAACAACAAAAATGAGCGAGACTAAAATTATAAACTTGAAAGATCTGAAACCTTGGCGTACTTTTAACGTTCTCGCGTGATTCGTGGCCCCACCGCGGCGCACTACAAGTCAATTATTGCGCATCGCGTCACAGACTTAATAGAAACTTCCCGCCGCACGCCGGCTGATTAGCCTCGACGGCTGGGCTCACCTAGATCCGTACTAAATTAACTTTTCAAAATAATATTTCAATATTGGATTTGCAAATTATGGTGGATGTGAAGGAAAAATTAGTTAGAACTTAGGACGCGGGATCATCCTGCTTGGTGTTGGGTTAGCTTTTCCACAATTTGATTATTATGTAGATATAACGGCTGTATTCCTCGAAAAGGAGGCTGAGGTATACCCACATTTCACGGATGGGTGGTGAGCCTATTGCCATCTACCGGACCCAATTCCAAAATCCAGGCTGCTACTGTCAATTTCTAGAACTGAAATTCCTAGAAATTTGAAACTTAAACTAGACGTTCCGGTCAATATGATCACGAGAAGATTCTCAATCCAACTTGATTGAAAGTTAAAGGTAAAAGACTAATAGATTAAGTCTCGTTTAGAATTAAATAATTATAAAATATGAAAATATGTAATCTCTCTTTAGCCTATTTAATAAGGACCACTTAAAATTTCAATGGTTATAAACTTATAACTATGTGCTGACAAGTTTTAGGTATCGAATCCATCGAAAAGCTCTTAAATTTGATTTTTTTAAAAGTCTTTGAGAAGTGTATTTCAAATATTAAGTAGTAAGCTTAGTGTATTTAGATTTCTGTTTTTTTTTTATAGATTCAAAACTTTTACAATTTACTTTTGACAATAAATCCAAATGTCAAAAGTAAATTGTTAAAGTCGACATTGGAAATATGTCACTTCATACTTTTGAATGCCGAAATAGCCTTTATTTATATAGGATTCTTTATGCTTCAACATTGAGAAAACTGTGATAGTAAAATTTGTTTTAAGATTATATAATAACTTTAGAGTTCGTTAGGCATGCGTTAATGCTTTTCAAAGATTTATCTTGAAGTTATAGTGGAATAAACTCACAAACATACATACATGAACCTTAAAAACATAACACTCCTTTTTTTGGACAGTCGTGTAGAAAATACGTACTATAAACAATTCTAGTAAACTCCAGTCAATCTACACATTTACCCGCACTAGAATTGACAATGTTTTAGTGTCATCTACATTACCCGGTTATTTTAGTGTCTGCCTGACGCTAGGTACGTTTATTTTGAACGCCTGAACCTAGTTTACCTCATGATGGACGATCGGACTGACCACTGTATATCTGTCATTCATATACCACTGTCTGGTTTAACCGTTTGAATTACTGGTTAAATTTCGTTGGTGGAATGGGAAATTAGCACTCTTTTTGCTATGTTGAAGGAGTTTGTAGTTATATCTGGAAAAAGATATCAACTTATTAGTTACATGGCATCATCACGCTTTTATCACCGAAGGATTTGGGCAGAGACATCCAAATTTCAACAATGCAGGGCGTTCATAAATTACGTGAGATGTTTAAGGGGGGGAGTGGGTCGAGTCAAATCTCAACTAATCTTACGTTGGAGAGAGGGGGGGTCTCGGCAAATATCACGCAATTTTTTTTCTGATTAAAACAATAAAAAATTATACTCTCGTCTCAAGAGAGACCGCGCATGATTCTCCATGGACTGAATTAGAGTAGATATTCTTTTTTTAATCACAGTAGTTACGATTTAAGTATTCTATTGTTAAATTTTTATTACACTTATAATTAGGCTCTCAGCAATATTGATTACTAGTCTTAACTAGTCGTTAACAAAAGCACGAAGCAATTTTTTTGATTTTCTTTTTTCTTTTTACAATGACAATCCAACGTGTTTACGTAAGAAACCCACATTTTGAAAAATCTCACGTGAGTTTGGGGTTTGGGGGAGGGGCTTGAATAAAATCTCAAGACATCTCACCAGGGGGGGAGGGAGGGACAGAAAATTTTAAAAAACACCTCACGTAATTTATTGACGCCCCCTTATTGTTATTATGTGACGTCATAGGCTGGGAGCCTATTTCCTCGAACCGGGTAGAATTCTAAACTCCGGGCTGCTACTGAGAATATCGTAACAGAAAAACTCATTAACACTTTACCCGGGAATCCAACCCAGGACCTCACGCTCGGCAGCCGCACTTGCGACCTTTACACCAACGAGTAGTCTTAGGCTTATTATTCAGTCATCAATACAGGTGTTACTTTCTTACTCCTCTTTCACCCTCTACATAACATGAATTGAATGTACATCCAAATTTAATCGATGCGAACGGAAAATTGCTGATAATAATATAATTCAGACTCGCTCTTATTTCCCTTTGTGGCCATGTCATCTTTAACGCAATCCATCCATAACGACGTTGGCCTTCCTGTATTCATAGAAATTGTTAAAAACAAAATCGTTCTTAACGGGAATCGAATAGCAGAAGCTGATCTCTCGGCCACTGCGCACGACGTCAAATCAACGTAATTAGATCGAATCAAACTTAACTGAATAGTAGTCATCAGTTCTAAGTCTTGAATCTCCACAAATTAAGCCTTATATCGTCCACTACCATTAGTTCTTGTTCCCATCATCGTCCATTACGTACAACATGGGCCATTAGTTTCCATTCCACCACTCCGCCACTGACCACGACATGACGCGATATTCAGCACACTACAATAAATCAGGCTGAATCAAAATGAACGCGAACGCAGCTTTGTAAATCATTCTGGATAGCAATTAGAATTTTGCTGGTATTAATTTGCGTGACGTCATATAACATGACACGTGATCTTGATAGAGCAAGGTGTTCCTGGATACTTAATAGTTTTGGATCGAGTTCATATTTTGCTCTTAAAAACTGCCTCGCTGGTCTGTGATCGCAGGCGTAGCTGCTGAAGGTAAGGTCCTGGGTTTTATTCCCAGATTGGGCAGTCTTATTGAGTTTTTCTGAATTCTCTGTAGCAGGTCGGAGGACATGGGTTTTGTAGTGAGATATAGGTCTACTGTCACCTCTGCCCAGCCCGCCGAAAATACATCGTTATGCTATGTTAAGGATCTTGTTTATTTATCAGTAGTTTATCAGGATTTTTGTCTATACATTTTTACCAGCAGAAACAAAGATAACTTTTTTTATATTCAGCAATTTGTTCTTACGTTTGGATAAATTAACTGTCTGAAATTATTCATTACCAGTTTCGATAGACAGCATAATCTCTAGCACAATTAAAAATAAAAATAGCAAATTAATGACATTGCACTTCTGTGATCGAAAATCAATATGCATTAATTCCCAATTTCTCTCATTTAAAAACGGTCGAAATTAAGAACCAAACGAATCGTCACTGTAACAATATTCGCGACACCTCTATCGTCTCGGTTCACAGCATATTCATTATAAAAACGATTGGAATTATCTTAGATTTCAAAATAATCTTTACACCTCCCACTGTGATTCCTAGAAACTGTGATTACTATTGCTTGCTACTTTATTATACTGCTAAAAAACACGGCGTGTAATAAAATAAATTAATCTTAACTTTTTTCCCACAAACGAAATATTTTTATCTTTTTCTTTGATTAGGAAAGTAATTTTCCACTGGTGATTTGACTACCTTCTTAGAATTCGAAAATTTATTTACAGAATAATAATCATTAAAATTAAAATTTATTTTTATAATTATACTATATTATACACAAATAAACCTAAATATAATGAGTACCTTCTTAATTCTGCACAACCATAACCTAAACGACTTAAAAAATATATATGGGCAAAATTAAAAACAAATAATCTTCCATTGCAATTTGAATCAAAACATTCTAATTTCAAATTTTCGCTCTATATTTCGACGGGTTTCTATGACGCTTGGTTAGAACTAAATTATGTCGTTATCCAAAACGGATTTTAGTATGGTCGATATTAAATTTGCGGTCTAAATTCAATCGGACGGCACTGGGACTATTGACAGGTGAGTTAGGACAGCGTTGAATTAGTCATCTAATAATGCCTTTGACTTTCATTGCAATAGATTTAGTTTATGTTGAGATTTGAAATTTGAATGTTAATAAATAAGTAAAGAGGTGTATTGGTGTATTTATTACATAGATAAATATATGATAACAATGAAACATAAATAATGTTTTATTTATTTAATCAACAGACTGTTTAAAATAAGCCACTCACTAGACATAAGAAATGACAGCTTCGCCAAATTGGCCCAAAAATAATTAATTATATCAACAATCTACAATGCAAGTGTGCTTCTTAATAATGATGACTGTGGTAGGGTTTATAGACGTTGTAATTATTAACATTGGTTTTTTCTTTTCCGCCATATGCTATTGTTACACAGTACACGTATCGAGCTTCGCCGCACTCGGTATTAGAAAGACTTTATTCCACCTTCTAAGTTTCGTGAACACGTGTCATTTCGAGGATTAGGAAACATGATAGCTTCACGCCTGTATTCTCCGAGGGGATAGATATTTCCTTAGTACTGTTATTAATTCCCATAGGTGGTGCCTATAACCTATTGCCCACAATTCCAAACTCCGGGCTGCTGCTTAGAATTTCCAATAACACATTGCCCGTCTCGGGAATCAAATCCAGGATCTCACGCTGAGAAGCCGCCCTTGCGACTAGACAAACAGGTATCGAAAATTTGCCGAAACGTTATTAACGATTGAAGTGACATTGACATGTGATTTTTTAAGGATGGGAACCGCAAATTGATAGGCTGTCGATAACATATAAGAGTGATTGACAGGATTTGACAAGAATTTGGGCCCAATTTGGGGAGTTATTATTATGCTCTAAAAATGTGTTTCATATGTCGATAATAGAAACAAGTTGTGTTTGGTATTCAAGTATGTTGACTAACTTCATTACTGTTCCTATTTTGATATAAATCGAGGCTACATTGTTGGTTAGCATTCATAAATTATAGTACGTCAATATTATCAAATTAACGTCCCTATTCGTTCTACAGTTCCAATAACTTAAGAAGCGGTAATAAAAAAAAAGAAACAATCTTAAAGACCGGTCACATCATTTAATTGCAAGAATGACGATACTACAAAGAGCCTTCGCGTTGAATTCAGATAAAATCTAAAAAGGAAACGAAAAATAATTTAAACATTGTCTTTCCGACTGTTTATTCATAAAAAGATAAGTAAGGAATATCTGTTAAAACCTTTTAGCATTTCATTTTTATCACACGACATTTGTAAAGTTTATTTTTACGCATATTGATGATTTATGTTTAACTGATTTGAATCTTTCGCAATTTGTACACATTAAAGAAATATATTTTATCGGGTCGAAATCGCGTTTTAATATTAAAAAGTCGGGATGGAAAGGTGCTGACCGTAAAAGCCCTTTTAATATTAAAACGCGATTTCGACCCGATAATTTAGAGGAATTTGTATTATGCATAACATTCCAGATCTTGCTTTTGTATTTTACACCTTCGAAAATGTTCAATAATGTTTTTATTAATAGAATATTTTCTTTTTTCCAGGTAAGTTCTACAATTCAACGTACTATCAACATCTGCCAAACGGTCTAATGTATTCTAAGGTAAGACAAGAAATCCAAGAAATTGCCAACAAGCTACGTGGTTTTAATACAAAATAAGCCTGTCATGACGGATTCATGATGTCCTGATAATTCTGATAAATTTTCATTAGAGCAGTCCCAGATTAGTGTTATGAACATTCGAGTGGCAAGTCACTTGCTTAAAACTGTGAGGAAAAACATCGTAATGAAACCAGCACACCCGAGCAATGTTGTCAAAAGTGTAAAGCCATATCCGAGGCCTAGGGTAGAGGTCGTTTAAACCCTGACACTAGGTTGTTCATCAATCATGCAATAAGAGCAAAAAGCTAAAATCAACTGCTGCTAACGCTTCCGAGTCACCATAAAGTTGCATGAGATGTTCAACGTCTTCCGTTTTTTTTTTTATGCATTTTGCATCTTGTGTGTAAGTGTTGTGGGAGACGACGACGGTTTTAAATTGTAAATCTTATGTTTCCTAATCGGTTAAAATCTCTTCAAGATTTTGTTTCACAATATTTTTTACCACTCCGTTGTTCGACACGGATTCCCTAGCCGTCTCAAACGCAGGTTATTGATCCTCTGCGTATGTTTTAATATTCAATGCGTGAGCGCAACCGCGCGGTGTGCGTCCGTTGCCTGCCCCGGCCACGCAGCCTGGCTGAAGTGAGAGTTTTGATTTTAGAACAATGCTTGTAAAAAAAGAACGATTTTTTGCGTTGAAAAAGATATGTGCTTTGAATTTCTAAACGGTTTACTTTTTTACTTTTAAAGGTGACATTTAAAAGAAACATCGTACCTTCCAATAAGATTGTTTTGTACATAATAATAATTATTAAGGAATTTATGTGTATAGAGAAATGATAATTTAATCTTCAAAATTCATAGGAATTAGAATTACAAATGACGCAAACACTTGTATAGAAAATGTAGACATTTTCACCAATCGCCTTAGTCTCGACAATGTACGGCCGTGTCTTTAACATAAGTACCTGCTAATGGTACCTAGGGATTGGTCAGGAATACATTAGGAACTTTCACTACTTTACTTATATTTGTAATTTATCAAAAATACTGTTTCTACAGGTTGAAAATTTTATATGTAATGTCTATAATTATTAATCTATTTCTTCTTTACTGTGTGCCCATTCGAGGGGAATAAAAGCTTTTTCTTTCTTCTTCTTCTTCTTCTTCTTCTTGTTTGCAGGGTCAGTGTGTTCCAATGAACTGATCACTATGCGATCTGTCAAATTCTTAAACAATAATCTCGTAGATAAATGACAAACATTACACGATAATTTAGCGTAAGTATATACCTCAAATTAACAAAAATAAAATGTAAAACAAATAAGAAAATGTTCGATTAATAGCTCTCACATCTACTTACACTATGCATTTATATTTTCACTGTTTCGTACGATAAGGTTTTTTTTATTGCTGCAATGAGGCGAAGTCATTTTTTCAGCAGATTATTTTAACCTTTCGGCTCAGTAACGTACAGATCTGTACGTTGTAACAATAAAAATCTATTGTGTCTGCTAATGACTGACGCAACAGCTTAAAATCCTTGTATTGTCCCAGGTAACATAGGCTTGTAAAGTTATAAATAATTGTGGAAAGAAAAATACATTCGTAAACAGGATTCGAACCTGCGCCTCCCGCATAAATACTCCAGGCGCTCAAACCACTCTTACCCTTTTCTTTCCACAACAATTTATGCACGCATCAATTCGAAGATTTATCTCTAAGGTTAGTAAGATTAAAAAATATATATATAGTGTCTATGGTACCCAAAAAGGTGTGAAATTAAAAAAGACACACATGGCAGGCGATTTCACTCGATATGTTTTGTTTTTCTATCATTTATTTTTGAATTCACTTACAATATTAAGTTTCTTAGTACGAGTATAATAGTCAACACGGAAAACGTCATTAACCATAATTTCTTCCAAAATAGTAGTAGTAGGTTAGGTTGTATGACAAAAGAATGAGCCTCGACACACCAGTTTCTACTAAAGCGATTATTGCGCGGCTAAGGCAAACCTATTTTGCATTTGATCACGTTGATTGAGTTAAAGTGTACCGATTAAGCCGTCTTCCTACGTTTCAAACGGTTAGAGTGTGAATTAGAATCCAATTCGTGCTGTGTACTGGTATTATGTAGATTCAATAGTTTTGGGTGATTGTACAGAACTAGTAAGTAAATAGAATCATTGTACTGATCTAAAACAACTTCCGAAATCTATTTTGTTTTGATAAATGGGTTCTTAGTGGTTTTGTATGATTAAAATGTTTGTGGTAACGTGTATCTGATAATGTTTCTTTAGTTTATAAAGGTATAAAGCACTAAGCAATTGTTTCATAAAATCTGATAAAAAAAATATCAATAATCTGCTTTTTTAAATTAAGGAGGTAAGTATGTTGAAAGAATGTTTTGGTTAGTGGTCACAAACGCGACTACAGAGCGTGGGGTCCTCCTGGATTTGATTATTGGGTTTTTCTGTTAGGAAAATGTCAGTCACAACAAGACAGCCGGAAGTTTAGAATTTGAAATGACGACATACGACTTATATAACGGTATTGGTGTAATGCGGGTGTACAAATATGTACCTACACCCTTGCCCACCCCTCTGGGGAACACAGTCCTGATACTAGTGTATGTTAATTTTAAAAGACCATACCTACCTATATATATTTTGTTGCGAGGCTTACGATTACTTTCTTCCGAAAAGGCGAAGCACTAATTCTGAATATTTAAAATTCGAACGCAAAAAAAATACAAAAGGAAATGGTGACAGAGTTCACTGACATCGAGGACTCATTCAGTATTCTTTTATTAACTTCGGAAGTGAAAAATTGTTAATTTTTAAATGTCCCTGACGTTTGACATGGCGGCCATTAGTTTACAAAAAAAAAAACTTTAGGAATATGTTATTAGATGCCGTAAACTTGACATCAAAGATCGGAAGGTCAGATAAGAACGTGTTGGATACAAAAAAAAAGGTTTCTAGCTACCTGCATTAATTGTGATTTAGTTAGAAGTGATTTTAGAAATGGCAAGTGTGCGTTGTTCTTTTTATTAAGAATAGAATAGAATAGAATATAATAACATTTTTTATTAAGAAATGTTACAACAATTGTTCTGTTTTACGTATGGCCTGATATAGCCTATGAATCACACATGTTGATGTAATATTTTTTTTATAAATAAAAACATTAACGGCATTAAACATGTAACATTTTAGTCATCAATTGCCTCGTTGGTCTAGTGGTTGGTCCCAAGCGCGACTGCTGAGCAGGAGGTCTCGGTTTCGATTCCCGGGTCGGGCAGTGTTATTGAGTTTTTCTGTTAATAAATTCTCAGTAGCAGCCCGGAGTTTGGAATTGTGCCCGATTGATGGCAATAGGGGGACTTACCTCTGCCTACCCCTTTGGGGACAGGCTTGATGCTTAGTTATGTTATCAAATCCTCGATCCACCGTTGAGATAGCCGAGCTAACGTAAGCTATTCAATATTTCGATAAAGTGTGTGTAAAACTTTTCTATAATAAAATATTTGTAACTTAATTAGGATACAAATACACACATTCTCACGGGACTAAAAAACAACAATGGTCGTAAGAAAATGGTTCTTTATTTTAACCTTTCGGCTCAGTAACGTACAGATCTGTACGTTGTAACAATAAAAATCTATTGTGTCTGCTAATGACTGACGCAACAGCTTAACGGTATTTTTTTACAGAAAAATATAATTTTGAATCAAAAGTGCACTTTAATTAGAGTCAGATAAGGTTGTTACTATATTTTGATACTCACTGTTGATTCTATTATACAATAAAAAGTACCTAGTAACACAAAACGTTTTTTAAGTTCTTACATATTATTAACCAGCTGTGCCCCGCGGTTTCACCCGGCCCGTTAAAAACTCCGTATAATTTAAAAAAATATATGTAAAATCCTTGTCCTGACAATGACGAACACGACAAAAAAAGAATTATCCGATTTGGTGCAGTCGTTCTCAAGTTATGGCGTGACCAAGGGAAAATGGATTCATTTTTATATATATAGATTAAATCTATAGAGCGACAGTCAATGTAGTAGCCTAATAAACAATTGAAATATCGTAACTTTTGGCTCTCATTTCTTTCAGACTACCCAATGGTCGACATTATGATGGCTCGTAAATAATTTGCCAACTAGCTTGCCAACGTCTCTAATTTATATCGACGAGTTGTCAATGTGACGCCTCTAGTTACAGGAGCCCAATTAATGTAATCGTAGCCAATATAGTCGGTAATAGATGATGAATCGGTCAATTCAGTGCTGGTTTCTGTTGTATAGTATATAGATGGCTGCCTGGATTCGCAACATGACATCGGAACGAGCGAAACGTCTGTCCTGCCCTCCCGAATAACGTTTACCACCGGTATCAGGATAACTTAATATTTCTGGTGTATACCGTAAGCACTTATTAAATTTTAATTATAAATTCTAGATCTGTAAATGATTGCTAGATAAATATCGCCAGGCGTCTCCTTAAGACGTATACAAGGAGAATTGAAAATCCAATAGGTTTGAACACGACAAGGTAGCTCAGTTGGTGGAGTGATGACACGGAATGTCAAGGGTCGCGGGTTCAAGCCCCGTTCTTGCCTATTATTTTTTCAATGTTTCCTTAAAAAATAGTAAATATAAATTCTAGCACTTCTTAAAGTGCTCGTAGCTTAATAACAGCCACACAGACTGATCGATCTGATTGAGCTACGTTACAGCTGTTAGTCTGTGGATGGGCGCTCATCATTTCATATCGAAACCACTCCGTTCGTTGGTGATCCGTGCTTCCGAGGACGCGTTAAACCGTCGTTCCTTCGTCTTATGAAGGTCTATGACAACCGTTACATTTAGTGCCTGAAAATGTGACAAACAGTCTTACCAAAAGGTATCGTGTTACCCAGTAACTGGGTTAATATATATAGACGATTCATGTAAAATGCAATTTGTCATACTGGATGCCAGCCCTAACGTAGTTGGGAAAAAATGTTTTTTTTTTTCATCTAAGCATTTACTAAAGTTCGCACTTTTACAGTAACATTATATACTTTTAATTGTTATGATATTTCATTCAAATACACAAAGATTACGTAAAAATTACTAAAATATATATAAAATCAATCACAACTAACCTAATATTTCAATGCTCCCATAGACTTGTAATTCATCTCAAACGATGCGGAGCTCAAAACTATAATAAGGAACATCAATAAAACAAATTCCTACCTCTAACTGTCCTAAGTTACTCGAAGCCACAGCAATACCTCACAGAAGTTCCCTCTTCTGAGAACGATACAAATAAATGGAGTAAGCAATGCCAAGCTATCCTGAGGCTTTGAACTAAACTCTGAATGCGCTTGTAGTTTCTTTAGTTAGAAGGATTTCTGAAGACTAAAGATAATATCTATTATTTTGTAGACTATCTTATCAATATTAAGCTGTGGATTATCAAGATATTAAGTCCTAAATAAATTGAATGTTATTCCATTTCGGCCTCATAGCCGTGAATTTCTGGTGATTAGCAGCCCAAAGTTGTACAAAGGACCTTAAAATATGGAAAATATTATTCATTTAGTTCTATGGTAGCATTACGCCTTTATTTCCCGAGGGAGTAGATGTACACGTTGTTGTACACCCACGTGCAACCATTTCTATTATTAAGTGATTAACGGCAATAGTCTCTCCATCTATGGGAGATGGAGAGACTATTGCCGTTAATCAGGCACCATCCTAATTACGCACTGCTACTAAGAATTTCCTAACAGAAAGATCCAATTATAATTCTCCCGACTCGAGAGTCGAACCCAAGGCCTCTCGTTCACCAGTCACCCTTACGACCCACGAGGTAGGGATCATTTATAAACCTATGGTATGCATGATATACCTATATCATTACACCATAAACATCAGTAGCTCTCTCCCTATAATTCTATTCTTCCCTGGCCAGGTACTATTCCAATTACAGGCAAACAATACCTCGTTCCAAACATCCACTTAACCCCTAAATTGCCAATAATTAACAACCGCACCAATAAAACAAATAGTTTCCACCAACTGTCTTGTAACCCGCGGCAATTTCTCACTCCCGAAACTTTGCGTCCTCCCAACTTTCCTCCCGTAAACGATACATACAAATGGCACGGATTTAGGTCCGCGGTATACCGCGCACTCCCGAGTGATTCACGCCCGCGACTTGTCAATCCTAACTCGTAGGGTTGTCGCGAAACGATATTAATCACGGGATACGACGCAAGTTATATTGCGCGTCACCCGTCAATACGTAAGTTTGCCTCTTTGCCTCCCTCCTTGTATAGTGGGGAGTGGGGATGCAATGCCTTGTCGTGACGTGTTATAAATTATTGTTATACCCGAGAAGAGCTTGATTAATTTTGCGTTTGACGTTTGTACGATGAGGAAGCTGCGGTTTTGAGGTCAGTCGATACTGTTGAAGAATGATATGACGTAATGGTTATGTCATTATATTGTAATTAATTAATTATTAAGTTATCATCGGGTAAATTTCTAACGCAATTAGATACGTTCCGTTATCGTGATTTAACCTTTTGTTTCTAACCTCAAATAACATTGTTTCTGATGAACAACGTGCATTTCGAAATAATTTTGACATTAGTTTGGAAATACTAAATATAGGTAGGTATATGATAGTAACAAAATCAGTTTTAGTTACACTTTAATTTCCTTACTTATTCCAAGATCATATTAATTTACCATTCAATCAATTTCATCCTCCTATGACAACCCTATATAAAAGAGCGCGGGACCGACACCGAGTGTGGGGTACACGAATTAATTGCCTATCAATAGGTAACGAGTCTTCGATACGACTACGAGACACTGTTACTCAGAGGAACTTAATTATGCGGTTTACAATATTTTGTATGTACATACATATTACAAAACAAGGACCAAATGTCTCAGATACAAATAAACAATATCCTACAATAATTGTTGATGAATTTAAGTTACTTCAATACTAATAATACGAGTATGTTTTAAGATTTAGTCACTAAATTTTGTAGTCTAAATCACTGAGTTTTGAATCTAGTTCAATTCATTTTGACATTATAAATATTTGGAACAATAGAATTTTGGTCACCTATATAGGGATTGAGTAGATAATGAGGTCGCCAAAAGACTTATTAAAATGTGGAAGAAGAATTCGTGGTAGTGAGCAGAAGTCGAGATGGCTTAGCTATCAGAGCGCCTGGAATATTTATCTGGGAGGCGCAGGTTCGAATCCTGCTCAGGACCCTATTCTTTTTCCACAAAAATGTATATCTTTATTTGGAATAATATATTAATTCAAGAATATCCCGTACTATTCTCCTGTTTGGCCACACGAGAGACATAAAATATCAAATATACATAATTCATTATATAACACAGTCATATTATAACCAAGCGTCATGTTACTAGGCTAATGTCTAGCAGGGTTATAATATAGGTATTATATATAATTATATATATAACGGCCATCCATAGCTGGGCGTTGTATTTCAAGAATGTTAGCACCTATGCGACACTGCTGTCGCTAAACGGTAGCTATTGTTCTACTTACTGATGTGTTGCTGGCATATCAGGAATTTAGGGGCTTGATTAACTGTCTGTAAATTAAGAAAGTCATCGCAATCGAAAGAGATACGTTTTTTACTACTTCTTTATAAGTAAAGGTGTTTTTTACATCTGGCTTTATAAGTATACTAAAAAATCTTTATCAACCATTAAAAAAACTGAAAATACTGTCAAAATTTACAACAGATATCTTGCATATAATGGAGGCAAACTGGCCAAAAAAATACCATATGGCACCCATACATGAAGTATAAATAAATGAAATATAAACCTCGATTAATTTATAGATAACAACGAAATCACCATTA
This sequence comes from Xylocampa areola, assembly GCA_935421205.1. NCBI lineage: Eukaryota > Metazoa > Arthropoda > Insecta > Lepidoptera > Noctuidae > Xylocampa > Xylocampa areola. The sequence goes on from OW285207.1 coordinate 17,525,835, forward strand.
GTATAAAATAGAAAACTCATATTTTGTGGGAGCTATTAACTTAATGGATTTTTCCTTTTAATTCCCCGAGTGTAATGTGTAATGACGTTACTGTAATTTCTTTTATATCCTTCATCTACATTAATAAAATTAATTTACAAAATGCGCAATTAAATCCACACTTTGCCCGTGTAATGTAACCAATACAAACGTAACCAAAAAATCTCTGGCTATTTACATAATTTACCGATTTCACGAACCAGCTGCGACTTTTATATCAATCCCGTACACATTTGCGGTTTGAAATGTTTTCTGTGTGTGCGTTTGATATGTCACTACACGGATGTATGCATGTGTGCTCTCGTTTAACTAATGCGGTATAGCACACAGGAAATGTTCGTGTTGACAGGTAAAATGTGTATATGTGTGTGCTTTAAATATCAGAATGTTGTTTATGTATGGGTCATAGGGCTGATAAGCAGAATTTTGGAGTCAATTGATGTTAAAAAACTGTCGAGTAGATTTTTAAGGTAATGTTTATCTTAAAGGAAAAAATATTATCGTTAAATGAGTTCCATTTTTAACGATTGGTAACGTTTTATTGTTAACTGTTTCTTTTACGTTAATTTAGAACATTACTGTCTTTTACTAACCGTTACTATAAGAGCAAGACGGGATGACGTCAAATTCAAATTTAATCATGTCAACAAAAAAATTCATAAAATTTTCGTGTTACGCCTCAAATTTTGGTGGTTACCTAAAACTGTGCCTACTAAAAACGTTGGCGAGATTTTAATTTGACGTGCCTAAATTCGAATTTGACATCTCTTGATTTGTCCCATCTTGCTCATACAGTAAAATGTAATAAAAGACAGGAATGATCTAAATTTAGTTTAGTTGACGTCAATGTCCATCCAATACATATTTCTATTAACATCAAAGATTCTGGTTTGATATTATTTATGTAGTATTTCGGTTATCTTTACTGCGTAAGTACTTGTCATCAAGATATCATGACATCCGCACATTTCATGTCTAAATTCAATCGAAATCTAAAGTTTCATCAACATTGATACGAATCTCGTACCCGTTTCGCCAACCCTACGCCGGTGTCACATATATGTGACAACAATGCATCTGTTATGCTGACTTCGCGCCTCCGTTGATATGTCCCGCACACGGAGTATTAAGCAATGGAGTAATGAAATCAATATTTCTCTTTTTTTATTTTGATTAACTGTATGAAATCAGTTAGTAGTAGGGATAAATAGATATGTATTTTTGTAGCCGTAGCGGCGTAGAATCCACTGACTTGTTTTGTACCCGTAGCATCCAGTAGCTATCTTAGGTTTTCGCGATCACTATACATTATAATAAAACAACTTTTAACCGGATTAATCGCGTGTATTATTGTTTTTTTTTTTTCCTGATGTTGAACATTTGTGTTTAATTATTTTCATTTTACATTATCTCCTAAACCATGCGTCCAAATAACAACACCATCTTTATCCATTTAATATTATAACTTTAGAGTTCGCTAAGCATGCGTAATGTTTTTCAAAGATTTATCTTTAAATGCTATAATGAGCAAAGTTTATCTTCTCTTGATGAAAAAATTCTTTTGATGACGATGTAACTTTAGACTTTTGGCTAATAATAATGCTTTTATGAAGCATCTAATGCAATAATAAGAAGATCACTTAAGTTTCGATCTTTTTTTGGCACAACATTCCTTATTGTGGCTTTTGTATATGAGATACGTATTGCCATACGCGAATTTTTTTAGACGTAATAACCGATATTTTTTTAGAACATTATATTTTCATATTTCTAACCATTACGCCAGCGCACGCGGATACAAAGGTTCGGTAGCGCTCTTTTTTCCGACTGACTTAACACAAATCAATATTTAAGGCTAGCTAAGAGGTGTAGCCGCATGTTAGATAGCCTATACAATTTTTTTTTTTTTAAATCCGACTGGTGATTTCTAAGATTAGCGCATTTAAAAAAACAAAATAACAAAAAACTCTTCCACATGATAATATTAGTATAGATTAGAACTTCTTTTGCTGACTAATCGTTTAAGTAGTTATTGCATGTATATTTTGAAAGCGTGACAGTGAATATTAGCCCTCTGGCCCATGTGTAGACCGCAACTCATCTGCATTAAAACTCCATTACCTCAATAATCATTGGTCCGCTATGCCGCCAAGGCGTATAATGTTTGTGTGTATGTCACGTTCTTCATTGTTTTGTGGGCGATTGTCTATGGGTCCGTCGAGGGATCGCTGGTATACTATCGCGTTACAATTTCTGTGACATACTTAGAACTTTGGACCGTTGAGGAGTTGATAAGAAATTGTAATGTTTGAAAGGTGTGACGGGACAATGTGGGGTAAGATAAGGTCTCTGGCACCAATGATGCTTCAGTTGAGGCGTAACATTTATTTTAAGCCTTAAGAAAGCTGAAGACGGTATTCAAGAGGAATCTCCTGGTGAATTATCATAACATAGCATCACGCATGTATTCCCCGAAGGGAAAGGCAGGTACGCCATTGTACACACACATTTCACCAATACTGTTATTAAGTCCCATGTAATAGATGGTGAGACTATTGCCAACCCCTATGGAAAATAAGCGTGAGTTTATGTACATGACTTCATTCGTCTAGTTACAAGCGTGGCTGGTGAGCTATAGGTCGTCCTGGGTTCGATTCCCGGGACGAGCAAGTGCTATTGAGTTATTCTGTTAGGATTTTTTTTAGCAGCCCGGTGTTTATTTCTTATGACATGCGACTTTATAACTGAATCGGCGAAAGGTGGATATGCAACAATTCTCCTCTTACAAACCAATGTATGTATTTACAACAACAATTAAGACTCCATTTACTTACCCGAAGAGCACCAGACACACTTAATTCACTACGTCACAGTCTACCACTCGATGTATCCGTTTGAGAAGTAATTGATTCCAAACGTGACAGGTGGTACCGATCGACGCTCACAAGGTGCTCACGTTTCGTATTTATCATTAAACGTGCTCCTTTCCTTAATAAGTTTTCCTTCGGCTTATATAGCTGTGGTTATATATTATACTATGCTATGTGAAATACTTAGAAATCGTGACGTTCGTTTCCTTTAAGACTTTGGAGCGACAACTTTGCTTGGATGTTTGCTGTGTTGCCATTGGTGGGTACTCATTGCTGCCTATTGGTTTAAAATTTTCATTTTTCAACCGCTGAGTAAAGGCGGATGTTCTCAATCACACGGGCTTTGAGCACAGTAATAACATGACTATATTGCCTCCCAGGATACAGGTTCTCGCCTGGTTTGGGAGACAGCATATTGATTATTACTATGCCTTGCCACAAAAATATTTAATTAATTTTTAAAGTTAATAAAATAAGATACAGAAAACGAAACAAAAAGAATTCGAGGCGTATATAATATACATCGTGTTCCGGACGACATACATAAACTTTGACCAGTAGGCTTACTCTTGAAAATAATTCCGCTCGATTGACATTGGAAATATGTCAGGTCCTACTTTTAAATGCCAATATGTCTAAAAAATTCTTAAAGATTCGGGATATTATGAAGACAACATGCTTTAAAATTGAGGCAACTGTAATTTAGATAAATTTATTTTAAAATTACGCGTTGTTTTAAGGCGTCTATTTAATATTGGAATTGGATAGGAATTGGAATTAGTTTCAAGAGTAACCCAGCTGATCTTCAGACCACCGAAATAATCATTTTTCATTATATATTACACATTAATGTTTTTTTTTATATTTTGTTATTTTCGTACAAACTAAATACCTTCACGTAAAACACCCGATATGATGCATGCCTCTTTTGATGGATTTATCATTTTAATTGCATTTTCTCATTTTCATTGCTTTCTTACTGCATAGCTCAATTAAATTCCAAATGATTCAAATATCTTTGTAACGAAGCCTTTTTAAGTAGATACTACTTTCTTTGTAAGTTTTGATTTGTAAAAGTTATAGAAGCGTTTGCCAAAGTTTATGGATAACGTGAAGAACACTGTGTATAATTGTTTTTTTTTTTAGGTATCACCACACAAAATGTTTTTAGATTCTGGACAGGTTTCTTTATTTTACTCTTTTAAACTTTATCTGCGTACGAAATTGATATTTATAAGCATATAGTCCTGACTGTTGTTAAATAAAAGGTTCCCTGTCCACGAAGCAGACATAATAGTTAAACAATCGCCATGTACCACATGTGGTTCATTGGACAGAACGGGTTAACAGCAGTCCGTAAGACAAGTCACAGGCGATTTAAACAACTTTAACAATAAGTTAGCTCCTAATTACATGAAAAAAGAAGGCGGTCACCCTTTCAAAACAAATAATCTATAAAAAAAAACTATATAACCCCTCTGGATGGATTAAATAGATTATTTCTGTAATTCTATCGTATTCTTTATGGTCTATGTCTTTTTTTAACATCGGTTCAATAGTTATGGCCTCAAGAAATGACATTCGAATAGTACAGTGGTACATCATTGTTGTTTCGATTGCAATATTCTCACAACGATTTTCGTTATAACATCCAACCCAGGACTCAGTCTTCGTGAAACGGAGTATAAGAAAGGAAGTCACTCTTGGAATATATTTGGCGAATGAAAGTGAACTGACTTTCTTTCGTATTAGAATGCATGTTCGATATCACATCTTTCTCAAACAGTTAAACAGAATAAAACATTTCATTTCACATTGCGTGAATAGAAAAATCGGGGTAGGTTGCCCTAGTCAAACGGACCTCCACAACATACCCAAAAAAGGACATCTAAACCGACATGCATAGAGGTGATAAATTAGAGATGAGAGGAAAATTGTTTGTCAGAATCGTAGCAAGCTCAAATCGAAAGCATCTACCTACCCCAATAAAAACAGGCGTGATTGTATTTCCTTTCTGGAAAAGATTCCATCTACTTAACGATGATATCTCTATCCCTGACAAACGAAACAATTCCAGGTAATTTCGATAAAGGAGACATTACCCGCATTGCGAAGCATATCTCAATACTGTCGGCCACAGCTATCTGGCCCAAGATAAATATATTTGCCCGAAACTGGTGAAATATTCAAAGGGTAAGATCGCGACCCTACACCTCGGTACTCTAATTAATATTAAACTATGATTCAACATTGTTACGTCTTGTTTAGGTGAGTGAGCGGGCTTTGTTTACAGTTGACGGTATTATTGGAGATGGTGGACTTGATTTTATGAGCTGAACAGAGATAACCTAGCGATCCGACTGCAAGACAAATGTCACAGGAATCCAAGGCACTTAATACAGATTTTTCGTAATCATGTAAATATGGTAAATTTATTATCAATGGCTTGAGATGGTGAAGCAAAACATTTTGAGGTAAACTAGCACTTATGGGTGTTGTTCTTGATAGTGTGTAATGCCATGGCAGAAGCTTTGGCTTAAACTTTAATACTACAGCAGTCAATGTTCATCAACCTGAACATAATGGTATGATGTTAGGAGATCTAGTTGTTTTGGAATTGACGCAAATATTGCCTCTTCTATATATATACATATCTTGTTGCATACATATGCTAGAAGTGTATGGAAATGACTACTGAGTTTGCAAGATGATATTACTATCATCTTGCAAACTATTCATCTATTACAACATAAATAAACGTGGTTAATACTAGCAAAATAATTTGATTTGTCTGGCGTCAGAGCACGGATCTTTTTTGGCAAAGTTGTCGATTCGATAGGTTAAATGTATTGAATTTTACGATTTACCACCAATTTATGTCAAATTTGACGCTTTAAATCGACAAATGTGTCATCAAAAAGAACCTTGCTCGCACTGCTGACTTGGTGATAAATGTATACGTTAAAAAAATTGCGGTGTTCTGTGATTAAGATAGAACATAGACTATGACATAGTCAGATGAAATCGTAATAAACAAGTACATACATTACATTTTTAGGGGGCTGAGTTGCCCGCGTCCGTAAGAGTGCACCCTTAAAATGGAATCCCTATACGTGGCGCACCCAGGTGGTGCAAAACAGGCAACACAACTCCGCGGCTGGTTACCACCCAACGGACGAAACCATGCCGTGAAGTGACCTAGTCGTGTTTATGGGATGTAGTCCGGTGCAACCGTTGTAGGAGACGGGTCTGGGCAGTTGCATCAACTCCTCAACTATCGTTCTCCCAAAATCTATCCACTCTACTAAAGAGTGAATAGATTTATTCTGGTTATGCGTGCTCCATCTTCGGCCACACCGTCACTTACCATCAGGCGAGTTGGTGGCCAACGTACCCATATACAAAAAAAATATCCCTAATTGCCAGCCCACAAAAATAAAGATTCAATTCATTCCACACAAAACTGGGTTGCCAGAGTAATGCCTTTAAAAATATATAGGTATATTATCATGAGATTGTTTTACTTGTACCACTACTGTTCACATGTTTGCTTATCCTTATTATGCTCTCAAGGAATATATAACTAACACACCAAAGTTTACAAACTACCCAAAGGAAACAAAAACAAAACGCACTATATGATACAAAAACAACATGATAATCATGTTTGATCAAACAATAACAGTTCAATAAACAATAATAATTGGTAAACATAATACCCTGAAGCCTCTAAGATGTTCAGGAGGAGTATCGGTAATCAACGTGGAACCGACACCTGGACTCGGATCCCGTAATACCTACCGCGTAAATCCCGCGGGGGAAATGTGTTTCGTTCGAGATCCGAGATGAAGCACTTGTGGCGTTTACGGTGTAGATATTTTGGAAACGGTGGTCCTGTCTGCAGTTGTGTTGTGTACCTATAATTTTGTAGTCTTTGGTGATGAGATAAGATTTTGTTTACGTATGATAGTATTTTTATGCTAATGATAAGTCGTAATACTTATAGAAAATATATAGAGATATCAAATGATGGCTTGATATCAATCGAATCTATAGTAATTCACAACTGAAAATCAAGTGTGCACCCGTGACTCGGACTCGGAACTCCACCTTCCCGATTAATCATCTAGCCTCTTTTTATTGAAGTACCTACTATGTTATTATTTAATGACTTTAGTTCATCCTTAACACATATTAATAGGTCCCGAGTGGATTAAAACGATATAAAATACATTTTAAAGCATAAATATGATACGTGTAATCGATGACGTCAACTAACCGCACGGCGGTTAGTCCACAGATGCGCCATTTTTGTAACTAACCGCCGCGCGGTTCGCCCACAGACGGGAGGATGGACAGATGGAGGAGGATGTTAACAAAATTAAATAAAAGCTTACCTGTAAAAGCTAAATATAGATTAATCTCAAAAGTAACGAAATTCCTTAAAGCACTGCAACTCGCCAATATTGCATTGAATATAAAGGTGTGGCTAAAAATTTGCACACAATAAGTAGTTGTTAATACATAAACATAACTCGTGACAATGCTGAGTGTCATTATGTTTTCTACATAATATCATTGATGATTGTGCTCGAAACCATGGGAAAAATTCACTTTTGTCTTAAAAATAAAACCAACACCCATTGTGTGTATGAGAACATTTGCACGAAAGCCATGGAGCACGAGCCGACAGAGTTAATATAACGTGAAACTAAAACAAAATTAATTAATTTGCGAACGCCAGTGCCAATCCCCTGTACACCGTTTTAATTAAAAGGATGTGCCCCCTGGTAGCTCTCAGGAGTTTGTCAGAAAAATAACAATTGGAAACGCACGGCCCCGCCACGGCGGAAGTTCAAACTTGTGTATATAAAATAGTTTCTAGATTAAAAATTCCGTGACGTACCGAAAACGTTGTACACATTGAAAAAATTTTTCTCCAATACATGAAGTTATGAATATTGAAAATATTATCAAAAATAGCATTGTTTTGCAAATTAAAAATACCTCAATCTATTATCTTTGAACAATACCTAAACAAAATTAACACGGACAGAATACGTAAGTACAATAAATACAACTTAACCTTTCAAATTTGTTATTCTCGACTAAATATCTTGAAGTCGCTCCCAGCGCTTAATAATCGAATAATCCCTCGTTCTACGAGTTTGAGTCAATAACAAACAAAATTCACGAATTTATTTCCATCTACTATCTCACTTTGCATTGCTGGTTTTAACACCTTCTACCGATTTTAATTCACACTTGACACTGGAGAGCATTGCAAACAATAGGTAAAGAGTATCCAATATAACTTGGCAGTTCATGGGGCGCCACTTCTAAAGGCAAATGTCAACAATATGTCAATTTCAGTACATTTAAATTTGGTTCAATATTTCGCCGCCTGCCAAGTTGTACTGGGCACTCGGTTAAAGCTGCGACTATAGCATCGCAAATAAATTGACAGTGATTGTATCAAACTGTTCGTTCGTTCTTTCATTCTGTCGATTTTTAAGGGGAATTGTGCAAATATTTTTAAGTAGAATGTCAGGCTGTGTGCTGAGATGAGCGGTGTGTCTATAACTGTTCATACTACATACCCACATACATGTTCTATTTCATTTTAGAAGCCTTACGTTGATAGATCACCTTCTTTTTAACTTAAAAGATCAATTTGCTTGTGCTTCTATCACAAGATTTACCGGTGAGAAACTGTGATCCACTAGAACAAAAAAATAACAACAATTTTTATTCTATGCAGGATTTGAACTCTCGGATGAATGAATACAGAGCGCATGGCGTACCTATTCATCGGGGGGAGCTGGTTCAAATCTTGTCACGATCATGATTTCTTTCCACAAGAATATATAAACATTTATTCCTCTAGAAATAAATTTATCCACTCTTTGAGACCTTCGCTTCCATATTGTTATAAAATACTTGTGATAAGCAACGGCCCATTCTTTCTTACATTTGTTTCATAATTATTATGACAGATACCTGATAAGTACACTTTCCAGCAATAACTCCCCAAAGCCTCATATAATACGTACATGTCACTTATAACACCTATTGTGCACTCAACCAACGCTCTCAACTCTACTCAACGCGCCGACGACAACTCGATCCCCAATTAATCCTTTCTCGATACCTGGAATTATCGGATGCGAATCGATTCGACAGACTCCGTTTGCATCGTTGGCGATACCAAATATTGACACTCGATATCAAGTTGACGACCGGTACAGTCCGGGCAGTCTATACGCCATTTAAATATCGGAATAAAGTTTGTGTGACTCTACATTTATATTTTTGTGCACTGGCTTTATTTGATGTTCAATAATATGTTTTATTTTGGCTTTATGAACTTCTTAGCGTATCGATGGCAATTTAAATTGTATCAGCCCAAACCGCTACCCATATAAGTGATCTTTAAATTTATAAAAAGGGTATGAAACTGATATCGTTTTGAAATACTTTTTTGTTTTGTTTTAACTTACACCGTAAACTGCCTCTCTTTTTTTACTATAAATTCTGTCCATCTTATGGTTGTGTGGTAGAAATCGCCAAGAGCGATAAGACCACCCATTGTCCATACATTTTAGTTTTCTTATTTGTTTTTGTGTAAGTATAATAAAGCATAATATAATAATGCACCAAAATGTACTGTCATTTTGTGGATTTAAACCCAGCTCGCCGTCATAAACTGGTGGCACTGCCAAGTCCAGCAAGTATGAGCACGGCTGTACCATCCTTTTCTCAAAGCAATTCACAGCACCTTTAAGCTCTATATCTTCGTTTAAGGTAAAGCTAGAAGTCTGAGGTTTCAGTTATCAGCCCTTACTGAAATTACCGTTACCCCCAAATTACAAGTTCTATTCAAGAAATATCTGAAGTCTAGTTTCCTTATTTTGTCACTGACATTCTATTTAGAAGAGATATATCCTTAAGATAGTATAAGGCATTAGGTACTTGGAGAAGTAATTATAAACCATTGATATTTGTCGATGCCAAAATTAACTCATACAAGCTGAAAAGACTTTAAGAAAACGCAATTGTTTCATTTCACAAGTCTCCGTAACATCGTCGCGCCACTGATGCGTACAATGAAATTACGCACAAATAAATCCACTTACAAACTTCATACATCGCACTATAATCTTATTATCTTCAAAGTTTCCACTGTATCCTACGCTTACCATATTACTGTGGTACAAAGTCTTATCACGTATATTACAAAGTGATACGACATGATGCCGTCTCAGAATCACATCCCCAGCTAATAATTCGATTTGCCCATTTGACAATAGACCGGGACATCACAACGGCAATCAGACAGTGGGAACGTATCTAACCTATTTGCGCAACATCTCACAATACACACAGACAGTACAAAATAAGAGCAGCCGTGTCATACAGTCAAGTGAAATGGAAAGCGTTAACACAATCACAATCTGCGTGTTGTTTAATTTTCTCACGTTTATTGTGTCTGCGACACACAGATGGTTCGGATGGCGAGTATGTTTGATTAATGTTGTGTGACACGGTTTGACAGGTGTATAGATGGTCGGCTCGTGTCAAAACATGTTATTCTATATTGATACATTTGTGTTTAATTGTTTGACAATGTCTGTGAGTTTGTACACGTTTAAATGTTAGTCGGTTAGTATCACAAGATGGCAGCTAAGTGTTGTGTGTATTATTTTTTAATTTGGCTTGGACAAGCAAATCATTTTGAAATTGACTTAGTTGTGAAATTGAATTCTTTCGATTTCTTTAAGTTTTTTAAGAATTTCTTGGGGTTTAAAAGTTACTACCTTACCTCAAAGAAGATGCGATCTTACTCCAATTAAGCCACCATTGACTATGATAACTGTCTTGAGCAAGGTATTTAAAGGAGACTCTAAAATCTTTGGGGGTAATGCCCCAGCTATTTGGTTCAACTTGACACAACTAGCTTTTCTGTTATTCACAATGGGCTCGCGTTTGTCCACTGCTTTTAATTTTTTGGTAAGTGAAAGTGAACTCTACGATATGCATGTTGCTGTGCCTTACGAGTCCATAATTGATACCATAATTTGAAGTCTTCCACCTGTATACATTATAGAATTCAATAAACGATTGAGTATTGAAATTCTTTGTGCAATCCTTCGGTTTTTATTTTGAGTCTCAAATATTACAAGACTTCTCAAATCCAGCTGTTACATCTTAATGTTTGTGTGTAGCTTCCACGTTTCAGTTTCTACCGCGATGCGATGACGTTATCTATGAGTACATCTATGCGAAATTCCGCCCGAGCGGACACAGTGACGGCGCCATTGTACAACAAGCGTCATATCTTACGACCCATCGTTACGTTCATTGAATCAGATGACGTGGATGTAAACAAAATGAAGAGAATTTAGCGAGTTTTTAGGTATCGGATCGTCACCGTCTCTCGAGATATTGTTTGTTTTGACGGAAAGTGACGGAGTGTGAATTTTCTTGTTTATTATTATCGCTGATTTTGAAACGAGATTCTTTAAGTGGAATGTATTTTGTAAAGTGACTGTAGCACTGATTAATTGTGTAAGATTTTAGAAAACTCACTTTATCTAACTACTAAAATAATTATATTACTAATAAAAATTTTTGGTGTCTGATAGTTCAGGTATCAATAAAAAAAAACGAGAAGCGACTAGACTCTTTACTGATTCATTGGAACCACACTTATTTTAAGTTAAATAACAAAAAAAACAACATCACACAATTACCTATTTCAACAATCAAATTATCTTTTATCTCTTGCATAATTTTTCAGCAAAGAGAACCTCAATTACATTTTAATCAAACAAAACCTAATCCAGCTCACAGTAATCATACAAATTGCGTCTGACATACACAAACAATACAATCATATTACGTTTTCACATCACTCTGTGGAGTCAGTCGCATATTCCTTTATTCGTCTGAAAATAATCCCCTCCACCCCCCAGGCATTTGTCGCCAGTAATATCGGTATTTATTATATTATTCGCATTTCTTCTCGCATCAAAAAGCAACAAAAGGAACAACATAATACACTAAACAGGTACGACGTTTCAATTTGCGATGAAATTGCCCCATCGAATGAGTACATCGGTATTGGCAAAGCACTCCTCCGCCCCGCACAAAGATATTTTATACGAATTGCTTATAAAATAAAATGGTAGGGAATATTTTTTTCGCACGATAAGCACACTTCTGTATTGAGAAACGTTTGCCTTTTATTGTACTCGTCTAAGATGACAAATTATGATTGAATTGACGAGAATATATCGATGGTAACGCCATGTAATGAGGACACACAACGTATTTATTTCCGATAAACATTAGAACGTCTTACAAGGAATACATCAAAATAATTTTCTGAGAAGTGTTCCCAATTATATGGTGAGTTTATTTGTATCTGGTTACACTTACGAAGAAATGAAAGTAGATTAATAATCTCCCGACAATTTTCTCGCAAATATTTTGATGACTGCCGACGTTCAGTTCAACGTTATGCTTAGATATTGCCCAAATTTATAACGAAATAATTTAATAACTTTGTCGGAATCCTTAAACCATTCCAGCTGCGCGAGTAATTTCATCAGCCCAGGCCATATATTTCAATAAACACGTATTTTATTACTCGAAATTTTAATCCCTTCGTTTCGCACACATTCGTCGAGCGCACGTAAACGCTGCCTTTCCCGACGAAGCGTATTGTAATAATGAACAAACAATATTTCGGATTTCGATTGATATCGCGTTTCCCCCACTATTTTTGACGCTTTCCACCCCTTTCTCCCCACTAAAGGTGCTTGTTCAGAGTCAGAATTCAAATTTATTCAATTCGAGGAGCGATCGGTGGGGAAATGAAACGTCTCGCGATGGTACACTTCCTTCTCTATTAGCATTTGATGCCGACACGTCATTGTTATAGTTGGGTGCACAAGGAGGATCTACTTGCTTTTTTTCGAGAACGCTTTTGCTGCTGCCTCCCTTTTAGAGTTATTGACGCCTTGATGATTACGATAAAAATGGTTTGTGTGCGCATCTTTTTTTCTTTCACATTTTCTCTGCGTCATTTATGATTCGTTTTCTCTGAATGTGTCACACATGCTTGAGCTTTTTCTCAAGCGTCGGTGAGTAATAACAGTGTAAGTTGACAACTAGAAAGGTACTATTATTTCAGAAAAATATGGGCAATAAGTAATAAAATTACTTGGTTGCAGCAAAGTTTAAGTTGGTGATTTGATAAAAATCATAAAGAGAACCAAACGTCCAAAGTCAAAACGCTTAAATATCACAAGAATCATGACATACCTAGTCATTCAAAATATAAAAACATCTCCACTAAGCCTCAATTGGCATCATCGCACGATACGATATTTTGAACACAAGTCGCACGAAATTACCGTATCTATGCACACACGAGCGACCACTGACAAAGTAATGACAGACAGAGAATTCCCTTTTCACTCAATCAGATTGCTACGAACATTTTAATGTTGTTTCTCTTCCCTTTATTTACCAACGATTTTATTTCGTTTGATGCCTCGACATAGATTTTATTGGGGGATTAGGCAGACGATAAGTCAAAAGAAATAAACATTCTTTGCTTAATTGAATTTTATTTCGATTCGGGAAATAATGGTGTTGTTTTTTAAAGGAGTAGCAGCACCTTGTTTTCGAATCTCCATATAAATTAGTTTTAATGACTTCCTTGTCACATAAAACAACATAATTCGCTTCAAAAAATACATTGCCAACACGTGGCAAAAATTGCTTTTACATAACATACGCAACTCATAATCTCTCAATTTTCATCCGAGATACGGCGTAAATTGGGGCAATACAATTTAAAACTAATCATACAACATTCCATGTTCCCCTCTAAGTTTTCACGAAGGGTGGGGGTTTTGTGGAAAAGCTAGCGTACATAATGAAATCTCGTCAAATAAGTACAGTGAAATAAACGAGGCTAGAAGACACGCTGAGGTGTACAATACGAGTTTATTCGACGGAATCGCGCTGTTTGCTCCGTAATTTCTAAAGCCGCGGCCTCCCCGCCTCGGCATCCACGTAGTGCGGGAATATTTTGAGAATAGGGATGTTTTCAACTATCACTGTGGGCACTCTGTAAAAGGATCCGGTGGTGAAGTTTGTAGACGAAAAAAGTCGCATCCTTGTTGTGTAATGTCGTTTATTTTGAGCTGGCAATGTTTTTATTTAGTCTGTTGTGTGTCATTTGTTTTACAGGCAACTTGGATTGGTATTACTATGCAATTATTTGAATAAACTACATAACAAACGGTTTAATTAACTTTTTTAAACTGCCTCGTTGGTCTGGTGGTCCCTAGCGCGATTATTGAGCATGAGTCTTGGGTTCGATTCCCAGGTTGGGCAAAGTGTTAGTGTAGCAGCCCGGAGTGTAGAATTGTGCTTAGTAGATGGCAGCATCACCTATTACATGAGACTTAATAACAGCATTGGTGAAATGTGAGAGTACAACTCTGAGTTTTGATTAAATTAATTTTAGAAATACCTTATATGATCAAAATTTGGTTTAGGATTCCCTATTTTAATTAGACTACGTAAATATATAGCTTTTTATATACATATTTGTCCTGCCTTTATTAGGCCACTGGTATTCCTCTCATCAAGTAATGCAATAATGTTATATACATATAGACACAAAAAGGCTATAATAAGCGCAAATTACTATACAACTAGTACAATTGTTTGCGAGAGGAAGTCGTACAAATTAAACAAACGATGTAATTGCCGCCGGCCGCGTTAACGAGTTTGACAAATTTTATAACTGGCAACATAATAAAGAGAAAATGAGTTCCCTAACGCAGTTGCCAGCTGTGAAAACTATTTTACTTGGTAAGAAAATCTTTGAATATTTCAAATGTTTTTAACCAATATTCAGCAGCTGATACAGTTTTTTTTAAATATATTTTTGCACATTACCGTATGCCAAGTTTTTATTTTTTCTACCGTATGCAGATTCGAAACCCTTATCTCTATGGTTTTTTGTTGCTCTGTGTTATGATTTTAATATTTAACCTACTATTCAGTGGCAGGTCATATTAAACAGTATGAAGTTAATATCTAGTCGTCATCTACATATCAGTAACTGTATTGTGCTGACCTTACAATACAAACGGCGACATAGCATAGTGTAGTTTGTTCTCTTTACAAGCTAATAAATACTTGCCGGTTTCACATTTCGCGTGGCCATAAGGTCGACTATGTTTGTCTTTTAAATTGAGCACACACTTAACAATAATATTTAGAATACCAAACAAACTTGAACTTCGAGAGAGTATGGTCATAGATTTAATAAAAATCATGTTAACTTTAACCGTAACCGATATATCAATGTTAATTATTGTTCAACGGTTATTACTCACGTGCATTCATCGGGATTGACCAACTAGTTTTGAACTCGAACGGAGCCCTTAGTCGTAAGATGAGCCCGCAGCGATGTCACGAGTCAAACTCGCACAGTTTCGAAACTAGTCGGGCAATCCCGAAGAATGCATGCGAGTAATAACCGTTGAACAATAATTAACAGTGATATATAATGGCCCCGTTACTGGAGTGTGATTGTAGGATCACATTTAGTGTTACATAACTAGATAGAAGGGGGAGACCGTATTGGTGGCGGTGACCACGAACAACAGCATTCCCAATAAGCTTTGAGGACAGGCAGGCGGCAGGTCATAAAACATTGCCAATGTTTAGCAGCATGCAATTTCAAAAACAATTAGAAAGTGGAAGGAGAATTCGTGCTGCACCGACTCCAAATAAATTGGGATAAGGGAAAGGGATGTTGATGATGATCATCATCCCTTAGATGGCTCGCGCTGCTATTTAACACGTGCCTATCGCTGCGTTTTGTTGTTCTTAACCTATTTTTTGAGTGTGCAAGATCTATCATGGACGCTGTGCCGGACCCCTAACGACACGGTTTTTAGTCGGTAGGGGTACACATTTACCGAGGGTCCCGGATTCATTTCATCATTCATCGCGATCTTAGCAGGTTACGGTCCGTTGAAGGGTATCAACAAATCCTCCATGATTTGTGCTGGCTGGCCACAGTTAGCCTGCATAAACACTTCAGTGTGGTGCACGTGCTGAAACGTGGTGCGTGGCCGTCTGGGGCATGGAGTGATCAGCCGGCGAACCACCCATGTCCGCCACCCGCAGGGGTCGATACATTATATATTAGAAGATGCCTTTATATATTATACAAAATATGAACAAACACTATAAATATTCGATGATACAACATCATCAGAAATTCTCTTTTCTATAACGCTCTTACGTGTATCCCTACCTACTTATATACAAATAATTGCATTCATCTATACACTTAGCGTCGCGGCGCAAATACAACTAATTTGTATACGTCTCGAAACAGGAATGGAAGCCACTAATTTAATGAATCTCAAATTCAACCCCAACTTTTGCGATTCAGCTCACGAAACTACTGAGACTGTGAATATTTCAATGCAGAAGCGATTTAAATAATAAGCTTAAATTTTTGTTAAAATTTGTGAATGAAATTTGTTTTAATTTCATATTATTTCGTTCGACGTTCGTATTGTTGTATCCCTGATCTACGAGAAGTTACACTACTTCACATGACTAGCCAGAAAGGAGTGGCTCAATATTCGTAAATGTCTATAAACGAAACTCTCAAGACAGGAAAAACTAATTAAGTGGAGCGTAAAAATACCGGACAAGTACGAGTCGGAGTCGCCTACCGAGGGTTCCGTACAAATTTTTAGGTACATATTATAAATAGTTCCGGAATCGAGTCTCCCAGTATTTTCGACAGACAGTCAGACACGGACAACAAAATGATCCCATAAGGGTTACGTTTTTTCCTTTTGAGATACGGATCTCTAAAAATTACCTTAATTTTATCGAATTTAAAATTTATTTAAATTTTAGGACTTCAATTCCAGGTCCTTGCTGTTTTATTATAAGTACATTTAGGTAATTAGAATACATAAAACTACTTATCCACCTTGTTATGTTCTGCTCAAGGATTTCTTTAAGAATCCTATTATTTAAACAAAAGTATGACACTAAACGAAACGACCAACAATTTGGAAAACTTCAACTAAATAGTGCTAAAACAATAATTCAACACAAAAATACCTCACCTTGACTTATTCGCAATGACATAAGCACACAAAGCAAAGGATTTGTGTCAAAAGATAATACACATGCGGACATTACTAGGGATGTGCCAAGCAAAAGTGAAACTGAAACCGGTAACCGGTTGTTTAAACGGAAATATCGATGATTTTTACTTACGATACCTGTATAGTACACATGTAAAGTAAGGGTATTCCAAGCAATGTCGTTTCCGATAACCGATCACTGAAACAGTTCCTAGATCAGTCTTCATCTTCTTATAGTTAATTAACAATCTAGTATCAATGACATACATAATTGTAGTGACCAGTTTTACAGTTCAGATTTTCAACCTGACACGATTGCAACTGAAATTAAAACGGATGTATTTTCCATTGTTTGTTCCAAATGTCGTGTCTATTTGACTAAACAATTACACATGATTGATTTTGTTTTGATGTCAAACTAAATAAATCGATGTGAAAGTTGATTCGACAGTCGTTTGTTGCGTTAAAAGTTCAGTTGTTTGTGATTTACTAGTTTCAATGGAATGACGTAAATCGTTTTGACGTTTGTTTTGTTACGAATGGTTTTGTGTGGCATACAGTGACTCGTGAAAATACGTGAAAAAAAATATCTTAATATCAGTAGAGCCGCAAATTTTATGAAGCCGTTGCGATAAGAACATTTAAATCATTATAAACATGATATTAATATGAACAAAATGATATTATTATTTTTTGCAAAAATGCTTTACCGAAGCTAAGGTTTAATCCGGTTCAACAACCTGCGCCATCTTAACCAATCCGGTTTCTCTAAATGCGGTGAACACATCACTAGCCCATAACTCGCACTTAACGACAACGTACGTGGCAACAGGCATACGCACTTTGAAGGGCGTGAGTTACGAGCTACGCGGGGATAATGGTTAGTAAAGTAGCCAGCAGTCAGCACTAGCGGAATGTGGAGAGTGTTCTAGGGTTAACTTCGTGACCTTTAGAAAGTTACGAAGGTTAGGTGTTAAAATATTTTAATTAAGTTCGACTAGTCTTTGAGACTTTCTATTTCTAACACCATTATTTATCTTAAACCTTAATATAAAATTAAATACTGGATTTTACCACCTAATACTAATATATGTTTTTGTTTGACCGGGTTTGAACTGGCATCACCTGGATCGGTACTCCAAGTGCTAAATGTCATCAACATAGCAGTGCTGGTAGTAAAAATTAAGTTAATTTTTTCATGTTTAATTTAATTTCATAAGACCCTTATCTTTTTTGACTGCTCCTTTCTGTCATACCTTAACAATATCTCGGCTATTTTCGGTCTTTCCAAAATCCGACCAATTAAAATAAGTCTCTTAATGTTTAATTAAATATTACAATGGATATACAACATTATCTTCCTGTTAAGAGTCTCGACATTAAACAATGCCTGTTTGTTATTCACTATTGTATGTCGAATCGGTTCTGAGCCGTCCTCTAAGTACCTAAGTATATTATAATTGGTACGCTCCAGGAAGAAATGATTCGCTTTAAATGTAAAATAATTTACATAAAAAAGTAATTATATTAAATGGAAAAAGAATACGGTCGCGAACAGAATTCGAATCTGCGCCTCCCGGATAAATAATATGCTAAATTGCGGATAAATAATGATTCGGTCACCCGTATAGGGACTGAATTGATAGCAATGACGTCGCCATAAGACGTGTTAAAATATGGAAGAAGAATTCGCGGTGGTGAGCAGAGGTCGAGATGGCTTAGTGGTCAGAGCCCCTGGAGTATTTATCCGGGAGGCGCAGGTTCGAATCCTGTTCGTGACCGTATTCTTTTTCCATTTAATATAATAACTTTAGAGTTCGCTAAGCATACGTTAATGCTTTTCAAAGATTTATCTTTAATTTACATAAATATTTAGGACGTACGTGAAATTTCGTTTTCAAATGTTATTTTCCCAATATCGTAGTATACTCGTACTTTATAAGCTATAACACTGTAAAATGTTAGAAATATATTAAATCAGGTCTATATCGCGTAGACTGATCGGTCTACCCGTGACCACGGCGGGCGGTGTAAAACTCATTAAATAACAGCATCACGCCTGTATTCTCAGAAATGGTAGGCACAGGTGTCACAGTTGGCCCGCACATTTCACCAATTATTAAGTCAATAGTAATAGGTGGTGAGCCTATTGGACATATACCGGACACCATTCCCGACTCCGCTGCTACTGAGGATTTCCTAATATAAAAACCTAATAATACTTTGCCCAACCTGGGAATCGAACCCAAGGCCTCACGATCAGCAGTCGCACTTGGGACCACTAGACCAACGAGGCAGTCAGGTGAGTTTTATAATAAAAGCGACCCGCCCCAGCTTCGCTCGGATAAATTAGAAGAAAGAGTGAAGTTACGTTTAGCCTACGTAAGCCATGTAAATTTATGTTTCAGCGACTTGTTACAAAATATAATTCTTTCTACAGACAAAAAAAAAACTTTATTAGGCTTTATTATATATATAAACCATATGTAAGTGATCTAAACGATGATGAAAACCGCATCAAATTCCGTTGCGTGCTTTAGGAGGAGTTAGCGGATAAACAGATAAAAGCGACTTTGTTTTATACTATGTAGAGATTTACTTTTTTCATGCAGCAAAACTTACCTCCGGTAAGCAATAACGATATTCTGACTAATCAGTCTTAAAAAATTGAAGGCCTCTTTTGTGTATGTAGAAAAAACAATAAAATGTAACATTAAAACTACTGAAGCTGTCACTTTTAAACGTTCATTAACTTTTATGTTAATTGTTAAACGTCCTCCATTTTAAGTGGACACCATTACTCATGTTAAAATACCTATACGGGTCTTAAAGAATTTTAAGTAATTTTGGAGATTTTTTCGTTGTTTAGAACAATTATGTCAAGCAATTAACTTAAACTGAAACCTTGATCTATATTTAGCAACGTCTCGTCCCACCTAGATGTGACACCGACATATTTCTTAAAAAGTTCGATTGATTCGAAATTGCTTTATACTAAAGTTAAATCTTAAAGCGAAATGTCTGTACCCACTGATACTTACACCCACTTACAGCCGTGGGTGAAGTCAGGCCGCAAGTATTGGTAAAATATCACGCGTAATTGCACTGCACACTGCAAATTAATTGGTAGCTTGTGGTCACTAGAACCATAAGTCGTACACAAAAATTACATTCCAGAAAAAATAATGCTACCATATTTAAAGTATCACCAGAATTTTATAGGCTGAATTATCATGCCGGAAATGCCGACTGCCCGCCGATGAGTTCCTTGATTTATGTCCCTTAAAATCGTAAAAACCAAGAATTCACTGAACGACTTTAAAAATAAACCCGGTCATCGTAGGTACGAGGGGGCGCCCACCTCTCCCCGCTCCTAGTCAAGAGGTTATGTAAATTGTTTAACGAAGGATACCGTTACGGGCTCAATGGCGCACTTAAAACATTAACATTTTAAAGCCTTATTTGCGCTAAGTACACAATTACTTGTGCATTTAAACAGATTACGCTACGTTTAAAGATTCACTTTAAATTATTCTAATTAGTTTGACTCTGTCGTCTTACAGGAGTTTGTTTCAATTGTTTCTAGGTTTTGTTTTGTTTGAGACTACCTACTTCTTTATTCTGACGCGTTCTGCAGGGTTGCTCTTGAAAATAAAACGGCTGGATTAACATCGGAAATATGGCAATTCGTACTTTTGAATGCTAAAATGTCTTAAAAATAATTAAAGAAGATTTGAATATGCTAACGTACTCCAAAATTGAGAAAACTGTGGTTTAAGTAAATTGGACTGTAATTGAAATTTATATAAAGGATATATAAGTAGGTAACCCTCTGTGCTTATAACAGATTTGTTTTATTTTTTATTTAAATAACTTTAATTCACATTCGGAGATACACGATTACCCGTATACCTAATTCAAAATATAGCGAATTCTTTTTTCACGCGATGCTACCGACTTATCTCATGTGTAGACATGAACTGAAAAAAAATGTTCGCGTGCATATTAATATTGAATTCAAGCACACATTGAGTGGGGTGAAAGCGTCAAATATTAAGAGAAACACGGGGATCCGCGGAAGGGAGGTTCCGACGTCGGTCCTGCATTACTGCGGAACTGATAATTATGTAGGTACATGATTTCTGTCCAATTTCAGCAGTGATTAACATCAGAAATAATAAGCCTTATTGTTTTGTGAAGGTTGTCAACTAAACTATGACAAACATAAAACTAAAGATACAGCAAATATTTAAACATCTTTGAACAGTATTACGACTATTTTTCAAACAATGATAATTTTGTTAACGAGCATTTTTTTGAACATCCACTGACATTTTCACAGAATATTCTTGTGATCCATTCCATTTAAAAAGAAATAGAAAATGTATAAAAAACCCAGTTCGCTTGGGGTGCGCCTTCAATCTTCCCCCACCAAAATCGACTTGGCATCAAAAATGTATGGTTACGCGGTATTGCATTATCGCCGACGATTGCGCGATTTCCAGTTTCGTTTTCTCGCACAATTTCCATGCTAATCTCTGTACGAACGCGCTGATTTTACTGGCATGAAATATTTGTTACCTGAACTGAATTAGGGTGGGACTATACTGTAGATGTATGGTTACATTCCTCGCTTAGCTCGTCTTAAGGTGACGGTTTTTGTGAAGTGAGATTTGACGTAAAGAAAGGTGAAGTTGGTATCTTTTTACGTATGTAAGTTAGAAGAGCTATATTGTAAAATGTTAATGCAACTTATAAGGTTATTAAAAGCAATCAAATTGTTTTTTTTTATGATGCTACTAAATCACTGTTAGCTATGAAATCGATTGTTTTAAGTATGTACTTTAAATTATAAAACTCACAACAATGCACTACATACGACAACGTGAACTTAAAAGCGTCTTTTCCCAAACTCCACTAACCTAGTTCATCTCTCGCACATTTTCCACTACTAACTGAACAGTCCCGGTGCCTTTTCAATTTCGCCTCTCACCCGCCTCGCTGAGGGATTGTGAGGCCCCCAAATGTTGGATTTTACGCGTAATACTCCCCCACACCGTGCATTGTATATCGTACTCCTTTAACGTTGAAAATTTTACGTCTGTCTGTAAAAAACGTTAGCGTGTGTTTGCAGTTTTTAATCGCGGTTCTTTGCGGCCTCGATTTTTTTCGTGCTATTTTCGGGGCTTTATGCTGAACGTATAGTGAAATTCGATTGTAATCGAAAATTTTATGGTGGTGAATAATGTTTAGTGTGCTTTTTTAATAATTAGCATCTTTGTTGTCACTTCGATCAGCAAGATTGTTGGTCAAAGCTTCAACCTTTTTCGGATTGTGCAATTTTTTCCTAAAGAATCCATTTATTTTTATAAAAAGGGCTCAGTTTAATTTTTTTTATGAATTTATGATCATATTCAGCAACACGCACTTCCGTTTTGGTACCGGTCATTAGGAATCCACTTGATAACTTCAGCGATGATAATTCCATCCCCAAAATAATTTGTTCTTTCCATTTATAAAACATTCGCAACACAAGACTTTCGTTAATTAAATTAGAGTAGAAACTCTCCTCTAACTTTGTATTCGCACGTTTAATCTTGTTCACAGATCTGGAAATGTGACAGAGCCATAACAACCGCAGTACGTTAAATAATGAAACCGCAAATCTAGGTCAGGATCCCACGACGTCCATCCCACACACTTGTCAGAACCTCAAAGATTTAACACTATCAAAAATTCGTATGCACCGAATCGGAAAATGCTTTATGACCGACGCTGTTCGGGGTCGAAAGTCGTAAATTTTCGAGTTAACCCCGCGACCGCTGAGCTCCCGGGATCGGCGGGTACATATTTCAGGATCACGCCTGGATTTCTGACGATACCGTCATGTGTACGACAATGCACTTGTTCGGATATAGTTCGATGCAAATTCGAATTTCGTACGTGATATGCGTCACGACTAGGGAGATTTTGTTCGTTTGTATTTCATTGCGCTTTTTAGTTTACCCACTCTCCATGCGGGCTGTGAAAATAGCGCGATGAATTCAACAGTATAAACTCGAATTTTTACTATCATATTTTTATGGTTATATGAGGTAGCGTTGAATGCACGAAGAAAACGTGTTTCCTCCGTTACGTAAACTTATCATTTGGTAATGGTCTCCGTGATAATAGCAGAACATTATTTAGCACTTAATGTGTGACGTTATAGAAAAAGCAATTTTTAACAGATTAAGGTTAAATGTTGTTACTAAAGTTTGTATATATCTTTACGGAGTTACAGTTTACTTTTTGGTTGGTTTTTGGAATGAAAATATGAACCTTTTTTTTCGGTATTGTTTTTATAATCTACATACATGGATCTGAAAAAAATATGGATGTAACCTTGTCTTGTCATAAGCAAATCATAGTGTACGCACACACACGCAGCGTACAGCGCCGAGTGGATGAATTTTAAGTATTTGTATGCGTTTAGCTCGTGTATGACAAGCGAAATTGGATGACTAGGCATGCTTTTCACATGTCGTACACAACGCTACGTCCATATTTTTCTAATATCCGTGTTTAATATGTAGTTTTACAGCCTTTACATAATCTATTTATAAATTTCTTTGTAGTTACCAACCTGCTAGCAACTTGATTACCTACTATTACTCGTACAATACTAACATAGCCATTCTCTTTGTCAACAGAACGCAAACTGTTCGTGGGCATGTTGAACAAGAAATTGTCCGAGAACGACGTGAGAGCATTGTTTGCTGGTCACGGCGCGATCGAAGAGTGCACAGTATTGCGCGACGCACAGGGCCAGAGCAAGGGCTGCGCGTTTGTCACTTTCGTTTCGAAGCAAGCTGCCATCGCTGCCATTAAGGTAAATGTCAGACATAAATATCTGGAATAAAAATTCATCCGCAAAGTACGAGCAAAGAAATGACTCATAGAATGACTCAAAAAAGCATATATATGTTACACCACTGCACGTATGTACATTTCGCTGCTACATCTACTTGATGACGTCATGTGGTTGTTACTGAGCTGCCGCACGGATGGCGGTTTAAAGAATATCCTCATGAAATAAATTTATATGTAGTGTGTAAATATTTTACTTTATTCCAATAATCAGTGACGACTTTTTTGGGTGTGTAGTACTTTATGTCCCTTTCAAAGGCTTTAATTCAAAATTCTGAATTGGAAAAGCTAATTAATATTTATTTAATCAGTCATTGCATGAAATGTCTTACAGTGGACAACTAATATGATGACAGATTTTATACATAGAAATTTATTTTCAGCAAGCCTATGACACTTAAGGTGTTTTCTGAAACTTCCCCGATTATAATTTTCAGGCATTACATCATAGTCAAACAATGGAAGGCTGTTCAGCACCGCTTGTCGTGAAATTCGCTGACACACAGAAAGAGAAGGAGCAGAAGAAACTACAAGCCATGCAGGCGAGCTTATGGGGGCTGACAGCGCCCATAGCTCCTGCGACGTACCTCGCGTCAGAGGCGGCGCTCTCGCCCGCCACGCAACTGCAACTGCTGCAGCAACTGCAAGCAGTTGGGTTGCAGCAACAACTGTTGCAAGGACAGGGGTCGACGCTGTTGCAAGGTTCGTGTTTGATGATAGGTCTTTTTTTATTAGAAATTCTATTCGCGCTTCTTTCTTTGAGTTGTAGTTGCTTTTTATATACCCATTTTTGTCGAAATAGTTATCTGATTTTTTTATTTGTTATGACTGTTCCATGAATGGTGCCTATGTATATTTGAACAACAAAATATTCAGCAAATAATGAATCATTGTTTTCACTGTATTGTCTACGACTTTCTGTAGCTACGTTGTCAATATTTGGAAAATAATTAATCATTATGACTTTAATAGTCTTCTTTAACAAATTCTTGTTTTTATTTTACTCTGGATTTACCCCACGTGAAAGACATAAATGATTTCATGTGTACTGTGTAATACATTCGTAATAATATGTTTTCCAAGGTGTATGAATGCTTTATTTAAAGAGTAAACAAGACTGCGTCGAACTGGTTTCAACTTATCAAGCCGTGACGCAGTGTTAAATGATTCATTTAGCCAAATGTACAGTTTAATTAGTGATACACTCCGTTTTATAATTTGTTTCCCTTCAACCTCATTTTAACCTCGTCCATGGTGTTGCCTGTTGTGTAAATTTATTTTAATAATATACATTTATTGACGTAATTGGTGGTAGTATAAAGTTACTACTTACTTAGGTACTTTCATTTAGTTACGCAATCTAACCTCTTAACCCTTTGAGCTGGGTATTGTTTCAAAGTTAACAGAAAACCTACTGAGCCGGGTGATGTGTTCCATGCATCTTTATACCACGTATTGTCCAATATTATTATTATTACCTACCTAATCCAAGAAGAAAAAAATATTGAATAGTTAAAAAAAAATCTTTTGAAGTTGGGTTGCAAAACAAACGTAATTTTATGAAAGATAAATATTAATAATTATGAATAATATAACTTATATCACTACTTACGGCAACACCATTCCCAAATCCACCCCATTATAATTTAATCCCATTTTATTTTTATTTACGCTACCCTTTCTTTGTCACATAGGTGTTAACTATCAGGATATCGGTTTCAATGGTGCAGGCCTGAGCGGGAGTACCGTGAGCGGCGTGGGGTCTTTAGGTGGGGGGGCGGCGGACCAGCTTGGGGGTCTATTGGCCCCCGTGTCGGTGCAGAACTTAGCTGCGCTGGCGGCGATGACACAGCCTCCGGTCGTGACGCAAGCGACGCCCATGCAACAGACTGCTGCGCAGCAGCCCGCCGCGCCGCAATTGTGTAAGTTTTCTTTTCTTTTGATTTGCATAGAGGGCTTGTGTTTTATTTTATTTTATTATTTGTAGTTTTTATAAAGCGATGATGAATAAGGTAATTTCTGCTAATTGTAACTTTACTCCTTAATTGATAGGTTATATAAATTAGTATCAATGTTCCCCTATGAAAGTTTGCTATGAAGGTAAATAATTAAATATAGTTTTTATGTGTGAGTATCTAGGAACACGATCGAATTGTAACCCATTCTACAGAACCTGCATTTATAAAACTCCGTTTTTTTTTTCATACATTAATGTAACATACTTTATTGTTGTATCACCTTTATTGGGTCCTTCTTGCCTTGTAAGTTTATGGCAATGTGAAATCCTCAAGGTATCTAAATAATGTGCAGATCTATAAACATTACATCAGCATTCAATTTATCTTCATCAATCTCATTCCCAAATCGTCTGATGACGACGAAATTTCGAAGCAGAAATATTCAGCTCGATAAATCCCCCACTAATTGCTACCTGTCCAAATTCTTAATTGGAGCCCATATAAGTAAAAAAAAGAAAATAAATACATGTAACGATCTTTTTGTTCGCAAACTTTCCTATTTCAGGTTTCGTTTCGACTTAAGTAAAAAAAAAAACGTTAATTAACGATGAACATTTTTCACACTTCAGGTCTTCTCGGGAAGACTAACATCACAGGTAACAAAGCAATGAAATAAAAAGAAATGTGTGTTTTTTTGAGATGGAATGACAATTTAAGCTTTTCTAATTTATGTGATAAATGAGAGAGACAATAGTACCTATTACTATTTTAATAATAATAACCATTTAATTCTCCTCACATGAACAGACAATACATACAAGACATTATCTAAAATACAAGTCTTAGGTATGTGAGGAGCTGGTGTCTGAAATAGGTATATTAACCCGTGATACAGATCACCAGGACTTCAACCCGCGACATTTGTAGGCATAAACAAACATCATTTTCTATTTACGGCAGGAGACAGTATGGATTTTCAATAATATTTCAATATTAAAGCATTAGTCGGTAGTTGGAACAATTTGTATAATATGGATACTTTTATATCATTCTTCATCTTAGTAAATTTAATACTGATACTGTCAGTTAAATGTCTGAGAAAAAAATATCTAACAGGCTGTCTACGGTACAATACGTTACATCATTTATAAATACCAAAAACGTAAATGTGATTTCATCATATCACATTAATCAGCACTATAGTCGGTGCGGTTTATAAGTGTGCTAATCGACTTTTGTCGCTGACTGTACTGATGCAAAATGCGAATATTATTTGCTTTAATGATTAAGAACATCTCAATTCCCAGTCTTGTGCCCACTGTACCCATGACTGCCAAGACATAACAAAAACTTGTTGAAAAAAAAAAAAAAACAAGGTTTAAAATACAGAAGTTAAATTTTTTCTAAACAATAATGTAGGGACACGGATCTTAAAAAAATACGGACGGAGCGTTGCGTACGACATGTGAGAAGCATGCCTTCTGAACCAAATTCGCTTGTCATACACGAGCTAAACGCATACAAATACTTAAAACTCATCCACTCGGCGCCAGTACGCTGCGTGTGTGTGTGTGCGTAATCTATGCTTCGCTTATGACTAAGCAAGGTTACATCCGTATTTTTTCAGATCCGTGGATGTAGGTATATTTAAATCGTTAACAATTCAACACTGTCACATGTCGTTTTTTACGTAAAACAGCAGCGTTCTAACATTAACATAAATTATACTTTGAACGAACTTAAAATATGTATGTATAGATATTTTATTGTTTTACCTTAGAATACCTTCGTGTAGACCATTGTAATATGAAAAACGTAGTATGTTTACTTGACGTCCAAGGCTGCAGACTTTGTTGTTACTATAATGGCTAATGTGCATCATTTATCACATGAATCTAGAACTCGCCTGGTATGATTTCTATGTTGGCATTGTCTAGATAGTATGGTCTGCCACCGCTTGCTTTGCATAGGCTATGTAACCTTATGAATCGGTAAATAAAGCCGTTGTGTGGATGTATAATAATGTCGCCTTGATACTTTTACAAAGGAATGGCCTCTCTGTTTGGTAGTTTATTTTAGTTTCGTATAGTTAAAATTAATATCCAGTAGATTTTTTGTATTATTGAAGTATGCAGCTGTATTTATGACAAAGTTTTCCTCAGATTGCGGTTTTCTTATCAATATAGTTATTAGTGGACTTGCCAGTTTGTAACATTTTAATTCGTGATTATTTTGGTCATATAATACAAAGACAATTGATCTTTGAATACATTATAAGTTTTTTTTAAAGCCGATATCAGTAGAGTTAGTACTCTGTCTTTAATGTTGCTGTCGCAATTTTCCATATTCTTAATTCAAATTAAATTTACTTTTCTTTAATATTTTGCCCTGTGTTAATACTTTGTTTTATTAACTGTAAAACAAAACAGTTTTCTGTGTAACAGTTGATTGTTTCTGCATGAAAGTGCTAAGAACTTAATTATATCTATTTTTATGACATTTACGTGAGTGTTATTGTTTAATATGTTT
Source organism: Xylocampa areola (assembly GCA_935421205.1). NCBI lineage: Eukaryota > Metazoa > Arthropoda > Insecta > Lepidoptera > Noctuidae > Xylocampa > Xylocampa areola. The sequence goes on from OW285207.1 coordinate 17,554,350, forward strand.
TTACATTTGTGTGTATGATTACTAATATTGTAAGTACACTGTAATTATGGCATGCAGTGTTTGTAGTTTAACATATTGTTTTTTTTTTTTATGACAGTTTTGGCATTGCAAGACTTGTCTTTGCCACTTTTTTTTACTATATACTTTATAGTCTGCGTGTACTAATAACCCAAACCGAGAATATCATTAGGGCAACAACAATTTAAGGGTAAGGAAAATTTCATAAGCAGAAAACAACAGTTTAGCAAAGTTAAGTCATATTTTTGACGTTTTAAACATAATCCTTTGCGCGTTTATGCTCGGAATAAATTTATTTGCTCTAGCATATTACTGTTTATTATAAGTAGCTACGTTTCAACCATTAAACTAACACGAACACTTAACACGTGTAAGTTGACTACGATTTAAATTTCACAAGACATTGAGACCGCTTGTTTAATAAATTAACCACTCGTTACACTATGTTTCTTATTCGTCGTAATGTCCTCTTTGGGTTATTATTACGTAATGTACTCTTTGATACTTTTTAGAAGAAGTAACCTCTTATATTTTAAGAAATAACGTTTGTCATAGTAACGTTAGCAAATAGTGGAATACCGTAAAAGTATAACTCCCTAAATGAACGGCGTAACATGATACTTAAAGATGTCATTAATCAAACGCTGCTTTTAAGTGTCAACATAAACGAAGACTTGCCTCAAAAAAAAAAGAACAAAAAGAGTTTATTTTGAAATCTCCACAACATATAAAATACTCTAAAAACAAAAGTCAAACATAAACACTGGCAACAAAAAAAGACGATTTTGAATATCGATCATATTTATCATTCAAAAATGGAAAGCCCACTCACAACATTCAATTTTAAATCGATTAACAAATTAAAATATATTTCAGGGTCAACGGCTGAGCCGCTAGGTTCGGCATACGCGGCGCAGTTTGGCACCGCATTTGCAGCAGCACCGTTAGGATCCGTACTAGGCTCTGCTGCCGCCGCAGCCGCTGGAAAGCAGGTTGAAGGTACGGGTAATCTTTATTTTGCTGGTAAGTGAATGATAAGCCAGCAACTTTCAGGTGGCCTTTTGTTTTATGAGAACAAAAGGCCAAGACATTTCCCGTAGGTTTGTCAAAGGCGACAAATGGATGTGAAGATGGTGAACAGGAGCAATTGCGTGCTAATAACACATAGAGGCAATTCCACAGATCTTGTCAAGCATGATCTTAATGGCGATACTTCCCAATAACGCTGCAACATTTGCTCAACATGCCGCAGCGTTCCATGATAATATAAATCATCAACAATCAATAGTTTTCCTGCATCCACCACTGCCATTTGGGCGTGCATACATTTTTGGACACTCTCCAAAACTTGGCTAATCACCGATTTCCTGTTACAACCGTTAAATTCGGAATATAGTACAGTTTTTTCCTTTTTAATCTTCGCACTGGCCGATAACACAAGTAGTTCAGTGTTTACTATGTTCGCTTGTTAATGGTGAATTATGAGTAAAATTTGCTGACGATGCGGTTGTTGCGGTGCTTGAGAGATCGGCTGTCCAGGGTTCGATTCCCACACGGAACAAATATTTGTATGACCTATAGATACATGTTCCAGGTTTATGTGTGTGTGCATTTGAGATTTGTGCCTCTAAACGCACTCATTATATAAGAGAAATTCTTACTAAGGGGCAATATTTCTCAAACAACAAAGGAACATAGCCCACCTAGATTGGTTGATGATTTCACGTGTTAGTGTAAGCACCAATTACAGCCATTAATAGATCAGTACATGTAGAATTTCCACGAATCATAGGCAGGGGATTGACCATCTAAACATACTGATGTCAGTGCAAGATTGATTACTGATCGGACAGGATGTACCCCTTAATCAATTTTTACGACTTCCACAAGAAGTAAACGGGTGGGCCTATTCTTGGCGGAGATCAAACAACTGTTTCAAAGATAACAATCGATGTGCTAATTGTTTATAGTGTTATGATTATGAATCATAGTCTCTGAAAAATGTTTAGGTATGTGATGAATGTATGTCAGGCAATAGATTATATTGAACAAAGTTCTGAGAAATATTTTGCTTCTGTTTCCCAAAGTTTTAAATACAGACTGCCTCGTTAGTCTAGTGGGTGCAATTCCCGGATAGGGCAAAGTGCTATTGGGCATTTCTTTAAGGAAATTATTGGTAGCAGACCACAGTTCGGAATGGCCCCCGTTGATGGCAATAGACTCACCACTTAATAACAGCATTGATAAAATGTAGGTGTACAACTATATACTCCTATCTACCTTCTCTGGGAATAAAAACTTACCTATGTAAATTACCAAAACTCTAATCTTACAATATTCCACAGGTCCTGAAGGCGGTAACCTGTTCATATACCACCTGCCTCAGGAGTTTACGGACACGGACCTCGCGTCCACTTTCCTGCCGTTCGGCCACGTGATATCGGCTAAAGTGTTCATAGACAAACAGACGAACCTGTCAAAGTGTTTCGGTTTCGTCTCGTACGACAATGCGGCCTCTGCGCAAGCTGCCATACAGGCCATGAACGGTTTCCAAATAGGTACAAAGAGACTCAAAGTTCAATTGAAACGTTCTAAAGAACTATCGAGACCGTATTAAATATTCCAGAACTCGTTCCTAGTGAATTATAAAAAAAAGAGTAAAAACAAACTTTGCAAAGAGGTTGTAAGATTCCGAACGTTTGTTGTGATGTATCCGGTGCACTTGAGCTGACTTAGTTTGGTAAGGTACCTGCGTTCGTAACGGTCGAGTCCACGTGCACAGTTGTTAACTAAATAAGAATAAGGTTAAGGTTTGTGTCAAAGGATTTATCGTTTCCAAAGTATTCCCCAAATTGTTTATTATTATAATTATTTTTTTTCTTAACATTTAAGTTTTAGTCACGTTAAGCATAAGTTGTGGGATCCATACTATTCGTAGACGCCAAAGAGCTGGTAATGTTTGAGTAAATACTTATGTTAACAGCGATGTAACTGGCGAGGAAATTGTTTATTCATTATACAAAGATGTTATTTTCATGATCCAAAGCACGTCTCGGTACCTACCCAAGTACCGAGTACCGATATAAGTATTTGCTTATACACCGTTAAGTTCGTTAGAACAATTATTATAATAATTATTATTTGTTACAGTTATTTTTTTTCTTTTATTTTTATGTTACCAACTTGATAGTTAATTGTAAAATAATATAATTATTGTGGCCATTGTCAGTTTTTGCAGTCAACGTTTTCGTTTAAAATTTTATGTGTTTAGATTAACGAAGTGATCTCAAAGTGATCAGTGTATTTATTGTTTACAAATACTTGTTGTCAAATAGTGTACTTAACATTGTGGACATGCGCGCAGATTATGTCTACGTGTCGTCCAAAGACTACCTACATAATGTGAAGATATTTCCGATGTTTTAAATACGAACCATATATTCAAAGTAAAAGTTTTTTAGACATACATCAACATAACAGTGGAAAATATCAACATTACAGATAGCAACTGATAGCAATACTATTGATGTACTCCTAATAAACCCAGGCGCTTGGCACTCGTCTATTATTTATTTTAGTTGACAGCTGTCTAAGGTCATGGGGGTTTAGACAGTTCAATACGGTACACGTTTATTCTACTTTGTAATCTGTCATCAGTGTCCTATCTGTATCTTAGATTTACTAATCTGTGGATAAATAAGCATAACACCTTATCATTTAAAAAAGGACATTAAATTTCTAAATATAAGTTTACTATGTAGGGTCAAAGAATTATAAAATTATTTTAAGGAAATAAAATCATCTCCACTCAACATTTTAAAACGCTCGAGCATCAGCGTAATTTTTCCGTTACTTTGCATGAATTTTGTGTAATGGATGCCGTTGCTTCGCGCATAATAATTTAATGTAAACATCTGGTAAAACATCTGAAATATCTTCACGTGCTTTACTTAATTACTATTGTGCTTGTTTTGTGTAATTAATTAATGTAATACTTGTAACACAGTAAACAACATTTTTACAATTTTAACACATCGAACACTGGCCCTTTAGTCAAAAATTTTTGTTAGTATAAGTATTTAATTATAGAAATATTTTCGTAGGTAAGTTTTGGTATTTCATTCATCGTCTTAAATATGTTTCTATATAAAATACTGTTCGCCACTATTTACCTAATAGCCACTGGCACATTTTGATTGTTTCGTAATTTTCAAATATTTATGGTTTAGTTTTGTAACGGAAAAATACCGCATCATCCAACATCCAACACTACTTAAGGGTTAAGATTAAAAGTGAGAGACGTTCATAGTAACAAATAAATTAAATCCTTCATAAGTTATTGCTGCTAGTGTACAATAACATCGGCTTACTTTACATTAAACTGTGCGATATGCTAATAAACCCGAAACCAAAATATGTAGGTACCTACTATAATTTAAACGCAATGCGGGTCGGTTTGAAAAAATATTACATAGCGGTATTTTTCCGTTACACTAACCGTTACCTAAATATAAAGAGTTTACCTTCTAATTAGCTATTAAATTAAGTATTAATTACATTTATTTCTTGAATATGACCACTTTTAATATTATAAACGCTCAATAGGTGAGAAAATAAGGAAACTTTATTTACCACTTGGGGGAAAACTGGATAGTTTGTTTAATTATTTCATTTACGAAAATATTTAAGGTTATAACGTCAATTGTTTTAATTATTTTTGTTAATAACTTGTGCCAATGCGTTTGTTTCAAAAAAAGCTACGACCAATCATAAGTCTTAAAAATTGTGGATTTCTTTAGATGTAATTAGTGATGTACAAAGTCAGTCTTGCATCAAGACGAAGTTAGCAAGACACGAGACAAGACGAAATATTAACTATTTATTTGTTCATGCAGACCAAACGATTTATTGTACAGTTTGTTCATAAATTATTCTTACTTTGCGCATCACTAATCTTTTTTTTTTCTAAAAGTACTGATGTAGAGAACATCATTATTATAATAACTTAATTAAATTTAGTTGAGTATTATTATTATATTAAAAAGAAAGTTTATCAAGATGGGTCTATATTATTTAGTTTAATTTTAGTCAACGTTTTTGATGTCTAATGAAAGACAATATCTAGACTGAATAAGTTTCCTTCTTAGATGTTACAAAGATACAATGTTTGTCTTGTGATTCCTTTAGTAAGTTCATTAGTCGACACTGTAAATCTTTATTCTTCGTCTTGCAAATATTATTTTCTTGTTGTTAAGGTAAATAAATTATTATAAAGGCATGTACGTATTGTTAAAAAGGACATTGGGAATATTGATATAGAATAAATGGAGCTACGATCCTGGACACGACCACTCGTTTAGCTTCTTAATGGTGCGTGACTGTTATTGATTCGGCTGTAACGCAGTTATTGCGATTTTTATGACTACCCTGTGGTGGGTCTTTTAAATTCTGTACGTGAAAGTTATCGCATAGGTCTTTCTCATTACAGCTTCATCAATAATACGATCGCGCCTCCAACGTGTGATCTAGATAGACGTCAAAAATATTGTGAATAGAATTTTTTACCTACAATTTTCTAGGTGTTTGACGGGGAACCTTATTGTTGCTATTGCCTAAGTTTTATACCACCAAATGATTGGAAAATTCGTGTAGAGAACAAAGGCATTCTTTATTTTAAAATGAGGTATTTTTGGTGACCGTATGGTTACCGTCTGCTTGCTTCTATCGACAGATTCGAACTGATACGATACAATTTAGATTCAATATCGTTATTATACTTTCTTTTAAGCTCTAGGACTCCAATGAGCGTCCATTTTATACGATTGGTTCGAATGTCGATAAATCTTGTCGATATAGGTTAGAATATCGCCAGGAGCCTGCAATGTTACCGATGAAATGCCATAAGCTTATATCAAGCTCAATGTTTTTCCTAAGCATTTTATATAAATGTCGCCTTGGATGCTTAAAAAATTATTTACCAATGAAACATGGAATGTAAAATCCGAAAATGTAAAAAAAAACAAAGATTATTTTTATGAATTAACTACTTTGAGACCATCCTAAGCAAAAGTCCTCGCAAATATAAAAAACTATAGGTCATTTTTTGTGACGGTAGTTTTTCTAAAATACTGTTGAGGATTTAAAGACCTGCTGATGTTCTTACATTTTGGAAATCTATGACTTATTTATGCCCAGATTCTTGACCATCTATTGGAAGACAAAATTAATAGACAAACGACTTAAGAAGACTTCAACTGGACTAGACTTTTACAGGATTAGACTAACACTATTTAAAGAAAACTTATTAACAACATAACAGAGAAATGTTACTAATAACTTGACTGCAAATGTCAAAAAGGTCCGACTGAGCAGATATTTTGAATATCAACTTAACATTTATAATAAAACGACAAAATTATACAGAATCTGGGTGTCCTATGCAATTTATGATTTCTTTATTGCATATTTTTTTTGAAAGGTAATGAATAGCTTGATAGGATATATCGAGTCACGGTATGTAAAACTGCATATCTTAAAATTGAAGCAAGGAAATAAAAATTATTTTTACATACTTGAGGCACCACACTAGATATACAATTGGTATGAAAAATTATAAAAGAACTGTTTTATACAAACACCCGTTTTGTTGATATGAATGTAAATAAATGTCAAGTTAAAAATGTGTTTATATTTTTCCCGTTTCCAGTTCCCTTTTATATTCTGCGGTATCAAACAAAGCAAGACGAATATAATGTCTGGGGCACCAAGCTACGTGATGCTAGTGCTACGAGAAAATGTAGCGCTACGACTCGCTGTGTAGGCGAGCTACGAATAAATTCATGATTATACATACACAAATGGAAGGCACATAATACTTCCTTGAAAACCTCTAATTAATGCTGATCTATGACCAAAAGATATATTTTGCGTCCTCAAAACTGGACTATCGAAGAAGCACAAGGCTCATACAGGGTACTTACAGGAGAGAGTCCGACATATTTTTATTTTATTTAGGAAACTAACAGAATAGAATATACCATAACATTATTTTACATAATATACATACAGTTTATAGGTAAAACTTTCCAATGCATTTGAGCGAACTCTAAATATAAACATTTTAGTGGAAAGAAAAAAACATTTGTGATCAGGATAAACCTGCGCCTCCCTTACATTTGTAGTTCCACAAAATAATACTGACGCTGTGGTAAATTATTTGCTAATTGTATTGTGATTGAATCGCTCCTGCACACACCGTAAGAGTTGCCACTGAATACCTCGACGAGATCAATATTCTGAATGGCTCATTAAAGTACAAAATTGTACGTACGTATAAAAGTCAATTGTGTTTTAGGCTTTTCGAGACAGCAAAAAATTTACTTAATAAATCATTTATTTACTAAGTCAAAAAGTTCCTTACATTTCCTTAAAAGAGTTCCTCCCGTAGATTCCGATTGCCATATATTTAGGTACCAGGAAAGCATAACCGCCTGGACACCAGAACTCTTTGAAAGTAATAAATATTGTTCTGGTGTAAAGCGAACTTATTAAAAGACAACTTTCCTCTTATGTTTGTAATTGTTTGTTAACCGATCACAATGTACCAGGAACGCATAATAAAATAGGAGGTTTAAAATGAGGGTAGTTTAATTATATTGGTTTTAAACCTCCTATTTTATGCGCTCCTGGTACATTGTATTTCAGTAATATGCAGAACTTATTCATCATGTCAAATGAACGTCAAAAAATACGACTCACTACCCTCCTCCTAAACAAATATTGTGCATTTTTAGTTTCTACCAGGAGAGCATAAATGATTGCAGGTCAATTCGTACATACACACACGCGACTTACGTAGTCTGCGTTACTTCAGAATTAGGTCCAGCCGGGATAAAAAGTATCTTAACTTATATTATATATATATAATTATATAGGGTTATAAACTTTGTGCCAAATTTCACCCAAATCCATACAATAGTAGAAAGTAAAAGTAACAAATTTCCATCCATCCTAACAAGTTTTCACTTTTATAATATTAGTGTAGTAGGTACCCTTCTACTTACTTACTTACTATAGGAGGATTTTAAACGAGGTCCACATAAAACTGATGTAGATTCCCATTGCCATATACCAGGAATGCATAAACGCCAGCAGGTAACTTATAATTCCGGTGTCAAGCGAACATTTATTTAGAAAAGACTACCTTCCCTGTATGTTTGTAATTGTTTCATAACCGATCGCAATGTACCAGGAGCCCATATTATGAAAAGAGGTATTATTTCAAATCAAAAGAAATGAAAGTACCTTCTCCTTAATGTCGTATTTTAATAATATGACAGATTAACTCACCATGTCAAACGTACGTCAAAAAATGCGACCAGCAACTACCCTCATATACAAATTAATCAAGTACCAGGGGATCATAAATTATTGCAGGTCATACATACACATATTCTTCATTTTTTCATTTGCCTTTTCCCATCAAAGGTAGGCAGTTCAACTCGTCTAGTCAAAAACATAACCCTCCTTCTAGGTCAGTCGGGTAAAAACACATCTAATGCGACTGGACAATAAATAACTTTCGTTAGTTGTCAATTTATGATTTATATACTTTCAGGAAACCTCCACGGACCAATGTAGTTCAGAATGACAAATAAAACACAAAATAAAATAAATATTATTTATTAATATTTAATATCAAACACAACTAATCATTCCCATACTTCTGGGCTAATTTCTCCTTAAACAACTTTATTTCATCCTCTTTTTTATCCGTCGTTGCATCTGGGATTTCCAGCGCCGATTTCACAGATTTAATGAGACCATTATTATCAGCCAGAGGTAAAATATCACATATGAGAGGGGATTCGACTCCTAGGATGTAATGACAAGTTCTAGGTTCAAGTAAGTATAGGGAGACCTGGGCAGGACTTGAGGAGTTCTCTAAGCATTTCAGTTTGACTTCTGTTTGGCGAGGCTTGCCTGTTTTGTCGCAAATGTCACCGTTCGCATAGAAATGGGAGACTGATGAGCGGTATTCTGAAAGAAGGAAAATGTAACATTTTAAACAACATAACTCGTTCGTATTCCCCGGTAGGATAGGCAGAGGTATACACAGTTGTATACTAACATTTCACCAATCTGTTACGTCCCATATAAGGTGGTGAGCCTATCAACCGGGCAACATTTCAAATTACGGGCTGCTACTGAGAATTTTCAACAGAAAAGGCAATAACACCGCTTGACTTGGGTATCGAACCCAGGAGCTGACGCTCAGCAGCCGCGCTTGCGACTAGACCAATGAAGCAAATTTTTAAATAATTTTAAATAAACTGCTTGAGGTTGCCATTATACGCAAATGGATGAACTCTCTGTCTTGGCATTCTACAATTTATGATTATGTTAAGAGGATTGAGCACTATATTTATCTGGTGCAGTTCAAACACAGAACTACTTGCCATAATTTGGGATAATTTAAACATTATTTGTGGTTTACACTATTTTGTAAACCTTTATATTCGCAAATCATGCCGAGCTCCAGATTCGACTAGCCAATGACAACTTTTCTTTCCAAAACCTACGAAATTCTCATATTTCCTCTTGTTTTCCAATAAAGATGAGCACGCAGCAGAACGAAAATACAATTTAGATAAAACGTATAAAGGTTTGATTGAGAATCATATGCCAGTAGCGAAAGGGGTACGCCCGCTAAAACTGGTCCAATACTAATAGGCACGATGACAGTATTAAAGAACCAAGAATAAATGGTTTTAGAGGTAAATATAGGCACAAAGGATTCTAAAAAATTGCTTAGTTTTATTAAAAACATTAAGATTTTCAATAAAATAAAAGTATAAAATGCTGCTATCGGTCATGTTAACTGAAACGTCAATCACAGCGAATGCAGTCACGCCTCAGTCAAATAAAAACAATGACAATCATCGCCGTACAATATCGCTTCAACATATGTCAAATATGCTGAGGCATGACGTCAAAACGGCGCCATGACGCCCAGCAGCGATTTCGCGGTTACATCAAATTAGATAGATTAAAATGCAATCATTTGCGTTGAAACTTCGTTTATGACTGAAATAATGTGTTTTTCGGATATAGTAGACTTGTACCTTCATTATAAAAAGAGATTTCATAATCTGTTATCATGCCTATTCCTTCAACTAGATACCTATTAATCAATATGACCTTTAATCCAAAACTTATCTGTCGATGCTTCTTTGCTTTTCTCCTAACAATCCACCTACGAAAGTACATACCAACAGGTTTAGGCGCTTTCCCCTTGTTCTCCTTGATCCAGTCGAGATGCGCACGCTCATCGAACTTGCCCAACAATAACGTCGTCTTCTCCCCCGTGCGGTCCACGTGGTACTGCACCACGTGCTTGCCGTAACAGAACTCGTATTTCCACCAGCCCGTACCCTGGAACGTACACGGTATTGGTGAAGAAACATAAGGTCCTAATTTATTAGGTAATTTCCTTTTAAAGGGTCCATGTGTAAGTGATAGGGATTCATTTAAGCCATAATTCAAATTATTACAACAATGTAATTTTTTTCTTAATGTTCGCCGTTCAAGGAGCAGTTTTCGTCTTGCTAGTACTGTGTTAATAACAAATAATTTGTTATATCCATTTAATTCTTAGCTTATGTGAATGTATTTGACTTATATATTAACCCTGTCAAAGGAAATTACCTAATAAATTAGGGCCTTATATAGAAAAGTGCGAATCAAACTCGCGCCCTGAGACTTCCTTACAAAAATGTTTTTAATTGTATTTTTAAGTAAAGAGAAATTTTAAGGGTTCACGTCATCGACATGCTACAGAAAAATACTCCAGGTCGGGATGGTTTGGTTGGCAGAGCGCCTGGAGTATTTATCCGGGAGGCGCTGGTTCAAATCCCGGGCCCTCGGTAAACGACATGGTCCGACAGTGTTTGAATTGAAAACTTCTTTAGGCGCGTTGAGCTGTTTTTGGGTGAACAAAAATCATGGAACTCGCGTCATCGGCACTGAACGCTTTCCATGAGCTATATGTATACTGTGTAATGTAAATAAGGTCCTAATATACAGGCTGTGGTTTTGAACAGTGGCCATATTGTAGGAACATATACAGCAACAAGTTATATGTTATATAAAAATAATTATATCAATAATAGCCAAGAGTTCAACGACCTATTCGTCTCGTAACAGCTAATGCTTCTCTATGAAATTTTCGTATACGGCCTTTGTCGGCACGCGGTGCAGTCCTTGTACCTACTGCGTGCGACGCGGCGATGGCTATGACACGACGTATACGCAAATAACAGTAAAACTGCGAAATTAATTCGATTTTATAAGGTATACTTTTTTAATTGTTTTGTTATCAGTTACACCTATAGATCCGCCTCCTTCAATTTGGCCACTGTCTAGAACCACAGCCTGTATTAGGTAATTTCCTTTTGAGGGGTCAATGTGTAAGTGATAAGGATTCATTAGAGCCTTAATTAAAAATTTTACAACAATTTTATTTTTTCTTAAAGTTCGCCTTTCAAGGAGCACTTTTCGTCTTGCTAGTACTGTTAATTACAAAAAGTTTGTTATCCACTGAATACTTAGCTTAAGTGAATGTATTTGACTAAATAAATTAGGACCTTATATATGTACATAGATATGCCTCCGTGCGTTATACAATACAATTCACAAGTTACTTAGTTTTCACTTCTATGGGCACTGCCCAAAGACTGCCCCACATTTTTTTTTTTTGTCGGTAGGTCTCCATCCAGCGTCCATAGTAAATTCTCCATTCAAAAATAAAAAATTAATCCAATCTTTGTTTTTCCTTTAGTTTTGATGTGAGTAGTACCTTGCTTCTTACCAAATTTCGTGATTCTTCGAGGTGGAATACTATAGTATGCGGGTATCGAAATATTTGACATTAACATAAATGGCCGTATTACCACAGGCATCCGTAATACTCACACGTATTTGATATTAATTTTAACTTGATACTTCTACCCGTTCCTGAGGAAAGATGTCTTAACAGACGGACAACCGAGTGATACTTTTAAGGATTTCTTTTTTTTTTCTTTTAAGGTACGGAAAATGCAATAATATACTGCCGGTTCAATAAGTAGGTATACCATCAACATTCAACCATCGAATTGATATAAATCTTTGAAAAGCATTAACGCATGCATAGCGAACTAAGACATACATTTTTGTGGAAAAATAATACGGTCGTGAGCACGATTCGAACCTGCGCCTCCCGGATAAATACTCCAGGCACTCTCGCCGTCTCGACCTCTGCTCACTACCGCGAATTCTTCTTCCATATTTTTATCTTGCTATCTATTGTCCTTATACAGGTGACCGAACCGACATGACTAACTTTGCATTTAATACAATGTCGTACAGATGCAATTACCTTAACAAATCGAATAGTCACTTTGTAGTATATTGAGTCGTATGTTTTTTTAAATATTTTAGCTTATAACAGACAAGCTGTAAGATACGATTTTCACCGTGGGAGAGCCACGCTTCGGCACGAATGGGCCGGCTCGACCGGATTAATACCACGGCCTCACAGAAAACCGGCGTGAAACAACGCTTGCGTTGTGTTTCGCCGAGTGAGTGAGGGTACCGGAGGCCCAAACCCTTTAAAAGGCCGGCAACGCACTCGCGACTCCTCTGGGGTTGCGGGTGTCTATGGGCGGCGGTAATCGCTTACCATCAGGCGAGCCGTCTGCTCGGTTGCCCCCTATTCCATAAAAAAAAAAAAAAAAAAAAAATACGACGCAATGTACTACAAAGTGACCATTATTGGTTAGTGTAAGGAGAAAGCCTGTTCATATTATAGGACACATACAATCAACTCAAAATTCAAGGCGGGATATACAAACTAATCTAATATGTAAGTGTTGATCTGTGATGAAGTACTTGACATGTTTAAAAATGTAAAATGGTGGAACTATAAACAGTCCGATGAAACCTTATCTCACCACGAAACCGCGACACTGGTTAATTTCTTATTAAAAAAAGAGGCCCTAATTATCTACGGCCTAGATTTCTTTCAGTAAATTGCGTCTGAAAAAGTTGTTGAGCTAGCTACTCTCAACTCTAACAGATTTAAGGTAAGATCAAACAAATTAAATTTTGAGAGTTATATAAATAAATAAATTATTTTCAAAAGTATGTTTAATTTTTTTCTATTTATAGCAGATACACAGTTCAATATTTGTTTTAAATGTAATTTATTCGGTTCGATCGGAAGAATATGGATGCGTGTGTGTGCGTGTGGGTGTGGGTGTGGGTGTGTGGGTGTGTGTTTGCGTCTACGTTTGCGTGTACGTTCGCGTGTACGTTCGCGTGTACGTTCGCGTGTACGTTCGCGTGTACGTTCGCGTGTACGTTCGCGTGTTTGTGTGGTGGGTGTAAGTTACGCTGCAATCAGTTTGTACACATGACGCAAAATAAAATTTTTAATATTTTATTTAAATTTTACTCGTACTTACCCCGTTAAGACAGTTCTCTCCGTTAAGGAACGCTCTGACAGGCGAGTCGTCGGTGATAACTGGCGCCGGTTTATCAGCCAGTTGAGGCTTGCTATCTTCCACCAAATCATCGTCATCGTTCAATGGATGTAGCTCGAATTTCAAGTGGGTTTCTCCATCCTGCAAATGGCCAGGATATGAGTAATCGTCGTTATAAGGCATAGCAGATTTGTTTCTGACTATGCCAAGTAAATCCCATTAAGCATAGTAGGATTTAATTTAGCACCTTCTCTTTCTTTCCTAATAAATTTTTATAATTCAGCCAATTATAAAAATGTATCACCTAACTGCTATGAAAACTGCTATCCACTGGTTAACTTTCAGTTTAAAAGAAATTACAAGACAACACAAATTTTATTTTATGACGTCTATAGGCGTCGTGTCCTTCAATGTGTGAAGAAACTCTATCTTTAGACATTATATTGTTCCTGATTACATAAGGGTTACAAAAACACTTAGGACATTTGGGTGGTTCCACGTCGGGTATTAAAGGCACTTTATTTGAGGTGAGATGTTTTATTTATCTTAGGATTTTTTATAGGATGACTCATTTACTTACCAACCTGAAAATAACAAACAACAAACGATACATACACAACACAAGCAAAAAAAAATGTGCTAAAATAAAAATAAAACTCAAAATTAATTACCTTATTAATTTTCTCAACTTTCAACACAGCTAGTACATCCTTAGGATCGTTATCCTGAATAACGCCAACAAAAATGTTAAAAAAGCGACTAAATGTAACTACGCTGCTGTAAATGGACGAAGCCAGGGAGAGATAAGAATTTCAAATATTACCAAAAACAAAGGTCTTTATTTTTGTATGCTCGCCATTTATAAAAAAACGCAAAATCGTAGTACCTTCGCATTTTTTTCAAAATGGTAGATTTATTATGATTCTAAACCGTGATTTGGAAATAATACAGTCCTGGCTAGGTTCATCATACAAATTAAAGTGGAAAATGCGCAAACTAGAATAATAAAGCTCGTTACACACTTGAAACGATGAAATTAGGTGTACCTACATAGGGTTATTGTTGAAGAGAATAATTTCAGAATTCATATACCAAACCAATTCCAATGTCAATCCAAAACCCAAAAACAATGCATAAAAGAAATCCCCTTACACCACAGATATCTTTATTTAAAAATGCACTTGAATTCCTGAATACTAGATTTTTAAAGTATTTTTCAAAATTTGACCTATTTCCTAAACTAATTGATCAGAAATATTTTCAAAAATAACCCTTCTGAATGCTGATGTAATAGTGATCATGATTAGATAAGTGAAAGAGTACACTCATGTGACTGTGATAGAATACACACTCTTTTAATTAGGCAATTAATGAAAGGCCTACAGTTATAACTGGAATTACATACTTCATTTAATATTTCTAATAGGTTTTTCCCAAGCACTGTAAATTATAATGAAAGAAAGAAGAAAATGGTTGAAAATAAAATAATGAAAAATATAATTAAATACAATTCTCATCTTTGGCATTTTACTACAACATTGACAGCGCGGTTGGCGCAGTGGTCGAGAGACCGACTGCTGCGTTGCGTGTCGCAGGTTCGATTCCTGCACGGAGCAAATATTTGTACGATCTATGGATAATTGCTCCGGGTCTGGGTGTGTGTGTGCTTGTGAGATTAAATGTTTGTAAAACGCACCCACGATACAGGAAGAAATTCCTAGTGTGGGGCAAAGTTTTAATATAACGTAATAAAAAAAAAATAAAAAAAATACAACCGAATTGAAACCTCCTCCTTTTTGGAAGTCGGTTAAAAAACATTTGTAAATATCATCATCATCAGAAAGAAGCAAATTAAACAAATTAAAATTGATTTTACAAATCAACTAAAAACAAATATTCTAAATCAAACATTACCTACCTATGTGTAACAAATATTCATACCCTAAAAAAACAAAAGACCCTTTAATAATAACTTACACTCATGCGTATAGTTTGGTGATGGAATCTCAGGCTATCAACCTCCATCTTCAAAAGACTCCTTGGTTTCTTCGGAGCGTCACCAACCGGCAAACAGTCTATGATATTCTCGCTCAGATCCTTTGGTTTAAACTGTGGATGTTCGCAGAGTAAAGGAGATAGAATGATTATTTCGTATTCGCAAGTTGAAGTTTCCTTGAATGAGTATACTTCGTGTTTTCCATGAGTATAGCAAACATACAGGACTCTTGTTAGGCGCGGTTTGCCGCTTAGATCACAGACGGTGCCTGAAATGTAAATAATATAAAATAAGCATTTTTTTATAATTTTTGTTGGGGGGGGAGGGGGTGTAGACACAATAACACAACGTACACACAAGCTCGTATATTGGACTGACGCAGCAGCCAAGAAATAATAGCACTAGGGTATTTTCTATAATGTGGGTGGTATACGCATCTCACTATCTAACAAAAACCGATTACCCACATAACAATTTGTTAAAAAAAGTAGTAGAGATCCACTACCGCACAACAACTTTAAGACAAGTTTAGGTTCGTGCAGGTGAAATAGTAAAACAAAATTACCTAGGAAAAGCTTTGTCTAACAAGGAAAAGTAGATTTGTCATCAAGAGATCAAAATGTAGGCAGAGAACATATAATAGTACAGTGGTGGTTGCTCCACTGACAAAACAAAAACATCTTTTAATATTTAAAATTTCTGATAAGATACCCAGAACATACCTTCATCCAAAACCATTTCTACAGAAGGCAACTTGGCACCATCAACCTTGGTCATCCTGTATGGCTCCTTGGTTTCTTGTGCAGCCTTCACATCAGCCTCCAGCTTAGCATGCTTGTCTGAACTCCAGTGACCCAGGTAATATTCCTGGGTTTTTACCTGTTTACCTGGAAATATTGTGATAAGATTTATTCAGTTCCTATTTAAATTATGGTGGAAAAAAGGGAAGCAAATGAACAAAGACTTAAATTTTGGTTTTACAATGCAACACCTATTCAAATTAAATCATTTATTTGCATAAATCAGGTACAGAAAGCTGGTAGAAGATACATAATAATGTTCGCTGAATTATAACCCTGAAGAAGGTGTGCAAATTTTCATTAGTTTAATTAGACATAGTTAACATGCAATGTAACTGTAAGTTTTTTTTTAAATATAGTATGACAAATTATAATTATTTAATTTATTATATGTAAAACATTAAACTGCCTCGTTGGTTTAGTGGTCCGTAGCGCGACTGCTGAGCAGGAGGTCTCGGGTTTGATTCCCGGGTTGGGCAAAGTGTTATTGAGTTTTTCTGTTAGGAAATTCTCAGTAGCAGTAGAAGTTTGGAAATGTGCCTGGTTGATGGCAATAGGCTCACCACCTATTGGACTTAATAACAGCATTGGTGAAATGTGGGTGTACAATTGTGTACACCTCTGCCTACCCCTTTGGGGAATACAGGAGTGATGCTATGATATGTTAAAACAATAAAAATAATAATGGTAATAGTCCAATAATTCATTAAATGTCACATAATTACATTCAACTTTGTTTTGGTAGATTTCCCATCTCAAAAATAGGGTGTCTTGCCCAGACAAGATGGGGAAATTAATGGATTTAAATTATGGCAATTGATGAATGTGAAGATGTGGTCACAATATATTGAGGCACGGGAAGCCTCACAAAAAAAACTTGTTAAATAAAATGTTAGTATTCATTCAGAAACAGTTATTACCTTCTCTTTCTTCATGATATTGTCTAATATATCTGCCATGACAAACTTCATAGCTCCAATAACTCTCCAACCGATATGAGCATATCTTCTGCGAGAACAGTGGCTTTAAGAGGCTGATTGGAGAGGGCCCATTGTAATCCTCAATGTTAGTAGACTCTTTTGCCCGTAACTCAGGTAAACGGCATTCATATTGCTCCTTATTTGCTGTTGTTACTTTTAAGATTTCTTTTTTGGGTAGCTAAGTGAAAAAATATATATAAGTTTTGTTTTAAAAATATTTAATGAAAGAAAAGAAAAAGAAAAGACTTTTATTCAACACGGACACAACGACAACACAACAAAGAATAAAAAATAATAATACTTAAAAACAAATCAAAAACACAAAAAAAAAAACATTAAAAAGAAAATAATGCTGTCAAGTATGCCCATGCCGAAAGGGCAGCCAACTCAGCATTTGCTGGGCGCAGAGAGCCCAGCGCTGATTTTCAGTTGGTACCCCCGCAGTGACGCACGGACGAAGGCAAGCCATAAACAAAATTAAATACTAATATATTGATATAATAAAAATATAAATAAGAGGAATACATATTAAAAATGTGTTATTAAATAAATAGTCAATAAAAAATATGTTGAATACTTAAAATAAACAATAAATGTAAGTATAGTTAAATAAAGTACAGTAGTAAGCAATACAACGGCGTAAACTTCCGGTTTTCAGTTATATTTTATAGCCGGTATAGGTCAGATCAGACTTAGTGACATTTTTACTCGTATTTTCTATTGATCACATTTTTAACGGTCTTTGGGCAGAGTACACGCATGGCGAAATCGTTTTACATACTCATGGGAAGGAATTTTTATTACATTAAACATTAATTAAATATACAAATTGAAATAAAATATAATAACTATAGGTACTAGCGAATTTATACAGGAACGCCTGTATAAATTCGCTGGTCACTGCTGCAAATCACTCAATCATATGTCCCTGGGACTTAATTTATCGGTAAGTGCTCCAAATAGTAAAATAGAAAATGCATAATCAGAAATATATAATAATTAATTAATTAAATAAAAGATTTATCCACATTAATGTTGTTGTACTCCATTTGAGAGGAAATAATAAATAATTTCAGTTTTAATTTAAATGTATTTTTATTTTTATTTTTATTTTTAATTTATTAGAATAACATTTATTTTATTGCTTTTAAGTAGGTACTGTGTCAAGATAGGGATAAGATTATGTTAAGAGAAGAGTTAAGGTAACCTTAGGTTTGCACAAAAATTATAATATATTCTAAGCAGCAATAAAAGCCATAAAGCCTTGAAGATTTCTCTTGAATTTTACCCTAGGCTTACTGAATACATTGCAATACGTGGCTCAGTCTTAGTAATAGTTTGTATATGATACCTCCAGTTTATTGACTTCTCCATCAACTAGATGCTGAATATCCTGACTGCCGGGCCAGTTGATTCCAAATAGTATGCTATCATCAAATCCTTTGAAGTCATGCTCAATACCCAAAGCTAATTTCACAATACACAAACACAGCACCCAAATTCGGCTCATTTTACACGTTTAGATGTCCATAATAAAAGAAAACTTATATTTAATCACTATTTGAACTAAATACTGCAATCGCAAACAAATTATGACATGACAAAATTTTAAAGTAACTACTAGTTAGGATGAATACGAATAAATTAGCACATCTTATTTTGGTAGAGTAATTCCTGAAATGAGTTGGAAAGCTGTCATTTGTCAAACACTATTGATCGCGTTCATGAATACTTATGAGTCCTGAGACCATGTATTTATTGCTCTTATTTTATTACATATTGTAATATTAGAGTGGCTAAACTAATAATTGCATTGTAATCGGTCATTTCTTATAATTACGCAACTATGATTATATTCGTAAACAATTCATTTTGTATAATACGCAGCTATAAAATAAAACTACTCGTATCTAAGCTTGAATCTAGAAAATAGATACTACCCATCTGTTCTCTATGCATGACTAGTATTGCAAGATTGGAAAGAAATCACTCCCCATTAGGCGGTTTTAAAACATATGGGTTAAAAAAAAACATAACAGATTTAACTCTGAACTGCATACGATGCGACATACATTATTTATCGGATCCAATATTTAATAAATAGATTACCTATTGTAGTGGTTTTATTTTCAACTAGCTGTGCCCCGCAGTTTCACCCGCGTATAATTATAATTACCTACACACCCAATTTGTCTCTTCTCGCCATTACTCAGTCCTCATCGGGCGTCCAGGCTAGTCTATATGTATTAACTCTGCGTCTAGGCTTGTGATGATGGCTTGTTGGCGCGGGTATTGAAATATTTTTATATTGCATTATCTCCTAAACTATGCGTCCAAATAATATGCAATATTCAGGGCAACATTTTTCTTCATAAAATTGTCTTAATGATGAAGTAACTTTCGTTCGTAAGGATTATTATGCAATTCTTATTAATAATGCTCATAAATCACGATTAATTTTTGGCACAAAATACCGTATGGTGGCTTATGTATTAGAGATAGGAATTTGGCAACGCGGTTTTTTTTTTTAGATGTACTAAAGACTATTTTGTAGGATATTATATTTACATATCACTAACGATTACGGCAGCGCACGCAGAGAAAGCAGTTCGGCGGTGCTTTTTCTTCCGACTTACTTAACATAAATTAGTATTTCCAGAGATTAGCGCTCTTAACAAACAAACAAAAATACTTTTCCGCTTTTTAATATTAGTATAGATAGTTTAGATTCTGAGCAATGTTTTCTACCGGATTAATTTCGTAGAGTGTGCAGGAGCTTCATAACTTTATTCCACCCTGCCCTTTTTACTACAGTACAAGTATAAGGACAGCACACTACTTCCCGTTCCTCGTGGAAACTACAAAAAATCGTAGGCAACGATTTGGATCCATATTCATAATATGTACTGTTGCCCAAGTTTCCTGTCCGCGTCCGTGTTTCTTATAAAATCCTATATAGATATATTCTAGGCTAGAGTGAATTTTTTATGGATTTACGTGCTCTATCCTCGGCCACGCCATCGCTTATCATCAGGCGAGTTGGTGGCCAAACGTAGAGCCATATTGCAAAAAAGGATCTGTGGGGGAATGGAAGATTTGGTATTTGCCAAGTGCCAACACTGCTCATGACTAATGTCAAGAAGATTTTATAGAGTATAGACATTGAGTTGAAGTTGTCAGCTTCAGTATCAACTGTCATGAGTGTCACTGTCAAGTCTTTGTAAATTTTGTAAAAATGGCGTTCAGCTTTCCAGCCTTTTCTTATATTATAGCGTTAATAGTTGACGCATTCCTAATATTTTTCTCAATATTCCACGTTATCGCGTTTGATGAATTAAAAACCGACTATAAAAATCCAATAGACCAGTGCAATAGTTTGAACCCGGTGCGTATTTATACCTTGGCTGTGCAACCAAAGTTCACAGGAGTTCAGTCGCTAACTAACCTATTTTTTTTTCTATTTCAGTTAGTATTACCGGAGTACTTACTGCATTTATTAATAAATCTACTGTTCTTATTGTCAGGAGAATGGTTTTCTCTGTTAATAAACATTCCATTGATCTTGTATCATCTACACAGGTATTTATTATAAACAATATTTAGGTTATGTTATGATAATGTCTAAGGACAAGGTCTCTAGTAGGAACAATGGATTGGCACCTTGAATAAGTATTTGAGCGGAATATAAATAAACCGCGGAGCAAACTGTATAGAATAATTTGAAGAACTGTGACATCAGCATAAATTTGAAAATCATGCTGCAGTTTATCAAAATATAAATTAATTTTTCAACCACTAAAATATATATAAAAAGATTCAATTTAAGCTACAGCAATTATTATCCTATATTAAACCTATGTAATGGCTAGTAAATCAATATGTTCTTATTTCAGATACTACACACGGCCAGTAATGTCAGGCCCAGGCTTGTATGATCCCACAAGCATCATGAATGCTGATGTGTTGACGGTCTGCCAAAGAGAAGGCTGGATCAAGCTTGCATTTTACTTATTATCATTCTTTTTGTATCTTTATGGGTAAGCACTCTTAAATAATCTTATTTTGATATTTATGATCTATATGATGTCATCCAAACAAATTTTGACAATGGCAACATTTTGTTTGCATAGCGGCATTCTTTGAAATAGCAATGTAAGACAGGTTTGGCCTTTAAAGTTCTGTGGGCGTAGCTCAGAATACCATTAACATTCTTTTGGTCATTATGTCTGTGGTGAGGTCATCTATCAATACAGTCTCTTGTAGTCAAGTTAAGGCCCATATATTAAAATGGTTTGATGTCCCATTGTACATATTCAAATATGTACAAATTACACCCCTTAACCCTCTGGCTCACTCACATACAAATACGTACTTCATAACAATAAATATCTATTGTGTCTGCTAATGAGCGAGCCAACAGCTTAGGACTCCTAAGGATAAACATAAAATGATACTGTTTCATTCATTGAGGGTTGACGTCAGGCAGGAGGCTGGTCATAATAATTAATAATTATAAAAAAAAAAAAAATTACATGCGACAGCAGGTACTTTCAAAAATAATTAGAAAGTGGAAGAGGAATTCATGCTGCACTGACCCCAAATAAATTGATTTATGATGACGGTTTCATTAAAGTTTGTCCCGAATTTATGCACAAGATCTTGAGATGATGGTGGTAATGTGATATACAGTTGCTGTGATAAACAGTTTGAATCATGGCCATAGCCAGGGATTTATTTGGGGGAGTTTTAACCTCAAAACATTTTTTCATTGGGTGTTTGCCCCCTTTTTTCCACATATGGAACTTATGGAAATTTTATATCACTTGTCTGTAATTTCAGGGGGTTTTGAACCCCTGAACCTACCACCTCCTCCCGGCTAGGACCATGGCCTGAACAAACTTAATCCATTGACTCAGTGACCCAATGAGTCTTGGCTTCAATGTGAGACTTGACTAAAATGACTACTAATTATGTTAAACATCTCACACTGGATTTATATATTACTAGCTGTGCCACACAAATATTGTTCTGCCATATAAATTTTCTGGATAGGGCCACCCTTATCACCTAAGGGTATAAAAATAGCCTACAACCTATTCTAGACCTACCAAATATACACAAAAAAAATCATAATAATCGGTCAAGCCTTTTTGGAGGAGTTTAATAACAAACACAGTGGCACAAGATTTTTATATATTTAATATTCTAGCCTGTTGCCAATGTACATGCCTACAGTATATATGTTACAATATTGATGTAGTAATAAACTTTAATAAGCACTTGATAAGAAGCTATCATAGTTGCTGCTCATAAAAGTACATTGACATGCTTTTATTCAATTATTTACTTTGTTAAAGTGGTTGTAAAGATGTGTGTAGTTTTTGAATTGAGGTTAGAATGATTTTCCATACATAAGTATTTTAGAATTGGAACTATCCAAGTGTCCATTAAAAGAAAGAATGTAGATTTCCTAATTTCAATTATATTCATTTAGTATTGTCTATTATTGGCCTTCAACAAACTCACAGGCTAACTACATATTGTGAGTAGGTAGGTAGTTAGGTACTTTATTTTAGCACTATTTAAATATTGTTATTTACAATCCAATTGTAACATTATCCTCTTCCTGAGCTGTGTTTATCAATGAAGGTCATTCAAATAATAGGTATTTTCAAGGTCAGCGACAGTTAATGGCCCATTAGTCTTGACAAGTAATTTCATTGTAAGAAAATTGCGCACATATCTTTTGTTTAAATTTAAAGAATACTAAATATCTTTAAAAGTAATTTATTCTGAAGTATAGTGAGTATTTTACACATAATTGGCATTTTAAACTCTTTGAAAAACAATGAATACCTAGTAAACATTTTGACGAATGGAGATTGAATTAGTTTTGTTTACTTAAAATGAACCTTTAGATTTGTTTTTTCTTCCTCAGGCATTTGTATGTTTTGCTATCTTCAGTTATTGCATTTTGCAAAATACCTATCAAGCCTTTCCTTTTTTGGGAGATATAACATTTTGAATCATGAAAATATTACTAAATTCTGGTAATTTTAATCTTTTCTTTCCTATATTCATTTTTATTCAATAAAATATGCAAAAACGCAAATCACTAGTTTCAAATAAAAAAAACATATTTTATTTGAATTTGACTTCCGCAGTATACATAATTTTAATAGATATAAGATTTTTTAAATAGTGCACTCCTTCCAATAAATTAAATAGAACAATAATAATACGTAAAGGATTTGATAATAGGAACTGAACATGACCTATATGGTAAATGAGAACCTACTTACCGATTCTCTATTAGCCTAATATGACCTATATGGTAAATGAGAACCTACTTACCGATTCTCTATTAGCCTAATATGGATACCCTTTCTAGACCCAGTGACCTACATTTAAGGCACAGCAATTATTTAACTATTGTCACAGCTATTGGGTCTTCTTTATAGAAAATGAATGTGTTAATTTAACAAAAATTGCATTAAACACAGGGCACACATAAAACTGTTCAATAGCTGATTTGTGTTGATTCAGCACGACAATGCAGTAATGCTGAATTGTTACTTGAACAGTAGTATTCACTTTTATTCCAGTTACTGGATTATAGTGCTAGATTGCTTAACTGGATCAATGTAAATCAGCCTTTAGTATCTTAACTATGTGAATCCCTATAAAAAAAAAATTGGCTGCAGGTCGGATTATGGGACTTTAATTTGCTGACATTCCATGCCGTCCTGTTTTACGCATTTTATTAGAACCACGAAAAAATAACTTAGACTTAAAAGAATTTGTTGGTTGAAAATGGTAATACTATCTAAACTTTATGAACCATGCTTTACACAATATAAATTAATTGATTTCATGGTCTCCAAAATATTGATGAGACAGGCGAAAGACTGTCCCTTAGAAGAATTTTATTATGTCCAGAATTTGGAACAATCCAATTACGTTGAAAATTGTGTATCTGCTTCCAATGTAACCAATCTGCCTAGCCTTATCCCAACTATGTTTTCGTGAGCTAACAATCAGTATTTTACATGGGGCGACTGCCTATCTGTACTCCACTACCCGGTTACTGGGTAACAATGTCCATTTCCATTATTAGGGCCATAATTGTTAATTAAAATGAAATAAATTTATTCTTAATTATTAATTAACCACCTATTTTATATTTGTTTCAGAATGATTGTAGTGCTTATCGCGGCATGAAACATCGAATACGTTATTAACTCGTTCCAATAAGTCATAATTAATTTATTGTTAGCGCCCTGCGGTTGTATCGTGTGTCCGATGAACAAGGAATGTTGTATAGTAATTGTAACTTCGCAGTATTTTGATAATTAAAATTATTGCATAACTTCTTGTTTAATTTTTAACCCATTAATAGTTTTTGTTTTTTCAGCATTATTATATTTACTTAGTTTCAATCATGATAATTACTATTATAGTTGTTTTCATAATCTACTAAAGCTTAGCTATACCTACAGCTCTTGTGGTGAAGTAGAATTTGTTGTATAATGCTCTTCAAGCCACAGATGGGATCTGTTGGATGGCAAGTCAAAGGTCGCAGGTTCGAACCAAGGCATGCACCACTGAGTAGGTCATGAAACCGTGAAGAAAACATAGAAGCCAGCAGCCCTGAAAGGTATTATCGATGGTGTAAATGTCGGACATCTATGTAGGTACAGAGGGTGGTTTAAATTCTAACGCTAGGTTGCTCACCAATCTTACCATGAGATCTGACGATGAGCGTGGTTGTGATGTACGTAGGTACTTGTGCTATTTATATAGAACAAATATGTCTATCTTAGAATTATGAAATCAGAAATCATCGTACGAATGTGCTCTATTTACCTATTCCGATAACTTCAATCTTGATAGCCACACATTTCACAACAGATAGATAATATAACATTTTGTTTTTGAGTCTGGACGGTACCTTTTTTATTATTATTAATAATAATAATAATCCTCCTGACCGTATTTCGGTCACGGCGGCCAATCTCCACAGAAATGAGCCAAGTACGCAAGAGATATTATAGCGCACAAGTGTATGCTGAAACACAGGTGTACTCCCTCTTCCTTCACTCTCCTAGTCCAATGGGATGGCCGTCCGACACGACCGGAGAGAGATCGGGCAGGACCGACGCAAAGCCTTACGTGCTCTCCGAAGCACGGGGGTGTCACACCACCAAACTCCGGGCTACTACTGAGAATTTCCTAACAGAAAAACCCAATAACACTTTGCACGACTTGGGAATCAAACGCAAGACCTCATGTTCAGCAGTCACGCTTGGGACCACTAGATCAAAGCATAGCAAAGTCGATGAAACCACTAGATGCTCGCTGACCTATAGGGAGTGTTGGATAAGCCTCCTAGGAATAGTACAGGCCCCATACCACAAGGAGCCACGGGTCTATGCCCCAAAAAAAAATCATGTGTGATACCATCTACCATCCAAGAGAAATATCTACGTAGTACTTAATTATTCTAAAAATAAGCGCCTGAGCTAGCCACACCACTTTAGGATGTTGCAAGTTGACAACACCACAAACAATCAGGGGCCTCTGTTCACATTTGTTTCAGGCACCCCACGCTGGCTTCATCCTGCACTGATAAAAACACGTTCTGTCTTAGGATCTTGCGCACTGTTTGGAACACAACACTACAAAAGAGCAGTGTTATGTCACTGCTAGAAAAAAGCAGTGTTATTTCACTACGATTTTCTGAAAGGTGGAACTGCTTCTTTCCCAGCGGACAGGTCTAGTTTATCGGAGCCTTTTTACCTCTCTTCCATTACCTAACAAAATTATCATTTCAAAATAGGTTAATTGTTTGTTTACATACAATATATCGTCACATACTTCCCTGACCTAGTTAAAATAACAAAATTTTGGCAAAATGACAATATCCGAGTACGAAAACGTCGATACAATTTGGAGCAACACTATTTGAATGAATTATAGACCGGTCGACAGAAATGAGTATTTGTGGAAAATAAACAATTTACTGGTTAAAATAAAACTCAGAAGATAAATAATCCCTGTACTAGATCACAGTACTAGGATCTATGGTAGGTATAGGTAAAATTGAACTATACCCATTGTTATGTAGGTATTTTGTAGAATGTAAATCAAAATACTCGCAGGAGACCCGGCTTTTTAAACATTTACCTACATCTTGTTTTAAAACGGCACATAAAAAGAGCTTACAGGATTCGATTTAAATTCGGAAATTCGGATGAATGAAGGTTTTGTTATGATAAGATATTATACAAGCAACTGCATGGCAATGCAATGTATCTAGGTACCAAAGTTTAATGATTGCTGATAAATTACGGAATGAGATGCAAGTCAACTACCTACATACGTAGCGATATTCCATTTGTATAGACACACATACAAATGTTTTTGGTTTGGCGTAATATTTATATGGTAATTTAATTGTACTGTGGAATTTCTTCACCTAACTATACTTATATTTCTTTTACCGAAAATCAAGTTATGATAATGCGACATTAATTATTAAATTAATTACATCACGTTGTGAAACCAGAAATCGCAGGAGTTATGAAAGAATTTGCTTTCACATAATCAATTTGTGGACTGTTTTATTATTAAGTTACTTCTGTTGTATATCAAAATGTTCGCTTAGATTACATTATCCGAAAATGTTAGTTCGCCAGTTAACATGACCATAAAGTGACAACACAAATTGTATTTATCAGATAAAAACAAAACTTATCTCGTTAACCTAAAACAAGCAAAAAATAAATAATTAAATAGGTAATCGTATGATTACGTATTTGTGATATCTCTGCGCATCGGAGCACTGGCAGTATCCTCTGAAAACTGGTACAAATCAGTCCACGAAATGTGTGTGCTCGCAATAATTCTTACTGTCGCGGCCGCGTTACAAAATGTTCAATCCGCAAACATTTTGGGGATTTTCCCACACGTAGGAAAGAGCCATTTCATGGTGTTTGAACCATTGATGAAGGATTTAGCTAAACGAGGAAATCAAGTGACTGTAGTGTCCTTCTTCCCCCAAATGCATCCTCCTGCGAATTATACTGATGTCAGCCTCCGAGATATAGCTGAACCAAGAGTAGAGGCAGTCAGTTTGCAAGAGTTTTTTATGCCGAATAAGATCATCAGCGTCTTGGGTTTGGAGAAGTTTATGAGACAGATAATTACCTTCCAGCCCTTACAACACATGGCTAAGAAGATTTGCTCTGGACTTGTTGAATTACAGCCTTTAGCCAATATCTTGAAGCAAGATTATGACGTCGTGATAATGGAAAACTTTAACAGTGACTGCATGTTTGGACTTTTTCATGTTTATAAGTTAAAAGCGCCTGTTATATCCCTGTTATCGTGTCCACCGCTGCAATGGTCTTCTAACCGCATCGGTGTGACTGACAATCCGTCGTATGTGCCAACAATTTCTTCTGAATTCAGTTCAAGAATGTCGTTTATGCAAAGACTTGAGAATTTTGCTATGGATGTGTATTTTAAATTGTGGTTTAGATATACGATTCAGGTGAAAGAACAAGATATTATTGAGAAGCGTTTTAAAAGAAAGATACCTGATTTGGAAGTGTTGGCTAGGAATACGACCATGATAATGGTGAATACGTTTCACAGTTTGAATGGTGTGCGTCCTCTTTTGCCTGGTGTTGTTGAAGTTGGGGGAATGCATTTAGGAAATAGAAACGTACAACCTATACCGCATGTAAGTATATTTTTGAAACATAATTATTTCATCCCACTGTCTCTCATTCCCTTAAATTTCATGGGCAATATTTATTATGAACATTTTCTTCGAATTGAAATAATATCTCGTCTCGTTCATCATGGAATATGGTCTATATTTATCTTTGCTGTATAGAAACAGATAAATGTAGCCAGAATATGATCTGTGTCCAACGGTAACGGGGTAACGGGAAACAAAATTGCCCATTCATCTTAATAATCATTCTCGCCGAGAATGTTATACGTACCAACTATATATTTTACGTGATTACTTTCCAACTTACTAATATTTCTTGGTACTTGCAAAATACACAAGAAGTTGAAGTTAGCTTCATTTTATTATGGAAGAACAGAGATATCTATTTATTTTTATTAGTTTGTATAATATGTACTGAGCCGTTGCAAATTTTTCAATAGACATCTCAAAGTATTAACTGTTCTGTAGGCTCTGGCAGCTTATGACAGACAAAGAGACCACTAAAGTAACGTAGTAACTATTAAGAGTATGTGACTAAAGTGCGGGATAAGGCACATGGCCTGCGATGGCTCGATCACATCGTTGTACAAATGGATGAAAGGGTCCTCTTCAATACCAGTAGCTGGTTAAGGTCGAAAAGGATTTACGCTAGCGTCAGATACCAGAATGGCACACAACCGCTCAGTGCCGAGAACGGTGGCGTCTTTTGTTATCGGGGCCGCCATTGTAGTAAAAAAGTAAAAGTAAGTGACCAAAATGAGATGTTAAGTGCACGTCTATGGTATCCATTTTAGATTGACAACACCTTTATCTCGTCGCAGCAAGGGCAGTTTTCATAGTTCAAGTGTTACAACTATCTAGGTAAATCAATTTTTTTTTTCTTTATTACTTAGGGCTCAGTCCTCAATAATTAAATAACAATCTAGCCACTTAGGCTAATAAGAAATTTTTATCTCACTTGATTTGCTACGTAATATATGTATATTATAACTAAGAGTAATGTTCATTGCACATTCTTAGAGTCTGATAAGATGAAAACACTTTGTTCGTGTGTTTTATGGTTATAACACTTCACAGATTTAGCTTAATTATTCACTAATATTCACTACACTTATTAAAATGGTTTAGTTCTGTTTAGTCTTCGCACAATGTCCGTGTTATCGAGCAGTTGGATTGCCTCGACATTTACGTGGTGATGAAGTCTACGTTCGTGCGCTTTAGCAAATTTTTGTATGGTTTGGTTGACGAATTCCATTTTAAGATCGCGATGGAGGTCCTCGTTTCTTATATACCAGGGAGCGTTGACTATATCCCGAAGTACTTTATTTTGTAATCTTTGAATTATTTTAATATAGCTCTGTTTAGTACAGCCCCAAAGTTGAATGCCATACGTCCAAAAAGGGACTAGAATTTGCTTATATAATAATAATTTATTTCGTATTGAAATCTCTTAATTGAGGACATTATAAATATACGTAACAGTAAATGTATCCGT
This sequence comes from Xylocampa areola, assembly GCA_935421205.1. NCBI lineage: Eukaryota > Metazoa > Arthropoda > Insecta > Lepidoptera > Noctuidae > Xylocampa > Xylocampa areola. Next base: position 17,583,906 of record OW285207.1, read on the forward strand.
GTTAATAGATAATAGTTCGTTCGATACGTTTTATCTCGTATTTTCTTGGTCTAGGTCGTGAGTCACGGCCCTTTACTGCGTTCTCGGTCTAGGTCGGTGGTTTATAGTTCCAGTAATCGATCGGTAATCATAAATATACCTACATAAGTTAACTATATGGCTAAGCAATTTCTATCCTAAGCTACTATCTTAAATCGTTGTTTAAGTATCCTTTGCCTACAAAAAATCTCGGTGATTCTTATTAATTTATAACACGCTGTACGCACAAGGGATTATAACAAGTCAGTGGTGAGTTAACTGGTACTTATTGGGTAGGGTTCAAGCCATATTTTTTTTATTTTTTTTTATGTCGAGAAATGCCCTCGCATACCGCTCTGACACGGGGAGACAGGGCGGTTATGTGGGACTCGAACCCACTTAAACTCCACAGTATACCTCCTCAGCTGCTTGAGGGCGGGACGCGGGAACGCTCTCGAACACAACCGCGAACCCACCCGCAGCCGTCCGTTGCCGGACTCCCTCACGGGGTTGGGTATTGCACCCCCCCGCTACGGCATGCCGCAACCACCTCGGAGACCATGTGCAATGGGCGCCAGACGACCCCGTGTCTGGACGCCCAAGGTCCCCTGCGACGGGTCAGGTCTGTGGCCGCCGCCTGTCACTACGGCCGCAGAGGATAGGGAGAGCGGCGCATCGACATACCGGCACTCCTCTCCCACCGCGGCCCCCATCCCTCAGCTGCGGTGCCACCCATACGACGCCGCAGCCCACCTCAGTTGCGACACCCCCCATAAGGCCCGCAACCTACGCCGGCGCCGCTCCAACATGGGCTTGAAGGCAAAGCCCTGAGGAGCGGCCCTCCTCGGGTTCCGGTAGCTTCACCGTGGGTGACCAAACCACGGCTACTAGAGCCCCCCACCACGACAAGGTGGAACCCCTGGGGTGGGGGGGGGTAGGCTTCAAGCCTGCGACTTTGGACTGGTCAGGCCAACGATAATATTTGTAGGCTACGTACTGCTTACGGAGACAGTCAGATGGATCCTTATGAGACATTTTTAGATTAGACGGAAAACTGCATATTGCACAGGTTTAACGAGCGTTTGCCGACCTCAGATCACAACGGAAATTGGTAAAACAATAACATATCATAGCCTCACGCCTGTATTCTCCAAAAGAGTAGGAGGTGTACACAGTTGTAAACCCACATTTCACCAACGCTGTTATTAAGTCCCATGCAATAGGTGGTGACCCTATTGCTATCTACCGGGCACAATTCCAAACTCCGGGCTGCTACTGAGAATTTCCTTATAGAAAGACTCAATAACACTGCCTGACCCGGGAATCTAACCCGAGACCTCATGCTCCGCAGTCACGCTTAGGACCATTAGACGGACGAGGTAGGTATTTTTAATTATTGTTGAATATTTAAAAAAAAGTGGTTAGGAAATAAAGTTATCTACGATTTTTTAAATGTAATAACTTTAACGTAATTTTTAACCTAATGGTTAAAAAAATTAATATGATATAATTATTCCTAAATTACAACAAAAATACAGTTTGAACATACTTCTTAAATTACTTTATTTATGAGTCGAGAGACACGTGCATAATACATAATAAAAATACATATATATATTATATACGTAGGTATCTTGTTCCTTTATTTTGCACGTGTATATTTGAAACACATGATAAACAACCTAAATTAATAATAATCCTTATACCTAAGTAGTACCTAGTATAAATAACATCCATTTAAACAAATCAAACAATTTATGATTAAATTCATTCTCATAAAACGTATATTTTAAATGTATAGAAGGCGCTTAAATTCCTTGAATGGCCCCCTATTCGCGTGATGCAGTGGTTCATTTAAATATTATGTAAACTTAATTAAGTATTATAGCTATAGTAATTTAATTAGTAACATATCGATCGGTTTCGTAGTAACTAAAGGTTAATAACCCCGCTGTGAACTCTAGTTCCGTACAATCAGCAACATAAGTACATTGATATTACGTAATTTTCCAGTAAATTTATTTAAGTAATTATTATGCATAATTTGAGTTAGTAATATTTACATAAATGCGTTCCGAGGGGTCAGGCAGAGAAGTATTATGGTACACACATATCACCATCGCAGTTATTAAGATATAGGTGGTAAGCCTATTGCCATCTACCGGGCACAATGCCTGACTCCGGACTGTTACTGATAATTTCCTAACATAAAGTCCAATACCACTTTGCCTGATCCGGGAATTGAACCCACGACCTCACGCTCAACAGCCGCGTTTGCTACCACTAAAGAGCTTACATTAAATATTAATGACAATGCTGCTACTTTGAGTATACTCTAATCTAACAAAATCTGTCACGAAATCTGTGTTCGAGCTCAAAAGAGGTGTGTGAGGGCGATATGCGGTATACAAAGCACCGACAGTTGTAAACCTTTCTATAAGAATCTTCGTCTATTGACGCTCCCTTGTCTTTATGTGTACGAAGTAGTTTTATTTTTTAAAACAATTTTCATTTATTCGAAACGTAAAAGAGCACGCGGCACAAAAATAAAATAAGTTGTAGACAGCATAAAAAGTCAGTACCTATATAATAAGAATTTTCTGGGAATGGCATCTAAGCTATATAACAAATTATCGAATCCTATATTAAATAATAATAAAAATATAAATGTTTTTAAAAAGCAAGTAATGGATCTATTGATAAATAAGACGTACTATTCAGTAAAAGAGTATTTGTCGTATAGCAATACGTAGTCCTAGTATTGACATTTTGGCGTGTGCTTTCTAGGTCCGATTTATTATAAAATATTATACAAACATCTTGACATGTTTTGAATTTATTCATTTCTTTATTTGTTCCACTCTGTGTTCTATTTTGCATGCCTAAATTGGCAGAATATAGTGAACTGTGCATTCACACAACATCTTGTAATGTAATTTAAATGTACTATGTTCAGCAAAAATATAAAAATATATATAGGGTACTTCCGGTTGACCTAGAAATGCAATTTTGGTTAAAAAAAAGGTCTTACAGCACAAGTAAAGGGAAAATTACGAGAAAATAAAAAAAGTTTAAAATTAAGGTAAATTTTGGTACTTACAAGTTTACGCGAAAATCTAAATTTGCCCATATTTTTTTACACCTTTTTGATTTTTACTCCTAATAGCACTACCGACCTCAGTATCTGGTATAAATTTCATCTTGCTAGGTCCACCCGTTTATGAGAAAATTCTTGACAGACGGACAAGAAAGTGATCTTATATGGGTTTCTTTTTTACCTTTACAGGTAACCCTAAAAACGTATCAATCCAGCAACAGAAGTAGGTTAACATAAAAATGTTAACCTACTTCTGTTGCTGGCTGTACTACCTGACTTGTTCGTTCGACAAGGCTCAACTGTAAATCACTTTCTACAAAACAAGAGCAACAGTGAAATGTTCAGTCTATGGCATTGTTGAGCAAAAAATAATTAGCTTGCCGTTTTTTTGTTTGCCGTTGTTTTTTTTTTCTGAAAATCATTGCAGCCGTAGATTAAGTCGGCACCGGCCGAAAAGCATTCAAATATCTTTGAATTGATTCGAAATTGAAGAAAATGCAATACTGGATGTGTTATAACATATAGATACTCCTTCCGACCGTATTCCGGTCAGGGCGGCCTATCTCCACTGAGATTAGCCAAGTACGCAGGAGATATTATAGTGCACTATTGGTCTAGTGGTACTAAGCGCGACTGCTAAGCATGGGGTCTTGGTTTCGATTCCCAGACCGGGAAAAGTGTTGTTGTGTATTACTGTAAATTCTCAGAAGCAGCCCGGAGTTTGAAATTGTGCACGGTAGATCACCACCACTCACCACCTCGTACATGGTACTTAATAACAGCATTGGTGAAATGTGGGTGTACAATTGTGTATATCTCTGCCCTTCTTTATTCCCCATACAGGTGTGATACTATGCTATGAAACTTGTCATCATATACCTATATCATCTAAATACTTACTAATATTATAAAGCTGAAGTGTTTGTTTGTTAGGCTGAACGCGCTAATCTCAGGAACTACTGGTTCGAATTGAAAAAATATTTTTGTGTTGGATAGTCCATTTAACGAGGAAGACTATAGGCCATATAACATCGCAACGCTACGACCCTTATGAACCGAGCAAAAAGAAAAAGGCGGGTCCAACCGCGGGGCACATTTAGTAGAACATAAAACGAAATCGATTAACTATTTTTGTACATTTGTGGTTCCACACAGGCAGTGACTAACTGTATACCTTACAATACTTTCCATGTCCATCCAAGTGGACGTTAAAAGACATATAACCACAAAAAAGACGACAATAACGTCGTAGCAGAAATGTTCTAAAAACACAACAGAAGTGAGATAACCCTACGCACTAAATAGATTACGATGATACCTATTCTATTAGCGGTAAACGGGTCATCTATTTGAGGCTAATAAAGCGCTCGACATTAGAATGACCCAGTTGGCTATAAATCGAGCCTAACGCTATTCACAGCTGGTACCGACCTCCCCTTCTTATGTGTCTAGATTGGGGAGAAGATACTGCAGCAACACGCCCCTGTCTGTGATATGATGCCCATCTCATGAAGCACCATATTAACTGATACATCACCTTCCTTAATCCAGTCTTGACCATCAGATCAAGCGACTGTCTATCTGACCTCCACAACCCAGTTACTGGGTAACACGATATTTCGTGGTATGACTGGATGTCAGACTTTCAGGCCTCTGACTACCGTAAAAACTGTTATAGATCTTATTTTGACAACTGAGACCGACGGCTTAAAGTGCTCTCCGAGGCACGGAGGGATCTCGGTATGAAATGATGGTCACCCATCCACAGACCGTCCGCGGCAAGCGCAGCTTAACTTCGATCGATTGATCTGTGCGGCTGTTACTTTTCCACGAAACGGTTAAAAGATCCTACACTTCAAAATTTGCCGATATTTCTAATTTAATGCTTAAAAAACTGTAAATGTTGTGTTTCTGTTATAGACATGTCATTATACTCTGATCTCAAGTTCTAATGAAATAGTCTTGAATTGTCAAGTCATCTTGTACGTAAACTAAAACTAGTAAATTAGGTATATAGTTACAAATGATAAAACTCCAACTCGTCTTTCACGCTCGCAATTAATGTTATTCTGATATGACACTATTAATAACAATTTGAAGTAGATAGATAGATACGAGTACTATATTTGTACGCAAATAGACAAAAGACATGAAGAATTATCAAATCATAAAGCGATCCTATCGTTAAAACCAGCTTCTTCCAGAAACTGAAGGTTTCTTAATCATAGTTGACCTACTTACGTTGTTATTTTTGTATTTATTGGCGAATTTTGTGGCATTCTTTTAAAAATATCACTTAGAAATTAAATTAACAATGAAAGAAGCATTTCGCTTAGAATCGCTTAGAAATTTAATACATGGTCTATCTTTTTAAATGGTACAATAAGATATTCTAAGACTAAAAATAAATTAGGAAAAGAAAAAGATAGATAGAATAACCACGGTTGTGACTTGTAAGAAATAACATTAAAATTAATTTGAAATTTAAATTAAGGGCACGATATCTGTTTAAATACTTAATTAAATAATTAAAAATCTATTAAGGATAAATAAATACACTTGAAAGCTTGTGCGTTAATCTTGACTCCATAATACAAAATATAAAACAAATCTCCACTGGCTATGACCCGTATGACCGACACCAGTACAAGCTATTTACTTCAGTCAGAACTTATATAATCGCCCTTTGAACTAGAATAACATTCACCTAGCCCTTTAAACACGCTATCTCTAATGCTAATAGCTCAGCCCAGAAAACAGATGATCTGAAAATAGCACGCAACAGCGGACGGTCGCGTTTGGTATCAACACTCAACAGTACAGTTCCAACCGCGGCAAAGTGTAGACCGCCTACACGATGCGGGCTTTCGCTATAGTAATACTCGCGATCTTCGCCGTCCACAATGTAGAATCCGCGCGAATACTCGGCCTCTTCCCACACACCGGAAAGAGCCATCAAATGGTTTTCGACCCACTCTTAAAAACACTAGCCGAAAGGGGACACCATGTTACCGTGGTTTCGTTCTTCCCAATCAAAGATCCACCAGCAAACTACACCATCGTGAGCCTCGAAGGCATCGCCGCACAAGGATTGGAAGTTATTGACTTGTCGTTCTTCGACAACCAGAGCAAGATTCTTAGCGCATTAGGCATTGAGAAAGTTATCAAGCAGATTTTCGACTTTCAACCGCTGGCTGACCTAGCTTTAGACGTATGCTCGAAAATCGTAGATTTCCAGCCTTTAGCGGACGCTTTGAAAAAAAGTTACGATGTAATTTTGGTGGAAAATTTCAACAGTGACTGTATGCTCGGTCTTGCTCATGTTTATGGATTAAAAGCACCTTATATCGCGTTGTTATCAAGCTCCATGATGCAGTGGTGTCCAGATCGCATCGGGGTAACCGACAATCCCTCATATGTGCCAATACTGAGCTCAGAATATACTTCCAAGATGACGTTTCTCCAAAGACTTGAGAATACAATTTTGAACGCGTATTATAAGATTTGGTTCCGATACGCGATACAAGTGAAAGAAAAGGCTATTATTGAGAAGCGTTTCGGCAGGAGGATACCTGATTTGCAGGACCTTGCGAAAAATATGAGCATGATGTTGTTAAATACGTTCCACAGTATGAATGGTGTGCGGCCTCTTTTGCCGGGTGTTGTTGAAGTTGGAGGGATGCATTTGGATCACAGTAGGAAACCGATACCTCATGTAAGTACATAGAAATTCTCGCTTGATTGACTGCACACGTTCTCCGATTCGTCTCGCGTAACGAATGTACGTCGAACAACGGTGTCGACATGCGTTACATATGATTAACTTTGAAAATATTGACAACCGTGAAACTTCTATTAGGTATATGCGTGAAAATGTCCATTAACAAGCGTGAAATATTCATAAGGCTTATGAGTGTCGTACATTATTATTTGGTACACTAATTATTTTCTATACAATTTAAATTCTAAAAGACAACTCGTGATATTGTTTACTCAAAAGTGTAATGGTTTCGATTTTTGGTACAGAAATGGAATCCATTACCTCCGTATTCATAAAAGTGATGTAGGTCAGGTAGGTACCTAATAAAAAAAGATTCATAAGTTTTGACAAAAGAAATAGGTAAACATTTACCTTTTTGGTTCTTAATATTTCATTTGCCCTTGGCAATAAATTTTTTAAGCTGTTTTAAGGATGGCGGGGGGTAATTATTTAAAACGACGATCACTCGTATTGATCTTAATCAATTATAAGATTGTACAGATATATAGTATAGATAGTATAGAATTAATGGTGGGTGAGTAGGGTAAAACTTAAAAAAAAAAAGAATTGGATAGATGTTAGATAAAGGTTTTTATTAATACCTATAAACGAGCAATTCTTGTATATATATAATTTGAATCTCGGAAACGGTTCCAACGATTTTCATGAAGTTTAGTATGCAGGGTTTCGGGGGCAATAAATCCATCTAGCTAGTGTTGGCTTATCCAGAAGATAAACAACATGAATATGTATATTCCATTTTATTTTCCTTATAATGCGAATACATAATACTTAGCCAGTATCCCAATTTCTCAGAACCAGTTAATTTTAACTACCACACCATTTCTATAGGCTAAAATTCCCAGAGTCAATGACAGCTACCCCCTTTTTTTCGTTGTACAGATGAAATATCGTCATGGATACAAGTATTTTGAGTCATTTACATTTTGTCAACAGCAATTATTTTATAATTGTTAACACTAGGTTTCATTTTTAGAAAACGTCGTTGTACCAAGGTCATCCAGGTACTAATCTTTACAAAAGATTTATCTAACAATACTTCAGAATAAAAAAAAAAATTGCAAGACCTTCGACAATACTGAATTTCTTTTATCGTGTGGCTGATGAACATCTGGTCTTAGAGTTTAAGCCACCCCAAGTCTCTGATATGACCAAGATATGAAAGACAAGTTTACACACCATCGAGAACATCTCTCATGGCTGCTGGTTTCCTCACGATGTTTCCCTTCACCGTTGTAATCTGTTGGCTCATTAATTTACAGACACAATAGGTTTATTTACTTATTTATTTATCTATGCTATCACTTTTTACTACTAAACTAAAAATAAAATTAGGTAGGTACACAAAATAGTGTGCAATGCTACGTTGAATTACGATATACTTAAGAACATCTATGTTATTAGGAATTGCACTAATTATCGCGATAATAGAAGCGAAGTATAACGGAACTATATTACTTGTTATTAATTTGCAATCCAATCTGTATTAGAAAATGATTTTTTTTTTTAATTTTCTGAATGCGATTATTTTTTGTTGTAGTCTGACAAAGATTATTTAAATTTTTCGTAGCACCTTATTCAGGTAGCTTTGATTAGCAGGTAGATATATAATAACAATCAAAGCATACCTACGCAAACCCAAAAAAAACTATAACAATTTAAGATAAATCTTTGAAAAGCATTAACGCATGCTTAGCGAACTCTAAAGTTATTATATTAAATGGAAAAAGAATACAGAACAGGATTCGAACCTGCGCCTCCCGGATGAATACTCCAGGCGCTCTGACTTCTAAGCCATCTCGACCTCTGCTCACCACCGCGAATTCTTCTTCCATATTTTAACACGTCTTATGGCGACGTCATTGCAATCAATTCAGTCCCTATACTGGTGACTGAACCGACACGACTAACTTTGCAGTTAATACAATATGACCAAGATATGTATACAATATGACCAAGGTAATTGTATTCTTTACGGCATTGTATAGAGGTCGAGATGGCTTAGTGGTCAGAGCGCCTGGAGTATTCATCCGGGAGGCGCTGGTTCGAATCCTGTTCGCGACCGTATTCTTTTGTCATTTAATATAATAACTATAACAATTTGCCTGACCCGAGAATCGAATCAACATAAATATCGATTGACTAGCTTGGCTCCACCGAAAAGATGGCCGTCTGGCCTGCATTAGCAAATGGTACATAGCCACAGTCACAGCTAGCATAGACTATTAGATCGAAATAAAAATAAAAATAAAGATTTTATTTGTTTAACTAGAACTAGCTTCTCCTCGCTACTTTGTCTGCGTGGCGTTTAGAAATGGGCCCAGCCGGTTTATCCTGTGTATATCCAGGGTATAAAGTATCTGTGCGCCAAATTTTAGTAGTTAGGCGTCAATTCTAATGTGGCAAACTAAACTAAATTTAAATCATTCCTGTCTTTTACCAAAAGTTACTATATGAGCAAGATGGGACGAATCAAGAGATGTCAAATTTGAATTTACATAACATAGCATCACGCCTGTATTCCCCGAAGGGGTAGGCAGAGGTGTACACAATTGTACACCCACATTTCACCAATGCTGTTATTAAGTCCCATGTAATAGGTGGTGAGCCTATTGCCATTAACCGGGCACAGTTCCGAACTCCGGGCTGCTACTGAGAATTTCCTAACAGAAAAACTCAATAACACTTTGCCCGACCCGGGGATCGAACCCGAGACCTCCTGTTCAGCAGTCGCGCTTGGGACCACTAGACCAACGAGGCAGTCTTTTAGAATTAAGACACGTCAAATTAAAATCTCCAAACGTTTTTAGGAGGCACAGGTTTAGGCGGCCACTAAAATTAGAGACGTCAAACGTAAATTGTATGGACAACTTAGGTTGACATGATTAAATTTGAATTTGATGTCATCCCGTCCTGCTCTTATATTAACGATTAGTAAAAGACAGCTATGCTCTAAATTTAGTTTATTTTGCTACATTAGAATTGGCGCCATTGTGTGAAAGATTAACAAACATCCATCCATGTTCACAAAATTTCGCATTTATAATATTAATAGTAGATTATATTTGGAGGGGGTGACGACCCTCAGCATTGAGGAAAACGACGCGAGGAGGAGGATATTAGTAGTAGAACTGCCTCGTTGGTCTAGTGGTCCCAAGCGCGACTGCTGAGCATGAGGTCCTGGGTTCGATTCCCGGGTTGGGCAAAGTGCTACTGGGTTTTTCTATTAGGAAATTCTCGATAGCAGCCCGGAGTTTGGAACTGTGGTAGATGGCAATAGGCTTTTTACATGGGACTAAATAACAACATTGCTGAAATGTGGGTGTACAACTGTGTACGCCTCTACCTATCCCTTCGGGGGATACAGGCGTGATACTATATTATTTCATGTTATTAATAGGATTCATTACGTTAAAAAACCTGTTAAATTTATGAAGACTGTTCCGATAGTTCACTGATATAAACAACCAATTCTTTAACTTTCTAAGAACGAGTTGGACCGATAACGAAATGCATGATTAATTTATGGAAATCAAATTAATTAGATTTCATAATTCAATTAATGCTATTCAAAATCTTGGACACACCTTAATCCTGCCATCTTTGATCATTAAAGATCTAAAATTAAGTAATTCATGTTTGGTTACTAATGTTATGAATTTATAAGCACGAAAAGAACCTGATTATGAAATAAAATGAACTCCAGGGTTGAGCAAAGCGCTATTGACTTTGTTTTTGTGGCAGCCCGATATTTGGATTTGTGTGTTTTTATTATGGAAATTAGGCCCACCTTCTACATGGGACCATGAAGTTAACACGGATCTGAAAAAAATACGGATGTAGCCTTGCCTTGTCATAAGCGAAGCGTAGATTACGCGCACACACACGTAGCGTTCTGGCGCCCAGTAGATGATGAGTTTTAAGTATTTGTATGCGTTTAGCGTGTATGACAAGCTAAATTGGATGAATAGGCATGCTTCTCACATGTCGTACGTAACGCTACGTCCGTATTTTTTTAAGATCCGTGGAAGTTAAATGAAATCTGGATATATCACTACGAATTGCTACATAAAGTCAAAATTATTGACTTTGAAAATCTCATTTGACATTCTATCTAATCGAGACACTATGCCACAGAATATTATTGATCCCTTCCCAAATACCTTATTTAGAAAGAGATAGGAAATATTCCAGGTCAAAATTATCAACTTCAAATAGCAGTTCGTAGTGTTTTCTCCTCTTACAATTTAAAACTACATGCATAGGACTATAGTTATCATAATGGTGAAATTTAAGTGTACTTACTTAATTACATACAGTCTACATACCTCTCTGCCTATCGCTTTGAGGAATATAGGCGTGATACTTTATGTTCATGTATCTACCTGAATTGATACAAAAGAAATAATTAGAAAAAGAAGCAAATAAATACAATATCTAACTACTTCCACAATATTGAGGGTAGTCATGCATTACCTGTGCACTGCACGGTCTAACAGCTTCTGATGATGCCCCGTAAGCGGGGGCAAAACACGTGTACAGTAGTTGGTGGTAGTCAGAATTTTCACCGCTTCATCATCATCCCCCTGCCCTTATCCCAATTTATTTGGGGTCGCCGCAGCATACCTATATCTGGCATGCTGCTAAAGTTTTGGCTATGTTTTATGACCGGCCGCCTGCCTGACGTCAACCCTCTTTGGGAATGCTGTTGTTGGTGGTAACCGCTACCGATACGGTCTCCTTCTATCTAGCTATGTCACATCAAATGTTATCCATGCGCCAGGTTCTGATGTTATCCTAATATCACACTCCACTAACCGGGCTATTTTCACCGCTTGCGTATGTGCATATATTTGCGGGCACAGGTATTGCATGACTACCCTCAATATTGTGGAAGTCGCTAGATATTGTATTTATTTGCATCTATTGTAATGGACTTCCGCAAAGTAACGCCTGAATCTATTCAATATAAAAAGAAGGTTATGACTCATTTTGTTACTCACCCTCACTTAAGTGGTATCGCATACGTAAACACAGATTAGAAGCCCCGACGATGCTTGTTGTTATGAATGAACTAATTCAAATCCGGTTTCCAAGGTTTATGTGGCTCTTCTTCTTCAAACTAGGGTCTGATCAAGGCGTCCGTAGGCTACTAAGCAACCGACTTCAGTACGTGCGCCTCACTGAATTGTCAGTGCGGGCTAACTGTGGCCAGCCTGCACAAACCCCAGAGTGTCTACTGATACCTTCAACAAAGCTGCCGAGGTCACGGCGAATGCAGCAAACCCGGGGTCTCGGTTAGAGTAGAGCCGTGTGGTTTTTAGGGCTAATACATACGAGCGGCACGTTGTTGATGACAACGACACTCAACTGCAGTCGAACATTGACGGCTGCTGCCGAGCGTCGACGTCGAACTGTCGTTGCACTCGTCGACGGTTTAAGAGCCCTTAGTCGGTACGAATCCGGTACAGGCACAGCGTCCTTGATTCTCCACACTAAAAAGGCATTGCATTAGCGACTATTTTTAATAACGGCTGCTAGTACCGGTTAGGTAGTTTAATGTGCCCTCCGAAACACATCTCCGTGTTTCAGAACAGGCTCAGATGAAAATGGGGTCACCCATCTACAGACTCACCGCGACAAGGGTTGCTTAACCTCAACGATATAGTTCAAATGTTGTGAACTATTAAATAAATCTAATTGATTTCGTAGTCTTCTGTCTATTAGCAATCGACTACATAAATATATTAATTATTCATTAATATTATGGATTTACAAGTTAATTTTAATTTACTTAATTGGTTTGTGCAACTATTTGTAACTCAGAATTCCGATCTATACTAATAAATAAAATAGAAGTGTTCGTCTGTGATTTCAAAATAAATGCCACAATTTAAGTTAAAACTGCTATCTATGCTATCGTGCTTGACACAATTTTATGTTTGTGTTTTTTTTTTTTTATGTGTGTTAAAACATTTAATGTAATGACGAGAGCTAATGTTGCTTTCGTGCATGTGTGTTACCTCGCCCCCCGCCAAAAGTGGCGAGCAAATTTGTTCAGTATTTAGTCAGAAGCCGTCTCCAGTCTGTTTCTCTAAGACCAAGGCAGTTCTTTTATTTTCCTTGTAATATAGATTTTGACAATTTGCCAAAGTTGGATTATAACAAGTACAAGGCCAAACTGATATCGGGTATTTTATTCCGGGCGGATTTACCGCCAGCATTTAACCGCAACGATAAATAACCGTCACACGTCACAATCACAACAGGAATATCGGAAACGAAAGGGTATCCTGTGCCTTTATCGTGCATGTTATGATGTGACAAACGAATAAATAACATAGCATCAAAACATATTTAATTACACACTAACATTGATATGAGAAGACTGATCTACAGTATACCCCACGTCAGTAGTAACAAAACCTGTTCAAGCTGGCCTCGTTTACTATTGAAACTCCGTACTTCGATAGTCCAGCTCAAGCTCAAAGTGTAACCCCTTACGTGCCGCCTTCCGTACCCACCATTTTACTCTAATGTAGGTCACGGTCAGTGGGCTATTTAAAGTTATTTTTCCCTGGCGCTGAAACCGAATCCATACAAAAAAAAATGGAGTGTGCACCAGACAATTCTAGGACGGGTGCGGCCTTCCCAACTTCCCAGCTTCCCCCTTTTATACGCCAACGGTCAATGGTGCCGGCTGTGATCAGATATATGGGAGTGAGAGCTCGGGTCAAGCGCCCCCGACTCTTTCTCGAGCCGGCCCGCGCCGAGCCAGTAGCTTTAAAATTTTACCCTTAATAATAAGGAAACTGACGTGATCCAGCTAGTCCCTGTCTCCCCAGCAACGCCCTAAGCCTCGTGTTCCACGGGGGCGCCCATAGCGTTAGTTTGTAGTACTTATAATGTGCTCTGGGTGGAGGCATCAAACTGTCTCGCCTTAGATATTGTCCGGTTACGCAGACAAAATCCCTCTGGGTTTCTGCAAGAGGCCGTCACAAAAAAAAACCATAATATCGGGTTAAGCGTGTGTCAAGTGTTATTGTTTTATTTTCTGCTGATAGCCATTGTCGTACAGTCATTAACTTAGTAATAAACGTCGGTGAAATGTCTTATCTTGTTCTCATTGATTCCTCTACAGCAAATACAGTTACGATGTTATTTTCCTCATGCTGGACTTGCACTACGCTAAACGCATTTCTATAGATATATGTATGTAGATATTTCTTAACAAGATACAAGCTGTTGATTTATACCCAAGGTGAATATACTTCTGTTATTGAACACGAATTACAAAAAAGTACTTGTAATTGTTTTTTTTTTTAAACAAACATATTCGACCCATTTTACGGCGCGCTACAAATCGAATCTAAATATGTATTGTAGACAGTGTTGCCACTTGTGTGTTGTAGATTTTTTTTTAAGTAATTTTACATGTTTGTCTATATTTTTTTAATTTGCTCAATGGGAGGTGTACCTACCTACGGATCATCAGCTTGTAGATATATGTAGCAGGTGATGAAAAAGGTGTTTTTAGCTTAAAATTATGAGTACCATGTGTGTCAACAAAATAATTATAAAATAAGTAGGTCTACAAAATCGGTACTGTCATTAAGGTCGCTCTTTAAGTAGATATTAATCTTCTTTTTACGTATGGTTGATGAACAACCTAGTGTCAGAGTTTAAACACCCGTTGGTGTCTGACATCGAGAACATCTCTCAGGTGTGCTGGTTTCCTCACGGTGTCCTCCTTCACCGTTTTCATCAAGTGATCATTATCGAATCTAAATACCTATTCATAAAAAATTAAAAAGAAACAAACAAACAAACAGAGTTACTTTCGCATTTATAATATTAGTATAGTATGGCTTTTATAGTCTCCTTTTAAAATTATTTTTTTATACTATAATGGCCATCTAATGAATTTACTTAGAAAATAATAATTATGTCCAAGTATTTTAACTTATGTATTGTTTAAATTAATCCTTATTACTTATAGTATAAGTTATTACTATATTTAGGTCTATATATACTATATATACTATTATTTAGGCCCGTTTAAAAAAAAAAAGACCGACGTGGTCCGTTTGGTATACGATTAGTAGCAACCAAGGTCAGGCACAAAATAGGTCGGCGGTCCAGATCTAGACCGCGGTCCGCCATTTCGTGACCCCTGACTTATACATTGACCCCTTAATTAGAAATTACCTAATAATTTAATACTTTGTAGGCCTTGAAAGCACAGACTCGGTTCTTACAAAATGTTTACCATTTGAAACCACCATTTTACATAGTAATGCAGGTAAGCTATTTTGTTAGAACTGAAGGGCGTTTCCATAAATCTTTTGGTCGTTTTTTCATTTTGTGTGAACGAAAAGATTTGCAGACTTCATAAAGTTTCTTTATCTTCTTGTTTTTTTCAAACGTAGGTAGGTACGGTACATTAACTATGCTAATTTGCATTTTGAATTCACTTTTTACTCGCTACAGATAATCTTTTTATGTTATTCGTTTGAAACATGCTGTTTTATGTTTTATTTAACGGTTTTTTTTTTTCTATTTCTGTTACAATCAATAAAATTACTACATACAATATTCATGTCATCGTAAATTTCAGCGTATTCTCATGGTACAGTTAGTAGAGTTCCCAGTGTTTATATTATAAACAGTATGTCTATTCCTCAAGCTTGTGGAATCGTTACTGTGCCCCAATTATGCAAAACATATACAGATGAATCTTCGAAAAGCATTAACGCATGCATAGTTAGTTGTGTCGGTTCGGACTAAATAGATAACAATATCGTCACCAAAAGACGTATTAAAGTGTGGAAACGGTAGTGAGCAGAAGTCGAGATAGCTTAGCGGTCAGAGCGCCTGGAGTATTTATCCTTGAGGCGCAGGTTCGAATCCAGCTCACGGCCGTATTCTTTTTCCACAAAAAATTATAACTTTATGCAAAACACAGACAACATTCTACTCAATCAGAATAT
The DNA here is from genome assembly GCA_935421205.1 of Xylocampa areola. Lineage (NCBI taxonomy): Eukaryota > Metazoa > Arthropoda > Insecta > Lepidoptera > Noctuidae > Xylocampa > Xylocampa areola. Next base: position 17,599,792 of record OW285207.1, read on the forward strand.
AGAACCATAGGTACCGGATTCCAAAAAGATCCCACAATGCAGGATAACTTTCTCGAAAAACACTTAGGAATAGTAATGAACTATAAACTCAGGCATAATTTTCAAGGTTCCGTACCCCAAAAGGTAAAACTGAACTCATAAGATCACTTCGTTGTCCTTCTGTCTGTCTGTTGTTTTTTGTTTGATATCATGTTGAAATTAATATCAAAGATTTAAGTAAATCTTGGAGCTTAAAAAAAATGTTGACGTCAACGCAATAAAAAAACGCAATACGGGCATTTATTATAAATAAAATATAAATACTACCTGTTGACCAAAAGTCCTGAAATTTAGCAACAAGCAACAAAATCCGAATACCCTTAATTTAATAGTTATATCACAAAAGAAGTATAAGTAAGTATTTTCGCAATCCGAATCGCTATTGGCCGATTTTCTTATTTCAAAAATCGAAATTATTGATGCTTATTAAACGTCGAAGCTAGGTGCACAAACAAGTTAGCGTTAAGAAAATGTGAACAAAAATGTTACGGAGAAGAAAAAAGTCTATTTACTCATTAGCTTTCTCTTCTTTATAGCTGACTCTTAGGCCCTTGCTCACACAATACATGTTGAGTTTATTCGAGTCGAGTCTAGGTAGATTATTTACGTTTAATATTGTGAGTGTGTGAAACAATACAGGGCCCGGAATAAATGGAACGTAATCTGTTAGGCGACGAGCGACGCCCCTCGTCGGACATTGATAGTTGGATGACAGGATTGCAGGAAAATTTCCCCTCATTTAAGTGTTCCTCTCACAGGTGAAATTGTTATCACAAAATATTTTATTTTTTAGGACAATAAATCCTCTTAGGATTTTTAGGACAATAAATCCTCTTAGGATTTTTAGGACAATAAATCCTCTTAGGAATTTTTATGTAAATTTTAGCACACTTCTGAAAATTTGTTGCCTATAATTATCCTACTATTCCTACTAATATTATAAACGCGAAAGTTTGTATGTTTGTTACTCTTTCACGCAATAAATACTGTACGGATTTGGATGAAATTTGCCACACAGATAGTTTATAACCTAGATTAACACATAAGATACTTTTTACCCCACTGACCCAGAAGGAGAGTTATGTTTTTCGAGTGTATGTATTTATGTCTTTTTGGTACGCCCTGTAGCCTGAACGGCTTGATGGATTTTAACATACGAGGTGTCATTAGTTTAGGAGTGTCATAAGTCATAACATTATTTAAATATGTAGACGACTTAAATAAAAAGAGGGGAATTAAAAAAAAAATGTAGTTCTAGCACTATGAGTATCAAATGAAAGCTTACGAATATATTTATATCAATACATTTTAACATTAAATGAAAAAAGAATACGGAAATACTCCAGGGAGTATTTATCCGGGAGGCGCAGGTTCGAATCCTGCTCGCGACCGTATTCTTTTTCCATTTCATATAATAACTTTAGAGTTCGCTAAGCATGCGCTAATCTTTTTCAAAGATTTATCTTGAATAATTAAATTACCGTAATTTTTCTTTTCAATCTTGAAGAATCTTAATATATCTCTTACAAATTAAACTTTGTTAAACTTATTGGCAATATTTGATGGATAATATTCATTGTTTTAAATAGCTTCTTTAGCTTCAAAATTTTGTGTCTATTCTTTTTCCATTTAATTTAATAACTTTAGAGTTCGCTAGGCATGCTTTAATGCTTTTCAAAATTTTATCTTTATTACATTATGACACTTAAATGCTACCATTTTGCAAACTACAAACTAGGCACAAAAAAGTACGTCTAACTTAGGTTGAAACTAAAAAGTATAAAATAAAATAAATTAATAATAAACAAAAATCCCGACTGCACTGAAAAGAGGGAAACAAGTTAACAGAGTAACTTCTAAAACATTGTTGATATGTCCGGGTTTAAAGCTCCAAAATCCGGGATTTCACACTTCTTGTCCGGGTTAGCAGATTTTAAAGATGGCAACTTTACCTCTAACATGCAGTTGGAGGCATTATTTTACGGTCGACGTTCGTTACATCCTAGAATTCCTAGACAGCATGTTATAGTTTTGGAAAAATAAATATATTCGTTTCTTTATTTTCATCTTGTTTCCCTCTCTTCAGTGCAGTCGGTTTTATTTATTAAAAAATAATTTATTATCCACCACAAAATCCACGCAGACCACGGGCAGAAGCTAGTCACTCATGTACCTACCACCTAAACAGTTATCCGTTTAGGTTATTCTTATGCCTAGTTAATAATAATATTGAGTACCTATAGATACTTTACTTACTCAATTGACTCAGTATTGAGAGTCACTGATTAAATACGGACCATGTGACTGACGATGGCCTGTTTTTATACTCACAATCGAACTCTCACACCAGTAGGTAGGTACCCACAATGTCAATCATTATGTTATTCCGAGATACAATGGTAAATATTCATACATACAGTATCTACTTACGAGTAGATATAATTAATTAATTATTTGTCAAGAAATAAATGTGTCTTTATCGAACTTGCTACGCGTATATAAATGTTTATTTTATTTGTTTACTTTATGTGCAGTGGAAGATAAATTACATATTTAGATCAATAATCAAGACATTTTATTAATATTAATTACCTACTACATAGCTGTGCCCACAATTACGTTCGCTCGGGGTCTTGGACAAAGAGCACTTTATATTCTAAACCCTGCCTGTTCTAATTCCTGTATTTTTTTTTGTAATCTTTATTTATTTACAGAGTTTCTAGTCCAGGATCCGTATTACATTTTTGCACTTGATTACTATCAAGCAAATTTTCCGTGAGTAACTTCATTTTGATGAGACGCCCAACAATTTCCTACTATAGATCCTGGACTATTCAGTTCTCAATAAAATTTTAACATTTATTTTGAAATCATTAAGTTAATATTCGTTTTGGTTTGGAAATCAGTTTTCTTCCTAGCGATAAAATTTTAAATAAAAATTTGCTGGTGCTACCTGCACATTTCGATTAACTAATTAATTTCAGCTACACCTGGTGTAGGTACTTAATCCTTAGATAATCTTGAAATTAACTAAGCAAAACTTGGCCATAGACGTCATAAAATGAAATTAAAATCTTATTTTATAGATACTAGTCGTTGTTACTAAACCGTAAGTTTGCAAGTCAATTCCACTTTCTAATAAGATTGGTGAGAACTGACAAGAAACAAGGTAATAAATAAACTATACCTAGTGTCTACTTTCAGATTCTAAGATTTCTTGGAAATAGGGTTTATTTTTCCAAACAAAGTCATTCATAGTAATTACTCTTTCCCGTTATTTTGGTACGAATGCATGCGTCTACCCTCAAATTAGTAGTAGGTACCTCTTTTTCATTTTATTTTCATTAGGTACCTAGTTTAAGTGACCGTTTTTTTAGGGTCGGCTTCGAGTCAAACCGGATGCAACTTTATACCAGTATTTTACATGGAGCGACTGCCTATCTGAACTCCACAACCCAGTTACTGGGTAACACGATATTTCGTGGTATGACTGGTTGTCAGACTTTCAGGCCTCTTACTACCCGTAACGGCTGCCATAAATCTTAATTTGACAACCGGGACCGACGGTTTATCGTACTCTCCGATGTCCGAGGCACGGAGGGGTCTCGGTATGAAATGATGGTCACCCATCCACAGACCGACCGTGGGAAGCGCAGCTTAACTTCGATCGAGTGATGCGGCTGTTAAAAACTTAAATACAAAATTCAGTAGGTACTTAATAGAATGTTCAATAATAAAAAATTAAAGAAACGTAACCCTCCTTCTGGGTCAGTCGGGTAAATACGCAGTAGTTGACCGTCGATGTAACCATAGGTTGCCCCGCAACCTCGAGGTCTTTCTCCTCGAGGTCCAAGATTGTCCAATTGTCCATGCGGGCTAGGCCTGTGGTAGGATTAGCTCTCGTACAGAATTACAGATTTATTAAGCCGCCAAAAACATCGTGTTCCGGACATAAAACCATAAACCGACTGGAATCTTATACGTATACATTATAGCCTTTGAGGTCATATTATATTAATCCTATACTTAAGCACCGTAAAATTATTATGAAGGTATCTTATTTAATGACAATTATATTATGTTAAATAACCTTGTTATACCTACACATCGTTAAACAGCTGTGTACTCCATTCTATATCTAACCACACTTCACAAATGCCGTTAAAGTTAAGTCCCATGTGGTGAGCCTATAGCCATCCACTGGACATCATTCCAAACTTCGTTTGAATGAGAATTTCCTAACAGAAATACTAAATGGTACTACCCGACCTCGATCCGGACCTCACGCCCAACAGTCTCGCTTCCGACCAATAGTAGCCAAACGAAGCAGTTTTTCCAATAAATCAAATTCAAATTCCATTTTCGTTTTCAAATGCGAACATACGTCGCCTTTCTCCCAGGGGCTTAGGCAGAAACGATAGAACGCCACCTGCTACGATCTTTGTTAGCATTTTGGCTTATTATTATCCCGACTCTATAATAACATTTTGGCATTTAAAATTTTAAAGTACGAATTTACATATTTCCAAGGTCAATCGACGCGAATTTATATTCTAGAGTAACCCTACAGATTACAGATCTTCTGACAAGTCAATGGTACTGTTCCAAGCATAAACGTAGGATAGAAAAAGACCTACAAAGCCTAATATGGATATGAAATCTCTTACGGAAATATCACATGTTAGAAAGAGAAAGCATATTTAGGTTCGATCAGCACTATTGGCAGATGTTGTTTTCTCCAGTGTCACTGTCAACAATCACGCTAACTTATATTTGCTGTATTGTCAGTGAATCCTGTATATTTTAAACAGTTTTAAAATTTATAAGCGATGCCTACGTGTCCTGTTTGTGACTGCGATGTTTCTTTAATAAATAATCCAGAAAAACATTCATTTCACAGGTAAATTGTCAGCAACAACATATATTTTCATGGCTGTATTTTGGAGAAAACTATCTTTAGAAAATTTATTTGGAATACCAAATCCTATCAATAAAATAGTGAATTTTCTCTGTAATAAAAAACAATGGTCATAAAAACAATAATAAGGACGTTGTTCTAATATAAATTTTCATTTCATGTACACAAAATAGTGACTTGTCAGTGTCGACTATTGTGTCGATGAAATTTTAGAACAAAAAGTTCCGATATCAGAATTTATTTAAAGTGTAGATATACCAATTATCTTTCCACATTGATTATTTTTCCAAAATTTTAATTGGGGTACCTAATACTATCGATACAGAAGATGAAACCAAAATGTTTGGAAACGTTTCTGTCTGTTTGTCGCTGTGTCTGTCCGAACGCTTATAACATACTTATAAGAAGCTTAGCATAGCTTAGTGGCCCAGGTTACGTAATAAATATATTTCATCACGCTAGTACAGTGGTCCCCAAATGCGGTTCGAATCTGGACCGCCAGCCTACTTTGTGCGGATCTTGGTTGTTAATAATCATCTAACGAAAAGCGCTACTAATATTAATTTTAAAAACAGACCCTGAATGAAACTAGTTGGTGATTCCGCGCTATCACCTTTAGGCGGTGAGCACTGAGCCTATATGTGATAGCGTAATGAATATGTTGTTTTCATATTTTTTACTACAATTCAAGAGAATATCACAATTTTATGATAATTTTTTTTTATACTAAAAGGTTTCCTGTCGATGCTAAGGAAAAAGAATAATGGATTAGACTAATTGATAAAGATAAAGAATAATAAAAATAAAGAAAAAGAAGAAATAAGAAAAGATATACTAATTTTTTTTCGGGAGAAGCCTTCAAAAACACGCGTGGCCTTTATGGATAAGACCGGTGTGTGGGATTCTTACCTCACTTAAACCACCTCGGTGGTCAACATCAGCATATGGCGGGAGGCACGTAATAGACCAGCTCCAGCACCCCCGCTATGCAGCACCTATTAACTGAAACACATCCCTAGAGAGACTGTACAGGGGTCTCCCCTAAGCCCCGCTGTGCACGATAGCACGTGCCACCGTCTACTCTGGGATCACGATGGGTAAACAGACTCCCCTTTAAGCATCTGTGACCCCAAAGGGCCGCCTATCTTAAATCATAAAGGCGGGGTTTCAGCTGTTAGGCGCCGAGGCGGTTGCCTCCTAGACGCTTTGTTCTCCGAGAGGGATCGGACCCTCTCACAGTTCCGCTCGACAGCCTCTTCCTGGACGACAACAGTCTCACAAAAGGAAGCCATTCCTCTCCAGTTCACTTTATCTGCCAGCGTAGCCCTCACTACTGCCGGCAGAGACAGGTCTCGCCCGATACTGGCTCTTAGTACTCGCCGCTCAGCGGTCTAGGCAGGGCACACCTCAAGCGTGTGCGGCGCTGAGTCCAGACCACCTCCGCAATGGTATTAGATTAGGTAGGTAAAAATCATTCAGTCAATCATCATCTCAATCAGTCATATTCTATACACTGCTCAGGGTCCTTAAATCTGTTTTCTTTACAAAGTACCTATTACCAATGAAATATAATTATAATGTGAGCGGATGAAATGTTTTTATTATAATAATGTAATTAATGAATTAAGTGCATTAAATAATACCTACCCTTGTGATTTTAGTTTTACTAACATAATTTCATTGTAAATATTTTAATTTTGTATACCAATTCTTTACATCTGAAATATTGTTTATCGATAATTGATATGTATATTTCCACGTTGTACATTACTATTGCACGCACACATTGACAATTCAAAATCGGTAGCACATTTTTGAGCTCTATGTTCTTCTATGGGGTACCAAAAATATTCTAATTCTATGGTTCCAAGGCGTTGCTCAGGAGAAGAGCCGGCAAGAACTCCATAGACACTTAGATTTTTTTTATTCCACTATTTTTATGATGACTTACATCACAATTGCCACCTTCAACGATTACTGATAAAGTGATGACTGATAGCGTGAGATAATAACATTAAAAAGATAACGTATTAATAAAATAAGTTAAGATGAAAAAAAATCCATCAAAACCTTTTTCCAAGTACGTTGGAGATCAGAATTTTAAATTTTAATTAAAATACTCACCCCAGTGGCGGCGTAAAGTCCGCTCCGGGTGCCAACAACAACAACATGGTGACAACACACTCGCTCAGTTTAGTAGCCACTAGCCATGGTCCTATAGTTTAGAACAATAGTAGCATAGGTGATTCAATAAATAGGAAAGGCCTCCGCTTAGAAAAATGTACCATTTAAATCATGAACTTTCTAAATTAGTCTCATAGAAATATTTATTGTTTTACTTTAGGGATGCTCAATAGAGAACTGCCCCAGGTGCCAACCCATGCTACGCCGCCACTGTGCCTATCTGACCTCCACAACCTAATGAGTACACTAATTGTCAGACTATCAGGCATCTGACTACCCATAAAGGCTGTCAATAAATCTTTTGACAACCGGAACTGATAGTTTAACGTATACTCTCCGAGGCACAGACGGATCTCAATATGAAATTATGGTCACCCATCCACAGCTGTTACTTAGCAGCGGGTACTCAGGCATTGGCTGGTTCACAAATAACGGGTTTTGTCGATACCTTCGATATCACTACCAGGGTCGCGGTAAATACAGCTACGATCCCGCGGACCCCGGTAAAGGTTAGTGGAGGGTCGTAGAGTCCATGACGGATTCTCCACACATAAAAAAGGAGAGTTGTTATGATTAATAATAATTTCTTGTCCATGAACAATGTTCTAATAATACACCCCCGACCGTATTTCGTTCACGGCGGCGGTGGCCTATCTCCAAGGAGATTAGCCAAGTACGCAGGAGATATTATAGTGCACAAGTGAATGCGTAAACACAGGGGCACTCCCTCTTCCTCACTCTCATATTCCGATGGGACGGCAATCTGATACGACCGGATTGAAATCAGGCGCAGGACCGACGGCTTTACGTGCTCTCCGAAGCACGGGGGTGTCACACCACCAACTTCCTAACTCCGGGCTGCTACTGAGAATTTCCTAACAGACAAACTCAATAACTCCCGATCTGGGAATAGAAATTGTGTAATCAGTCATGACCTCTATTTTCTTGATCGTAAATGAGGTCAGACGCGAATGAGGTATGACGAAATACGTACCTAGTTGTACTCGCGTCGGTGACCTACTTCAGTTTTGCAAAGACAATACCCGACCAAAGTTCAAATACCTACTCGTATAGTAATGGGTGGAGGAAATTGATTCTTACATACATACATAATTATCATCACGCCTGTATTCCCCGAAAGGTTAGACAGAGGTGTACAGTTACTGTTAAAGAAATTACCCACATTTTACCGATGCTGTTATTAAGACCTATCACTTTTGTAGTTGGAGAGGATATTTTTGTCTGCCGAGGATAATTCCAAACACTAAGAATTTCTTATAGAAAAACTCAGTAACGATTTACGAATCTTCAAAGTCCAAAGGTTTTTATTTCATATAAACCATGCAAAGGCACTTATGAAAAGTCAGAATTTAGGTGCACGGTTCCAAAAAGTCGTTTTCTATGAAGAAGAACCGGCAAGAAACTCCATGGTTACTCTTTTAAACTTTGCGTCTTTCACAATTTCTGTAAATACAATTTTGGGCGGGATGTAGAACAACGTAATCTTGGACGCAGTCACTATTAAAGAACATAATTAGTTAAGCCTTATTAAATGAATTGTAACGCATTTGACAAGTTTACGGCGTTCTCACATTCACAAAATGTTGAAGCTAAAGAAGCTATTTAAAACAATGAATATTATCCATCAAATATTGCCAATAAGTTTAACAAAGTTTAAAAAAGCATTGTAAGAGATATATTAAGATTCTTCAAGATTGAAAAGAAAATTACGGTAATTTAAATATTCAAGATATAACTTTGAAAAGAAAATAAAGTAAAAGTAAATTAATTAAGTAGGAAACCCAAATATAAACAGTAGTAGGTATCAAGAAGATCCGCCTCGACCCTTGCTTGAGCCGGCCCACGCCGAGCCAGTAGCTTTAAATTCGACCCTTAATAATAAGGAAACTGATCTGATCCAGCTAGTCCCTAGTTGTCCCCCCCAGCAACGCCCTAAGCCGAAGCTCGTGTCCCGCAGGGGATGACCTTAGTGCTGTGTTGCTTAGTTTGTAGAATTTTATAATATGCTCTGGCTGGAGGTCTCGCCATAGCTATTATTCGGCTACGCAGATCAAATCTATGGGTTAAATGAAAGAGGCCACGTCCAATAAAAAAAAGTCGAACGAGAAGTCTTTTTTTTTTGTCTGTTCGCTTTTTTGTTCATCATATGTTTGTTACTGCGAGCCGCCTACTAGGCTGTCGACGTAATAAATAACCATTTAAACACCACACTAACAACCCACATTACGAAATTGTCCACTTGGGGTCAAATTAATTGACTATACGTTAACAATCAATCGGGCTCGCTATTCCGGTATTACAAGTCATTGTGTATTGCAATAGAATCATTTAAGAATATCTGCGTAAAAAAGCACTACAGTACGTTTGTCTATTTTGAGGTAAAAGAAGGAGAAACAACCAAACACTTTTTAACATTGGTTATAAAATTTTGTGACAAGAAAAATAAGGCCGTGATCAGGATTCTAACCTGTGCCTCCCGGATAACCTGTACCTGTATGAGGATTGAATAGATAGCGATGACGTCACCAAAAGACTTATTAAAATATGGAAGAAGAATTTGGAGTAATTAGCAGAGGTCGAGATGGTTTAGTAGTCAGAGCACCTAGAGTTCTTAGCTGGGACGCGCAGGTTCGAATCCTGCTTATGGCCGTATTTCCTTTCTACAAAAAATTATAACTTTAGTATTCGCTACGCCATGCGTTTATGCATTTAAAAGATTTATCTGTAAACAAACCCTTTCGCAAAAATACCAAGAGAAAGACTTTCGTCTTTGATTTTAAGGCCAAGGTCAAGATAACTAAACATTACTTAGCACGTGCTTTGACACTAGCATTATTCCTGTCACTGTCACACAACTGTCAAACTCTAAGTGTAACGAGAAAATGCGAAAATCAATGTTGTAAACTTTATCTGGGGGTCTAAAAGGTAACTTTGACTAAATCATAATAGGATTCTAATATGATTCATTTAACAAATCGTAAAAAGGTCACTTCATGGACAAATCATAATATAATTTGCGTGCAATTCTAATTGATCTATTTGACAGTTTTTATGGAGATTCGTCAAATGGCTCACATAATAGGAATTGCTAATGTGTTAAATAGCAGAATCTTAAAGAAATGCTCGAGGTGGCCATTTTAGTCCCCCTGTTCTATCCATATTCACTCCTGGATACCTTTTCACCCCATTTGACGGTCAATATGCCAAAGCAGTACCAAGTAATGCCTACTATCCAATATAGTCAATTAATGTTTACAGTCCAGTATAGCCGTAGTCGTTAAATCAAAGACTTTCGCATGTTTAATATGCTTACAGTCTTATTCTTATCATGTGGTTGATGAAAAACCTAGACTCAGAGTTTAAACCACCCGTAGGTCTCGACATAGTTTTACACACAATCGAGAACATCTCTCAGGTGTTCAAGTTTCCTCACTATGTTTTCATTCACCGTATTAAGCACGTGATAATTAATTTCTAATATGTACTTGACTTCGAAAGTCAGTGGTGCGTGCCTTGAATTCGAACTTGCGACCTTTGACTTGTCAGTCTAACGGTCATACCACTAGGCTATTACTTAGAGTACTTTTTTGTGACGGAAATCTTTCTTTGTTGCAGTACATCGAGCGATTCGTGAACGAGTCCGAGAATGGGGTCGTCTTGTTCAGTTGGGGGTCACTGATCAAAACCGCCACGATACCGAAGTATAAAGAGGATATCATCATGAATGCTCTTTCGAAGATCAAGCAGAGGGTCATTTGGAAATACGAGGACAGTGGTGAGGAGGGGACGTTGACTGGCAATATACTTAAAGTGAGATGGCTACCGCAGTATGAATTGCTTCGTAAGTATTTTTAGTTATGTAGTAACAAGACTTTCAGCCTCCTGTGCACGTAGACCTCTGGAGTACTTCGGGTCTTCGGCTACATTGCCTGCAATTTCTCGAATAGCATTGGAAAACTCATTAACACCAGGAAGCCGGAGGAAAGCGACCACGTCGACGCATTCTGATGCTTTGCTCCAATTACATACCCGAGACAAATCTCTCTAAAATCACACTAATGAATTTGACGCTTCCCATTCGCAATTAAAATATTTTGGAAGGAATCGATCTAATGACCGTATGATACGTAAGTGCGGGTGTTATGTGCGAAACAATTCGGAAAGCCTATATTCAGGGCGACTTCGGTCACACTGTACGGCAGTATCTGCACAACACATAGTCTTTGACGCCAGCGGTGACGTCACTAAGTAACATTATTATCACGTGTAATACAGTAGCGTAGGCTGTGTGCATAATTACAGGGAGATCCTCTTTTATTATTGTAGTAAACTGTATACTTCCGTCTTAAAGTGGCTATCATGAAATTGGATTATACATAAGTGGAGCAAGGAAGTGGTAATACTACGAATTGCTACTTGTAATAATAATGTTTCCTATCACTTTCTAAATACAATATTTTGAAAGTGATAGATAATTTTCTGTGACATGCCTTTCTTAGGGACATTTTAAAAGAGCCATAATTCAAATGAATTTTTCAAGGTAAAGTTCTAGCAGATATTCGTAGTGATTTCTCCACTTTTAATCTAACTTCATGGCACTGTCACGCACACATCTGTTGTTAACGAGATCGTACGGGGAAGACATGTAAACAACAATGACTTGCTTTATTAACCTTATCTTTATAAGACATACTATAATTACAATTATTTAAAAGCGTATAGCTCGCATATAACTCTTTCATTGAGTGTGAAGTCCTGAGTTCTATTCCTGGGGCAGGCAGTGTTAGTACACTTACATATGAGCGACACGTTGTTGACGAAAGGTCGGCGGCAGCCGTTAACGTTCGACTGCAGTTGAGCGCAGTCGTCGACACGCATCGACGGCTCCCGCCGAGCTGACGTCGATACGCGTCGGCGGTCACCGCCGAGCTGTCGTCGACAACGTAACGCTACAAAGACAAAGAGCTCTTCTTGGGTTCTTCTTTTAGAAAAGTCGCAGTAGCAGCCCATAGCAAAGATTTTATCCCGGTATAGCAATAGACTCACCACATATAAAATGCGACATAGTAACAACACCGGTGAAATGTGGATGTACGGCTGTGTACATCTACATCTCTGTCTACCCTCTGAGGGAATACAGGAGAGATACTATGTAGGTTTGGTTATATGTAGGTACCTAACTTATATTATTATTAATATACCTACTGTTATTAAATTTTAACCTCTCCCATTTCTGGGAAACTACGTCAAAATTGCGGGCTTTTGGCCAAACGATTAAGACGGTATTCAATCTATCGTCAGAAACTTTCTGATGATTCTGCATGTTTTTTTTTTTATACGTTGCCCAATACTAGGAATTTCTTCCTGTGTCGTGGGTGCGTTTACAGACATATAATCTCACAAGCACACAAATACCCAGACCCGGAGCAATTTTCCATAGATCGTACAAATATTTGCTCCGTGCAGGAATCGAACCTGCAACACGCAGCGCAGCAGTCAGTCTCTCGACCACTGCGCCAACCGCGCTGTCAAAGTGTTCAGTATGACTGCTTTCTGTAGGAGTACGAATATGCGTGGATGAAGATTTAATGTTTTAAAGCTTGTATGAAGTGTTTTAGGTATAACGCCGGTGCTGGATATTATGATGGGGATTCTCTTGACCGTTTGTACTCTCCATTGGGTTTTTAATTCGTTTTCAAGTATGTGTACTTTGAGAGTTTGTTTGTGTGCGTGGATGTTAGATTGTGTGTGTTGGGAATTGCTATATCTATTAGAAATAAGATTTTATTTTTCTTGTCATGTAGGGTGTTGTCCGGTTATGGTGTATTAGTGCATAGTTATGTCAGTTTTTTTTTCAATTATTTATTCATTCCATATTTTGACGGACCTAAGCAAGCAAAAAGTACCTAACAACCACAAGTATCTGAAGTTAGTTATGTATTCTTTCATAGTAATTCATAGGAATTAAATTAAAATTATACTTATCATCACGCCTGCTTGTGGTTAGATATGATCATAGATTTTATATTTACCTGTTCACAATACTAGTACTTAATCCTAGAATTAGAAAAATCGTACATCATGATCACGACGATGCTGCAAATGGGGAAAATACCTCATTACTATTACCTGTTCAACCGTCATTCACTAGTTTTTAACTTCTTCTTTTATTATTATCGTGTGGTGGGCCCTGACATGGCTTTGCACACCATCCAGAACATTTGCCAGTACTGATTTCTTCACAATCATGAAATTCATGGAAGAGAGAAAAAAATTGGTCTCATAGATTAAACTATATTTTTTTTTATATATTTGTAAAAAGTTCGTCGCGAACCGACGTGGACTGCTTCAGGAGGGGGTGATGCAAATGAAGTGGTGTGCTCCAAATTTAATAAATATAGATCTTAACGTAAACACAAAAGGTTGCCAGAACCATCAATTTAAGAAACAAAATCTCACGATGTTATTCTTCTAAATTAAATGGTAATTAATCTCTAATAGACACAGGACTTCCGAAAATTCAGTGATGTGTGCCTTGGGTTCGACTTGCGACCTTAGACTTGCAAGTCCAACAGTCATACTAGTCTATTATTACTGCTGCTTTTTAAACGGCAAAATTTAGGGGGCAGCAAAATTCAATTGTCATCAAAAGTCAAAAGACAATTTGTGAATAACGATAGATTTGCTTCTCACAAGTGGAAATGGTAAGAAAACAAATATAATGGTATCTGAAATACCGATTGAGATAATTAAATAATTTACTGACTATCGTTTTTTTTTTTCATTTTTATTTTATTTCTATAGTTTATTTAATTTTTCATGCTTTACAACACATAGGGGGCGGCAATCTTTCGTAGGCCTAGGGCAGCCAACGTATCAAATCCGCCCCCGGTTAACATACCACTGATTTCCCACCTGTATTTAATTTTCTACTAACAATCCCTTTTTTTACTTTTCCACAGAACACAAGAACGTTATCGCCTTCATCGGTCACGGTGGCCTACTCGGTATGACTGAAGCGATCTCCGCTGGCAAACCGATGCTGATCGTGCCGTTCTACGGAGACCAGCCTCTCAATGGCGCGGCAGCTACAGCCATTGGACTTGGAAAGTCCATATCCTACGCTGATATGACCGAGAAGACTTTGCTAGAAGGTCTTCAGAGCGTGTTAAGTGCAGAGTAAGTAAATATAAGCTTTAAGGCGTGATTACTATAAATGTCGAATCTTAAAAGTCTGCAGAAATGAATTCATATATTTTCGAGAAGAGAAGAGGAATTTCCGAGAACGAACCAAGTGGCGTTCTCTGATTTTGGGTCACTGAGCCAACGGAGTAAGTAAGTAAGTAGGAGAAGGAAAAGGGAAAGCCCAGGCCCAGGCTATAGTATCGTTGTAGGACCGTTTTAGGCCCTTGGTTAGTACCAAGGGTCTAAGTAACTTACTAACAAGATGGTTTCCAAGGGCGCGAAAGAAAACCGCGCCCCTGGCAACCAGCACAACAAATCATCCGTCCAATCCTGGTAAGGGTAACCAACACACGATTTTCTTGTGATTCCTTAATTTTCTAGTTCTCTCGCAATTGTCTCGCCACAGTTATTCCAGTAGTTATTTGATTTTGAGCCACAAAAAAACAAGATTTAAGTATTAGCATCATAGAAAAAACTAATTGGTATATGGCTAAGGTCTCATAAGATTTCTAGCCGTAGCTACAACGATTGAGGTAGCCCTTGATACCCCATCTTCAATTACCTACCTAGTAAATAAGTTACATAAACTAATCAACTTGAGTGGCTAGTCAAACATCTAATGGCCAACACATTTCCGACAAGACTCAATTAAGTATAAAATATTAATATAAGTAATTAACTTATCTAATTCTTGTGCCACTTAATTATTTGTGGCATGTTATTCCTACTTTTGCATTTGTTAGCATGACATCTGCAGTCGCCAATAGGGTTGTCAAAACTTGCTAGAAATCTAATGTTGGTTTGTACGCCCAACGATTTTCTGTTCCCCGTTCCTTTCGGATTTCAGAAAATACAGACAAAACTCCAACGTTCTTGCATTTAACAAAGGGGATTTCAATAAACAGCAATTCAATACTGCCGTTTTAGATAAGTAGGTTACTTAAAATCCGAAAAATATTTACATAAGCTATTAATTATTTCATGCAAGCTTTGAAAGCGTCATACCTATCCCTTGCCAGCGATGAAATACAGAACTGACCAAAAATCTTTCGTGTTGCCAATTTATTGTGTGTCAACCCTAATCGTGCGACGGAGAAAATTGATGGGTTGTTTAGATTTGTAATTTTTCAGGTCAGTATGGAAATGCAACTACTTGATTTCCATTTCCTAGATGTGAGAAATAAATAAATGCATTGCGTCAGTTACACTTGCTCATGCCGCAGGCAAGCACAGGCATTGTTGCTATGTAACATTTGAAAAAAAGTTTTACTGGCCGTTTTTTTTGTATAAGACCGTCATGTGGCGTCAATTTAGCATGTTCTTACTTTACCTAGTTGTTATCAAAATGTAGTTAATGTAGAATACATTTAAGTAAAATTAATTAACTGCAGTCTCAATTATTAGACAAATCGATTAAACAACAAATAATTTCATAGAATCTTCGCAATTTCCAGAGGAAAATTTACAAAGTGACACGACTCTCACAATCATTAATAGCAAAAATATTGGCATAAACCTACTCGTAGTATACGCATAAAGCAGGCGCAGATCCATCCCTCAAAAATCAGCCAAGTGCGAGTCGGACTACGGACTTGCTCACAACGAGTCACGAGTGTTGCATTCCTACAAAGGAGATATTATATTAAGGTTCATAAAATGTATGACGCCCTCGGCCAAGACCTTGTAGAGTCCACGCAGACAAAGCCACCGTGGGAGAGCCATGCTTCGGCACGAATGGGCCGGCTCGACCGGATTCATACCACGGCCTCACAGAAAACCGTCGTGAAACAACGCTTGCGTTGTGTTTCGCCGAGTGAGTGAGGGTACTGGAGGCCCAAACCCTTTAAAAGGCCGGCAACGGACTTGCGATACCTCTGGGGTTGCGGGTGTCCATGGGTGGCGGTAATCGCTTACCATCAGGCGAGCCGTCTGCTCGGTTGCCCACTATTCCATAAAAATAAAAATAAAAAAACGCCACGGGGCGAACCCTAGTAATGAATAAACCCGTATCGTATAACATTAGTCTGTTTGCTCACGAAAATTACAAATGTAAATGTGTTTGCTAATCACAATATCACATCCAGACACAAAACTACTGAACAATTTTGATGAAACTCGAAACATATCAGATTTTAGATTTAATTTAATACTTAGTAAACATAGCATACCATCACACCTGTATTCCCCAAAGGGATAGGCAGAGGTAGACACAGATGTACACCCACATTTCACCAATGCTGTTATTAGGTCCCATGTAATAGGTGGTGAGCATATTGCCTATCTACCAGGCACAATTCCAAACTCCGGGCTGCTACTGAGAATTTACTAACAGCAAAATCAAAATCAAAATCAAAATTTCTTTATTCAAATTAGGCTAAAAATTAGCGCTTTTTGAACGTCAAACATTAAGACAGCCCCCAAAAAAGCCCACCCTTCACCGCTTCCTAGTGTTTTAGCTGGGTGGAAAGAAGAAGCGGCGCAACAAACTTCCCAGCAACACGTCTGTCTGTATCAAAATTATTTACAGATTCTATACAAATCAAAAATTGAATTTATATACAATAATTGTATCTAGTGAGATAAAATATCTTGGGCACAGTTAGCTAGCACGAGCCTATGCAATATGCATGCCAATGCATAAAAATATTAAATGAATCGAGAAACAATGTAAAATTACCGAAAGCGTCCAATCTAAAACTATTTCGTATGAAGGTCGTACCCACTTACACATGCCAAGAGATAGAAACTGCACATTAACTAGGACTAGCTTGGCTAATTCAATAAATGCATTTTAATAAATTAGGAACTACGATCAGCAAGACGACCAGTCACCACAAGCAGCACCCGTTCACGAGCATAACGCAAAGATCAGCCATCGCCTCCCTCGCCATTTTAGAGGGAAGGTGGCGACCCGATCCATGACGCTACCGCAAGCAATGACGTCAAGGGGAGCATGACGAACTCGCTGCCTCTCAGAAGAAAAAAAACAAAACCATTACTAAATAGCCGAGGTCACCAGTTAACGGCAATGTGTTTTTAACACATTATTGTCATTACAGATATTACAATAAAATTATTATCATCGAATATGTCATGAAGTTAAACAACTCAAAAATAATGTTGTCAATGTAAAACCAAAATAAAATTGGAAAATTAAAAAATTATAGGATTGTCTTGCATTCAACACGGCGACCAACTACTCTTATCATTTAAATAGTCATTAATTGTATAGTATGCCCTTTGGGAAAGGTTGTATTTAACTGTTAATTTAAATGCATTGAATGGCATTTCTAATATACAGAGAGGTAGTTTATTATAAAAACGAATACCGAGCCCCACAAATGATTCATGCACCTTGTGAAGTCTATGAATAGGTGCGTAAAGTTTGTGCTTGTTCCTTGTGTTGATGCTGTGGACATCACTCTTTTTAACAAATAAATTAAT
This sequence comes from Xylocampa areola, assembly GCA_935421205.1. Classification (NCBI taxonomy): domain Eukaryota; kingdom Metazoa; phylum Arthropoda; class Insecta; order Lepidoptera; family Noctuidae; genus Xylocampa; species Xylocampa areola. The sequence goes on from OW285207.1 coordinate 17,617,583, forward strand.
ATTTTGCCTAATGTGAATAATGTTGGCAAAAATAAATTGCGAAGCAACAGTAAGGATACTAATGTTTTTAAAATGATGTCTAAGTGAATCTCTAGCTCCTAACTGATATATGGATCGAACTGCTCTTTTTTGTAAAACAAATATACTTTCAATATCTGCAGCTTTGCCCCATAACAGAATGCCATAGGACATAACGCTGTGAAAATAACTGAAATAGACTAACCGAGCTGTATCAACATCAGTTAGTTGCCTTACTTTTTTGACAGCGTAAGCTGCAGAACTGAGCTTTCCCGCGAGACTGGATATATGAGAACCCCACTGAAGTTTGGTGTCTACCGTCAAACCTAAAAACACTGTGGATTCTACTGCCTGAAGTACCTCTCTATTAAGAACAATGCTAGGTCCGAGATTTTTTACATTGGGCATAGTAAATTTAATGCATTTTGTTTTCTTGGCATTGAGTACCAGGTTATTTGTCGTAAACCAGTGCGTAACCTGTGTGAGCGCACTGTTCACATCGTCAAAATGTTCTCTATTTCTATCTACTTTAAAAATCAAAGATGTATCATCTGCAAACAGTACAACATCGCAAATTCCCTCTAAATAGTATGGTAAATCGTTTATATAAATCAAAAATAAAAAAGGACCCAGAATTGAGCCTTGAGGCACGCCTAATTGAACTGAAAGTCCGCATGACTTAGTGCCATTAATATCGACGCACTGATTCCTTTGACTTAAATATGATTTAATAACACTAGAAGCTAAATTTTGAACACCATAATGTTTCAGTTTACGTAGAAGAGTACTATGATCGACGCAATCGAACGCTTTCGAAAGATCACAGAACACTCCAATTGCATTCTGCGATTTCTCCCATGCACTGAAAATGTGTTTCAGAAGAGCAACACCCGCATCTGATGTTGAACGTCCTTTCGTGAAGCCATATTGATTATTATGAAGGAGGTTCTTCAAATTAAAATGTCTCAAGAGTTGCTTCAAAATTAACTTTTCAAATATTTTACTAAATGCTGGTAATATAGAAATAGGTCTAAAGTTGCCAATATCACTTTTATTACCAGATTTATATAAAGGTATGACTTTGCTACACTTCATTAGGTCGGGGAAAATACCTATATCAATACATTTATTAAAAATAATAGAGAGATGGGGGGCAACAATATCAATAATATGATTTAAAAGTTTAATAGAAATTCCCCAAAAATCACCGGTATTCTTTTTATTTAATGAGTTGAATACATTAACTACATCTTGGGAAGCAATGTGCTCAAATCTGAATAAAGAACTACATTTAGGCACACTACTCTGCAAAAGGTGCTCAGCACTAGTTGAGGATGCGTTTAAAGAGCTAGTCGTGGTTAATGGAATGTTTACAAAAAACTCATTAAAAACCCGGGCTACTTCGTTTGGTTGACTTATTAATTTATTATTATCCATTATCTCGAAACGTTCAGCACGTTTTATTGGCTTCCCAGTTTCACTATTAATAAAATTCCAGGTAGTTTTTACTTTGTTGTTTGATTTTTTTATTGTTTCACTAATGAATTTCGATTTAGCAATTGTGCAAACCCTTTTAAACATTTTGGAATAGTTCTTAACATATTCTAGAAAAGGAGCATCAAACTTAATTTTTTTCATACCATATAATTCATATAGCCTAGCTCTACTCTTATATATGCCAGCAGTGGCCCACTGATTAAAAGTGACAGTATCTTTAATTAATAAAGTTTTCGTCTTAAAAGTACCATGAAACTCTTTCTGTACAACATCAAATAGAGACTTATACATATCATTTGGATTACCATACGTCAAATTTGGGAATTTTAGTTTAGACGCAATATTATTTTTAAAACGAATGCAACGACTTGCTGTGTAGGGCCTGCATTCGATTTTGTGAGGCTTATTAACTAATACCATTGGGAAACTAGCTATTTGTCCACAGTGGTCAGATGTTAAGTCACTCAGAACAAATTTAAATGTAGCATCACAATTACTAAATATGTTATCCAGACAAGTGGAAGAAGATGCTGTGATCCTAGTGGGTTCAAGGAACAAGTTACCTAAATTAAATGACTTAAAGAGATTAATAAGTCTGATGGATAAAGGAGATACTTCTAATAAATTTACGTTGAAATCTCCACATACAATTACAGTTTTCTTACTGGATTTTATTTTATTAAGTGAATCTTCCATTACTGATTCAAATAAATTATAATCACCTGAGGGGGGCCGATACACACAAATTATAACGAATCGCTCAAGTTCAACACAAGACAACTCAATAGTGCGCTCGATAGAAAGATTTACTAGATCAGTGCGCTCTTTACATTTTAACTTATTAGAAACAATTAATAATGACCCACCACGAATTGCATTCCTTCTTACAAACGCACTTTGTATAGAATAATTATCATTATTAATAAATGATACTTCATGACTTCTTAACCAATGTTCAGTTAAACATAAAACTTGAACATTGTAATTCTCCATGAATAAACTTAATTCTAGCTCTTTGCCGGATAGACCCTGCATGTTTTGATGAACAACAATCAAATGCCTACCCGTTGTCTTACCTAGTAGTTTAAACTACAGGGCATATCAATACATATATTAGTAGTATTACTAACAATAGCCTTAGGTACATCACAAGTACCCGTGTCTGACTGTATATTATATGCTAATAGTTTAGCAATTTGTCGCCTATTACTAGATGGCAGATACATTGTATCCTTTGTCAATATAAATTTACTAATAAATTTATTAGAATCAAAATATAGAATTGTGTCACTATGACGACAAGTAATATTATAAATCAACATATTAAGGTCAAAAATGTGCCTATTTTCTTCATAATTTAAGGTCTGAGAGTAGGGCAGGGCACATATAACAAACTTACAATTATTTGTTCTGTTAAGTTTTAACATAAGTTCAACACTTTCTACAATATCTTTTTTCTTAACAGCTAAACTATCACCATATAGCAGAATGGCAGTTGAGCCAGAGTTTAGCCTTGTAGATCCAACATTAGTTATTAATTGACTATAGCTGGCACCAGGCTAAACAGCTAAACTCAATAACACTTTGTTCCGGGAATCGAACCCATTACCTCGTGTTCAGCAGTCGCGCTTGGGACCACTAGACTAACGAGGGAGTCTTATACATTTTATACTGAAAGTAAGAAAAAAGTTTACTAAACTACATTTAATCATTTTATGTATTTTTATTCACGTTCCGAATCACGCACGGATCGTTAATTTATTTATCCGTGAATCCGCGCCCGGCTCAATTATTTTGTCACATTTAATTACTAACGTTACTTCATCTCCATTTCTACAACTTTTTCTACGATATTCTAAGTGTTCTACTTACATTTTCGGAAGATGGTGTCTTCATCTTGTCAGTAACACGTCATGTTGACCTTAGATGAGAATGCCATAATATTATCATATAATTTAAACTCAATCAAGAAAGCGAGACTTGTAAACAAACAGCTACCCACTTTTCAAATAATTCTATTGTTCTATTGTGTATTGTGGACTAGGACGTGTTTTGTTTGTATTTAGTACATAGGTTAGTACCTACCTACCTACGTTCTCCTCAATACTTACCTATATTTATTGAGGAAAGCAAGTGCTTTTTTTTTCCGGACTTTGGTATATAAATGTTTACGGTTGTCGTGGTGGCCGAGTGATTAGGTGCCCGCCACTTGAGTAGTATAGTAGTGGATGCAAATAAATACAATATCTAGCTACTTCCACAATATTGAGTCATGCATCACCTGTGCACCGCCCACCCACCCGCAAATATATGCACATATGCATGCGGTGAAATTGCGACTACCACCAACACGTGTTTCGCTCCCCACGGGGCATCCTCAGGAGCTGATAGACCGTGCAGTGTCCGCCACCAAGTCGGTGCCGGACACTGCACGGGCTACGGTCCGTAAATCGCGGTAATGGATTCAAATCTGGCATGTACCAATGTGACTATTTCATTATCATATGTACTGTCTTAATTAATCTAAGACATCACAAACATACGGTGAAGGAAAACACATCATGAGGAAACGAACTTAATGGTCTGCAATCGCAAATCCGCAATGAATTAGCATGGTGCTGTTGATCAATGCCCCTTCCCTTTCTGTGTCAGAAGAGGCCCTTACTTAGTCCTTAGTGGTCTAGTACCCCCAAGCGCGGCTGCTGAGTGTAAGATCGTGGGTGCGATTTCCCGTTAGGGCAAAGTGTTATTGGGTTTTTCTGTTAGGAAATGCTCACACTAGCTTCCCAGAGTTAGGAAGTTGGCTGTGTGACACCCCCGTGAGCACGTAAAGTCGTCAGTCCTGCGCCTGATCTCTCTCCGGTCGTGTTGGATTACCGTCCCATCGGACTATGAATGTGAAGGAAGAGGGAGTGCACCTATGTTTGCGCATCCTGCGTACTTTGCTAACCTCCGTGGAGACAGGCCGCCGTGACTAGCGTTGCCAGATCTGTTTTTCTAAATTTCGAAAGTTTAATGGAAAGAACGCGAGACTGGGATGAAAAAAACGGGACAGCCACACAAAATGCCCATCAATAAACTTAAAATCATTATTTCTAAATAAATTCTAGTCATTATTTTCATAGAAATTTCTCTTTATCTTAATTTTTCGCTCACTTGCCTCATGCGCGTCCCGAGAGGCTTGAAAAGCAGTCCATCTGGCAACGCTAGCCGTGACAGAAAATACGGGCGGGAGTGTACTTATTGCTATGTATTAATTTTATAGCTTTGCCATTCAAAATTCTGTTCATTATTAGATAGATAGGTTATACCTACGTTAGGTTTTGTCTATGGGGAAAATACTACATTATTATAAGCTAGAAACAAGTTATTTGTGTTTATTTGTAGTACTAAAGATGCTAAGTCACGTTCCAGTAGTTTCAGGTTTATATTGCGGTTCTCGTGAGTCAGATTTCTACTGATGGACGGTGCATTCATCGTAATTTTTATGTGGTGAAGATTCGTGTTCGTTTAGTCCAACGGATACTGTGTTCTCATAGAATTACTTATCACTGAATACAGACTAAACTTATTTCTTGAACAAAGAACTGTTGTCTCTCCATTTTTAATGCATACTGACCTTTCACTCTCGACGCTCCGGCGCACTAAGATACTTATAATACTTACTAATCTGTGGTCTCACTAACCACAAATTTTTGTGCGCACGTACCACAAAGTTTGGTCGCCAAAAAGTTTTACAGATCTACCTAATATTTTTCTTTTTGCTACCCAATTAAAGTGTTTTTCGATTGATAATTTTTTTTTGTTAGCTGTCGTTTACGTAATATATTGTTTTTAATTTTGTATTGAAAGAAAAGTGGGAGGTTTGTTTAGGTACTACTACACCCAAACATTGTTTCATACACTTGGTGTAACCTGTTTGTCGTTGCACTATTTTCTCAGTAAGGGGCCATCCAAGTATTACGTAAGCACTACAGGGGGGCGAGGGGGTCTTTGCTTATTTTTGATGACATGGGGGACGGGGGGATCTGGATGGTGATTACGTCAGGAGTTTTTTTTTACTTTTTCGAATTTTTTATCGATTTTGGTTTGAACACATGGCAATTGGCAACCGTACTTGTCTATGCTTGAAAACGAAACACATTTCCAAAGATTCCCGAAAATAATGGCTACGTTTACTTGCTTAGAACCGAGACACCAGACCACATAAAAAATTCACAGCGCTTTGCTTACTTTTGCTGACGAGGGGGAGATAGGGGTTAATAATTGCAAAAAATCTGCTTACGTAATAGGTACTTGAACGGCCCGTAACTGCTAAACGGATGTTAATTGGGTTTCCACCAACTGATACTTAACTTAATGGTTCATCACGAGGTAGACGAGGTAGACGAGGTAGTGTATGATTTCTAAATACCTACATTGTGTAAAATACCCTGTTATACCCATATTTTTGTGACAAATTATTTTATGTAGTGTAGAGAAAAAGTAATGGATTGCTTACAGTATTCCCTACATTGGTTTTACTATTCAATCGTTTAAATTAAAAAACAATCCCACTAATAACAGCCAAACTCATAGCTGAGCTCGAATTTGTATCACGCGTCATAGTCTACGAGGCCTATCCCAAGTCCAAAAGTAGGTATTTATCTCTAAGTACCTCATTTAGAACAATGAATAACAAATAACTCTACCATAGAGCCGTGACTCTGCAAACTCTATATCTTGGTTATAAATATTCTGAGTTATAAAGGGCTGAGTTGCCCGCGTCCGTAGGAGTGCACCCTTAAAATGGAATCCCTACACGTGGCCCCTGGGTGGTGCAAAATAGGCAACACAACTCTGGTCTTCCAAACGAAGCCATACCGTGAAGCGACCTAGTTGTGTTTCAGGATCTAGTCCGGTGCAACTGTTGTGGGAAACGGGTCTGGGTAGTTACATAAACTCCCCAACTATCCTTCTACCCAAATCTATCCACTCTACTTAAGAGTGAATAGGTTTATTCTTGATCTACGTGCTCCATCCTCGGTTACACCGTCACTTACCATCAGACGAGTTGGTGGCCAAACGTAGAGCCAATTTTGATAAAAAAATATTAACATAAGTATTACTTTGAAAATATCTACAAAAATAATATTAATCTAATTAAGTTACTGATTGTACCTGAGTATAAGTAAACTTAATTACAAAACCCTCAGTGCGCGACTCTGACACGTAATAGATAGGTGTTACTTTGAAGAAAACGATGCATTTTTCTACATTCTATCTATAGTGTCCGCCTGTCCGCCCACTGTGACGCAAACAATGAAAATCGATCGATTAAAACAGGTCAGTGCGTTATTTGCAGACTGACCGGCAACAGATTTAGCAGCCATAAAGGTATTTATAAACATAGTAGGCATGTATGCACATATAGTAATATCAACCCATATAAACTACTTTAATATAAGTCCGCAAAAGAAAAAAGACAAACTGCCATAAAAAAATAAGTATCTGTTGATTGCTGTTCTTGTAATGTATTATCAATAATTATAAACTTTGTATTTTATATGGGTACATAAAAATCTACCGTCTTAACTTAATAAAATACATAGAATTATGTGTTTGTTGAGTCAATTTCACATACTATGTAAATCACTACAAAATAGAACGTTACATGTTTTCACGCGGCAATCGCGTGATGGATCACAGTGACAGTTCTAGTTTATCGCCTCTTTTCGTCGTAAATCTGTTTCGAAATAAAACGGGCATCATGTATAAGTATTAATGTTGGGTTATTTCAACATGTGTTTCTATTAACATCGAAGATATTCGAAGATGTAGATCTGGGTTAAATGACAAACGATCATATTACTACCTACCTACTTAATTAACTATTAGTGTATAACTCTATATTAAATCTAATTACCATGACACGTTTTTAATTCCATTAACTCACAGTAAATCATAATAATTATTTACTTGCTTGAAACGGTGAAGGAAAAATTGTGATGAAACCAGTAGGTACATCTGAGAGGATGTTCTCGATGGTGTGTAAAGCCATTTCGGGGTTACGGTCACTAGGTTGTTCATCAACCACACGATGAAAGAGAGAGTCATAGTACTGGCATTTACCTACTCTACCTAGTACCTTTTATAACTTGTTTCTTATCTCTTCTTTCAGGATGCGGGTCAGCGCTCGACGTGCTTCCAAAATCTGGCAGGACAGGATAGCAGATCCTCTGGACACAGCAGTATACTGGGTGGAAAGGGTCATCCGGTGGGGCGACCAGGACCCCCTTCATTCAACCTCCAGGGATCTTACCTTCATAGAGTATAATCTTCTAGACGTAGCAGCTGTGATCTTATTAGCTATAATATTTATTATTCTGGTTCTGAGGATAGTTTTAAACCAAATTCTGCGACTCGTAAGCAGCGGTATGAGTAAGAAGGAAAAGTTACATTAGTCAATACTTTGATGCTGTTTGGCTAGGTTCCAAATGCATCGTGTCTAAATATGACCAGCCTCGGTTTCATAAATTGTACTATTTTGTTCTCAGAACTAAAAGATTTACCTAAGAAAGTCTTTGAACAAAAAACTTTAGTAATAACTATGTTTACAATCGCTCTGGCTATATCTGTGATGCCTCATCTATGTATAATTAAAACCTGAAAGATATTAGATAATTGAAAATCATTAATTTAATTTTGTCCAACAGTTTTAGGTAGGTAGTAAAGTAAGAAAACTGTGTAATAGTCTAGATTGAGTGCCTAAATGAAATTCAGCTTCCAAATTATGATTCTAGTACCTAGTTATTGAACTGAAAGATGTTATGTTTCGGTTGGACTAAAACGATTTTTCAAGATTTTCTTCCTCCATATTCATAAAAGCGACAATAATTTTGTTAGGGGTTATAGCTGGCTTTATTTCACTACCACACCGATGTCCTGAATAAATTTACGTGAGCCCTTTTTGCGCAATGAGGGTAGATAAAGTACTGATAGGTAGTTACGGTCAGCGATGAAAGTACCTGAACACATCGAATTATACGTTTCACTCGGCATTTTCAGCCTCGCACCTCCAAATTGTGAAACAAACGTCCGTCACCGGCCTTTCCAAATAGGCCGCATGGGGGCCTTCAAGAAAACGACGACGACGCGAGCGCGGGTCGGCAACGCATCAATGACTCCTCTAGGGGCTGCGAATGTTCATGAGTGGCGTTGATTTTGCTCAATATAGTTACAGTAAAAAAGATCTTTAACTATCCCTTCAACTGGACAAGTAGCAAATGTCTTCTCGTCATGCAAAAAAACATTATATTGGATCGCTATAATTGGCAAAAACAAGTCGGTGCCGTTTTGTTACGTGTTAATCTAGGTACTTTTGTCGGTGACTGTACAAATTGGCAATTTTTTTTATAAACCTACAAAATGTGACCCAAATTGAGCACATAGTTTCATAAATAGGTACATATTATTATCAAGTATACCGTATTAAACTTAATTTTATACAAAAACCGAGGTAGACAATATATACCTACTAGTTATAATTATAATTTATGTTGCTTAAGTTCAAAATGTAGATAATTATCTCAGTTAGTTCCAAATAGTTTGTGTGCTGTGACAATCGTCAGGGTTTAGTTTAGTCTATTTAGTAATTATTTTAAGTGTAAGATTTATGTGACGTCATCGAATCGTACATCGCGCATCATATTCTAACGTGGCGATTGCTAACGCATACGATATAATATGTATGAGGTTTGCATTAATTCTTAATATTTACTTACTCATGCCTTCTTTGTATGAGAACCGGCCCTTGGCTTGAAACAGTTAAGGGTTGATTATTTACTTATAATTATTGTCTATTCGGTGGAAGTAGGTACGGTATGTAGTGTACTTCCACCGAATAGATAATACCGACCCATAGAACAGAAATAGACAGGTAAAATAAATTAATCTTTTGTGGAACATTAGTTTTTATGAAATGGGGTGTTTTTTTTTTCTTGTTAATCCACCTGAATAGGTAATGAAGCTCATTTTGTCTATCTAGTTTCTGTTTTAAGGTATATATAATTTTATATATAAAAAAAGATTTCATCAAAAATCTGTAAGAATCTGTGTACGGTGGGCTTACTCTTGAAAATAATTCCGCTCTATTGACATTGGTTGGAAATGTCAGTGGGAATAATATGAAGACCAATCGCCATAAGAAAAAAAAAATACTTTTAAAATTGAGGCAACTGTAATATATATAAAATTTTAAAGTTACGCGTTCTTTTAAGACGTCTATTTAATATTGGTATTGGTATGTTTCAAGAGTAAGACTCGTCTAATCTTTGTAAAAACATTATTTCTTCAAAACGTTAATTGGAAATAGTAGTTAGTGGAACATTTCAAAATACTTTAGCTGTTTTGAGTAGGTAAATGAATTATTGTAAGAATTGAGCTGCACTTTGAAATCAATAGTACAGTCAACCGCACGTCTATGGTAACAATTTGAGATTGACAGCGCCCTTATGTCGTAGCAGTAAGAATGGTTTTCGTAGTTCAAATGTTACCACAAATGTTGACCGTACCATAAATGATTTGTTGTCTTGTTAATTTTGTAAAGCAGATGTGGTATTAAAGTTACAATATTAAATGGAAAAAGAATACGGTCGCGAACAGGGTTCGAACCTGCGCCTCCTGGATGAATACTCCAGGCGCTCTGACCGCTAAGCCATCTCGACCTCTGATGAGATGTGGTATTTTTAAATTTTAAACGTTATAAAAAGAATTTTACTTATGCCTTCTGTCGAGACATAGTATAAGGACCATTTTTTCGTAAATAACATCAGTGTTCACAAAATAAACTGATTTACATACAGGGACCGGCCGGATACTCGTTGAAAGAGTTTTTCAAAGGGTTTATTTAAGCGCTTAAAAAAGAAAACCTATGATACATGTTACACCTTAGAACGGGTGTAATGTAACCCCTTCCGAACAGGTTACCCTTTGAACCCACTGTAACTGGGTAAGCCATTCCAACCCAAGACATTGTAATATGCACTTTATGTAATAGACATTAGTTTGAAAATTGCATAAACACGACCGCACGTGACATCTTACCGCCCGGCGGCATCATTGTTGCATGTACCGAGCTTGGAATAATAATTATTGTCTATATGATTTTACAGTTCAATTTTGCTTGTTTAACTACAGTAGGTACAGTAGGCAATGAGGCGCCGCTCGGGTGCCCCCTACATGCAGCTCAAGTTTATTAGGTAATTCCGGGTAACACGAATAAAAGCTTATCGTGAAGGTAACCTCTTCAAAGGCTTAAGTCATTGAAGGGGTTAACCCCTTTACGTGGTTACCATAATAAAGGTGTTAACCATTTCGCTGGGTTTCGAGGATGTAACTCGAACAAAGGGTAACACTGCGATATGAGTTACCCTATGTGCGGGTTACCCTATCAAAAGGCTTAATCCTTAAGCGGGGTTGTCCGGTCCCTGTTTACATATTATAGTGCCTATCAGAATCGGCCAGATCCTTCATTTGTGTACTGTTCGACATCCATAAATCCTAACACTTTCCAAATGTTCCACCACTATTTCTAACAATATGAATTAAGTATATCAATAGCAATTTTCAAAGAAATGTATTAACGCATAAGTTATAAATAAAAAAACAGTAACTTACTTATTGATTTTCATTTTTAATTAAATAATCTTTAATTTTACGCCAAACACATTACACTTTTTATTCAACATTTTATACTATGACTAAAATACGTTAAATGGGGCTTCTAAAGTTTGTCAGCACTAATTCTTATTAGTTTATAAGAAAAAGCACAGATTTTTCAAACTTTTGACAATATATTGCAGTTTCTACCTAGCTCTTAGGGTGGTAAGCATAAAAAATAAATTCATACCAAAAACTAAGCCTCAATAATTAAAGCAATGAAAAACTGCACCTCAGTTACCCTGAAAATGAGCCAGTAGTACTACTAGCAACCAAATCAATGGATCAACTACATTGTTTGATAAAATTGATAAATAAAACCAACAGTAGCTGTGACACAACACATTTTAAGACGATTGGACACACACATCAATGTACACAAACCATTTTTTTATACAGACAATGACTACAGTTTAATTTTTATTTTACAGACAACAATTTTGATCTTTAAAGTACTTTGCACTTATTTCAAAAGCAACAAATTACAAGCATTCAATGTAAACAATCATCTACATCAGTCTCCTATTCACCAATCTCAATTTTAAACCTCTTTATCTTTATTGGTAGTATCTTCACCATCTCCTGACATAAGGAGAATTCCTCCTGCATCATTCCAGCTGCATCTTCGTTAGTCATACAGATATCTACAACTGCCTGATAAGAATCAAAACTCTTTTCTACATTCTTCAACTGTGTCAATTTGTCTAAGGCAATCCTTTTAGTGCTATTTCTACCAATGAAGCAATAAGCACTGATCACAGGTCTAATTAAATCAAATGTTAATTTTACTGGCATTTTACCATCTTTATCCTTGACAGAATTCAAGAAATTATCATAATTTTCAATGCTCTTCTCACATAGATTGTTAATTTTCTTTAATGCATGTGGTGTAGGCTTCTCATTGGTTTTGTTCAATTTCTCAAGTTTAATATTTAGTATGTCAGAGTAGATTTCACCTAGTTCAAACCACAGTTGCCTGCAATACTGGAGATAGTATACTGGATTTATTTCCTTTAATAAGTCTTCAAGCATGTCGATGCGTCGTTTGTGCATTTTGGCGCGCCTTTCGTCGTCTTCCTCGAAGAAAGCTAGGTAACTGTATGACTGGGAGCTATCTTGTATGAGTTCTATATAATCTGAGGCTAATGTATCAAGTTTGTAGTATTCTTTGGCCTTGTTCAGCCAAGTCTGACAGCTTAAGAAGACTTCCCTGGCATCCTGGTATGTAAGAAGGAATTTATCTCCTATTTTATTTTCATACTTTGAGATATCAATGTCTGGGAAGATTAACTTTGTGATGTCTCCTCCACAGATGTTTTCATTGTCTTCTAATGTGAGGTTTGACATATCTGTAAAGGGAAATTTTATTTGGTTAATACAATAATAAGTAAGATGAGATAAGTAAAGAATTGAAATAAAGAAATAAAGAGGGATTATTTTAACAAAAGTATTATCTGAATCATACCTGTTATAGCTTCAGTTAACTGTTCAGAATCACTCATGAGTCTTGCTTTAGATGAGGACATCAACAAGATGCAATATTTGGCCCAGCAACGAGCCACATCAGCTGACCTATGTTTAAATGTCTCTATCTTTGCCAGAAACACATCATCATTACTATCAGCAGCCCTTAACTTCTCCTCATATTGCTCCAAAATTGTAGAAGATGCTGCCAAATGGTGCCTCGATTGAAAGAAACCATTCTGCTCAGCAAAGAATTGTGATAATGTTGCTGAATTCAATGCCCAGTCAATAGGTTCATAATCATTGTACTGCAACTGTCTGCGTAGTGTAACATGACAATATATAGCAGATTTTAAGTTCTCCTTTAATGAACCATACACTTGAGCCAGGTAGTAGAGAGTGAGAGTGTGTGCTTTCTCAAGTAACATGAAATCTCCCATAGGGCTTTCACCCATATGACTTACAATCTGTTCTATGGGCAATGGTAACTGTAATGTGCATTTGAAGTTTTCATACAACTCTTTGGCATGAAGCAAGTATGTTTTGGCTTTGCCAGGCTCATCACGATTAGACCACAATATACCTAAGTTATTAAAAACATTAATAAGAGTGATTATTATCTCTGGTTTTGACGAATTCGGAGAAAGCAGGTCAACTGCCTCTGATAGAACCTTTTCGCTGGATGACAGCTCTTCAGTTTCCATATCAATGATGCCAATGTTCAGTAAAACAGCCCCTAACATTGCGTGAAGTTTAATATCATCCAAACTAGTAGTGCTACTAAGCAATTTCTTCAAACTGTCGCACATACCGACGAGTATTCCTTTGGCTTTGTATTTAGAAATGTAAGGCTCGTTCTCCGGGTCATTTTTGCTGTCTTCGTCTAAAAGTTTACGGATCTTACCGTAATTTTCCTTAAAATCGTTGAGAATCTCTTTCTCCGACATATCTGAGCTCACAGTCATAGTTTTGTTTTGGCTTTACCAAGTCAATCAATAACCTAAATGCTAAGTTTCAAGTTGTTTGTATAGTATAAGACGCACTTACTCATACATATTTTAACAAAATTTTCAATATTATTTATCTTCCAAATAACAATCTTTGATTAAACAATAATTAACGTAAGTTTGTAATTTGTAAGTTTTACAATAAAATTTCTTTGTGGATGAATGAATTGTGACGTTTATTTATGTCAAATTATCAATGTCATTCTTTATTTCTTTTGTGCACCATTTTCCGTTTTGCATAAACTTTTCTGAACGAAACGTTCTTCATTCTTGTTTTTTTTTTATTAGTCTTATGAAGCTTGGATGAAGTATTTATTTATTATGAATGCACTGAAAAACAATCATGCATTCTCTGAGCTATATTTATCTAAATTATTCAAAAAAAAAAAAACAATTTGTAGTTTCTAGAGAAGATCCTACATAAAACTCCGTGGAAGTATTAGGATCTTCTCTAGCTCTCTTCTATAACTATATCACAGAATATGACGCACATAAAAGTCTATACCCATTTTATAAGTTAACTTATTTATTATTAGATATAGGGTATAGGCCTTATACCAATCAGAATAATAACTAAGTTAACGTATATATTTATTACTAGCTGATGCCCGCAGCTTCGCCCGAGTGGATGTCGGTTATCGCGACCAAAAGTAATCATGAAATTTTGATCCTGTTCCCGCTTTCCAATTACTGCTATATAGTATGTTATCCTTGAGAGATAGACAAATACCATCGCAGAGATTTCTGTAGACCTATATAAGATACACAATTCCACCATACATCATTTTGTTATATCTCAAAGGGTTTAGGCAGCGTTTTCGTTGAAAGCTTCCAGACGGCTTATTTTTTTCCGACACCTCCAACAAATATTATTATATTTTAGCCAATTTATACAAAAACTTGATCAATTATATACTAAAACCTTCCTCGAGAACCACTCTATCCATTGGTGAGAACAGCATGAAAATCGGTACAAAAGTTTTTAAGTTTATCGCGAACAGACAAATAGACACGGCGGAGGACTTTGTTTTATAATAGTGATGTTGGGGTTTTTTTTGTTCACCGTATAGTATAGGATATACCAATCTCGATCCATAGTAAAATTGTGTTTAATTTTAAAATAAATGCCAAAAAAGAGAAACCTGCTCGGAAAAATTGCTACTTTTACCTAGCGACGGATTAAAATAAAAATTTTAGGGACTTAAAACAGGTTGCATTCCTCCCGAGGTCATCGCCTCTTTAGCCCTGGAACTTAATATTCATGAATACAATATATTTGTATCGTCCACAATGTAATTTGGGTGACAGATACCTACTCGTAATTGCATACCTAGTGCTTTCTCATTTCAGATGTCGTACACATTCAAACGCCTACATTTTAACTTTTACTTACATAGGTACTAACTACCTACTTTACAAATGTACAAAAAATCTATACTAATATTAAAAAGCTGAAGAGTTTTTTTTTGTTTGTTTGTTTGGTTGAACGCGCTAATCTCAGGAACTAATTGTTCGAATTGAAAATATCTTTGTGTTGGATAGTCCATTTAGCCTTCTTCAATAAATGGACTATCCAACATTAATGGATTATAACATCACGCTACGACCAATAGCAGCGGAGCATCAATAAAAATGTTGAAAACACGGGAAAAAATATTCCTTTTGAGAGCTTCCGTTGCGCTCGCTGCGTAAACAGTTAAAGTAATGCAAAAATCATTTACGACAGAATTGTTCCCCTTTAAAAGTTGTGTATCTTTTAAGGTTGAATCACTATAACCTTTTTATGGTTATCAAATTGGTTCTAAAATAATGAATTATTTGCAATAAAACGATATTAATTCTTACCCAAATAAATACGTTATTTATCACAAGTATTTCATTTTGAACAAAATTGCTCTTGACATCATTTGATTTCAATGAATATCTAAGAAAATATCATAGTTTTAAAATAACTCCGCAACAAAATTATGATCAAGTACCGCGCGCGCATTTATAACTTAACATAGCATTACGCCTGTATTCCCCGAAGGGGTAGGCAGAGGTATACACAGTCGTACACCCACATTTCACTAATGCTATTATTAAGCACCATGTAATAGCTAATTAGCTATTGCCATCTACCAGGCACAATTCCAAACTCCGGGCTGCTACTGAGAATTTTCTAACAGAAAAACTCAATAACAGTGCCCGACCCGGGAATCGAACCCGACACCTCATACTCAGCAGTCGCGCTTGGGACTACTAGAACAACGAGGCAGGCGGATTTATGATGTGCTAGGCGCGGTCATGAGTCATGTATGAAAGAAATATTGTTGAGAACATGCATGGGGGAATGTTGGATGTTGTTTTAGTTCAGGAAAGCGCCGGCCTACATTACGTTTCTGTAACAGCAGTTGAAGGTTTGGTACCCCCTGATGCGTACCATCCACCGTTGGACATTCAGGTCAAGTTACAGTCATCTGATGAAAGTGAAAGTCTTGAACCCAGTAATGTCGACCGCAGTAGGGACTGGAATTTCAAAAAATGTAATCGCATTCTGCTTTACGATCTTCTTTCTGAGGCATCTTGGGATGCAGTTATATTATCCGATAACGTTCACACTGGCACTCAGGCTTTCTATGATATTATTTACGGCTTGTTTGACGCTTGTATCCCTAAAAAACACCGATACAGAAAGATAACTAGACGATATCCTACCTGGTTTACGTCGGATATTATTCAGGATATCCAGAAAAAAGTCAAATTACATTCCGCGTGGAAAAAGAGTAAATGTGATCTAATATATCAGCAATTCTCAGACTATAGATCTAGCCTAAAATCTCGTGTATCGACTGCCTATGATACTTACATTAGGCGCATCGAAGGGAACATTAAGAAAAATCCCAAAGAATTCTGGCAGCATATTTCTAACCTTAGATCAAAAGGCGGGTTTGAGCCTAACGTAACCCACAAAGGTAAAAATCACAGTGGTGTAGCAGCTGCGGAAGCGTTCGCAGAATATTTCGCGAGTGTCTTCCAAACTGAAGTACCTAAGTTAGACCTCGAGGATGTAGTCAATCCAAACAACTGCAATACTAGTAACTACATTAATATACAAAACTTCGCTGAAAGTGATATAAGCACCGGAATAAATAAAATAAAACTCAATAGTTCTGTTGGTCCCGATAATATTCCTCCCTGGTTCTTAAAAGAGGGAAAGGAATTTCTTATTCGGCCCCTTAGCCACATTTTTAATTTAGCACTAAAATCTGGAGTCTATCCTCCACCATGGAAGATATCACGTGTGACTCCCATACCGAAATCTTCGAATAAATCTTCAGTCGATGAATACCGTCCAATAGCGATATTATCTTCTCCCGCGAAAGTTTTTGAAAATGTCCTACATCAAGGAATTTACAAGCAGGTGAAACAGTACCTGTGCAATGAGCAGCATGGCTTTCGGGAAAAAAGATCCGTCAATACTAACTTACTTACACTAGTTAATTATATTTCAACTAGTCTTGATCGCAGTAGCCAGGTAGACGTTCTTTACTTCGATTTTCAAAAGGCGTTCGACAGAGTCAACAATGACGTCTTGCTGTCAAAGCTCAGTGCGATAGGTGTTGCTCCAGGGCTTCTACGGCTTCTTGCAGATTATTTGCGGGACCGACAACAGTTCGTCAGATTAGGTTTGTACGAGTCACTCCCATACCACACTCGCTCAGGCGTGAATCAAGGTTCGGTAGTCGGCCCTCTCCTTTTCATTTTGATGATTAATGACCTCCCTGATGTGGTTGCGAATGCCAGATCCCTCTTATATGCTGATGACTTTAAACTATTTTATGAAATAAAATCAGAGCTCGATTGCCAGGCTCTGCAATCAGACATTGACTCAGTAAATAAGTGGAACTTAGAAAATAAAATGGAATTTAATAAATCAAAATGCTACGTGATGTCTTTCGGTCGAATGCGGCACCCAGTCAACTTTCTATACAAACTGAATGGAGATACAATTACAAGAACTGATTCCATGAAAGACCTGGGAGTCATATTCGACCGTAAGCTTACTTTTCACGACCACATCGCATCCACTGCTAAGGAGTCCTTCAGGCGCCTTGGCTTTGTTCTAAGGAACTGTCGAGACTTCCACAACCCCCACGTTATCAAGCTTGTTTTTGGGGCATTAGTCCGTAGCAAACTTGAGTCTAGTGCTTGCGTATGGAATCCCTTTGAGAAGCAGTACGCGTTAGCTTTGGAAAAAGTTCAAAAAGCATTCCTTAGATACCTTTACAAGCACTTGTACGGGTATTATCCTTTCTTGTATCCCACTAAATTCCTGTTGGGCTGCTTAAATTTAAATTCCCTTGAAGTTAGGCGGTCGCGCGATCAGATGATTGTAATATTTAAAATTCTTAGGGGAATTATTGATGATCCCGATATGCATAATGAAATGTGCAATCTATTTGTCCCAGACAATTACTGTCGTAACAGAAAACACCGCTTACTGGCTGTTCCAACTTGCCGTACTGTTGCACACTCTAAGTCACCTATTCCTCGGACATTAGCCGCTATTAACGCTCTCCTGAACTCAAA
The DNA here is from genome assembly GCA_935421205.1 of Xylocampa areola. Taxonomy (NCBI): domain Eukaryota; kingdom Metazoa; phylum Arthropoda; class Insecta; order Lepidoptera; family Noctuidae; genus Xylocampa; species Xylocampa areola. The sequence continues at coordinate 17,635,840 of OW285207.1, forward strand.
CACAGATCTCGATATGTTTGCGAATGAATGGAAGATGATACTGTCAGAATGTTTGAATTTTTGTGAGAAGAATGCATGACTGTGTTAAATTAATTATATGTTTAAATAGTGTAATTGGTTTCGGCCGTTCTATTTAAAAAAAAAAAAAAAAAAAAAAAAAAAATTAGATGAGGGGAGGGCGCTGGTGGAATATATTTTAGTATCTTTTTTCCTCAAATTAACGCGGGTGAAACCGCAGGGCACAGCTATTAGTATAGATTTGTGTTCATACAAGGCATGCTGTTTATTTACGTCATACACGCGGACGGAGTCGCGGGCACAGCTAGTAATATTTAAATGGGACTAGAACAGTAAACAGGTATTAAAAAAAAATACAACCCATTTGATAACCTCTTCCTTTTTGGAAGTCCGTTGAATAAATGGTCAAATTATAAAAATAAAGCATTATTAATTATTGTTATCCCACAGTTAGAGTGACTAATAATATAATAAAGCCAGCATCAAAAGGATGTGATTCAAATGTTCAAAGAATTTGAGCGTTTGCTGAAAATCAACCTTATCCCAATTGAAATAAGACGCACATTTGTTGATAATTGATCAAGTTTTTGTATAAATTGGCTAAAATATAATAATATTTGTTGGAGGTGTCGCTCCAACAAATATTATTATATTTTAGCCAATGCAATGTAGTTGGATAGGAGTCGATTGAAAGACAAGTATTTATGTCTAATGTCCGTATAATAATGTGTCAACTTACTAACTACTTACATTTATATAGGGAAGAGGTGTGTACACACACTACACCTCCCCCGTTTTTTTTTTGAAAAATTAAACAGTTTTATTTTTCAATTAAACAAAACAGAATTAAAATTTGTAGTTAGACAGTCAAACATTCTTAAAAATAATAATTACAATGATCATATAATTCAATAATAAAATCTTTTTTCTGTATAATAAAACAACTTTTAACCGTTAAAACTTTTTTCTGTAATTTATTTTTACCATGTTAAATCTGATTACAATTCTTAAACTTCACGGAATAATATATTGAGAACTGATAACAATCGAGGAATATCCCGTATATAATAAGATCTAAAATTAAATGAAACAGATTAAAAGTGTAGGTAACGCACTGTTGACAACAGACAAATTAAGTGAATTTACTAAGAATGGTAGCAAATACATATTATTACCGTTAAAAACATTAGTTGGTGGATATTTATGAATAATAATAAATTTATTACAATGCTTCTTTCCGAATACTTATACAAACAATCTATTTTTGACCTTGACATCTATTAATCAATAAAGTTTAATTCCTTTGTTCTGAAAAATACTGTCAATACACATTTCTATTCCATTTTTGTATATTCACACTAGTCCTTTACTCAGCTCTTTTATATAAGTAGGTACACATTATAATAACATTTTTATAAAATGATTTAGGAATCGTAAGGTACACTCTTATTTACAGGACTCTTGGTACCTGTTATTATTAATCATCATTATTATTCAACATTCATTTTATTCATATTTATTTAAGGCCATATTAAAGACACTTTGGTCTCCATCAATTCTCACAGAGAGATCTCGTCTACACCATGATCGAAGTTGATGTTCATGGTCCCCAAATTGTACCTTACCATGTGTACCTAATTCCTGTCATTATTTTCTATCGCCTTTTAATCAAGTCCATACAATACAACACATCCAAATTGAATCCTTTGGTCTACAAGAATTTACTTCGTATTTGGGTGATCAGCCGGCTTACACAGACAAACCTTGTTTACCAAGTTATTCCCAACTTTCGACTTTAGACTTTACATTCAATCAAATCATTCTTATGTATCCATACTAAATCCTTACAACTTCATATCTCTCAATAATTACTACTAATCCAATCCGATTTGTGTCTATATCTATCTATAAATGAAACTGTTACTAATAAATGCAACATCTACCTAAGTACTTCATTAGTAACGTTAAACAATGCACTTCGCTAAATTTGTCGTATGGTGTCGGATAGCTCTGACCACTGTGACATCAAATTACGATATTTAAAACATGACATCATTCTTCCATGTGCATGGGAAAGTTACAAGTATGCAACTCGATACCTATGTAGATATAATGCAGTTCTGGAATGTGTCAAATGTGGTATAGCAATAATAATATTTAAATTTCATTTTAACTCACTTTCCAAACTTCTACCTAGGTACTTTAAATATAAAAAAGAAATTGCACATTTTTGTCAACAGGCGTTCCGATGATATAATGATAAGATTACAATAATAATTATGTTTTATTGTACCTATGTCATTAGGTATAAAAAAATATGAAAATTGAAACCCCAAAAATAAGTACTAAACCTTACTAAATTAATTACTAAAATAAAAAAATTATGTTCACTTGATCGTCATCGCCGAAGAATAAAAAAACACTTCCTAATGGGTAGCCAATCTATATCACGATTCACAAACTCACACAATCCGTGCATAACGCATATGGAGGTGGCCGTTCCAGGGTGCGGAGACTCCTCAACGCTGCCTCTGGACGCCAATGACTCCCAGCTCCAACCACATCATCGGACGCGAAAATCACCCAGCGCCCAGCAAATATAAAAATCCTCCTCTTTGCTTTCCCAGAGTTCTTGAATTACTGGCTTCGATTCTAACTCGATGCTCAGCGCCGCCGACGTGGCAGCACTGGCAGGGTCGCCATGCAATGTAGTTGGATAGGAGTCGATTGAAAGACAAGTATTTATGTCTAATGTCCGTATAATAATGTGTCAACTTACTAACTACTTACATTTATATAGGGAAGAGGTGTGTACACACACTACACCAATTTATACAAAAACTTGATCAATTATATACTAAAACCTTCCTCGAGAACCACTCTATCCATTGGTGAGAACAGCATGAAAATCGGTACAAAAGTTTTTAAGTTTATCGCGAACAGACAAATAGACACGGCGGAGGACTTTGTTTTATAATAGTGATGTTGGGGTTTTTTTTGTTCACCGTATAGTATAGGATATACCAATCTCGATCCATAGTAAAATTGTGTTTAATTTTAAAATAAATGCCAAAAAAGAGAAACCTGCTCGGAAAAATTGCTACTTTTACCTAGCGACGGATTAAAATAAAAATTTTAGGGACTTAAAACAGGTTGCATTCCTCCCGAGGTCATCGCCTCTTTAGCCCTGGAACTTAATATTCATGAATACGACTCTCGCCCCAACGCTCGCCGCGCGCGGACGTGTCGCTTCTAGTGATTTCGCCCGTGTTGTGTCTGTGATCGTTATTCGCTACGCCCTGCCGTAGCAATCTCCGTAGCTGTTTACTGGCTACGAACAACTTAAATCAAAAGCTGCCTTTTTCGAGGCGGCGGCTGATTATCTGTCTTTTTTTAAAGAACAGTCAAAAACGTGTGTTTTTTTTTTTTTACCCCATCAGGGTAAAGCCACAGTTTTGTGGTTCTCGGTTGAAACCTTACGGTGTCAACGAAGCCGAGAGGGTGTTGACCCGATACACCCAGCTGAAACCCCTTCAGGGTGAGGCAGTCAATTGGACGGGAGCTAGATAACCGGCCTTGGGGGATCTCCTAGTCGGCTCTAGACTCTGGCTTCCTTTTCAGCTACTCACCTAGTGTCGGTCGGGTGTGTCTACACCCTTCGCACTAGACTGGTCAGGGCCCCGTTTGCACAATAAGACTGGCGACGGGTTACAAGCTTAGGGCTCACCTATAGGTACACACCTCCCTGCTTACATCCGGCAGGGAGGGTTACACATCCCCGGGCCCATCCACCCGGGGAGTTAGAAGTTAGGTTTATTAGGAAATTCTAATGATAGTTCCCTTTTATTTCTGAATCCTCTAAAATGGACGCTACACTTATTGTAGCGTTCCTAAAAAACATTCTGTTAAAGGACCCCGTTTTTGACCAAAAATACGGGAAAGACTTCGCTGTATTACTACAGCAAGTTCACGCACAAAGCGATAACGATGTTACCGTGTACCCAAAGCCCGCCTCAGGTAGTCACGGCGGCATAACCAAAGCGGTCACACCTGCGCCGCGGCCCATTATATGTGATTCTCTGAAATCGCCCGAACCGTCCCCGCCTTTGTCTCCTGCGTCGCCTTTGTGCGACACTAATCTATTGTTCGACGAGAACAATGGAATCGCTAATTCCCCGGCCCCTTTGTTACCGTTAACAAAGGAAACTGTATCACAGCCGGACGTCATGGATGTTGCTATGCAATCATCCTCTTCTGAGTCCGAAAACTCAGACACTAGTTCAGCCACATCTTCGGACGGCTACATCACTGTAGTTGGCAAGGGGAAAAAGAGAGCCCGTAAGGCCAAAAAAGCCGCCGCCGGCCAAGCGCCTGCCAAAGCCCTCAAGACGGTTGAGGCAACCCAGTCCCTAGACCTCCAGTCCCCCGTCCCTATGGACGCCGCTCCAATCTCCAGGCCCGGTAGCCCCTGTCCTCCAACCTCTCAGGCTCAAAAAAAAGGCGCCCACTCCCCCGCCCGTCTACATTCAGGACAAGGCGAAGTGGACTGATATTTCTAAATGGTGTGTTGACAAGAAAGTCAACTACACTCAGGCCAGGAATACCCAACAAGGCATCAAAGTCCAGGTGCCCTCTCCCAGTGATTTTCGTACACTGACCAATCTCCTTCGGGAAAAGGCAGTATCCTTCCACACTTACGCCCTCCAAGAGGAGCGCCTCATCCGCGTCGTGATTCGCGGAGTACCCACAGAGATCGAGACATCGTCGATTCTAAGCGACCTTAAGTCGCAACAGATCCCGGTCGTAGAAGTGCACCGCATGCACCGCGCTCGTGGCGGACCATCATTCGCAATGGTGCTAGTAGTGTGCGAACAGGGCCCGGGCTCGAAAGCACTGTACAATTTAAAAACTTTGTGCCATCTTTCCGGCATTAAAGTTGAAAACCCGCATAAGTCGGGCTATATCGGGCAATGCCACAATTGCCAACTCTACGGTCATGCACAACGTAATTGCTTTGCAAAACCCAGATGCGTTAAGTGCCTCGGTGACCATGGCACTAACGCCTGTGAGAGGCCTAAAGATAGGTCCCTCTGCACCGACCCTCCCAGCTGCGTCCTGTGCGGCGAATCAGGACATCCAGCTAATTATCGTGGGTGCCCTAAGGCACCTAAAAAACCGAACGTCAACTCGAAACTCGGGAAACGTAATGCCGAGCGAACCATCAGAGAGCAACCGTCCTCAAAGCTGCCCGAGCGACTAAGTCCGCAACGGCCTTCACCATGGATCGCGCTGAACCACCAGCAAGCGTTTCCGGCTTTGAAATCCTCCCCGGCTTATCAGCCTACCGCCATTCCGCCACTGATGGCGATCCCCATACCCGCCCCCTCACCTATGCCAGTACAACCCCCACAGGTTGCGCCCGCGTCTCTCCCTAAACAGGCCCCCGCTCAGCTAGCAGCTAGCAGTCAGCCATCAATTGGATCGGACCTAGAAGTAGTTCAGAGCGTTTTCTCGCTCATTAGCTCAGATAGGTTCAGCGCACTTGCACAGACTCTGCGCTCCATGCAAGGCAACGGCTTTGCTATTCTACAAGTGATGCTCGAGTATAAAGACATCACTGACGCCCTAGCTAATATCAACTTTAACGGTAACTAATGGATACCGAAAATAGTAAATTTAAGCCCCGATCCCTTAAGTTAGGTTACTTTAACGCTAATAGCATAAACGGCCAACGTGACGAAATCGCGACCTTCTTACGCGACCATCAAATTGACGTCTTCCTCGTGCAAGAGACCTTTCTCAAACCCGCCCAGAGGAACCCTGGAATTGCAAACTATAGAATAGTGCGCAACGACAGAACCCGTTGCCAGGCGGGCGGTACACTCATTTATTACAAAAAATCGCTATACTGCATCCCTATGGACCTCCCACCTCTTTCTCACATAGAGGCTTCTATATGCCGGCTAGGCATGACAGGACACCAGCCAATTACCATCGTCTCGGCATACCTTCCACCTAAAGTCACATCGAAAGTTAACTTAGCTCCCGACATTAAATCCTTATTTGCTCTGAGCGACTCAGTTATCATTGCTGGCGACCTTAACGCCAAAAATGAATCCTGGTGTTGCAATACGACGACCACACGAGGCAGACACCTCGAACGATTAGGTATCGAACTTAACTTCGATATCATCGCCCCGATGAGCCCTACCCACTTCCCTGACAATGTAAACCACCGACCTGACATACTCGACATAGCGATTCTAAAGAACGTAAACCTCGGTTTACGTTCTATAGAGACGCTACAAGAGCTTGACTCTGACCATAGACCAGTAATCCTAGTATTAGGCCCCCGCTCAGGTCCCTCAGACCCAGATCAACCTGTCCCCACTAAAACCACCACCGATTGGGGAAGACTAGAGGAACGCCTCAAGTCAACCTCTTCTGTGCATTTAGACTCAATTCCCGATAATATAGTGTCTGTTGCCGACACGGTGACTGCGATCGACTCCCTCACTAGTCACGTGCAATCCGTAGTGAACGAATGTTCACGGCAAGTCCCGGAGGTGGATGAACACCGCTGGAAACTGCCGGATGATGTACGTGAACTGTTGACAGAGAAAAACGCAGCTATCCGAGCCTACGACAGTTTCCCCAATGAAGCTAACCGTATCCATATGCGCACCTTGCAGCGTACTGTGAGGAAGCGCATATCGGAAATGCGGGAAGCTAAATGGGACAAAATGCTCGATGATATAGAACCCACCCATCAAGCTTTCTGGCAATTGCAGCGGAAATTAAAATCCGATCAATGCGCCGCTATACCCCCGCTCAATAGACCTAATCAACGACCTGCTTTTGATGACGACGAAAAGTCAGAAGTACTAGCCGACAGTTTAGAAGCCCAATGTACGCCTAGCACTCTACCAGTAGACAAAGCTCACCTGTCCAAGGTCGATGCTGAAGTCAAACGTAGAACTGCACTCCCGCCCCCAGACGACTCCGACGAACCCTTGCCCCCCGTCACCGTAGACGAAGTCAGAACGATCGTGAGGAACCTCAAACCCAGGAAGGCCCCAGGCTCAGACGGGATCACCAATAAAGTGATTAAATACTTTCCCGCACCTCTGATAGTACTCATGACCGCCATCTTCAATGCGGCACTGGCCAACAATATCTTCCCACAATCGTGGAAACAGGCAACAGTTATAGGTTTTCCAAAGCCCGGTAAGCTCAAGTGCGAGCCGACTAGTTATCGCCCGATCAGTCTTCTAAACGTCTTCGGAAAGATCTATGAAAGGCTAATTTATATTCGTTTAAGGGATTATGCCGAATCCAATAAGCTTCTTCCTAGCGAGCAGTTTGGCTTTCGAGCCAAACACTCATGCATCCATCAGTTGCACCGTATCGTTGAGCACATAAGCGCAGGCTTCATGGGCAAGATGAAAACGGGCGTATTATTCTTCGACGTAGCTAAAGCCTTCGACAAGGTCTGGCACAACGGCTTAATCTATAAGCTGTACCAATTCCAAGTGCCTGACCGTCTCGTACTCATCATTCGAGATTTTCTATCGAACCGTAGCTTCCGCTATCGCGTAGAGGGCGTTCTATCGTCCCCTCATCGGATCCAAGCCGGAGTCCCTCAGGGCTCTGTGCTATCACCTCTTCTCTTCGCGCTGTACACCAGCGATATTCCCAAAAGTGGCAAAACCAAGTTAGCTCTTTTCGCCGATGACACGGCCATCTATTACACCGGTAGGAGTCTTGACTGTATTACCCGATATCTCCAGACCTCGGCCAACGCCTTAGGCGCTTGGTTCAGGAAATGGAGGATTGAGGTCAATCCAGATAAAAGCGCCGCCGTTCTCTTTTCGAGAACGGGCGCCGGGGAATTTCTTCCCCAGCTTCGACCCATTACAATGTTCGGCAAGCCAATCCCTTGGGAACTGCAAGCCAAATACCTGGGTGTGATTCTAGATCACAAACTGTCCTTCCGTCCGCACATTAAGACGGTACGCAACCGCGCGGCCTTCGCTGTCGGCCGTCTATTCCCCATGACAAATGCGCGCAGTAAATTGTCACTTAACCTTAAGGTTAGGCTCTATACTACGTGCATTAGACCCATTATGACGTATGCTAGCGTCGTGTTCGCACACGTTAAGTATTACAAAATCCATAGGATGCAAACCCTGCAAAATCGATTCCTTCGTAAAGCGACAGGCGCTCCATGGTTTATTAGGAACCATCAACTCCACCTCGACCTCAGAGTGCCTACCGTTAGGCAATTCATGAAAAGGGCATCGAAGAGATACTTCGAATCTGCCCCTAATCATCCGAATCCCTTAGTTGTCTCTTCCGCTGATTACAAGCCGTCCCAGATCAACAAAATCCGCCGACCACGTCACGCTCTCCTCCGTCCCGATGATAGGATCACTGTAGCTCAAGAGTCTAACAGACACACAAGCACACTCCGACGCGCTCGACCGCCTCGTTATAGACCTCACCGGCGAGGTCCGCGTCCGTCGCGAAATGTCTCATCATGTCCGCCCCGACCCTTGCTCGAGCCGGCCCGTGCCGAGCTAGTAGCTTTAAATTCGTCCCTTAATAATAAGGAAACTGATATGACCCAGCTAGTCCCTAGTTGTCCCCCCAGCAACACCCTAAGCCGAGGTTCGTGTCCCGCAGGGGACGCCCTTAGCGCTGTTGCTTAGTTTGTAGTATCTTAAAATATGCTCTGGCTGGAGGCATCAAACTGCCTCGCCTTAGATATTGTCCGGTTACGCAGACAAAACCCCTCTGGGTTTCTGCAAGAGGCCATTTAAAAAAAAAAAAAAAAAATCATGAATACAATATATTTGTATCGTCCACAATGTAATTTGGGTGAGAGATACCTACTCGTAATTGCATACCTAGTGCTTTCTCATTTCAGATGTCGTACACATTCAAACGCCTACATTTTAACTTTTACTTACATAGGTACTAACTACCTACTTTACAAATGTACAAAAAATCTATACTAATATTATAAAGCTGAAGAGTTTTTTTTTGTTTGTTTGTTTGGTTGAACGCGCTAATCTCAGGAACTAATTGTTCGAATTGAAAATATCTTTGTGTTGGATAGTCCATTTAGCCTTCCTCAATAAATGGACTATCCAACATTAATGGATTATAACATCACGCTACGACCAATAGGAGCGGAGCATCAATAAAAATGTTGAAAACACGGGAAAAAATATTCCTTTTGAGAGCTTCCGTTGCGCTCGCTGCGTAAACAGTTAAAGTAATGCAAAAATCATTTACGACAGAATTGTTCCCCTTTAAAAGTTGTGTATCTTTTAAGGTTGAATCACTATAACCTTTTTATGGTTATCAAATTGGTTCTAAAATAATGAATTATTTGCAATAAAACGATATTAATTCTTACCCAAATAAATACGTTATTTATCACAAGTATTTCATTTTGAACAAAATTGCTCTTGACATCATTTGATTTCAATGAATATCTAAGAAAATATCATAGTTTTAAAATAACTCCGCAACAAAATTATGATCAAGTACCGCGCGCGCATTTATAACTTAACATAGCATTACGCCTGTATTCCCCGAAGGGGTAGGCAGAGGTATACACAGTCGTACACCCACATTTCACTAATGCTATTATTAAGCACCATGTAATAGCTAATTAGCTATTGCCATCTACCAGGCACAATTCCAAACTCCGGGCTGCTACTGAGAATTTTCTAACAGAAAAACTCAATAACAGTGCCCGACCCGGGAATCGAACCCGACACCTCATACTCAGCAGTCGCGCTTGGGACCACTAGAACAACGAGGCAGGCGCATTTATGATGTGCTAGGCGCGGTCATGAGGGGAGGGCGCTGGTGGAATATATTTTAGTATCTTTTTTCCTCAAATTAACGCGGGTGAAACCGCAGGGCACAGCTATTAGTATAGATTTGTGTTCATACAAGGCATGCTGTTTATTTACGTCATACACGCGGACGGAGTCGCGGGCACAGCTAGTAATATTTAAATGGGACTAGAACAGTAAACAGGTATTAAAAAAAAATACAACCCATTTGATAACCTCTTCCTTTTTGGAAGTCCGTTGAATAAATGGTCAAATTATAAAAATAAAGCATTATTAATTATTGTTATCCCACAGTTAGAGTGACTAATAATATAATAAAGCCAGCATCAAAAGGATGTGATTCAAATGTTCAAAGAATTTGAGCGTTTGCTGAAAATCAACCTTATCCCAATTGAAATAAGACGCACATTTGTTTGAAACTGATATTTATAATTGAAAATTAACTCAGTCATTTTACCTGTTATTTTCAACACTGAATGCCAGTATACTTTTGACACTGAGTGTACCTATTAATCCCACATAAGAGGTTCTTTTGTTCACATTGACATCCATTGGAAGAACCTGGTCAAGTAATATGATTAGATAACAATCTGCCAGCAGGAAGAATAAAGTATATCAATCACCGAATAGACACACAATTATATTATTAACTTATTATGCATGCATTGTGGTTTGCAGTGCAAATATTACTTAATAAGGAAAAAACAAAATGACATTAATTTGCACTGTTTATTCTTAAATCAAGTACTTCATAATTTTATACACCACCCACCTGCAGATGGGTCCACAAACATTCATATCAATCAGCATAATCCCCTTATTCACAAACATGTAACATAATTTTTCATTAATATTATTTACATTGTACTATTGAAAAATGTTAAAATACAAAAAAGGGTTCTAAGTCAGTCCTTTATATAAAATAGTGTTATAAAAACAGAAATAGGATTAGTTTTATGAATAAGGAAATAATACCCTTAAATCTAATAACAACGTAGTTAAGTATGTTACAAACAGTGCTTGCTACGGATGGCCTTTGCCAATAATACATGTATTAGGAACCAGTTGGAGGTTCCGGGTCCTCCATTGACAGAGCTCGTGGAGGTGGTGTGTGGGCATTTAACTGAGAAAACACCTCTTTTTCACCCAAAGCTAGTGGGTCAGGCTGAGTGGCAGGTGATGGTCCAAACTCCATAATCGGAGATGGTGACACTGGCCTCACTAACCCACCCCCAGATGCTTCCTGCTCTTCCAAAAACCTATCCATATAATCTGTATGACCCGGATGTAATGTGTATTTTTTTTTCTCCAAACGAGCTTTATTGGCAAATATATCATGTCTTTCTGTCTTTTTCCATATGTAATAAAACTGTACCAACTCGCCAACTGACCGCGTTCTTACTTTATATTGCCTGATGAGATGGAAGTCTTTCCCATGGGCTTTAAGACCATTTTCAAAGTTACGACACTCTTCTTCGGACCAAAGGCTTGCATGTGCGGGTGTTTGGGCTGATATACGTCTCCGCCGTAATGCTTCCTCTACATTATGTCCACATTGCTGAAGAAGGAAAAGAGCTTCTTCATTGTCACGTAGCTGTTTACCCCGAGGTACAGCATCTATACCTGTCACCGAGTTCATTGCACAAATTTTCTTCATATAGTCCTCAGTAACTTTTTCTTCTAGTATACTTGGGTTCCACAGTAACTTGTCTTCATTTTCATATGGTAAAGCATCATCATAGCTACATAAACCTTCAGGTATAGCAGCTTGATAGTCACTTCCAACCATTATAGTCTTTTTCCAGTCATCCTCATCAGGACTATAGTCATAGTCATCTTCTTCTTCAGAAGGTGGTCGTGAGCCGGACCTAAGGCATCTTGTGGCTTCTGGACTGGTAGTCTCACTGTATAACTGTTGTAACGCTGACTCTGTTTTCTCAATCTCTTCAGGCACCACCTCCACAGGGGCCTGCTCTGGTATAGGTTTGTCCATGCTTCTGTCGTATCCGTATAGGGCTAGTAGTTCCTCCAAGGGCATATCACCTTCTCGCTGAAGGCTGTTGAGTTCGGCTTTAGGATCTTGTTGCTCTCCCGCCGCCAAAGCTTCTTCCTCGTCTAAAGTTCTCTCGTCATCAAAATCATTTACCATCATTTCAACAGAGGGCTCAAATAGAGACTTGTCGTTCCCCACGTCCATACTCGCATCGTGTTCGCTTACATTGGACACCAGCGCGCAATCTGACATGACTACCAAGGTACCACACTATAGATATTGTATCACCAAAACATGATAAGTATTAAGTGTTATTATAATTAATTTACGTAATCCACCAATAAAATATATAGCAAACATCACTAATAAGACATATTAAGCGATTATTTTTAATAAATATACGAAGAACAAAACAAAAATATTTTGACACGACAACCGCAGTTCTGTCAAGCCTTTTTTTTTGATAAATCAATTCCAAGCCTTTTAAGGCAGAACTATATAAAAAAGTGCTCTGTGGGTAGAACTCTATCAAGAAATAACTTATGCGCCTGGTCTGCCTGTATAGTTCTGTTCTACAGGGGTAGGTTATGTAAACTATTCTATTCAAGTGATTAATAGATTACTAAGTACTATTTTACAAGGAAACATTGAAAAAAAATAGACAAGAAGGGGGCTTGAACCCTCGACCTTTCGTGTCATCACTCTACGAACTGAGCTACCTTGTAAATAAATCTTTGAACCGAAATGCAAAGTTGGTCGTGTCGGTTCGGACACCTTTATAGGTACTGAATTGATTGCAATGACGTCGCCATAAGACGTGTTAAAATAAGGAAGAAGAATTCGCGGTGGTGAGCAGAGGTCGAGATGGCTTAGAGGTCAGAGCGCTTGGTGTATTTATCCGGGAGGCGCAGGTTCGAATCCTGTTCGCGACCGTATTCTATTTTTCCATTTAATATTGTAACTTTAAATAAATATCGCCAGGCGTCTCCTTAACACGAATACAAAAAGGCGTCTACGGACCCCTTAGTGCGCGAGTCTACTCGCATTTGTCCGGTTTTTTATAAATTTATGTCGTTGTTGAATAGACCGTGTGGCTAATGATACCAACTTAAAATTACCTAGATACCTACTTAAAACACCATTAAAAGACGGAATTGAAGAAAAACTATAGGTAACTATAAAACAAATATCAATTTTAGGCAAATTATCACGTTGTCCTTTTAAGAAGCCTGCTTTCATTTCATAAAAACTATACTACCTATAAATAAAAAAACAAGCAAATATACGTAAATACTACAAATTACGTAAGAGTCCTAGCGCGATTTAGGGAACTAATAAGTGTTTTGTGGTTCACCAATCTCGGATGAGTACAGTGACGTCACAGGCAAATCAGAGACCACAATTGTTCCGCGCTAAAATAAGTAAACATGTTAATTAAATTTCTCAAAAAATGGGATATGGTATGGGAGACCTCTTGCCAAAGTAGCGCCAACTAGTTGCGAAAATGTTCGTGAAAACCCTCATTGTACCTTCAAAAAGTTAGTGGAATCATAGTGGAACGCACCATGAACGCACCCATTTTCTAGCTGTCGTCAAAACTTGTCAAAACTTGAAGAAGTCAATGTCAAACAAATGTCTGTCAAGTCAAGTGTATGCGTTTCCTTTCCGAAAAATTGTTATTTGTAATAAAAACCAAATTAAAATGTTGTTTGGTAGTTTTTCGGCACTAATGAAATAGTTTGTGGTTTCTCCGCCTAAATCGATTACAATGTTGCGAATTCTATTTATATTATTTGTAGCAATCGTAAAAGTAACGCACAGTTTTTCGGACATAGGAAAATGGGATTTACCGCTGAATGGGGTGAGTTAAGTTGTATTTCTCATTATGTATAAGTTCACAATGTACTACCTTATTACTATCACTGCCGTTGTTGTAATTATACAAACTTAGCATTGCTAATTTACTAGCATTGATAAGCTATTATATACTACGTACCGATATATTTTTCTGACTCATTGTAGCTCCATATTTACAAAATGCTCATATGCGTACCTAAAATGTTGTATAGCTAGACATTTGTCTAGCTATACAACAAAAAAAAAAAAAAAATTTAACACAGGTATTCTTTATAATATATGTAGTATTCCAGTTTTATTTATAAGTTAAATCTTTTTCCTTAACTGGCTGAATTACATATTTATGTAATTCAGCATTTAATAAAACAAATTTATCATTGAAATTTCCTTCTTCTTCCTTCTCTTCCTTAGGGCCAGTTAAGGAAAAAGATTTAACTTATAAATAAAACTGGAATACTACATATATTATAAAGAATACCTGTGTTAAATTTTTTTTTTTTTTTATTTTACTAAATGAACACAATTAAATTTTTTAAGATCTATCATCTTATAGTTTGTCTAAAACTTATCTTAAAAAATTACAATCTTAAAAAAAATTATAATTCCATAGTTACAAACTTGTTTTCGTTATGTCATAGAGTTATAAGAAACAGAAGGGCACAGGAAGTGCCAATATCCCTAATGAAGCAAATACTATTATAATACATTATAATTACTGTTCAAAACAGTAAAAGAAACTATCAGCTTCACTGCTAACCCTGTATTTAGCTCACAAATTAGTATGGTATGATTACATTTTTATTTTTTTGCAGGAAAATTGTGTATTTACACTAGCTAAGTCACTATTTAAGGATTCTCAACTCATTATAATGTGTAAGTATTATCTATTAGTATAGTTAATAATTTTCTATATCTGCTAATTATTAAACATTGGTGAAATGTGGGTGTACAACTGTGTACACCTCTGCCTACCCCTTCGGAGAATACAGGTGTGATGCTATGAAAATATTTTTACACTATGTTTAAATCCTAAAATAAATCACTTCTGCTTGTTTCAAGTTCCTGTTTTATGTGCACATAGCTTAGTTGGAGGTACTACATACTTATCAGTGTGACATTTACTATGCATGTGTGCAGTACTTAACCTTTCGGCTCAGTAACGTACAGATCTGTATGTTGTAACAATAAAAATCTATTGTGTCTGCTAATGACTGAGGCAACAGCTTAATATTATACAACTTGTTAATTTTACTATGCATATGTGCAGTACTTAATATAGAACTTGTTAATTTTACTATGCATATGTGCAGTACTTAATATAGAACTTGTTAATTTTACTATGCATATGTGCAGTACTTAATATAGAACTTGTTAATTTTACTATGCATATGTGCAGTACTTAATATAGAACTTGTTAATTTTACTATGCATATGTGCAGTACTTAATATAGAACTTGTTAATTTTACTATGCATATGTGCAGTACTTAATATAGAACTTGTTAATTTTACTGTGCAACCGTGTATCACTTATAACACATTGGATTAATAAATGGATAGTATGAACTATTCTGTACTTGCACATGGTATA
Source organism: Xylocampa areola (assembly GCA_935421205.1). Lineage (NCBI taxonomy): Eukaryota > Metazoa > Arthropoda > Insecta > Lepidoptera > Noctuidae > Xylocampa > Xylocampa areola. The sequence continues at coordinate 17,651,169 of OW285207.1, forward strand.
ATAACAATATTATAATCATACTGTTTGCCAGTTATTTGATAAGTATTGTTTTATTTATATTTCTTGTTGTGTTACTTCCTGTAGTAATTTTAGATTATGTATTGGACATAATATTATGCCATATTTTAGTATTTCAAGTTCATCTCTTTTTATTGTAGTCAATATCATTTGCCATATTTACTCCTTTATTGAACAATACATTTATAAAGTTTATCTATGCTAATATTATAAAGCGGATTTATTTTTGTTTGTTGTGTTGAATGCGCTAACCTCTAGAACTACCAGTTGGATTTGAAAAATATTCTTCTATATTATGATAGCCAGGTTCGTGAGGAATAGTATAGGCTATCTAACATTCAGCTAGCCTTAAATATTGATTTTTGTTAAATAAGTCTGAAGAAAAAGCGCCGATAATCTGCTTCATCCGCGTGTGCTGGCGTAATGGTTAGTGATACGTAAATACAAAGTTCTACAAAAATATTGGTCTTTAATACGTCTAAAAAAAAGTCCGCGAAACCATATGCCTATTTCTTATACATAAGCCACAATAATGTATTGCCAAATATATTATGAAAATTTTAACGTGATTTATATGCGTTATTATTAGGCATTGTATATAAATCCTTACGAACGAAAGTCACTTCACCATCAAGCTAATTTTATGAAGATAAACTTTGCCTTTTATAGCTTATTATTTGGAATTTGGATGTATAGCAGCTAATGTAAAATGAAAATATTTCAACACTCGCGCAAACGAGTCGTGTGACACATAACGATATAACCCTGACACAAGAGATGAACTGTGAATTATTTTATATTTGTTGGTTAGTACTGAGTTTGCACTCTCATAAGCAGTGATAGCCTAGTGCTATGACTGTTGGACTGACAAGTCAAGTTCGAATCCAAGGCACGCACCACTGTATTTTCGAAGTCATGTGCATATTATAAATTAGTTATTACTTGTTTAAAACGGTGAAGGAAAACATCGCGAGCAAACCAGCACACCTGATTTATAGTTTTCGATGGTGTGTAAAGCCATATCAGAGACCTAGTGGTGGTTTAAACTCTGACACTAGGTTGTTCATCAACCTCACGATACGAAGAAGAAGGACTAAGTAGGTAATAATAATATAATTATAAGCGGGTGATACCGCGGGGCAAAGCTAGTTCATTCATATTAACTATAAAAAATGTTTGTAGTATCATTAACGCAATTAGAAGATAATTTTACTAAAACCCTTTTCGTCATTTACACATAGTGATTGAGTAACAAACATGAATGTAATCTTTTGTACAGTTAACATCAAAAGTGTTAATATTATTCAATTCAATTAATTAATAATATTATTCATAATGTTAAAAATAATCAGGATATTTGATCAAAGACAAAGAAATATGTAAGAATCGTAGCAGGTGCCTTTCTATAGTTTCTGTCAGAATGATCTTATATTAATGAAGTAACAACGGACGGCGCGGTTGGTACAGTGGGCTAGAGACTAGCTAGTGCGCCGCGTGTCGCGGGTTCTATTCCCGCACGAAGCAAATATTTGAATGATCTACAGATAACTGTTCTAGGTCTGGGTGTGTCCATGTGAGATTTGTCTGCGTAAAACGCACAATACAAAATTTTTTTTAAACATAATAAAAAGATTATAATGATGCTACTTCTGCCGACCGTATTTCAGTCACGGCAGCCTATCTCCACGGAGATTAGCCAAGTACGCGGGTGATATTATGGTAAAGGTGTACGCGCGAACACAGATGCACTCCTCGCCCTTCCTTCACTATCGGGCTGCCCACCCACGTCCGATAATCGGTGATCGATTTTTTGCAGAAGATAAATAGAACGTACTGATTGTAATAGTGCAACGCACACTTCCTACAAAAAGTCGGTCAGAAATAAAATATAAATACAAATCGCGCCGAAAAGTCGCCCTAGTAAAAGCCTGACGTGGGCGGGCAGCCTCATTGTCCGACGGGACGGTAATCCGACAAGGCCAGAAAGAGATCAAGCTCAGGACCGACGGCTTTTCGTGCTCTCCGAAGCCCGGGGGTGTCACACACCAGCTTTCTAACTTTGGGTTGCTACTGAGCATTTCCTAACAGAAAAACTCTAACCCACTTTGCCCACCTGGAAATCGAACCCAGGACCTCACGCAAACCACCTGCACACGACGAATTCGGCCGTGAGCAGGATTCGAACCTGCCGTCTCGAGCTACAGGCTTATTCCTTTTTCACAAAAAAATATAACTTTATATCGCTATGCAGGCGTTAATGCTTTTCGAAGATTTATCTGTATAAGATTGATTGTTGCTTAAAATAGTACAGTAGGTTGACGTCTGATAGAGAGCCTTTAACTGTTCTTTATGATAGGTTTAATTATAGAACTGTATTTGTTAAATGCAATCTTATCACTGGACATAGGCAGATATCTGATGCTTTTAAGATAAGGGCGAATGTTATCAGGGCTGTGGAACTTGTATGTCGTATGAATCATGTTTCACGAGTTGACAAATGCTCATTTAATTACTATTGTATTTTTAATTATTATTTTCCTGCTATTGTAATAGTTGTACGAGACTGAAATAAATACTTTCTTTCTTTCTTTCTTTACTAATAAAATGCAATAAACATAATACAAACTTACATTTGCAGTTATGGGAAAAACAAATTAACTGGAAAGTTTGTCCTTCAATTCGACTTTTACGTTCAAACATAAACATAGCATCACGCCTGTATTCCCCGAAGGGGTAGGCAGAGGTGTACACAATTGTACACCCACATTTAACCAATGCTGTTATTAAGTCCCATTTAAAAGGTGGTGAGCCTATTGCCATCTACCGGGCACAATTCCAAACTCCGGGCTGCTACTGAGAATGTCCTAACAGAAAAATCCAATAACACTTTGCCCGACCTGGGAATCGAACCCAAGACCTCATGCTCAGCAGTCGCGCTTGAGACCACTAGACCAACGAGGCAGTTTCAATTAGACTTTTCTTTTCGTCGTTAGAGTAATGTTCGGTGCTTTGATGGTTTATGAACTTCAGTAATGTTAATTATACAGAACCCTCGGTGCGCGTGTCGTAATCGCACTTGTCCGGTATTTCTATCACGTACGGAACATAATTATTATAAATGATTTCAGAGGTGTTTGAGTCTCTCGAGGCTAGCCGATATTAGGGATTTTTGAATCTACAACAAGTACGGGGCACATTTTATTTTATTCTAGACTAGTTGTGCCTCACAGTTTCACCCGCTTTTTTCTTTTTGTTGGCTCCTAAGGGTCGTAGCGTGATGTTAAAAACCTCAAGAACTAGACTATCAAACGCAAATACATTATTTCAAATTCAACTGGTAGTTCCAGACATGAGCGCGTTCGAACAAACAAATGAACGAACTCTACAGTTTTATTATATTGGTATAGATTGAAAAATTGAAACAGAAGATGCAATGGTATTGTTTCAGTTAAATGTGACATGGTGAATGTGACCGAAGCCACCGTCAATTACCAATGGGCGAAGACGAGATGTTCTCCGGACTACCTACATTATTTCGAACAAGTATGTGTTTGAAAGTTACTTTATTTGCGATTTCTAACATTTTAACAGTTAAAGTTACAATCTTAAATAGAAAAAGAATACAGTCGCGAACAGAATTCGAACCTGCGCCTCCAATACTCCAGGCGCTCTAACCACTAAGCCATCTCGACCTCTGCTCACCCCCGCGAATTCTTCATCCATATTTTTAACACGTCTTTTTGGCGATGTCATTGCGGTCACCTGTATAGGTACTGAATAGATTGCAATGACGTCGCCAAAAAGACGTGTTAAAAATATGGATGAAGAATTCGCGGTGGTGAGCAGAGGTCGAGATGGCTTAGTGGTTAAAGCGCCTGGAGTATTTATCCGGGAGGCGCAGGTGCGAATCCTGTTCGCGATCGTATTCTTTTTCCATTTAATATTGTAACTTTAGAGTTCGCTAAGCATGCGTTAATGCTTTTCAAAGATTTATCTTGAATTTTAACAGTTGGTGGAAATTATTCACAGACACTTTGGAAACAACATTTGAGAACTGGCAGCTCTTTTCGCTTAACTTTGCAACTTCCAAATTTATTTAAGACTACCTGTGCCGCGCGGTTTCACCCGCCCCATTTTTTTTTCCAAACGATGTAAAAAATAACTTATGTAAAAACATTGTCCTGACAATGACGCCCACAACAAAAAAAGAATTACCCAATTTTGTGCAATCGATCTCAAGTTATGGCGTGACCAAGGGAAATAGGGATCCATTTTTATATACGTATATAGACGATGATTTTCCAAAGTCTGAGAGAACAGGTAAAGATGTTTTCGGGAACCGCTCCAAAAAGGTCAACAATAATGTAGCATATGTACTGGTTAAGCTACAATAATGCTATTGATAAAAACAAAAATACATTGTTTTAATTTACATAGCGCTAAGTGTGTAACCTAGATGTAAAAAGAAAACATGTTATGGGGATTTGGCAAAATTTACTTAACCACTCCTCCGTATTTCGGTCACGTCGACCCATCTCCGAGGAGATTAGCCGAGTACGGAGGAGATAGTATAGTGCACAAGTGTATGCGCACACACAGGTGCACTCCCTCTTCCTTCACTCTCATAGTCCGATGCGATGGCAATCCGACACAACCGGAGAAAGATCAGGCGCAGGACCGACGTCTTTATGTGCTCTCCGAAGCACGGGGGTGTCACACCACCAACTGCCTAACTCTTGGTTGCTACTGAGAATTTCCTAACAGAAATATCCGATAACACTGCCCGACCTGGGAATCGAACTTAGAACCGCACGCTTAGCAGCTGCGCTTGCGACCACTAGACCGACGAGGCAGTCACAACTCACTGTTCAAATACTGCCTAAATATGAAACAATATTTTAAAAACATGCCTTTTTTCTTTTATGCAATATTAATCTATATTTACTCTTTCAGCAAGTGGTAGCATGCGCGAACAGAGTGGAGCGATCTGCCATCGACATAAACAGCACCGGTATCATACAGATAGTGAAAGAAGAGAAACAGAAGATCACCTGCCAGCATCCCAATCAGATCATATTCCTTGAGAAAACAGTGTCAGAGATCACGAAACCCGATGGAGTGCCCACTGTGTCAGTAAGTATTTTATAAATTGGGGACTTTTTCATGTTAACATAAATCTTACTTTGGTATATTCAGCATCGAAATTGTAGTGGCAAACAAAAAGCTTAAAAATAATATTTATAAGTTTCAATTGAAAGTGAACCTTAATCAAATTGATATAAGGTTGATTTTTACCAAATACTTCTATATTTTATTATATAGTATTTTTGCCAGCTCTGAACCCACAATCTGTGGCTCAAGAAGATAGTCCAATGCATATGATGGAGCTGAATAACAATAAATTAATAACTTAATATAAATTTAAGACGCATGCTAAGCGAATTATAGAGATATAATGTTCCTTGGGAGTGACTGCATAAATGACACTGACGGCACTTAAAACATGAAATATAGGAAACATGCGGCTTAGCGAGCGAAAGTCGCAAAAGCTTACTTTGCAGTGCACTTGAGTTTCAGTACCGACCAAATGGTGCAGGCTTAACCTGTTCGTGGTCATATTTTCCTATCCACAAAAATAATCATAAACCATTATCTTATTTTTATCTTTCTTTAGAAATCAGCCCGCCATACACTTTTGACGGTTGACACTGAAGGCATATACGTGTTGAAGATGTCCCTGACTTCGAACAAGCAGTTCAAAGCGACTGCCAGCATAGAGATGGCAGCACCATCTGGGTACCTCTCGGCTGCCATCTGGCCACTTTTACCGGTGAGTTTGAATATCTGCTTAATTTGATAATGACCATGTTACTGTAGATACTATTGGAGCTGGTGGTTAGTATTAATATTGAATTAATATAATATTAATTTTGGTTGAATCTTAGGTACCTACCTTTGCACCTGCAAAAGCCAAACCTAGCCTAGGGCGCATAAATTCATAGGCCACTTCAAAAGTGTTGCCAGATGTCAAATTGAGCCAATCATATTGGGAATTTTTAGGGTGTCAAGTTTTGGTTTAGTTTAGTTTTTGGGTAGAAATCTATTTAAGCTGACACTAGTACTAAAATGTTTTTGATTAATGTACAGGAGGAGTCTAAACAGACATAAAGACTTAGCAAAACATCCTGGTCAACCTTAAAGGCCTGGTTACACATTCGATCTTACTTATGTCCTTCTATGAACCGTCTAAACCTAGCGATAGACAAATCTGAGACGGCAGCGCGTCCTGCTTTGGCACGCTCAACTCCGTGGATGTCTGTGCAGGCAATCTGTGACCAACCTGCTTAGGTGACTGAGTCCGTCATTACCTTCGACGGACCATAACCTGTGGTTGCAGTGAATGCAGTCGCGATTCTGGGACCCCGGTAAAGATTAAGCGTGGACGCGTGATTTTTAGTCAGCAGGTGCTACAATGTCCACAATGGATTTTCTACACTAGAAATAAAAACGTATAAAGTAATTGCTTCTATGAAACGTTTTTTGGCAAAATTCATCATTGCTTAGCAGTATAATGCATTTTGCGTTCTTTGCGCAACCAAGTCGCTGCGTACAGTAGGGCCTTTATGGCAAACAACCTTTTCAGGTCCAAAAATTTATTTAGAAATTTATTTATTTATTATTTAGTTCAAAGACGTGTATATTTCCAGTTTTTCGGTGTAATGTGTGGAGCTTACACGCTGCTATGTACCGGCTGGCTACTAGTATGTTGGCTGCAATGGCGCGACTTACTCCGGATACAGTATTGGATTGGAGGCGTCGCGTTACTGGGCATGGTGGAAAGTGCCACTTACTATGGCGTTTACTCTTCCATCAATAGCTCTGGGTAAGTGACTTTAATTGTTAATTGGGTAATTCTAGAGTGACTCACAACTTTGCCGAATTTTGGCATTAAACGGAGCCCTTAATCCTATAATCTAATTTGGATTCCATACTTCTGTTTTAGCCGTCATCACAGTATTCATTCGTTTTCTACCAGTATCATCTATCACACAATCATCTATAGTTTTTTGGTCATCCTTTATTTTATAGCTTTCATTATCTATCAATGCATCATCAAAAAAATAAATTATGAATGTCATAAAATTTTAAGGTGGATTACATAATTTGACGGCAGTTGTATGTAGATTGTTGATTTAGTATGAGATATACAGGATGGACATAAGTGCATCCCGACGATTGTTGCTTTATTTTTAATGACATTACAAATGGTTATTATAGAATCTGTGTTTGTGTGTTCTCCGTGCCTCGGAGAGCACGTTAAGCCGTCGGTCCCGGCTGTCAAATTAAAATCTACGATAGCCATTACGGGTAGTCAGAGGCCTGAAAGTCTGACAACCAATCATACCACGAGATATCGTGTTATCCAGTAACTGGGTTGTAGAGTTCAGATAGGCAGTCGCTCCATGTAAAATACTGGTATTCAGTTGCACCTGGTTTGACTGGAAGCCGATCCCAATATAATTGGGAAAAGGCTAGGCAGATTGATTTTTATTACAGACTCTTTGTCATTTAATGCATAAAGTGACGGAGACATAATTATGTAATTAACCGACTAGCGCGTACTACCATTTTTTTCGCGTGATAACTTTGTAGCGATTTTATAATTGAAAGGTCACACTGCCATACAAACTCAAACACTGCATTCTATAACAATATTGTCGCGCAATAAAAAATTGGCAGTGCGCCCAAGGTCTTACTTAGAGCATAAAGGAGCCTTCTAAATTATTAAGTAATACCAAAGTTCAGAGATTGTATTGTTGGAATTGGAAAGAGCTTATTTATTTACCAGGATGTATTTTTTTCTTTCTTTCAGTTATTTCAATGCAGAAGTGTATATGTTTGCGGAGTGGATCTCAGTAGCTAAGAGAGCTTTAGCGAGGATGCTGGTCATCATCGTGTCGTTGGGATTTGGTATCGTCAAGTGGGTACATTACATTAAAATTATGAACAATAGTAATACAATTTTTCAGTACAAGCTGACCTCTCATTGTATTAGTTAGCCTTATTGGTTAGCCTATACAATGCTAGTAGGACAACTCATACTGGGAATAGTAACTTGAATAATCAATGTGCCTATTCTTCAAGTTAATACAGTACTTGATGGAATCATTATAACATTTAATTATTTTTTTATTGCTTATCCCTTATTCCAACTTTGATCATGAATAATAAATGCTGATGCCACCAATATAATGTTTTTGTAGATTAGTAGAAGTTATTATATTTTCTTTTCGAATTTACACGATTCACAAGTTTTTTTGTCTCCAGGCCCCGTTTAGGCCCAGCTTTACAACGCGTAGTAGGCACAGGCTTACTATGGGGAGCTTTAGGAGGCATCAACGCGTGGCTGCGTTTACACCATAAAGCTAACGACTCTAATCGCGACCTTCTACTGTCTGAAGTACCACTATCACTGCTGGACAGCGCCATCTGTTGGTGGGTGTTTGTATCACTCGCACATACTATGAGGACGCTGCAACTTAGGAGGTAAGTCGTCTCAATTACTTCCAACTTACAAGATCTCAAATGACTCTTATCACTTTTTACTGTCTGAACTACTCCTGTCACTGCTAGACAGACCATCTGTTGGTGGATATTCGTGTCACACGCACATACTATGAGGACGGTGCAACTTAAAAAGTAAGTCGTCTTAACTGATGTACCAATACTACCAATTTCAACGAAATTTGGTACATGGGTCAAAAATGACCCATAGGACTGAATATCCAACTAATCACGACTTTCTACTATTGTTACTGCTAGAAAACGCCATCTGTTGGTAGGTGTTCGTATCAATAGCACACACTATAAAGACGCCGTAGCTTAGGAAGTCAGCAGCTATAATTGTACTAATATTGTCCTAATATTAAATCCATAACTCGCTTTTTTTGCCCTCTGGAGTACAAATAGACTCAAAACAAAATATTTCTATTGATGATCCATCTGCAGAGCAACCGCAAAGTTGCTTTAACGTCAATGATTCTTTAGTGATCACTTTATCAGACACTGCCACAGACTACAAGTCCGTAAATATATACAAAGCCGGTTACTATAAATATTTGGTGCCTATTGATAATTGCGATCACCCATCCATAAACTGACCCTGCTAACGTTGCTTAACTGCAACGTGTTTATTGACCAGAGGCTGCGATAGGCTACAGGCACCTCTAGAATATCTCTCAATCTCCTCTAAAATTTGGTTGATATTGTTTCAGAAACAACATAAAACTGTCCTTGTACAGACATTTCACGAACACACTGATATTCGCCGTGATATCATCTGTGGTGTTCATGCTATACTCGATCAAGTCATACAGAGTGCTGCCGTGTATAACGGTAAGTAAAAACACTTATTCCTTCATAGGTCTAGTAGTTGCAAGCGCAGCTCTTGAGCGTGATGTTCTGGGTTTGATTTTGAAGCGGGCAGTGCAGTTCTCATTGGAATGTGCCCGGGAGATGGGACCTAATAAGTTATTATCTGGAATTTTATAACAGAATTGATGAAACATGGATGTAAAACTATACACTTCTGCCTACCTCTTTAAGAATACAGGTGTGATGCAATGTTCTATTTGTAACACTGAAAAATTATTATTTTTTAATATATCTAGCCGAGGGCGGATCCTGGGACGACCCCCCCCCCCCCGACGGTTTAAATTTAAAGATTAAATTTGTCCCTAAATAATTCTCGCACTAAACTTCGCTTAACGTGTTGTCACGTAGTTTATGAGCCTTAATTTTCTTAAAGAACCATAGGGTTAAGCAGTTGACAACCTAGGAGAGGTTGTCTTGCGAGACGGCAAACACAAAAAAATTATAAAAAATATTGAGGACATTAATAAAGACAGACAATACTAGAAGCACACTCCTTACTTGTGTCGTTCTTGCCCCATTTTCCATAACCATTTGATATTCCTCAGGACTGGAAGGAGGTATGGATGGATGAGGCGTACTGGCACATGCTGTTTGCCAGCGTGCTGACCGTCATCATGGTGTTGTGGCGCCCGACCAACAATAACCAGCGCTATGCCTTCACGCCGCTGCTTGACAACGCTGATGATGACGAAGGTAAATGAGTCAAACTAGAAATTAATATTATTACAATTTTTACACCACTGCCCAAAAAGTAGTGTTGATGTACATATACATGTAGGTACTATCGCGGCCTTTTCCGCCTGCCCACTTAAACATTTTTTCGTATACATCCTGCGCCGGCGCCGTGTCACGCCCCCTTAAAGTGTTCGCCTATTAGGAAAGCGAGAACGTAATTAGTTACAATCTGTACTCCCTTTTGTGAATTTTAAGGACGATCTAATTTGACCTTGGCGGGGCTACAGAGCGAAAATGAACTTAGTGGTGGTCAGGCTGGAGTGTCCGCGATAGTACCCTAACATCATCACACAGTCCAAATATGTGTAAAAGCACGCCTGTGTTTATTAAAAAGTCAACGCGGTACTGAAGAATTTTTATTTCACATTTAGGGGACCTATAAGAAAATGTTCCGCAGTACTGTACTGTTAATTTTAAAATAAATATTTTTTCTATATTTTAAAGTTCTTCGAACAATGAAAAAGCAGCTGTTTTAGTTTAAATGTATATTTATCAACGGTTCATCAAAAACGATTTCTTTAACCAATTTCTAAAATAGGAGGTTCTCAATTTGACAGTTTTTTTTATGTTGTCTATGAGGAATCTCCTTTAATAAGATTATAAACTTAAAATTTCATTTAATGAAAAAAGAATTGCCTTTTATTTGGTCCCTTAAATATTTGGTAGAGATCAGATCTTTGAGTATAAAATGAAGAACGGCAATCTCCTCCAAAGTTAACTATAACATTTTAAATGTATTTTCGTAATTACCTACTCCGGAAGCTGTTAATTTCTTCAAAATAATTTTATGCTTTTGTTATTTTTTTATATTATTATAATATATATATATATATAATAGGGCAGTACCTATATTTCTTATATATATAAGAAATACAGGTACTGCCCTGAAACATTACGTCCCCGACTTGAGAAAGAATTATTTCAACTAACAACAAAAAAGCATTGCAAAATTCACATTAATAAAATTCACCTTTTCACAACAGAAGAGGAAGAACAATTCGTGAACGACGCTTATGGCGTAAAAATGCGCGGAACTAACTCAGCGAGTGACGCAGGAGACGCCCGCGAAAACCAAGAACAGACAAACACCCTCGACTCAGACCTGCGCTGGGTCGAAGAAAATATACCAACCAGCACACTGCCGCTGCTAGACTCCGACGAAGAAATCATCAATACTAAGTTCGAAGTGTCCAAAATGCAGTAATTACTTAAGTCAAGTGTATAAAGTATTATTGTAACTGAGGTTCGTGGTTTTATTGTCCATTGTATCCTATATCCCAATTTTTTTTTAAACAAGTTTCAGTATGTTTTATTGCCACATTTTGTGGAGACTGCCTCGTCCGTCTAGTGGTCGCAAGCGTGGCCAATTAGTATGAGATCCTAGGTTCGATTCAGAAATTTACAGTAGCAGCCTGGAGTTTGGAAGAAAGAGATTGGAATAGAAAAACAAAGTGGTGGTTTTAATTAAAACTTTTATTTATACATATACATTTAAATATATTTGTTCTTTAGACACGATCTTTGGTATATAAAATATAATATTGGTATATGGCCATAATACATTAGGTTAAAATGGAAGTATAATAGAATTCAGTCTATACAGCATAAATGGAAAATCAGTAATAGATTATAACAATAATTTAATATTTAAGAAATTAAAAACTATCATCAGTAATTAAAATACTTTGTGCTCTCTTACATATGTAATGGAAAACGTTTAGGGTATGAGATAATTATGTTTACTATCCATATGTTGAATGGTGCATAAATAATTAGTTTTATTGAGGTTTATTATGTGCTATAATACCAACAGTCCCACAGTTTCATAATAAAGAGATCCTATGAATCAAATGTTTAAAATCAAGTTTTTTTTTTACTTCCAGTTCTATGGTTTGCTAATTCTCAATAATATCTTGTCAACCCAGAATGATGCTATTTTAGACCAATATAGGTCTTGTATACTAAAATAGATTCATATTCTATGTCCCTTTTACCCCAACAACTAAATGACGAAGTTAACTTATTATAATAAAATTGTCTTAATTTCAATGGCCTGCATCCACTATACTACTACGTAAGTGACAAACTACGATGATTTTTAATTACACTATAAGTAATAATAATTTAAAGAAATTGTCGCTGAATATGGATTAAAAACGAGGAAGTAATTGACTTGTCTCATATTAAAATGTTAGCGATTTGTTTTAGTACCTACCTATTCTCACGTCGATATTTCGTCAGTCACTTACGTACTCAGAAAAAATGACTATGCTAACAAAACAATCACATATAAGTCATCAAAATCTCATTAGTATTCAAGAGCTAACGCATTGCGGACCGGACGTACACATCCAAGTTTATGCACCGGTATAAAATAATGTATCCTAATTTGGTATCCCTCATTCGTTATTCAAGTAACTATAAGGGCCTTACTAGACCGTAACGTGAACGCCAGGATATAATTTAATGGAAAGATAAAATAGAAAATTATAAATTCACGAATTTGCAATGATATAATGTTATGGTCTACTAATCAAAGCCAATAATTTTATCTTTGAGTAATTATTATAATTTTCACTAATACCACCAAAATACTGCTGGTATCTTCACATCCCACATTCGTCAAATTCAAATGACATGAGAGATTACGCCCAACAGGTAAATAACAAAGGCTTGCTATCTGATGGAACTCCTAAATTAATTATTATCATAATAAAAATCATAATCTTCCGGCTCATCGGGTATTTGTGGTGGGTCTTTAGGTATGTCTATACCTTCCGCGTCAAGGAGCCGTACCTTGATATCCATTGACAACAAAGTTTCCAAGTCATTTTTAAAACATTTGCTTGACATCTTTTCTTTCAGCAATGCGTTTATACCGTCTGTCCAGTAATCAAATGTCTGTTCATCAGGCGCAACAAAGTCCAATGAAGTCACTTCAGAAGACTTTAGGATTAAGGAGAATGCCAAATTAGGCGATATCTTTCTTCCTCGCAAATCTTTCATGTGCGGGCAATCCTTTCCTGTTATAAGGGATTTTACATCGGCGACAGCCAATTTATTACCAAGCTCCTCTAAGCTTGGAGTACTTTTTTCGTCACAGTCCCCGTAGTGAAGAACTTTATGATTAGGCGAAAGACGAACAAACCAGAATTTGTCTTTGATCCTCTGTCCTCTAGCTGAATATTTTGTAAACCTAGTCCCTCCGACCAACACGCCAAATCTTTGCTGCTGAATGAGATCAATGATTTCTGGAGTAATTTTTTCTTTTAATTCTACAATAGGTCTTGCATCTGACTCCCATATCTCTGTGTTAGTCCTCTCTTGTTGCCATAACTGAGTTATTTCTGTATAGGTCAATTGGTTTATTTTTAGCTTAAATTTGTCAAAAGCTTTAGGAGAAGAAGACAATGTCCTGCTTATTTGTTCCCTGACCACACTGGATACTTTAATAAAGTCCTCTGCAGTTGCTCTCATTTCTTTCCAAGTCTTATTGAGTAAAACTATGCAAATGCAGAAGAGTTCTTCAAAAGGCCTATCATGAGTAAAGAATAATGGATGGTATGTTTGCCCTTGTTCACTTGGAGGGTCACCAATGTGCAAAATATCACACAATAACTTCACCAACTCCACACTTGTCTTGCCAAAAGGACATTCATGTTCATCAGCTCTACAGCTATTTTCTAAAACAATCTTTGTATAATCCTCTGAGTAGTTCCTAGCAAAGTACAGCATGCAGTCCAGGGCTAAGACTCCTGGAGGCACTTCATTGAAGTCTTTTATAGGATCAATCTCACACTTAAAACCAAGTTTTTTGAAGTCTTTAGAGTAGGTTCCGAGTGGACGCCTCATCGGGACCTCAATGTTTGAATTGTTATCATTTTCAAAAGCAACTTTTCTAAGTTCTTTGATTTTCTCCTGTGATTCCTGTTCCTGTGCATCAGCTCTTTGTCTCATTTTTGGTTCCAAAAGACCGAGCATCAGTGTTTGTAGTACATAAAGTTGATGGGCCAATTCGGTTCCCATGCCTTGTTGTGAAGCATTTTTAGAAAACTCACTAGCACCAATAAGGTTTTCATATATTACACATCTAACTTGCTTAGAGGATAAAGTTCCAGCTATAGCTTTTCTCTTTGACATATCAGCTTTAGAAAAGATTGCATTTATAAGAGCTATAGCATTTTGCTGTATAATACTATCTTGGTGAGAGTTCTGCAAGTGAGATATCAAACTTGGAATGGTAATTTCTTTTTCAACATGTGAATTCTTTGAACTATTAAGTACAATGTTCTCTAATATTGATAAACAACACTGTATCACTTTGGGATCTTGAGTATTGGCTTGGTTATTTACAAAACTGGCAACTTTATTAATAAATTGATTTTCAAGAATGTCCCAAAATATGACTCCATGATCCATTAGTTCGACAAACGTAATAAGAGCGTATTTGAGCATCTTCCCCTTGAATTTACCATTTTCTATGTTGCTTATGATCAGCGTCAAACCTTTTTTGTTGATAAATTCGAGTGCGAAAGTGAGATCACTGCTTAACACGGATAACTTGGTCAGGGCAGTGACTTGGTCAGCCTCGGGGCCATTGTTTATCTTACCCAGGATATCCTGTACAGTTCTGGCTGGCGACAACTCTAAACGTAAAACAGATCCATTTTTTATTTCATTCCTATTTTTCTCCGTAATATAATTCTTGTTGTTGCTTTCGGAAAACTGTAGAGAGTAGTTCTCAGGGTCGGGGAGACCCCAAGGCTTGCATAGAAGCTGAATAATGCTCGATAAGGGTTGACTTTGATCGAATTCTATCAACTGGGGTACCTTGTCGGGAGCATTGAGCATTTCCACTGCGATCTTTAGGATCGTCGAATCCTTTTCTTTCGTTGCCGACGGCATTTTTATTGGTTTAGTAGACATTTATTAAACATTTGACACGAAGACAATCACAACACACCACACCTCGCGAACGAATTTACACTTTTATTTTCCCGTGATTAATGAGTAATTTTATAACTGACACCCATCAAGAGTGACACCTCCAGACAGCCATAGATAAGAATAAAGTATTATACACAGAATTAATATCATAAGAGTACCTACAAAACTAAAGCCTTTGAGACTAAAGCAGACAGCTTTAGTCTGAGCAATGACCTATTGAATCTGAGGCTTTAGCTAGAGAGAGATCACGTTTCGTTAATAACATACTACTTTCATACATATTTTGAGCTCATGAACTATTTGAACTCTTCATCATAAAATCATTTTTAACAAAAAAAGAACCGTCTCCAAAAATCTTTCTGTTAAGTAAAAATGCACTAAAAAGTAATAAAATAATTGCATTATTTACTTACTACAATTTATATAAAAATATTTTTTTAATTTTAGAGGATCCTGAATAAAATCAATTTATTAGGACAATATTATACAATTATTATTATTTTTGGAGTCGGTGCCAGACAAACTTTAAAAATATTTAGGAAGTTTCCTAAAATTTGCAAAGTATATTTAAAGGTACATTAATTAACCATCATTATTATTACGATAATGTATTATACCTAATTGAACCAATTTACAAATGAACACAACAACTGCCTAAAGCGAACGTAATACGCTACTTCATGTATGTACTTACACGTTTATTATTTATTTATTTATTTATTTTATTTATTTATACTTCTATGTATGGTACATAAGGCGGACTTAATGCCATATGGCATTCTCTGCCAGTCAACCTTTAGGTTAAGAACCAATTAAAAAAATAAAATCAAATTGGTACAAAAATAAATCTATCATGATTTACAACATCTATAGTATAAATAATCTAAGCAGCATACAGCAAAAACATAGATGTTATAAATATATATAATATTAACATATATACTATATAAACAATACATGCATAAAATATCAAAATCTATTCAATAGATAATTAAATAAAAGATTATAATCCACCGTAACTATGACCGATTTAATGAATACACCGATCTCAAATAAAATTCATGTAATTTACGTTTAAACGAAAATGTACTAGGTCCTTTACTGGCACCGACTCCAAAAATAATAATAATTGTATATCATTGTCCTAATAAATTTAATTTATTCAGAATCCTCTAAAATTAAAAAAATATTTTTATATAAATTGTAGTAAGTAAATAATGCAATTATTTTATTACTTTTTAGTGCATTTTTACTTAACAGAAAGATTTTTGGAGTCGGTTCTTTTTTTTGTTAAAAATAATTTATATACACTCCGTTTTTTGGGCACTCGTGTGAAAAGAGATGGTTGAGAATGTGGTCTTACACTAAAAAGTAACAAATATATTCTTTAATATTCACTTTTAGGACCTATTTGAAAATCAGCGCGGCAATATTTCGGTGTTGCCGCTTTATGCTGAAATAGGGACCTTTTTTGGTCTTGTGCAGGCGTATTTTAGTAAGCCTTGTATTTTTTATCTACATTTTCTTTTTTCTGCTATTGTAAATGCTAAGTTTCTCCACGATACTGAAGTAAATGCTTTCCTTCTTTCTTTCTAAATAGCAAAAAAAATATGACGGATTTCCGGTGCTTATCTTCCGGTTTCATCATCATCATTATCATCTGATGATGAAGCTGGAAAATAGGCTGTTCATTAGAACTATTCTAAAGACCATAAACACCACCGGAAAGTCACAAGAAAGCAAAATACACCATTTCGTTTACTTGGACGACGCATTATTTTTCAGTTATTTTGATTTAAATACCAAACTACCACACCATTTTCATAAAATTTAAATGGGACCAATCTGAAAGGAAATCCTTTCAAATAAAAAGATTCGGAGTTTCGAGGTAACAAACATAAAAAAAATAAAAAAAATCAACCGAATTGATAACCTCCTCCTTTTTGGAAGTTGGTTAAAAACATAAAAAAAATATCAAAATGTTCATATTCATGGCCTCATTAACTGCTGTAGTGAGATGTAAAGCATTTCGAATTATTGTTTGAGGCATTTTGTATACAAAAAAAATAATTACGACAATCAAATCCAGGACTTCTATTGAGAAAGCTTTAAAAATGAATTCATCCATCGGTCCATACTGATATAGGATTACGGGACCACGAATGTAATACGAGTAGATAACCCTGAAGACACATACATTTTAATCTAGCTAATTAGGGCAGCCATGCGATCCTTACTGATATTCGATCTAACAGTGAAACTATCACATCATGGCTTAGTATATAACAACCACATTATAACGTTCACTTAGCTAGATGAGATCAGCTCGTAGACAAGACTGGTCTCAAATCTAAAATGTCTGTTTACTTATATTTGAATATTATAACTATCTTATTAGTACTTGATACTTCAATTAGTTTTCGATGTGAGCGAAGGCCGTATGGCTCTAATACACAAGCTTCGGAAGCTGATGGCCGGTTCAAGTTGGAAGTAATAGGTGTTGATAATAATGCCTATATTCCAGAACAACTTTATACAGGTTGGTTAGTGACACACTGGACATTCTGTTTTTACAATGCAACAGATCTCCAAAATAAATATGTTTAGTTTTATCACATTTATATTCTGTCTTTGACCTCAATCTCAAGGTGAAAATAATCTTTTTATGACTACCTATTCGAAAATCCAGTTCAACTAAAAGAAACAGACGATGAGTCCAGATTTACGAGCTTCATGATATCCGCGGAGGGTGACGTCAAGCAAGACCCGAGGAACCCTAGGAGAATAATCTCTCTGTACCCTGGCGAGTTGAGACCTCAAACTACTGCCACAGCAAAATTTAGCGACAGATGTCTGTACTCCGTAGAACAGGCTATGGGTTCTTATAAATCTTCAGTTGAGGTAACGTGATGTTATTTTAGAGTAGCCTTTTTCCATAATATTATATTGGAGCTTGGACTATTTCCCAGTAGTTACCACAATCGATAACAGTCTTGTTATTTTCATATCTTCGGAAACTTTTTAATTTGAAAAGCCTTGGACAAGATTTTCTCCCTATTAAGATTAATAGGTTTGCGCCTGAAAGCTGTAAATTATTAAACTTTCCGAATAGGTGCATTGGCAAGCTCCGCAATCTGGCAATGGTTGCGTCACTCTTCGCGCTATGGTGGCCATTAACGACGAGGTCTGGTATGAGGATGGAGCTCCTTTGACCCAGAAGCTATGTGAGGATATGAGACAACCTGATGATGTGGCACCGCAACTGAACTACGAGTGTGGGATCTGTGATGAAGCTAAATATGAGGTAAATGGTAATGTTTTGATATCTTGGATGTTTATGATCGAGTTTTTGGAGTTAAGCGTTTTTGTGAGACCCTAGGCGACGCTTTTATAATTATGCTTTCCACCATCGGAGTACCAATTCTATTATGGCTTACAATATTATGCCACAGAGTAATTGACTTTGTCAGACCACATCAGTATTTTTAATAAATACCTTTAACCATAATTGCCAAAATAATAAGGAATAATTTGTAACTTATCAACATACTTGCCTCATATTCATATCCATTAAAATTTTTACGCAGTTGACTTTCACTGGTGTATGGTCCCGAAACACTCATCCGTATCTATATCCTGAAAATGACTGGGTTCCAAAATACAGCGATCTAGTTGGAGCTTCACACAACGGGGAGTATATACTATGGCTGCCAGGGACTCTCGCTTCAGAAGGTTTTAGAGATCTGGCAGAACATGCCAATTCAAGTAATCTTGAAGTTGAGATTCAGGAAAAGGTAAGGTTATACTTAAATGTAAAAAAATATGAAAAAAATTGAAAAAAATGAAAAAACAAAAAAAAATGATATACACACAGGGAAGGTAACTGTTTAGGAAAGAGGCATTATTCTTTGTCACAAACTTGATAACTATAACGTATAATAATACTTACTCATATCCAACAGATCGGTGACGGAGTCAGAACCCTTATAAAAGGCAAGGGTCATGGCTACCGCAAAATGAGTGTTCCCACATACTCCTTCTTCCGCGTTGACAAAGAAAACCATCTGTTCTCTGCAGCTGTAGCTTTTCATCCATCGCCAGATTGGTTTCTGGGAGTTACCAGGTTTGAACTGTGTCAGGAGGATAATACGTGGCTTTTGGAGAGAGAGCTTAATCTTTATCCATGGGATGCCGGGACGGACAGCGGCGTATCCTATGAGGTAACATATCTTCTTTTCTATTGAATTTTATCACACCAATGTCTTTCTTCTTAAACTTCTACTAGAAGATTTCAGAACAATTTCAATATAATCCGTTTCACTTTCCAGTCTCCAAATATTGTAACATTCCCCCAAGATGCGGTTGCGCGCGTTGAAATGAGTTCATACGACAAGAACTCGCCATTTTATGAAATGGACATAAAAGACATGCATCCTTTCGGCAAATTCCATATCAAATTGATAAGAACCTATCACAGGGAATGCGAAGAAGAAACAACAGGTTCGTTTGTATAATAACTTTCGTGAGGCATATTCATATTAGTTATTGTTCACCGGTTACTACTCACGTACATTCTTCGGGTTTGCCCGACTAGTTTCGAACTCGAACGGAGCCCTTAGTCATGAGCTGAGTCCGCGGCTATGTCGCGAGTCAGACTGACTAGTCGGGCAAACCCGAAGAATGTACGTGAGTAGTAACCGGTGAACAATAACTAACAGGTTCGTTATTTCTTTTCGCTTTTAACGTATAATCAGGAAGGTGGAAACAATTACAACGAGTGTGTTGTTTATTGTCTTGGGATGTTAAAATCTGAACCACGGTGAAAGCGTTATAGTGTTCACGTCAAGGCCCATAGCAGAAAGGGTACAATGAAAAGAAAACGTTTATTTTACTGCTGGTTACGATATTTAGACCACAAAATATGGGAGTCTATATAGAATATGAAACCCTGCAGTTAAGAAGCCTCCGTACAGGCCCTTTCAAACCAGTGAAAAAGTAGTGTCTATGAATACCTTATAAATACTGAGAACGATTCATACTTGTAGAAACACCAGCACCAACCGAAGCACCCGCATCTTCAGATGAATCTTCCGAGACCAGTGAGGAGGCTAAGCCGGAGCCTCCCGAGCCATCCAGGTATCAAACACAACTAGATAGCGCCGAGGACGGGCGGTGAGCTTAGTTGATTAGTATATTAGTATCTGCATTTCTCATAGATCAAACTCATGTCATGTAAATAATTGTCTTTTGAAAGTAGACTGCACCATCACATCTCATGTTTTAGCTTTCTCTATTTGAATAGGAATTCTAGCAACTCTCGCTTCAAGGAGCGAACACGCTCATCTGACCGTCTGGCAACGATATCCCTTTCTGCCACACGAACATATTGCCTGCAGAAGAGAAATTGAATGATGGTATCAGTGCGTTCAGTCTTAAATATGGTTCAGCCCATAAAATAACAACTGAATCATTAATTTTGGTGTAGGGATGAGTACGAATTTAAAAATATTGAAGATAGCAATAGAATTCGGGCACAAAGCAAATTAACAGTTACAACCTTTATACATTTTATAGCATGCAATACGATACGTAGGTAGGTAGTTAAGTTAATAATGGTACATGTCTACACAGCGAGGCTCCTCTAGTTACTGATCCGGAGTCTTCAGAAGATTGTCCAATGACGCCATGGCAGGACTGGAGCGTTTGCGACGGAGAATGTGTGGATGGCAAGGTGACTGGATACTGGTGGAGGGAGCGGTACCATCTAGTAGACGGAGTTCCTGTGGAGAAGTACGATCCT
The DNA here is from genome assembly GCA_935421205.1 of Xylocampa areola. Taxonomy (NCBI): domain Eukaryota; kingdom Metazoa; phylum Arthropoda; class Insecta; order Lepidoptera; family Noctuidae; genus Xylocampa; species Xylocampa areola. The sequence goes on from OW285207.1 coordinate 17,672,104, forward strand.
CATGTAAGTGGAACATATTTGACAAAAATAGGTTATCTAGTTTTTTTTATTATTTCCACGCAACAAATAGATCAATATAATATCTTATTTCTATTCATTGTATTATTTTTCGCTGATATTTACTTTTAAATGTACCTACTCAGTTTTTAATTTGAAGAGAGCACAGTTTTATTAAGACGTTAAGTAGTACGTAGTAAGTAAGCTTTAGCTAAATTCTAGTTGGATGCAAATAAATACAATATCTAGCTACTTCCACAAAATTGAGGGTAGTCATGCATTACCTGTGCACCGCCCGCCCGCCCGCAAATATATGCACATACGCAAGCGGTAAAAATTCCGACTACCACCAATCAATCAAATCAATCGGAAGGGAACCGTGCGATAATCGAACCTGTGATCCGAGGTGCCGAAGCTGATCTCGCTACTACCGCACCAACCACGCCATTCGATGTAAATGTAATCGTGAAAACCTTTTGTATAAGTACATTTTTGATTTTCTATCTCAGGCTAAGCACCATCACAAAAAGGAAGTGACTAAGTTCTGCAAGAGTCATTTCCATACGTTCGAGAGGGAACCTTGTGAAGCAGAATGCGTGGACCCGGAAAATGAGGACGAGGGCATTACAGGTAACCGAGCCCACTTTAGAGTCGTATGAATTGCAGGTGTATTGTCTATTTCGACATTAAAATTCAGGCGTTATCCTTTACCATGGATGCAAATAAATACTTCCACAATATTCAGGATAGTCATTTATACGCAAGCGATAAACAAATTGCGACTACCACTCTACATGTGTTTCACCCCCCACGGGACATCATCAGGCGCTGTTAGATCGTGCAGTGTGACTCGGTAGTGGACATTGCTCGGCCTAACAGCTTCCATGAGTGCCATGACTACCCTCAATGTTATTGATTGTTCACCGGTTACTACTCACGTGCAATCTTGGGGTTAGCCCAACTATTTTCGAGCTCTTAGAAGAATGCACGTGAGTATTAACCGGTGAACAATAATTAATATGAATATGCCTCACGAAAGTTATTATACAAATACCCTCAATATGGTGGAAATAGCTAGATATTGTATTTATTTGCATCCATTGACATTGAAATGATCACTCTAGTTAGTATATTTCGTGACTTATTAGACAAGCTCTGTTACTGTTAACTCGAAGTATCGGGTATACAGATCAAATATATAGAGGATTTTTAATTCCTCTATCCAGTCCTGCCGGCTATTCGTCTAGTTACGACTCGAGAGACCATGTATAGGTACATAACATACGTCTCAATGACATTGAAGTGGCTATCACAAATTTCCATATGAACCGGGATATAGGTACGCGTGTTGAACCGTATTACGTCGTTGAAAGTGTTTTGTAATTACATTTGGAGCGCTTTCTAATCGAGTTCTACATAAGTAGTAGAAGTGTAGGTATTCGATGGTAAAATCAATTCTCAATTTTCTATATTTTTTCTTACAGTCGAACGTAGAGTCATGTCTCCGATACTGCCTGGAGGGGTTAAGTGGACCACGAAGCGAAGAGATGTAAAGCCTAGAAATTAAGAAAATTGTTTACCTCCTCCATTACTACACCGTGTGTATCCCTAAATGAGGATTCCTAGGGATAAAGATTTTTATTTACCTAATTATAACGTATACGTAGGTTCTGATTTCATAATTATGTACCTATTCATTATTCGACACAAATAAAAGTTAAATTATTATTGTTAAGTTTGAATTTATTTTCGTAGTACTATTTTCATTGACACGAACTTACATCAATAGAAAACATATTTTTTTGGCAATATCTACCACCTCGCCGCCCCTGATAGTTTCAAAATCCCTAGGTAAATCCTACTCAACACGATTCACCACCTGAGCCCTTCGCACTCATGATGCAGAAGACGCGTTAGGCGCCGGAGGGCACTCAATGATCTTCGGCTACCGGTAGCTGTAGACTGCAGGCGACGGACTTGGGTGTTTTTGGGGTCCATTGCCTGGCCAGCAACAGGCCCAAATATTTTCCTTTGGTTGGATCCCCCCTGAGTACGGACATGCAGTCATGCACAAACATTCAGGACAGGAGTGAGTTGTCTTATAACTTATACAAATGTGTAGTTCTGAATTGAAAAAAATATTTTATTCTTACGGCTCCGGTAATAAATGGTTAATACTTGCGCAGAACTCAGGGAATGCTGAGCTGTATTAACGCATGCGTTCTGAACTCGAATGTTATAAATTGTTGTAGAAATAAAAGTACGGTCATAAGCAGAATTTGAACCTCCGGGATAAAGTAGTAGAGCGCCTGGAGCATACCCGGAAGGCGTAGGTTCAAATCCTGCTCAAGACCGTATTTTTTCGTCCCACAACATTTTGTAACTTTAGTCCTAATTTGTGTTAATTAAATTAAATTTAAGCCACGATCTGTAAGGCAAAAGCCAATAGTTTAGCCATTGCATAGGTAACAGTCTAGAAAAATCCCATAAACGTTTATGTATAAAATATCAACCTAGGTGTATTATTAGCTCATTACGTCATAATTCACACACACCTTATTGCGACAAATTAAAGGCTATTATCGTTTGGCACCATATTTCAACGCATTAATTAGTGTAAATTGAGTATTAAGCTAGGGAGATGCAGCAGTACAATTATACTAATTGTGAATGAGTTTAGTGATACGTCGACCTGTGAACATATGACACCTATTTAACGTGTCAAGGAATAAAGGTGAAAATGCATATGAATATTTTCGGTAAGTTCATTCATTTACACATCAACTATTAAGGAGTACTTCTACCAACAAAAAATGTTCAAACAGTAAAAAATAATAATTGCTTTCTGGGTAAAATTCTGTATTTATTTTTTCTGCATACGCGTTAACTATATTAAACAAAGAGTTAAGCAAAGGTGTAGGTATGTAGTACAGCCACATTTCAGCACTGCTTTAAGTCTAGTCTGCACTGTATTAAGTTCCATGTAATAGATCAATTACCCATCTACCGGCCATGATTCCAATTTCCGTGCTGCCACTAAGAATATTCTAACAGAGAACGACAAACAATAACACTAGGCACACGTCCTGGGAACCGAACCCACCAAATGGAATCAGATTTCAGCAGTCCTAAGATGAGAAACTTTAACAAAATAAGGTTTTGTTATTAATAAATCCTTTCAAATAAAAAAATATTTTTCCAAATCGGTTCATAAATGACGGAGTTCTGAGGTAACAAACATAAAAAAAAAAAAAAAAAAAAAAAAAAAAAAAAAAAAAAATACAACCGAATTGATAACCTCCTCCTTTTTGGAAGTCGGTTAAAAAGTGAGTTATGAGTACAAACAAAGTGAAGCGAGAAAAACAACTGCGTCTGCTAAGCCTGAGGTCTGGGTGCGATTCAACGTATTTGTGTTTTTCTGTTAGGAAATTCTCATTAGCAAAACGGCGTTTGGAATCGTGCCTGGTTGATGGCATGAGTTCACTCCCTATTACATGGGCAACGATATTTAAAAATGGCTTTGTTAAATTGTGGGTGTACCTACACATGTAAATCAGTGTACACCTCTACCTACCGTTTAGGGGAGTACGGCCGTGATGCTATGTTATGTGAATATAATTACAGAAGTATAGGAAATGTAGGAATACTCACAACTAACAGACTATAACCATTAGTTTTAGGTCATTCCCTGTTAATTGTCTTCATCATGCTCCTACGACCCTGCACGAGCTATGAGATGTGTGACAAAAGACCTCTGGGGACCAAGACGGACTCCCTACCTCCTGACAACCGGTTCGTGATAGACGTATTCGGCCTCAGAGATAACAAGTATATCCCTAACGAAGAATATAAAGGTATGGGAATATGTTTAATATTTGTTTATAAACATTACAACCACTCCGAAAGCTCCTAGAATTGGTATCACCTTTGTTATAAACTCACCGTTTCCAGTTATAACTTTCTGGAGATTTTCATACGAGGATGTCCAAGAATTCCCTCTATGCTTGTAGGGACACTGGTGACGCTGTAGTTTACTGGTGTTAATGACGATTTAACTGGTTGATTCCGAGGAGACGACTGCTGACCTGCGTTAATACAATCAGCAATCGTTATAGTAAGGGAGCAGTGTCTGCGACGCATGTACGCTTATTTAGACACTTCAGGAAATTCCCTCAAGTTACTCGAAACCAAAAGTTATATCTTGGTTTCGAGAAACATAGGGAACTGTGATTGGGGGTGCAGTTCATTCGAATACCAAAATAAACCGATGATCATCTTGCCAAGTGGTTGGCGCAGTATGCGATGGGCCTTATTAAAAAAATCTAAACTGTAGCACTGCCTCTTTGGTTAAGTGGTTGTAAGGGCGACTGCCGAGCATGAGGTGCTGGGATCGATTGCCGGCATTACACCATCGGATTAGCAGCCCGGAGTTTGGACCCGTTTCCGGTTGATGGCAATAGGCTGATCACCGATTACATGGGACTTAATAATAGCATTGGAAAAATTCGGATGAACAACTGTGTACCCCTCTGCCTGCCCCTTCGGGGAATATATATATATAAACTGGAAAATATTGCACACAATCCAACTAGCTGCATGTCGTTAAACATATAAGCAGTGCCTTCCATAGCCGCCGTTAACCTCAATCCTTTTATAGTTCGTCTATCGTCCCGAGATTCAGTATCCAGCTTCATCGCGTTCACGATATCCTTGCGCGAGGACACTATGGAGAATGCAAACAACCGTAGAAAGCCGATCCTGCTGAGTGCTGGTCATTTAGAGCCGTACCCTAATTCTACCAACACTATATTGTTGACCTCGTGCAATAATACTGTCGTACAGTCGGATATTACACCCAAGACTGAAGTAGAGGTAGGTCTGCATGTACAAATGTATTATAACCTTGGTAGGATAGGACCATATGATTCCGTCATTGCCTAGACAAACCCTTGCCTCGGTCAGGTTATTCCATACAAAGGTGACAATTAATGAGAATGTAACGTAAAATCAATGATGTGGCAAACCTTACACTAAGGCCCTTAACTACTTACTGCCAGTATGTACGTAACTGTAAGATTTGCAGATAATCGTATCATAAAATAATTTGGAGCACCCTTCACTTAGTATTTCCACATTACCAGGCAAAATGGACAGCTCCAGACAAGAACAACAAATGCGTCACGATCTTCGCGTTGGTAGCAGTGAAGCCTGATGTGTGGTACAATTATGAGGGCCCGCACTCTAAGCGCATTTGCGAAGATCGAAGGAAGGCAGACGACATGCAGCCCATGGAAAACGAAAACTGCCTGGTTTGCGAAGATGCGAGGTACCAGGTAAGAGATTTTCAGAGGAGTTCAGGTTCGGTTATGATATCTGGCTGTCTATAATGTCAGAGAGAATGTGTAAGAAAACAAATTGACCATATGCCCTCAGATTTATTGAGCCAAAGAGCTGAATGCCATAAAAAAATACGAAACTAAGTTCTTCACTATTTTATTTTCAATTGGTTGTACCTAGTAGTCCACTGGAAAATGCATTCCATAATTTACCTTGGTCATCTATACTATCTACTAGCTGTGCCCGCGACTCCGTCCACGTGGATGTCGTAAATTAATACCATGTCGTGTACGAGTATGAACACAAATTAATAATAATTTAAAATGTTGATACTCAGCTCAGCCCAATGCAAAGCAGCTTTACTGAGGACTACGTTATGTAGTTTTACGTAACCAAACATTTTTAAACCTTAGATATATTTTTCGAATTATGTATCTTTGCCCCGCCGTTTCACCCGCGTGAATTTGAGGAAAACACCTACTAAAATACCACCAGCGCTCTCCTCCCCTCCATGACCGCACCTAGAACATTATAAATGCATCTGCGTCGTTGATCTAGTGGTCCCAAGCGCGACTGCTTAGCATAAGCAGCTCGGAGTTTTGAAGTGTGCCTGGCAGATCGCAATAGGCACATCAACAATAACACTGCCCGACTCGGGAATCAAACTCGAGACCTCATGCTCAGCAGTCGCGACCACTAGACCCAAGAAGCAGGCGCATTTATGATGTCGTAGGCGCGGTTATGACAGGAGGGGGGGGGGGATATATTTTAGTAGGTATTTTTCTCAAATTAACGGGGTAAAAACGCGGGGCACAGCTATTATATTATAATTATTAGCCTAAGTTACTCCGAATTAGGATTCCACAGGCTGGGTGTTAGTTTCCGACATCCACGCGGACGAAGCTGCGGGCACAGCTGGTGTCTCTCAACCAATAAAATTAAGGCGCTCTGACCACCAAGCCATCTCGACCTCTGCTCACCACCGCGAATTCTTCTTCCACATTTTAACACATGACGTCGCCATAAAGACGTGTTAAAATATGGAAGAAGAATTCGCGGTGGTGAGCAGAGGTCGAGATGGCTTGGTGGTCAGAGCGCCTGGAGTATCTATCCGGGAGGCGCAGGTTCGAATCCTGTTCGCGACCGTATTCTTTTTCCATTTAATATTGTAACTTTAGAGTTCGCTAAGCATGCGTTAATGATTTTTCAAAGACATATCTTGAATCAATAAAATTAATATCTAAAACACTTTATTTTCCCATTAGCTGACATTTGAAGGCATGTGGTCCTATAACACCCACCCCGCCATGTTTCCGGGGGCCAAAGAGCTGGCAAGGTTCAGTGACATTGTCGGAGCCTCGCACAGCAAGGACTTTACTCTCTTCAAGTATAACTCTGAAGCTTCCGGGGGTCTTAAGCTATTGGCTGAGCAAGGCAACACCACCAATTTAGAAGTCGAAATTTATAAGAAGGTATGGAATACAGATACAATATATGGAATACAAATACAGAGATATGGAATTTAGCAACAGTATCATTCCAAAAAAGTAGGTCCCTAGTCATGAATGTTACCCGTAACAAAGTAAAATATTCTAAAGAAAATATTTAACTTAGTAGTCCCCAAAATTGGCCTAGAAACAAATCAATACATTAAAGTTCAAGGGCGTTAGTTATCCCTATATTTAAAACCAGCGAAAGAGGCAGCTTACCCAAATACTTAGTCCAAACAGTATAGTATTATATGATCTGTGGTCCAAACCTTTTTTTAATTTTTACAGCTAGGTACCGACGTTCGTACTATAATAAAAGCATCAGCTCCACCAAGCACAAACCAGAAGACTCTTTCCACCTTCAGAGCAAGTCGGAAACACCACATGGTGTCCCTAGCGACTGCCATCGTACCTTCCCCTGATTGGTTCCTAGGAGTCGCCAACCTGGAGCTTTGTGATGCCAACACTCAACAGTGGGCGCCTAATATCACTTTTAATGTATACCCCTTGGACGCTGGAACGGATAGTGGAAAGAAATTTGACGTACGTATCTCTTTCTGTTTTTAGTTGTTTTCGGAGCATCGAAGAGAATCACGATGCATCCCCTATGATAATCCTCACTATACCTTATTTGATTTAGTTAAGTTGGCCCTAAAATCGAATTTTCCACTGTATTATTTAAACAGGCTTCAAATGAGGCGACAGCACCACCGCAGCCGATTACTTCCGCGGAGATAGACACAACTATCCCCAAGGAACAAGTCAAGCCGTTCGCCAGATTGGTTTTTCATTTGATCCGTACTTACTACAATCCCAACTGTACCGAGGAATTGGATGTCACTGATACTCCAGGTATGCTTTTCAGAAATATTTAAATGTCCACAAAAAAGCTTGGAAGTTCAGCGTACCTATTCGCTATCTCGGTTGCCAACCGAATTGATGGACACTTTGTAGTACATTGCGTCGTAAGTTTTTACTATTGTTGCTCATCGTAGACAAGCTGTAACACACGACGCAATGTACTAAAAAGTGTCCATCAATTCGGTTGGCAACCGAGATAGCGAATAGGTACGCAGGAGCTAGAAAGCTTGTTTAGTACTGCCTATCACCGTTGTCAACTATTAGAAGAAAACAGTATTTCGCTAAGTATACCTACATATTTTTGAACCGTGACTAACAACTTTGCGTTGTAAAGATCCGTTCTCAAATTGCTAGTTTAACTTGTAGGAGGAGATGAAAGCACCGGTGATAGCGATGGTAGTGATGAAGGTGAAGGTGGTGATTCGCACAGGCCTGAATATCGAACACCGGCACCACCAACTACAACCACAAGGTATTATTATCCTATCTTTAATGTGTTTAGACTAAAGATAATATGTTCAAGGGAATATGCATGTGATTCAAATTTAGGTCGAATATTTTTATTTGTAATATTTATTGCTGTAGAATGACACCTAATCATTTACTTTTTTAATTAATCGTGTTTTAACTATTATAGTTAAAGTATATTAAAATTGAAAAGTCAGAATCATGCGAGCGAAATTTAAAATGTCAAAACGCACGCTATTGGTTAGAGTGAAACGTGACGTCACTCTGCGCGATGACAATATCTCGAGTATGTTATTACTGGGTGTTTATCATGTTTTGTGGTTCTTTTTGAGTTATAACGTCATTCCATAAAGAAAAACCCTTCAATAAAATTTATAATTCTTTAATTAAACACTCCATTCTATACAAGATATAATTTAAGATGTGTAATCTGACGTCAGAGAAAGCGCGCCAAGAAGGCGGCGTTTCAAACGCCCGATACTGCTTTCAGGTTTTTTGATAATCTTAGTACTCAATCATCATAATTTTACAAGTGTTATATTTTTTTATGTACCAACGTATACAATCAAATAAAAAAAGGCATATACCCTATTCCTGCTTCGTTCTTCAGAAGCGTTTGCACTACCAGCTACACTTTAAGCGTTCTGCTTAAACGATACAAGTTTTATTCAACCGTTAATGTCTATGAGTATTTTGCTTTTGAAGAGATCATTATTTTGGTCACCTATATTTCACTGTAGCCGATATTAATAAAGTCCCATGTGTGGGTGTCAGAAACACTGTCTCCCAGACAGTTCATCATGAATCCTTTGGAAAAGGCGAAAAGGTCTTTAAATACGGTGGAGTGTCTATTGCCATTACCGGGCAGATTTCTAAACTCGGGCTGCTTGATATTGAGAAAAACCTAATAACTGCTTGATCCAAGAATCAACGTCACGCTCGGCAGTTTTACTTACGTTGGCTAGATAAAGGCAGTTTAGTTTATCCTGTGCTTAAAAAATAAACTTGTCTTTAAAAAAAAAAAAAAAAAAATAGCTTTATTGCCCATATTATCTTCTTGTATTCGTTTGAAACAGCGAGGAACCACCCACAATAGATCCGGAATCGACAGCCGGATGCCCTGTAACTCCTTGGGAAGACTGGCAGGAGTGCGAGGGGGACTGCGTCGATAATAAGCTGGAGGGTTACCAAATCCGATTTAGATCACACGTCGGGGTGAGTAATAAGGTCGCGGAAGAGGGGCAAACATCCCTAGCCTAGTGAGAATACTGAGTCTACCTTGAACACTAAAATTAATGGACAATGGATTATAGCAGTCACACGGACGTATATTTTTGATTTTTTGTGATCGCAGCATTTTAGGATAAAATGCCTGTTATTACTGTTATGTCTCACACACATTTTTTGGGATAACTCGTCTAGTCTTCTTGTTATTACCCCAATCAATAGCTGGATTGGTAAAAGCCTTTTAGAACACCCCACCCTAATATCCTGTCTCCTTATTATTAATACTAGGTACAATAACTCCCCCCCCCCCATAACCGCTCTGTCTCCCCGTGTCAGAGCGGTATACGAGGGCATTAATCCACATATAAAAAAATTTATAAAATATAAAAAGGAACAATAACTTTAATTTTGTGTCAAGAACACTCAGAAAAATATTTTTAGACAAGTGTGAAGTGCAAGGAAGTATCATTTCCTTGGTGCAGTGTCTAAAACACTTTAATTTAATAGTTTTTTTTTCAAGGATCCTGCGCCTGAATGTGCCAAGGTGAATCTGATTGAGACGCAACATTGCGAAGAAGCTTGTGAGGAAGAAAGAGAAGAGGAAGAACTCGAGGAAGAAGAAAAATAGTACAATATTAGTTGAAATTATGTAGGTAGTAGGACATCGGAGTAATAATTATACCAAGTAAACCTACGAACTCACTATATGTATATGTCGCAGATGGATTGTAGAATCCGCTGTTTTACAAAACTGCTAGCCGATTTACAAAACAGTACTGTTTTATAAAACAGCTGAACGTCGTTCAGCTGGATTGCCATTGCGATACGTTTAACAAAACGGCTACCCACCTATTGACGTAATGCAGAATGACATATTTAGTTTGGGACAGGTTTGTTTATTGTATTGGTATATTATATGGATAGTCACCACTCAAGTAAAAAAAAGGTACTGTATTCTGATTTGACTTTCTGTGGCTGTGTCGACGGATGCTATTTTTGTGTCTGTAAGGTTAGAAAAAACCTAAATACGAAGAGGATGACGGGGGTAGTTCGCTCGCTACGCTCGCTGACTGGCCCCCGTCATCCTGTTCGAACCTAACCTGTCCGTGTCGGGATACACGAAACTCCCGAGCTCGCTTCGCTCGCTCATGGATCAATTTCGTTTATTTATTTTTATAATCCCTATATATTGTCAACTATTATAGTGGTTTAGTATTTACGTCATTAAAAATTTTCATCTTTTTTTTGCTATTGACAAGTAAAATCAAGTTAGGTTATTATTGATAAGACATACAGAGCCATATGCGACAAAATTTGGAACTAAAATCAACAATCTGACAGTTCATTTCACACTGTTTTTAACCGACTTCAAAAAAGGAGGAGGTTTCTCAATTCGACCGTATATTTTTTTTTTTTTTTTTTTTTTTATGTGTGTTCGGGTATAACTTCGTCATTTATGAACCGATTTTGATCATTCTTTTTTTGTTGGAAAGAAGATATCTCAACGGTGGTACCATGATAAGGAAACCAGGATCTGATGATGGATCCCCGAGAAATCGAGGGAAACCTTCGAAAATTGTAGGGGCGACAAGTGCATTTGTTAATTTTTTCATTAAGTATTTTAAAGCACTACTATTTAATGAAGGTGTGGAGTCGATCTGATGATGGAGCTGAAAGACAGTCGAGGGAACTCTTTAAAGATTTACAGCAATTACCTGGTGTTTGGGCTTGATTAATTTGTATTGATGAGAACTTTACACCTAGATGGGTTGTGACTGTAATTAGGGGTCTGATGATGAAGACGAAGGACAGTCAAGGGAACTCCTCAATGTTTTACAGTAGCTACCATGTTTTGTTATGTATGTCCGTCGATATCTTTTTTTGAAAGAGTAGTCCCCAGAGGTGGTCCCATTTAAATTTAGTAAAGATCTGATGAAGACCTTCGAAGTTAGACGATGGGACTCTTCAATGAATTATAGCAAATCACTCTCAATTGCTGTAATCGCATGTTCATGTATAGTTCATGCCACTCAATACATGCATAGCATCATGCCTGTATTGCCCGATGGGGTAGGCAGAAGTTTCCAATGTTGTACACCAACATTTCACCGATGCAGTAATTAAGTCCTAGCCGCTTTCGAAAGCCTACCCATATTATTAAATTTCTAAATTAACTTATTTATGAAGTATACAAACTTATATATGACCTATACAATATATATATATAACACACTTAAAACTAAAAAGACTAAAATAAATTAATTTTAAACAAAAAATGAAAACCGCCTTCAAAAATCTACTACACTAAAAAGTTTAAAATAATATCAAAATTTGCTTATAATAAAATCATTTTAAAAGAACTATATATTATAATAATCTGTTAATTTTGGAGTCGGTGCCTGATGTATATTGGGTTTACAACCAGATACAAAGGCCGGTAACATAACGACAGCACAACGAACATAAGTGACTAACAAGAGGAAAACAGTAACCCTCTCCCAGTACAGGCACCGACTCCAAAATTGACAGATTATTATAATATATAGTTCTTTTAAAATGATTTTATTATAAGCAAATTTTGATATTATTTTAAACTTTTTAGTGTAGTAGATTTTTGAAGGCGGTTTTCATTTTTTGTTTAAAATTAATTTATACTTATATCTCTCATTGTTGACCCGCTGCATTGATAAACGCAAAAGGTTCATTCAATTCTGCGTGTTATAGTTCAGTAATTATGTAAAACCGCTAAACGTCGTTCAGCTGTTTTTCATAACAGTACTGTTTTGTAAATCAGCTAGCAGTTTTGTAAAACAGCTGATTCTACAATCCATCTGCGACATATACATATAGGACAATAATTTGAACTCCAGTATTAATTAGGTTTCAGTAAAAAGTAAGGTTTATCAATTAGAAATCCGTAATGAATTTATTTATAGGTACCTGTGTAATAAATATGAAGTTGTGTCGTAAAATATTTGTTTTATTCCAGTTTACCTCGTCAATTTATAAAAAACACCCAAAATAAAACAGCAACCGAGTATATTGCTTTTTATGCACAATTATCCGAATGGGACATGTTATATGATTTCATTTCTAGTGTAATGTTTAAATGTTTACTTGTTTTTATACTCCTAGGATGATTATGATGATCTAGAATCCTTTACAAATCATGCTTGCAAATATTATGGAATATATTTTACTAAGAATAAATGACATTCGAATTTCGTTTGGATTAACTGATTTAGAATGCCATCGTGCAGGCCAAGTTTGGGGCGGGGTGGCGTGGTGTGGATAGTTCTCTTAGTAGTCTGTGGTGTGGATCAAGCTCTGTGATTTTTTTGTAGATTAAATTATAGAAGAAATAGGTTTCAACAGCAAAATTATGATTTTAATGAACGCAAAGATAAGCCATAAAAAAGTTACGTATATCGAAATTAAATTATGCTTTGAAGCCATAGATGTAGTGTTACTATACATAATCTAAGTTTGAAGCTTATTTTGATCCACAGGTAGCGCAATATCCTACATGTATGCCATGAAGTCTTTTCTATTTAACCAAGACTCGACCGAGAATAAGCCATGACTGAACTTTTTATATTTTTTTATTCCAAAGATAAAATTTTGCTTGAATTTCCGAACGTTCTTTTCCTTACGTCATCGAGTGAGAGACATTCGTGATTCGATGGAGTAATTTTTCATTCCGGATTTTTATTACTCTGGAAAAATAATTCGTAATCAATCTTTTTTATTATGCTTACAAAGTCACCAAAACCTGCGTACAAACGGTACATCAGTTGGGGCTTAAAAACAGCGTTGTTAGTAGAAGGGGTCGGTCTAGCCGCATCGTACGGTCTATGGTACAAGTTGAATACCGATAGGGGTAAGTATGCGGACCCTTTTAATTCTGTTAAAACTAAAAAAGATGTTTTACTTCGCGCACTATCTCATTTCATATACGATTTGGTGAAAAAAAAAGGTATGGCTGACAAAATATCTTTTATGTCACCATGTGTGCTTTGCCTACTGTCTAAATAAAAAAGCGGTCAGACTTTTTTTAACAGACGAAAGTCTTTGTTTGGAAGTTTTAAAAATAGAGCCTAGTATTTTCAACAATTTCTTTGTCCCCAATTCACCTTTTTGTTAAAAAAGCAATTAATTTTGTATGCTAAGTTATTAGTCATCCTATTCATCTCTTGGCAGCAATGTCTTAGCTACATTAGATAATTGTGCAACCTAATAAAAAAAATAACCTTTTAATACATTGTTTCCAGATTTCCGTCTGTATATGTACCGTAACCACAACTGGTTGCTGGAAGGTTACTACGGACTTGGTGAATCGTTTTCTTCTGAGAATAGAACACGTGATATTGACGAGGCAGTTTGGAAAAACGAAGGCAAAATATAAACAAGCGGTGAGATGTCTATTCCTATTAGAGCCACCTTTTGGGTGGTGACGTTTGGAAGTATTGGTTACGGTCTGTTCAAGTTGGTCAAACCTGATGATGAACTCCTTAAGCAGGTCATTATTTAATTCTGTATTAGTATTGTGGTCACTGATTGTTTAGCTAATACCTTGATGGTTTTTTTGGGACTAATCTCTGCATGTGTTTTCTATTTGTGATCGTCCAATGGGGCTTGTGTGATATCTTCAAATTGGTATAAATTGCTACCTAAATTGATACATGATATGAATTCAAAGCTGTCTAGCTAAACAAAATATGTTTGTTAGTATTGTAGAAATTATGTACAAAGATTAAAATTCATCATTTAATTTGTGGCTAACCTTTTTAAATGTATTTAAAATAAATCCAAAATGACATCAGTGCCCATTTCATTGATCATTCATGTTGAAATTGAATTTTATATAATTCATTCCAACTTTAGTTCATCAAGTTTGATCATCATTTTGTATAATTTTATTTCATTGTCATTTTTGTTCCTTATTTTGATGAGTAGTATTCTACAATTGACACTGAACTGCTTCGAAAGTTTATTATCTAGATTCCAATAATCCAATTCTATTAACAAGATCAGCAGAGTTAGGTACAGGTAGGTGTACTCTTGAAAATAAATCTGTTTGATTGATGTTGGAATAATTAAAGATTAATTTTAATAACAAATTGTTTTTGTGTCTTGGATCAACATTTTAATTGTATTAAAATTAATTTCAAGAGTAACCTTAGAGATCAGTGTCAAAGGACTTGACAGACGAATTAGTTACAACTGTATAGATTTGTGGGCAAAAGTTGCTAAATTTCATATGGTGGTTGACTCAAAACATCAGTGGAGATTGACTTATACTATCTTAACTTCAGAAGTAATACACCTATTTAATTTGATGTTAACATCTTGTTTATTTTATAGTTGGATGCTGGATCCAAATACACAGATGCGAGAAGAGTAAGTCATCAAACTGTTAGTGTTTTAAAAGAAGCTGCAAATCAGAATTCGGAATTAAATAAGACAATAGAAGATTTGTTGAAGAAAGGAAAATGAGTGATAAGAATTCTGTATTAGAAAGATTAAGTAGGCGGGATGCACAACGTTTAGAAAAACTGCAAAAGGCTCATAAGGCAAGGGAAGAAGTAGATGCTTCTGATGAAACAGAAGATTTCTTTTCAGTATCATTTAAAATCAAATCAGAATACATTGAAGACTTACTGATGCAAGTTCCAACTTTAGAAATAAATGCATTGCCTTCACACTTTGATAGCATAAAAAGAGAGGTAAACGAATTACAAAAATATGTCGTGACATCAGCATTCTTTTTGAAGGAGTTTAACATGCGTAAATATTTGGGTATAGTACAAAACTTACAGACAAAATGCTATGAATTAGAAGAAAGATATGTTCCCAGAAAAAAGTTTGGTTTCTCAAGGAAGAAGCTGCCTAAATCCCACACTCAGAAACAGAGCTCACTTGATGAAAATGATGCTGCAAGAAAGATTGACAGTAACAAATGGGATGAAAAGCTTTTTGGTTTTGACTCACTGGAAAACAAAGCGCTACTGCTCGAGAATGACGATCTGTTCCAAAGGGATGTTGCTTTACGGAATCTTAAAAATTGTACCATTGGCCTGAAAGGTGTGATGGGAACTTTGCATTTAACTAATCTAGAAAACTGTATAGTGCTTGCTGGACCAGTAACTTCATCAGTATTTGTTGATAAATGTACAAATTGTAAGATTGTAGCTGCATGCCAGCAGTTACGAATGCACACATCCAATAATTGTGATATATATTTACATGTAACCAGCAAGGGGATAGTTGAAGATTGTACTGGTATATGCACTGCTCCTTACAATTTGTATTATGAAGACCTTGAAAAGCATTTTAATATGTCTGGCTTGGACAAGAATTGTAACAACTGGGATAATTTGGATGATTTCAACTGGCTGGCTCCAGATATCCCTTCACCTAATTGGTCAGTTTTAAATGCAGAGCAGCGTATCATAAGTTGGGATGAATGGTGGTCTAAGACTCCTTCCTAATAAGACAGTAGATATTTAAAATTCTCCGTGTAATTTAATGCTAATAATACTTATTAGGATGTAACATCTAACAAACTTAGTTACTGCAACTAATTCACATGTAAAGGTCCGTTTATACTAATTATATTTCACTTCATAATCATTTGCAATGCTTCATTGAAGTTGAATGTCAAGAGCATAAATTATTTAGATTTGCATGAATATAGATGGAGTGAAAGTACTCATTTAAACGGGCCATGAAGATGATAGAATAAGAATGGTATTCTGAAAAAGCTCTTCTTACTCATCATACTCACAAGTTAAATAGCAATAATACTTGCAACAGTTTGTAATTTTTATAGGAGAATACATGAAGGTTCCATACTAACATGTACACAAACTGTTTATACGTTTGTTTAGTATCTCCTTGAAGAGCCCTTGCCTTACATTTTCATGAGATAAATCTTATGAATTCTGATTATAATTAAAAACTTTACTGTAGTAACATACAAGTGAATATAAAATACGTGACATCATTTTCCAATGCTACCGTCTTTCCGAATTCTGTTAACATCAGGATAGACCAAAACGCCGAATATTCAACATACTAAGCCTTTGGACGAAAAGGGCATAAATATAAAATACTCCTTCTATGTTACTACTGTAATAGCTACCACAAATTTTTCAAACACTCTTGTTTTTCTGAGATGAATTTTTAACTCGACCACAAATTATGTTAGCTAGGTATCTGCTTATTTAATTCACTACATATAATTTATGAAATAAATAACATTATTAGAAAGTATCTTTTAATTTATTACTTAATATCTGACTTATAAGCTGGCGTAGTAAGTGGACTCAAGAACTTCAATAGAAAAGCCTAGAACAAAAACGTTAATGTTATTAAAGCTTCCTTCATAGAAAAAATGCAGCAGCTAAGAGACCACTCGTTTCAAAATTCCAAATCATATCAGCCTCGATAAATACACTGTTGAAAATAGGTTTAAAAAATATTAAATGGGGTGGGCAGTGGTGTAACTACAGGGCGCGAGAAAATCCCGTCTGTAACTAAATCCTCTGGCTCAGCGACCTGAAGTAAGTCGGGAAACGGACCCATTTGTGTCCGTATGATAATTAAATAGATATGTAAACTATAAGGCTAGTGTTGCCACTATCAGATATTATCGATAGGTATCACATATCGAATAGTGGAGGTTGCACCAAAACAATTGATAATGAGCAATATTATCATATACTATAGACTCATAGGGATCAATACTATAAATTCTATAGTATTGATCCTATGAGTGAATTTACTATCAATAGTATTGTGTCAAAATACATGTTATTATCGATATTATTGATAGTTTTTACACGACTGCCTAAAAAAAGGAGTGTTATGTTTTTAGGGTTCATGTATGTTTGTGAGTTTCTTCATTCAACCATAACATCTTAATGCCTGAACCGATTTCTATATATGGGGTATCTTTAGAATCCTTACATTGTCCCGAGTAACATAGGCATATAAAAGATGGCAGGAGTGTTTTTTTTTTTTTTTCATCTTTACACAATACTATTGAAAGTAAATTCACTCAAAGGGAGCAACACTATCGATAGGTACTATCAATAATATCGTTTTGTTGTTGACTATCTATCGGCAACACTATAAAATGCACCTCTGTCTCTCTCTCCCTCTGACTCAAGTTTCTGTGTGCCACTGCCATTCTACAGGCCAATCCTCGGAGCTGTTTTAAATATAACGTAATAATTTTACATGCCCATTCTCTAACGACGGTCTGATTAGGTCGCAAGTGGAGGAGGAAAAACAAACCTGAATATTTTCAGCTAGGTACACTGCCTAACCATAACCCCAACCTTGCTACCACAAATCTAGAGGTTTAAAAAGGCAGAAAAATGAAAGCCATTTCAACAATAAATAATAATTTATTTATCACTACATTGGAAAATATATAAAACCGTCAAGTTATTACAATCACAGTAATTTTATAATCCGATACAAAAGTATATTATAGTCCATCCGCCGAAATAGTGCCGTCATTTGAAAACTACGGAGCCCACTGGGACGCCGCACCGCTTCGAATACGCAACAAATATTATCATTTTACATATAATAACAAAAAACTTTGATGCAGATTCAAAGCTTTGACATATTATTTTAAGCTAATTAAATTAAAAAACAGTTACCACATTTTTTGTCACTTTTATTATACATTAAATAACTGCACGCACGCTAGTGCCGATTAACATGATTGAACCGACGTCCACGTTCTTCTTAATACATTTTATTTGTGCCTAGTCGTGTTACTTATTTAATAAATCAGTATTCCCGTACGAATGTGTCTTATATCTATAGCATTACTTATTCCCGTACGAAAGGGTATACTGCCATAATTTAAGCGGATAGACTATACATAGGTTGGGTTCCAGGAACATTAGGGTACGTATACAATAAACACACATATTAACTCTTATTTAGTTACGATGTAAGAGGAAGTCTGAAAGTGGCACCGGTGACTGAGAAGTTGTGTAGAAATCGTTTAGCATGGTATGGGCATGTGATGCGGAGGGATGAGGGTCATGTGACAAGGAAAGTTTTGAGTACGAACGTAGATGGCTATAAGAGTAGAGGAAGACCGAGGAAGCGACGGATGGTGTTAAAGATGATATGGCTAGAAAAGGAGTGACTGACAATATGACAGCTAATAAAGATGTATGGAATAACAATACATGCTGCGCTGACTCCAAACAAATTGGAATAAGGGCAGGAGGATGATGATGATGTATAATCTTATATTAGCATAGTGAGGTCGCGCTTGATCAGCCGAGCGCGGCACGACACGGATATGGAACTCTCGGATTACTATTTGTCTTTATAGAACATAAATTCAAACTGCCACAGTACGTTACAAACATCATTGACGTTCTCTGAAATAAATTTAACGCTGTTACGCCCATAACTTATTCCTGGATAACGATTTAGATATCTATGTACAAGTTCGTGAAGAATATTGTAAATAAAAAAAGTAGATAAGTATATAATTGTTTTGTGAGTTATAAATATAATATTGCAATAAGTATATAAATTCGCAATGACACGGGATAGCCAGCTGCACTTTGCTTGAAAACAGCTACCTAAGTAGGTATTAAAACTTAATGTTTAACGAAGCATTTCATAAAATTTTGTGTAAGCAAGTGTTGATTACAAAAAAAAAATTGTTTCTGTCGTCAAGTTTTCAAATTTCGTTATATTTTTTACAATATTTTAACATTTTTGAGATCAAAAATACTTGACGTCTTTTGCTTATGTTAAGCGATAAGATATAGCATAGCCGTTTTAAGTTTTTATTAAAAGATCAGTCTACACTAAATAATAAAATGTCTTTAGGATATGACACAAGTAAAATTCATAATCTCTTTACAGCTTAGGAGTAATGATGTTATATAATAAATATTATTTTTTAACCGTATATTATCTCATATACATCGCGTTAAAAGGATATAATCAAAGGAATTATGCTTTCATAAATCATAAAATACGGAAAAACTTAAAATAATAAGGAAAATTGTGACGATACATATATAATTCTGGAGATAAATAAATGCACATAATGTTTTAAATTTACAAACTAAGTACATGAAAGCCTTAGACTAACTTACATATGTTGTAAAATTGTCAAATTATATATTTTTTTATATATGGAAGGACTACTAATAATAATTATTACTTGCATATCCAAATAAGGGTGATGACATGAACGTCAGATAACATATCCGAAGAATATTATTGAAAATGAAGAATATGCATTGGCATGCATATTACATAGGCTCGTGCTAGCTAACTGTGCTCAAGATATTTTATCTCACTAGATACAATTATTTTATATAAATTCAATTTTAGATTTGTATAGAATCTATAAATAATTTTGATACAGACAGACGTGTTGCTGGGAAGTTTGTTGCGCCGCTTCTTCTTTCCAGCTAAAACACTAGGAAGCGGTGAAGGGTGGGCTTTTTTGGGGGCTGTCATAATGTTTGACGTTCAAAAAGCGCTAATTTTTAGCCTAATTTGAATAAAGAAATTTTGATTTTGAATAAATTTTAATTCTTATAGCTTTTGTATTACTTAATTTTCATAAACTCAAAAACTCTTGGATAACGATATGCGTTTGTGAAATTAATAGTCCCAACAGTAAAATATGATACACAGCGATTTTATAAATAACGATTGTGTTTATTTCACGGGCAGGGCAGTTGTTAAGCCTGAGTAGTTTTTATACAGGGTGCTTTGGTGCATCGTTTGCCAAACAGATTGGCCGAAAGGTCAGGTCAGTTGGTTGTGGCCTAGTAACTCAGTTTTTGCTACACCTTTGTTTTATACACAAATTTTTGTTTTGAAAAATTTCCTAACTTCATCATTAAATCTTACATAATAAAAAAGTTATTAGGTACATCTTTCTAACATTATTTTTTAGTTTGATGTTTAATGTTGTAATATAGTTCTATAAAATTCAAATCTACGGAATGTAAGAAACAAGTTTGTAACGTTCCGTAATTATTTGAAATCCCCAATGTTTAAAGAACTAAAAAAAAAACTGAGTTACTAGGCCACAAAAGATAACAACTCCCGGGCACATTTTCAAACTCGGGCTACTACTGTGAGTTTCTTAACAGAAAACTCAAAAAGGCTGCCTGACCCGGGAATCGAACTCAAGACCTCATGCTCGGCAGTCGCGCTTGGGACCACCAACGAGGCAGTGTAGTATGTAGTTGATAGCATTTCTATTGACTTATCTAGATTTCTACTGTTTACTATTGTTTCTATTTCTACTGTTCCACAAGTTTATTTGGATGTAAACGTTAACTTTGCTTAAAACGTACACCTTACTTTAAATAACATACCCTACGTTCTGTCATGATAAAATCGCTTCAACAGAAATTGAACTTTACCTTAAATATTCAGTCCTTCTATACATCATATTTTATTAATTATAATTTTTACATCACAAAAACAATATTGCCAGATTATTCAAATGATATGAAAAGTAGAATATCCAATAATAATAATTATTAAATAAAATTATAAACAGCGACTTTTTAGATAATGTGATCTGGAAATTGTATTTCGATATAGAAATACTTATTAATACTGGCAACACAATTTATTAGAGCTGCCAAATAATGTGTGAATATTTTTTAATAATTTGCATCTAACGTCAACATATATAATATGTTTGTTTAAATGCTATCTATTATGTAATTGCATTTAAAGTGTTACTTATTTATTTGTCAATTAATAGGAGATTCTTTTGTATGTCTGAAGTATTTATGAGTTTATAATATGTCCGTTTTTTCCATAGTTTTTATGTTTGACTTAAATCAACAGCAAGCAAAAAATCGCCTTAAAAGTGTATGAATAAGTTTGAAGGCTGATAAAATATAATTATGGATAGTTTCGATACATTACTGGCTAAACTTGAGCACACGACCAAAAGCTTATTTTTAAGGCAGCAATCGGTAGCATGAATGTATTTCTTATAGGAATGTTCTTAATTTTATATTATTAAGTACATACAAAGTTTTACAATTTATTTGATAAATATACAGAGACGACACAGTTGAAAATATAGAATTTCTCTAGAATCGGATAGCGGCAATATAGGAAATATTTCTCTAGATAATCAGTCTTTATGTTGTCCTTATTAACTCAAAAAATGCAAAGCAAAAAACAGTAATGTGCAAGTGTTTTATTAACTAAAATTTTATTTTTTTAAATCAAAACTACTGAATTTAACTGTTCAAATTAACGACAAATATTTCCCATTTGACCGTGTTATGTCCAAATTAAATACACATCAAACGTTCCTAGCAATTCTAAACAGTTCAAACAAATTGGGCATGACATCGTCTTACGTTTAATGGCAAAATTATAGTCATACGTTATAGTGACGTGTTTGAATCGATTTGTTTATTTTAGACGTGAACATTTTTATAAACGATATTAAAAATCGATACAATATTATTCAAACGTGCAATTTAATTCGAATAACGATCAACCAACTTCAATTTAAATAAAAAGGTTAGGACCGACGTTATTCATTAATAACCGCACTTCATTATACAACGACGCACCAGTATGCTAAAAGGAGGTGCCATGTATAGTGTATCCAAACATTTGGTCTACCTAATACGGAGAACTGAAAAAAAATGCGTTGTTTCCAATCACACAAGCTTAAATCACGTGTTTACAATATATACCAATCGCATTTGTGAGGTACTGGATGCTGATATGTACTATGCGATCACCTCAAGAATAGGACAATGACCTCTATCTGTCAACTGTCAGTTAAAAATCTGATTTGTATTTAATATTATTATTATAATATATCGTTTTGTTTTCTTAGTTACATATATCAAAATATATTCCCATTACAACATCTATTGAAGTTTTAATTCGTTTAAAAGAGAATTTTAACTGTTTTTGTTCCATTAACGTCACAATATGGCGAAAGTTCATTCTTATTCTTATCTTGATCGCATAGTATGACATTTTTTAGTTTGGTTAATACGCCATTTTGAAAGGGCGGAGCTTCTGAAATGAACTTTTGGGCTAGGATAACGACATAAAGTTGGTTTTAAAACATGGAAAGACAGAAAAATAATATACTAGAAATGGAAACTTAAGAACTGATTTGACAGCGCGGTTGGCGCAGTGGTCGAGACACCGACTGCTGCGCTGCGTGTCGCAGGTTCGATTCCTGCACGGAGCAAATATTTGTACGATCTATAGATAATTGCTCCGGGTCTGGGTGTGTGTGTGCTTGTGAGATTATATGTCTGTAAATGCACCCACGATACAGGAAGAAATTCCTAGTGTGGGGCAAAGTTTAAAAAAAAAAAAGATATTAAAAGTCCCGAAATGAACTTGTGGTAGCAAGGGCCTTCTCGGCGAGACTTCGTTTTATAAAGATTATCCTTAATCAAATAGATTTTTAATGAATTAATTCTCAGATTGTACTCCATAATCGGACCTTCACCGTCGTTAAAGAATTATAGGGTGTTCCATAGTACCCTTCAAGGAATACAGATAAACATTATATATACACCCAATATATAGGCATCACGTCTGTATTCCCCGAGGGCGTAGGCAGAGGTGTACATAGTTATACACCCACATTTCATCAATGCTGTTTTAAGTCCCATGTAATAGGTGGCGATAGGCGCCATCTACCGAGCAAAATTCTAAACTCTGGGCTGCTACTGAGAATTTCCTATCAGAAAAACTCAATAACACTGCCCGACCTGGGAATCAAACCCGAGACCTCATGCTCAGCAGTCGCGCTTGGGACCAACTAGACCAACGAGGCAGTATATAACATTATATGTAATGATTATTATCCAGGGGTACCATCACAGACATTCCAGATGGTAGGACTCAGGATACAACTTTTTATAAAGGCTGTGGTTTTTATAAAATTTTGAAATCTAAGGTATAGTCAACAATGTTGACAGTATTACCTTTTACCCACATAGTCTTCTTGGAAAGACGTTTGGAAGTTACAAGCAAGCGATTTTACCCTTAGTGGGCATCGACCGCCAACATTTTCAACTGTAATTTCACTGATTCGATTTATACTCGCCTCAAACTACCTATATATATTTCTCTAACCTTTATCTATATATAATAAAACAACTTTAAACCAGGTTAATCGCGTGTATTATTGGATTTTTGTTTTTCCTGACGTTTCGAACAATTTGCAGCGTTCGTGGTCGCAGGAGCACTAGTAGGTTAAAGGTTGTTTTATTATAATGTGTAGTGATCGCGAAAACCTAAGATATTACTATATATATATGCACTAAATCTAGGCTACTCTTACTGCTAACCTCAGTTCGGCTTACTATGCGTGATAACCTGCTGGTACATACTATAAGCGCTTGCTCAAAACTAGTTTCAAGGTCAAGTAGGCGTGGCTATCGCTGCGGGCGAAAGTTGGTTGCAAACAATTTTCACCTTTAGTGATAGTTCTCCCCCGAAATTGTTAATTGTATGTCTTCTGGAGTAGCAGAACGTTTTAGAGGGGCGTTTCGATTTAAATTTAACATCAAAAATTTTGTTTTATAAAATTTTCAGTCCAAAAAATTTCTTTATCGATTCAAACACGTCAGAACCTCTACCATTATCTACTTGCACTAAATCTAGACTACTCTTACTGCTAGCCTCACCAGTTGGGCTTGCTATGCGTGATAGTCCACTGCTGGTACGTGTTGTTAGGGTCGCAGAGGACCAGGCCTAACTGTCGCGAGTGTGGTTGCAATGTTAGGCAGTAGCCGTGGAGACGGTGGATTATGTGGTTGTGGGCTTCGTCGTAACTGAAATGGACAAATATTATTTATAAATCATCAATACATATAATAAAAATGTAACGGATCGCTGTCTGTACATGGAAGATATATGAGAAAAAATATTATTGGGACCTTTATCAACGCAAATAGCACCCAAAACAATGATTGTTAGAATTTTTGTCTGTTTATCTGTTTGTCTTTGCGTTTGTGCACGCTAATCTCAGAAACGGCTTATCCGATTTAGGTTATTATTGTGGTAAGCTTCACTTAACATTTAGTGTATGTTTCATGGCAATCGGTTCATAAATAAAAAAGTTATATAAAATAAAAAGAATCACGTCGAACATTTGTTAATAATTTATATGTTAAACCATTTTCGATTTCTACGCGGACGAAGTCGCGGGCAAAAACTAGTAACATAATATGAATGGTAAAATATTCTTTACACTGAAGGACACATGACGAGACACGAATGAAGTACATTTGTCGTATTATAATTGTGCACGTCTGAAGTTGTAGGCAAGTGGCTGCGCAGTTGTAAATTTTATGATAATATTGGCAGGGATGCGCCCTGCCAATATTATCATAAAATTTACGCAATCTGGTGAACGCAGTAACAGTTTGTTTCACTCACTCTTTTATATTCCGTCATACGTCTGTCTTACTCGCTCAGAGAGACATCGTGTGTACTTGAAAGTATTCTATTTTTTATGAATATAAAGTGAAGTGATCGTCATGTATTCAATGTCTATAGAAAATATTCTTAAACAAAACAAAACATAAAATCACAACACGACTATATTCCTCGAAAGTGTTGGTTGATGTCCGTTGAAACACATTTTTAACGACGCAATTTTTATCTATACCTATAATAGGTTCACCTATTGCCATCAACCACTGCAATTCCAATCTCTGAGCTGCTACTAAAATTTCCTCACAGAAAAACCCAATAATACTGTCTAACTCGAGAATCGAACCCAGAACCTCACGTTCAGTAGCCTCGTTTGCAACCACTAGAACAATTAAGCAGCCGCAAATTTCTTTATGAAAGCATATATGATATTAGGGTGATCTTTCGTCACCATAGTCCATTAGCATACCTCCAAGGTCCATCAACGGTGCCAAGCCTGCAGAATGCTTGTTTGACGTTGTCAACGTCGGCTTCCACGCATCGTTCACCGACGCCCAGCTGTCCGGCTTCGTTGAGACGGAACAGTTGACTGTTGCCAGCACCATGGCAGGATGCTGTGCCTGTGAATTGGAAGTAAGATAAGGTGCGACTTCGAAGAGACAGAAAAACCTCATCCCCCTGCCCTTATCTAAATTTTTTTGGGGTCGGCGCAGCATGTATTCTTCTTCCATACATCTCTATCAGCCGCCATATCGGCAGTCACTCCTTTTCTAGCCATAACATCTTTAACACAACCCATGCATCGCTTCCTCCGCCTTCCTCTACTCTTATAGCCATCTACATTCATTTTCAAAACTTTCCTTGTCACGTGACCCTCATTCCTCCACATCACACGAAGAAGGAGCAAAATGTATACAAAAAAGTTTACAAAAATATAGTTCTAGTTTCACCAACACGACATTCATTTATGACAGACAGAGACACATGTATCTTGTCACGATAACACTGTGATTAACTAATATTTGCCTGTAAACATATTTTTTTTATGCTTTCTGATGCTGACTATAAGTACAAATCAAAATATAGTTAATAAACTATAACTCACCAATATAAGCTGGGGCCCCCTTCCCCATAGTGTCGAGACAGACGCCAGTAGCTTTATTTTTTACCATGCCCCAGTAAATATTCTTCGGCAGTTTCGGGAACTTGTCGTAAACATCGTACGCAACATTCTCCATATACCAACCGAAGCTCTTACACTTCAAGCGTTCCTTCAAAGCGATCTGTTCACTTATGTCTCCCATGTCCAAGAACCTAGCCATAGGCTCTCTGGTATAGAAGTATTCTTTATGCTCATCATCAAACCAGGTTTCAATAACTCTCTTGTAGTTAATAGTGATAAGAGATCCCTTTCTGTTTTTGGCAAGATTGCCGAAGGAGTAAGGCATGAAGGCGCGGTAAACGTGTCCCACTCTTGAACAAGGCACCCACTCGATGCTACCACCACATTGCCAGATTTTGAAGCTTAGCTCAAAGTTCTCTCCGCCCCAAACAAGTAGACCAGGATCATAAGCTCCAATTTCGAGGAAATACCTTCTATTAATAGCGAAAAGTCCTCCAGCGTGTGTAGGACTTTTGTAAGGTTCCGATTTGTGTTTATGGAGGTTGGCTTCTCTATCTGGCACTTCATTTTCTTTGTACAGCATTCCCCATTCGAAGATACCCCTGTAGTTGGTTCCGTGTTGGTAAACTGGTCTATATTCAAAGGTTCTGTGGTCAACGCCGTCGATAACCGGGACAGTCATGGTTCTGTAGTCTCGGTAAATGGGAGCTAGGAGAGGTGGAAGCCAGTTAAGGTTGACTTCGCAATGAGCGTCTAGGAACACTATGACTTCACCGGTCGCTTCTTGCGCTCCTCTGGAACGGGTTCGTATGAGACCTTCGCGTTGAGTGTTTCTTATAATGCGGACTTTACCCTTCCACCGTTTAATGTAGTTGTCTAAGTTTGATTTTAAGTCATCCTTGTCTGAATAGTCGTCCACCTAAAGATTGAAATAAATAAACATTACAATAAGTAAGCATAGTGTGTTTTATAAGAATAATGTGAGAACAAAAACAAGCTAGTCATAATATGATAACAAACTAATAGAACAGCTAATCTATTCTTTATCAATTTGACATTTAAGAGATCATAAAACCTTAGACTTAGGATATTTTGACTACTATAATAAAAACAAAAATGTTAATTAAGAGGAAAATTGTTTATAGTACATCAAATTCTGCCTAATCTAAACGCAGTACAATAATAGGTTTTGAAATTGGACCAACGCTTGATTTCCGCTCCGTTACTCGTATTGTGTGACAATGCGGCGCGGTCGCATCAACAATGTAAGGTGCATCATAATAGTAGTTGTTCCCATATTTTATCACATTGTTTGCCAAAATTCATGACAAGTTGACGACATTGTCAAAGCTGCGGCAAACATCTGAACAAGGGCTGCAGAAGATCGAGGACGGTGACGAAAATGAAATGGGGCCTCCTTTTATATCTAGCAGTAGATTCCAGGTTAGAAACATGGTGAAGTTGTATGTAATACAAATAGTATGTTAATGTTTAGTGGCAAAAAAAGTTAAAGTCAAAGTTCATGATGAGATAAAGTGCAGAATCAACGACTTAAAAAAAATGCGATGGCTTATTTTGCTATTGCCACAAAATGAACTATGGTACTCATTTATATATTAATTTTATATTTATATTATAAATATATAAATTTAACGAGACTTAAGTGCTGGTGATATCTATCACAACGCGACAGATATCAAATCGTCCATTAAAAACAATAGTACAGGTTAATCGATTATCGCTACAGTTCGTTGCAATTAGTGCCTAATCGTACCGACACGTATTTACATAATAAGGTGATTACAATCACACAGTTAAGTGGCGTAACATTTCGATAACACAGTTGAGAATTGATTGTCCAGTTGATAAATGAATAGCTCAGCCGGGTTAGACCAAAATATTAGAGCACTTCGGTACACCTTTTCGGACTACGGATATTAGCCCTAAAAGTCGAACGAAAACGCTGTTGCCCAGACCTTGCCGAAATAATTGTTAACAATAATAGTGTCACTACTATTTTTATCACCGGCAAGCTAAACTGTAAAGGCTAAACTAGTCACTTGGAGATTACGTCTGAACAACTGTTTCATCAGATGACAGATTGTTCACTGGCCACTCGATGGTACCTCAATGGCAAACTGTGGTCGGTAAACAGTCGTTGGGGTGAAGCACCGTTAAGCGCGGTCAGATAGGTGACCGTTAAGAGCATTTTTATCTGCGCGTCTTCGGGACTTAAATTGTGTCTCAGCTGTTTTTAATGACGTCGTTAGGCCAAGTGAGAAGATTACTGGCGGCTTGATCAAATTTTAACAATAGACTTCTAGTCACAGGGAAGAAATACCGTCATGTAGTATAAAATACAGGTTTTGTTTTCCATGTCAGTCTAATATTAGTTTAATCTTGATCGCAGTTCGGAGATCGTCTGATGGGTACAACGTTTATTTTTGCAATATCGGTTACTAAACTTTACAATAAACCTTCACGTCAGAGACATTTTAAAGTAGGTAATGATATTAAACGTAGATGGAGACCCGTGTCTAATGGGTAATGTTGCAATGAAATTGTGTATTATAAAGATGACATTAAATATTGAAGGGCATTCACAACATTCACAGAATTACAATATTATACACATGAAATTTAATTAACTAAGATATTTATTTTCTTTTGATAATATTTAGGGAGCTATGGAGAGGGCTATGCTCGGATTTTCTCTGAAATTTATTTTCTCCGAATCTGAAACGGGATAAACCGTCAGAGAACCAAAGTTATCAAAATAGCCCAAAGGATTAGTCAGCTGAAGTGGCAGTGGTCTGACCACATTATTAGTATTAAAGGTGTCAATAAAAAATATAGTTCTAGGCAGTATGGAAGTGGTTACATGCGACAGCTGATTATTATTTAATTTTCTCTTTTCTCTTTCATTTATTTTATTATTACTAGTCTATTTTATCCCACTACTGGGCAAAGGCCTCCATCATTCCTTCTCTTCTCATTCCTTCCATCTGTCTCGGTTTTGTGCTGCGTCTTGCCAATTAGCAAGAAAGTCATCTAGTTCGTCCCGCAATTTCCATGGCGGTCTGCCGCGGCCGTCTCGCTATCTCGGGGTCCCAGTCCTGTGCTATGCGGGCCCACAGCTCATGAAGCATACGTACCGCCGTAGCCGCCCAGCTTAAGTGGGACTCCACTTAAGCTGGGCGACTTTTAGGGCCACGTCAGCGCTTTGAGTACATATTTTCTGATAGTCTAGTCTACCTTGCCTTCCAGTCAAACCGAATGCTTAATACCAGTGTTCTACATGGAGCGACCAGTAACTGGGTAACACGATACCTTATGGTGTGACTGGTTGTCAGACTTTCAGGCCTCTCGACTGTCATAACGGCTGTCATAGATCTAAATTTGAAAAACCGGGACGGGAGGCACGGGCGGTGTCGGTATGAAATGATGGTCACCCATCCACAGACCAACCGTAACAAGCGCAGCTTAACGTCAATAGATCGATTTGTGCGTCTGTTACTTAGCCACGAGCCCCTCATCTTTTCTGATACTTAAAGTAAATTTTACAGCGGCCTACATACAATATGGGACGATTGATTATTGATAAAAACGTTTGTGCAATATTTTTTATATCAGAGTTTACGTTATGTGTTGAGTTTATGGCAGTTTCCGAAGATGTTGAGTTATCGCGCGCCATGCTCTAACGGCAATTGTTATTCAATCATGAAATTGTACAACAGATGTGAAATAATCCATAATAGTTTTGAGTGATGAAATGTGGGTATACAACTGTGTTCACTTCTGCCTAACCCTTCGGGAAATATAGTCGTGATGCTACGAGTATGTTATGTTAGTTTTGAGTCCGCCTTGTTGGTCTAGTGGTCCCAAGGGCGACTCCTTAGCATGTGGTCTTTGGGTTCGATTTCCAGGTCAGGTTAGTTATTGGGTTTTATGTTAGGAAATTCTCAGTAGCAGGAGTTTGGAACTGTGCCCGGTAGATAACAGCATTGGTGAAATGTAGTTGTACAATTGTGTACACCTCTGCCTACCCCTTTCGGGGAATACAGGATATGAATGTAGTTTTGAGTCGGGTAATAATCTAATTGTAATTTATTATAAAAAATCCAGTTTTATTTCCGGCCAAGCGCTGATATAGTTCCGTGAAGCCTATCAGATTGATAATGTTTGAGTAATTTTGTATGTAGTAGGTAGTGGATTATTTTGATACTAATCAAAGTTTGGATGATATCCAGTATTCAAAACAATGTGTTATAATAATGTCAATTTTTGGCGATTAATGAGCCACATATTATCTTATCAGTTTCGGAAAAGGCGATGACGGGTTTCATTCAATGGGCAAGCATAAGCATATAAGCATGGCGTAAGCATATAAAGTGATAATAAATATAATACATAATAAGAAATAATATTGATTTCAACTTGGAAAATACAAAAAGAACAAAATAATATAATAAAGAGACACGTCTGCCTCTCTCCTACTAAGCTGTGCTGTGCCCAAGAGGGTCCATAATTGATCCCTACCACCTGTTTTATATTTTTGTATATTATGGAATGCAATAAATTAATTGAATTGAATAAATTGTTGGCGTAGGTAATATAAATGGTAGCCTAAATTATTTAGTACGTTTATAAATAAGAAGATTATTGTATGTGGTAATATAGTACATTTCCTTTCTTTTTTTAGCGCGTTTCAATATTTTACCACGGCCTCGTAATAACTTTTAAAGCATATTAGCTGTACCCCGCAAACGTTGTTCTGCCACATAAATTTTCTGGATAGGGCCACCCATATCACCTAGGGGTATAAAAAATAGCCTACGACCTATTCTCAGACTACCAAATATACACAAATAATTTCATAAAAATCGGTCAAGCCGTTTCGGAGGAGTTCGATAACAAATACTGTGACACGAGATTTTAAACTCATACAGTTATTTGCACGATACCTATGCCTAAAAATCTGTTTTTCTATTTATTTTTTCTGTCTGTTTGTACCGGCTAATTTCGAAATGATTGGACCGATTCTGATAACATTTTACTGGCAAGTAGCTGACTATATAACGAGTAACTTAGGTTAATTATAATATATTTATACGCGGGTCAAACCGCGTAACACAGTTAGTAAGTCATAAACTTACCAACACAACTTCATGTAGCGCAGCAGGCGGTGATCTATCTATGACCGAGTGTACAGTCCTCACGAGAACCGAGAACCCTTCATTATGAAACACGATGATAACCGACGTGCTCGGCAGGTTCACTGGGTAGTGCCAGTATTTGCACTCGTCTAGGCGAGTGTCGGGAATCGATCTGAAAGAAATAAAGTTGGCAATCAAAGGAGGTTTTAGTTTAACTGAAAGAATAAGTTTAAAAACTTTCTACTTTCTTCTCTATCTTTCAAAGGCCGCATTTATGTGTTGATATGACATGATTTGGATGAAATTTTGGCAGACAGTTTATAACCTGGATTAACCTGGATACTTTTTATTCCGGCTGGACCTAATTCTGTGGTCCACGTAGATGAAGTCGCGGGTAAGCTAGTTCGTGTATATTGTGTGTTAGGTAAATGAGCTGCGGTTCTATGTATGATGTTTTAATTTTTAGATTGATTAATTATTCTTTTTAAAATAGGTATACGGCGCAATTTATGATAAATTTCAAGTTTTTGCCAATGCAAGTGACTTGCGCGGTCAAACTGCTGATCCGTAGACTATAGTATGGTACAGCGGAAAGGGAGAGAGGCGAACCGCACTCACCCCTACCGCAGAAGAGGCTGTCAGCCGGGGCCTCCCATGACGGACATGGACACGGAGAGAATGGGTAGTTCGCCACCCGACCAACGACAGGCCCGAGACAAGTCGTCGCGCTTCTACACGTGCGCCACTCTGAAGTGTCTTTGCAGGCCAACTGTGGCCAGATGCACAAATTTCGGCATCCGGGAGGCGCAGGTTCGAATCCTGTTCGCGACCGTATTCTTTTTCCATTTAATATTGTAACTTTAGAGTTCGCTAAGCATGCGTTAATGCTTTTCAAAGATTTATCTTGAATCTGTTGATACCTTGACGGAGTATAACCTGCCGGGGTCACGGTGAATGCAGCTACGATCCCGGGACTCCGGTATAGGTTAGTGGAGGATCGTGTGGTTTTTAGTCGGTAGGAGTTCGGCAGAGCGTCCTTGAGGGATATTCCACAAAACAAAGGTCATAGTTGGGGAATAAACCTAACCTAAGTTAAACAACTTTTTGTAATAAGACTGGTTTAGGTCTTTTGCCAAGCTGTAGGCTGTAAACAACCTATCGTTGCATTATACGATTACGATACGGTTAAAAAAAAAACTGCGATATTACAATCGAAAAATCTCCTTCCGATCACATTCAATGGACACATTTTCACCAGTTTACAAACCGTATGCCAAGGTCACAATATTTATGCATAGAGTTTGTTACCTACATACCTACACTTTTACATACTACAACCATACAACTTCGATTGTTGATACGTCACGTCATAACCGGAAACATAGAAATGTTTGATGCTTTTGTTTTAAATAGACCGTACTTCTGGAACATCATTCAAAACCGGCCGGACGGCTTATTTAAATAAATTTACGTGTAATATGAGGAAACCTGGACATAATGATCTGATAACGTTAACCCGGAGTGAGCTGGTGTGTTGTAGAATGTCCGTACCTTCTCTGTATGAGAAGAGGAACTTGCCTTGCAGTGGGACAGTTATGGGTTGGTTATGTTATGACGTACAGTTATCATCTAAGCGACATTCTAGTGAAACCGCATTACATTTATGACTGAATTGGTAGTGACATCTCCAAGGAAACTGTTGTTATATGGTTGTTCAGTGGAAATTCATTGGAAGACTTCTGGTCTAACTAGCAGAATACCGAATACCTAAAATCGACACAATGTCATTACTCAATTGAAATACCTATGGTAAATAAGCAGTCTTAGGCATCAGGTCCCCCAACCGATTGACCTGAAATTTTGCATAAACATTTGATACGTCTTTTTTAATAATAGAGGGAGAGAGGTCCGTGAAGATCGTTGTTGATCTCGCAGAGGTCCGCTGTTAAAGAAATGTTGGGAAACGCTGCCATGCGAATATTGAATAAGTTGAGAAGTTTGGTATTGCCTAAAACCTTACCTATTCATGGCAATGTCGTTGGAGGCAGCTATATTCATGCCGTATTCACTCTCCGACTCGGCGATGTCATTAGCCCTGTCTTGTGGCATGTGGTAAGGTTTACCTTCTTCGCCAGGTCCTTTCACCATTTTTAGGTCCCTAGGCTCGAAGTTACCTAGTTCTGAAACAATATTTTATTTGTCAAAACTATTTAGACATAATGTTTTAACGGGTTTTAAAGAATTTGCTACGCTTGACAGCTGTTTTTGGCTGATATAGCCAATATATAGCGGTTGGTTATCTAGTATATGACCTTTCTTCTTATCGTGTGGTTGATGAACAGCCATAGTGTCACAGAGTATAAACAACCCGTAGGCATTAGAGTTATAATTTTTTTTGCGAGCTGGATTCGAATCTACGTCAGAGCAAACTGCAAACTTAGTCGTGTCGGTTAGGTTAGATAGCAATAACGTCACTAAAAGACGTAGGTATTAAAATGTGGAAGAAGAATTCGCGGTGGTGAGCAGAGGTCGAGATGGCTTAGTGGTCAGAGCGTCTATAGTATTTATCCGGGAGACGCAGGTTCGAATCCTGCTTGCGACCGTATTCTTTTTCCATAAAAGTTTATAACTTTAAAGTTCGTTAAGCATGCGTTAATGCTTTTCAAACATTTATCTGAAGCCGTAGGCCGCTGAAATGGATTTACACACTAAAATAACATCGAGAACCTCGCTGAAGTATGGTGGTTTCGAATGACGAAAACTGCACCATTAACGGCGAATATAAAAAATATGACTAATTAAATTAGAGTTTAAATTAATCCTTATCACATTGAAGTTAATTTAATAAATAAGCCGGAACCGTAAACTCTTCGACAATTTATGAATGAGGTATAGTAGCTGGCCTATATTGATACTGCGTAGGTTCACGCAAAATGTATTCTTCGCAGGGTTAGGCAGAGGTGCTTTCACCGATGACGTCATTAAGTCTCAAGTGTATGTGGTTTGTTTATACAAACTGTTGATCCGTGCCATATTTAGAAACCAAATGATAAACAATAAGAAATTAATTAAAAAAAATATATATAAAAAGCACGACTGCCGAATGCAATTTTTTTTTTATTTCTCTCCTTGTTGTGTAATAATTTAATGTGTGTCATGTAATTAATTAATGACATCTTGTTTGTGGTTTTGTATGGGTTGGTTTTTGTCACGCGCAGCACACTGGGCAAAGTTAGTTTAAAAATAGTATCATTTATTGTTTTTTTATGCGTTCATGTATCAGCGGTATAGTAACCTCCCTAAATCTGGCAGGTATGGACCAAAAGCATGTATATATATTTCTGAACGAATACATACATATTTAAATACATAACAACTATAGGTCTTGTATGTTAGAAACAATAGTTATTTACAGACTAGTAACGAGTGGTTATAAATTGTTTAATGACAAGTAGAATGACACTATACGTTATTTATGTATAAACTACATTGTTTTCGTCCTTACATCAAGAATTTAAAACATTAGTGAATTAGTGATAGTGTTTATTTTATTACATAACAACACAACATAACATAGCATCACGTCTGTATTCCGAAGGGGTAGGCAGAGGTGTACACAATTGTACACCCACATTTCACCAATGCTGTTATTAAGTCCGTCCGTTTAAGTAGTAGGTGGTGAGCCTATTGCCAGCAACGGGCTGTTAGTGAGAATTTCCTGACAGAAAAACTCAATAACAATTTGCCCGATCTGGGAATTGAACCCGGGACCTCCTGCTCAGCAGCCGCGCTTGGGACCACTAGACCAACGACTTCTATTATCTACACAACTAAAACAAGTGAACTAATTCCAAAGCCTATTCAGAGATTCGATTTTAGGAATTATTTGTGCGATCGCCACTATAAATAAACTTATTGATCAATTTCGAAATAACGACATCCGAAAAAGCAAAATGTGGTTATGATTGGCGGATTAAACCCCTGATTGGATGGCGGCTGGAAGTAGGTCCATCGAGTATCGAGACGATATAATCAAGTTTATAAGGAAGACCTGGACAAGATTGGCCTAATACAGAAAAAAGGCGACAAAATGAGTAAGCTAAGTCCTGCAGTGGGTGGTTCCTGAATGAATGGTCCTATTTATACAACGTACAAAACTTAACGGATGCGTACAAATTACGTTGGCGGGCCATAAAATATATTACCGATCAATTCCCTTATCATTTATTACTCGAATTTCCAGCTTCATGCTCGGTAATCGCGTGCTCAGTAGTTTTTGGCTTGTAACTGTTTCTTCTGATAGTTACGTACTTGGATCAAACGACTTGGGAAGGTTATTAACACGAATTGACGATGCATTACGCACTGGTTGAAAACTTGCCATTTCTGCTTATGATGTTACCATACTGGTTTGTACGAAGGGCAACCAGCTTTGAATAAGTACAAATTGTTAGTAATTCACTGAAGTATATTACTTTCTAAAATATCCAAATGTTAATACTATGAAACTTAATTTTATAGATTTAATTTATAATCACTAAATATTATAAAACAAAGTCCCCCGCCGCGTCTGTCTGTTCGCGATAAACTCAAAAACTACTGGACGGGTTTTCATGCGGTTTTTACCAATAGACAGAGTGATTCATGAGGAAGGTTGAGGTGTATAATTCGTAAAGCTCTACTACACGTGCCGAGCCGGATTGCTAAGCTAGTTAAATATATACTACATAACTATTATTAAAATGATTGGCACAGTATATTACTACATTTATAGAATGACACATACCTCGAGATAGATTTAAACCTAACATTGTGCGAAGATCCTACAACTAATAATTACTGCGTACAGGCCCATACTTAACTGGTTACTATTTCGGGCCACTTGAAAACACGAGACTTATCATGTAAAATAGCAATACATATAGTGTGTTTAACATCTGGAATAATATAAAAATTCATATTTGAAAACTGAAGTAAAAAAGCAATTGTCTTGCTGATGATCTGAGAAGTGTACACAATTTTTTACATGTGACTGGCCATCATGGTATTTAAATCATCAGGAATTCTTTAAAATGAAAATGAAGAACCTTTGTTTCTAAATAGTAAAAAAAAAAAAAAACTCTTACATAGTTTGTCTAGTCACGCTACACTATAATGCTAAAATAAGGAAGCTAACTTTTTGAGAGACTGGCTTATTTTTGATGGTTTGCAAAAGATAAGCATACCGATAGACTGACTTCCTCAATAAACTAATTTAAGGGTATTTCAGAATAATATACTAGTTCTAAATACCATTAAATAAATTTGTTAAGCTGTTGGCTCGCTCATTAGCAGACACAACAGATTTTTATTGTTATGAAGTATGTAATTGTATGTGGGTGAGCCAAAGGGTTTTAAGTAAGTACATAAGCCAGTCTATGGGTTTGCTTTTTTTTTATACCACTGCCTTTCACATGGTGCAGTTTTTATGAACCAAATGATGGATGCAATAAAGATAAAACACATTGGATGGCCATTCCATTAACAGAGTTATAAATACAATTTACAGTTTAAGTAAATAATCATGTACTCCCATAAATAATCGAAAACATCAAAGACAAATAAAATATTGTGAACAAATCTTAATGGTCTGAAATCACCAATTCTGATGGGCGAGTTTGGTGATGATTGCCTTCTCTACATTTATGATAAGGGGCTCAACTTACATTATTAGCCTCTATCCATTCACTGCTGGGCAGCAGTGAATGGATAGAGGCTAATAATGTAAGTTTTAAGAATTTGAATGTAATTAACATATTCAAAATATTACTGAATGATTAAATTAAATTTGAGTCATAGGTCATTTATTTACCTACTAATGAATTGGATATAAAAATGATGAATGTTATGATTTTTTTATTGGTTGAAATATTATGAAGAATGATTAATAG
The DNA here is from genome assembly GCA_935421205.1 of Xylocampa areola. Taxonomy (NCBI): domain Eukaryota; kingdom Metazoa; phylum Arthropoda; class Insecta; order Lepidoptera; family Noctuidae; genus Xylocampa; species Xylocampa areola. The sequence continues at coordinate 17,709,155 of OW285207.1, forward strand.
CATTTAATATAATAATTTGTTTAAACAAACTGTAATGAGAGTTCAATGATAAATGACTGCAAAAAGGAATTAATGACCAAGTACACCTTTTCATACAGAGTATTAGGTAATCAATAGCTTTAGGTAAAATAATAATTATAGATCATCGCCGTGCAGTGAAAACCTCATCCTTAATCTCTGTAAAATAATGCTTAATGCAAGAACAAGGTTTTCACTGCATGGCGATGAGATGCTGTTTCTAAGCAGTGCTGTTTCAATCAATTTAAACTATATAGCACAGTGAAATTCATAATTATTATCAGAGTTTTCACGAAGTTCTCAATACCATACTAAAACAATAAATAAGTACTTAATTACAATGAAAAACAAATACAAATGGTATGCCACAGTAGTTTGTAACAGTTGTGAATAAACGATTTATAGCAATCATACAGCACACAAAACACCTAGTTACTGACGTAATAAAAACACAACGAGGTCTACGGGAGAGACACGCCGGCTCAATAGGCCACCTAACAGTACTTATTTTAAAATTTAATAAATATTGAATAATCTTCGAATTAGCTTCTACAAACTAATAAACTTTGTTACCTGTTTTCAATGTGGGGTAAACATCTCGATGGGACTTGTAATATTCAGGATGGGAATCCGATATTAATTCATTGCCGGATTCTGTGTCGACATTCTCGTTGGACCACTTATGAAGGGCGAACAATAAAAGTAATAGAATTGCACACGCCGATCCCATACGGATTATCCGGCCTCGTCTCACATTAGTGATCCTCATTTTTGTAGTTAACACTTGTTCATAACAGTTATAATTCTTTAAGAAAAATATATTTCGACGTCCCCCGAAATCGTCGACGATCGACTCGCGGGTGACGTTTTTATGTCAACGTCAACAATTCGTGAATTTAGTTTCGTTCGTGACTCTTTGAGTGACTCTGTTAATAATTGTGAGATATCGCAATAAATAAGATAATGATTGTTATTTTGAAATAACCGTTATAATTGTCTTGTAATTCCGGAAAGAATTATGTCTTGTATTTTAAATAATAAAAACATCTTACAGTACAGAATACAGTCCAATACAGTCTCTCAGTTTTTTCCCCCTGAGAGGTTATCTGTTTCTAAACGTGTGGGTTTGACAATTGACATTTAAATTTTAAAAACATAAAAACTGTTTGAATTTTGATTTTATCAAACTTATATTTTTTGTTTTGTTATTGATTTCATTTATGCGCAAAAGTTCTATACCGACTTACGAGTGTTGTAGTTAAATCCAATTCGTTTCTCTACAGTTATTATATCTTTGCTGGAAACGAAGTAAATTGGACGTTACAATGGAGAGAGATAAGTGTCTTTTTTATGCACACAGTACAACCGAGGCATGGTTTAAATTATAACAAAGAGGATATAATTATTATATAGTATTATAATATTTATAATCAATTTCTTGGGCAGACTAGAATATGGCTTTCTGGTAGAGGCCAACATATTCTGGTTTGATAGATAGTAATTGCTTGTATAGTTGGTGTTAAAACTAATTTTTTTTATTCAGCACAAGCCTTCACAATGGAGAACTTCTTAAACAACTGGAATGGGGACTTCCCAAACTATCCATTAACAGTTGCAGACCTGAAGAAGCCACATGCAGTGATGGGTGCTCTGCTCAGAGTGTTTGATCGACTGGGTATTGATATAGACGCTGTAGTTGCTGTAAGTTATACTCATACAAAAACAGCTTTTAAGAATAAATTTTGAAGAGTAAGGCGTAATAATTTATATCCATTTAAAAAACAATACTATGATAATATTATGTATGTCATAACAACTTCTTTTCAGCCACCACCTCAAGAAGAGCGCAACGAGAATACGGTTTACTACTGGGATCTGCTTCCGGTCATCAACATGACCCGAGTCATTAACCACTTGGTCTCTGTAATGCCGCAAGTGGACAATATCAGTATCATTCACTTTCTACAACCATCGGCTACTACGTCACACTCTATTCTATTATTGCTTTTTAACCTGATGGTCTTCAATGAGGAGCAGTTGAGGAATATTGCACCGTATGAAGAGGAGTTGTTTGCTAAGACTGATCAGGTACTGTGTATAGAGGGTGGTAGGTCAGACACAGATTCTTCCAATGAAATTGATTGACTGTACATAAGAAACATAAGTTCACCCCATAACACAGGGAATCCTAGTGTGAGATCCAGGAAATTTGAAGAATCCTAGCACTTAAACTCTTATGTATCACATTATTGTCTAATTATTGTATATTGTTTGGTTAATTAATTTATTCTTATACTTAACTCTTCATACTTAAAAAAGACTCATACAATAATGACAAGTAAGATTTTTTATAATTTGTAATGCAGACTGCTTTGTTGGGCTAGTGGTGCCAAGCAAGACTGCAGAGCATGACGCCTTGGGTTGGTTTCCTATGTCGGACAAAGTGTTATTGAGTTTTTTTGTTAGCAATACTCCGTAGCAGCCTGTAGTTTGAAATTGTGCCCGGTACATGGCAATAGGCTAACCACCATTAGGGAAATGTGGTTGTACAAGTGTGGTTGTGTTGTCTTCCCACTCGGGGAATACAAGTGTGATGCTGTTATATTAAAATACAATATTACGCAGGCAGTCAAACCAAATGTGAAGTGCATGTTTTCTGCTGTTACCTGCACATTTAAAAAGTTTTGTAAATTTATATATTTAGTACATAGAAATATAATTATGTTTCATGAGCATAGTTGTTTAGTTTCATTGGTAGATTTTTTATTATTCTTTTTATTTATCAATAAATTCCTGGCTGTATATTTTTACATCGGTAAAAATTATGATCTATTTGAAAGGGGTAAAATTTATGAAGTCAAGACAAAGTCAAAAGTTTATATTTCACATAAACCAATTGAAAAGGCACTTATGAAACATCAGAATTTTGGTTCGAAAATAGTTGATTCCTATGAATTCGAAAATAGAGAAGAACTGGCAAGAAACTCCACGGTTACTCTTTTCACCTTCATATTTTTTACAGTAATTGTACATACAATTTAGCAAGATGAATGCAAGAACAGTGTAATCTTCGATACAATAAGTAAATAATATTTAAAATATTAGCTGGTGTAGCGAGCTGGTTTCCGTAACTCCCTGATTTTGGCGATTATTTTGCGTCCGTTGTGATGATACTGAACAAAAATCAATACCAAATTTTAATTATATATTTTTTTAAACAATGTCGCCCCTGTGTTGCCCAAGATAAAAAACCAACTCGTACAAAACTAAAAAAGAAATAGACATAGGAATTCTTTGTTATTTAACAATGCCAATATTCTTAGGGCTGTTGAGGGTTTATCCTGAAAAACACGTTAATGTTTCGAAGTGAAAATTTTACCTAACCATAGAGTTTATAAAGTAATTTTTTATACATATTTTTTCTCATTTGATCTATAAATATGGCATCAACACCTTGTGTTATAGTCATGTAATTTGATATAGTTATTTTGTATGCTTATACATAAGCGAAACATTAGAGCACAACACTTTAACAACCTGTAACCATGTTTTATACAAATAAAGATTTCTATTCCTTCATTTTCCTAAATATGAAGTACATTTACAGTTTTCAAACTAAACCTTTCAAACACGCACACAAATTCTTTCTAACTCATATGGTGCGAAGTAATAGTATACATAAGTTACAATATTAAATGGAAAAAGAATACGGTCGCGAACAGGATTCGAACCTGCGCCTCCCGGATAAATGCTCCAGGCGCTCTGACCACTAAGCCATCTCGACCATTTTTCCATTTAATATTGTAACTTTAGAGTTCTCTAAGCATGCGTTAATGCTTTTCAAAGATTTATCTTGAATAATAGTATACATTTTTGTGAAAACAAAAATATGGTCGTGAACAGGATTCGAACCTACGCCTCCTGGAGTATTTTTCCGGGAGGCGTGGGTACGAATCCTGCTCACGATCGTATTTTTGTTTCCACAAAAATTTATTACTATAATGTACATTTTTGGCGAATTATCTAAACTATAAATGGTTTTTATTTTTATTACAGGTAAAAGCTTTGGAGGAAAAGAAGAACAGACTGCTAGAAATGCTAAATGAACAGGCTGAAGGAAAAGGAAAACGTGCAGAAAGATTAGAAGCGGTATTTATCAAGTTCTCTTTACTTATAGTCTAGTCTCCCAAATAGTGGCGGTGTACTCACGCGGTTTTTTATTAATAAGAATAAATTTAAATGCCTTACTTCTTAAAAATTAACGCATATTCTCCATCACTAGATGTGTCCTCAGACTTCACCGCTGTCTTTATAAAAGAAAAGGAAAAAAAAAAATTTTCTTTATGAATCTCTACATAGTATAAAAAAATGCGCTTTCCGCGTCTGGCTATCTGTTTATCCGCTAACTCCTCCTAAACTACGCAACAGATTTTGATGCGGTTTTCACCATCGTTTAGATAATTTTTCATAGATGGTTTATACGTATAATAAAGCCTAATTAAGTTTTTAGTAAGTAGAAAAAAAAAAATGCAACATAGTCGCCGAAAAATAATTTTACATGCCTTACGTAGACTAAACCTAACTTCACTCTTTTTTTTTTCAAACTATACCCTTATGTAGCGGGGGCGGGTTGCTAGTATAATTTAAAAATATATCTGTATTTGTTAAGGTAATTTCGTCTGTACAACAAAAGTTATAAATTTAACCTATTTTTCTTTCCTGAGTAGTTAATAACTTTATGGCAACATGTCTAGTACGTCGATGGTGGTGTCGTTTGTTTTCGAAGTGATTTGCTTTGACGTTAAAGGCATGTCTCGCGTTAGTTTTTATAGGGCACCACTATTTGATTAAACTGACTATACACGAAAATTTTAATCGAGTCTATTATAATTTAGGGTCTTTTAATCTTTATTTGTTTTGAAAACTCTAGCTTGATCGTGAAATAAAACTGTATGAGGAAGACTTGAAACAAGAGACAGAAGCCCATGATCAGGAGAGGCGGGAATTGGAAGCTCTACAGAATGAGAACAGGCAGGCTGAAATGCTGCTGGAACAGAAGAAGACACACAGGGATGCATTGTTGACAGAAGTCCAGAGGAAGAGGGCACTAAGGTAAACCGGTGAATACAATCAGACCAATATGAGTGTCAATGAAAAGTGCACCTTAAGTAGATTTATATTAGATTGATCAATCCAATTAAGGTAACTTTGAATGGAGCTCATATCTAAAAAGTCTTAAACAACTTTATTCTAGCATTTTTTTATGGTTGCCCCTCTAGGATTTTCATTGTATTGGGCATGTGCGAACAGATACGATTACTTCACATACCGAACCCGCAATAGTGATCTGTAGGTTATATGAATTTGTTCCGTCAACACCAACGTGCGATGGTGGCGTAGCAGTCGTTCCCTCGACCACTACGCCGCCAATCCATGGCTCCTTGGAACAAATCTCTCTATTTCAAATAGGGAGATTGGATCTTATCTCAATGAATTAACCTTTATATTTTTGGCCCGATTAGTGGAGTGTGATAGTAGAATAACATCAGAACCTGGCGCATGGAAAACATTTGGTGTGACATAGCTAGATATAAGGAGACCGTATTGGGGCGACACAAACAACAGTATTCCCAATGAGGGTTGACGTCAGGCAGGAGGCCGGTCATAAAACATTGCCAAAACTCAAAAACATGCAATTTTAAACACAAAATACATACTGCGCCGACTCCAAATAAATTGGGATAAGGGCAGGGGGATGGTGATGATTTTAGTCCTTAAAGCCAGTGTATCTTGAAGATTGGCACCAATCCATAATGCGTTAATATTTATAGGGTTTACGACGCTGAGGACATCCAAGCGAAGGCAGAGCAAGCAGCGCAAAATCTCCAAGAGTTGGAGGAAAACCTGGACTCACTCCGAGCCACCCTCATGCAGAAAGAGAACAGCCTCAAGAACCTGCAGACCATCAAACCTAACCTGGATACTGCTAACAATTTGCTGCATGAGATCATGAAGATTTCTGATAATTTGAAGTGAGTTAGTCATATTTTTGGACAATGGGTAAAGAGGTAAAGACTGATGAGTTTTCTTGCTATAATCTCATTACTAAGTTATTGCAAGACATAGACGTGATTATTTATTTATCGGAGTCTTAGTCTCAATTTTTTTTTGTGTACGGCATTTCACAGTTCAACTTAGAAGGTTGTCGACTGCTTAACCGGGCTTTCCTGTGGTTGCCTTACGAAAATTAAGTCCGTCAGCCAGGGCATTAAATTTATAAACTAAGCGACATCATGCTAAAAACACCTCCTGCGCGATACAGGCCTCGGCTTATGGCGTTTTTGGTGGGCGGACAGCAAGGGATTGGCTGGATCGGATTCACAGTTGATTATTCGACTTTTTATCTAACTTGGATAATTCATATTATTTTTAAGTAATTAACCTATCCTCGTCATTTTGAGTAGGAACGTAAGAGTCGAGAAAGACTAAGAACATAATGGCTAGATAGGGGGTTTCTCCTATCGAGATGTTTAGAATAAATCTTGTTGTATCTATAGACCACTGCCTCGTTGATCTAGTGGTCCCAAGCGCGACTGCTGAGTATGAGGTTTAGGGTTCGATTCCCAGGTTGGGCAAAGTGTTATTGGGATTTACTGATGGGAATTCGTAGCAGCCCGGATTCTTAAATTGTGCCCAGTTGATGGCAATAGGCTCACCACCTATTACGTCGGACTTAATAACAGCATTGGTGAAATTTTGGTGTACAACTGTGTATATTACCTACCCCTTTGGGGAATACAGGCGTGATGCTATGTTTATGTGTTATGTAAGACCTCATAATCAGCCCTTTGCTTGTGATCTCTAAACTAAGAAACAAGAAATCACGGCTGATGATTATGAGATTTGATTCCTGGTTTGGTATTGTTATCTGGGGGCACTGTAGTGGTGATGTATGTACGTATAAACCACAAAAAATTGCGATTAGGACAGGATGATGATGACTTATTTATTTAGGGACATCGAGACTGGTGACTTGGACTCTGAGAGCCAGGAGGGTGAGTTGGACTCTCTCAACACTGAGCTGGGCGAGCTGCGCGCGCAGCTGGCCGAGCTGGAGGCCGCGCGGGCTGACGCCGCCGCCACGCGCTGCGACCACCAAGCTCGGCGCCACCAGGAGCGGACACACGCACAAAGGTAATACTAGAACAAGTGTACCAATAAATGTTCCAACTTCTAGGAACCGTGCACCTAGCTTCGACCTTCGCACATGTAATCGGGTCTATTTGAAAAAATAATATTATAATATTAAAGAACTAAGTAAAAGTACGACTACCCGATAATAATAATCATGATCCATAGTAAGTAATGAGTTGAGTTTGTAACCAGACTACGGAAAAAAATTACTACAGTATGTGAAAAAAGCCCCTGTCTGATACGTGAAGGTATTATTAGTTGTCAAGACTTTCAGAAAAGATAAATACTCCAGGCACTCTGATCGCTAAGCCATCTCGACCGGGATCCGGGAGGCGCAGGTTCGAATCCTGCTCACGACCGTATTCTTTTTCCACACCCTTAGGATCCTTTCTGGCTACAGCCATGCTAAAGAAGACAGGAAATTATAGTACCTAAGTCAAAACTTGGCACTAATTTTAACATATCATGTGTGCCTCTACTAGTGCTCTCCGAGAAGGTGAGGAAAAAGACAAAAAGCTGCGGGAACGTTCCAAGAAAGCTCTTCAACGTATTGAAGAGGTCAAGGAATCGACCACCAAGTATGAAGCTGAGAAGACAACTGGTATTGAACAGTTGGCGACTATCAAGAGTAACTTCTGTAGCGAGGTAGGCAGAAACAATATCAAATCAAATCAAATCAAATCAAATCAAATTTGTTTATTTGTAAACATGGTAAGTACTTGGGATGTTGATGATTAGTTTAGCGTGTCCATCTATGTTTTGCATTAGAGCGTACAAATTCAAATTTACATACATATATGAGAAATACAAATAATTGGTTTTGTAGAATTCATTACAATTAACAATACATTAATGAGATAAAGAAATTGTACAATATTAGTTTACGTTAAGTAGGTAAGTCAAAAAGTTACAGTCATTTGTTAAAATATGTATTAATTATCATCTAATTAGTAAGGTTAGTATAGCAAATATAAAAATAAAAAAATAAAAGAGTGTACCCCCTTGGATATTGTTTTTTTTTTGTTTTTTATTATTACATACTTTGTGAAATTTTTAAGTGGCTAGGCTATCTAGCTATTACAGTTCAGAAGCAGCTATATGTAAACAGACAGACAGAAGGCGCAGGCTCTGTAATAGGATCTCGTGGAGTATCCACTGGGAACCAACCTTAAAAAAAAAAAAATGGAGTTATTCTATTCGTATATTGTTAGTATTTACGCGATGGACTGTTTATCGTCATTCTACGTAAATATGTGACCAGAATACATTTTTTTTTGTTTTAACTAATAATAATTATGTTACATTTCAGTTGAAAGCTGTAGACGATTTGTTGCTGAAGAAAGTGATGGAAGCGGAGAAAAGAGTCGAGGAGAATCTTCGTAACCGACATGTGTAACAAAGATATTCTTACTAGTTATATTTTAACAACTGGCAAATTGTCTCCTGCATTGTGGTTGAAATTACAAATTCTACTAACACAGACATGAAACCACTATTTGCGGGCCACCAAACTGTAATGCGTAAATTAAACCTGTTCCCAAGGCGTAAAACCCATTTTTAACCATTGTTTGGTCGTTACACCATACGCCAGTTCTAGCCGAGTGTTATTGTGAGAGATCGGAACAGACAAGTTTATTTCCAAAATTTCAAGGGATACTCATAGAGTGCACAATACCACCTTGATTGCGGACGTCAAGTTTATCGAAATTATGTTTACATCCTGAATTATTTATATGCACTTTGAATACATACTTTCCTACCAAATCATTGTTTCAAATGTTGATAAAATTTTGTTTTAATACATTGTTTTTGATTCTAGGACTTCAGAGAGAGATATTATCTGCTCTATGTACTTCCTTGAAATTTGTGTAAATATAGGCACTCTGCCTATTCCGATTTCTTGTTATCATCATTATTTAAGTTTCAACTTAGTTTTAATCAATGTACCTATAAGTAAGTAAATAAAACAAGTCGATTTATAATACAATGTTTTTATTTTATTCATGCACGCTATAGTTGTTAAGATAACATTGCGTCGATACAATATAATATATTTAAAGATAAAAATATTTTAATCGATTATGATAAAATGCAGTGTGGATTTGAATACAGATTTATGTATATTATGATTGCAGTTTTGGGTTATAACAATTACTTCAATGCTCAGTCTTTAAGTTAACTTTTTAATTAATTATAACATAACTGCTTCCAGAGGAAATTGAGAAAGAGAAAATCTGACTTAATTAAAATGATTGTTTTTCAAAAATTGCATCTTTACATATACTTTGTGTAAAAATGCTTACAGACAAGTCTTTGGTGTAACTGTCATGGTGTTTAGCAAGCACTAATGTCGGGAAGCGTTCCCTGGCAGTGTTTGCGCCATCCGTACCAAGCCATGAACTTGTGGCGCTTGTAGATCTTCTTGGCGCATGTGGACGCCTTAGTTATATCGTCTAACATCACATCTGGAAAATAGAAAGATGGTATTCCTAAGTGATTTGCAAATATGCTCATCGCGTCATAGTTTTGTAAAATCCTAAACTAGCTGGGCAGCACTGATAATTTTGATGTAACTAATAGACACGATGGTTAGCCTCCGCTCTGCTTACGTAATTTGCTGGTATCATTTTCCAAGTTTTGGAAGTGGTTTGTAATTAGAGAAGTATTTGTAATTCAAGCTTTCCAATTATGGTGCTATCTAGTCAAATTCTTATACAGTTGAGTATACCTACTTTAATGAATGACATCATAACACATTTACTAGCACATAACACATAAACTGTTGTAGTAAATTAATTTGCAAATTATGAAATGTTAATCATGACAAACAATTTTTTTTTTCAAAACTTTAGCCACTAACTTACCTGAACGAGGACGCCGAGGATGGAGCACGTGGATTCTGTGGAAACCTATTCATTCTTGCCTTGAAAATGCCTACATTGTATTTCTCAGGAAAATCTACATAAGTAGCTGACTGTCCCTAAGGTTGCCTATATCCTATATTCTAATAAGGTAGGTACTGACCAGCACATGTGACGTTGCAGTCCTTTCCTGGGGTGCTGGTGTTACTGCACCAGTACTTGTCGTTGATCTGGTACAGGCCGTAGTCCCGCGAGCCGTTCTTGTTCACAGTGCCCATCTTCGACGTGTCTCTGCCGCTCTCGTTTTCAATCAAGCATACCCCTGTAAGAAAATGATATATTGTAGGAGTTTTGCGAAGGATTGTGGAAAGTTTAATTCAACAGCACTTTTTAAAACCTTGATCGGTGTGGTGTGTACCTATCACATAATTTTAACCTTCCAAGCGTCGATAATGAGGCACAATCAATTATCCTATAGTTATCGGCCTCCAGAGGGCTAGTGCTGCACAATGCATAGATATTGTAGGTATTAGGCATCAATCATATTTTGTTTATAGCAATAACTTTCGAGTGAGCGACGATTCATTTCGATTTCGCTCGAATGCATCTAGACAGATAGACCAATATCGTCACTCGCTGGGCGTCTGAGGGAGGACATCGCTGCCGTGGTCGACTGCGGCGAAGGTGGCGTGACGATTTAAAATTTGAACAACAGGGTAGATCTGGTCAGATACTGCAAGCGATAGAGAGATCTGGAAGATGAAAGGGAAGGCCTTTGCCTAGCCATGAGAGGGGACAATAAAAATAATATGACTTTCAGATAGACTAGGGATTTTTGAATTTAAACGGACAAACAAAAAAAAACTGATAAGTGATAACAATGTATGAATAAAAATTTTAATTGATGTCTATAAAAAAATTGCTATCAACGATAAGACTGCCTACTGTACCTACCACTTTTGTTTTTGTGATATTTTATTAAGTTCTTGTTTTCAACCGACGAAAACAGCAGGAGGTTCAGGTAATTTTTTTAAACACATTAACGCATCCGTAGTTTCTCTTACCTACCACAAAAATTGAAAACATAAGGTGGAGGTCGGCACATATTTTTGATTGTTTTTGGTGTACATATATAATGCTCTATCAGTATCATATGCCTTTTGACATCTTAATCAGATGGTTTAAGCAGCGACTCAGGAGTTACTGTCTACATATATAACTAGTTATATTAAGTGGGCATATTAACGAAGCTCAAAACAGTTCTTAAATAATACTTACAATCCCTCATCTTGTCTTCTGGGAAGCCTTGCCTCCTTAACTCATGAACCAGCTGACATCTTGTAAAACGTTTCGCTTCACAATGCAAGCAAATCGTCGCAAGCGCAAACAAAAGTATCGTCAGTTTCTGCATGTTTCGTATGTCGCACAAGTTGTTAGCACGAAGTCTGGTTAGTGATTGAGCAGGAGTGAACTAATTGTATTTATATATGCCTCGCATACAATATCAGTGTATTGTCTGGGAACAGGGGAATCCTTTTTATCAGAAAGAAAACATACGGGGTCATGAATGGTAGGTGGCAACTACGCGCTGAGAAGTCACTTTGCAACTAGATAATTATTATCATTTTAGTTACATGGATAAAAGCAAGTTTTTATACGGATGTAAACAAACTTACAAAACAAGTTTTTTCTAGTACTTAAGTTGTTTCCAACCAAAAAACTTAATAGCGCTTTTCTCAACTGCGACCTTCTTTTTTATGTCTGGGGAATCGCGGACGCTGTGCCGGTCGTCTATCGAGTACTTCACTTTACCAGGTCCCCAGAATCATAGCTGCAATCGGCCCAAACGCGACCTTGGAATTATCCAAGACGCGAGGGGTTCCTAAACTTTTAAGATAACTGAACACTCACCAAATACCTTTTACTTTATAGAACCCTATATTAAATGATTACAAACCAAAGACACTGTAATTTAAATAAGAACAAATACTTTTATTAGGAATATTTTAAAAGTGAAACACTTCAATTCTTTACTATAACTTTTAATGTGAAGAATAGAATTGTTTCACTGTTTTATCAATAATTATTTACAGCCAAAAATAAATAATTTCTCGGAACCCTGGTGATAGCGCGGAATCGCTGCACTATACTATTAAGGCAGTTCAAATTCAGGCCAAGAACAATGATCTTTTAATTATATAGATCTTAGAAGTCTGCCTAACGTTATTTCTTTAAGAAAATTATACCAACCGAAATGTAAACCTCTTCTTTTTTGAAGTCGGTTAAAAATGATTCGAAAACGCGCTGCGTAGTAGCCCCCAGTCTCTCGACAAGTGCGCCAACCGCGCCATCAAACACTAAACGATCAAATACTCAAAAGCATAATATATTTCCCGAAGGGGTAGGCAGAGGTGTATACAGATATACACTCATATTTCACCCATGCTGTTATAAGTCCCATGTAATAGGTGTTGAGTCTATTGACATCAACAGGGCGTCATTCCAAACTACGAGCTGCTAATGAGAAATTAGGAAATTCCTGACAGGAAAATCCAATAATACTTCTTGACATGGGAATCGAAACTAGGACCTCATTCTTTGTCGTCGCGTTTGGGACCACTAGACTGATTAGACCAACGATGCAATCCAAATACTAAAAAGCAACTCAATTTTAGTACACCCTTAAATCTTGTGACGTCTCTGTGACTTCAAGGCTATGTTAAGTTTAGACAGTCAGTAGTTGGATTTCGTATTGGGCCAAGTGCACAATGGAGGTAATTGTAGTAGGTAGGTATATTACCCACACGGGACGCCCCTTCTTTATCGAATAACAAATACAACACAACATTGAAGACAAAGAAAGGAAACGAAGTCTGTGTAGACGAACTAATGAGTCAGATACAATGTTTTTGGATACAAGTAGGTATTCAAGAAGCGTATTAGTCCATACCTTGTGCATTTTCCTGTTGTTTAGTGATGATGGTTCCGATAGGTAGGTGTGTTGTAGTATGAAACTACGTAGGTATTTTGTATGCTTTTTAAAAGTACCTATGCAGGGTGCTACTGCCGATGAAGAGGGTTATCTCCATCCACCATGATATCCTACTTCCTACTAATATTATAAACGTGAAAGTATGTATTTATGGGTATTTGTTACTTTTTCACGCAATAACTACTGTACGTATTTGGATGAAATTTGGCACACAGATAGTTTATAGCTTGGATTGACACATAAGGTACGTTTTACCCAGCTGGACCTACTAATTCCGAAGTCCACGCAGACGAGGCTTGCTGTCAAATACGCCGAGGCCCCTGGGAGAGTTTTAATCTAAATAGAGTTGGGACGCTAACCGAAGACTCTTTCCGATTTCACTATAGGAATACAGCCATGTAGAGTTCCCGACAGGTGCAGAATTATTGTAATTGGAAATATTACATTCAAAATGGTCTGCTGCTGTGACTGACGTACTACATGGACTATTAAAAATTCGGTTGCCGGAATTAAATCAGCGTCTGGTTTTCAACGCTTAGATAAGTTGGCAGACGGTGACTTGCCAAACATGGGTGTGAGCGGCTGGGGTCGAGAGGAGCGGCCTCAGTTTCACTATCGTTGGTCTATGAGACCCGGAGCGGGTTTTCCCCGTTGTTACGCCACTACTTACCTACATGACACTTCTATCCCCGAGCATATAGCTCCATAGCCACGCCAGTCTGGCCGGCCAACTAAGGCAAGACAGAGTTTTGAGGCCTGCGTGTTCTCTTGGGTTCCACTCTAGCTACCCAATGAAGGTAAACTGGAGGCGAGGCCCTGACCAACTCTCTGAAGTAAGTACTCTGAAACGCATTGTCGCTAGTCGCTTCTCACCAACGACGAGCTGTGGAACAAAACGTTAGGCAGCCTCAACGCTTTGTATGCTTCTTGTAAATGATACCAATTTTTTTATATTTCAGTAGGTATCATTGGTCTTGAAAAGCTAGTTTAATGTTCCCTCCGGTTTAACGTTAAGCTTATGAGATGAGGTAACGTCTGTTGAACTATCACAGAGGGGGTAATAATATTTATAAAAAAAAAGGTTATTAAAAATTTATATTTTATATCCCTTTAATAACAGTTAAAATTATGAAGATACGAATACACTTTAGAGTTAGGGGCCTAAATCAAACACTTGAATGAATTTTTATTCAAAAACTATGAAGTGGGCAGGCCCACTTCTGATTATTGGTTCAGATGCTCACGTGAAAATTCATATTTTGTAAGTAGGTAGTGTTGAAGTGTGTGCATAGTGTCCGTAAAAGTGTGCGTGTACGATATAACAGATAATTGTAACGTGAACCTATAGAACTTCATTGTGTAAGACGCATACGCCGAGGAATCCCCGTTTCAACACAACAAACTATTATAACAAGTCGTTGACTGAGATTAGTTAGTCATCAGTGTTTGTTATTAAAGACCGAGTACATTATATTATGTGTAGTTGCGTTTTGTGTACGGCGTAGGTAATGTATGGAGTTTGCTAAATCATCTTCGTTAGTCATAGCCTTGGTCCATTTGTGGTTAGCTCTAGTCCCTATTTTGTGTCATGTCAAAGCTCTGAAAGTCTGTAGTAAATATGTTCAAGATGTAAAGGACACCGTCGTCGACATCTGTTTGGTATATAGAGAATGATAATCTACAATTGTACAAAAAAACGTATTGTCTTTGTTTTTCTTTTTTAAGTAGTCGGTTCCTTTCGGTTTTCTGCATGGTTAATGAGTAAACCACATCTAGCTCATTCTTAGTAGGCAATCGGGTATTTTCTGCGTACTGCTTTACTTTCTGTAATTTAGTATCATCAAAGATTGCTGCGTTATGAAGCGTAGTTACCGAACAAGTGGAAATACATCTTAAGAGTAATAAGGTACCTACTGCTAGAAGGGGAGATAAATAAGTAAATCTTTATATAAGCAGCTTCATTTTATCATTGTTTTGTGATTTGTGCACATATTTTGCATCTGATAGATACGTTCATAATATTTAATCAATAAAATCATGAGAAATATATATTTATTTGCTGTAATTTGTTTGTGTTGTGAAGCTAAATATTTTGAGACGAGATGTGATTTAGTACATGAATTAAGAGTACAAACATTTCCTGAAGAACAAATGAGAGATTGTGAGTATAATTTTTCTACGTAACTTATTATAGCATCGTACCTGCATCCCCCAGAGGTTAGGCAGAGGTCTACACACTTAACTGATGCAGGTATTAAGTTCCATGTAAGGTGTTAAGGATATTGCCATCAACCGGACACAATTTCTAACTCAAGCTGATTTTTTTATTCGAGAAACACTTGTCCGACCCGTGAATCGAAACCTCAGGACTCGGCTCGGCAGCTTTTTCTTAACCACGTTATTCGTCTAGTACCTAAATGCCTCGTTGTGTAGTGGTCTATTACATGGGACTTATTAACACCTGCATTGGTGAAATGTGGGTGATGCACAACTGTGTACACCTCTACCTACCCCTTCGGAGAAAAAGACGTGATGTTATGTTTTGTTAGAGCGACTTTAGAGCTTATAACGTATAGGTGTTTTCAATGAAAAAGTTTCTCTAGCATTTGTGTTTCTTGTTTTTCTTTGTTTCAGGGGTTTGTTTAATAGACAATGAGAGTAGTCGACACACGGACATTGTCGGCAAACCTAACAAGAATGGTTCGAGAGATCATGGCTTGTTCCAGATCAATGATAATCTGTGGTGCAGTAATACAACAGTGCCGGGGAAGGATTGTCATGTCACTTGCGCTGGTAAGTTTTTTTATTTTATTTTGTCAGGGTTCCGTATCAAAGGGTGTAACGGGTGCTTATTCGATTTTTTTGTGGAAAGAACACAAATAACTTTAGAGTTCACTACGTATGCGAAATGATAGTACACAAGTGTATGCGCAAACA
Source organism: Xylocampa areola (assembly GCA_935421205.1). Taxonomy (NCBI): domain Eukaryota; kingdom Metazoa; phylum Arthropoda; class Insecta; order Lepidoptera; family Noctuidae; genus Xylocampa; species Xylocampa areola. The sequence continues at coordinate 17,725,157 of OW285207.1, forward strand.
CAGAGGGAGTGCCTCTTCCTTCACTCTCATAGTCCGATAGGACGGAAATCCGACGTCACCGGAGAGAAATCAGGCGCAGAACCAACGGCTTTATATGCTCTCTGGTGCACGTGGGTGACCCACCACCAACTTCCTAACTCTAGGCTGCTACTGAGAATTTCGTAACAGAAAAACCCTACAACACTTTTCACGACCTGGGAATCGAACTCAGGACCAGATCAACGAGGTATCGAACTTGTAGGGTCCTGACCTCTGTTGCGTTTTGATAAGTTGTGAAGTGTTTTCTCTAAGGTCCAGTGTTCAATTTTTATATTTCATAAGTGATTATTTAATCTTTATTTAATACGATAATATCTCGAGTTCTTGAGGTCTGACCTCTTTTAAGACGATAGCGGGACTTCCCAGTAAAATTATCAGTGTAGTGTCGATTGCAACTTCAAGTTAAGCACTTTTTTATTGACTGCGTAGTAATTGCACAACCACCCGCAAAAAAGTAGGTACATATCTGCTTAAACTTTGTAAAATACAGGCGTGATGCTATGTAGTGTTAACCAAAATTTCATTTTTCAGATTTGATTACCGACGATATTACGAAGGCTTCAATTTGCGCGAAGAAAATCTTCAAGCGCCAAGGATTCTACGCTTGGCACGGCTGGGAGAAACGGTGTCAGGGGACTTTACCAGATATTAGTGATTGTTAGCTGTAGCCTGTAACCCCACTATTGTACTAGACCACGGCTACATGACTATTATACAAGCTGTTCATCTCTGCTCGTGCCATATTTAGGGAGGTCACTATGATTAGGTATACCGCTGATATTGATCACGTATGAATAAAAAAAAAAAACTGAAACTGCCTCAAAAGAACTGCCTCTTTGGTCTAGTGGTCGTAAGCGCGACTGCTGAGCAGGAGGTCTCGGTTTCGATTCCCGGGTCGGGCAAAGTGATATTGAGATTTTCTGTTACGAAATTCTATTAGCAGCCCGGAGTTTGAAATTGTGCCCGGTAGATGGCGATAGGCTGATCATAAATCATAATCATAAATTGTTTATTACGATAAAGACACAATATATCACATGGTAACTGCGGTTTCCTATATTAGACTTAATAGCAGCATTGGTGAAATGGGGATGTAAAACTGTGTACAGCTTACCCCTTCCGCCTACAAGCAACAAAAACCAACCCGTACAAAACCACCAAAAATAGGCATATTTAGGAATTCGCTGTCCTTTTACAATGTCAACAAATTAGTCTTGGAAGCGTATTTAAAAATATTTTCTTTTATGAATTTACGTATTTTTCCTGACATAAACTTAGCCATCACCATTTACGATTATAAGAAGAATAATAAATACTTATTATAAAGACTATCATTTATTCTTATCACAAAAACTTCACACATCGTCACTTTAAGGTTGGCGAAATTGACGAAGCTATTGGTGCCATCAATAATGATTTGGAAAACATTAGTAAATGGGCTAAATCTTTTGGGTTGCTTGTAAATCCAGCAAAATCACAAGCTATTATTATTGGTGGTAGATACATGATTAATAAGCTAGATCTCAGCTCACTCCCACCAATTGTGTATGATTCCGTCTCCATCTCGTACTTGAAAAGTGTAAAGAATCTAGGAGTTCTCATAGATCCTAACCTCTCTTGGAATGTTCACATTGCGGCGGTGAGCAGGAGGGTATTTTGCTCTTTTCATTCTCTCAAACGTCTTCAAAAGTTTTTACCTCTTCATACAAAGATTACTCTTGCCCAATCTCTTCTACTTCCTCTCTTAGATTATGCAGATGTCTGTTTCCTTGATGCCACAGAGGAAAACTTAAATAAACTTGAACGCTTGCAGAATCTGTGTATCCGCTTCATATTTGGTCTTCGAAAATACGATCATGTATCGGAATTTCGAGCTATATTGAAGTGGCTACCGATTCGACGGCGTCGAGACTCTCATATCCTTTTCCTTCTTTTTTCTATTCTTCATAATCCGCACTCTCCTGTTTATCTTCGTGAACGCTTCGAGTACCTTATTCCGAGAGGTCAGCCCTGTCGCTTAGTTTCCTCACTTCTACTTCGAACTCCTGGTCACAGCTCAAGTCGTTACAACGGCTCCTTCACAATTCGTGCTGTGCGTTTATGGAACTCTCTTCCTCACTCTATTCGCGCCAGCCCTTCTCCTTATATCTTTAAGAAAAGAGTTAAGGAACATTTCCTGTCTTCATGATATATATATATATATTTAAATATATATTTGTATATATATATATAATATTATATTTAAGTAATTGGATTTTATTATTGTACACTTAACTTTCCCACTCTAATGTCTTCTTAATTTCTTTTTCATCCAAAAGGTTTGCTGGAAGAAAACTCATTTTGAGTTAAGCTCGCCTTTGTACATTATTATCATTATTGTATTTGTGTATGTTCCTTGATTTGTGTGCAATAAAGAATATATATAAAAACTGATTGTAATACATAGTAACTACATACTCTGAAAGGGAGCTCGGTAAGCGGTTCACATAGAAACCGCAAGGCTTAGCAAGGATAGTTATTAAACTATTAATATTACCAGATGGATGGCATTGTCAAACCGATATGCTACTGCAGAAGCTAATAAATTATTTAAACTCTGTTTCAAAGTTTAATCGTGTCGTTTCAACGTTAACATACCATTGGGATGACGTTGCGCGTTGCGTCCATTTGTCATTATTGAAATTGAAAATTTCCAATTCTACCAAGCCAATGCGGGAAAACAACCTTGACATCTTAGAAAGAAGTGACAACCCTAACATGATTCGGGATTGTTGCAAAAGAGTACTTCAATATGCAATACTCGCAAAATGACAGAAGTTTGTCTTTAAGGAAGAATAAAAGTCAGTCGGGCAATTGCCAGCTATCAAAATTAAAAAAGAAATTAAATTAAAATGGCGGTCGTAACTCCACGCATGCGCGTGCCATCGACTTGCGTTGCCGTGGACCGGTGGAACTGGCTGGCGGCAGTTTGCCGTTCGCACCGCGTTGTGATGTTCGCACTCGAATGGGAGGCGCGGGATGGGCGCGCGGCGAAGCGCGCGTTGCTGATGACTCGGACTTCGAAGCACTAAAGAACCTCCTCGCTTCTAAAATAGGCTGGACCGTTGAGTACGAAAAGGAAGGCGTTAAAGTGTGGGCCGAGGATGCAGCGCACGGCGCGCTCAGAACTGTCAAGGTGTGTTATTGTACGAATTAAAAACAAATAGTAAACCACTGTTTCTATGGGTCCTTAGATCACGATCGTTTTTGTAACAATGTCCTAATATGAAGCTCGATTCAATCAAAATTCTATATCTCAAAACAACAAACCCCGTAGTTTGCGGCATTCAAATATAAAATATGAATAGCTAGGTATATGCAGGTACGTTGGCCCTGATGCCCACAGCTGCGTTGATAACTTTCCACTTTGTGACCACTTTGATATTCCGACGAGTTCTAGAAGTTCCTTTAGAACTTTTAAATTATTAGCATAATCAGAAAAGTTTCGTCAAAGATTTAAGCATTCAGAATTATTCGAATTTTTAAAGTTGTCTGTGTCGTTTAAATTAACAGTGTGTGAGAAAATTATAAATAGGTATTATTTCGGGAATAATTAGCAAATTATATATTTTTTTCTTTTCACAAAACATTGAGCATTTATTGTGAACTTGGTGGTTTACTCTGTAACTTATACTTTATTAACCGACTTTCCTATCTTTCCCAGGACTTATTTGATCATCTATATTAAGAATCTGTTCAGCTATCGGTTGTTTCAATTTCAAAGATCTATGCCGAGTAGCTTTTTAGATTTCGGCGTCTTTAGTTTTCAATCATTCATCAAGCATCTTTAGTTTTCTAGGCGATCCCAATTTACCTCTAGTTTTTAATAAATAAGAAAGACTAGAGCTTAATTTCTTAAAAATTATATATCTCATTATTTTTATAATATCTCTAATTTAGCTATACGTGCTGGACTTGTTGATTTATGGATTAAGAAGAAGAGAAATTCTGATTTAGATGCAGTTTTATTACCTTCCTAAGAAAACAAAGGACCACGTGGAGGGTTTAAATTCTAGCGCATGGAAAAAGTTACACTTTCTTCTATATTATTGATCCCATCAAGCATACATTTTATTGTTATAGATTGCCAAAAACCCTTTGGATTACGGAATAAGTGTCTAGAGGTCTTTATAGGGCTCGTAAATGTACCGTAACGTAACTAACAACGGATGTTTTGGCTTTGTGGCTATCTCCTGTGGTATAACGCATCATAATAATGTCCTATTTTATAGCTAATGGTTACAATACATGTATAGATACTTTATTGCCATAACCGTTTTGTTATTGTTTGTTTGTATAAGATACAATCGATTCAAAACAAAACTAGTATGATTGTAAAGGAAACAAATTGCGAACGTATTAAAAAAAAAGGACAGATTGAGAGCAACCTAAACCTGGACGTGCATGCATATAGCGGTTTAATGAACGTGAACTCAAACCCGTGTCACAGTCGTAACAAGTAGAAATTGATAATCTCTGTCAAAGAGGAACAGTATGTAAAAGGGATTCAGAGACTGTATGAGCTTTAAAGAATCAATATCCTTTTCATAACGTGATTTATGTTACACCTGTGGCCACCCAGAAGGTATATTTCTGCTCTGTTTTGCCCGCAATGCTTTCCCAATGCAGCTGCTGTGAGTCAGGATTTACGCAACGAGAAAACGGAGGCCGAAATAATTTGGGGGTTGAGTTGCCCGCGTCCGTAGGAGTGCACCCTTAAAATGGAATCCCTACACGTGGCCCCTGGGTGGTGCAAAACAGGCAATATAACTCTGGTGGGAAGGCTTCGCCGGGCTGGTTATCATCCACCGGACGAAGCCATGCCGTGAAGCGATCAAGTCGTGTTTCGGGATGTAGTCCGGTGCAACCGTTGCGGGAGACGGCTCTGGGCAGTTACACCAACTCCCCAACATATTGTTCTCCCTTCTATTTAGAGTGAATAGATTCTTCTGGATCTATGTGCTCCATCGTCGGCCACACCGTCGCTTACCATCAGGCGAGTTGGTGGCCAAACGTAGATCTATTTTTGATTAAAAAAAAGTTTTGCTGTCCCAACAGAGAAATGATTACAGTATCACGCCTGTAATTTCCGAAGGGTTAAGTAGAGAAATTTGAAATCCTACAAACCACAGATATCTCCTGATTTAAAAAATATTATCTGTCGCTATGAATAGATAACATGAAAGTTACTCACATCAGACAGGTTCAACAAAAGTAGCTAAGGTATTCTGTTATAAAAAAAAACTGTTAAATAAAATATAGGTAGTTACCTAAGTATAAAATATTTTGCGATATCCCCTCGGGTATTCAGCAAGTACCTACTACACTCTACAGGGTGAATTTTAATATGTTTGACCTTGCTTTATATTCGCAGATCACTAGTCAAAGTGCTTAAAGGGCTGAGCAGCGAATTATTTAGGGATCCGTAGAGAAATTAAATTAAGGCATTTTCATCGTAGTCCCGGTCTTCTATGGAAATGCCAGGAATTCACAATAGTCTTAAAGGAATTAATGAAAGCCTATCAAGGCCAGGAAATTATTTCGGGTGGGGAGGGAGGATTCTACTTCTAGCGGGGCAAATATTTGAAGGACCTACAGATAATTGTTCTAACTCCGGGTGTGCATGTGAGATTATGTGTCCGTAAAGATTCATAGTGAGGGGTAACATAAAAAAATGATTCTTGTCACCAGGTTGGCGTCAAACCGAAAGAAAAGAATACACGTAATGGTTGTGTAGATTCCGGAAATGTCTCCCGATTCTGGCAACTCCTCAAACTTGTAGTGTAACAGTTCTAGTTGTGGGCAAAGTTGGTCACAATCGTTTTGGTTTGTGCTGCACCGTATAGCCTCGGTGAGAGTTCGCTATATATTCTTTTTAAGCTAATATGTTTTTTCTGGCCCGCCTCGCAGTCGTAGCAATCGCGCTTAGGAATACTAGACTAACTAGTGGTTCTAAGCGCGACTGCTGAGCAAGAGAATCGGTTCTCAGGTCGGGCAGTGTTATTGAAATTTTCTGTTAGTCAATTCTCAGTTTGTAGCTCGGAGTTTGGAATTGTGCAATAGGCTCACCACGTAGTACGTGGGACTTAATAACAGCAATGGTGTAATGTGGGTGTACATTTGTGAACATCCACATTTCGCCTCCGGGGAATGCAGGAGTGATGCTATGTAATGCTATTTTTCTTAATTCTAGCCACGGACCTAAAAAATATGAATGTTGTCTAATCATGGGTGAAGCCTGAAAATGGCCGCCCACTATATGTGTGTGCGTGCTTTCGACCGCTGCGAAAGGTAGCACTGTCGATTGGTGGACTTTGATGTATTTGTGTGCGTGTAGTTTGCATATTGGCAAGCGAAATTCTGGTATCTAATTTGCTTCACACATTTTCTGAGCAACATTACGTGCGTTTTTAGGTTCTATTTGCTCATAGTATTATTATATACTTAATGTAAAGGTACTTATTAAATTGCAGGTCTTAAAATCACACCATTTAAAACGATCTTCCCAGAATGGATAAAAGCGTATTGGTATAGTCAGCTTTATTTTTCTTGCTCTTATTCTGATTAAATATATATCTTATTATTACTTTAATATGTTTACTATTAAATAAATAAACATTGTAGTTCATATTTGCTAAGTGGTCAATTCCGTCAATGTTTTCCGATTCAGGAAACTGTTCAAGCTACTGGCAGTTGAACAGTTTGAGTTGTGTGGGGAAAGTTTCTCACAATCGTTTTGGTGGGCCCGAGCTTCGATGTCTGCTCTATTTAGATAACTCCCGGCGGGACAGGTATTTTTTCTGTGGAGAAAAATATTTTTTTATGTGTATTTTTTCATCATGTTAGCTTATGAAAATGGCTCATTGAATAGATAGATAGTGATTATTTTTTTGTATTCTTTTTACAACAAAAAGAAAATCAGTGTTCCAGTTTATTTACCACAAGGACAATCAAACAGTCACTTCTCTGTAGACCGAAATGATGTACAATTCTTATTATCATTGATGTATTTATTCTCATTATAATTACTATCAGTTATTGTTCACCGGTTACTACTCACGTACATTCTTCGGGTTTGCCCGACTTTGTCAGACTGGAGTCTGACTCGCGACATAGCCGCGGACTCAGCTCATGACTAAGGGCTCCGTTCGAGTTCGAAACTAGTCGGGCAAACCCGAAGCATGCACGTGAGTAGTAACCGGTGAACAATAACTAATATGAATATGCCTCACGAAAGTTATTATACAAATAATTACTATCTATATAAACTTAAGTACAAACTAAACACTATACACCTATAAAATAAATACTATTCTAAGTCTAAAATTAATTAATAAATTTTACCTAAATAAGAAAATTTACTCAGGCGTCAAAGTATCCCCCCGCGTCGCTGTCTTCTGAAAAAGTGCCCAGAAGACTGGCAGCATTGCACCGTTGTATGGCCGCGAAGTGTCAACCAGTCTCCGCGAAATGATTTTGATGTTATTTCGTTATAATTACTTTTTATTTCTGTTTTACAACTAATAAGCACTGTCGATAGTTAAGCATTATGACCACCATCTTTCGGCACATAAAGGCATTATTAAAGTCCTTTGATCATCACCAACGTCCTCTATAGTTATAAGTGCAACCGACTTTGACCTGTTTTATCCGGGCCAAGGTCTCACGTGTGAACTAAAACACACAAATACAAGAATAATAGATAGGTAATATAAATAATTTTCTTTTTTATTAAAACCATAGGTTATTGGTTTGATAGCTTAGAGCTAAACTTTATTTTGAAAAAGTAATCCAATATCGTGTAGATGTTCATGCAACAGTTTATTTTTGATTTTAATTATTGTTTAACTTTAAAGGCTATTTACTCACGCGCATTCTTCGGGATTGCCCGACTAGTTTCGAACTCGAACGGAGCCCCTATTCATGAGCTGAGCCCGCGGCGATGTCGCGAGTTAACTGAAAGCGCGTGAATAATAACTGTTAAACAATAAATAATATTGATTGTCTCACAAAAGTTATTATACAGTTTGTTCATTACGTACAATTTAGTCTTATACCTAGCACATTGTTTCACACACCAATTTTTAAGCTTCTGAAATCAGTCAGTTGTCTACAGTTTCTACTGGAAGACATAAGAAAATAGAAAAATGCCACAATGCGTCAGAAAGTAGTTATCTGAGTGAATAACAGTTTTTATTGTTATTTTAAATTTTTAAGGCGCACACAATTGTGCATGCCTGGTTTTATAACGTACACTGCGGTATCTAGATAAATATACCTACATCTGTGTAGATATCTATTACCATTTGAAGAGTGGTTCTATATCGCAACCCTTAATTTAATAATAGGAAATATGGAGCGCTGAAATCATACCTTAAATCACATTTTGTACCTTTTCCCTTTCATTACGACGCATCAAGCTTTTTGAAACATAAACCACGCTTTCAAAAGATCCAATGAACGAACTTATTCATTTCATTCAGGACCATTTATCAATGTCAGTTTTTGTTAGGACTCGAAAAGACAGATGTCCCCGTAAATCGGTGTTGTTCGTAAATATGTAAATATCGACATTGTTTTGGTATTTTAGTAAAGTGACGTTGGGTTGGGTTTAATATTTGGGTTTACGCGACCAAAATTGGAACACGAAATTATTAATTTTTGTGGGTGCTGTAAAAACAAGATCGGATATAGAGGCTTTTCTCGTCAAAATAAGAATTTATTAATTCAGAGTTAGCTAAAAATTTTAGACTTATTGAACGTCAAAACATGTTGGCATAAGCTCCCTACATAATTTAGTCAAAAATTGTAAAGTATATGAAATCACAACTAAGCTCTCCAGACGAAGAGTCTACGTATGATGCTTGAGTTCTTCGGGCGCATTGTCAAAAAGTGTAAAGTGTTCCTTATTGATCACGATCAGGTTCTCTCGGTTATGAGGAGAACGGCACAAGGAGAAGGGTTTTTTCCTATCACATTCACAAGTACCTATTAAAAATATTTATTGGAGACAGAATAGATGATGGTGACATCACCATGAGTGTGGAGGAAGAAATCGGATAGGAGCAGAAGTCGATATAGCTTAGTTGGCAGAGCGCTCGGAGAGCGCAGGTTCAAATCTTACTCACGACCGTTTTCTTTTTACACACACAAAAAACTCTTTTTACACGACTGCCCACAAAAAGGAGTATTATTTGGGGTTCATGTATGTATGTACGTTTGTTAGTTTCAGCTTTTATTCCACCATAACTTCTAAACACCCGAACCGATGTAGATGTACGGGGTATCGTTAGGATCCTTACATTGTCCCGGGCAACATAGACTAGTAAGATAAAAAAAGGTGATAGCACACAACAAGGCGTGAAATGATAATTAAAAAAAAACACACACACATTGACAACAAGATAAAATCATAAATTTTATCTTGTTTACTTTTTGATATTTGTGGGCCCTAAGCAACATACCAGGTGATAATACCTAGATATATGCAAACCATAGACAGACGAAACATGCAACGATGTACGAGAATGTTCACTCAGATGACATGAAAGCATTTGTAAAATCTCTATCTATTTCAGGAGTTTCAGAAGGTTAAGGTTTACCCTTGAACTTCTGCCTTCCCAGTGATTTAAAGCCTTGTGAACCACGAAGAAATTAAGAACAGATATTGATTGTTCATCCAATGTTTGCCTGTAAAAAGATCGCCTATTGTTCCTACTACTCAGGGTGGTCAGATGTAGGAACCGCCGTATTAGCCGTATAAATGATACTGGGCTGCTGAGCTATAAAAGGGGCCCGAGTAAATTAATTTTGATACAGGCCCCTTAAGCGCTAGCTACACCACTGCCAACACTACTTACTTGCAAACGCACTGCAATGTAATGCTTGTGTGTTACCTCACCCCCCACCAAAAGTGGCGAGCAAATTTGTTTGATATTTAGTCAGAAGCCGTCTCTCGTCTAGTGCTCTAAATTAATTATAGTTGCAGCTGTTTAGATTCATGACCTTGAAATTACAAAAAAAAAAACAGTTTACAGATATTCTTAAAAAAGGGCATATAGTGAGCCATCTCAACCAACAGATGACATTCTTAGAGAGGCTACACACAGAATTATAACCAACTAGCTTCCACCCGCGACTTTGCCCCAGGGCCGTAGCTAGGGTTGTAATTAAGGTAGGGCAGCGGCGGTTACAAGTAGGGCGGAAGTAAAACTTTCTGATCCGGTCAATTGATTTCCGTACTTGACCCGTGAGCGTGAGTGAGTGAGGTAGTGTGCAGTAAACTAAACTAAAATTAGAACATTGCTGTCTTTTAATAACAGTTACTTTATGAGCAGGACTACTTTGACTTTCGGTACGTCGGTCTGTTCATTCAAGGGGATGGTGATATAGACCAAGCTGTTACACACCGAATCAACTAAAGTTGGATGAAATGGCGATACGAATGCCCCTAAAATTGAAAGATACATACTCCAGGATACATATTCGGGAGGCGCAGGCTCGAATCCTGCTCGCGACCGTATTCTTTTTCCATTTAATATTATAAGTTAAGAGTTCGCTAAGCATGCGTTAATACTTTTCAAAGATTTATCTTTATTGATAATATAATAATAATATAAGTAGATACAGTTTACAAAACCGTTATAAGACATCCTGTATGGATAGGAATGCTGGGCCATGGAGAAGACGCATGAAAGAAGATTGCATGTAGCCGAGATGAGAATGTTGAGATGGATGTGTGGATAAGGTAAAAAATTACTGTAATAAAGAAAGTCTGAAAGTAACGCCAGTTATAAAAAAAAATTAAGAAAACCAAAAGTAAAAAAATAATTAAATTGATAAAGAGAGATGAAACACATGTAACTAATAGAGTAATGAATATTAATGTTGGTGGATGGAAGGGGAGGGATAGACCAAAGAACAGATGAATGGATTATGGGACCCCGTGGTATGACCGATGACATAAATGGAAAGGGAGCGAACGATATAGTGACGGCTGACAGGGAAGAATGTAAGAGAAAAACATATTGCGCCGACCCCAAATAACTTGGGACCAGATCAGGAAAATTATGTAAATAATGACTTATGAGCGGGATGGGATCAGTAATTTCAACCATAAACCATACAAATTAGATTGAGCTACTAAAAATAAAAATTGTGTCTACTAAAAATTTTTGAAGACTTATTTGACGTGCCCAATTTTAAATATGGCGTCTTTTATTTCATCCTGTCTTACTCATTATTAGCAGTTAGTAAAAGTCAGAAATGTTCTACCAATGGGCAACCAGTACCTTCTGAATTTTAGGGCGAGGGAGTGATGGATAGAAAATAGCAAAATATTAATTTACTTATTTAAATTTATATAATTTTTCCAAAAATATTATATCCAATTTAATATAAAAAGCCCGTCGTTAAAATTGTTGCATTCGTCAAGTCGCCATATTATTAAAATGCGAAGCACATATTAGTAATATAATTATGTATCTTACGATGCGAAGAACTTCATTACAATCTATTGACTTCATTCGTTTTTTTTTCCAATGTCCAAAAAAAAACATGCTTGCTATTCTTTCTTGACACATTGACAGCCTCTGAGGCCTATTATATAATGGCATTCAACCTTGAAAAGTACGTTTTATAATACAGATCGCACATCCTATCAATATATACGAGTAGTAGCCACAGATGCAAAAAGCTCATAAGTATCTTGAAACGCCTCTCGCTTCCTGTAAAAAACTTGCATTATGTTTTCCATTTTATCCTTGCGACGACTCAAATAAGCTTTGACCACAGTAGGGACTTCCTATAATGGAATTGGTAGACCTGAAAAATCAGTGCAAAAATGAGAATATAACAGAAATATTTTACGAGCACCAAAAGTTTGCAAAATTTTCTCACGCTTACCAAAACACTGCAATGGCACCATTTTATCTACATCCCACTCATCGAGACTCACTACTACATTTAGTTAGTATAGATATAGTATCAGTAGATCGTTACTGTCCGAAAAGTAGTTAGTATGTCCAAAGTTTCGAATACTCAGATTTAAATGAGTGAAAACTTTCATATTTTGTCTCGCAGAGGAACAAGAAGGGCCATTTAAAATTTAAATTGTAATAATATTACGAATGTGACAAACCGTGGTTCATTTGAAATTGGTTAGTTAACGTTACGTTAGTAGTTTTTTTTTATCATATCATAGTTTCTATGAATATACAATTTACTCTGCACATTATCTCTGTTCATGGTTTTTTTAAGTAGGGCATTGTCCTACAATGCCACCCCTAGCTACGCCCCTGCTTCAGCCGCGTGGATTTCACAATTGGGTCCAGCCGGCATAAAAAGTATCCTATATGTTAATTCAGGCTAATAAATTTCATTCAAATCCGTTCAGTAGTTTTTGCGTGAAAGATTAACAAACATCCATACATACAAACTTTCGCGTTTATAATATTAGTAGGATATCTTAGCAGGTTAACATGAATCGAGAGAAGTGTTGGAATCTAAGCAAGTGGAAGTCTTTGCTTACTCATAATCATAATCATAATCATAATCATATTCTTTATTGCACTCCAATGGGAGGCTCTAAGCCTGTTCGGCTTGACTGTCAGTATGTGTGTAACGACTACCTATTTGTTAATTAATTGTTTTATTATGTTCTTGGGATATTATGTTTTGGTGTACACAAACATAACGGATTTTTATATATAACCTATCTAATATTCCCTAGGAAATAACAAATTAACACCAAATTGTTTCATACAAAAAAAAAAATATTGACTTCATTCTTTCGATTGTTGTAGTTTCATTAAAAAAAAAATTTACTTCATTCTTTCGTTGTTGTTGAAAAAATAATTTATTTCACACAGCAAAATAACTTCAGTGTAATCGTCGCTGCTCATAATTTATTCAGGTGTAAATCAGCACGTTTTACTAGAATTATGGCTGCATTACCACGGAGGGTCTATACTATAAAGCAAAGGAATTCTGTTACGACACGCAAAATGCATTAGTATTCAAAGTATTGTTGGATTTTTCTAGTCTTATAAGATTAACATTGGTTTTATATTGTAAATAAAATACCAACAAAAACATTAAATCTGAAGTTGGTTGCCAAGATCCACCAAGTTCATAATGCTTTCACTGATAACAAGTTATGAGATCTCTAGTAGAGTCAAACCCCTAGCTGAGCTCCGATTTGTACTGCGCGTCATAATCTACGGGTCCAAAGTATTTTGTTCAATTATGCAGGCTACGGCCGGAGGAGTAAAAAAAAACTAGAAGTTATCTAATAAATAAAAATTTATCGCCAAAATGTTTCTACGCGCATAACTTCCGAACGACTGCACCAAATTGGATAATTCTTTTTTGTGTTCGTTATTTTCAACACAAGGTTTGTATAACAGAACAGAAAAAAATTGCGGTACGAATTTCGCTGGGTCAGCTAGTTTAAAATAAAACTATGTTACAATTGAAATTACTACAATTAATTCTTAAACCTAATGTTAGTGTCAACTGTTCGATGCTAGAATAATGAGTATGGGAAATAGTTATCGGAATATACGACAATGACGTAAATTGCACGTTATGCTGTCACGGCGCCTCGTGCTCGTGGCTGTTGTAGAACTCGATGAAATAAGAAGATCTATGTGAGCAGTTCCAATGTCCAACGGATATGTATAGCTCTCCGTGCTTTTGACTGTACCACATTTATAACGATAAATAAAAAGTTCTACTTATAAGCCCTGACTCTACAAACTCTACATTTTGAATAAAAAGTATGGCTTGGCCGTTTCGTGATTGTCGCACGAACTATTCCTGACGTATATGTTAGATATTTCATGTGTAAAAGGCTTTCCAGAAAAGGTATTAGGCAGTGCCCTGCCTTGCCTGCCTGCTGTGCCTTCTTTAGCTCATCTTGCCGGGGCATTACTGTGCCGCGAGATGCCCATAACGGGCCTTTCCTTAAAATCTTCAAACTCTAGAGATCTGCTGTAAGGGCTGTAATAGTGATGAAATTGACAATCCTGCCTACGAGTACAAAGACGGTACCTAAACGTAAGTTAAAACACCATAAATCACATAAAAAGTAATGACTCAAAAAATCTTTTAATTTGTATGTAATCTATTTCACAACCGACGAAAAAAGGAGGAGGTTCTCAAGTCAACGCATATGTTATGTTTTTTATGTACCTATGTAGCCCGGTTAGTGGAGTGTGAGAGAAAGATAACATCAGGACCTGGCGCATGGATAACATTTGGTGTGACATAGCTAGATAGAAGGAGACCTTATCGGTGGCTGTTACCACCAACAACAGCATTCCCAAAAGAGGGTTGACGTCAGGCAGGCGGCCGGTCATAAGACATAGCCAAAATTTTAGCAGCATGCCAGGTAGCTCTATTCTGCGCCGACCCCAAATAAATTGGGATGCAATAATTGCAGGGGGATGATGATGATGATGTAACTATGTAACTTTACAGAGTTGCCCTATTTTGAGGTTCCTTTTTTTACTGGATAGAGGATAGGTATTTCATAGTTACCTAGTCCCATATAAATTTGGAAAATTAATAAATAGGGAATGATAGAATAGAATAGAATAGAATATTCATTTATTTGCTCAGAAAGTAGGTATTTACAATAAGGTGGTTACAATAATATTATAGAATCCTTGTACGTTCTACCATTATGGCATGCAAACATTGATGCAGTTCATCATCCAACAAACAAAATTGGTATATAACTAAAATGTATCAGCTAGAAAGTCCGATACGGAGTAGTAAAATTTATTTAATAGAAGTTCAGTTAGTTTCTTTTTGAACGTTCTTACTGGTTCTTCTTTTATGGCATTAGGAATGTGGTTAAAAATAGCAGGAGCCATACCAAAAACACTTTTCCTCAACAAAGCGGTCCTATAGCCACCTGTGCGTAACAAATTTTGGTATTGAGATCGCAAAGTTACGCCTCGGTATCTGCTCTCCGATAAAGTTACAAACAGCTGCCGATTACATTTAACATATAAGATATATTTCAACTAAGTATAATATAAACCAATGCTGTTGAAACTTTGCGTACATATGTTGTTTTGATGACACTACAACTATAACATATTGCAATCCTGGAGTTAAGATAAATCTTTGAAAAGCATTAACGCATGCTTAGCGAACTCTAAAGTTATTATATTAAATGGAAAAAGAATACGGTCGCGAACAGGATTCGAACCTGCGCCTCCCAGATGAATACTCTAGGCGCTCTGACCACTAAGCCATCTCGACCTCTGCTCACCACCGCGAATTCTTTATCCATATTTTAACACGTCTTATGGCGACGTTATTGCGATCAATTCAGTCCCTATACGGACCGAACCGACACGACTAACTTTGCAGTTAATACAATGTCGTAAAGAATGCAATTACCTTAGTAATTCAAGATAAATCTTTGAAAAGCATTAACGCATGCTTAGCGAACTCTAAAGTTATTATATTAAATGGAAAAAGAATACGGTCGCGAACAGGATTCGAACCTGCGCCTCCCGGATGAATACTCCAGGCGCTCTGACCACTAAGCCATCTCGATTCATCTTGGAGGCACAGGTTCGAATCCTGTTCGCGACCGTATTCTTTTTCCATTTAATATAATAATTCTGGAGTTAATCTGATGATGGAGAAGTTATAGATGAAAGATAGTCGAAGGAACTTCTGTGGGGTTACTCTTGAAACTAATACCAATTCCAATCCAATTCCAATATTAAATAGACACCTTAAAACATTTTGGCATTTAAAAGTACGAACTGACATATTTCCAATGTTAATCGCGGAATTATTTTCAGGAGTTTGTAGCACTTACCTAGTGTTTGGGCTTATTTCATCAATCTTGATGAGAACTTTAGACTTGGCTGTTTTTTTAATTTGTAACAGAAAGAAATTACCGCCGTAAAAGGTACGAAGGCGCGAAAATTACTTAAACATATTGTAAAGTTTTATTTTTCGGTTTTCTGTTTCCTTTTACGGTGTTTAAAGATTTATACAAGGCATTTTTCTACGCACATCAATAAAAATAAAACATTGACACTGGGTCGCCTTAGTGCCTATTTTCGCTATACCTTTGATTATCGTATCGTATTATTCATACAGGTTTATAGGTTTCAGCTACACAAGAAGTAAGACATTGTAGAGCTTAATACAAAGTTTTATGTTCCCCTGGAGAATATATTCTCAAAACTATTCTCAAAACTTTGTATCTTAATTTAGGATGACTAATTTATGTTCTAATGTTGAGTTATAAATGGACATTGAACCGGCTCGGGCATTCTCTTCTATGAATACTGTACACTTGTAATGTTGTATGAAAACTTAAGTAATTAGACTTTGGCCAATGTTACTAATGCAGGCAGGCATGTTTAATTGGTAGAGCGCTTGGAGTAAATATTTAGATATGGTGCAGGTTTCATCCCTGCGGCTTTTATTAACTTTCTTTCCTATAAAAAATATATTTACACTGTTGACATTTTAATTATAGGACCACAATTTTTATTCAATATACCAATTACGACCTATTATCGAATATTTTAAAGGGCTGTTTGCAGCTCCGTCGTCACCTAAGTTTTTTTTTCGAAATTATATTTTTTAAGAAAACGAAAGATTGGAAGATTTTGGGTCTAGATTATCTTAAATGTTGAATTACTAATAACATCTCAATTAGGACTGTATTTTGCCGCCAACACATTCAGATCAGACGGTAATAGATAGATATCTAGTAGCACGTCCGTGTTCAGTCAGATGGTATGTGTAGGTACTATAGGTCACAACACAGAACAGATAAAAGAAGTGGTAACACTACGGAATAAAATATAAGAGCAGAGTCACACAATATTCTTACTCCAAACGTACTTACCTATACATACCTACTCTTTCTGAAATATTAGGAACCGTTATGGACGGCCCTCCATTCCGTCAGAATCGTGATACGCACTGCATGCCAGGGCCGGAGATCTCCCGGGGGACGAAGGTCACTAAATTGTAACGTCGGGTTTTACGACCACGGAATCGATAAAACAGTAACCCGGTTTTTATTATAACTATTGTTTTTAGTAATACCTACATCAGTGCGAGCCATCTTTGTCGATAAGTTTGTCGAGTGGATAAGAGCATTTACATATTATAAAAGCGGTACGTTGTCGAAGATAGCTCATAACTCAGCGGTAGCTCGACGTCCGACTGCAATTGAGCGTCGTCATGCACGTGCTTGTATGTAATAGCCCTGAAAGTATTGAATCTTATCGTTTTAACGACAAATAGTATCGATTTTTGTATAATAACTTTCGTGAGACACATTCATATTAATTATTGTTCAACGGTTATTACTCACTTGCATTTTTCGGGATTGCCCGACTAGTTTCGAACTCGAACGGAGCCCTTAGTCATGAGCTGAGGCCGCGGCGATGTCGCGAGTCAAACTCACGACTTTGACTCGCGACATCGCCGCGGCCTCAGCTCAGTAGTCAGAGTAATAACCGTTGAACAATAATTAATATAAATAGTATCGAATTTGACGTTTTAAATCGATAAAAATGTCGTCAAAATGGACCATGCTCGCACCGCAGATATAATGTAGCTAAGGTCGGTCTATCAACGAGCATCTAACCGTACCATCTTACAGTTAAAAGAGTGAGTAGAATCGTCAAACTGAATTGTATAGAGACTTTTTTATATTCTCTAATTATAGTTAACTTTGGTTACATCCGAATCTACACCGCCACCGTTGCCTTATTATTATTTCAATGGCGTTCTTTAACTATGCCAATATGGTAACAAAAGATGGATTTCTGAGATTTAATCTTACGAACCGAAAAGGGTAAACCTTACCCATATTTCTTTTTACAACGTGACGCTCGATCCCTTTGTCAGAAGAAGGGGTAATTGGGGTTTTCTTTATAAAAATTCAATCGTAGTCCAGGATAGGCTATCAACTGGTCTATGTCTAACCAATAAATAGTGGTTGGGTACGTCCCTTGTTACCTAGTAACCTTTATTTATTTCGGGCTTACAAAGAAAGACGGGAGATCCTACTAAAATTACTTTTCTCAGTAAGACCTAAGCTCAATAAATGAAACTGTCCGTGAAAGGTTCAAAGATCCCGCAAAGTACAGATAACTTGGTAAAGTGGATTTTGGTATTTAGCGGATTAAGTGTGGAAGGTAGAAGGGAAGTTTTCTGAGTATATTGTTAAGCTTAAAAACTACTTCTATTTGGAAGAAAACAAGTTCATCTTTATTAATTATGTCCTACGTCCGTATTTTTTTTATGTCCGTGGTCTGTCACCTATATTTAAAATAAAAACTTAAGATTAAGGTTCAAAAGGTGAACCTTCCAGCCATTATCAGATCCTTTAACACCTGATTTGTAGCCATCGATATCGATGATATCGTGCAATTAACTGTATGAGCTTAAAAAGAATACTATTATTTTGAAATTATAAACAGACACTTAAGTTTTATTTATTTGTTTTGATGTATTGATCATGATAGGTAAGATACAATCACTAGAAAATAGATTTCATACAAAAATGCAAAGGCATCAAGAATGTATACCATTTGACCTACTATACAAGGGTGTTAAAAACTTGAAATATCGATCGACTTATCATACACGCACACATAAATAATCACCGTAAACAGTATAATAAAATATCAATGTGCAACACGTCCCACCGTCCCACAGATTTATGACGACCATAGATAAGAAAGCTTGTTTTATGAATCGCACCGCGTCCATAATTTATCGTATACGTCCATTCCTATTGGACGTGTGCGGATACGCCATTAAAATCGGTTTATCATTTCAGTGATACGATAAATTTTAAGCTCGTAAATTATGGTATGATAAAAACTGGTAGAGTTTGTCTCGGGCGTTTTCGCGATTAGTTTTCGCGAATTTACACTGTTCTCTTAATCTATTTTCCTATATTTCTTTATTATTCTTCGATATTAGATCATTAGATAGGTTTATTAAGTCGTTTGTCTTTCTATATTTTACAAAAGGTGTTAATTAAATCATTCACGTCAGGTTATTGTTCAGGTTAATTCAGTTGTTTTATACATGTCGCAGGTGGATTGTAGAATCCGCTGTTTTAAGAAAGCTGCTAGCTGTTTTACAAAACAGATCCGTCATATAAAACAGCTGAACAACGTTCAGCTGGATTGCCATTGCGCTACGTTTAATAATCCAGAATGACATATATCCTCTTGCGACCGCAAATGCTACAAAGTTTTCGAAACGTCAGGAAAAACAAAAACCAATAATACACGCGATTAATCCGGTTAATAGTTGTTTTATTATAATGTGTAGTGATCGCGAAAACCTAAGATGTTACGACATATCTACAGTCAGACAGATTTCTTTATTGTATAAATATATTAAAAGGACAGTCACCACTCAAGTAAAAGAAAAGTGTATTCTGAATTGTCTTTCCGTGGCATTTTACTATTCATCTGCGACTTACATTTATGGGTATTCTTATAGGATACGTTAAAGCTGACCATTGACGACACACACAGGAACAAGGAACATTAACATCAGGCCTATATTAAAATTTACAAATTATTAGATAAATTTAAAAATGGAATATGTTACTATAGTTTCAGTCACTATAATAAGTGGTAGGATATCAAATAAATAACGGTTAAGGCCTGGTCATAATGAGAATGCTTCAGAAGTAACCGTCGTCTACCGAGTGAGTGAACTGAAGGTAGTGGTACTCGAAGACTAATTTATTATTCTAAGATGAGACCAGGGGCCTAATTCTGCTAATTTACCAATGCTTCAGTTGAGTGTCGATAGTGTGTCGATGGAATGATTTTAGTTAGACCGGAGGTCTTCTTAAGCTAGCAGACTACCAATTAACTAAAATCATTCCATCGACACACTATCGACACTCAACTGAAGCATTGGTAAATTAGCAGAATTAGGCCCCAGGGCAGGAAGGTGATGATGATGATGATTACAGACCCAAACTATAGTATAATCTAACGCTTAAAACAAAACTCATCATCATAAAAGACAAAACTAATTCCACTAAAGATAAATAAAACAGAGAAGGATCTAACTTTAAATAAAACTGGATGAGCTCGAAATAAAATGAAAGTTGTTCGCCAGCGTTCAAGTGTTGATAGTTTTCTTCATAAATTAATTAGCTGAGCGTCTGCGGAACTTGGGGAATTGAGCCAAGTTGAGTCGAAGCCTGTTTAAACAATGCTCAACGGGCAGTTAACGTCGCAGGCAGCTGCGTCATCATTAGGGCTGCCACACTGATAACTTTAATATTTTGGGCATGAAGAGGGAAAGGGGTGTTGGGGATGGTTGGTTTTCTAGGTGTGGTGTAGTATAATATACCAAAATTCTTGAAGGAATTAGTACTGGTGTAGTTTTAGCGGGCGTCCCCTCTCGCCACTGGCATATGATTCCCCATCAAACCTTCATAGTTTTTATCTGTATGGTTACAATGATAGTACACGATTTAAATCGTGTGCGACACAATTGTTATGTTTGTGTTTAGTATTTTTTTTATGTTTGTTAATACCGTTAATATAATGAAGAGCGTTATTGTTGCTTTAGTGTTCATTTGTTCTTGTGCGTTACCTCACCCCCCGCCAAAAGTGGCGAGCAAATATGTTCTATATTTAGTCACAAGCCGTCGCCCGTCTGTTCCTCTCAGCCTACATTACATAGAAAATAAGTTCAATGTTCCTTAATGCAAACAGATTGAGTTTGACCGAATTTGGAAATGAAGGCTCGTTTTGATATTCAATCGATGTGAAACGCGGCAACATGTAAGGAAAACTCTAATATGTAAGAAATAAATAAATTGGTAGGTTATACGATGCGATGGCTTCAAAACAAAGCCAAATGAAACATATTTATATTATTCAAGATAAATCTTTGAAAAGCATTAACGCATGCTTAGCGAACTCTAAAGTTATTATATTAAATGGAAAAAGAATACGGTCGCGAACAGGATTCGAACCTGCGCCTCCCGGATGAATACTCCAGGCGCTGTGACCACTAAGCCATCTTGACCTCTGCTCACCACCACGAATTCTTCTTCCACATTTTAACACGTCTTATGGCGACTCATTGCAATCAATTCAGTCCCTATACTGGTGACCGAACCGACACGACTAACTTTGCAGTTAATACAATGCCGTAAAGAATGCAATTACCTTAATAATTCAAGATAAATCTTTGAAAAGCATTAACGCATGCTTAGCGAACTCTAAAGTTATTATATTAAATGGAAAAAGAATACGGTCGCGAACAGGATTCGAACCTGCGCCTCCCGGATGAATACTCCAGGCGCTGTGACCACTAAGCCATCTTGACCTCTGCTCACCACCACGAATTCTTCTTCCACATTTTAACACGTCTTATGGCGACTCATTGCAATCAATTCAGTCCCTATACTGGTGACCGAACCGACACGACTAACTTTGTAGTTAATACAATGCCGTAAAGAATGCAATTACCTTAATAATTCAAGATAAATCTTTGAAAAGCATTAACGCATGCTTAGCGAACACTAAAGTTATTATATTAAATGGAAAAAGAATACGGTCGCGAACAGGATTCGAACCTGCGCCTCCCCGATGAATACTCCAGGCGCTCTGACCACTACGCTATCTCGACCTCTGCTCAGCCCCGCGAATTCTTCTTGCATATTTTAACACGTCTTATGGCGGGTCGGTCACCAGTATAGGGACTGAATTGATTGCAATGAGTCGCCAATTGCAATAAGACGTGTTAAAATATGGACGTAGATTCTTGCACGGTACGATTCAAAGATATTAGAAGTACTTCTGTGATACAATTATTCGGATGGCTTAAAGAAACGCACCCATGTTACAGTAGAAAATTGTGTGTGGGATTGACCCACACACATCATTGTTAATTAAAATTAGGGATATATGGATGAAGAATTCGCGGTGGTGAGCAGAGGTCGAGATGGCTTAGTGGTCAGAGCGCCTGGAGTATTTATCCGGCAGGCGCAGGTTCGAATCCTGTTCGCGACCGTATTCTTTTTCCATTTAATATAATAAATAACTTTATATTTATATTATTAGATATATTTTTAATCCTCATACCTTTGTAGAGGTAGACTACGTTTGTATATACTCTAGTCATTTAACTGCAATCTTAATCATATTGGTTCAGGCACTACATTGAGGTTTGAATAGATGACGCTAATGATGACGTCACCTTAAGACGTAATAAAGTTGTCGAAGAAAAAATCAAAACATCGAGCAAAGTTCAGGATAGCTTAGTTGACAGAGAGTACAGGCAACTGGGGCGTGATCATAAGACGTATTTATTGTTTTTTTTTGTATTTCCGCATGTAGCGCAGCCCTAACAATGGATGGTGTTTAGCTCCCTCACAGCGTCAAACAATAAAGACTGAAAGAAGAAAGCTGAAAGGCGATAATGTATTACTGCCTAATGTCTGGTGTCGACTCAGCTTGACGATGCGGATTCCTCACAGCGATTAGCATATATTGGTTTATAAAGGTGTGGTCATATGAAAAAGTTGGAACATGGAGGTAAAATTTCATTCTCTGTCGAGTTAATATATGATCTGAGTTAAAAGGCCACTTTAGTCAACGATCCAATTACTAACTACTGTTAGATGGTGAAATCTAAACAGGTTTATGTTCTAATTACATTTATTATAATAATACAAAACAATACAATCACTTCACAACGTTTTCGCGCGAAACGCTCTTGTCAGAATGCCCCACAAGTAGTGCGGGGATCAACGACGCCACGGAGCACCACAGACTATACCTGCCGCCTTTAGAATCGACTATGTCTTCATTATCCGCCTTACACTACATAGTAATTTTCCTGTAAAATGTCATATACAGCAAATGCTGTAAATTAATACTTGTACATTACAGGTTATTCATGAGTTGCGGATGATGCATAGTGTTGTAACACTTTCATATAAAAGGAAATACACATTCAACCTTGCCTGTCCCCAACTCGGCATCCAGTCTAACCGGATGCAGCTTAGTACCAGTCTATGCGGCTGTTCGTTAGCCACGAGCCTCCTAATACGAAATGCCCATTGGAATCCATAAATATGTTACATCCCGTAAATATACCACATCCTTTGGAAACACACTGTATGTAAGCGCACTGCAGTATTTGGGTGTGTCATCGGTATAATTATAACTTTCGTGAGGCATATCCATAGAACAAATAATTGTTTACAATTATTACTGCCGTCCAGTTTTCGGGGATGCCTTACTAGTTTCGAACTCGAAATCCGTATCAAATTGATAAAGTGCCTCAGAAAACTTTCGATTCGAGTCAATTTCCGATTTCCCCAGCAAAAGCATATAAAAAATAATTTCGGTGCGTCTATGTACAGATATGGATGTCCCATTGTGTGGTCGAGGTCACGCAAAATGGCAGAATTGAGTATCATTTTGGCGTATTGTGATTGGAAATATGGAAATGGAGAAAATATTCTTATTTTCAATGAAGCTGTATTAAAATTCACAGTACAAAGGTCTGATAAGACTTGGTGCAATATGACTCAAAGTAATTGGTTGCTATAGTTACTGACAAATATAGATAACGCATTAAATGCATGCTGCATAGCGCACCCTAAAACTATTGTTTTTTGTGGAAAGATATGAATAGAAAGATAATAATGACGCCACTATAAGAAATATTAAAATGTGGAAAAAGAATTCGCTATTGTGAGCCAGGATCGGGTTAGCTGTGTTGGCATCTTGGGTATTTATCCGGAAGGCGTAGGTTCAAATCCTGCTCACGACCATATGTCCTCTCTACAAAAATGTATTACTGCCTGCAGCTATATATAAAATAATACATACGTACAATCACGCCAATTACCCGCATTCGGGTCCGCAGAGACTATGGATTTCCAATTTCGCTTCATTTATGTTCATTATCTTCTTCATGCATGCTCGTCGGCTTAGGTTGCTCTTAACCTGACCTTTCTTTTAGAACGGTAGCAATAATTAAATAATAGAGTTATGTTAAGTAAATCATTTGCATAGCACTGTCTTCAATAATCGTACAAAAAAACAGTAAAAGAAATTTTAATCGAAAAAAAATTACAATATTAAATGGAAAAAAGAATACGGTCGCGAACAGGATTCGAACCAGCGCCTCCAGGATAGATACTCCAGGCGCTCTGACCACTAAGCCATCTCGACCTCTGCTCACCACCGCGAATTCTTCTTCCATATTTTAACACGTCTTATGGCGACGTCATTGCAATCAATTCAGTACCTATACAAGTGACCGAACCGACACGATTAACTTTGCAGTTAATACAATGTCGTAAAGAATGCAATTACCTTAATAATTCAAGATATGTCTTTGAAAAAGCATTAACGCATGCTTAGCGAACTCTAAAGTTACAATATTAAATGGAAAAAGAATACGGTCGCGAACAGGATTCGAACCTGCGCCTCCCGGATAGATACTCCAGGCGCTCTGACCACTAAGCCATCTCGACCTCTGCTCACCAACGCGAATTCTTCTTCCATATTTTAACACGTCTTATGGCGACGTCATTGCAATCAATTCAGTACCTATACAAGTGACCGAACCGACACGATTAACTTTGCAGTTAATACAATGTCGTAAAGAATGCAATTACCTTAATAATTCAAGATATGTCTTTGAAAAAGCATTAACGCATGCTTAGCGAACTCTAAAGTTACAATATTAAATGGAAAAAGAATACGGTCGCGAACAGGATTCGAACCTGCGCCTCCCGGATAGATACTCCAGGCGCTCTGACCACTAAGCCATCTCGACCTCTGCTCACCACCGCGAAATATGGAAGAAGAATTCGCGGTGGTGAGCAGAGGTCGAGATGGCTTAGTGGTCAGAGCGGCTGGAGTATCTATCCGGGAGGCGCAGGTTCGAATCCTGTTCGCGACCGTATTCTTTTTCCATTTAATATTGTAACTTTAGAGTTCGCTAAGCATGCGTTAATGCTTTTTCAAAGACATATCTCGAAAAAAAATTAACATTATGTTGTTTAAAGTACATAATGTAAGTTTTTTTAATTGACTAAAAGCAGATGCACTTAAAGTGGGTAAAATTTACTGATAATACGTGAAATAGTTTTAGATGCTTTAACGCACTAACTACTGAGCGGATTTGGATGAAATTTGGCACCCAGATAGTTAATAACGCGGATTAACACATAGGCTATTCATCTCGGCTGGACCCAATTTTCAGAATTAACTATCTGTCCACGGAGACGAAGTCGCGGGCAGAAGCTTTGTTATTATGAACGTTGGTATACGCTATGTATATATACTATATCAAGTAGGAGTTTTCTATAAGAAAAGCTTAGGCAAGGTGCCAGCTAGCCAGGTATCCTAAGTATAAGTATCTACTAGCATGTTTTCGAGTGGTACTTACCCGTCTCTTATTGGAGTTTTCACACCACTTTCAGTGCAGACCGTGGGAGGTAGAGCTAATATTGAGTCAGGTTAATATCAGTTAGGTTTACCTAGGTTCCGTTAAAGTTATTATATTTTAAATGGAAAAAGAATACGGTCGCGAACAGGATTCGAACCTGCGCCTGCCGGATAAATACTCCAGGCGCTCTGACAACTAAGCCATCTCGACCTCTGCTCACCACCGCGAATTCTTCATCCATATATCCCTAATTTTAATTAACAATGATGTGTGTGGGTCAATCCCACACACAATTTTCTACTGTAACATGGGTGCGTTTCTACAAGCCATCCGAATAATTGTATCACAGAAGTATTATAATATCTTTGAATCGTACCGTGCAAGAATCTACGTCCGTGACACGGGTCAGCAGCCGATATCTCGACCACTGGCTCTTACCGCTGGCTGCTCCAATAAACCCTGCGGTGCGAGTATGGTCTTTTTTTGACATTTGGCGATTTTAAAAATCAAAATTCACATAATTTGAAGATAAATCTTTGAAAAGCATTAACGCATGCTTAGCGAACTCTAAAGTTATTATATTAAGCTGTTGCTTCGCTCATTAGCAGACACAATAGATTTTTATTGTTACAACGTATAATTCTGTACGTTGCTGAGCCGAAAGGTTAAATGGAAAAAGAATACGGTCGCGAACAGGATTCGAACCTGCGCCTCCCGAATAAATACTCTAAAGTTATTATATTAAATGGAAAAAGATAGAGTTCGCTAAGCATGCATTAATGCTTTTAAATGAATGAATGCATGAAGATAAATCTTTGAAAAGCATTAACGCATGCTTAACGAACTCTATATTTTTCCATTTAATATAATAACTTTAGAGTTCGCTAAGCATGCGTTAATGATTTTCAAAGATTTATCTTCAATTGTTAAGGTAATTGCATTCTTTACGACATTGTATTAACTGCAAAGTTAGTCGTGTCGGTTCGATCACTTGTATAGGGACTGAATTGATGGCAATGACGTCGCCAAAATGACATGTTAAAATATGGAAGAAGAATTCGCGGTGCTGAGCAGAGGTCGAGATGGTTTAGTGGTCAAAGCGCCTGGAGTATTTATCTGGGAGGCGCAGGTTCGAATCCTGTTCGCGACGGTATTCTTTTGACATAATTTGTTGGTATAAAACGTTGCATTATAGAAACCTGTCCCACTGTAGATATGTCATTCTGCATTACGTCTAAACGTGGGTAGCAGTTTTGTTAAACGTACGGCAATGGCAATCCAGCTGAACGTCTTTCAGCTGTTTTATTTTACTTTTTTGTAAATCAGCTAGCAGTTTCATAAAACAGCGGATTCTACTATCCATCTGCGACATATACATACACGCATATTGATTCTTATCGACTCGACAAGTTTGTTGGATAAAATCTTACAGTTCAATACATTTTAACTTTTATCAACTCGACAAGTTTATCGATAAAGATCGTGTTGGTGTGCCAGGGTGCGAGTTTGGTTCTTTTTGTCGATTTTAAACGTAAAATTTTACATTCGTTGTTGATAATACGATACAATTCACACGATGTCTAATCATAAATTACCGTTTTTAGAATTTTTGTCTGTCTGTGTGAAAGTTTGTCTCGCAAAATCTCTGTAACGGCTCACCGGATTTAAATGAAAATTTTAGAGATCAAAACATAAATTTTATCTTAAATGAACATGTATGTTTCATTCAGATATCTTGCACGGTTCTGAAGGTATGAATATAAAGTGCTATTTTTAAGAGTCCCACGCGAACAAAGTTAGATGCACAGCTAGCCCAAAATATATTTTAGGAAAATTAGAAATGGTAAGTAGTCCAAATCCCAGAGTGACCATCCATTGAATAGAAGACCACAGATGTTTGGTAAACTGGCTTACGGATTACTTTTACTAATTACGTCCGCGGCGTCGTCGCCCACGTAGTCTTTCAAAAAATTTTCCGCCAAAAGTCATAAGGTACCAAATTCATATCGACAGCGCCATCTAGTGTTGATTTCTTACCATACAATACTTCTGCTGGGAAAGATACTATCAATTTTTCAGGATAAAGAGTATCTTATTGACCTATAAGTTTAAATTAAGATTATCTAATATTTAAATCTCGTATCACAGTGTTTGTTATCAAACTCCTCCGAAACGGGTGGCCGATTTTTATGTTTTTTTTTTTTTGTGTGTATTTGGTAGGTCTGAGAATAGGTTGTAGAAAATATTATATGGCAGAACAACGTTTGCGGGGCACAGCTAGTAAATTTATAAAGATACTATTAACTTAAGTTCCGATATGAGCCTAAAAAAATGCCGCGTGGGTACTGGTGATCTGTAATAGAGCTTTCTACAATCAGGCACCAAAGAAAGAAAGAAAAGTAATTTATTTTGTTTCAGCTTATATATACAATCGTCACGTATATAGGTACAATCAATACTTATTAGGTCCAACTGCTAGGTTAAGGCTTGTCTTCCACTTCTCTCTGTTTGAAGCGTTTTGCGGCCAATCCTTCGAATAGGTGTCAAGCTCATATCGCCATCTCCTGTTAGGTCTGCCGCGACATCCTCTAACGTTTTTTCTTTTTTTTTATTGTTTGTGCCTTTTTCGTGGATTTTCAGTACCATAGGCGTAAAAAAACAAACAAATTCTTTAACCATATACAAGTAGACACACTTTAGTTTTTATTATATTAGTAAGGATAAGGAAGTAAGGATTTTCTAATGGACCTGTATTATCATAATGAAACACCACTAATCCAATAGACCTTATATTAATGCCTTCACATCGTTTCTATGAGGCCAATACTAAATATTCACAATAAAATCGAGCTGAAGTAATAATGATAATGTAACAATACACAGAGGGGACTCGGCGTTGAAACCGAGATAAGCCGCTTTTTACGTACTCACTGAAAAGGTTCTCTTTTGGGGTGTACAATAGAATATTATCGCTTTATATTGTTATGAAGTGGAACGTGTTGCATGTAGGACAATGGACTAAGGCTGCGTTTCCACTAGAGATATGTGACGAAACTTAACTTAGCTTATCAGCGTAAGTCAGACTCAATATCAGCCCACCATTTGCCTGCACAAGGAGCTACGGCCTCAAGGCTTAATATCAGCATACCGCTTACCAACTGCCTTTA
The DNA here is from genome assembly GCA_935421205.1 of Xylocampa areola. Classification (NCBI taxonomy): domain Eukaryota; kingdom Metazoa; phylum Arthropoda; class Insecta; order Lepidoptera; family Noctuidae; genus Xylocampa; species Xylocampa areola. The sequence continues at coordinate 17,753,863 of OW285207.1, forward strand.
ACTTGGTCACATCAGGATCTAGAACCTTCAACCATTACATATAGATTTCTTCGCAGTTCGACAGTTTTCTTCGGTCACCGTTCAGCTTCCTTCTAGCATACGTCTGCTGAAAATGCAGCCTAAGTGGTATATTTTAGAAATCGTGAAATATAGATATAGACGAATGGAGATTACTTAAGAATGTCGGGGATGGAAACTGCCTCATTGGTCAACTGGTCGTCAGCGCGACTGTTGAGCGGCGGTCGAGCAAAGAGTTATTGTGTTTCTGTGAAATTCTCAGTAGTAGCCCGAAATTTAGACTTGTGCTTCGATGGCAATAATTTGATCAGCTATTTATTACATGGTCTTTATAACAGTATAACTGAAATTTGGGGGTACAACTGTGTCTACAGTGATGAGGAATATAGGCATGATGCTTTGATGTGAGTAGGCGGAGAGAATTAGACTAGACGCTTCAAACCTAGAGGAATTATAAAACTTCAAACTTAAAAATATTTTGGTGATTTCAAATCCCATATTATTACTATTATTATTTAAAGTTCTTTATAAAAATAACATAACATAGCATCACGCCTGTATTTCCCGAAGGGTAGGCAGAGATGATACAGTTGTACACGCACATTTCCGCAATACTGTTATTAAGTCCCATGTGGTGGTTAGCCTATTGCCATCTACCGGGCACAATTCCAAACTCCGGGCTGCTACTGAGAATTACCTAATAGAAAACTCAATAACACTTTGCCCGACCTGGGAAAAAAACCCGAGACCTCCTGCTCAACATTCGCGCTTGGGACCAGTAGACCAAAGAGGCAGTCAAAATAAATATTAATATAGGCATTAAAATGACATTAATTTCTTCTTCCTTTCTTACGCCTAGTATATTAGTATTTATCGCGCCCTTTATCAATGTCGCCTTCGTTACTATTTCTTCGCGTAGGTACTATCACGGACACTCCCGCCTGACCACCACTAAGTTCATTTTCGCTTGCACAAAAAAATAGAAGCGCTCTGTAGCCCCGCCAAGATCAAATTAGATCGTTCTTAAAATTCACAAAAGGGTATACACGTGATGCGTCACTAAGCTGCGCAGTGCAGATTGCAACTAATTACGTTCTCGCTTTCCTAATACGCGAACACTTTAAGGGGGCGTGACATGGCGCCGGCGCAGGATTTACAGGAAATGTTTTTAAGTGGGCAGGCGGAAAAGTCCGCGATAGTACATAACTACATACAAGTTAGTTCGCAATAATTCCATAAGGAACCGCGAACAAATCGCCCGCGCCACCTCCGCCGCCGCTATCGCTGTACTACTCGCACACTCACTGCGCGCTGCTCACACAGCTACTGTGCGTCATCGTCGCCGCTCGCTATTACCGTACTGCGCACTGCTTGCACACTAACTGTACATCAACGCTACTAGCTTTACTGACTTGAAACGCACGATCGCTTTGTTTACATTTTGCGTTAGAATAAAACCTTCGCTTTTCTAGTAATAACGCTTTTGCTGAAGACAACAGTCATGAGTTGCTCTGCTTGTTGTAACGATATTGCCGATAATGAGGAACGACTCTGTTGCATGCACGAGCATTGTGGCAAGCTTTTTCACCTGATATGCATTGGTAAAAAGAACTTCCCAAGCACTAACGAAATATATTCATGGGTCTGCCCCGAATGTCGCTGCGCCGTAAAAAGAGGTGGAGATAATAGTTCCACCCCTGTTGGCTCTAATCGGATGGATCCAAATGTAACACTGAGAAGGACAAGGACTCAAGCGCTCAGTAGTACTTCTTTCATTGACTCTGATGTTGAAAATAACGATCATACTACCGCTATGTCTGCTCTTCGTTCTGAGATGGCAATTTTGAAAGATCTGTTAACCAGAGCATTATCCTTGGTGAGTAGTCATGAATTAAAATTGGAAAGATATGCCGTTCAGGTAGAGCAACTAAACACAAGACTTGAAAAATATGAAAAGTCAGGAATGTATTTAAACAGAGCGAGTGAAACGCAACCCGAGCCTACAAGTCACCTGCTGACTGTTCCTAACAAACAACAGATAAAAAAGGCTCAAGGTCAAAAAATTCAAGAAAAAGAACCACCTGCTATCTCATGTCTCCAATCCAACTTAACGAGTACTCAGTCGGATACATCTAAACACCAAGCAATAGATACATTTGAAACAGTGAATCACCGGAGTCAACCAATAGATAACAGTGAACAGAATAATGTTAATATAGAACTGACAGGTAATACAGATGTTAATAATGAGGAGTGGACTGTGGTGAAGAAACGAAACAACCGGCGTAAAGCGCCGCTGTGTGGCACTGCTGATCCTACCGTCATTAGCTTGAAAGCTGTAGAAGCCCGTAAATACTTCCATTTATGGAACATGGCTTCAGATGTAGAGGAGGTACGCCAGTATCTTAAACAACTATGCCCGACGGCCACGATAGAAGAGATTGTACCCCGTGGTGATTATAAGTCTTATAAAATCGGCGTTCCGGTTCAACATTACGACCTGTGTTTCTCCATTAACGTCTGGCCAGTCAATGCTAAAATTAAACCCTGGATAAACTTTAGGAAAACAGTCCGTCCCACCAGATCCACTAATAGTGCAATAGTAGAGCCTAGTCAACTGCAGTCCTTTCGTGGCTCCAGAACTGCAACATAACAAAGTTGGTCGTATCAACGCTTTCTACCAGAATGTTCGAGGTCTAAAAACCAAACTTTCAATGTGGCGGAACAATCTGGCCATCTCAAACTACAACCTGGTCGCTGTTTCCGAAACATTCTTGGACTCTTCCGTTCAGAATCCTGAACTTGAAAGTGGTGACTGGAGTGTTCTGCGCCGTGACAGAAATACGCCATGTGGAGGCGTCTTGCTCATGGCCAGACCACCTATTGCACTACGCAGAAAACAGGAGTACGAAACTGACTCTGGGGAGGATTTGTGGGCATCTTTTACCTGGCGTGGTCATCCATTTCTCATATGTGTAGTGTATATAAAGCCTAGTGCCAGTGATGAAGAATATATGCGTTGGTTTTGTAAGGTTGAAAGTTTGGTCCACTGTTATACAGGATCGATAATTATTATGGGTGACATTAACCTTAATAGTGCTTCAACTTGTGTTAAAAATTATTATTGCTATTTTATATCTTTTTGTGCTCTTGTTGATAAGAATGTAATTTTTAATAGCCACGGAGGAATGTTAGATATAATATTAGTCCGGGATGGCATCCAAGACGCGGTAGTCAATAGTGTGGATGGACTTGTGCCACCCGACACGTATCATCCTCCGTTAAACGTAGAGATAAAGGTCGAATCAGCTCACGCATCGGATGTTATTGAATCGAGTAACATAAATCCAGCTAAAGACTGGAATTTTAACAAATGTGATTTCGAACAGCTTTACCAATCCCTATCCGAAATTTCTTGGGAACCAGTTTTACAGACTTCCGACGTTGGAGATGCTGTAAGTACATTTTATAATAACATCTACAAAATATTCGATGGCTGCATGCCTAAAAAACATCGTGCCAAATCCACCTGCAAACGGTATCCTATTTGGTTTACTTCAGAAATAATTAAGGATATCAAACTAAAACTAAAACTGCATGCAAGCTGGAAGCGTACCAATGGCAGTGATGATTACAAGAGTTTTTCAGATCTCAGAAACTCCTTAAAGCATCGTACTGCAGAAGCCTACTGCTTGTATATAAGGCGCATAGAAAATAATATCAAGAGCAACCCACTTGAATTTTGGCGACATGTTAACAGCTTACGATCTAAAGGAGGTTTTGAGCCTAGCGTTAGTTATAATGGTGACTGTTTCTCAGGTGCAGCAGCTGCTGAAGCTTTTGCCAAATTTTTTGCAAGCGTGTTTCTGCCCGAAATACCACAATTAAATGCAGCATGTGTTAATAATCATAAAACTAATGCCAACAGTAATTACATAAATATTTTCCAATTTACTCTTGATGATGTCCAGTACGGTATCGATAAACTAAAACCCAGAAGTTCCATAGGACCTGACAGTATTCCACCTTTTATTTTGAAACATTTCAAAGAACTATTTTCCGCTCCTCTGTGTCATATTTTTAATTTGTCATTAAATGCAGGCAGATATCCAAATCACTGGAAAATCTCACGAGTGACGCCCATACCTAAGACCACTAATAAATCAGCTGTTGAAGGTTATCGACCGGTCGCTATATTGTCATCTCCAGCCAAGATATTCGAAAATGTTCTTCATAAACTTGTATACTCCCAAGTTGAAAAATATTTAAGTAACAACCAGCACGGTTTTAGATGCAGGAGGTCTGTCAATACTAACCTGCTGACAATCACAGAGTACATATCAAAACATCTTGACAAGAAGCAACAGGTAGATGTGCTTTATTTTGATTTTTGTAAAGCTTTCGATAGAGTAAATAACGATATCTTGCTTCTGAAACTCAGCGCCATTGGTTTTTGTCCAAACTTAATTCGACTTCTAGCTGACTATCTCCGTGACCGTCAGCAATTTGTAAGGCTGGGTATCTACGTATCTCGTCCCTACCATACACGCTCTGGTGTAAGTCAGGGGTCAATACTCGGCCCGCTGCTATTTCTACTCATGGTAAATGACTTACCATCTGTTGCAAAATTTGCAAAGTGTCTCCTTTACGCAGATGACCTCAAACTTTACAGTGCTATTGACACCGTATCGGATTGCGAAGCTATGCAAAAGGATATAAATGCCATACATGAATGGGGAATTCAAAATAAAATGGAGTTCAATTCTTTCAAATGCTATGTAATGACCTTTGGTCGAATGCGACTCCCAATTAATTTCGAATACAAAATAAATGGTACTAAAATAACTAGATCTACCAACATGAAGGACTTGGGTGTCACATTTGACCAGAAGCTTACTTTTCATGACCACATTTCTAACGTTGCCAAGGAATCTTTTAAAAGACTAGGGTTTGTTCTCCGGAATGCCCGTGATTTTCGCAACGAGCATGTAATAAGGCTCTTATACAGCACACTTGTCCGAACCAAGCTAGAAGCTAGTTCTTCTGTATGGAATCCGCACGAAGCAAAGTATGCACTTCTTTTAGAGAAAGTGCAAAAAGCATTCCTGCGGTTTCTTTACAGAAGAACTCTCGGTTACTATCCCTACCTCTATCCCACCAAGTTCCTCTTAGGTTGTCTGGGATATCATATGCTGGAGACTAGAAGGGCATGTGACCAGGTAGGCGTTATGCTCAAAATATGGAAAGGCATGACGGATGCTCCTGACATCCATAATGAGCTGATTCGACTCTACGCACCGAATAATTATCTCCGTAGCAGAAAACATCGACTGCTAGATGTTCCTTCGTGTCGGACTGCAGCCCGTGCTGAGTCTCCCATACCACGCGTGTTGACCGCATTAAATAAGCTCGTGGAAGCCAACCCGGACTGCGATCTATTCGCTAATAAATTCGCCGATTTAATGGTTATGTGCTTACAATTATGTGAGAATAATAGTATTTAATTGTTTTTATTGGTTGATGTTTTATGTTGTAATAATCATATATATCTTGATTTATGTAATTGGTTGCTTAAGCCGTGTAAATCAAATAAATAAATAAATAAAATAAATAAAAAATTTTACGTCATATTGGCAAAATTTTACTTTGCCTAATAATCGTTACGCATAATATTAAATCTGCATAAACGTTTTGGCATATATTTTTTACCGTAATTACTTTTAGCATAACGATTTTGAAGCATCACAAACGCATAACGGTAAGTTTTGTAATTTGACTGTTTGCATTGGGTGAAATAATTTTCGTATCTAAGTAAAATCGATTCGAGGTGCCTATCTAAACCGTATACAAAAAAAAATATAACGTATTAATATGCCATTAAAGCTTACAGCTAAACCGTTATGCCAAAGTTAATTATGAATTTAAAAATTATGCGTTTCAAAGGGACCTCGTTCGAAACTTCAAGAAAATCAAACATGAGTAATATATGCGATTAATCCGATTAAAATTTGTTTTATTATTTAATAAAATAATTATGATCATAATAACTGAATGCGCTTTTGTGTTAAAATAATTAAGTTACGTTATGGTTATCTACTTGTTGCTTTCGGAATATATATTTTTTATATAGTTTTTACGCCGCCGTTTTATTTGTGACTAGCTGTTACCCACGTTATTCCTACTGGTCATAGCGTGATGTAATATAGGCTATGTTACCCGGGGATAGTGTAGCTTCCTAACGGTAAATGATTTTTTTAAATCGGGTTATTAGTTTTTGAGTTTATCATTACATACAAAAATACAAATCTTTCCTCTTTATAATATTAGTGTAGATTCTTCCTTAAAACTAAACTAATCTTGGTATATCCGTCACATTAACCTCTGTTAATGTAAATACTTGGAGATAATAATGAAATAGATTTAATTCCCCAAATACTATTGCTACTCTGAAATCTTGATGCCGAAGGATTTTCTTTGAGACATTACCCAGTAAAGACAATTCCCGGGTTAGGACTGTGCCCGCTAAAATATTATAAACTTGTCTACAATATTGAACCCTATATAGGACTAATCTATTCAGGCCGTGGTTTTAGATTGTGGCTAAATTTATTGGAGGCCACTTTATTTAGTGTTTAATAAATATCAATATTGTTTAATAAATAAATACCTTGAATAAAATTATGTTTAGAAGTATTACTGTTCTTTGCATATACTACGTTAGTGCCTTATAAAAAGGCTTCGCCATGCACCAACAAAGGCCCTACCCAGCAATTGCATCTCTACTCTACTCTAATAATACTTTATTGGCAGTTTAGTAACAATCGGTGATTCAACGAAGTTACATAAAATATGTTATGTTTTTCGGGTTCATGTATGTATCTATTTTTTATTGTCTTTATACAACGATATATAACTTTGTACTCGACACAATTTTGTCAGTTTAAAAATTTCGGACATGTCGAACGTATGGGGTAGAAATGAGGAGTCAAGAGAGCATATCTGGGTCGATCTTCCGGACGAAAGCCAGTGAGTCGCCCCCCTAATACCGCTAGCGGGATATGGTGGAGGCTGCTCTGCGGGAGATGAATCAATCATTGGTCGGTCTGGTGGTCGCAAGGGCGACTGCCGGGCATGATGTTCTGGGTTCGAATCCCGGGTAAGAAAAACTTTTTTTAAGAAATTCTCGGTAACCGTTTGAAGTTTGTAATTGTGCTCGGTTGATGGAAATAGGCTGACCACCTATTACATGGGACTTAATAACGGCATTGCTGTAATGTGGGTATACCTCTGCCTCCCACCTCGAGGAATCCAGGCGTGATGCTATGCATGAATATTATACCCTATTCCTTCGGGAATAAACATTTATTTAACGAAATTGTAGACGCATTGCGGTTTGAATACCATCGTATCGTATTAAACCAATTTGACTTTAATTAACTCGACCGCAATCAACCGGATAGAGGAAGGATAGTTAAAATTACGACTATACGACATATTATAAGTACATTATAGGTATCCATATTTGAAGCGAGAAATGAGGTACCTAGATTTTTTGTTCAAATATCTTCATTTTCATTGTGAAATATCTTTGAAATTCCTTGTTGGTTTATTGGTCCCAAGCGCGACTGCTGAGCATGAGGTATTGGGTTCGATTCCCAGGTCAGACAGTGTTATTGGAATATTCTGTTAGGAAATTAGCAGCCCGGAGTTTGGAATTGTGCACGGTAGATGGCAATAGGCTCACGACCTATTACATGGAACTTAATAACAGCAATGTACGCAATTAACGTAATAAATAAAATGTAGGTGTACAGCTATGTATACCTCTCCTTACCCCTTCGGGGATACAGGCGTGATGCTATGAATGTCTTTGAGGTTGTAAAAATTTTATGCAGAAGTGTAAGAACTGTTGTATGTATAGGTCGTTATTGAGACCTCTCAAATAGATGGTGGACCTGTTACCGTCTACCGGGCACAACTTCCGACTTTTACTAAGAATATCCCAATAAAAAAGCCTAAAAACACTTTACCCGACCCGGAAATCGAACACACGATCTCACGCTAAACAACAACACTGCGTCCACTTGACTAAACCAATGATGCAGCGAAAATGACACTGTGAAATATAATTAAAAAATAAACATGATCATGCATAAAAGATTTTCACTTTTAAGACTGATGTGACGTACACGTGTAATGGATTCTAATGCTCTAGTTAGGGGGTATCATTATGTGGGAGCTTTTGATGTCAGTGGCGTGCATTGCATATAGGCAAATAAGCAGTGCCTACCTCAAAAGAATTACCTAATGATATAGGGTACTTGATAAGTAACTGGCCCGGTTAGTGGAGTGTAATAGCAGGATTACATCAGAGCCTGGCGCATGGATAACATTTGGTGTGACATAGCTAGATAGAAGGAGACCGTATCGGTGGCCGTTACCACGAACAACAGAATTCCCAATGAGGGTTGACGTCAGGCAGGTGGCTGGTCATAAAACATTGCCAAGACTTTAGCAGTAAGCAATTTCATAAACAATTAGAAAGCGAAAGAAGAATTCATGCTGCGCCTACCCCAAATAAATTGGGATAACACAGATATAGCTATAGCAGCAGTATAGATTGGGGGCGATAATACAGATATAGTAAAGTGTGATAGAGGTTGCATATAGGTAATTCTTTTGAGGTAGGCACTGCTAATTTGCCTATATGTAATGCACGCCACTGATTGATGTAGTATACAGTGTATAACATAGTTCAGTAGTAAAGAAAAATCTGCTGCTCTATAGAAATAAATGTTCATACCTTCTCGATGAACATGTTTGGTGCAATTGTTTTTTTTTCCGCGCTTTCAGATTTGTTTCTATAGTTAATGTTGTCCGTAAACATGGGTACATTCACCCCTCAAAGTATGACCACAGACTTCAGTCATACTTTACACATTGTATAATAAAATATATAGACCAACTTATACAGGGGATTAACTTTGGTTCTATCAGTTACCAAAAGCTGTGCTAACTTGGTGGTGTTACCGTTGAATTGACAAGTCAGAGGTCGGAAGTTCGAATCCAAAGCCACTGACCTTTCGTAGTTATGTGCGTATCATAAATTAATTATCACTTGCTTAAAATGGTCAATGAAAATATTGTGAGGACACCGGGCAGATGTTTTCGAAGGTGTTTAAAACCATGTCAGGGACCTACTAGTGGTTTTTACTCTGATACAATATTGTTCATTAACCATACGACAAGAAGATCGTCGTTTAAGATCGTCTATGGGGATCCAGTTCACAGTTTATTAGGAGGTTCTTGCTAAACTAACTACTTAACTTCTCTGGCTCAGCGAGCCATAATGACTCTGGGCGTCACAAACGAGAATTTTCCACTTGGTACGATCTTGCTCGGTTTCTCGCCAGTTACTGGCTTGAATCTCCCGCAGATCAGCCTCTACCATATCATACCAGCGGTATCTGGGGCGACCCACCGGTTTTCGTTATTAGGAGGTTCTTTTTTGCTAATTACCAAATATTTTCCAGCCGATATAAATGGATAGACAAATCTTCATTATTCTTCTCTCCCACAGGTGGTGGCAGAGTTCGAGGACGTGGAACCGGACGCGCTATACGATGTTCTCCACGACCCTGAGTACCGGTCTGTGTGGGACACCCACATGCTGGCAGCTGAAGACGCGGGACACATCAATGTTAACAATGACGTCGGGTATTATGCCAGTGAGTATATTACTTGGGTAGTTGATCGTAGTTTTAAGATTAAGGCAAGCATTGATGACAGTTCTTAAAATAACAAATAACTATCCTGGCATGTTTCATAGAATGTTATCTTCTCCTACTCCAAACGCAGCTAAAGAATTGTTTAAATTTGTCAACCACTGTTTGAGTTGAGGTATTTAGGTTACTTTGTAAAGAGTACGAAGGAACGGATATGTGCATGTATGTTCTACAAGTCTATAAATAAAAAAAGAGGCTCTGTAGGTTGTGCAAAGCGAAGACCATGACCAGAGATCGGATGGATTATGATTAGAGATCGGAATAGGCAGCGTAAACTGTACCTTTTTTTTTGAGTGTGGCGTACCTGTCAAGGCTTCTGTGCCGGATTCCTACCGACTAAAAACCACGCGATCCTACTGAGGTAATACCTTCACGGAGGTCCCGGGTTCATTACAACATTCGACGCGACTCCAAACTTTATGGGCGTTTATACAGCAGCCACTGAGTTTTCAATCCTGTTATTCTGGATCAATGAAAAGGTTGTAGGTACTTAAAAGCCTACTCTACAGTGCTGTTTGAAAGCTTATACGAAATTGATAGATTAATCTTATTACTATATATGTAATAAGCACATCCCTCTCCGGTTCCGTCAACCGCAAATATAATTAACTATGTAGCACTCAACGACGAATGTGAATTTATCGAAAGGCTCTAGATTAATACAATTAAGGTATAAAATATGTACACAGATACAGTTTCTATGGTAAGTGAATTTCAGCTAGGTATATCTACAGGATGTTTGGTAGAAGTACCGACATAATTTTTGAGGGTGATTGTTGTCTACTAGATAATACCTATGGATAACATGACCCAAGTGTCACGGTAATGGCATGATTGATTGATGAGATATCTTTTTAATGACCCTAAATCGCGCCTATTTTTTTGTGGTTGTATGAAATCAGTTAGCTTTGTTTTATAACGTTTTCTAGTTCATACCCTATCCAACAGTATGTTCTTTGCTCTTCTACCAAAATCTCTGTTTAAAGTATATATCATCTCAAATCCCTTTACTATGTTGTTTTATCGGAGGAAGTGTCAGAAAATTCTCGACATCATACAACACTAAAAATATTTCTAACTATAATATGTAGACTTTGTTAACGTCAAAATACATTTGGCGCAAACTAAATAATTATTAATAATCTTCCACATTTTTAATCCGTCTTTGGTGACGTCATCGCTATCTATTCAGTACCTATACCATCCGGGAGGCGCAGGTTTAAAACTTGCACACAGTACTACTTTTCTTTCCTAAAAATTTATAACTTTAGACTCCGTTACGCATGCGATAATGCGTTTGAAAGACTTATCTGTTTGAGAGTTTAAATTTCGATTACATACATACTATCACGTACATGTAAAGAAAGAGAGAAAAAGGATTTATTTTGCCACCAGAATAGGCACACACAAAAATTTCAACACAAGAGAAAAACAAAGTACAAGAAATAAAAAAGCAAGTAAAACAACTTAAAGAAGAAATAAAAACAAACCACGGGTGCGATTTCAGCTCACTGACAACACCGCAAAACAAATAGGTCACAGAAGATACTAAATATTAATATTATTACATAATGACACTTATTGGGGTAAAGAAAGAGATTAATGATTTCCACGTGCTACCGCTGCGACCCACTGTAAGGCAAGGGCCTCTTCTCATACAGGGAAGGGACAAGCATTGATTACCACGCTAGCTCACAGCAGGATGGCGATTTTAGACCATCAAGTCCGGGTTTCCTCACGATGTTTTCCTTCACCGTATGTCTGTGATGTTTTAGATTAACTAAGAAAGTACATTGGTACATGCCAGATTTGAACCAACAACCTGTGCCTCAAGAGGCGAGCTTACATATACACAAAATTTCATAAATTAGTAATATTATGTACCGTCTTTAAGCGTTTCCGAAACTGTTTAATATGTTGATTTACTTGTGTAAGTGCTTACTGTGTCTTTATGTACAAAGTTAGTATCAGAAAGTGCCCCAGGCGACACACTGTGTGTAATGGACATTGTTTGTAGCTTGTTGTGTCAGCCGGTGGCACTTAGTTTAGTAAAATAAGGTCTTTACTACGCTATTATACTGTTTCACGTCAGTATGTTGCTTTTGGGCCTCTCCCTACCTCTTATTCCTATTTATATGGGATGATATTTTATTAAAGGTTTTAATTCACGTCCATTTTTTGGTATGCATGATTATACTGATTAGTTTCGAATTGAGTTAAACTGTTTGACACACGATATCAGACGCGGGATTAGCTCATTGATTTGAGTTGAAAACTAGTTCGGCTCGGCTTTCAGGTCAGCTAGTTTTGTGAAGACCAAACCAAGCCGTTTACCCACCAATCTATCCTGACAACACGAATCATCATTATCTTGCTGCCCTAGTCCCAAGTTATTTGGGGTCGGCGCAATATGTTTTTCTCTTATATTCTTCCCTGTCAGCCGACACTATATCGTTGACTCCATTTTTATTTATGTCATCGATAACACAATCCATCCATCTTTTCTTTGGTCTACCTCTCCGCCTCCATCTTTCAATATTCACATTCATAACGTTATATGTCTTTCAACTCTCCTCGTCACGTTTTTTTTCTGTCACTGGCATCACGAATCACGAATTAATTACTTAATTGAGGAATCTACACGTTCCTAAAATACTTTTTTAATTAAAATTACATACCTTCCTAATTACGGGTTTCCATCTGCGTTCAAAAGGTTTTCAGTAGTGGTAGCTAATTAAGACGTTAGAGTCTTCAAGAGATCTTGAAGCAATAATGTCTGAATAGGCAATTAAACTTAGCTCTATCAAATTAAAGCCGAATAAGGCTAACTTAATTCCCCTAGAAATTTTACTTAACCCTTGACAGAAAAATAATGAAGATAAATGCTGGTAACACCAGGCGTTGGTCTCGATACAATTATTTATAAATTGGCTTAATAAAGCGGTCGGCCCCGCTGAGCGGTGCTAGATTAAGCGCTTTATTGATTCGAAATACCATACTTACATACTTCCCTAGAGGCAAGGATTGAGGTTAAATAAGAAATCATGAAATAATTCACGTCTTTTCAATATAAATAATATTTATATATAGGGTGTCCAGTAAATAGCACAACTTACTATAATTCTAAAATAATTGGATGTCAATAATGTTAGAAAAAGGTTTTTTTCAGTACGAGATTGTGAAAAATCCGATGCAAACTAGACATATTTCATCATTTTGGAAAATATTGTATAACTCTAAAACCATGACATTGTTTCGAACATATATTATGTTTGTTGTTACTGAGCCAAGTTAGCACCCACCGCAGTATGTCGTGCTAGTTACTGGACACTCAGTATATATATATATATTTATACGTATAAATACTAGCTGTGCCCCGCTAACGTTGTTCTACCGTAGACACTTTCTGGATAGGGCCACCCTTATCACCTAGGGGTATAAAAATTACCCTAAATATACACAAAAAAAATCATAAATATCGGTCAAGCCGTTTCAGAGCAGTTCGATAACAAACACTGTGACACGAGATTTTTATGTATTAGAAGATATATAATTATTAATTTCCTATTCTCTGGGCTGCTTGCACAAATATCAGACCATCAGAAATTAAAAGGGAAAGAGAAGCCTTTGTTTGAGTCCCTCTTATTTTAATTAATGCTGTCCTGGACTACTATCAAATCGGACCACACGATCCTCCACTATACATTACGGGGATCCGGGGTTGCGGAGTCGATTATGATCAGTAGAAAATATTGCCAAAATCCAGTATTTAATCTGACGCCTCCAACAATATCAGAGTACGTCCCATAAACGCAAATCAACCATGAAATTGTTTATTGGCTTGGAGGTGGGGAATTAATCTCGTCAGGTGAGATTATATGGCATAATATAGCATCACACCTGTTTTCCTTAGAAGGGGTAGGCAGAGGTGTACACAGTTGTACACCCACATTTTACCAATGCTGTTATTAGGTCCGATGTAATAAATAGGTTTAGCCGTTTTCCATTTACCGGGCACAATTCCAAACTCCGACCTGTAAATTGAGAATTTCCTAACAGAAAAACTCAAATAACACTGCTCGACCCGGGAATCGAACCCGAGACCAAATGCTCAGCAGTCGCGCTTAGGACCACTAGACTAATGATGCAGCTAACATGATTAACATAATATGGCTTCCAAAGTATCTCTTTGCGTGGTGCACTTACAAATAGGTATGAATTCTGACACAATACAGTCGTGGGCTGTGTGGGTTAACTGGAAGTGTTTATCCGAGAGGCACAGGTTCACATCTTGCTCATGAACGTAGATATTTTTCTATCCACGAAAAATTATAACTTTAGGGTTTGATATGCATGTGATAATGCGTTTGCAAGATTTATCTGTATTTGCTAAGGTATTCGTATCTGGAAAGTCGTGTCGGTTAAGTCAGACCGGGTGGTGCAGGTTCAAATCCTGCTCACGACCGTATTATTCTTATCACAAAAAGTAACTTTAGAGTTTCCTGCGCCTGATCTGTCTACGGTCGTGTCGGATTGCCGTCTCATCGGAATATGAGAGTGAAGAAAGAGGGAGTGCATCTGTGTTTGCGCATATACTTGTGCACTACAATATCTCCTGCGTACTTGGCTAATCTCCGTGGAGATAGGCCGCCGTGGCCGAAATACGGTCGGGAGGAGTATTAACGTTAAGGTTCGCTACGCATGATTGCGTGAATACGTTTAAACTACTGCTCATCTAAAATTGGTTATTTGAAGCCTAAAGTTTATTTAACAGCTTACAATACTTTTAATAACTTTACTTAAAGGCGGAGAATGCATTTGCAGTCAGTAACATCTGGCTATTCTGGCAAAATGCCGAAAATTCCAAGTTTGTTTATCCGGAAATATTTTGAATTGCCTTTGCAGTACCTAATGTACGTTTTGCTTGCAAGTTTAGAGGTTTTTGTGTTTTATATGGGCACCTGTGGCTCGGAATTGCAAAAAAGAGTCGTTAATAACTCAGGGCACAGGCAAATAACAGGGAATGTCCTAATTAATGAATTTTGAGAAAAGCTATTTAAAGTTTATGTAATATATTAAAGTATATGATATTCCCAGTTCTTTTCGTTTTGGCCATAAACAAGCTGCATTTTAGGCGCCATCTGTTAACTTTTTAGAATTCTAATGATTTGAATTCAAAATACAATAGGCAAAGACTTGATTCTACAAAAAAAAAAGTGAAATTCCCTGTTATTTACCTGTACCGTTCAACTTTAAAGGTGCTTAGTGTAAGTGTTACTTATAATAATTGTGGACTGTAGTTGTCGGTCCAAATAAACGAATTGAATTTAATAAGGCTTACCAAGTAACCGTAATTGACACAGCTCACTTAGCGCAATTATTTTTCAGTTCCTGTCATATTTAATTTGGTCTAATTCAGTCTTAAATTAAAGTTCAAATTTTTTGTGTTAAAATACGGTCTGAAGCATCAAGTTTAAAAACACATTCCGTAGTTTTCCGTTATAACATGGTGGGGGGAGTAGGCATAAATAGAGCCCTAGTTATAACAGCTCCTGATGATGCCCCATGAAGCGGCGAAACACGTGTAGAGTAGGTAGTTGGTGGTAGTCGGAATTTTCACCGCTTGCGTATGGGCATATATTTGCGGGCGGGCGGGCGGTGCACAGGTAATGCATGACTACCCTCAATTTTGTGGAAGTAGCTAGATATTGTATGTATTTATTTGCGTCCACTGTAATGGACTTCCGCAAAGACCGGACCACTCTGCTACCGTCTTCTCTAGGGTCACTTGATAGGTGGACAGAGTCCCCTCTCTGTGCACCTTTACCCCAAAGGCCAAGCAGGTGGGGCTTCGGCTGTTATGCGGCGGTTACCTTCCCAGCGCCCTCTTCTCAGACCGGTATCTATCAGTATCCCTCTCACGATCCCGCTCGGCTAATTGTAAACTTTATTTTACAAATATCGCAATGAACTCTCTTAAAGCTTATTGCAATCTGCCGGGTACACTTCCAAATTGCAATAATACTGCCTGTCCTGGGAGCTGACCCCTCTTCTTATCGTATGGTTGATGAACAAGCTAGTGTCAGATTTTCAACCACCCGTAGGTCTCTGACGTGGCTTTACACACTATCTAGAACATTTCTCAGGTGTGCTGGTTTCCTCACCATGTTTTCCTTCACCGTTTTAAGCAAGTGATAATTAATTTATAATACGCACATGACTCCGAAAAGACTGGTGCATGCCTTGGATTCGAACTTGCGTCCTTTGACTTGTCAGTCCAACGGTCATACCACTAGACTATCACTGCTATGCCCAGCACCCTCATTGGTCTAGTAATTGCACTTGCAAAAACGAAACCAACGAAGCAGATTTGGTGTTATTAAACCTATAAAGTTTCCTTTTAAGTATCTTTTTAAAAGTTCAGAAGTAATTATCTATCTTTTACCAGCACCATAAACCGTATTCAGGGAAACCCTAACCTCTTCTAAGTTATAAGAGGTCATATATCAGAGGTTACGAGCAGAATTAAGTTGTGTTGGAAATTACCCCATTACCTGACTTAATAGCCTCGCTTTATTGATAATGCAGAGGTCTGCTTATGTCTTTACGGTTTACGAAGCTTTATGATACGTTAAACTAGTTTTTATATTCATCTTAGTTAATCATAAAATGGGTTAGTAGATTATATGGATGGAAGAGCGATGGCAATCAAGTCGCTTCAAGTAAAATGTTTGTTATTACGGTTTAAAAAAAGAATCCTTTATTTGTGTAAAAAATGATAAGAATTAAAGATAAATCTTTGAAAAGCATTAACGCATGCTTAGCGCACTCTAAACTTATAATATTAAATGGAAAAAGAATACGATCGTGAGCAGGATTCGAACCTGCGCCTCCCGGATAAATACTCCAGGCGCTCTGACCACTATTTCTACTAATCGAGATGGCTTACTGGTCAGATCGCCTGGAGTAACATTACATGATATTGAGCTGTTACAGTGAGTATTTTGAAGATCAATCATGTTTTGCTGATTAGAGTACTGCTTGCAAAATGGAGTCGTGACAATTTAATGTAAGCTTGCAGGTTATGCTTAGTCGAATTCCAGTGACACCTTTTAGCCTTCCATCTGTGTTCCCGGTATACATTCTGCCCCATTGCAGAATAGGGCTGTTTCGTTTAAGCTAATTTGCGAGCTTGCGCTTGTAAATTAGTCCTATATGCCGATATTTTGACAATCACAGACAAAACAAAGCTATACATATAGGTATGATCCATCCAGTAGAAATTTTCTATGACTTTTTTTCATTTTTCTCCCTTAGTTTTCGGTCATGGCAAGAATGTTTATAAAAACTGAAAAAAAAAAACATTCTTAAATAAAAATAATATCTTCTAAGCGGACACGAAAATAACGATTACACATCTTAATAAAGTCTTATTACTGATCGTAACGAGAAAGGCTGGCTACCAAAGGACTATAGGCGCCTACTTCGCGTTCCAAATAACCTTTCATTGGTGATTTTTACGTGCAGAAAGGTCGTAAAAGATATAAAAGACATAAAACGGCACTGTTCCTGAATCGGAGTTTTACCGCCAAATCGCTGGGGAGCTTAACAAAGCTGTGTTCCATTCTTTCTACTTCGGTATGCAAACGTGATGCGTGTTAGAACGCAGACGATATTTTAAGCATATTGTTTTAAGATGGCGATGATGTGCTGAAGTGGAGAATCTGCCTGAATATGTAACTATATCTTGGAATCTATAGGGAGGTTTTTGTCTGGCTGTCTGTATAACCAGGTATATCTCAAGTCGATACACCTGCTGGAAATGCTTTGTGCAATGTGGCTTATTTAAATGCTAAACATGTACCCATTCTTTACATCTTCTTAGTTCGTTGGTAGAATCTGTGCGCTCATAGGTAGCGTAGGTAGGTATGTTTATATTATTTGCAATTTATTATATTTGGTTTTGTCTGTCGTTGCATTGAAATACTCTAACTAAGCTAATTAATATTGCAACAGACAGGCTTTGGTTAAAAACTGTTGGAGTTGCGGTGAATGCCAGATGCGATCCCGGACCATTGGTAAACGTTAGTTAGTGGAGGATTGGGTGGTTTTATAGTCGGAGTGTCCGGCACGATGGTTTTCCACACACAAGCAAAAAGGGGTTTTAACTAAGAGAGGTAAAAGTTATAAATAAGAGATGAGTACGGTTCTCAAATACTGAAGCTATCCGGCTGGGGAAATATCTTCACCCACGGACCTTAAAAAATACGGACGGAGCGTTGCGTACGACATGTGAGAAGCATGCTTAGTCATCTAATTTCGCTTGTCATACAGGAACTAAACGCATACGGCGCCAGTACGCTGCGTGTGTGCGTGGGTAATCTATGCTTCGCTTATGACAAGGCAAGGTTACATCCGTATTTTTTTCAGATCCGACCATCCAAAAAATGTTGCTTTTTTTTGTGTAGTCATAACTGACTGCCTCGTTGGTCTAATCGTGCCGAGCGCGACTGCTGAGCTCATGCTCATGACGTTCGAATC
The DNA here is from genome assembly GCA_935421205.1 of Xylocampa areola. Classification (NCBI taxonomy): domain Eukaryota; kingdom Metazoa; phylum Arthropoda; class Insecta; order Lepidoptera; family Noctuidae; genus Xylocampa; species Xylocampa areola. The sequence goes on from OW285207.1 coordinate 17,772,207, forward strand.
CCGGGCCGGGCAAAGTACTATATGTTTAAAAAAAAAACTCAGTATCAGCCCGGAGTTTGGAATTGTGCCCGATTGGTGGCAATAGGCTCACCGCCTATTACACTTAATAACAGCATCGGAGAAATGTGGGTGTACAATTAATTGTATATACCTCTGCCTACCCCCTCGGGTAATACAGGCGTGATGCTATATTATGTATTCATATCAGTAATGTATCCTTAGTATTTTATATTTATGTTGTCATATCAAGTTTTCAACTTGAATAAGCGGAAGATGTCTTCGTGTTATTTCAATACATTTCTATATAATATTATCGACTCCCTCATGAACTATCTCCTCACGACTCATGACACGACCCAGACGAATAACATAAAAGCATAATATTTGTGTCAGGGTTGAATATAAATACTAGGAATTTAATAAAACATGGCGGCTATGGTATATATTCTCTTCTAGGAAAATTCAATATTCTCTTTATTATTTCATGTGTAGGTATAAGCCCCATTTGTCACATATAAAGAAGGATGGAATGTAACTTGATAATATTAATATTATTACTATATACTAACAGGAATTAACGCGCAATAAATACCTTCGATTCGCTTGACGTTTCGACCAGGTTGCACTGATCGTGGTCACAAGCAGACTCATGCAGCGATTGCAGCGGTATGACATCTTTAGGTGTGCCTACGATATTGTTGACCTTTGCCCCCGGTGTGTAAATTGTGCGAATGGAGTACCCCCCAACGTGAGGGTTTTAATAATTTGGACGAAATGTCGGGAATCTTTCACAAAAGACGGTGTTTTGCCCACTAGTGGCTGCAATACTGACGCAACGTGCTTTGCTAGATCATAAGTAAGATAAGGTGCCGACAAAAGCGGACTGGTAAAAGAAGCAGGCATCCGGAGGTGAGCAGACAACCAGCCTACATGCCCTACGTCAAAGGAGTGACGGACAAAATCGGCACGCTGTTAAAGGGGTACTCCATTCGCACAATTTACACACTGGGGGCAAAGGTCAACAATATCGTAGGCACACCTAAAGATGTCATACCGCTGCAAACACCAGGTGTCTACAAAATAGATTGCAGCTGCGGTAGTTCTTACATAGGCCAAACAAAGCGGACCATCGCAGAGAGGGTCAAAGAACACATCGCTGCTGTAAAAAACCGTCAGACTTGCAAATCAGCGATTGCCGAACATATATACTTGAATCAGGCAGTAATCACTGGATTGAGTTTCAACACACAAAAGTCCTCTCATCCGATCGCCACTTTTATTCAAGAGCAGTGTGTGAAGCTATTGAAATCCAAAGACACAAGACTTTCAATCGGGAGGACGGTTTTAAATTATCAGCGACGTGGAATCCAGTGATTAAAATATCAAAACTTCGCTATTTTAAATCGGTTAAAAATACGGACACAGTGAGTGTAGTGTGTCGCGGCCTTTATAACAATAGTGAAAACGTGGAGGTAGATGAAGAAAAATCTACCGCACCCATGACGGAGTAAACTCGCTGCATCAGTCTGTTTGTGACCACGATCAGTGCAACCTGGTCGAAACGTCAAGCGAATCGAAGGTATTTATTGCGCGTTAATTCCTGTTAGTATATAGTAATATCATGCAACGCGATAGTTTAAAAGTTAATAATATTAATATTCGTTATTAATAAAAATAGTTTTGAATATACACTTGTTATAATTATGAAATTATTACAAAATTTCGAGACACAGTATAATTAGCATGGTATGTAATTTCCAACGTATTGTTTTAGCATTTAAATATTTCTTAATACGTACTTATACTGCCAAAATATCATAAATAATTTTACGTTCTCCGTCAATCCTTTTTGAAATAAAGTGATGTGACCACTAGAATCGTTATAATCGTTTAAAAAATCAATATAAAATGTTATATTTAACACTTTTTATAGTCTACATACACGTAACACATAGGTACATTATATTATAAAGATTCATTTTAATTTAAATATTATCACAATTTGCTTGACGCGAACAAGTGATGAAATGATAATGACACCTGAGCTATTTTTCGCAATTCATCCGACTCAATGTGCGATCTCTATGTTTTTTCGGTACCTCTGTTTGATTTTGTGACTCGGCTTTCATTTTGAACTGTTCCGGCTTTTATATAGTTCTTATCAAATTGTCTAAATTACTTTTGAATAGTTTTTAAATCGTGCAAATTATTTTGGGAACTACATGAGTACGTCAAATCTGAATCGAGAAAGGATGCACTTTTTAATAGGTTATGCTGCACATCTTTACAATAAAGCCAACATTTCCAACAACAAAAAAATTATGTTAATGCACAAAGCATGTGGCAAGATAAAGAGGAAAACTGGTGCTGAACCATACCAAAAAAATTATGGGATGACTTCGATCCAGTGAGAATTGATTCAAGAAGTTATATACTTACATAGTGATTATATAAAACTGCGTCATGAAATTATGTTTTATTTCTCTAAGAAGATACAGAAATACAATTTCTTATATCCGGTACCTATAGTAGGTATTATAAATTCCTTAACAGAATGAATTTATTGTTTTTTTTATTATATTTATTTATTTATACTTTATGCACATTGGTACAAAGGCGGTCTTAATGCTTATATACTTAGTTTTAATCTAATAAGTACTCTTAGAATGTTAAATCGATTTATTTTTAAGTCGTTTATATTTGTTAACGATTTGAACGCTTCACTTCCCTAGTTGAATGATATGATAGGTGTCAAATGTGGCTTTTTAGATCTAGTCGACTATTGTGACTCAACAGTCGACTAGATCTAAAAAGCCACATTAAATAATCTCTCTCAATTTGAGAGAGATTATGTAAAACAATGTGAAATGTACTGTCAGATTGTTGATTTTAGTTCGAAATTTTGTCGCATATGGCTCTGTGTGTCTTTTAACATCAATAACTTAATATTATTTTACTTTTAAGTCAGTAGCAAAAATAAAAGAAAATTTAGTATGACGTAAATACTAAACCACTATAATAGTGAATTAAATTGATCCATTAGCGAGCGAAGCGGTTAGGTTCTCGACCGAACTACCCCCGTCATCCTCTTCGTGTTTAGGTTTTTTCTGGCCTTACAGACATAAAAATAGGAGTCCCGCGATTTAATATACCTATACAATAAACAAGCCTGTCCCACTGTAGATATGTAATTCTGCATTACGTGTAAACGTGGGTAGCAGTTTTGTTAAACGTATCGCAATGGCAATCCAGCTGAACGAACAGTACTGTTTTGTAAATCAGCTAGCAGTTTTGTAAAACAGCGGATTCTACTATTCATCTGCGACATATATAATTGTGAAATTGACCAATTGATTAGGACGTATTTTTATTCTTGCAGTGAAATTTTTTATTGATATATAATTATTAACGTATAACAGAAGTTCATAGTCATAGGTACATTAAGAGGTTAATGTAACCATATTACCAAATTTTACTAAGAACTTCATCTGCCAAGCCTTTTCCCAATTACATTGGGGTCGGATGTCAAACCGGATGCAGCTTAACACTAGTATGTCCATGTCAACATGGAGCGACTGCCTATCTGACCTCCACAACCCAGTTACAAGTGGGTAACACGATATTTCGTGGCGTGACTGGTTGACAGACTTTCAGGCCTCTAACTACCCGTAACGGCTGTTAAAGATCTTAATTTGACAACCGGGACCGACGGATTAACTTGCTCTCCGAGGCACGGAGGGATCTCGGTATGAAATTATAGTCACCCATCCACAGACCGACCGCGGAAAGCACAGCTTAACCTCGGTCGATCGATCTATGCGCCTGTTACTTAGCCACGAGCCCTTCTTTCTAACTAACTAACTAAGAAGTAGCTAACTTTTACTAATCCCGAAAAATGCACGTGAGTAGTAACCGGTGAACATTAATTGATATGAATATGTCTCAATAAGTTTTTATATACAAAAAAAAAACTTTACTAAGAACTAAGAGACCAATTTTTAGGGGGCAAAAAATTAAATCTGCTGTTTCATACATTTTAGTCGCATTTCTATGGAGCAGTTTTTTTTTTTCGCGCTTTCGAGGTTTGTTCCATAGTAAAAGTTGCTGGTTTACATGGGTACATTGACCCCTAACGTATAACTGCGGATTTCTGTAAACCTTGTATAATCAAAGTTACGCTCGTTATGTACGGCAAATATGTTATGTATGTGCTTGTGAGATTATATGTCTGTTAAACGCACCCACGATACAGGAAGAAATTCCTAGTGTGGGGCAAGGTTTTATTTAAAAAAAAAACATCTTTTTATTTTCCAAGACTCGTGAACAAAAACAAAATTAACCTAATAAGCCTGTAACCCCCACCTTCAGGGCAATGGTCTCTTCGCATACAGGAAGAGAATTGTGATATAATTGGTAAATAAAAATATATTCTTCTAAAACTTAATTATATTCAAGCTATGTGAAATAGAATCTTTAAATTGTAATAGAGTCATAATATAAGATAGCTTCACACTTCTATCTCCAAAGGGGTTAAACAGAGGAGTATTGTTATACATCCACACACAGAAAATTGTTTTTACAATAACGCTCTAATCATAATCTAATAAGCTATGTAGCTTATATGTATATATATTAACTTTCAAACTTAACTAATCGATACACTTACTTTCCATATCTATAACCATTTAAATAGCTAACGTAAATTCTCATATTCACAACTTTTCCGCGGTTCGATATTCGCCGCCTCTCTGTCCAATTTATGACGCTACCGGGTGAGAAAATGAGACGAAGCGAATATCGTTCAGCGATAGTTGTGTTCGGTTGCTAACTGCTAACGATTTAGTCGATCGATGACACGCCAAATCGATATCTAAAAACGGTTTTTCATATCGTTATGAAAACTTTATATCGGTTATGTAACTGTTAGCACAGAAAACCAATAACGCCCATGTCTAATGGGATTAATAGGTGAGCTTAAAGAGAAAAAATCAATAACACTATGCCCACCCTGCGAATCGAACCCAGGACCTCACCGTTTGCGCCCACTAGACCAACGAGACAGTCAGTGATACAGTCACCCTATAAAAATCCATGCAAAACTGAAGGGTTCCATCTTCCCTTCCATATGAGACCTCTTGCCGCAAACCCCTACGAATCATTGCCACAAACATTCCCATTTATTTGCATAATAAATAAACGAGGGCGAACACACCAGATTTCTGATTCATGAGACAAGAAAACGAACTTAACGTTGAACTGAGTCTTGATGGCCGTACAATGAAACGCTGATAATGAAATTGTATGCCTATTCACCTGTGACAGTGCTTCATCTTTAAACAGGGCTAAACCAGGGCTAAACGTACTGATTCCTTCAAGGGCTAAACAAACTAAATTAAAAATATATAAATATAATATGTTCAAATAGAGGGGCTAGTGGCCAAGTAACAGCCGCACAGATCGATCAATCGAGGTTAAGCTGCGCTTGCCGCGGTCGGTCTGTGGATGGGTGACCATCATTTCATACCGAGACCCCTCCGTGCCTCGGAGAGCACGTCAAGCCGTTTGGTCCCGGTTGTCAAATTAAGATCTATGACAACCGTTATGGGTAGTCAGAGGCCTGAAAGTCTGACGACCAGTCATACCACGAGATATCGTGTTACCCACTTACTGGGTTGTGGAGGTCTGATAGGCAGTCGCTCCATGTAAAATACTGGTATTAAGCTGCATCCGGTTTGACTGGAAGCCGACCCCAATGTTATTGGGAAAAGGCTAGGCAGATATATAATATGTTCAAATTCCAAACAACAATTCACAATTTATTTTATGTATGCCAAGATAAAATAGGAACTTACGGAACATAACATGTTTTTGATTTTGAATCGAAATATTTTTATTTATCAAACAAAGGTTTAAATTATAGGGTCTTAAATTAATATTTTGGACACTACGTTTGGCCTAAAGGCATACAAATATACATATGATAGTTTAACTATTCGATTTTATTAATATAATTTTGTACAGGTATATCGACCAGCCATCCATGATTATCAGTTAAAAGTCAATTAAAATGTAAACGCACGTCCTTGTGCGGGCGTTAGAAGATCTCAGAACGATTTACTAAAAGACTGATGTATTAAATTAGCATAACCGAATAAAATGAGATCCATGAATCATCCTCACAAAGATGTGTGATGATATGTGGGTCGAGGTGAAATATGCTATAGTTCTATCCATTTCCCGCTTAGCTCCGCTCCCTTCATCTCTGTTTCAAAAGATAAGAGCTATCTTTTAAGCAAAAAGATGTGCGGACGTGGCGTGGCTTTCTACGTGAAGTTTCTTTTAGAAAGACGTCTGAAAAGTCAAGGTGAGGAGGCAATTATGCACTCTTGGGTTTTCGCGCACGGATGTCTGTTCGTATAAATGGCTTTTAAAATCGTGAATAGTATTTTTGGACTAAGAAATTTCTTTTGAGGCAAAATCTTACGATGTATGTCCGGATACTTTGCTTCGCATGCTTGTAATCTCTGCATCAATCTAGAGGTATACTATTAAATCCACATTTTACGGCTGCAGTTATGAAGCCCCATGTAATTAGGTAATGAGTCTTTTGCCATTAACCGGGCACAATTTCAAATTCCGGGCTACTGACAATTTTCTAACAGAAAAATCTATTGTTATAAACTTATGTGGAAAAAGAATACAGTCGCGAGGAGGATTCGAACCTGCGTCTCCCAGATAAATACTCCAGGCGCTCTGACCACTAAGCCATCTCGACCTCTGCTCACTACCGCGAATTCTTCTTCCACAATTTAGTACGTCTTTTGGTAACGTTATTGCTATCAATTCAGTCCCTATACAGGTGACCGAACCGACACGACTAACTTTGCAGTTAATACAATTTCGTACAGATGCAGAAAAATCTAACATCACTGTCCGACCTGGGAAACAAAGGCTACTTTTTGTCGCGGAGACACTCACGGGCACCCATGAAGTTTTAAATCATTGGCACCAGCTCGTTGAATATAATTACATACATACTACACACTATGTACGCTAGGTACGTCAGTGGTATCAAAACCAGTACACGAATGAATACACCTTGTATAATATAGAAACACCCTACTACGATAAGCCAGTGCCAGGTGAAAGGGTTATCACGAACGAGCAGCCTATTGTACCTATAAATTCTAACCTAATAATAACTAAACTGTACCCGTAACTATAAAGCATCGGAAATTTCATTCATCCGCATCGCTATCACCTGGCAGCGTGCCCAAATGGCTGGCAGCATTACCACGTTGAATGGCAATGCTGATTCTTTGTGCGAAATAAAGACCGGGGTAATTGCGTAACTGACTTGCAATGACAATACATTTCAATTAGTTCTACATTGCTCTGTATCCTCTAAAAAGTAAGAATCCTATACCACCTACTCGAATAATAAGATAATTAAGTTCCTCAATTACTCTAATTTGCTAATTTACGAATGTTTCAGTTGAATGTCGATGGAATGATTTATAGATATATAAATATTTGGTATTTTGTAGAATATTTGGTGTTCTGTTAGTTATACAGCGTGTAACAAAAGTCCGTAGTCATACTTAAGGGGGTCAATGTACGACCAACTTTTACTATGGAAACATCTTCTAAGGCGCGAACAAAAATTCAGCTGTTCCATAAAAATGTTCATACCTACTCGACAAAAAATTTTGGAGCAGAATTTTTTTTGCATGCTTTCACCGTTGTACTTTAGTAAAAGTTTTTTGTAAACCTGTTTACATTTATCCATCAAAGTTTGAGCATACTTCTGCTTCACATTGTATAAGACAGGTGGTTTTCTTATGACTTTCCACTAAACCCTGAACCGCTATTCAACTGTCATTGAGTTCTTTGCTATTCTGCACTCTATTAATGTATTATTGCAATATCTATAGTATCATTAATGGTAATCTAGTCGTTCGACATTTCTGCCGATGCATCGAATTTGCATCGAACTACAACACACTTTTACAGTTTACCAAATCTGTCAACATTTTATTGTAAATTCAGTGGTATGCAGACTTGAGGACCAGACGGAAGACGCCTTCTGACTAACTATCGAATAAATTTGCTCGCCACTTTTGGCAGCGGGTTAGGTAACACACAAGCACAAAGGAACTTGTACTACAGCGAAAATAGCTCTCGTCATTACATAACAGTATTAAAATAAATAAATAAAACTCAACACAAACAATAAATTGTGTCATTGTAACCATACTGGTAAAAGGTATTATACTTCATATGATTGGGAATCATACGCCAGTGGCGAGAGGGGTACGCCCGCTAAAACTACTCCAGTACTAATTCATTGAAGTATGTAGATGTCCATTTTAGAAGCAAATTTTCAAAGATTTTGAAAGTGACGAATTTAATCTTTTATATAAGTGATGGGTTCTGAATAAGTCCTGCAGTACGATGGTAATTCCATGTCATTTTATTTAAATTAGCAAACTTGGGTGATGTGAAGTGTCGACCGATTGCTTTGCAATGTCTTTACACCTAGTTTGAAGTTAATTCTTCTAACAAAATTAATCGCCAACCATTCTTCATTGTCGTTCATTACTCACTCAGCCGACGCGACGGTAGAAACCTCGTCTTATCGTCAATATAATAAATGATCGAACAACGCACTCCCGACTCTCAAGTTTCTTCTTGTCTCCAACTTATGGCATTTCATTTCCTTTTGGCTCTGAACTTGGGCTGTCATGATTTATGTTTGAAAATAAGATATATGATTATTAACTTGATGTTTGGTAATTAAGGGGGAATCTTAAGCTGTTGCGTCAGTCATTAGCAGACACAATAGATTTTTATTGTTACAACGTACAGATCTGTACGTTACTGAGCCGAAAGGTTAATTAATATATATTTAGAAGAATGTTAAATATGAATACGGTCGTGAGCAGGATTCGAACCTGCGCCTCTCGGATAAATACTCCAGGCGCTCTGACCGCTAAGTCATCTCGACCTGTGCTCACTACCGCGAATTGTTATTCCACATTTTAATACGTCTTTTGGTGACGCCATTGCTATATATTCAGTCCCTGTACAGGTGACCGAACCGACACGACTAACTTTGCAGTTAATACAATGTCGTACAGATGCAATTACCAGATTTCACTTGTTATATACAGATAAATCTTCGAAAAGCATTAACGCATGCACAGCGAACTACACATTATATATATATTATAACTAAAGTTATAAACTTTTGTGGAAAAAGAATACGATCGTGAGCAGGATTCGAACCTGCGCCTCCCGGATAAATACTCCAGGCGCTCTGACCACTGAGCCATCTCGACCCCTGCTCTAAAAATTTACGTTTAAACGATTGATAAATATAAAAACCGAAAAAAATATCATAAAACGACCTGTTAACCTATTTCCACATAATTATGATGCACTTAAAAGCCGGTTCTTCGTTGCTATGAAACTATCATCGATAAAGACTAAAAAAACAAACATAAATAATTGTTTAAGAAACTAAAAATTATTTTTATTCACGCTTTTGTAAGTAGTTACAAAAGCGTGAATAAAAATAATTTTCTATAAATTCAAAACAAAATAGAGTAACTATGAAAAAATCATTTTATCGTAAAAAAGCGTGGGGTGCTTTTTAAGACATTTTTTAACTTCACTTTTACCAATGTCTGTCATTTAAATATTGACAACAGTTGACATTTTTACGATAAAATTTTTTACCCCACGCTTTTTCACGATAAAATGTTTTTTAAATTTTTTGTTTTTTCATAATCACTCTATTTTGTTTTTGAAATTATAGAAAATGTTTTCTACTTTTTAGTTCGACAAAAGCGTGTTTTTAGTTTTTGAAACTATTTTTGTTTTTAATGCCATTCTTATGCCTACAGAATAGAAGTCAAAATCGGCTGAACGGACAGAAAAAAAGGTTTATTTATATGTCTAATCTTATTTCAAATGGTTTATAGTTAGTACAAAAGTGATATTCACAACTCGATAGCATTCGTATTTTAATACAACCGTCAAAAAAAGAAATAACATAGCATAACATAACATAGCATCACGCCTGTTTTCCCCGAAGGGTTACGCAGAGGTGTACATAGTCGTACACCCACATCTCACCAATGCTGTTATTAAGTCCCATGTAATAGGTGGTGAGCCTATTGCCATCAAACGGGCAGAATTCCAAACTCCGGGCTGATACTGTTTTTTTTTTAAATCCAATAATGTTTTGCCCTGCCGGAAATCGAACCTAGGACCTCATGCTCAGCAGTTACACTCGAGACCATTAGACCGACGAGGCAGTTAAAAAAAGAAATACCATTCACAAAATCGAGCTCTGATATCAGAGTATACAGCTTGTAAGCTACCTATCTCTCATAAACTACTCAACAAGCGTGAAGTCCCGGAACATTTTAGATAAGTTGCAACACTTTGTGAACTTGAGCAAAACTTCTACGTTCACAATAAACTTTTAACGACCTAAATATGGGAGGGAATAGATGACTCTCCACTTGATACGACACGACAACTTCTTTAAGACGATTTTGAGAGGAAAGATATAAAGATTGAAGGGAAAGACATATTATGTGAAATATCGTTTTTGTATGGGATAGGGGGCAACCGAGCAGACGTATCGCCTGATGGTAAGCGATGATCGCCGCTCATGGACACCCATAACCCCAGAGGAGTCGCAAGTGTGTTGCCGGCCTTTTAAAGGGTTTGGGCCTCCGGTACCCTCACTCACGGAATCAAAGAGGTTGACATGAAAACTGGAAAAGAAAAGAAGACTAAGAGGACAAAGGCAGTAACTCCAATGACAAGACCTGATCTCCTGAATAGCAGAAAAGCGAAGCATTAAAGAAAAAAAGATAGCGAATTTATTCTGTTGTGTCTATAATTGGATTGGCATATAAGATGAAGTGCGATGTAATAAATCATGCATTAAACTATCCTAGTAGGCTGCGTGTGGCTTTGATATGATAATTCACAGATGTCTTGAGATATATTGCATGTCATGAACATGACTCGCATTTCAGGCTATTTGTATGTAATTATATTTTCGACTTTTCCCTCAGATCCATCCTTTGATGTCACTGCATGTCAAGAATGTATGCAGCACAGATACGATATTGATAAATTTTAATATCGAAGCTTGACTAAACATACAGCTAAATCATTCAATCGCATTAATGCATGCGTGGCGAAACCTAAACTTATACATTTAAAAATACGGTCGTTAGCAGGATTTGGACCTACGCCTCTCGGATATATACTCCAAACGGGAGTCCGGGAGGCACAGGTTCGAATCCTGTTCACGACCGTATTTTCTTTCCGCGAAAATGTATAACTTTGTCTAAACATAATGTAGTACAGTCAGTAAAGTAGGTAGGTTATCATTTTTAACAGTTTCTGAGATGTTGAATGTTTAATCCACCTATTACTGACTCTACCTATGCTTAGATTTTTGTGTAGCCAGGATTTCCATTCCAGGATTCAGGGTCAGAGAAATGCACCACGGCTTGCGTGTTATTACTATAATTTTGATGATTAATAAATAATTATAAGAAATGAACTTTGAACCAGGTTAATCGCGTGTATTATTAATTGATTTTTGTTTTCCTGACATCCTGCGACTACGACCGCTGCAGTGTTTGGAACCTCAGGAGAACAAAAATTAATAATACACGCGATTAACCCGGTTAAAAGTTATTTTATATTATGATGTGTAGTGATCGTGAAAGCCTAATATAGTAACTACGAACCCTTACAAATTGTAGAGGCTGAAGTGGCTTAGTTAGCCGAGTACCTGGAATATTCATCCGGGAGGCGCAGGTTCAAATTTTACAAACGACCGTATTTTTCTTTACGTAAAATATTGTAATTTTAAATTTTTTACATTTTGTTCCTAGTGTCATGCCCGGCCCCCCTCAAGAACCGGGACTTCGTGCTGCAGCGCTCGTGGCTGGACACGGGTGACGAGAAGATGATCCTGAACCACTCTGTCTATCATAAAGACTATCCACCAAGAAAGGGATATGTGAGGTAAGTCATGCATGGCTTTTGATAATTTCACATTGTTGCTTGAATACTATATTACTTCATTTGCGATGGTACATACCTAACATGTACCATAGACATTTCATCTCATACTGATTAGTTAAAAAATATTTTACTTAAATTCAATTTTGATTTATATAGAATCTTTAAATAATAATGATACAGACACACGTGTTGCTGGAGAGTTTATTGCGCTGCTCCTTCTTCCCAGCTAAGAACCGGTGAAGGGTGGGGTTTTTTGGGGCCGTCGTAATGTTATTTTGAATGAAGTAATTGTGATGTTTATTTCAAAGAAACTGAGAAACGAAAGAAAAAAACTTTTTATTACTAGCTGTGCCTGCTACATTCTTCGCAAGATTCTTGGACAAATGATAGCACTTTATATACATATTTTGTAAACCCTGCAGGATATCGAAATGGAACTACAGGAAATTTTTAGCTAATTTTAATTTTTTTCATTTAAATCCGTTATGCATTTCGGAACATATTCGAGACGAGTTTTTAGACGGACCAGACAGACAAAATTAAAAATATGGTCATTTGTACACACACGTCACGCTGTAATTAAGTCCTATGTAATAGGTAATTTAATAACAGCATTGGTGAAACCTAGGTGTTCCACTGTGTACACATCTGCCTACCACTTCGGGGAATACAGACGTGATGCCATGTAATAAAACGAGATACAGTGAGTTAGTGGTTAATCAGGACAAAAGTATTTAGTCAAGTCATTGTTTGGTTAATTAATTAATGTTTGACGTCAGCTATCCTATCTGAACCTACGTAAGTTAATTCATGGTGTTCATGCGTACAGATATGTGTGACTGTTATGCATGATACAAAGAATTACGTAGGTAGGTAATATTTGAGATTAACTTTTAACCTGATTAATCGCGTGTATTATTGTTTTTTGTTTTTCCTGACGTTTCGAACATTATACAACGTTCGTGGTCGCAGGATGACTAAGGTGGAAGACGTTATAACCGTTTATTTTAAATTATTTTAATCTACCGCCAACATATAATTTATGTTATTTTTTTCGTTTGTGTAAATACATTTTTATACTATATTACCACGGTATAACATATTACCTGAGAAGAAATACCGAAACAAACTCAGTGTTCACAGTCATTTTTAAATTCGGAGATACAATTTAATTATAGGTGTTCCAATAATACACGCGATTAATGCGATTAAAGTTGGTTTACTATAATGTGTAGCGGTCGCGAAAACTTCAGATATTTCTAATCTTATATATTGTTTTTTTAGTTTTTGAGTTTTTTTTATATAATTTAGGTTGGTATATCTATATATCCATCGCACACATCTATACAAAAATTATCGCACGTTAGGTATTATGCCAAAATAGTTTTACGTCTGCCGAATCATATTTAAAAAGGAACGTTGTTCACCTTAATTGATAAATATCACTATAATGATTTCTGGTGAGGATTCAAATTTACCCTGTATGTCTTGCACTCGAATAGCAATATCTATAGAAGTAAAACCTGCAATAAAATCTATATAAATAATAATCAATTGCTGCATGTATGAGAGATCCATTCACTTGAGAACTGCTCGACCGATTAGGCTGATTTATTTTGTTGTGTTTGCCAGGGTAAGGTTTATAAGTAAGAAAATCTTTGGAAAGTCCACCGGAAATGTCGGAAAATTTGTTGGTATTTTTGTATTAATCAAACTTGTGCAAAGCCTGGGCGGGTCGCTAGATTTATATAGAGAATACACCTTTTTACGACTAAACGGCTGAACGGATCGTAATGAAATTTGACAAGGAGATGGATTGTATCTTGGGGTAGGACATATGCTACCTTTAGTCGTGCAGACAAAGTCTCGGGCACCAGCTAGTGTTTCATAAAGCAATATGTATTTGCATAAATTGGTATATTATAATAAACAATGTCAGTATGAATGTGTAATAAAAGGAGAATGATTGACGACGACACGGCTAGACGACTATGACTACTGATAGAGTCGAAGAATGAGACATGCTGATCTCAAATAAATCGGAATAAGTACAGAAAATGATTGTGTGGAAGAAGATATGGCTAGAATAACTATGACTACTGATAGAGTTGAAGAATGAGACATGCTGATGTCAAATAAACCGGGATAAGTACAGAAAGGAGGATGATGACATAACAAAGAATGAAAATGTTTAATGGACAGCACATAGACAATGGTAGAAACGCCAAAAAAAATCGATGGTTATTACCCTCGCTTACCTACCGCCACTTAGCGAACGCCTGTTCTATTAAATTTCACAAAAGGGAATTATTTCACAAAAACGTTTAAGTAAGTGCCACAATCACAGCACAATTACTCTTGACTCCAGCTTTGCTTGAAATTCTGAGAAATGTTGAAATACGTATTTAATTAGCGCTCTAAGTCGGGTAGGATGGGTAGGCCTTTGGGAATATTGATTGTCTCAACTCAGCCCAAATGATTTTAGCTCTGAAAAGTGTCCTACTTTAAAATGAAAAGATAAATTAGTTTTCTTGTTATAATATGGCAGATTGGATAAGTTTTTTAGTGGCGGTTGTATTAAGTTTATTAAAGTGGTTTTAAATCTTATCGTCGCTTTTGGCTCCTAGCAATAGATTCTAATTTATCAAGATTGAAAGTAGACATCACTTACTTATTTATTTATTTATGTAAACACAAAAGTAACAGGATAGTTATTTAGAATATTATATATAAAGGTACCTGATTGAGGATAGATAATGTAGCGACATCTACCTCGCTACATGGATAGGTACTACGCGCATAATGCGCTGCATCGCGCAAGCAAAGTTTGATGGCGGAATCTGTATATATACAACCGCCCGACAATAACGCCCGCCAGGCAATATCATTCGTCTGGTCGGAGGATCCTTCCTTTTCTATGAAGTAACACCACATCTTGATCCTCCATAATACTATGTGTTTACCGAATATTATCCAAATCTCTTAAGGCGTTGGGGCTTGAATGCTTGATTCAGTGACAACATTCAAACTCCCGCATTTGTAATATAGTATATACGAGTACTTGCGTCTTCACGGGGCACCATTCGGTATTCCATATAACCTATCTATCAGTTAATCATTAATAAATACAGATAAGTCTTTGAAAAGCATTAAAGCATGTATGGCCAACTTTAAATTTATACATTTGTTGTGGAAAACTATTTGTTATCACGCTAAGGATCTTCGTGGTGGAAGGTAAGCCCATGCGACGGACTGATCAGATAAAATCCTGTGTGGCTGATATACCCCTACATGTCCACGTCCCTACATGTGTGATTCCTTACATGTGTGCTCCAGAATCGCTGTTGATAGGGGAAAATGGCGGGACATCGTGAGGCGAGCTACATCCGCCCCTGACGACACATGACGACCACGACCGCTCTGTCAAGAGTGTTACGACGGAAAAGATCTTAGCTTGATGTTGAATACCCTGTAACATTCCTCAAAGATTTATCTGTATATGTTAAGGTAATTGCATCTTTACGACATTTTATTAACTGCAAAGTTAGTCGTGTTGGTGCAGTATCCTGTAACGGAACTGGAAAAGATTGCAATGACGTCACCAAAAAGGCGTATTTAAATGTAGAAGAAGAATTCGGAGTAGTGAATAGAGGTCGAGAAGGCTTAGCGGTCAGAGTGCCTGGAATATTTTTCCGCTTTCCGAAAAAAAATTGTAATCCTTAATAAGCTTCTATCTATGCATATAATTTCATTAAAATATGTTCAACGATTTTTGAAGTTAATAAGTAATAAGCATCTATGTCATTAATAAACATTATTCAGCACGTGTTTTGGCGTAGCTCTATGTTCCCGTCTCTATCTTGCACTTATACAAGTTTGACAGTTGCGTGACACTGACAGCAATAACACGAAGCAAAACACGTAATAAGTATGCTTAATTATCTCTTGATTTATCTTGGCCCCAGACTTCTTTACAGACTTTTACATTTTATTTTAATTTTGAACATTTTGAACATTCAAAATTGTACATTTTCATAGATTATTTTTGTTTTTTAATACGTTTGGAACCTTTTCTATAAAGTTGAAGGGTTGGGTCAGTCGTGAGTGGCCCGTAACAAAGTTACCTAATTTGTAATTAAACCACAGGCATGTAAAACGTAAACAGTAACTACTTTTAATATATAATTAATATGTTTTGGTATTAGAAACCCTAATGATATTAATATAAAGCTCACTTTCAATTACATTATTAGTTTTCATTATCTACAGTCGAAAATTGTTGTTTAAAGTTTGTACTGGTTCTGTCGTCTAATTAATACGTATTATGTGCTTACATTTTGCGTACAAGTAAATGTTTTTATATGTATTTCGCGCTATTGGGTAGGTTCAAATCCCGATCCAGGCAAACAACTTTATTTCAAGGAGGTATTCATAACTTTAAAATCGAAAACAATGATTTCAATTATACCGTAAGCCAACTAACCAACAGTTACTATAATACGGCGAGACGGGATTAATTAAGAGATGCTAAAATCAATTTTTTCAAACCGCAACAGTTTAATAAATATTTTCTAAGGAAAACATTGAAAAATAATAGACACGAGCAGGACTCGAATCCGCGACACGCGGCCAGCCTCGGCGTCAAGGACGCACTGTGTCATGGCTCTCCCACTGAGACACATTTAACATAAGATTTTAGATTGACCCAATATTAGTGACACTTAAAAGTGTCCTCTTCTGTTGCGTCAGTCATTAGCAGACACAATAGATTTTTATTGTTACAACGTACAGATCTGTACGTTACTGAGCCGAAAGGTTAATATTTTCGTAAATTTTAGTTGGGCTGTGGTAGTGTCAACACCAATATGGTTTTAACTAGCTACCTACATCTCTTAATAGCTGTGTCTGCGATTTCACACGCTTTTTTTTCTTTTGCTCGGCTTCTTCAATCATTAGGCTCTCAAATGCAAAAAGATTTTTCAAATCCGAATAGTTATGTCAGATTATAATAAAACAACTTTTAACCGGATTAATCGCGTGTATTATTGGTTTTTTGTTTTTCCTGACGTTTCGAACACTTTGCAGCTTTCGTGGTCGAGTCCTCCTGCGACCACGAACGCTGCAAAGTGTTCAAAGTGTAATGTGTAGTGATCGCGCAAACCTAAGATATTAGTTATGCCAGAGATCGCCGCGTTCAAAAGAAAAACTCAATCACAAAATCTAGACTCAATCAACTCAAAAACAAACTCTTCAGCTTTATTATATTAAGTAGTATAGAAGTATTCAGATATGTACATACTTAATCTGGACTGCCTCGTTGGTCTAGTGGTCCCAAGCGCGATTGCTGAACAGGAGGTCTCGGGTTCGATCCCCGGGTCGGGCAAAGTGTTATTGAGTTTTTCTGTTAGGAAATTCTCAGTAGCAGCCCGGAGTTTAGAACTGTGCCCGGTTGATGGCAATAGGCTCACCACCTATTACATGGGACTTAATAACAGCATTGGTGAAATGTGGGTGTACAATTGTGTACACCTCTGCCTACCCCTTCGGGGAATACAGGCGTGATGCTATGTTATGTTATGTTATGTTAATCTGGAAAAGGATAACATTAAGGAGAACTTTATTTATAGTTATACCCTTCTTCTTCTTCTTCTTCGTGTGGTTGATGAACAACATAGTGTTTTAACCATCCGTAGGTCTCTAACATGACTTTACACACCATCGAGAACATCTCTCAGGTGTGCTGGTTTGCGCACGATGTTTTCCTTCACCGTTTTAAGCAAGTTATAATTAATTTCTAATACGCACATGACTCGAAAAGTCAGTGGTACGTGCGTTGGATTCGGACTTGCGACCTTTGACTTGCCAGTCCAACGGTCATCCACTAGGCTATCACTGCTCGCAAATACCCTTAATTTGTCCCTTGAAACCTGATCAAATATCCCAAATAATCAGCGCGCTGTCTCTACTCCACCTAATAATAGAGTTAGCTTCGATGTTCGTATAACCTTTATAACAAACCTTTTTGGTTAGTCGTAGGCGTAGAGTGGTGGCGTTTGATTAGTTTATTTGCACAATTTGCGGTCGCCACTCTACGCGTAGGTACTGATTAGATATGATAGCGCGCGCGTCAATCCGTGACTAACTATAGTAACAGAGGCGCTTGCGATGCAAGGCTGCCAATGCAATCTAGGGAATTTGTGCATCAATGATGTACAAATAAAAAAGTCTTGGATGTTATTTCTTTTTACAAGCTTTTATATAACTTACAATGTTTGTTTGTATGTTTTCATAACTTTTTTGACAGACTGTAGTTTGTTTAGATCAAATCTTGCGAGCCGAGTAGAACCAATTCCTCTAATCCTACGGAGTTGAGTTCAATTTCGATGACATGCATTTTTATTGCCACCATAACCTGAATCGACCAGGATTAGCTCCAGATAAAGGAACTCTTCAACGGTCAACAGAAGACACACGATATTTTGTGTACGCATTATATTATGATAGCACATAATATTACTAATACATTTGTGTTTTCACATTCATAGTGTAAAACTAACTGTCAACCAAAGAAAATATCCAGTAGTGGGGGTTCTAAGACAGCTCAACCTACACTGTGAGTGCAGTCTCCTCGCAGACAATAGCCCACCTTGCATCCTGCGATGAATGCCCCGCCAATTGTCTCCAGGAGGAACCTTATTGTTTCTGAGGTAATGACAGTGCGTGCTGCAGAGTACTAGGACATCAAAATGGGACCCTGATTTGAACCATTTTGCCACCAACTCGCTAAAAAGGAGAAGAAATAGGAGTTTAAACATTCTTGTCTTTTAAATTCTAATTTTGGTTCTGCCTTCTGTCTGGATATCGTATGATGAGTGTGCCCTCCTAGGTTCGATTATCGGGTCCATAATATTGGCTTTTAAATTCAAATTCATTTATTCGCATAAAACTTTGTGAATTAAAGTTTTCTGTTGCGGATTTTTTTTGAAATTGTGCTCAGTAAATGACAATAGGATGACAACATGATTGTGATTCAATGACAATATTGGTAATATCTGGGTGTACAAATGTACATCTCGACCTAAATGCGTCTCCCTTTTGAATACAGGCGTGATGCTATGCTATATTATATTTTACAAGCTTTTACTGCCTCATTGGTCTAGTGGCTGCAAGCCCGGTTGCTGAGCGTGAGGCTGTGGATTCGATTCCAGGGTCGGGGAGTGTAATTGGGTTTTTCTATTAGGAAATGTTCAGTAGGAGCCCGGAGTTACGGAGTTGGCGGTGTAGTTGCGGCACTCCAGTGCTTCGGAGAGCACGTAAAGTGATTTCTCTCAGTCGGATTGCCGTCTCACCGGACTATGAGAGTAAAGGGAGTATACCTGTGTTTCTGCTAACGATTGTACACTACAATATCTCCTGCGTACTTGGCTAATCTCCGTGGAGATAAGCCGCCGTAACCGAAAATTCGGTCAGTAGTATTATTAATTTTTATACAGAGAGATATTATGATTTGCACGAGTCCAAAGTAATTTCCGATGGCAACTTCGTGACGTAATCCCTTAACACTCTTTTACGTCACCTCCGCAAGGTGGGGGAAGGGAGGGTGGTGGCCTTTTTCACCGGAACACAACACTTCGGGGATAGGAGTATGATATATTCATACATAACACAATTTCCTTTGTCAATGTAAGCCGGAAGTAAACCAGCTTACGTATAATGATTTTCGATCCCAGATTAAAATGGAAATGAAAAAGATTTACCTACGCTACAGGGTAAGACTACGGTTAAATTTTATCATATCGCTGTTGTTAAACAGGCTCGGCAGATGTATTGCTTAGACAGTAAGAAGATGATAGGTAGGTAGTTGAATTCCTATCGGATTCATAAAAACGCTGTACAATTTGATGTAGCCTTTCAACTTAATGGCGCGGTTGGCGCAGTAGTCTAATGACAGGCTGCTGCGCCTGCGCGGGTTCGATTCCTGCACGGAGCAAATAGGGGAGAGTCGGTGAAATCGTACCGGCGTTTTAATCGTACTACCTCTAGATTACCCACAAGCCAACTTATATTTGTAATGCTGGCAATACTAAACCATGCTTTAGTAGCTCCATCAACCCATGACCATTTTGTAATGGCGCCGGTAGAGAACGTTATGTGCTAGAGAAAAAAAAAAGTTCTTGCGTAATTTGATCACAATTTTCGTGCTGATTCGTAAGGCTGAAACTTACGAAAAAGTTGAGTTTTTATAACAATATCGACAGTATTTGAGTGCCAAACTAAACAGTTTTTTACATTGTTTTCGCAGAGTCTTTAAGTTTGAAGGTTATGTAGCTGTTAGTTGTTTTGTTTTTAAATACATGGTTGGCTAAATTGTACCACAGTATGGTTGGACATATTGTACCGGTACAATTTATCCGACAGTTACAAAACAATATATTTTTAAACAGTTTTTTATTTTTATTCGGATGACAAATCTTTGTGATAAAGAAAATATTATCAATGGAACTAAGAAAACTTACAGAGAGCACTTTCAGCTTACCAAAAAAAAACAAATAAACTTAAACATTATTGCTCAATATGATTCAATTCCGAAGCCAACCATTTTATGACATGTAAAGAGAAACAAGATTTCTGTTGATGCTCAAATCCAAAAAGGAAAAGCTCCTGTATTTTTATCTTTAACCAAGAGATAGAAGAGATAGTACATTGCCATGACACAAACAATTAAAAAACGCTACATTTAACAGAAGGAAAGTAGATATTTTGTTATATTTTCTAAGTGTTTAATAAGGTACTTATTATAGTTTTTTGATCTCTGTTTGTTCAAGACATAAATAACATGTCTGTTAGATTAAGTAATTAAAGTAAATGACATTAAATTAAATATTATATTTATTACTGGTACGATTTAAACGCCCATAGTACGATTTAAAATACCTGTAGTACGATTTGACCAACTAGTTGGCTAAATTGTACCGTTAGCAGACCTCGAAACGGCCACCTTAACTGCAATTTAAGACAGCAAGTTTTTTATATGTGATAGCCAAGATATTGACCTATAATTATAATAATCATTCATATGTGTAAGTCTTTTCATAAATTAAATATTGACGTCAAAGTAAAAAATGGTACGATATAACCAACTCTCCCCTATTTATATGATCTACAGGTAATTGTTCCGCGTCTGGGTGCGTGTGCGTGTGAAATTATGTGTTAGTAAACGCTAAACGCGATACAGGAATAGTTTCCTAGTTTGGGGTAATTCATAAAAAAAATATCGTGCTATAATTTTCACTTTGCCTTCTGTGCCGGAGTCCTATTGACTAAGAACTACACGGTCCTCTACTGACCTATACCGGGGTGCCGGAATCGCGGCTGCATTTACTGCGCTTCCGTTAGACGACATAAGACTTTCACTCTGATGGTATAGTAGTTTTCAATAATACAGTTTGCTAAAGTAAGGCTTAATATGCACTTGCACCTTAATATGCTCGCATCTAATACCTATATAAAAATCTCGTGTCACAGTGTTTGTTATCGAACTCCTCCGAAACAGCTTGACGGACTTTTATGAATTTTTTTGTTTATATTTGGTAAGTCTGAGAATAGGTCGTAGGCTAGCAAAAAATGTATATGCCAGAACAACGTTTGCGGGGCACAGCTAGTAATTTTTATATTTATTAACAGTATGACGTTACACAAAGACAAAGAAAATACTAAACAGACTCCGCATACCCAAAGGACAAAATCGCAACTCAAGTTGATGTGTAGTGTGTGCGATATTTCATAAAAAAATGTCCTAAAATTAAATCAATTTATCATACATTTAGTACGTAAGTCCTGTACTTTTTATTTTATTGTCTTTTCTTTACTGCCTCGTTAGTCTAGTGGTCTCCTGCTGAGCAAATCCTGGTTTCAATTCCCAGGTCGGTCAAAGTATTATTGGGTGATAAACCCAGTTAGGAAATTTTGAATTGTACCCGGTAGGCGGCACTCGTATGACATCGAACTTAATAACAGAATTGGTAAAATGTGGGTACAACTTTGTACACCGCTGCCTAATCCTACGGGGAAGAAAGCCGTGACGTTTTCTTTATTTGTAATAAATTTTATTTTAAATTGAATGTGCTGCATGAATTTAATAAATATTTAAAAAAAAACATTCAATTTCAAATAGTTGTATTTGTAAACATGGGTACCTACACTACATGAGTAGTACATACAGTTGGCAGCCATATTTTATAATCATTCGGTCTTTAATTGTTTTTTCCTAATTCTTCATCTTTTCCGTGGATGCAATACACTGTGACATCATTCTATTCCTCTGTTCACACGAAGCTTAGAGGACCAGACGGGAGACGCCTTCTGACTAAATATCGAATAAATTTGCTCGCCAATTTTGGTGGGGGGTGAGGTAACACACAAGCACAAAGAACTTGTACTAAAGCGCAAATAGCTCTCGTCATTACATTAACAGTACTAAAATACATAAAAAAACTAAACACAAACAAAAAATATGTTACACACGATTAAAATTGTGTATTAACATTGTAACCATATTGGTAAAATGTACCTTTACATGATTGGGAATCATATGCCAGTGGCGAGAGGGGTACGCCCGCTAAGCCTTCTCCAGTACTTATTCCTTCAAGACACAAAGACACTCGATGTAAATACATATACCTATCTACATGTGTAGTATCGAGTTCCATTGCAGTCAATTGCTGGCTCTACAATTGTCATGTCCGTCACCTTCACTTCGTTAAGCCACCAACATTCCGTTTATTAAGGCCTTGAGACATTAATGCTTTAGCTCTTGACATTGTGAAAGCTTTTAGCAGCCCTCTGTAGTTAATCTTTCTTAGTAATATTGTCGTAGAACACTCTGGTACAAATGAAGACAAAAAATTAAGAAAAAAAGTCTATGATTTTTTTTCTTGTTTTAATACTTAAGGAGGCTTTGAAAAGGAAGAGGCTCGGCTTACCAAGGACTTATAAAGCCTATTATGATCAGCTAACGAACCGCCCTATTAATTAGTACCACGATGCCCTCGTCCTTCGCAAAATTTTGTTATAATATTTAAATTTAGGCAAGATAATGATTTTTATTTTTAAGGTATTTTTTTTCCGAGTTTGTGGTGCATAATTTGTCAATATCTAGATAAAAGTAGGTATTACAATCATTCATGCGTCACGAGTATGTGTACTCTAAATTGATATCGCAGATCGTCTCGTCAAATGGAAATTCCAGAATAATATATCAAATCAAAATGCGATGCGAACATAATCTACATCTACACTAATATTATAAAGATGAAAGATTTGTATTTTTGTATGATTGTAACGAATAAACTCAAAAACTACTAGCTCGTATTCAAAAAATCTTTCACCATTACAATGCTACATTATCCCTGAGTAACATAGGCTATATTTATAACTAGAAAATATTAGGGATCCCTACTAAAACTTCAATAATGTAACCCAAGGTGTCAAAAAATTTGCCATAGAATGCTTTTCATCGCATGCGCTGCGGAAACTATTCATGATAAAACAAAAAAATGTTCTACAATAATATTAAAGAACACATACAAAAAACTTCGCGATACCATATGTCCAATTATTGTATTTATGTAACTATAACTTCTTTTTTTCATTTTATATTTTACTGTTTTATATGTTCTGCATAAAGATACATTAACTCTACCTTTATCCCTAAATGTTTAAAAAATAAATGTCCACCCGTGCTAGTTGCATATAAATAAATTAAAATAGGTATTAAAATTTTAATGATGTCTTACATAAAGTATAATGGATGTAGATTTTGTAGGTATGCATCCCAACTTAGTCGAATGGACTCGGCGTTACGTCACCACGCACTGCTCCACTGTGCCATTTGTTTAGGCTGTTTAGTTTAGTGGGACGGCTTAAGATTGGCACCCATTTAACGTCTCAGCTTTCGGCAAATATCGCGTCACGTCAATCCCACAGTTCCGATTTTTTTCGGGTTAGAAGATATTGCACATACATACAAAAATATAAGAAATTTATTAATAATCACGCCTGCCATGTGCGAATTAAATTTCTTATTTTCACACCTTTTTGTACCATATCCACAAATATTACAAGCCTATGTTACCCGAGACAATGTAAGGATTCTAACGATACCCCATACATCTAAATCGGTTCAGGCGGTTAGAAGTTATGGTGGAATAAAGAAACTCACAAACATGTATACATATTTACATACATAATAGGTTTCTTGGTATTTTTTATATAGAGATTCAAGACATTTTTTTTTATTTTCAATATGTACCTATGTGCCCTTTTGTTCTTTAACTTGTTGTCATTTTGTAGTTGCTGTAGAAATATTGGAAATTCGGATCAAAAAAATGCTACACGTAGTTTTCACAGTCCTCTCTTCATATTAACCTAACACTACCCAAAGAATTGTAAAGGGATCGAAAGGTGAGGTGAAAATCGGAGGGTCAGGACTTTATGATGGATGCATTAACACTTACCAACCAAGGTCTCAATTTTTGCTGAGTGGCCAAAGATGTGTGTGGTCTGGCGTTATCATGATGAAAGACCTTTTCTTTTAATCAATTATGGCCGTTTTTTCTCAATTTCTTGCTTGAGTCGCAGTAGTTGTTGGCAATAGAGATTCGAATCGATGATTTTGCCCGGCGGTAAAAGCTCTTAATAAACGATGCTCATTCAATACCACCATACCTACAGCAACCTTATTGCGTGTTAATCCGGGTTTCGATACAGTTTTAGATTTTTTTTGTCCATAAATCCCATGATTTCTACAGCAACGGGATTATGTCACTACCTACAAGATGGCAATAAGTTATCGAACAAAAGGGCACGTATTATATTATAGTTAAACATAATTAAAATTTAAAAAAAAAATCTTTAATCTGTATATAAAATACGAAGATACTTTTCCCCTGACCTTAATACATAGGTACATGTACCCTAAAAACATTACACTCCTTTTTTTGGGCGGTAGTGTGAAAAGATATGCTTTTACAATCTGATAAAAGAGTAACAGGAGGAGAGAAATCCAAAGAACTAATCCTTCTTGACAAAAAACCCATACCAACATTGAACTGCGATTCGTTTATATATAATGATAGCAAGTAAATTGAACAACACCTCACATTACGACAAACCGTATTGTTCAACGCGTTGTCAATAAACCGCCTGCAGCGAGCGTTAACCGCGGCGACATGCGACTACAACGAGTAGCAGGTATTGTGGTACCGCTGTCGTGACGTGCCGTGTCATTGTATATGGAACGTCCCTTAGCTCAAAGCGCGTCGCGATCTCGTTGCATTCAAACATGAAATTCTAAAGTCCGTCTGGAAGCTTCCACTATTCTGTTTTGTTACTTTTAGTTTTAATATTTCCTTCAGAGAGACAGTTAATTTTCCCTTTCTCTAATCTTATTTTTTTTTTTGTTCAAAGTTTCATACTACAAAGTTCTGTGCTAAGATAAAATTAGTCTAGAAAGATGTTGGAGAGAGAATTTTAAATTAACTCTATATTTTAGTTGTCTCGTTTTGAAGTTTTATGTCTGGCGTCTTATTTTATATTCCTGGGTGCGTAAATAAATAATATATCAAAGTTTTACTAGCTTTATCAAAGTAAATCAAATTTGTAGCACGGATGACCTAGTGTATATAGTGACTGTTGGAAGGCAAGTCAAAGATCATAAGTTCGAACCCCAAGCCACTAACTTTTCGCAATATTATGCGTAATTATCACTGGCTCAAAACGGTGATGAAACATCGTAATGCATCAGCACACCTGAGAGATGATCTCGATGGTGTGTAAAGCCATGCCAAAAGGCCTACACGTGGTTTTAAATCTCAAGGTTGCAGAACAATCAAGTTGTCCTCAACTATACGATCAACTTATAAGGCATGATAGAGTCACAATTTTTAATCCAAACTTTAAAAAAATATTAAGATGGCTTTAAAATGGCAACAGGTTGAGAGCATCACCTGTTAGATAGCTGTTATCTGCGGAGTTAATTAAACCACGCCGTCGTGAACTCATTACCATACCTTTAGCGAGATAATAGACACTCTTTAACACCTCCCTTTGAGTTTGTGAAGAGATTAGATAAAGTCTTTTGATATTTTATTTTATTTGGATAACGCCAGGATACGCATTGTAGAGACCATTTTTATGCTTTCGCGATTAGATTATTAGTTTATGAGGCGAAGTTTGTATTCAAAAACAATATTTTTTTGTGATGTTTGTGTATCCTAATGAACAGTATCCATATCCGTATTAAGCACCTTTCCGGACACACGACGTCTATAGACGTCCTAATATTTTAAGTTTTATGGATTCGTCATGTTGTCCTATAAAGTATTATGTACCTACCTGATAGGTTGTCCCAGTGACTTAAATGCGTTCCTTAATAACAAAACAATATCTTAGGTTTTCTAAGTGTTCATCTGATATGATGAATCTAAGACAATGAACAGGGATGTGGCCATTAGACTAAGAAACAAGAAATCACGGCTGCTGCTTATGAGATTGGATTCCCGGGTCGGACAAATTGTTATTTAACTCTTCGGGGTATACAAGCGTGATGGGTATATGTAGCCTATTTTAAAAAAGCTCTATAAGTATTTGTGTTCTTCAGGGCTCTATCCCTTTTGACGGGGTTTGTGGTGCGGACGCGGTCTGGTGCCGGCAGCTGGTTGGGGTACGTGTCTCGTTCGGACCCCCGGGGAGCCCTGCCTGCCTGGCTGGTCAACAGGTATGATGAGTAATTTCTTATACTTCAATTTTCAATTAAAACTGTTACGTGTAAAATTTGAATTTTGAACCTGCATCCGGATGAATTCGCAACACTAAGGCATGCCTTGTGAATTCTTCAGCCGAGGGCAGCATTTTCTTTTTATGTTGGAGCATCTCAATATATAAAATGAAGAATACTGATAACAATTGAACTGACTTGCTCCAGTCAACTATCGTAAGTGATAAACGAACTTATTTTGTTATTAAATGTAAAACTTAGTAACTTCGTGAAATAGCTTCTACTAAACTGAAATGCTAACCAATATTGGAAAAGCCAACGCCACGGCAAATATCCGGCTCTAAGAGAAAAGAAAATTGAATGAGAGTAAAATCCTGCCCCGCTTCCTTTTATTAAATTAAGGTTCTTATAAAGCCTACAACTGCTTATAGAATTAAAGTCGGTTAGTCATTCATTCAGATCTTAGGCTCGGTTGCCCTGCAACTCTAACCTTAACCGACGTGTTATTTTATTATTTTGACAGCTTGTCTATGTAAATTCTGTCAAAATGTCACAGGAACAGGTTGGTTCAGGTTCTAATTAAGCTGGTGCAATTGAGCCTTAGAGTAGGTACATAAGGAGATAGCAAGAACAGGCATACCGCTGCCATATTCCACGACGTTTGTAATATTGAGGTTTATAATACTCGTAGATTAATTCGTTAGGCCAAGATAAATAGACATTAGCACGTAGTTTAGCTCAGCTATTTCCAGATCTATCTTGCATTTGTAGCTTAACAGTCGTGTGACATTGTCAGGAATATTATTTAGCCAACGCACAGGCTAATTATTGTTTATTTATTATCTTGGCCTAAATATGTATGGTTTGTGTTTATGTTTCCAGTTTGTTTTATTGTGAATTCTCAGCAACACGAAATTATTCTGCACTTGTATGTTTTTCTATAAATGTGTGCTGTAGTTACATGATTCCCCGCGCCCCCATGTTTATGAATTTGCGCTTTCCTCACTCCATATGTATTTTCTCCGAGGTTATGTTCATAGCTTGTTTTTACCGGGTGGTGTAACTGGCTTCATATGTACATAAGATGATGCATCTGCGTAATACAACTGCGGCAACTGTCCTGTATATCAAATATACTTTAGACATGTCCAACATATCTTTGCATTTAGTCTCTCATCTAAACCCAGTGTAATAATTAAACTCAGGTGATAATTTTACCGATGCGCATACGTATGAGCATTTTACGAGCGGCGAGTCTGTGGCCTATGCACGCATAGATGAAGGAGAGGCACTGACAAATAATAAAATATAATAACATTAATATTTTTCTGTTTATAACTCAAATGAATTT
This sequence comes from Xylocampa areola, assembly GCA_935421205.1. Lineage (NCBI taxonomy): Eukaryota > Metazoa > Arthropoda > Insecta > Lepidoptera > Noctuidae > Xylocampa > Xylocampa areola. The sequence goes on from OW285207.1 coordinate 17,800,397, forward strand.
TAATTTGGCGACAAAAATAATTAATTCTGATTTATGGCACAATGTATTTAATTACAAAAATGTTGTCGTAGACGTACGTAAGTACGTAAAATGTGGAAAAATATATCGGGGTACTAAATGAGCAGACGTCGAGATGGCTTACTGGTATGAGCGCCTGGAAATTTATCCGGAAGGCGTAGGTGTGAATCCTGCTCACACCGTATTTTTATTCCACGAAAAACTTTAAAGTTGCTACTATAGATTTATAACATAAAATTATTATATTTTCATTCCTCATCGTACAGGGTAACAGCGCAACTAGCGCCTCGCCTAGTCCAACAGCTGCACGCCGCAGCTCGGCGCTACCCCGGCTGGAAGGCGCTCACCGACCTGCCCTACCACAAGCCCTGGAGACACCCTGAACAAGTCCCACCGCATAGGATCTCTTTAGCTGATGTGAGTATACAGAAGTTGTACAACGTATAGATAAACTGTGTGTGTAAACAGAACGCGCGAGTTGTGCGTTTCGATAGCGCTTGTTCAATGTTGTATTTAAGCATAGTCTAGAGAAAAGAGTAATGAGAGATAATCATTATTATCGCAGATTCTATGTATACAGGCACAGATGCATCAAAAATCATTAAGAGATACGTATATATTTTTATTAAACGTTGCCCCACACTAGTAATTTCTTCCTGTATCGTGGGTGCGTTTACAAATACATAATCTCACATGCACACACACCCAGACTCGGGACAATTATCTGTAGATTATACAAATGTTTGCTCCGTGCAGAATCGAACCTGCGACACGCGACGCAGCAGCCGGTCTCTCGACCACTGCGCCAACCGCGCCGTTCTCTAATCGCCGTCAGATTCTACCAATGAAACTGAACAACGATGACTAAGAAACACGTATATTCAGATCAATGAGAATGTTGACTATTCATACTATATCATACAATAACTTATACCGCGAGTAAGAGTACTATGACAAGAAATACTTTTTTCGTCTTATGTCTCATGTTTTAATAGGGTAATCGATTCTACTGCCCCCACATATGCAGGATAGCAAGGAAATAAATTTATTATGTTTCTTTCTTTCTTTCACATGATTCTTTAATTATGTCTCCATGATCTACTAGATATTTTTTTTTACGATACTCATATACATCATATAAGCGCCTAGTTAAATAGTAATATCTCAGGTTTTCGCGATCACTACACATTATAATAAAACAACTTTGCAGCGTTCGTGGTGACAGGAGTACTGTCCTCCTGCGACTGCGAACGCTGCAAAGGGGGCGTCCATTAATTACGTGAGGTGTTCTAGGGGGGGAGGGGATCAAGCTAAATCTTTCCAAATCTAACTAAGGGGGGAGAGGGAGTCTTAGCAAATATCACGTAATTTTTTTTGTAGCATAAAACGATGTTGACACACACGATTAAAATCGTGTACTATCATTGTAACCGGAAAAGTAAAAGTTATAAAGGTTTGATTGAGACTCATATGCCAGTGGTACGCCCGCTAATACTACTCCAGTAGGTACTAATTCCTTCAAGCTTGTAAATCATCATTTCATCACGGTCTTACCAACTCTAATTAAGACATTAATGAGATAATTAAACAAAATTTATATTTAAAAGCTTAGCTTTACTCGAAGCAACTGAGTAATGGAATTAATGTAAATAATTGAACATCATTCCAGACTGAAAGAGAGATGAAAAGAATAATTAAACTAAACAACTAATTCTCGGCTTTCTCGGCGAAAAAGGAAAAGTTTTAACGAGCCCAGAAGAGATCTGACAACTTTTGTGTCATTTGTCTTTCATTAGTGTCGACGGATAAGTGGCCATACTCGTGAAGTTACCGCACAAACTTAATTACAGAAACATGAGGGAAGCCTTTGAAAGTTCCCAAATAATTCGCAAAGTTACTTTGGGTGCCCAAATCCCTTATTATCGATTATATTGTTACTAACTTTGCCGAATTCTGTGTTTGTTTTGTAAATCTTATGGGATTTGGTCCCGAAGTTCTCTTGAATATCGAAGATTATGTACTTAAAGGGAAAGTATTTGTAGATTTAATGGATTCTATTGGTTACCTTTTTGTGAAGTGGTTTTTATTAAGTTGTACTTTACTTAAGTACTGCCCCAAATATTTTATCGAAGTTCTACTTTTTACATCAAAGGTTGCCTGGAAGAAATTGCCGTGGTGTGCGATATGAGCACCCATTGAACTATTTTTTTAGTTATAATAAAATATTTTTGTTTCCAATAAACTTCTTACACGAAATATTCTTAAAAAGATCAGTTAGCAACACGCTCGACTTGTTAGTCGTCACTGATTCTGACTTACAGACGTTGCATTATCTGGAGGTTCCTTTTTTTTTTGTTGTCAATTACCAATTTATTTTATTATTATAGACAACAAATGAAGTTATTATATTAAATGGAAAAAGAATACGGTCGCGACGAGACGTCGAGATGGTTTAGTGGTCAGAGCGCCTGGTGTATTCATCCGGGAGGCGCAGGTTCGAATCCTGTTCGCGACCGTATTCTTTTTTCCATTTAATATAATAACTTTAGAGTTCGCTAAGCATGCGTTAATGCTTTTCAAAGATTTATCTTGGACAACAAATGATTTTTATTATTATAAAGTTCAATTTTGTACTTCTCCGACCAAAAGGGTTGTTTTTCAAAAGAGTAATTATTTTATTTGTGGCTATAATCTACAAAACACTGGTAGGTCTAAAATTCTCAGGTCAGTCAAAAGCAATCAATGAAATAAGCCCACACACGAAGTAGTTGCTGTAAAACGTTGAGGGAATTTCTCTTTCATCTCCATCATCAGAGTGACTCCAGATTTATATTATGTTATTACTCTACCAACTGAGCTACCTTGTCTCGTTATTACCCATTGAAATTTTCAAGCTTCTTTGTATTTCGTCTTTAGTAGATCTGAAAATGATTGCTAGATAAATATCGCCAGGCGTCTCCTTAAGACGAATACAAAGAAGCTTGAAAATTTCAATGGGTAATAACGAGACACGGTAGCTCAGTTGGTAGAGTGATGACCCGGAATGTCAAAGGTCGCGGGTTCAAACCCCGTTCTTGTCCATTACTTTTTCAATGTTTCTTTGAAAAATTGTAATTAATATAGGCATTACATGGCCTCAACATGTATTAAAAAATATAATTATATATGATTTATAAAGGATTGGGATGTTGTTCGGCGATTTACAACTGTAAAGTGGCAACGCTGAGTTTAGTAGATCTGAAAATAATTGCTAGATAAATATCGCCGGGCGTCTCCTTAAGACGAATACAAAGAAGCTTGAAAATTTCAATGGGTAATAACGAGACAAGGTAGCTCAGTTGGTAGAGTGATGACCCGGAACGTCAAAGGTTCGAACCCCGTTCTTGTCCATTACTTTTTCAATGTTTATTTGAAAAATAGTAATTAATGTATGCATAGTTTCAACAGAATCGGTTTACATGTGAACAATAAAAATAAACTTGAAACTCTCCTCTATTTTTTATGGTATATGAGGCATACGAGTAGGCGGATCGCCTGATGGTTAGCGATTACCGCCGCCCATGGACACCCGCAACCCCAGAGGAGCCTTTTAAAAGGATTGGACCTCCGGTACCCTCACTCACTCGGCGAAACACAATGCAAGCGTTGTTTCACGCCTTTTTTCTGTGAGGCCGTGGTATCACTCCGGTCGAGCCGGCCCATTCGTGCCGAAGTACCCCCACGGTTAAATCTCTATCCAATAAAAAGAAAAACAATCGTCAAAATCGGACTACTTTGTGAAAACTCATGCGTGGTCACAAATAAAATATTAAAAAAATAATTACGCGTCGAATTGAGAAACTCCTCCTTTTTTGTTCGTCGGTAAAAAATAATTGTCCCAGTGTGGAATTAAATTCTTAGACATATTTATTGTCACCTTCTTTACCTCACCTTAATCAAAAACTGTTCTTAAAATAATGAACTTAGGGTACATTTTTAATTCTTTATAGACGATCAAAAAAGTTGCCAGCTTTCAATTTTGTAGACGTAGACTTATTAAAGTATTTTCTGTTTTAAATATTTAATTTTAAACTAGTTATCTATTTGTGATTTGTCCTGCTCTAAATGTATCAGAATTGTTAATGTTATCTTAAATTTGTAATTTATCAAAAATACTGTTTCTACAGGTTGAAAATTTTATATGTAATGTCTATAATTATTAATCTTTTTCTTCTTTACTGTGTGCCCATTTGAGGGGAATAAAAGCTTTTTCTTTCTTCTTTCTTTCTTCTTCTTCTATCAGTTTCAATTTAAAAATGTTCTTTAATTAGATTGATGTAAGGTTGATTTTTACCAAACGTTTGTACCTACTTTTTATACATCAAAGTACCAATGTATAAAACCTTTTCACAGAGGGATTGTTTGCGACTAGATTTTATACCTTAAGTATATTCGACCACGATATAGCTTTAACATATTTGACAAAAACTTCCAGTAAATTAAAATGTCAATAAGGTTGACAGTATCTGACTGACACTTTGATTTTGTAAGCGAAAATAGACCTTATGATATTATGATGTGCAAACGAAATTCAGCATTAGGGTGGTAAAGCAATTGTATGGTCGACTATACATAAACAAGTGTAGTTACTTTCAGTATGTTGTTCACAATAATTTCGTGACCGCAACACATTATGTACCGTGAATTTATTATTATGCAAATGTAGACATTCCGCCATAAAATTATAGTCACCTTTCATAATATCAGTGCCTTTCACACTTTTAATGTTTTTTTGGTGTTAGCATTATAATTAGCAATTGGTAGTTTGTTTGTACTCAAAGAAGGCTACACGAATAAAAGATAACATCATTCGTATTCTATGGTTGACATGACTGAATATAAACAAAAAAATTTTTTTTTTATATAAAATGAAATTTGAATTAGCTTTCGTAAATGTGAGTATAAAGTGAATAGTAAACTCTCATATGTTCTCTACATTTTTTATTTTCAGCAGCGGCTACAATAATCTATATCAATCTATATTAATAAAATATAAGTTTTGGTCTGTGATAACAAAATAAACTAAAACTGCTAGTTATACGATACCTAACCATAAAGGACCGTTTTTGGATTTTTTGTCCGTCTGTCACAAATAGGCACCGAAACGGCTCAATGGATTAAAATATTTTATTTTTTTGTGAATAATAACAATTATTTAAATTTTCGTGTATATTTTATTTCCATATCTTGCAGGGTTCAGAAGATAATAATAGAATTTTGTGTAAAACTATTACTGCTGCCTTCTAGCAGGTTAAAATTGACATTTGTGCAAGTCTTGCGTGAACGAAGTCGCGAGCTCAGCTCGTACCTTATAATTTTTTATTGAACCCATAGATTTTAATGATTTTCTTTTTCTACTTCCAGTGCATAGACCCCGACGCTCCACCACCGCCCGTAGAACCAAAACCAGACACATCCAAAGGCAGACTGGAAGTGCCACACCCCAGAGAGATCGAGAGCCACAGCGTAGAAGATCTCGGTGACATATCCTCAGAGTTCAGCGTTGAAGTAGAAGAAGACACGCTAGACCACACCCAAGACCCCACGAAAAAGAAAGGGAAGTTCTATAAACTTGTTAAATCTATGAAGAATAGGAGGAAAAGTGTGCAAGTGGCTAAGAGTGCTGATAACCTTGCCGATAAGCCTTTGGAGGAACGGCATGAGAAGAAGAAAGGCTTCAAGTTCCATAGAAGGTTTAGCCTCAGTCGGGGACGGGAGGATTGAGCTTATACGCGTTGTGAATTAGAGAGTATGGATTCATGAGGGATTATCGTGAATTAGATCTGAGTTTCTTTGGAGTTAGTTTTTCTGTCAGAAGCTAGATGCTTTTTTCTCTGAACTGATCAGAATCAGATTGCGCTATATGACAGATATTAACTAAAAAACTAAAAAAAGAATGAGATATAGCGCTTTCGAAGATTGATTATCTATTATCTGTTCAGTTCACGAATACGCGCCCTACTCCTTGTCTAAATCGTTGCTGATAGTTCAATTCACGAAGACGCAACCCACTTTTTCGGGATTATCTCTGACAACTCGCACAAAATATAGGGCGCGATTTTGTGGATTGAATTAGTAGCGACTTCGACGAAGAGTGGGGCGCGTTTTTATTTCTTGAACAGACTGTCCTTCTGGTTGCTTCCTGTTCTGTCAAGTTTACTTTAATATTTATAACTATAATTTGGACGTGAAGTAGGTAGAACTTAATCTACAGAATATTGAAGTCTTTGGTCTATGTATACGGGACGCATAAAATATATAGATACATATCTTGAAGCGCACATAGTGAAAAAGAAATGTTTATATATGTATTTGTCAGAGACGAATCTATCATGACTGTCTTTTTAATCTCGACATTTTATTAACAAAAATATTTTATTAGTCGAGTTTTATCGTAAATGGCGCAAGAAATTGAAAGTAATGGTGTTGGTTGGAGCCATAATTATCTTTGTTTTGAAACTTAAAGTATTGAGGCGCTAACCGTGCTATTGTTTTCTACTTAGGACCCCTATTCTGGTCAAGATTTCAAGATAATATATTCCTGTCACCGTGAGTATGGTATTGTTCAATAAACGAAATCGCGCCCCACTCTCTGTTTCTACTAATAGACGCTCTATATTTAGTGGGAATAGGGCGCGTTTTCTAGAATTGTACAGTCGCGTTCATTCGATAGTGTTCAACTATAATAAAGTAAAGAGAGAGATGCTTACGTTATCATGTTTTGTATAAATTGTAATGTAAGTCGTTGCTGTAGCTGTTATTGTATAACTTTAAGTCTAGTTTGTATTAAGACTTCTCAGGTTTTTATGAAAATGTGTAAAATTGCATTGTATTGTCATGAATAAAGCGTACACCAAGCGAAATCCAAAAACGTTTTCTTCGAAATTAAAAGGTAAGGTCTCAAACTCTTTTCAATTTTATGTTGCCCTCACATCTCAAGCTGTCTCGGTCACGATTTTATGTCAAATACAAATAAATGTTTAAGATGAAGTCATAGATTAAATAATATGACGATATGAAATTAAAATGAGTAATTGTCATTTATGTATTAACTGAAAAATTAAAGTTATGTCTAAAATTTGTTGTTTTGGTCATGTGGAATGTAAAATGGGTCTATCGTTTTCTAATGCTGCTACAGCAAGAGTCACCAGAAGCTACTAACTGCGCACTTTAAATGTTTGAATAAAACCTGCAAGTTTTTTTTCAACTGGTTTAATTGCCGGATAAATATATAAATATTTTTTCACTGACATCAGTTTTATGAATACAAGCATTTTGTTTTGTACAAATATCATGGGATACAATTATAAAATTAGATCCACAAACGTCTGATGGCCTATATTTCGTTAGTAGTGCAGTTTCTTTAGAAGAATCCACATTTGAAATTTCTGCAGTGGACGTGCTGAAAAAATAAAACATCTTACAAAATATCAACATTTATGCTCGAAGACGATTATTTGTGTGTGTATTGAATTTAATCGATATTACAAAAGAGAACACTCTTGAATTCTGTTTAGTGTTAACAGTTTTTGTACGCGATTGTACAGGGGTATTTACTTAATTACTTATTTAATTACGTATACTGTCATCGACATCACATTTCACAGTAATCTAATGAAAAAAAAAGCTGTTTTTTTTATGGATTTCTATATGTATAAACTTAAAAAAAAAGTTGTTATTGCGTTAACTTAAATTCACATAACTAGATACCCACCCCCATATCTTCTCTGAAAAAAAAAGTGTAAATTGTATAGTGAATTTGTATATCTAATTGTATTTTTAATGCTATTGTCTAATGATTGTGAAAATACCTTCTATCTTAATATAAAACTTTTATGCCTTTGAAAATAATCTCTCTGTCGGATTACGTCTTAAATTTTAATTGATGGTTTATGCTAGAGCGAGCCGTGCTCGAGACGTGCCACTTGCGTACGGTTGAGCTCAGGGGCGTACACTTGGCGAGACCTATGTCGAGCACTGGACTGCTACACGCTGATGATGATGATGAGTCTTGGACGTAACGCGGTCGCTGTATGGTGTAGCATGAACTGCTTGGTATAAAAGGTTCCTACTGATTTCAATCCGTGGGTCAACCGTGATCCGTGCTTTGCATTAGGTCGGCCTCAGCTCACCCTCATCTCGGACTTGGCTCTTACCCGGCTCGGTCTGGCATAAATCATCCCTTATTCCTTAACACGCATTCAGGATCTAAAATGACATTTCATGATTATATTTGCCATGCCAAAAAGACATAAAAATGTACATAATAGTTAAAAAGTTCACCACAATTTCCAGTTAAAATGACAAGCAGTTAAAATCACGTTCGTACATAAAACAGATCTGTACAAAAAGTCAATAATATAGTATCACAATAGATTTTTTTCATTACAATCGAGAGAATTCCGCCTGTGTATGAAAAAGATTAGCAATAACACAATAGATGAGTTTTTTTCTTACATTTCGTTTAGTTTTTGTTCAGTCAAGTTCAAGGTAAATGTGGTTTTAGATAATCGAAAGAAAATGTATCATTATTTACTTTGACAACGCGTTTTTTCCATAAGTCCAGTAATTTTAAAACGAAATAAATAAATGCTCGATTTAAGTTAATTCATATCGTTCATTTATGAGACAAACAGTGGCCCTTTTTCAGATATCTATCATGGAAATAATAGTTAAAATATATAATGATTAATAAAGTTGCTTCTAATATACCTAATTAATTCATGCTGTAAAGTGTAAACCGAACCGTTGAAATCTACAAATTGTGTCTAAAAGTTGATAATGTCATGATTACCTATTTACTGAAATCAGTTTTTTTAATACAGGCTTTACTGGTTTATACAAATATAATTGGATTATAATAATATTCAATATTCAGCTTTTCTTTCTTTTATAGATGAGATACCCAGAAATTTTCATGTAAAGACACGTGTTTTTTTTTTTAAAGTTCATTTTCATAAGTACACAGTGGAGTCAAATATTCAGTAGAAAACTATTTAAGTTTAACACGACCCTCAGGGACGCACATAAATTTTTTATTCTCCTTATAATAAGACATTAGACATTCTCCTTATGCTAATTAATGAAATATCTTGTTAAGGAGATAAAATATTGTTCCTATTTAAGTTGCTCTTCTGTTCTCTTATGTGCAAATTTATTAGGTAATTTCCTTTGAAAGCGTTAATATATGAGTCAAATGCATTCACTTAAGCCAAGAATTAAATGGATATAACAAATTATTTGTAATTAACATAGTACTAGGAAGACGAAAACTGCTCCTTGAACGGCGAATATTAAGAAAAATATAATGTTGTTGTATAAATTTGAATGGGCTTAGATGAATCCTTATCACGTACACATTGACCCCTTAAAAGGAAATTACCTAATAAATTAGGACCTTATACAACGTTTTTTTTTATTAATTTCAAAGAGGATCAGTTCAGTCAATAGCCACTCAATATTAAAACAATTAGATATGTCGCTAGTATCACATCACATTCAAGAGTACGAAGTATTATGAAATGAAATAATATTCAATTCCAATCGATTTATCAGGAGTTAGTCTGCTGATAATTTATCTTGTTACTGTCCATTGTGTCTATAAATCATGTGTATAATTCCGCTTGGCTGTTAATGTATAACTATGTATAACAAGTCGCTGTAACATGTTTGTATACCTTTTAAAGTATAAGTATCCTTCGTACCTACTGTCTCATACGTTTATGATGCGTGCCTTCAATCTTTTATCTTTGTAATTCTAATGTATCTTTACAAATAGATACAATTTTCACTTAAAAAAGAAAAACTTAACATGGCATGAAAATGCAATGAAAGGGTGAAAAATTTACAAGTATTTTATATGCCATATATAATTATATTTTTAATACATGTTGAGGCCATGTAATGCCTATATTAATTTCTATTTTTCAAAGAAACATTGAAAAATTAATAGACAAGAACGGGGCTTGAACCCGCGACCTTTGACGTTCCGTGTCATCACTCTACCAACTGAGCTACCTTGTCGTGTTCAAACCTATTGAATTTTCAATCCTCTTTGTATACGTCTTAAGGAGACGCCTGGTGATATTTATCTAGTAATCATTACAGATTTACTAAACTCGGCGTTACCACTTTACAGTTGTAAATCGCCGAACAACATCCCAATCCTTTATAAATCATATATAATTATATTTTAATACATGTTGAGGCCATGTAATGCCTATATTAATTTCTATTTTTCAAAGAAACATTGAAAAAATAATAGACAAGCACGGGGCTTGAACCCGCGACCTTTGACGTTCCGTGTCATCACTCTACCAACTGAGCTACCTTGTCGTGTTCAAACCTATTGAATTTTCAATCCTCTTTGTATACGTCTTAAGGAGACGCCTGGTGATATTTATCTAGTAATCATTACAGATTTACTAAACTCAGCGTTGCAATGTTGTAATGCCTATATTAATTTCTATTTTTCAAAGAAACATTGCAACGCTGAGTTTAGTAAATCTGTAATGATTACTAGATAAATATCACCAGGCGTCTCCTTAAGACGTATACAAAGAGGATTGAAAATTCAATAGGTTTGAACACGACAAGGTAGCTCAGTTGGTAGAGTGATGACACGGAACGTCAAAGGTCGCGGGTTCAAGCCCCGTTCTTGTCTATTATTTTTTCAATGTTTCTTTGAAAAATAGGAATTATTTTATATGCTTTTACATAACTATATATTTTTTTTCTGATGAAAAACATAAATACATACATATAGTCACGCCTCTTCAGTTTAGCAGAGACTATCGATTTCCATTTTCTACAATTCCTCTTTCGCTTCATCAATGTTCATTAAAGCTGTTGCTTCGCTCATTAGCAGACACAATAGATTTTAGTGTTACAACGTATAATTCTGTACGTGGCTGAGCCGAAAGGTCCTGAACTTTAATAAAAGTATTTATTATAACAAAATATACTTATTTATACTTTATGCACATAAAGGTACAAAGGCGGTCTCAATGCCATAGGCATTTTCTGCCACACAACCTTAGGGTGATGCAGAGACAAAGCAAAAATCTTACCAAACGTTAGTGGCAATTTGGTGGCAATCTGAAAACTATCCAGATTCCAGAGAGTAGAATTGTACCTACAAACAAGTTTTAAAATAACGAAGCTGTTACCAGGATTGGAAATTAGTGTTAGGTACAATTGACAACATTTCATTTTTTTTACATGCTTATTTTATTACAGTAAATGAAACTAGTTTGAAAATAAAGGTACCCATATTTTTTCTTTTTTCGAGATTTGGACATTTTCATATAAAAAAACCATTTTGAAATGAATCTTATTCTAAAAAGACGTAAGCGCCAAATGACGTCATTTATACGGCTGAATGACTTTATGTCTTTGCTTCAATTCAGACCTCTATAAAAATTGCAACTTGACAAATTTGTCAAAGTTGTCAATCTGGCGTCATCAGATTGTTTGATATTTCTTAATTCGAATTTACTAAACTTGCCTTTATCTCAGTTTCTTAATTCATTATTCATTATGAAAGTTTCTGAGGGATATCAAGTTGCCGACAGTAGGAACTTGCCGAAAGTAGATTATATAATGCTACTGGAGTACATGCATGAAACTGACTGTTACAATACTGCAGAAACACGTAGTGCTAAAGCATTACTAGCATCACGGGAAGCGTATGTAGACACAGCAGTGGGATATGTACAAGTCAAGCGAGAAGGAAACTTGTGCACCGTCCAAAGTAGAGTTACACCCGAACATAAAGTCAAAGCGAAGTTATATCTAGTTGCAGCTGTAATCGATGAATCTGTCGAAAAGATTATAACGGTGGAATGCAACGACTGCGCAGCTTCTGCAGGTGGATGTAAACACGCGATCTGCTTTGCTATTTGGCTCATAAAACGGTCAGATGAACCTTCAGTCACATCGACGATATGTTACTGGAATAAACCAAAGCTTGCTGGTGCGATAGGTAACCAGAAGTTCGTCTTGGCAAAAAATATTGGAAAACTGAAAAGGGCCCCAGAAAATATTATCATGAATATTAATTTATCTATGTTTTACAAAGAATGTAAGGAACGTAAAATGACAACAGGAATGATTTTAAATTACTGTGGGGAGCATTTGCCCACATTAAATGACTTCAGTGTTTTTAATTTAGTGCTAAATTTTGTAAAGCATGTGAATGATCATAGTTACAACAATTATAAATCTTTTTCACAAGACATAATTACCACGGATGTGATCAACACTATTGCTGAAGCTACAAAAGAACAAGCTGCTTCAAGGCTGTGGCATTCTATGCGTCAAGGGAGAGTAACAGGGTCTAGGATCTATGAAGCTATTCACTGCAAAACTCAAGATGGTGCTTTGGTGCAAAGTATTTTAGGTGGATACAAGGTGCCAGAGACATTAGCCATAAAAAGAGGCAAGGCATTGGAAAAAAGAGTGCTTAAGGAGTTGGAAAAAGACTTTGGTGCCATTGATTGTACAGGCTTAATATTAATATCCTCCATTATTGGGGTGTCACCTGATGGAATTAGTAAGGATTTTGTCTTCGAAATTAAATGTCCTTTCAGTGACAAAACAATGAAAAATTATGTTAAAGACGGTAAGCTGCAAGAAAAATATAAAGCCCAAATAATGGTGCAAATGTATGCTGCAAAAAAATCAAAAGGAATATTTTGTGTTGCCGATCCTAGTTTTGAACAGACAAAACTCATACATAAGTACTGGGTGGAATATGATAATATGTATGTTAAAGAATTGTTAGATGCTTCTGAAGAATTTTGGCAACAATTTATTTATAAAAACATTTTAGAAAGTGTAAAATAAAACAATTATCAGTATTTTTAAATCTTTTATTCATTTTTAATAATGGAATTATGTAAGTTTATTAATCCACATGCCACAATAACCACCTCATCTGTATGTTGAATTAATTTATTATTGATCACCGAGTGTGGTTTCAAAAACTGGAAAAGCCTTACTCTTCTAATGACTCTTTCAACATGGATACGCAGACTGGCAATGACCTTACTTTGGATTGCTTCTTGTTTTGTCATTTTTGTGTCTTTAGAAACACTTGGTGGACGAAGTAGTTTAATGTTTTTTTTATTTAGCAATGTATCTACATGCTTAAATCCCCTATCTGCCAATATAGTACAGTTAGGTGGCAGCACATCTAGAAAGCCACTGCTTTCCACAATATTAGCATCCGATATACGCCCACCAAATCCAGGAGATATAAAATTAATAAACCCATCAGGAGTTGTGGCCAGCAAGTACTTTAATGTGTTAGCAGTTTTGTACTGCGACCATGTAAGAGCCTGGTTTATAGGATTAGATGGTTTTTCTATTTCTATTTCAAAACAATCTATAATACAAAATACATTTGAGTAATCCTTATTTGTTTTGAAAGTGGATGGCAAATTTCTTTTGACATCAAAAACATTGGGAGAAAAAATTAATTGTTTGAAAAAACTATGTAAAGTACACAATGTCCTGAAAAATATACGCCATAAAGTGGTTAATGAAACCTCAAACATATCAGATATCTGGTAAAAAGGAGCATTATTTTTAATTTTATACAATGTGACTATTATATTGAAAGATTTTAATTTTAAATTGGTTTCCAAATAGTTAATCAACCAATAATAATTCTTTGGTAAACCTATGTAACTTTGTGGCTTTTTTTTAATAAGATTGAGCATAAAGCTTCTGCCCAGGATTAATGTTTTTGAATGGATTTCAGATGAAACTTCTGACATGTCAGCAGAGGTGGTACTTCCTTGTGTTGAGGGTAATGTTTCTTCTATAAATTTAGTTTCTGCCATCATAATGTCTTCTTCAATTAATGGCCTCTTTGTCTTATTTTGAGAAATTGAACAATAAGTTGTTCTATCTGCTGTTTTTGGCTTTACTTGTACTCCTTTGTGGGATTTTGAAATTATGTGTAATGTTGAAGATGTGCTGGGTCTAGACGGAATGTCTTGTTCAAAATGACGTGGAGGTGGTGTCATGCTAAGAGACTGCGGTAGCCGTGACTTTAACTTAGGCCGCCCTTTCATCGTCATCCAATACCGGTAGTTCTCCACATCCTCCTCCAACTAAAAGTAAAAATTTAGAGATTACTTTTATTATTCATCTAGAGGTAGACAATACATCCAAATTAAATATGTGACATTTATATTTTAATATTGTTATCAAAAGTAGGTTATAGCTAGAGATGAGACGACTAGCCCACAAGCCGACTAGTTGATTGCAAAAAGACTAACAAATATTCCATCATTATCAGACATTCGATGGATTTCAGTTGGCATCAGCTAGTTGATGAATAATAAAATATGTGGTTCACAATGACAAGCCAAGTGCAGCTCATGAACTGCACTCTTACTACTAGTTAAGAATGTATAAGTATTATTTATGTTACAAACCTTGTGGTTCTAAAATAAATAATAAAAAATAGGTTACAGACATTCTTGTTTATTGTAGTTTGTTTGGTCAGCGGGTCGTCTTAGTTTTTATTTTCCTATATTTCGATACCAAAAGACTTTAAGGCTACTTCTAGAACAACTGATTTTTTGTATAGAATAATGAATAAAGAGGCGACTATAGTCAGCGCTTTTACCGATTAGTTGCTGACTAGTCGCCGACATGTTGTAATGCCTATATTAATTTCTATTTTTCAAAGAAACATTGCAACGCTGAGTTTAGTAAATCTGTAATGATTACTAGATAAATATCACCAGGCGTCTCCTTAAGACGTATACAAAGAGGATTGAAAATTCAATAGGTTTGAACACGACAAGGTAGCTCAGTTGGTAGAGTGATGACACGGAACGTCAAAGGTCGCGGGTTCAAGCCCCGTTCTTGTCTATTATTTTTTCAATGTTTCTTTGAAAAATAGGAATTATTTTATATGCTCTTACATAACTATATATTTTTTTTCTGATGAAAAACATAAATACATACATATAGTCACGCCTCTTCAGTTTAGCAGAGACTATCGATTTCCATTTTCTACAATTCCTCTTTCGCTTCATCAATGTTCATTAAAGCTGTTGCTTCGCTCATTAGCAGACACAATAGATTTTAGTGTTACAACGTATAATTCTGTACGTGGCTGAGCCGAAAGGTCCTGAACTTTAATAAAAGTATTTATTATAACAAAATATACTTATTTATACTTTATGCACATAAAGGTACAAAGGCGGTCTCAATGCCATAGGCATTTTCTGCCACACAACCTTAGGGTGATGCAGAGACAAAGCAAAAATCTTACCAAACGTTAGTGGCAATTTGGTGGCAATCTGAAAACTATCCAGATTCCAGAGAGTAGAATTGTACCTACAAACAAGTTTTAAAATAACGAAGCTGTTACCAGGATTGGAAATTAGTGTTAGGTACAATTGACAACATTTCATTTTTTTTACATGCTTATTTTATTACAGTAAATGAAACTAGTTTGAAAATAAAGGTACCCATATTTTTTCTTTTTTCGAGATTTGGACATTTTCATATAAAAAAACCATTTTGAAATGAATCTTATTCTAAAAAGACGTAAGCGCCAAATGACGTCATTTATACGGCTGAATGACTTTATGTCTTTGCTTCAATTCAGACCTCTATAAAAATTGCAACTTGACAAATTTGTCAAAGTTGTCAATCTGGCGTCATCAGATTGTTTGATATTTCTTAATTCGAATTTACTAAACTTGCCTTTATCTCAGTTTCTTAATTCATTATTCATTATGAAAGTTTCTGAGGGATATCAAGTTGCCGACAGTAGGAACTTGCCGAAAGTAGATTATATAATGCTACTGGAGTACATGCATGAAACTGACTGTTACAATACTGCAGAAACACGTAGTGCTAAAGCATTACTAGCATCACGGGAAGCGTATGTAGACACAGCAGTGGGATATGTACAAGTCAAGCGAGAAGGAAACTTGTGCACCGTCCAAAGTAGAGTTACACCCGAACATAAAGTCAAAGCGAAGTTATATCTAGTTGCAGCTGTAATCGATGAATCTGTCGAAAAGATTATAACGGTGGAATGCAACGACTGCGCAGCTTCTGCAGGTGGATGTAAACACGCGATCTGCTTTGCTATTTGGCTCATAAAACGGTCAGATGAACCTTCAGTCACATCGACGATATGTTACTGGAATAAACCAAAGCTTGCTGGTGCGATAGGTAACCAGAAGTTCGTCTTGGCAAAAAATATTGGAAAACTGAAAAGGGCCCCAGAAAATATTATCATGAATATTAATTTATCTATGTTTTACAAAGAATGTAAGGAACGTAAAATGACAACAGGAATGATTTTAAATTACTGTGGGGAGCATTTGCCCACATTAAATGACTTCAGTGTTTTTAATTTAGTGCTAAATTTTGTAAAGCATGTGAATGATCATAGTTACAACAATTATAAATCTTTTTCACAAGACATAATTACCACGGATGTGATCAACACTATTGCTGAAGCTACAAAAGAACAAGCTGCTTCAAGGCTGTGGCATTCTATGCGTCAAGGGAGAGTAACAGGGTCTAGGATCTATGAAGCTATTCACTGCAAAACTCAAGATGGTGCTTTGGTGCAAAGTATTTTAGGTGGATACAAGGTGCCAGAGACATTAGCCATAAAAAGAGGCAAGGCATTGGAAAAAAGAGTGCTTAAGGAGTTGGAAAAAGACTTTGGTGCCATTGATTGTACAGGCTTAATATTAATATCCTCCATTATTGGGGTGTCACCTGATGGAATTAGTAAGGATTTTGTCTTCGAAATTAAATGTCCTTTCAGTGACAAAACAATGAAAAATTATGTTAAAGACGGTAAGCTGCAAGAAAAATATAAAGCCCAAATAATGGTGCAAATGTATGCTGCAAAAAAATCAAAAGGAATATTTTGTGTTGCCGATCCTAGTTTTGAACAGACAAAACTCATACATAAGTACTGGGTGGAATATGATAATATGTATGTTAAAGAATTGTTAGATGCTTCTGAAGAATTTTGGCAACAATTTATTTATAAAAACATTTTAGAAAGTGTAAAATAAAACAATTATCAGTATTTTTAAATCTTTTATTCATTTTTAATAATGGAATTATGTAAGTTTATTAATCCACATGCCACAATAACCACCTCATCTGTATGTTGAATTAATTTATTATTGATCACCGAGTGTGGTTTCAAAAACTGGAAAAGCCTTACTCTTCTAATGACTCTTTCAACATGGATACGCAGACTGGCAATGACCTTACTTTGGATTGCTTCTTGTTTTGTCATTTTTGTGTCTTTAGAAACACTTGGTGGACGAAGTAGTTTAATGTTTTTTTTATTTAGCAATGTATCTACATGCTTAAATCCCCTATCTGCCAATATAGTACAGTTAGGTGGCAGCACATCTAGAAAGCCACTGCTTTCCACAATATTAGCATCCGATATACGCCCACCAAATCCAGGAGATATAAAATTAATAAACCCATCAGGAGTTGTGGCCAGCAAGTACTTTAATGTGTTAGCAGTTTTGTACTGCGACCATGTAAGAGCCTGGTTTATAGGATTAGATGGTTTTTCTATTTCTATTTCAAAACAATCTATAATACAAAATACATTTGAGTAATCCTTATTTGTTTTGAAAGTGGATGGCAAATTTCTTTTGACATCAAAAACATTGGGAGAAAAAATTAATTGTTTGAAAAAACTATGTAAAGTACACAATGTCCTGAAAAATATACGCCATAAAGTGGTTAATGAAACCTCAAACATATCAGATATCTGGTAAAAAGGAGCATTATTTTTAATTTTATACAATGTGACTATTATATTGAAAGATTTTAATTTTAAATTGGTTTCCAAATAGTTAATCAACCAATAATAATTCTTTGGTAAACCTATGTAACTTTGTGGCTTTTTTTTAATAAGATTGAGCATAAAGCTTCTGCCCAGGATTAATGTTTTTGAATGGATTTCAGATGAAACTTCTGACATGTCAGCAGAGGTGGTACTTCCTTGTGTTGAGGGTAATGTTTCTTCTATAAATTTAGTTTCTGCCATCATAATGTCTTCTTCAATTAATGGCCTCTTTGTCTTATTTTGAGAAATTGAACAATAAGTTGTTCTATCTGCTGTTTTTGGCTTTACTTGTACTCCTTTGTGGGATTTTGAAATTATGTGTAATGTTGAAGATGTGCTGGGTCTAGACGGAATGTCTTGTTCAAAATGACGTGGAGGTGGTGTCATGCTAAGAGACTGCGGTAGCCGTGACTTTAACTTAGGCCGCCCTTTCATCGTCATCCAATACCGGTAGTTCTCCACATCCTCCTCCAACTAAAAGTAAAAATTTAGAGATTACTTTTATTATTCATCTAGAGGTAGACAATACATCCAAATTAAATATGTGACATTTATATTTTAATATTGTTATCAAAAGTAGGTTATAGCTAGAGATGAGACGACTAGCCCACAAGCCGACTAGTTGATTGCAAAAAGACTAACAAATATTCCATCATTATCAGACATTCGATGGATTTCAGTTGGCATCAGCTAGTTGATGAATAATAAAATATGTGGTTCACAATGACAAGCCAAGTGCAGCTCATGAACTGCACTCTTACTACTAGTTAAGAATGTATAAGTATTATTTATGTTACAAACCTTGTGGTTCTAAAATAAATAATAAAAAATAGGTTACAGACATTCTTGTTTATTGTAGTTTGTTTGGTCAGCGGGTCGTCTTAGTTTTTATTTTCCTATATTTCGATACCAAAAGACTTTAAGGCTACTTCTAGAACAACTGATTTTTTGTATAGAATAATGAATAAAGAGGCGACTATAGTCAGCGCTTTTACCGATTAGTTGCTGACTAGTCGCCGACTATAAATATTGCCGGGTGGTCGGTACGTCTCTTTTACTTATAAAATTAACAAAGGCTTATAATTTGGTATGTGTAATATGGGTAATAGTAAATATTAATATTAACTTACATTAAGATGATCTTCACATATATATAGAACGCGTTTAGGGCATGGTATACCCACTGCATCGCACCAGATTTGTTTTGTGGAGCTAGGCACCGCAAAAAAATGTTTCTGGCTATCACTAGAATTGTTTTTGCAGGGTGGTACAAAACAGTATTTAAAATCCTTCTTTGGCGTGTACTCTTCTTTATCTGGATTCATTTTTAACTAATCGCAGATGATTTTATTATATAACAACAACGTAACACAGTCGATCGAATATATTCAGAAGACTGAAGAATTTTAATATTTATAATAGGTTATGTTTATATGTCATTTGAAAAATGACATTGACGTAACAAGACATTCTTTAACTGTAATTTAATAGGCAATGATAACTACCTCATCAGCCGTATATATGACGTCATCGAACGTTTTTAGAGTTTTATTTTTTTTCTTCGAAATTAAGCATTAAAAAAATTATATATATATATATTCGGAATCTGGATAAGAAAATAAAGAAATAGTATTTTTATTTTGGGGTGTTAATAATTTTGAAATGTTGTGCCGTAATATTTTGTAAGGGGTATTCAGAATGCAATAAAACACCAGGTTTTTTTCCCATTATTCAAGTACGTACTCGTATCTCAAGTAATGTCAAGTGTACATGTAAGTACAATAAAACATGAGGCTTTTTTTACACCTACCCTCTTATTCTAACTATGCTTTAAATCTCTTTTAGTTAAAATGACTCACCATGACAATGAAATTTTACCGGCCAGAAGCACGAAAAGGCGCCATCGGTTTATGGTTGATATACCAAAAACCCGAACGAAGCGCTTGGATTCCACGTTCATTATAAGAACCGCGAAACAGTGGAATGCGCTCCCGGAGTGGGTCTTCCCCGATAGGTATAATCTGGGTGTCTTCAAGGCGCGACTGAATCGGTTTCTTCTAGGCAAGCGTGCTCCATCGTAGATCGCATTATCACTTAACATGAGGCGAGATGGCGGTCAAACGCAAGCCTATAAATAACAAAAAAAAAAGTGAACGAGAAGTGTGTAACAAATAAAAATAAAATAAAAAAGCGTTTTAATTACTTCAGGTAAATAAAGACCCTTCGTGTTTCGAAATAAAGTGAAAATTGATATCTATTTTTATGTTTTTGCAAAATGGATTGATTGCAATCTATTGGGCAAAAGCTCTTTATATTGTTAATGTAATTTCTTCAAATGTAATCACTAGATTAAGTGTGATGTATGATTTCTACGTTCTATGCTGTACATGTATTTTAAGTGCTCAATTTTATGTAGTGGACTTGTTCTTCAATACCTATATGATGTTTAGTTTGATAGTGAATGCAAAACTAACCAGAGCAAGACTAATATGAAGATAGTAGGAAGTTAATCAAATTATTTTTTAAATTATTAATTATCTACCAGGGGCGAAGTCCATGAGTATGCGAGGCCCTGGGCTAATACTTCTTGGGGGCCTGCCTTTTAATGTGTGGAAAATCCAATATTATACGTTGAGCCGGAGTCATACCGACTAAAACCACACAATTAATAATATTGTCCATAGTCTTGAAGACTATGGACAATATTATTAATTGTGGAGGCCTTTTATATCCACGGGGCACTGAGCTGCAGCCCAAAAAGTGCTTATATAGATCCGCCCCTGATATCTATTTATTGCTGTCGTGGTGGCGGAGTGGTTAGGGGCCCGCCTCCTGAGTTCAAAACTACTTTTGTTGGTTAATCTGAGACATTACAAATATACAGTGAAGTAAAACATCACGAAGAAACCTTTACTTGGTTTGAAATCGCCAACCTGCAGTGAGATAGCGCGGTGATCAATGCTAGTGCCTTCTCTGTTTGAGAAGAGGATGGTTAAGAATCGGTCTATAAAATTTTCCTAAAAAGTGATAGCTATAATGCGTGGCTAAAATGCCTCTAAAATATATCTTCATTTTTTTCAATAAATTAAAGAGACAGGTTTAATAGGTTCTATGACGCAGAATATCTGTTTTATATAAATAAGTAAATACAGGGGTCAATTGATTTTCGATTAACATTTTAATTCTCTTCTACTAATGCCATTGATAATAGAGCCGCTACCTATATCAAAATTAAATTCTCTATTAACATAAAACATTACTTATAATATTTATAAAGTTTAAATTGTTACATTAAGTGAAGAAGTGGTTAGATTTTTTTTTTATTTGTAAACTCTGTCTTTTAGTCATTTATCTATGACAAAAATTTTCACCGTTAATTTTATATACTTCACTTAAGCAAGATGAGTATACATATAGGTAGATATTGCGAGTAAACCGGCAAGACGCAGCAAGAAAAAAAAAAGAATGGATCTGCTAATTTCACGTGATATTAACGGTATTTTTTTTGTTTGGAGCAATATTCTTCTAAACTTAACAATTGAATAGAAACCCAAAGCCGTGATATGATTATGTAATAAAATTTGTTTTACATTCGGCAAATAACACATTGTTGTCTTAGTTCCATATTATTACTAAATATCTTCATTTTTCAAATTTTTCACTGCAGTCGTCCGGTTTGCCATGACTGTTGAGAAAATCCTTAATTGATCATGACTGCGCGCCTTGAAACCTGTCCCTTTCACTGTCCAATGACCCACATGTGGTACACGGCGATTGTTTAACTATTGTGTCTGCTTCGTGGACAGGGAACGTGTTAAACTGTCACGTTATGTACAATAGTAATTAATATATACCTATTTGACATTTACATTAAAATAGATACAAAATGGTGTCCCTAAGACAATAAGAGAACATCTAGAATTAGAAATACTTTTCAATTTGTACTTACAATCTTAAACCAATAGAAAGTTATGTACTTTGAATATTCTATTTATTTACCTATTATTACATATCTATAACTACTTAAGTATCTTGTACCTACTCAACTAACACAAAAAAATCATATCTTTTAGCTAAAAATTGTATACAAGTGATGCTTGGCTTATTTAATAATTTCTCTATACTTTTCCATATCAATTGCCAGGCAAGATAAACATTTGTTAACACGTGCTTTGGCTTATTCATTCTGATGTAGCAAACTAAACTAAATTTAGAGCATTGCTATCTTTTACTAACTAGCGTCGAATTCAATCATGTCAACTAACATATCCATAAAATTTGCGTTTGACATCTCTAATTTTCGTGGCTACCTAAAACTGTGCCTCCTAAAAACAGACGTGCCTAAATTCGAATTTGACATCTCTTCATTCGTCCCATCTTGCTCATATAGTAACCGTTAGTAAAAGACAGGAATGTTCTAAATTTAGTTTAGTTTGTAACAATGGAATTGACCCACAACTGCCAAACTACAATTGCAAGACAGAGATGATATATAGAAAACAGAAGCACGTTCTAAGATTACTTAGGCCAATATAAATAAAAATTACACGTGCTTTCTCTTCGCCATGTTCCCGTCCCTATCTTGCAGTTGTAGTTTGACAGTTGTGTGACAGTGACAGAAACTAATGCTAAGCGCAAGCACGTGCTACGTAATGTTTATTTTGTTGGCTTTAGTTTATTTGTCGTAGCCTCAGATTGGATAATGCCCGGGTAGTATAAAATCCGGTAGCTTGAAAATTATTTATATTGTAAATAATATTATGTAGGTGATGGATAATTTATTCGCACATTAGCTGGAGGTGTAGTACTTGTCGTTGGGTTTAAGCAAATATATAATATTCTTATTAACACTTGGCAGTCGTAGGGTTCGTGATATTGTTTATAGAATGTAACATACAAATGTTAAACTCGGACAAGTTTTAAAATGACAATAACGATCATGTGTGAGTTGGATTTTCATTAATTATACAGTCGGTTTTAAGTTATATTGTTTTAGAAATATTAACTGATCGAGTGAGTACACACACCTAAACCATTTCTAACAAACTAAACAAAAACTAATTGCTTACAATTTATATACTTGCTCACCAACTGTAATAAGACACTGATTAGGTATATAATATATCTTATAGTAATGTTAACATGAAATTCCTCGTAATTATGAGAAAGAGATGCTATAAACAACTTAATCAGATAAGATCTTTTGTCCTGCTCTATTTAATTCATACTCTTTTGCGTTTTAATCAAGAAAATTGTTGCGTTTCATTGATTCGACATAACGCCGGTACTACACCTCAACAAATATTAAATAATAGTTATCTATGTATCACGCGTTGAGTGTTAGAATGTTTATAGCCATGTTACTGTTCCATTTGTTGAGCCAATTAGTTCTTAAATAGTAAATATACATTATGGCAAAATACCCGTTTCTTATTTGTACTGTTGCATCATCACCCTTTACAACAAGCGTCAAGACCTCGGTTCGTTTAATACTCTTCCCGACAGTATTTCGGTCACGACGGCCTATCTCCACGGAGATTAGCCAAGTACGCAGGAGATATTATACTGCGCAAGAGTATGCGCAAACACAGGTGCACTCCCTCTTCTTTCACTCTCATATTCCGATGGGACGGCAATCCGACACGACCGGAGAGAGATCTGCGCAGGACCGACGGCTTTTACGTACTCACCGAAGCACGGGGGTGTCACACCACCAACTTCCTGACTCCGGGCTGCTACTGAAAATGTCCTAACAAGAAAAACTCAATAACACTTTGAACCCAACCTGGGAATCGAACCCAGGACCTCACGCTCAGCAGCCGCACTTGCGACCACTAGACCAACGAGGCAGTCGGTTCGATTGCAGGGTCGGGCAAGATATTGGTTTTTCTGTCTGGAAATTCTCAGTAGCAGCCCGGAGTTTGGAAAAGTGTCCAATTGATCCACCAGCTACGTGGGATTTAATTACAGGTTTGATAAAATGTGGAGTACAACTGTGTACACATCTGCCTACCTCCTAGGGGGTATGTTATTTTAATTTGAGATGTGACAGGAAGAGAAAGTAGTAACAGCCTAATATTTAGAGACTCTTTTTACAGTTTTTTTTAAATACAAGTATCTCTCCAGACAGGACGCTCCAGTTTTTCGGTCCTCTACCTCTCTTAAAATCCTAAAGTTTATCTATATATATATATATACTTAAATATAATAATGCTGAATAGTTTGTTTATTTGATTGAACGCGCGCTAATCTCAAAAACGGCAAAACAGGTTTTAAAAAAATTCATTGATAACCCACTCCTCGAGGCAGGTTATACATAGGCTACTTAACTTCACGCTACGACCAAAAGAAAAAAGGCAGAAAGAAAGAATGTTAAACTAAAACGCAAGTGCGGATGCAAGTCGGTAGGTCCGGGCTGGCGCGGGTAATACCGCGGGGTAATGTCGGTAACTGTCTCATCGGTCTCAAGCGCGAATGCTGAGCGTGATGTCGGACAATGTGTAATTGAGTATTTCTTTTAGAAAATTATCAGTAGCAGCCAGAAGTTTGGAATTGAAAAGTGGATGGAATAGACTCCCCACCTATGAAATATAGGTCTTGATAACAGCATTGGTGAAATGTGGGTATAGAACCGTGTACACATCTGCCTTCCCCTTTGGGAAATACAATCGTGATGCTATGTTATGTTAATAACGCGGGGCACAGCTAATATATAATACCAAAAACCTAATACAAAGAAAACATAGGTATCTACACAAAACAAACCTACGATGTTTACCATAACGAATGGAATTACGAGCAGATACTTCTAATTTATTCGCCAATTTTAAAGTAATTTGGCTTAGGAAGATAGTACGTTGATAGTTACAAAGTAATAGGCTTGAGCCGTATTTATTGTCACAAGTATAAATACTAGATATCAAAATTTCACAGTATGTTGTTGTGCGCCTTTTGCCAACCTGCGATTGCTTGTGACGGTGACTCATAGAAGTACACCACTCGATAAATAGGCCGTGGCGGCAGCTAATTGTCTACACCATTTGACTTATTCTCAACACCAAATCTTTACGTAATAAATAACAATTAGCTATTTTTGTTTAAGTAAAAAGTAAACTATCGTGAGATAAATTTTTGGACTCGCGACATCGCCGCGCTTCGTTCGAGTTCGTAACTAGTCGGGCAATCCCGAAAATGTACGTGAGTAATAAACGGTGAACAATTAAATAAACGTGTTCTTCAATATTTTTGAAATATTGGAAGCAATTATTGGAAAGGGAAAATCTTTGTGTTCACATGCTAAAGAACTTAAATTAAAAAAGAAACACTGTTCTATCCAACAGGCATCTACCTAATCCAAAATAGGTGTCTCGATTTGTCGAGGTTAAACAGCTGGCCCTTTCGGTACTAGCAGTCAAAAGTCTGAAAGTTTTACCACGAGATATCGTGTTAAATATCCTTGTACTGGTGTCCAGTTAAACTGGAAGCCGATCCCATTGAGATTAGGAAAAGGTTAGGTTAGCAGGCACATACTAGCATGTAACCGTAACATATCGCACTTGATATTTTCTATCTAGTATTTTATCACAGGTACTACACCTAAATCACAGTCACTGTGGTACCTTTTATTACGATTTTCCTAGTATGACCCAACTCCATTAATTAAAATTCAATTACGTTGTGATTAACCATCTGAAACCTATTTAAATACGTCATCGATTAATATTGACCAATGGCCTTCGTAATGGATTGTCTCTGGTTTTGCATTTATCTACGAACGCCTCGGTACAGATTAAAATCACGCTTAGCACTCTTCGTACGAACGCTAGCATACGCCCGGATTCCCGCCAAAAAGTGTTCCGATTTCAAAAAGTGTCAATTTTTTTTTTTTTCGCTTGTGTGTTTTAGTGATTTGTAAAAATGAAAATCAATCTGGACGATGGGGTAAGTTTGACAGTTATATATTTCTTAGGGCCAAATAACTGTAGTTTAAAAAAAAAAAAAAAATTGATACGGTAAAATGGAAGTATAGTAAAGGTATTATCTACGGCCAATGAGAATTATTTACTAGAAAATGTTTTAGATCGTCAATTATTTAGGTCAAAATACTAGTTTCAGGAAAAACAAAAAAGTAAGTATTATCAAGTACATGCGACGTAGACATTGATACTTACTTATCTATATATAAAAAAACAGTTTTAGTGCACACGCCAGTACATTAACCTGCTTAAATATATTTCTAAGTGAGTTTAATAAACTGGTTATTATATATACAGATACAAGTTTTAGACCTTTTATTAGATATATAGTACCAATTATATGTTCACCATGACGAGTTCCCCAGCCGGTCAGGTAGGTTTAGTATAAAATAATATTATTAGCCGCCATTATAAGACACAAACACGGAGGATTTGAGAATCGCCTTTTTGGATTATAAAGTTGTTTTTATTTTTTATTTTGACTGCCACGTTAGTGTAATAATGGCAAATGTGGTTACTGAGCGTGAGGTAGATACTGGGTTTGATTGCCGAGTCGGGCAATGTGGTATTGGGTTTTTCTGTTAGGAAATTATCAGTATTAGCGTAGTAGTTGGCGGCTGAGTCCGGTAGAGGGCACATATTTTATTTATTTATTCAAAACATTGTTAACATTGTGTAGAGCATTTGGACATTAAAAATCAATTACATTGCATGGGTAAGTATACTAACTACAGTTACAATAAAAATAGGCACATGCAAAAATCAATTAGCATTAATAAAATCTGATACCGAGTAAAGAAATTTTTCCAACAAATAGGCCCTTAATTCGGTTTTAAATAAGTGAGGACTATAAATTATTAACTTAATCTTAAGTTAATAATTTATAGTTTATAATCTTAGTTGATAACCTATTAAACAATTCCACTGCTTGGTACCCGGAGCAATGCTTAGTTATATTAAAATTTGGTGCTATCTTGTGTTTAAAATTCTTCCTTCTTGTACTTTCTCGTATCTTTCGTTCCTCTTGTGATTCAAACTGATGAATGTACTTAGCAAAGTGATTTAGCGTAATCAATATGTACAAGCTTGGAACTGTTAATATTTTTAATGATTTGAAGTGTTCTTTGCATGTATCTGTTTGTGCGATCCTGACAATAGACCTTATGGCACGTTTTTGCAAGATAAACGCTCTCTGACTATTATAGCTATAGCTGTTTCCCCAAAGCATGATACTGTATCTTAATCGAGGTTCTACCAATGCATAATATTTATAGCTTTAAGTTGCTTAAGATCCAATATATTTCTAAGGCTCCCGAGTTCATAGCATGCTGATGAAATAGAAGAGTCAACAGCAGCTAGCTCATGTTTCCAATTTAAATTCGCATCTATGTTAATTCCTAAAAATTTTACTTTGTCTACTAATTCAATCTTATCTCCAATGATCTGTACATCTAAATTATCTTTATTGCGAGTTGTAGTTTTAAATAACATTATGTTAGTCTTACTAGTATTTAATAATAGTTTATTAGCTGAAAACCAGTCACAGAGATTTTGTAGGCACTCATTTACAGTTTCGGCCAATTCTGTTAAGTCATTTGCTGCGGTTATTATATTTGTATCATCTGCGAAAACAACAAGTTTAGCATCGGGCTGAACATTATGCATGAAATTTATTAGATCATTTGTGAAAATTATAAAAAGTATTGGACCAAGGATTGAGCCTTGGGGTACACCGCGTTTTATATTAACAATTTTAGACTTATTCACTACTTCGTGATTTGTATCATCAACACTTTTTATTTCAACAAACATTCGTCTATTTTGTAGGTAGGATTTTAATAGTAGTAAAAACTTTCCTCTGACACCATAGTGCTCAAGTTTAGTTAGTAAAAGATCGTAATCCACTGTATCAAAATCAGAGCTGAGGTCGATAAATAACCCAGCTACTTTCATTTTGTCATTTAGTTTATTAATAATGTCATTTATAAGAGTGTCTATAGCATCAGAGCAGCCGACTCCTCTTTGGTAACCAAATTGTCTTAGATTAATTATTTTGTTTACATTTAGATGTGCCATTAGTCTATGTTTAATTACTTTTTCAAACACTTTAGATAGAGTTGGTAATAAGGATATAGGTCTATAGTTTTTCGGTTCAGTCTTAGTGCCTTTTTTAAATATTGGAACTACTTTGGCTAATTTGAGTTGGTTTGGAAAGATTGATTCTTCAAAACATTTGTTAAAAAAATCAGATAAAGGCAAAGCCAAAAACTCTATATTCTCCTTTAGAATAGAAATTGGAATATCGTCAAAACCGCTAGATGTTTTATTTGCCATTTTACTAATTATATTTGCTATTTCGAGTGGTGTTGTCGGATGGTACGTTAAATTCTCGTCTACTCTGTTAGTCGACTCCAATAGATAAGACATTGCCCTCTCTCTCTCAATGCTACTTGTAGCTGATTTGAAAACAAAACTATCAACAAAAAGATCAGTGACATGCCGAGGGTCAGTTACCAATTCATTGTTTACTTTTAGAATCATAGTCCTACATCTATTCGTTTTTGTACTTTCATTTACTAGTTTCCATGTCTGTTTAGTTATGTTTGTAGCATTATTCAATTTATTTATTATGGCCTCTTTTTTGGCTTGCTGAATTACCCTTCTGAAAATTTTTATATAGTTGTTTTTATATTTTATAAGATTAGCATTTTTTAACGTACCTGCACATAATAGTCTTTTCATTTTACTTGAAACTTTAACCCCAGTAGTAATCCACTTTATTGTTGTGCTTTTTAATGTATTTATTCTTATTGATTTCTTACGGTAACAATCATGAAAGGTTTTACCGAGGTAATTTATAAAACTATTTATTCCTATATTGGTCCAATTTTTATTTTTAATACAGTTCTTGAAGGCAAGGTTACTTTTACGATTAAATATTCTTTTATTGATTATTACCATTTTTTCAGAGTTTTTAAAGTTATTATTGACTTTATCAAGAACAACATTACAGAAAAGTGCGCCATGGCCGTCTGCCAAGCCATTGTGATCAACAGAACACTGATTAATGTCATCATCAGCAAGATTTGTAATTATGTTGTCTAAACATGAGTGAGCATTGCTCCGAATAAAAGTGGGAGTATTTATTAGGTACCGAAAATTATAACATTGTCAGAATACTTAAAAATATAGGTTCACAACCTAGTCGATATCAGTGAAATGTAAGTGGACTTAATACACCTCTGCTTAATACTTCGAGATATACAAGCGCGATACATTTGGTGGATGTATGTAGTAAACTTGTCGTATTACAGCAGTGATATACTAGTGGTATGACCTGGGCTGACAAGTCAAAGGTCGCAAGTTCGAATCCAAGGCACGCACACTGTCTTTTCGAAGTCATGTGCGTATTATAAATTAATTATCACTTGCTTGAAACGGTGAAGGAAAACATCGTGAGGAAACCAGCACACCTGAGAGATGTTCTCGATGGTGTGTAAAGCCATGTCAGAGACCTTACGGGTGGTTTAAACTGTGACACTAGGTTGTTCATCAACCACACGATAAGAAGATTTTAAGTGTGCACGTCTGAAGTTGTACCAATAAAATCCGGCAGGTTATGCAACAATTTTGTGCTTTTTATTTAACTTTTTCAGTTAAATAACAATATATCTAATATAAATAACTTATTATAATAATATATATATTTATATACCTAAATTAATTGGAATTATGTCTGATGATGACTCATTTTATTCAGCTTGCGATATTTCTCTTACATCACTTCATAACTCCTTTTCAGCCAATGCTTGTATAAGCGATGCATTTCAACGGTTCTCTAACTGTTTTAATGTGTGTCATGTTAATGCACAAAGTATTCCCCAACACCATTCGGAGTTGCTGAATTTGTTTTGTGACGTTAAGGTGCATGCCATTCTTGTTTCGGAAAGTTGGCTCAAACCCGAACTTCCATCTACATCTTTCAGCATTCCTGGCTTCGTTCTAATTCGCAATGATCTGACAAGATGGGAAAAAGAGCCGGGGGTGTCGCCATTTATCTTCGTAGTGATATTCCCCACAAAGTCCTATACTCTTCATTACCTCTCTATAATGGTAACCCTGAGTACTTATTCTTGGAAATCATTGTCAAAGGGGTCAAAGCCGTTCTCAGTGTAATCTACTGTCCACCCGGTATCGATTACTTCTCTACTTTGGAAAGTCTTTTTGAGTCTGTTTCATCGGATTACAAGCATCTCATAATCACGGGTGACTTCAACACCAACCTTTTGAAGTCTACTCCTAGGTCTCGTAGGCTGGGATTAATCTTGGAATCATCGAGTCTCTCAACACTGACGCTCGACCCAACTCATCACAACATTGATACCGATGATTCCTGGCTTGATCTCATGCTCGTCTCTGCTGAGGATCTTGTGGCTAATTACGGCCAGGTCGCAGCTCCTGGTCTTTCCAGACACGACCTTATCTACCTATCGTATAAGATTAAGCCACCTAAGCAGCGACCTGCCATCGTTTATATACGGAGCTTCTCGAGGTTGGATAAAGTAAAACTCAACAATTATGTGCAAACTCTGGACTGGGCAAATGTTTTTAAGGTTACTACAGTGAACGATAAGGTGGCTGAATTTAATAAGTTGACACTGCAGATTTTTGACTCTCTTGCCCCACTGAGAGCCGTTAAAGTAAGGCGCCCTCCAGCTCCTTGGATTACTTCTGGAGTTCGTATGGGGATGCGAAGACGGGACACGGCTTTTCGGAGATATAGAAGGAATCACAGTGCGGAAAATTGGGATCTGTAGAAGCATGCAAGGAATCTTTGCAACCAGATGATAAGGGTCGCTAAACGCCGATACATTTATGACAATGTTCAAAGCTCTTCTTCGGCTGACATATGGAAGTTCCTTAAATCACTCGGCTTCTCTAAGTCTCTATCCAATAACATTCCTTCAAATATATCATTGAATACTCTAAACCAAAATTTTTCTACTTCAACTGCCTTGCTAGATGTGGTAAAAGGAGTCACTATTCTTGACATTACTTCCATGATTACCCCCTGATTCTTTCTCTTTTTCTCCTGTGACGAGATCGAGGTCCACAAAACGTTTTTATCTATAAAGTCTAAAGCTGTAGACTGTGACGGAGTCAGTAGGACTATGATATCTCTTGTTTTTGACATTATCCTTCCTGTTTTCAGTCACATCATCAACTTCTCTTTGCTTGCTGGGGTTTATCCTGAAATATGGCGTAAGGCCTTTATTATTCCGCTTCCAAAAATAAGTAACCCTAGTTCAGTCAACTATTTCAGTACCAATCTGATTTTCGGCCTGCGCATAGTACATCTACTGCATTACTTGAGAAATATAAATACGAACAACCTAACACCTTTATTTTTCAATAATATTGTCATTCCGCTCTCATCCCACCTAAAGGACTTGGTCTTACATATTGATAATGGGCTAAACTGGAACAAGCAAGTCAGTCATGTTAGCCAGAGTGTCACATCCATACTGCGATCCCTCTATAGATTCAAACACTTTCTCTCGTCTAGCACTAAGGTCTTCTGATTCAGAGTCTTGTGCTTCCTGTTATTGATTATGCAGATGTTTGTTACTCCGATTTATATCAAGAGCTTCTCAACAAGTTGGATCGACTTCTCAATAACTGTATTCGCTTTATTTTCGGTCTACGAAAATATGATCATATTCCTTCTTTCCGTTTCAAGCTTAAATGGCTTCCTATCCGACAGAGAAGATCCCTCAGATCTCTCTGCTTGCTTTTTTCCACAATCAACGATCCTTGTGCTCCCGACTATCTTAAAATATATTTTTAAATTTTGGGTGGCTCCCACAGTCGTAATCTTCGTGCTTCAGAAAATTTGCTCCTTGAAATTCCTTCACACCACACTGGTTTTATGTCAAATTCTTTCGTTGTCTCAGCTATTAAACTCTGGAACGGACTTCCCTTTGGCATTACAAAAGCACCTAGCAAATATTCATTTAAACGGAACGTCAAAACCTACTTTTTAAAATCGCTGCGCTTCTGAATGTCCCTTGTCTGTGTATAATTCCATATATATTTTTCATAATTCCTTATTTATCATAGAGTATTTATTACACATCTATTTATATATATGTATATGTATATGTATGTATTTATATATAAATATATATAATTTATACATACATTTAATGTTTTACCATCTGAGTTTAGTATATTTTATCTTCTTTTATTTGTTTTGTACCTCCTTCCCTTTCTTTGCCTCTCTATTTAACCCAAAGGTTGACTGGTAGAGAAAGTCCACCTTGTGTACCATCTTTGTACATGAAGAATAAATAAATAAATAAATAAAATCTGCAGGACGCATGCGCGATCTGGACACAGCGTAGTGACGGCGTTCTATATATTGTTCTATGCTTGGTTCTATGTCACTCACTCTTGGAGTGTATAAATCTTAATTATAGGTCAGTGCACTCACTCCATTACGTCTACATTACGTCAATACATCTGTCTTGCTAGCTCAAGCGCCGAGAACAGTGGGCGTCATAAATTATTTGCGGTCGTGTCAATTTTTCTAACAAATTAAAAATATATTAGCACGATAACACTTTTCTACACAGCTGTACCTGCGCGGCCATTTGTAATGACTACCTCCAGACATACACAGTTAAATTACGTCAACTGTATGTACATTTGCATTTTATTATACGACTGCCCAAAATCTGACTCCTCTGGGGTTGCGGTGTCCATGGGCGGCGGTAATCGTTTACCATCAGGCGAGCCGTCTGCTCGGTTCAAAATCAAAATCAATCAAAATCAAAAATATCTTTATTCAAATTAGACCATTAGAAATGGTACTTTTTGAACGTCATACATAACAATAAGACAGTCCCCAAAACGCCCAACCTTCACCGCTTCCTAGTGCTTCACTGGAGAGAAGAAGCGGCGCAACAAACTCCCCAGCTCCCTATCTTGGTTGCCCTCTATCCCATAAAAAAAAAGTTTTTAGGGTTCATGTATGTATGTCTGTATGTATGTAAGTATGTATGTATGTTTGTGAGTTTCTTTATTCCACCATAACTTCTAAACGTGTGAACCGATTTAGATGTATGGGGTATCGTAAAAATCCTTACATTGTCCCGAGTAACATAGGCTAGTAATATTAAAATGGTGGTACACGAAAAGGTGTGTAATAAAAATATATTATTCACACAATTTAATATATTAATTAATTTTATCTTCTTCATCATCATCAACCTATAGCA
Source organism: Xylocampa areola (assembly GCA_935421205.1). NCBI lineage: Eukaryota > Metazoa > Arthropoda > Insecta > Lepidoptera > Noctuidae > Xylocampa > Xylocampa areola. The sequence goes on from OW285207.1 coordinate 17,833,582, forward strand.
GTCCACTGCTGGACATAGGTCTCTACCAAGACGCGCCACTGAGCCCCGTCTTCGGCTCTTGTCATCCAATTTCTACCAGCTACTTTCCGCAGATCGTCGCTCCATCTTGCCTACACTCCGTTTACCTAGACGCGGTCTCCTATCCAGTACGCGTTTACTCCAACGGGTGTCGGTTCGTCGGCATACATGGCCGGCCCACTGCCACTTCAGTTTGCTGATCCTGTGAGCTATGTCGACCACCTTGGTTCTCTGTCGGATAACCTCGTTTCGGATTTTATCCTTCAGAGTAACTCCGAGCGTAGCTCTCTCCATAGCTCACTGAGCAAATTTTAATCTATGTACTAACTGTACTGTGAGAGTCCACGTTTCGGAAGCATATGTCATGACAGGTAGGACGCACTGGTTGAAGACTTTCGTCTTAAGATATTGAGGGATTTTCATCTTATTTGTTTAAAAAGTTTGGTTTCTTACAATTGCATAGTATTGATAGGAGAAGCGTACTTATTAGCTATCTAGGTTACCAACGAATTGATGATCAAAGGTGGGTAGTAGATGGTTGTATGTTTTTTATATTTTTGCTCATCATAGACAAGCTGTAAAATATATACAGCTAGCCTTTCGTGAGCCCTAATATGACTCGCTAGACCTAACTTAGTTCTAAATAGTTAGGGTCACCAGCGCAAAGTTAAAGTGGACAAGCAGTTGCGTTGGTGCAAGCCCACACTCTCGTCCTGCTCTCTGTGGTCCAATGTACCGGTAAACCAGTACGATCGGCAAAATTTAGGATGCATTACTTTTTTTTTTTTGGGGAATCCCTAATAGTATGTCCCTTAGTCGCCTCTTACGACACTCATGGGCAGAGATGGGATGGTCTATTCTTTTCCGGAACCACATGGAGAAAACGCTGTAACATACGACGCAATGTACTACACTACACTGTCCATAAATTCTATGGTAAACGAGATAGCTAACAGGTATGCTGAAGATCGGTCGGATTTCAAGGAGATCGCCATCTTCGTTTTAATCAAAGTAGTTGTGAGAAAATAATTCTACAATAATATGTTTATTAAAACAATTAACGCAACGGAATCGAACTAAAGTTATATTTAATGTTATACATTTTTGTGGAAAGAAAATAATGTCGTGAATATGGTCGTGAGCAGGATTCGAGCCTGCGCATCCCGGATAAATACTCCAGGCGCTCTGACCGCTAACCTATCTCGACATCTGGTCTCTACCACTAATTCTTCTTCCACATTTTAATACGTCTTTTGGTGATGTTTTATAATATTCTTATAATCTTGGATTGGTTCTTGGAGCTTTTGGAGTACCAATCCATGGGTCGGGGTTCAAACAGCTCCCTCGTATTGCTATATTCATAACTTTTTTCATTTCCTTTTCTGTATTGTTTACCGTCAAAGGAGCAAAATTTTTCGTCTGGTACTACGGTGAATACAAATAATTTGTTATTTGCTTTTGATTCTCGGCTTAAGTGTTTTTTTTTTTGAGATATAAATTAACCCGTTCAAAAGGATTTAATAAATTAGGACCTTATTTTACTGGGCATAGCCTCCTGTGTTATCACATTATAAATTTTATATTTTAATTTATGTGATCCTTCACAAATATTACTAAGAATACAAATAACATGAACACAATATTTTATTCCCTTTGTAAATTGAAATCATGGCTACGAGTGGCTACGGACTAGGAGAAATATACAGAATGATTCCTTGCTATGAAACATTATGTAGGTCGTTAAACTTTGTTCTTTATACTAGCTTTTACCCCCGACTTCGCCTGCGTGGACTCAGAATTGGGTCCAGGCGGAATAAAAAGTATAATTATGTTAAATGGAAAAAGAATACGGTCGCGAACAGGATTCGAACCTGCGCCTCCCGGATAGATACTCCAGGCGCTCTGACCACTAAGCCATCTCGACCTCTGCTCGATTGCGATTGCGATGCGCGATTGCAATGACGTCGCCATAAGACGTGTTAAAATATGGAAGAAGAATTCGCGGTGGTGAGCAGAGGTCGAGATGGCTTAGTTGGTCAGAGCGCCTGGAGTATCTATCCGGGAGGCGCAGGTTCGAATCCTGTTCGCGACCGTATTCTTTTTCCATTTAACATAATTATACTTTTTATTCCGCCTGGACCCAATTCTGAGTCCACGCAGGCGAAGTCGGGGGTAAAAGCTAGTATAAAGAACAAAGTTTAACGACCTACATAATGTTTCGTAGCAAGGAATCATTCTGTACATTTCTCCTAGTCCGTAGCCACTCGTAGCCATGATTTCAATTTACAAAGGGAATAAAATATTGTGTTCATGTTATTAATTGTATTCTTAGTAATATTTGTGAAGGATCACAAATATTACACAGTTACAGTAGAACAGTTATATGTTACAGATTAACAACGACAAGTATATCTTAAATTAATATTAACAAACATATAACCCACACCATTGTCCACGAATTAAACATAAGGTTAAAAAGTAAAGGACATAGACTAGGAATAGAAATGCAACTGTTTATTCTAAATTCGGTTAAACAGCTCTGAAGCCTGTTTTTAAACCGAGTGTTGGATAGAGAAAATATATCATGTGTTAATCCGGATCATAACAAATCCGTTAGGTAGATATTGTGTGAAAGAGTACTTAAGAAACATTCATCCATCCTCACAAACTTTAGCATTTATAATTATTATAGAAGGTAGGATCACGGATCTAAAAAAAATACGAACGTAACGTTGCATACGACATGTGAGAAGCATGCCTGCATCCAATTTCACTTATCATACACGAACTAAACGTATACAAATACATAAAACTCATCCACACTACGCCAGTACGCTGCGCGTGTCAACGCCGATGACATACGTCACGTAGCATGCACACTTTTATAATCTTTGCTTCATTCAAGACAAGGCAAGGTTACGTCCGTATTTTTTTTAAGTCCGTGGGATGAAGTAAGTTAATTATAGAGATTATGGAATCTCACGAATTAATAATAAATTATAATTTAGTGTTTTGATAGCAGGTATAGGTACATAAACTATAATAATAGACGATAAAACAAGTTGTATGAATTAATAAATTTTAATGAGTTGTCGAAGCAATATTAGAATATACTAATACATGTACTTACCTAATGTTTACATATCATAACGTTTATTTACTTTATCACACCAAAATAATCAATTATGCAATACTAGCTGGTGCCCGCGACTTCGACTGAAAGAAAGAAAGAAAGCATTTATTTCAATCTCGTGGACGAACTTAGTATTTACAATAGCAGAAAAAATAAAATGTAGATAAAAAATACAAGGCTTAGTAAAATACGCCTGCACAAGACCAAAAAAGGTCCCTATTTCAGCATAAAGCGGCAACACCGAAATATTGCCGCGCTGATTTTCAAATAGGTCCTAACTAAACTAACTGCGTGATTAAAAGTAGCCTATGGCCTTCTCCAAGGTACAATATATCTCCTTGCCAAATTTTACGATCCGTTTAGCCGTTTAGTCGTGAAAAGTTAACAAACAAATAAACCAACGAACAAACAGAGTTACATTCGCATTTATAATATTAGTATGGATTATGGAAATTTCACTCCGTGTGTTACGCGCGACATAAACCAACCCGTGATCAACTACAAAAAAATTGGCATAGGAATGCACCGGCTTTTGACAATGCTAACAACTTAATAACAGAGTCTTTTGAGGTTTATTCTGAAATTATTTTGTATCATTTTCTCTATAAATACTGCCTCGTTGGTCTAGCGGTACCGAACGCGACTGCTGAGCGCAGGTCCTGGGTTCGATTCCCAAGTCAGTAGCATAAAAACATTCTCAGTACCAGCCCGGAATTTGGATTCGTGCCTGATTGATGGCAATAGGCTCACCACCTGGGTCACTACATGGGACTTAATAACAGCATTGGTGAAACGTGGGTGTACAATGTACACCCCTGCTTACCGCCTCGGGGAATACAGGCTATGTTCTCTATAAATTTGACACGGGTACAAATCAACAACTAGTATTTATTATTAATTAATGGACTCCGTCCTATCATATCTATGATCCGTCGATACTTTCCGATGGATCATAAACTTGCAGGGATTGAGATGAATGCAGCTATGGACACAGGATCAAATGGCCAACCGTGTGGTTTGTAACCGGTAAAAATCCTTTATACCGTATATGATGGATTTTCTACACATCAAAAAATTAATAAAAGGAAAATTGTTATCGCTGAGGCAACGTAGACAAGTAAAAATAAAAAAACCTTTTTATATTTATATAATAAATTTCGTGAGGCATATTGTTTTTAATTATTGTTCACCGGTTACTACTCACGCGCATTTTCAGGTTTGCCCGACTAGTTTCGAACTCGTACGGAGTCATGAACTAAGTCGCGAGTCAAACTCGAGTTCAAAATTGTTTATATTCGAACACATCGTTCGCATGTTTTTAACAGAACTTAATTAATATGGATTTACAAGAAATACTTACTCCTTTTTTACAAAATTAATCGAGTCCTTCAAACTTGAATACGTATAAATCGATTAATCGACGGTGTGGTTGTCAGCAAAAAACGTATTCAATGTAAATGGATGTCATAAAAAATGACTAGGAATTTGTTACTATAACATAAAACATAATACTATAGTCATCATTAGAAGGTTCAGTGAATGTGTAGGCTGTGTAGAATCAAGAGTGCCTCAGCATTGTCGGCCCTGCACAGGTCCTCTTTGCAGAGTTCGTGACGCTAGCGCTGGCCGGTGGCTGCCGCAAAACACGTACTATTTGCCACAGTACATCATCATCGGTGCCCTTATGCCAATACAGTTGGGGTTAGTGCAGCATATCTTTTCTCCCGCACATCTCTGTCAGCCTTCATATAGGTAGTCACTTATTTTTTTGCCATATGATCCATCGCTTCCTCGGTCTTCCGTTACTCGTGTAGCCAACCATATTCATATTCAAAACGTTTCTCGTCACGATCCTCATTCTTCCTCATCACATGCCCATACTGGTTCTTTTATAGGTTATTAGTCCAAAAACCCAATACCCTAAATCCCCAGTTCCAATAATAATAATAATAATAATAATATAATCTAATAAATTGATCATCTTTGTACTTTGTAATTAACAAAAATATAATTGTCTATCTGCACTCTGTCTGTGCCATAGGTACATTCTTTATTTGAGATAAACATGTACAAACTGTAATTGTGTCGAGGTAACAAAACAAATTCTTGCTTAATATTTTATAACAATCGTAATTAGGTAGGTACAGAAGGAGTTACTTTAGTGGGCCATAAAGTATATGTAAATACACAAATGTATGTACATTCGTCAGATATAAGAAGGGCTATTGTGGTGTAAGCTAGTTTCCATTGTTTGAGAAATATTAAATATCCACTTTGTCTTTCTTTGACAAGAGACTATCTCCCTGTACGTCCGTACTGTCCCTACACATGTACAACTGACACCGTCTTCACAAATTCGGAGGGTACATTTTTAACATCGCTTTTCTCGAGATCAGCGGGGAGTTCAACCCTAGAGTCACAAGTCTCGTACTGTGTGGTTTCAGGAGGAGCAGTTTAGGTATATCCACGTACGCTCAGGTTATGAAATCAGCTCTCCTTTTGGATTTTCCCAAGAGACTACTACAGCATGGGGTTCTTAAAAACCTGCGTGAAAAGATTCTTAGAGTTATAAATATTTTTGTTATTTTTTTGTGGAAAAATAATACGCTCGTGAGCAGGATTCGAACCTGTGCGTCCCGGATAAATAGGCGTTCTGACCGCTAAGCCATCTCGACCTCTGCTCGCTACCGCGAATTCTTCTTGCACATTTTTTTAATACTCTTTTGGTGACGTCTTTGCTATCTATTCAGTACCTATACATTCGTACAGGTATCACCCGTGCGTACATGCGTATATGCGTGAGTGATAGATTTTTTGTCTAGTGTCGAAAATCTATCAATGCTGTGCCGAACTCCTACCGAGTAAAACCCACAGGTTCCTCCTATAATCTTTACCGAGGATACGGAATCGCGGCTGCATTCACCGCAACGAGTGATAAATACCCACTCTGGTCTTACACGCATGTATATAGTAAAAGAGTAACTACTTACCATTCAGCAGGCAGTATTGCCTGTTAGTGATAATAAAAAAAAACTGTTTACGCAGATTGCCGGTCGGTTTCCAAAAAACATTCATCCGAATCCTCCGAATCCGATCCGAATTAACCTCAGTAACTTTTATTTTTTTCCACGCTTTTGTAGCGACTCAGACTTTCATACAAAACTGTGGGGTTACTCTTGAAACTAATACCAATTCCAATTCAATTCCAATATTGAATTGACGCCTTAAAACAACGCGTAATTATAAAATAAATTTACCTACATTACAGTTGCCTCAATTTTAAAGCATGTTGTCTTCATATTATCCCGAATCTATAATTATTTTTTTGAACATTTTGGCATCAAAAGCACGAACTGACATATTTCCAATGTCAATCGAGCGGAATTATTTTCAAGTGTAAGCCCACTCGTTTAAAATACATCAATTTATACATAGATTAATGAATAACATTTAAAGTTATTCTTTTAACAGACTAGAATGCACGTCAATTTCACTAGGACAACAATGTCAATATTTTATAAAACTTTGTACACCTATCTACTGTTAACATTGGGGACTCCATTGTGTCCTTCAAGTCTTCAAGATCGATAAACTTCAAACAATCAACATAGTTGACCGCGGCACGGCATGGGGTATAAACCCTTACTAAGTTAGTAATATCTTAGGTTTGCGCGATCACTACACATTATAATAAAACAACTTTTAACCGGATTAATCGCGTGTATTATTGGACAGACCGGTGAAGTGCCACATTCCCTTACAAGATGCAGGGGTCTACAAGATTGATTGCGATTGTGGGCTATCATACATAGGGCAAACAAAGCGTAGCATTGGCACCAGGTTGAAAGAACACATAGCTGACGTCAAGAATAGACGCTCAACAAAATCTGCAGTCTGTGAACATACAACAGACAAACCCAACCATTTTCTACGTTTTGACCAACCCCAAATCCTCGCGAAAGAAAACCGATATATACCGAGAATGCTCCGCGAGGCTATTGAAATTAAAAAACACCCAAATTTCAATAGAGAAGATGGTTGGCAATTACCACCTGTTTGGAACCCTGTACTGAAAATAATCAAGTCCCAAACAAAGTCAAGTCACAAGAAAAATCAAGATACTGTGAGCGATTACTGCGTGCATCGGAACACCTTTTAGTTTATAATTCGATAAAATTGTAAAATTGTATCTCTAAATTTAAAACGACTGTGACCCCTGAGTTTGTTTCGGTATTTCTTCTCAGGGATAGTCTTAGGAAATACCGTCGCGATTTAGTTTTAAACATGTATCAGAGACAAAAATAATTTTATGAATTTATCAATTATATGTACGGTAGACTGAAATAATTTTAAATAAACTGTTGAGACACCTGACACCTTAGTCCTCCTGCGACCACGAACGCTGCAAAGTGTTCGAAACGTCAGGAAAAACAAAAAACCAATAATACACGCGATTAATCCGGTTAAAAGTTGCCTTACTAAGTTTTATAGTAATTTATACCTAAGTAACTCGATATTCCTTTTTAGTTTACTGCCAAATAAATTTTTCATATATTTAGTTGTTAGGTAAAGTTATCGATCGCAAGCGGAGTTTGAACCTGCATCTCTTGAGTGGGTTGGATTTTCCGATCCAAACAGTGCAAGTCCGCAAAGTGCAAAAAAATTATTACTAGTGTTCGTACGGTAATAAATATTACAAAATGTCTGTTCTTTACACGGCTGTCCAAAAAACCGCAGTGTTATGTTTTTAGAGTTCATTTATCTATGTATATTTGTGACTTTCTTTATTCCAACATAACTTCGAAATGCCTGAACCGATTTAGATATATGGGATATCGTTATAATCCTTACATTGTCCCAGGAAACAAAGGCTAGTAAAATTTAAAATGTCAGGCGTGCTATTTAATTTGTTAATTAATTTCATCTTGTTGTTCATTATTCAAGATATGTCTTTGAAAAAGCATTGACGCATGCTTAGCGAACTCTAAAGTTACAATATTAAATGGAAAAAGAATACGGTCGCGAACAGGATTCGAACCTGCGCCTCCCGGATAATCCTGTTCGCGACCGTATTCTTTTTCCATTTAATATTGTAACTTTGTTGTTCATTCATTCCTAGCCTCCAAAGAACTCGTCTGCTTCAGTAATATTTTAAGAGAGGAAGAAAGAATATTATTTATTTTAGTCTCGCAGTAGATTATTTGCCTAATAAATAAAAATAAAATAAACAGAACTTATAATTACTAAACGATACGCCTGCACGTGCACGAGAAAAAAAAGGCCCCTATCTCAACATAGGTCACGATTTTAAGCTATCAATATTGTCGCAACTAAATAATACATATAAGTGAATACTTTACAGATGCCACCAAACTTATCGGAGAGTCTTCTGCCGGAGACAACTCCTCGAAACCTGGAGAAAACCAAGTCTTTGGAGTCGTGCACCAGTTCCACGCGTGAGGATTGTAGCTGCGACGAAGTTAGCTACGGTATAGGTTATTACACTGTCTCTACTTACTGTTTATTCACACATTTATATATTTATTTATATATGTATATATTTATTTGCTTAAAATGTGGTACAATATACAAATAGTACTGATGTACACCGACAGCCCTTAATTTTTATGCCTGGAAGAAATTGCCGTGTGCGATAAGGCCGCCCATTGTACTATTTCTATATAATAAGATTACTCAATGTATGTTCATGGTGTACAATAAAGAATAAAATAAATAAATAAATAATAGATACAATAAAAAATATGGTAATAATATAATATTATTAGCGCTGAGACACGTTTCGCCATGTAAGTATGGCAATGCACATGTTAATAATTATACAATTTAATTTAATTGTAATTAAATTATTATGTATTAGTGTTACGAGCTTACAACAAGCTTACATTTACTTAAATAAAAATGAATTCCTATTTCCCTTGGTCACGCCATAACTTGAGAACGACTGTACCAAATTGGATAATTCTTTTTTGTGGTCTTCGTCATTATCAGGACAAGGTTTATACATAAGCTTTTTTTAAATCGCACGGTAAAGTTTTTAAAGGGGCGGGTGAAACCGTGGGGCACGGCTAGTTATCAATACATTCCTGAAATAGTATGAACGGCATGAATATTTTTTTAAATATACCTCAACTGAATAAAAGCATTCTGATATCAACAATTTTAGCAGTACAGTGCAAAACTTTCTGTACGGTAAGTTTATGATCGCCTTTAGCAATGAATTATAAATGGCGTCATGAACCTACCACAGGAACAGGCATAATTGAACTTATTTGTCACATGAACTTGAATTTATTAACTTTACCAGCATTCCAGTACAAGTAGAGAGTATGTATGGAAGAAGAATACATGCTACGCCGACCCCAAATAAATTGGGATAAGGGCAGGGGCATGTTGATGAAACTTGGATTTAGTACTCCTTATCTCGCCTCGTTGGTCTAGTGGTACCAAGCGCGACTTCTGAGCATGAGGTATTGGGTTCGAGTCCCAGGCCGGGCAAAGTGTTAGTGGGTTTTTCTGTTAAAAAACAGTCAAAGTCTCAATAGCAAGCCGGAGGTTGTAATTGTGCGCGGTAGATGGAAATAGGCTCACCACACGGGACTTAATAACAGAATTAGTGAAATGTGGTGATGCTATGTCGTTTTATGTCGCTTACAAACAAATTAATAAATACTCTTTAAAAAAAAATATAAAATAAAATTTAGAGTTCGCTACGCATGCGTTCATGCGTTTGAAAGATTTATCTGTATTTGTTATAACATTTTTGTAATAACTGCAAAGTAAGTCGTGTCGGTTCAGCCACCTGTATAGGGACTGAATAGATAGCGATGGCATCACCAAAAGACGTATTACAAATTTGGAAGAAGAATTCGCGGTGGTGAGCAGAGGACGAGATGGCATAGTGGTCAGACGTCTGGAGACCGTATTATCTGTTAACAAAAAAAGTGGAGTCACACAATCTGTTTATATTAATCTCATTAGAGAAACTCTAACACTTTTTATAGGAGATATATTATGGAGATACCTGAAGTATATACAAAGTTTTACAAATATATAATAAAAACACTTAAGACCTAGTAACGTAATAAAAAATTACATAGGTAATGAATGTATTTCGTAATAAAATTGACCAGTGGTATATCATTTATTTATTTATCTATTTAAAGTAACTTCGCAGCTTACAGATTATAACATTTCGAAACTTAGGAACAGACTCTTTTGATCGTAGAAATAGATACCAAACTTTACTAAATAACAATAAAAAAATATTGTGTCTAATTTAATGAGCCAACAGATTAAGTACAGCACCTCGAGCTGGGCTTTTTAGCGAAACTCAGAGTATGTTTCATCAATGTGTGCAGAATAGTGTGATATGCACTCTATCAATCTGCCTAGCCTTTTCCCAATTACATTGGGGTCGGCTTCCAGTCAAACCGGATGCAGCTTAATACCAGTATTTTACATGGAGCGACTGCCTATCTGACCTTCACAACCCAATTACTGGGTAATACGATATCTCGTGGTATGACTGGTTGTCAGACTTTCAGGCCTCTGACTACCCATAACGGCTGTCATAGATCTTAATTTGACAACCGGGACCGACGGCTTAACGTGCTCTCCGAGGCACGGAGGGGTCTCGGTATGAAATGATGGTCGCCCATCCACAGACCGACCGCGGCAAGCGCAGCTTAACCTCAATCGATCGATCTGTGCAGCTGTTACTTGGCCACGAGCCTCTCTGTGATATGCACTCTATACTAAAGCAAAAAAAAAATGGGATGAAGTACGTAATAACTTATAATTTTCGCAGGTGACGCAGTATTCTCATGCTTCATAGTGGCTCCGCACGTGGTGAGCATCTGGCGCGGCACCTGGGGGCTGATGGAACTCAAGCCGCACCTGTTCCCCTTCGCTCAGATATACCTGCTCGGTATCATCATTCATATCTGTTTTGCGATTGTCAGGTAAGTCCCTGATCTGTGCAATTCTTCTTGAAAATCTTAGGATAAAAATTCGATCCTTGTGTGTCCGTGTGTCAAACAATTTCCTGTTGTTGTTTCTCCCCTGTTTTAATATGATCATTTCCCACACATCAATATCGTCATGCTGAAAGAGTTACACGACTCCATGCAAGACTTGAATAGATTCAGGCGTTACTTTGCGGAAGGAATTGAATTAATTATATGAATGTCATTAATTATAGGTATAAAATAAATAAATATAATTATGTGTTGCTGTGCCCTTACCGGGCTTCATGTTGAAACCATTTCTATATTAACACCAGGTATGTATTGTACACATGAACGCAATAAACGTTTTGAGTTTGAGTTTGAGGCTATTAATGCACTCGGTGGCGGACACTGCACGGTCTATCAGCTCCTGAGGATGCCCCGTGGGGAGCGAAACACGTGTTGGTGGTAGTCGCAATTTTCACGGCTTGCATATGTGCATATATTTGCGGGCGGGTGGGCGGTGCACAGGTAATGCATGACTACCCTCGATATTGTGAAAGTAGCAAGATATTGTATTTATTTGCATCCATGCAAGACCTCCAGTTTTGCGAATTTCCCAGTTCCCTCGGAAGAATTTATAGGCAAAAAAGTTTTAAGGAAAGTTGTTTCGGCTGAATTTCCGCGGGTCTCTGGACTGCTAATAACAACAAACGTGTACCTGCCAATTATGTAAATGTATTGTACCTACTACAATCATACCAACCCGTATTCTAGTTCAAGGCTACAATATTAACTATGCAACAGTTAAGCTAAGGGCATTGTCGCCATAACAGGATTATAATACAAAGGCTACATAATGCATCTTGGAAAGTCCTACGACACAAACATTTTCCCTCAGTTCTTTTACTCATATTTACTAAGTGGTCTATAAGGGGAGTATAATATTATGTTCTCAAAAATGTTTTATAGATCAGATGTGTATTATGTTACTCAAAATCAAAAGTCGTGAGTAAATAATGAATATAATGAATACAAGATCTGTCTGTGCCTAAGGAAAATGTTATAGCAATATGACAATGTAGGGGGTGTTGCTATAATAACGTATTAGCCTGATCCTTGTCTACTGTCTTGTCCGTTCTGTTCTACCTAATCCTTGGCGTTCATCAAAACTTGATTGATTGGGGATTATGTCTACTAAGAAGAGGTTTGATGATGGTCAAAGAAGAATAATTATCTTCTCGCCGTGTTTTTAATAAAGAAATGTCTTTAACGTTGTTAGATGGATAACCATCCAAAGTTATATATGTAGTTGTTCATTCCATTGTTTTCATTTCGTAAAAAAGTAGATATTATATAAAAAAAAAGAAATATATCTAGAGTATTTAAATAAAGTTATCCTACTATCCCTAACCTACATCTATCGTTCTTTATGTCATTCAAACGATAACTTTGTATATAGTAACATATTTTAAAATGCATTCTTAATAATTGTAGGTAGTAATTAAGCAGATAAGTTTACCACAAATACTCAGTCCCCACAAAAATTCACCCTTAGAAATATAATCCTCTATCCAGGACAAGACTTCTATCTCGATCAGCGGGTGCCTGGAGCAACCCTGAAGGTGGTGCTTTCTCCTGGGTGCGAGAGAGGTTCCTGTCTCGCCTTTACACTTACATCTTTATCCTGAGCAACATCATGCACTGGCGCGGCGGCTGGGGGCTGCTCGATATGTTCGTGGACACTATACTGCCTGATGTAGAAGACCCTCATAGGTATTTATTTAGTTTTCATGTACTGTTTTCCTTACTTACTTTATTCCCCTGTAGTAGGAATTAAAGGTAGAGGTGTAGAGGGAATTTTGCAAAATTTTACTGAGTTTTCTGACGGCGGTACTGTGGTACTTAGATAGTATAATTGAGTTTTTGTATATTATGTCCCGAGGAAAACTTTTTGTATAATTGAGATGATACTAACTATTTTAATTATTATTTTATTATGTTCTTATTTATGGTGTACAATAAAGAATACTCTATCTATCTATGAAAGAAAAACAAGAAATCCAAGAAAATGATGGATGGATTATAAATGATATTGCAAGAAATTAAGTGTTCACGAATATGACGGTCGTTAGCGGTTTCTGGAAGAAAAATACTCCAATCTCAAATGAACAGCAAGTGGGAATGCATTAAATGATAAAGCCTCCCGATAGGTAGGTAATTATAGGCCTACTAATGATATTGATAACATACTTAGCCCTTATTTTCTTGTTCCCAGGCCAGTGCTTATAGCAGCATTAACACTTACATTCTACATCTCCATCACGCTTCTGCGCGCGTCCCGGAACCTGCTCGCCTCGCCATACTTCCTAGTCACGGACGGCAAGGAGCCCACCTACATATTCACTACTAGGTTTATGATTACTGTGAGTACCGTTTTTAACCAACGAAAAAAGTTCTGACTTTTAAACTATCCCGTTGCATGATATTACTAGGTATATATTATCAGGAATAAACTCGCTGTCACTACGATCAGTGCAACCTCATCGAAACGTCAAGTGAATTAAAGGTATTTATTGCGCGTTAATTTCTGTTGGTATATAGTAAAGGGGAGTTTCTCAAGTCGACGCTAAACAAAAAACTAAGATTATTAATTAAAGATAAATCTTTGAAAAGCATTAACGCATGCTTTGCGAACTCTAAAGTTATTATATTAAATGGATAAAGGATACAAACCTGCGCCTCCCGGATAAATACTTAGGCGCGATGGTGTGCAGAGGTCGTGATGGCTTAGTGGTCAGAGCGTCTGGAGTATTTATCCGGGAGGCGTAGGTTTGAATCCTGTTCGCGACCGTATTCTTTTTCCATTTAATATAATAACTTAAGCTTATTAAATTAAAGAAAGAATGTAATGTAACATGGAATTGGCGCTGACTCAAACTAAAAATTTTAAGTCAGTAACATTATATTTTATTTTACACTTTTCATTCTCCTTTTCCGGCAGTAATTTTATTTTTATTATATATATATTTTTTTTGCTTTCTGTGACTAAACGATTGAGAGGATGGTGATTTCATTGGGCGAATTATATTACGAAAACGAGCAAAAATATTAAACTTATTAACAACGAGTTGTTGGCCGGAGTGCCGCCTACAAGAAAATATTTTATGATTCCGTGTTTAAAAGAATGTAGGCATATGTATACATAACATAACATAGCATCACGCCTGTATTCCCCGAAGGGGTGGGCAGAGGTGTACACAGTCGTACACCCACATTTCACCAATGCTGTTATTAAGTCCCATGTAATAGGTGGTGAGCCATCTTACCTATACGGGAGAACCAAAATGACCGTTGGACTGGCAAGTCAAAAATGGAAAATAAGATTCTCTAAAACAAATCGCTGTCTCTATTAATTTCAGTTTTGTCAACATATTCAATGATTTACCTTGTATCCGTGGGCCATACGCGCAAGTTACCAATATTATTTATTTGGTAAATTCTACTAGCTCGTTGTGTATCGTAATCTAGTGATGGTAAATCTATAGTAAAAACTAAATTTAGTACATTTTATACCCATCTTCTTGCTACTTACCCATCAGAAGATTATGCACAGGAACCTAGTAGGTACTTTTTTTAGTTAATTTTAATACTAACGCGCCATGGGCCTCAGTTTACCCCAAAAATAGAATATTTTTATCTTAGGTTTTCGCCATTACTACACATTATGATAAAAAATACTTTTAACCGGATTAATCGCGTGTATTAATGGTTTTTGTTTGTCGACGTTTCGTACACTTTGCAGCGGTCGAGGTCACAGGATGACTTAGATTACCTAGATAAGATTTTTCTTCATTTGTTTTAAACATGCGGCTCGTGGCTAAGTAACAGCCGCACAGATAGATCGATCGAGGTTAAGCTGCGCTTGCCGCGGTTTGGCTGAGGATGGGACCATCACATCATACCGAGATCCCTCCATGCCTCGGAGAGCACATTAAGCCATCGGTCCCATTGCCATATTAAGATCTATGACAGTCGTTACGGGTCGTCAGAGGCCTGAAACAATACGACGAGACATCGAGTTACCCAGTAACTGGGTTGTGGAGGTCAGATAGGCAGTCGCTCTATGTAAATGGTTTGGCTGGAAGCCAATCCCAACGTAATTGGGAAAAGGCTAGGCAGATATATAAACATGCGACGCAAAATTAATATCCACAACCAGCTATGTGGCGACTGATACTCATGAATAGATAATGATAAAGTCAGCTTAAGACGAATTAAAGTAGAATTCAGCTAAGCGAGCGCTGGTCATGATAGATTTGTTGGCTTCACTTGGAACACCTGTCCAAGAGGTGCTTTTAATGATTTTAACCCCGTTCTCGGTGGGTATTGTTTTTCTATCTACAGAAATGATGACTATTTAAGATTTTCTCCACACGTTATAGAGTTCAACAGTGTTGCCCAAATAGTTATAACACATAACTAAACCCGTTAGGAAGTACGCAGTTGTCCTGCCCTACTGGACAATGATTTGTTGGCCGTTTGTCTTATTAACTTCACGGTCACACTTACCGACTAACTCGAGGGCATTGATAAACGGTTTACGTTGACCCAGGGCATTTCTATCTCCATTATCTAGCTTTTCGATCCACTTTGAGTTGAAATTGTGATCCTAAATTCCGAAGAGAGAAAGTTTGCTTGCTTGTTTGATTGCTTTAACAAGAATGAACTGGCTAAAAAATCTTGACACAAAGAGGTAATCAGTACATTACTTCGTGATAAACGTTTAAGGTAACCTACGATCTACAGATGATAGGGAAGGATTCTGTATGGACAAGTGTCCACTTGGCACTTGGCAAACGCCTTGACTCGTTCATAGTATACTTATTCTCATTAATATTTACGAATGTCTTTAAGTCCAATTACTTCAGAAGAAACCAGGATTTCAACTTAGAGAAGTAAAGCAAACTTTGGACGTTGAGATTTTGCCATTACTGCAGTTGTACGACTTTATGTTTTTCACTGTGCCAGGGTGGATTCCACCACCTATATATATATAGCTGGACTTATTATCTCCAAAGGGGTTTTCCCATCATGGAAGCCCATATCATGACCACACCGATTATTAAACTACCTACGAGATAGAACAAATAGGTACATTTCGGGTCTGATTTGGGAATCGTTTCGAGAATTGTATGATTGGCCAACGAGATGTGGATCATTAGCTCAGTGACACTATTAAAGTGGATTACTTTGAAGAAGTGGACGTTTGTTACCATGAGTAAGTATTCCGCCTCTGTGATAACAGCATCAGTTAAGCAGCGTTTCAATCAAAGCTTAACCCAGTACCTACCTATACCTCAGAAAGAGACAATAAGCTGACAATAAAGAATTAAAACGGTATTAAAATGAAATGAATTACAATACTGATGCAATTTGCCTCATTATATTAAGATAAGTAAGCAGAGTGAGTACACTGAGTAGACAAGAACATTTAAGTAATGAGTTTCTGTAACTACTACTTTGTTTTGATTGTGTCACATTGAAATTAATCAACATAATTATAATTTTATTATAGTCCTTGCTGCAGTTTCTATCTAACAAAACTGCAATAACCACGTCATCAAACACAATCTACTATTAAGATGCACTATTTAAGCTGGTTAAAGACCTCTTATCTGTAACAAACGATCAAAGCATCGACATTGGTAGCGTAGAATCATACGCACAACTGTTCAGTCCCGAGCAAACATTGCTACGTCAGAGCGCGGGACGGGTGATAATGCAATTACTTGTAGTAATGTGTCGTCGCGTTCGTGCCGGTGGGCCTCACTCCTCGGGCAGACATGCGTGGAAGCACTGCGGGGCTGGCCGACACGCTGGCGAGCGGCTCGCGCGCGCACGCCGCACTGCTGGAGTGCGCCGACGCGCTCTTCGCGAGCCTCGTGGTGGCGCCTGCCGTCGTCACCTACTGGAAGTCCACCTGGACCCTCATGGACCTGTACGTGCTGCCCGACCAGCCCGTGGGCAGCGCCGCCGCGTGTGCCGCCTTCGGACTGTGCTGTGACTTGTTGTTTTCGGTGTTTCAAACGCAATTGAGCAAACATCTGAATCCGGAAAGGGGGAGGTTGACTTACTATGTGCTGTCGCGATTGTGTACGTGTATCGCGGGAGTGGCGTGCGTGGGTGCGTGGCGCGGCGTGTGGAACCTGCTCAACGAGTGCACGGGCGACAGCGCGCGCACGCTGCTGTCCACCACGGCGGCGGCCACGCTGTCGCTGGCGGCCTTGCGCGCCCTCAGGAACATATGCGCGGCACCCTTTGCCGTGGCCGTTGATTCGCCACAGGACTACTTCGATGTTCCCACGATGTTCCGTACGGTTGGTACCATTTAGAACTGCTCATATGGTGAGCATGTACATTTGCATGTTAGTCATACAGTTACCATAAGACTAGTGATGGTTACGTCTGGGATAGTCAGGAATAGTTCCAAATCATAAATGTGCTGTTAGATTATTTCCGTTAAACACTGCGTCTATTCTCAATCAGCGCCCCTGCTCTATTTACCCATATTCGCATAGCATAACTCTGCCACAGTATGGGACTAATTCCCCTCTTTAGATGGGAAGTATGTTGCCAAACACGATATAATGTAATAGACTGTTAATTTTTGTGACAATCTGACCTGAACAGAACATTATATATTGTGAAAAAAAAACAGATAATTTATCAAACATCTAGAAAGTACGTCAAGATTTCCTGTAAGCCGCGAAGGTTCATCAAACTCGCACTTGAATGTTACTCGTAAACGGTAAACACCCACAGATTAGACGATTGCGTACTTGACACACAGGATCAGCTGATCATTCATTCATTGTCGCGAGCTCATTGGTACTATTCCTCTAATTCTGATGATAATTTTGCTTTTCATAAAGAATATTGTGATATTTAGAGGATGTTAATGTAGGTTTGTTGTATATTTGCCAATTAAATTTTGTGTGATTCCTTCATATAACATATTCATGTTGTTCAGCATAACATAATGTACATTAGATGGTAAAATTTATAAAAATGGAATCATTATGGACCCTGTAGGGCACAGCAAAAGTAGGAGAGAGGACATATTTATTAATTACAATCTATATTGTAATAATTATGTTATTTATCTATGAATACTACTGGTTGTCCACTGGCCGAAATTCGACCATAATTCATTTAAATTTTAAATTTATACGTTATTAAGGTAACGTTATTATTCTACTGTGTGTTAAGATATGTGTGTGCTAATATTATCTTTCTGCACTCCTTCTCCATGTAAACTTTAACTGTGTTAAATTTCACACTCCCCCGTCCGGGTAACATACGTAAAAGGGGTTCAAAGTTTTTGCTTCACGTATTAATATAATGGTTTAAAGCATATTCATTTGATTATTAATTAATTAATTATCAAAGTCGAGTGCATCCAATACAAAATTACTATAGATGTGACTCAATTTTATTTCAGATAATTTAGGCTTCTAAGCGATCATAGGAGTATTATCTATAGACATGGTTGATTTATAAGCAATCCTTAAAATTTGCTTTTTCTTATCTAGGTTGTATAGCTCCATCTAAATTAAAATTTTGTATTTTTAACTAAGAAAAAGGAAATTATCGTGAGGAAACCAGCGCACCTGAGAGATTTTCTCGATGGAGTGTAAAGCCATGTCAGTGACCTACTGGTGGTTTAAACTCTGACACTAGGTTGTTCATCAACCACACGATAAGAAGAAGAAAAACTAAGAAAAACAACGTATTGAGCCTAATTTTAAATTATTGCAACTACATTGTTATCATCATATATCAGGAATAGGTTTAGGGTTACTTAAGACGGCCGAACTGCGCCCCGCATTTTCCTTCCCAGTTCTGTATTTTCCCGGGAATTAAAATCCAATTTCTTATTAAAGGACTTTATATACTTGTGTACGGACTTATTGTTAGATGGAACTTGGTATAAATATGCCAAATTCTATTCCAAATCCGTTTAGTAACATCCAAATTCATATAATTATCTACATCCAAACTATCCTTCATTATCACTATTTATCTTAATATTAGTAAGATATAAGAACCGGGCTAGATATTTAACACCAAACCAACAAATAATAAATTATTATTTAATGGTTACTGTAGAAAGTTTGTGGTTTAATTGTTCGCGACACTGGTGACCTCAGAGTTCTTTCTATCTAAAGTTATCCTGAGTAGCCAACGCATATCTGTACTGGTTCATAAAGATAACTACACAAAATGACAGAAAAACTAGACTAACACGGACAATATTTAACTATGATTAATTAAATGTTAAAACTGATAAAACATTGTATTGAGCACGCGGTGTCGTTTTATCAGTTACCTACTCATATTTGTTTTAAGTAATGATCCACCTAATGAAGTCGTTGGCGTCCCTTAGTTATGGTTGAGCTACAACGATGACTGAAGCATACGTGCCGTCTTATTCGACAGGTCATCTCAAAGCTGCTATGGCTCTTTCCTGAAATGGCCATTCCAGACAATCCTGCGTTTTTACTGTCGCATAATTGTGTGCTATGTATGTCTGGACCTCTTAGTTGGTTTCTTCTTAGAAAATATAAAATAGAAAATGCCGGCGCCATCTAGTCTCATAAAAACTGACTTGTAAAAGTGTCTGTAAGAGATCTATTTACAGAAATAAAATAATTTAGTCATCATTTAGTCCTATTTTTGGACTCTAACGGATAACCTAATTATACAAATGTGGTAATCTACACACAAGAAAATATACTACTCCACAAAATTTAAAATTATATCAATAAGTGTAGCTAGCAGGATATACCATTGCTGTGGTTATTTATAAAATTATAATTATATTGTAAGTTACAATTGGGTTAAAATATCCGTGTGGATAAAAACAGCTTACTAAATAGTAAATATTTTAAAAAAGGGCAGGGAAGTGTTGATGGTGTTCGCAGTAATAGGGGCAATTTTCGTTTACTGGTACTTCCTGTGACATTGATCGACACGAAAATAAAAATAAATAGACTATAATATTGACAAATCAAAACCAAAATTTCTTTATTCAAATTAGGCTAAAAATTAGCGCTTTTTGAACGTCAAACATTAAGACAGCCCCCAATAAAGCCCACCCTTCACCACTTCCTAGTGTTTTAGCTGGAAAGAAGAAGCGAAATGAAATAAATTCCATTTAAGGTATTTAAAATAAATACAATTATTTAATGTTTAAAAGTGCCGCCATAGACATAGGGTATATATTATACAGCACGATACGTCAACGTTACGTTTTTTTTTTTGTATATTAATGGGCATCTCTTTGCATGGACGTAAATAGAGTGGGTATACGCTTGTTATATTTGTCATTTTAGATTGTTTTCTTTTCCATCGTCTAAGATTATATTAGATAAGTGGTATCTTAATGTAAAGAACGCTTATTGGAGCTAATATAATTAAAGTCTTAGGTTTGTTATTTTTCTATTGAGTCTATACCTACGACAAATTTTATAAAGTATATTTTAGTATTTTATCATTGTTGCTCTGAAAAAAAAAAAACATCAACATGTTTGTTTTTTTTAGATTTTTTCATATTTGTAGCTTTATTTGGAGTTTTACTTTTTTTTATTAATATTTCTGACGTGTTACATGGGTTTCATAGCAGATGCGTCGGCGCACAACGTCTGTAGTGGCACCCACGTGGGACTGCTTAAGAAGCTTTTAGTCATAATATTATGGGTAATGTGCCATCTTTTCATGTGACTCTCGAATCCAAACAATATAAATCATAGCAACCATTATATCACATCTTACGAACGCATATTAACGTGGATGTAGTGAACTCTAAGGTTTTACGTTATTCGAAAAAATAAGGGTTTAAATAACCTGCACCCCACGAATGAATACTCCAGCGCGTTCTGCCAACAAGCAGTCCCGATTTCTAGTGACTATTCCACATTCTTCGAACACATTTTGAGACCATTAAAACCTCAGCCGCTGAGATTGTGACTACTAGACCAATGAATCACGAGAACAAGAGGCAGGACAAAAGCTCGTCTTACCAATAAATAAAAATGTATGTTTCTGATTTCAAAATTAATACTAATCATAATAAAATTCAATTAAAAATTTCATTACACAATAAATCAATTACCCTGGTAGATAGAAGGAGTCTGTATCGGTGGCGGTTACCACCAACAACAGCATTCCCAAAGAGGGTTGACGTCAGGCAGGCGGCCGGTCATAAAACATAGCCAAAACTTTAGCAGCATGCCAGATAGGTATAGGTATGCCAGATACAGATATGGTATGGTAAATAAATTGGGATAAGGGCACGGGGATAATGATTACACAATAAATCAATACAAATTCTTATATAAATGTATAACACCATCTTCACACCCTGAAATACGTAATTCTGAATTTCAGGCGAAAAGAGGTAATATAGTTTAAAATATATATATACATACTCATCCCGACCGTATTTCGGTCACCGCGGCCTATATCCACGGAGATTAGCCAAGTACGCAGGAGATATTATAGTACACAAGTGTATGCGCAAACACACTCCCCCTTCCTTCACTCTCATAGTCCGATAGGACAGCAATCCGACACGAACGAAAAGAGATCAGCTTCAGGACCGACGGCTTTACGTGCTCTTCGAAGCACGGGGGTGTCACACTACCAACTTCCTTACTCCGGGCTGCTACTGAGGATTTCTGAACAGAAAAATCAGATAACACCTTGCCCAACCTGAGAATCGAATCCACGACCTCACGCTCAGCAACCGCACTTGCGATTACTAGACCTACGAGGCAGATAAGTAGTAATCCATAGGTAAACCATGCCAAAATTTATGTTAAATAATATTTTTGTTAAATAATATTTATGTTAAATAATATTTATGATAAATCATATTTTTGTGTCTGTTTGTGATTTTAAAGTAAGTAGATAGATGGTACTATTAAATCTAACCATGAATCACCGTTCTAAGAATTATTCCATGTCTTTCTATCTGAAAGTTATCTCGAATAGTCTCCGAAACGGCCCAATTACTTTGCACCATAATTTTAGGGATTTAAACAGGAATTTCGACATAAATCGTGTCCTGTTCTATTTCGATATCTTGCAGTGTTTAGAATATATTAATATTAATATAAAGTGCTAATTGTCCCAAATTCCTCGAGAACAAAGTAGCGGGCACAGCTACTTCTACTTCCTACTAATATTATAAACGCGAAAGTTTGTATGGATGTTTGTTACTCTTTCACGCAATAACCACTGTACGAATTTGGATGAAATTTGGCACACAGATAGTTTATAACCTGGATTAACACATTGAGTACTTTTTATCCCGGTCTGACCTCATTCTGAAGTCCATGCAGATGAAGTCGCAGGCAGAAGCTAGTCATCAATAAACTAGTCAAGTAAATACAGTTGAATCTTCTAAACGCCTTAACGCATAGGTACGTACTGTCTCATTGGTCTAGTGGTCCCAAGCGCGACTGCTGAGCATGAAGTCTCGGGTTCGATTCCCGAGTCGGGCAAGTTTTTCTGTAAATAAATTTTCTGTAGCAGCCGGAAGTTTGGAATTGTGCCTGGTAGATGGCATTAGGCTCACCACCTACTACATGGGACTTAATAACAGCATTGGTGAAATGTGGGTTTACAATTATATACCTACACATCTGCCTACCCCTTTGGGGAATACAGGCGTGATGCTATGTTGTGTAGCGAACTCTAAAATTATAAATTTGTGACGTCACTTATAGACGTATCACAAATGTGGAAGGAAAATTCGGATTAGTGAGCAGAGTTCGAAATGACTTAGAGGTCAGAGCGCCTGGAGTATGTGTCCGAGAGGGTTGAATCCTGCTCACGACCGTATTTCCAAAAAAAATAGGTAATTAAACTTTAAAGTCAAAGCAAGCTTTGAGTCAAGGTTACTAGGTAAAGATGTCAATGCAAATCCTCGTACACTCGTGATCTTGAAGCTATTGTGTATAAATTGTAACGGGCAGGTCTGTCGTCTCCATAGATATATGCACGTGATGGTATATGATTGATACACATATTTTCTATTGTGTCTGAATCAACGTACGAAATGGCAAATGTATTTTTAGTTTATTCATATCAGTGGTATTTGTTAAATGTTTTTCTATTCTCTGGTAACACAGAGTAAATGTAATATCTGCACGTTTACTTTCTGTAGTAATAACTTTGGATCTCGGTTAAGGCAGATTTTTTTTTTTTTAATTCTTCTTCTACACAAGTTATTGCCTCGACCGAAACAACATTATTGTTTTGTTTTATATAGTTATCTCCTCTATATAAATCTAACTTTGATGTGCCCGACACGGTCCATAATTGTTACTATTTTCCGACATACCGTCTGTTATATAATGTAAAAATTATGGAACGCAATTACTCAATATATTGAAGTTATTATATTAAATGGAAAAAGAATACGGTCGTGAATAATCAAACTAAAAATTGCTACGCTGTTAAGAAAGACATGCAAAAAGAAAATTATGGCTTGTTTATTGACCCTGGATTATTCTAGCACTGAGGCATTACTCAATATTCCACAATAGATCACCGCATCTTTACTAACTCTTACACTACAAACATACACACACATACACCCACTCACACACACACACACACACACACACACACACCTTTTTATTTTCACTTACTTATTTTGTTTGCTTTCGTTACATTCATAATCTTTATTACCTATGTGGACTGAAAGAGACTGGGCCCTACGACACAGGGAATCCTAGTGTGGGGTCCTGGGCCATACAAAAATGTTATGTAAAAAATTTTTGTTCAAGATATGTCTTTGAAAAAGCATTAACGCATGCTTAGCGAACTCTAAAGTTACAATATTAAATGGAAAAAGAATACGGTCGCGAACAGGATTCGAACCTGCGCCTCCCGTAGTGGAGTATCTATCCGGGAGGCGCAGGTTCGAATCCTGTTCGCGACCGTATTCTTTTTCCATTTAATATTGTAATTTTTGTTCAATAAAGATATTTTTATTTTATTTATTAATAGGATTCGAACCTGACCACTAATTCATCTCGACCTCTGCTCACCACCGCGAATTCTTCATCCATATTTTAACACGTCTTTTTGGCGACGTCATTGCTATCTATTCAGTCCCTATACAGGTGACTGAACCGACACGACTAACTTTGCAGTTAATACAATGTCGTAAATATGCAATTACCTTAACAATTAAAGATAAATCATTGAAAAGCATTAACGCATGCTTAGCGAACTCTAAAGTTATTATACTAAATTATTTAATACAATATTATTTAATATAATAACTTTAGAGTTCGCTAAGCATGCGTTAATGCTTTTCAAAGATTTATCTTCAATGTATTGAGTATTGAAAAATGTTTGTCCAAATACGTCATGAGATGTGCCACCGTAAGTTGTCACTTTAACATGCGGAGGACCTGTGAAGTGTGATAACTACAGTGTTTTTGACTAGTATTAGGACAGATACCAACGTACATTATATTGCTGTTATTATGACCCATGTAATAGGTGGTCAGCCTATTCCTATCTTCCGGGCACAATTCCAAGCTCCGGGCTGTTACCGAGAAATTTTCCAACAAAAAAACTTAATAACACTTTGCCTGACCCGGGAATCGAACCCGAGATGGTCAGCAGTCGCGCTTGGTACCTACTCTCGACCAATACATTAATTTCCTATAACACTGCTTGTGTGCTTTTTAAATTTGTCACAGCTTTTGTAAAACCATGTCTCTAAAAAATGATTCTGATTGTGTAAAATATGTTTGTGAACAATGTAACTGGACAGACAAATGTTTCAAACGCATCAACGAATACGTCTTCGTATATCTGCATAGCTCTTCTCTCTAAGGTCTAAGGCCTACCGTAAGTATTTTTAAATTGTTAGGTACTATCGCGGCCTTTTCCGCCTGCCCACAAAATTTTTTTTTCGTGTAAATCCTACTCTCTTCTTGTCACGCCCCCTTAAACTGTTCGCGTATTAGGAAAGCGAGAACGTAATTAGTTGCAATCTGCACTGCGCAGCTTAGTGACGTATCACGTGTACTCCCTTTTGTGAATTTTAAGGACGATCTGATTTGACCTTGGCGGGGCTACGGAGCGCTTAAATTTTTTTAGTGCAAGTGATAAATGATAAATGATATTTATTTCTGTAAATACATCTGTTATAGACACTTTTACAAGTCATACATTTTTTAAGCTAGATGGCGTCGGCATTTCCTATCTGACTAGCTCTGAGAAGAAATGCCGAAACAAACTCAGAGGTCAACGTCTCTTTTAAAGTCCAGACATCATTTTATTCAACATATGAGTGTATTTTGTAGGGATAGGTCTGGGATGGCCTTTTGAAGAAAGAGCCATAGCTGTTTTAAGCTGACCTGTCCTAACCGACGGCACGTATGCATCAGTCATCGTGTAGCTCAACCATAATTTAGGGAGCTTAACGACCCGTCGCAAGACGATACCAGATCGGCAGGACATTTGCGTAGGCCTCAGAGAGATCTCAAAAACCGCCAGGGAAAATGAACTTGGTGGTGGTCAGGCGGGAGTCTCCGCGATTGTCCATATCACATCTTTAGGAATGTCCAAATATACTCCTGTTTCAAAGTTATATTATCTTGGGGAAGAGATACGGTCGTGAGCAGGATTTGAACCTGTTCCTCCCTGACAAATACTCCAGGCACTCCGCCAACTTCTTTCCAAAATAATAATATTATTTACAGTTCGCATGCGATAATGCGTTTGGAAGATACCTTTGTTCCTTTCATTGAATTCTTTAAAAGGGTGTTACAACAAAACATTAGGGAGTTTAGGCGGGAAAATGTTAAGTGCACGTTGTCGGTTTCATATTGTTTTCCAAAACTTGTGTTTCTCCGAAGTTTAATGTGTAATTATGGTGGTTAATTAACCATTAAGTTCAAGATAAATCTTTGAAAAGCACTAACGCATGCTGAGCGAACTCTAAAGTTATTATATTAAATGGAAAAAGAATACGGTCGCGAACAGGATTCGAACCTGCGCCTCCCGGATGAATACTCCAGGCGACGGTCGAGATGGCTTAGTAGTCAGAGCGCCTGGAGTATTCATCCGGGAGGCGCAGGTTCGAATCCTGTTCGCGACCGTATTCTTTTTCCATTTAATATAATAACCATTAAGTGTTCCTGAAGGTGTGCGAGTGTGGGCAAATTACATAAAATTGAAAATCATGACTTTTTGTGTTCACTCCTAACCTCCATCGAAGACTCAGTAAAATTTCCACCGTTTTGCTGGGGCAACGCGCGCAACAACTTTTAATACTTGATTATTCTGAATATTTGACACTGGCAGGCACAAAAAGTGTGGCGCCATATAATAAATAATCCCATGACGGGAACTATTATTACTTGATTACTCCATATACTTGACACTGGCAAATACACAAAAAGTGGGCCCAGTACGGGAATAAAAAAAAACATTATCAGTCCATAACTATCACTCCCTATCCTTATACAGAAAAGGAACAAGCAGTGATTACTAAGTACGCTAGCACACTTGATGATTTCAGACCAGCGATGTAACATTTGATATTATTTACAGAACAGTAGAGAGACGATGCTGTACATCCTAGACTGCATCTTCTCAGTGTCAGTGGTGGGGTCGCTCGTGGTCTTCGTGTGGCGAGGCTCATGGGCGCTGCTCGACATATTCCTCTTCCCCGATGACAAGAGCAAATCATGTTGGACATCATTGGTAAGTCAATTAAATTGTCACTGGCAACTTCATTACATATAAGCTGTGATTTCAAATGTGGTATTTTGTACAAAACTACTGGTTGTACTGCAACTAATTATAAGTTGTATAATAAATAATAAAAACAAACAACGGGCGACAACAATGGACTGATAGCGAATAGTCTCGAACACTATATGAGGCTCCCGTTAGACGGTCAAGGGCCTGATACAGAAAGTGTTACTCCTCGACACGGCATGGATCGTGAGGAGGTACCTCTCTCTCCTTAAACCGGTGGTTAGGGCTCGTTTGTGTGTCTTGGACCATGTACCCGATGCCTTTTTTTAGATTTTTATCTGACCAGCTGTGCCAGCGACTCCGTCCGCGTAGATGTCGTAAATTAACACCATGTCCTGTATGAACACAAATTCATAATTAACAAATGTTCGACGTGATTCTTTATATTGATATAACTTTTTTATTTATGAACCGATTGACATGAAACAAACACTAAATGTTAAGTGAAGCTTACCACAATATATTTGTGAAAACTACATCTAAATCGGATAAGCCGTTTCTGAGATTAGCGTGCACAAACGCACAGACAAACAGGTAAACAGACAAACAGACAAAAACTCCAACAATCATTGTTTTGGGTGCTGTTTGTGTTGATAAAGGTCCCAATCATATTTTTTCTTGTATATCTTCAATGTACAGACACCGATCCGTTACATTTTTATTATATGTATTGATGAGCAACTTCTTCTGTTGCTTAAGTCGGAAAGAGTCATGGTGAGTCCCATACCAAACATAGATTAGTACAAAAAAATTTTTTAGATAATTTGGTACAGTTTTACTGTTGCTTCTTGGTCCCTAAAGAATAACTTTCTGCAATGGAAATATTTAAAAAATGTTCGTTGGCCTAATTTCTGAATGCGACAACGATATTGACGATTAACAATGATTTTGTTAGCAATATGATATTAATTTCGGGGTTTTAAAAATATTTTTAATAACGAATGTCATTTTCTAGCGACCAAAATTAAATACCCTATTCTAAATTTACTAGAATTTTTTTTTCTTTCTTCTTATAAATCCCGCCATCATCCCGCATCTACGCATATGATTAATACAACGCGGTACCATTGACGTCACGGGGCACGAGGTCTAATAAGGCACTGACATAGTATAGGCAAAAAAATACGTATTGATTAGGAAATATTTAATACTTCAATTTGGTTACTATCAAAGATGTAAAAACTGAAGTAGATGTGAAAAACATTATGTTATTTGGTTTACATTATCCGGAACATTCAATTAATCTTCCATTGATGCCAAATAACGTTGGAAAAAAAGAAACATCCCCTACCCTTATTGATGTTTTTTTTTCAATACAACTCTATCAGCCGTCATTTAAGCAGTCACTCTTTTTCTAGCCTTATCATCTTTAACACAATCCATGCATCGCTTCCTCGGTCTTCCTCTAATCTTATAGCCATCTACGTTCATACTCAAAACTTTCTTCGTCACATGATCCTTTATCGGACACACGTAGAAAAAAAAAATATAAAATAAATATTTATTAAAATTTCACAACAAAAATCTCTAAAACTTGGTCTGGTCTGTCTTGGTCTAGAGTCTCTGGAGTCGAATCCAGCAACCACGGCATCCACTAAACCAAAACCATAAATCATAAATGTAAGTTTACAGATTTCTTAATCAATCACGTAAGAGATACTGAACGGATTTCGATGAAATTTAGTAATAGAGACATAAAACAGAACACGGGATTATGCATCACAGAAAAATGTAAGATTCCCGCGGGAAATGGGCGTGAAACTGTTCAGCATAGGTATTAAATCACGTACGTATCCTAATACATACAAATGTTAAATTACTTAGCGCCAAATAAAACAAAAATGGTAAATTTTCCGCATATGGGTCATTATGCGCCACTGAGTCAGTGACCACTTACGCGTACGCAATTGGGTCTTCCTCTCGTTCGTCTTGCGTCCCCCAACCGCTTGTATACTGTATTGTAGCGTGTTATTATTGGATTTTAACTCACGATGAATTAGGGCGAAGTACTGTAAACAAATATATAGGTACTTGGGGACTTTCCAGAACTGATCGCCGGAATCTGCCTTAAGCTGTTAGAATGCACGTCAATCCACTAGATTTCGGTATTTCCAACATTGGTTTCCATTGGCTATATAATAAGTATTGTTTTTTGTGTGTGGTCTACCTCGTTGTTCTAATGGTCCGAAGCGCGACTGTCTTGGGTTCGATTACCAGGTCAGACAAAGCGTTATTTGGTTTTTTTGTTCGGAAATTTTCAGTAACAGCTCGGACTTTGAAATTGTGCCCGGTAAATGGCAGTAAGCTCGCCTCCTATTACATGGGACTTATTAACAGCACTGGTTACATGTGGGTGTACAATTGTGTACACCTCTGCCGACCCCTTCGGTGAATACAGGCGTGATGCTATGTTATGTTAAATCCTTAATGGACGTTGACCCGGATTTCTACCGACTCTAACCACATGGTCATACGCTAACCTGTGCTGGAACCGCAACTGCATTCAACGGAATTCCAGAGACTAATTTTTCTTATCGGCTTTTCCACGTTGCTTTATAATATCTGGTTTCCGGCATTGGCCTCCACTAGATTTGTCTTTTAGGAAGTCCTTCCATTTGACTGACAAATAATAAATAAATGTTTATTTCTCTATAAATGCATTTACATCGTTTAGATCTAAAAATGGCTTAAGCTAGTGTTCCAGAGTTAAAACCCTGACTTCTAAACTAGGTTTATGTACCTGTATCTTAGAAGCCAGGTGATATATGTCTTTTACATATATGTTTAAAGGAAAATAATATTTTATGTAGCAGACTTGTCTACTGAAATTCTCCGATCCAGATTCACCTTTGTGCCATATATTTTGAGAAGCGTGGACCTAAAAGTATATGTAAAGGGGGTTTAGCTGGCGTTAAAATATGTAGCTATAATGAGAGCTATGGCTGAATAGTTACCGGGTCTTTCAACACACACAGAGTATAGGTGTACAAAAGCAAATCTGGCACCAGTATGTATGAGCTATCAGATAGATAGATAGATAGAAAGACTATACTATATTGCACACCAAGAGGGAACACAGAAAGATACATAAACATAAGAAAAGTACAATTGGCGGTCTTATCGCTAAAAAGCAATTTCTTACAGACAACCATTGGATGGACAAGAATTGTATTAGAAAAGATAACGGGTAGCTGCTGGTGTACAGTATCAGCATAGGTAACATATGTATTTTCATATAGTATTCACGCCAAATTTTTTTTTGTCCACGAGTACGGTTTTTGCACCCCGTGCTTTAGTAGAGCACTTGGGAAAGTAATCCAAGCGCTACCGGAACCACGGTAAATTTTAGTTAATCGTGTTATTTTAGTTATCAGTCAAGAGTCCAATTTCCATACTTCAAAAATATTAAATAAAATACTTTTTTTTTTCAATTCAGTCATTACAAAAAACTTCAAAGCCTGCTGTCACATTTTTCTATTCAGACACCTGTGGTTGCTTGTTACAGACATAAAAGCTTTAACAAAAATTCAAACTAATATTATAAAGCCGAAAGTCACTCATCTGTCTATTTGTTACGTTTTAACGCCTAAAGCGCTAAACCAATTTTGGTTAATTTTGGTATAGATATAGATTGGACATTGGAAAAAGACCCAGGCACTTATATATATTATCGAACTTTTTATCGCACTTAATAAGTCGCGGGCACCAATGAGTACTATATTTATGATTTGCTTAATTAATCTTAGCAACTGTAATCAAAAATCCATCCAAATAAAAAATAAACTTGAATAAGCCGTTGACAATTTTAATGAAACATACTTTTTTTTGTATGTTAACTTTCGTGAGACATATTTCATATCAGTTATTGTTCACCGGTTACTACTCACGTGCATTTTTCGGGAATAGCCCGACTAGTTCCGAAGTCGAACGGAACCCTTAGTCAAATAAGTTTGACTCGCGACATCGCCATGGGCTCAAACTTGTTTGACTCGCGACATCGCCGCGGGCTCAGTTCATGACTAAGGGCTCCGTTCGAGTTCGAAACTAGTCGGCAATTCCCGAAACATGCACCTGAGTAGTAACCGGTGAACAATAATTGATAGAAACACATACGAGTACTTGTCTAAGGCCCGGCGCTAAAGAGGTGACAAACATAAAAAATCCGTAAAGTGTGCGGTACAGTTCCACCTGTTTCACCTCTGTAAACTCAAGACCTTCAGTTACAAGGAGCATCCTCGTTCAATACCAAGCCGGTGACATTGAGCAAATTGAAGCACGTGGGACGTACAGCCGGACAGAAATACTCTGGTTATTAGTAAACATTGCTGCGAAAGCATTTACCTCATTGCCAGTTCCTGAAAGCGTTCGTAGTCATTTTGCGCGCAAATTGGATAAATAGGTTTTCCGGACTATTTTTAGGTTCAGACGTCATTGTACTTACGACCTATAGGAATGTGCATGGTTAAGCATGAGCCACGGGGGTTTTAACAGGCTGCTTCAATATCATTACTTTGCTTTTTTGTATTAAAAACTGGATCTACGTTTGGCCACCAGCTCAGCTGATGGTATGTGTCGACGGTGTTGCTGAGGAAGGAACACGTAGATCCAGAATAAATCTATTATTTTCACAGGAAAACTCAAAAACACTTTTCCCTCTATTCCCGATCTGAAATCGGACCCAGGAATTCCGAATACATTTTTCTACCGAATAAAACCACTATGTGTCACACAACCTTTATAGAGGTTGCGAGTAGGTACCACAACTATACTAATCTTCGCAAACCTGGCAGGACTGAGCCACACCTGGATGGTTTGGAATCCAGTGAAATGTTTGAGCAAATAAATACTAAGTTAATGAGGTACTGTTTCTGGTACACAAGTTGGCGTGTCTTTCCATGGGAACAATGATGGACAAGGTATACCTTTTCCATCATTGTTCCTAGTGTCACTACGGCTTTTCCTCATTTCATGATTATATATATATGTATACTTAATATGACATTTCCTTCGTCAGGCCGCGAATTGGCCGTCATTTATAAAATTAGCCTCTGAGTAAAGATAATGATGACACATTAGACATTTGGTGAATCATGTAGATGTTTTCCTTAAGCAAGTTGACATTGATATAAACTATTCTTTGAAATATACATAAAATTACACGTATCTAATTATAGATATGGAGTGTGTTCTAGGGGCTTTATCACAATTATATATACATTTTCCGTATCTAAGTGGATGCCTGAACCTTAGCGGTAGTAGATTTTTCATTCGTTGGAAAGATATTCCTGAATCGCCTTCTAAAACATCCCATGTAAGTAAGTAGTCGCATTTTCCGAAACAAGAAAATGTGTACATATATTTAAAGTGAAAAGTATCCTGGAAACTGGTGAAGCATGAGTAATTATAGGAATTTGATTATGAACATCAGTAGTTAGTAGTTTGAATTGATTCACGAATCTTGCCACTACTCTATTAGCTAATCGATACTCTGGGCAGAGGTACGCTCATACGCTGGTACAGTTAGTCTGATCACGTGATTGATTTTCGGTCAAACGCTGTTTTGTGAATGATCGATAGTTTAATGTTAAATAGGAATCGGTAGGATATCGTTTATGGGTCAATAGATTGTGGTCAGGTTTGGTTGCGGACTATTCCAGACTGATAAGAATTTTATGTTATATTATTAATGAATTATCAAATTAGGGCTTAATCTAGATTTGGTACATTTGTCCAGGACCGGTTGACATTATATCATTTAGTCAATTAAACGCTTTTAGATGACTGATTTCATACACTACAGTAGGACCAAATGTAGGGAGACAAACCTGAAGATAGTCACCAGAAAGGTGGCAAAGACCGCATTACTACCTACTTGATGTACGTAGGTAGAGATTCTTCTAAGTGAAGAGAAGCGGTAAGAAGTGGGTTTTTAGAGATAGTTGTGGGTTGTTAGAGATTAAAAATATTTTTTTACTTTCAAAATGTTCTTGTCAACTTTAGAGCTCACTACGCATGCGTTTGAAAGGTTTATCTGTACTTATTAATCAATCTAATCTGAAGTAACGATATTTATTTTGATTTTATTTGTAGTATTATCTACGAGTATATAATGTGTGACAATAATAGCGAACATTATTATACAAATAACAGCGAAGTTCAATTACCTGTAAATATTTACCTTTTGAGCTAACAATAATAAGAAGAGCAAAATATCCGGATTGTGTGATTTCAAGATACAAGATATTTATTTTCCAACTAAGTGTACATAATACTGATATTGTTACATATAGAAATTGTTCTCTTAAACTTAGTTGCCTTTTTCAGGCATTGCAAAATTTGAGGGCTATGTAGTTATTATTTTAAATTAAGCTTACTTATTTACTGCAAATATTAATAATGTAAGAAGGAGACAAAAATGAGAAATAGAAATAGACATAGAAGTGGACAGATCGCCGTATTAGTAGGTAATATATAATTTTTTCTTTGGTTTTAATTGAAAATATTCTTCAATTGAGTAGAAACTATTTTTTAATGAGCACTAATTTAAGTATTCTAATAAATGTTATCAATTTATTTTCCTTTTTTATATCGTTTGGTAACTTGTTGTTAAATAACCAATAATACACGCGATTAATCCGGTTAAAAGTTGTTTTATTATAATGTGTAGTGATCGCGCAAACCTAAGATATTACTAACTTGTTGTAAATTTTTACTGCCATCTAATAATTACTTTGCTTGAGCATTTTTATTCTGGACGGTGGTAAGTACAATGTACTCCTATCTCGATGGCGACTGACTCCGTCTCCTCAGTCCTCCTGCGACCACGAACGCTGCAAAGTGTTCGAAACGTCAGGAAAAACAAAAAAAACAATAATACACGCGATTAATCTGGTTAAAAGTTGTTTTATTATAATGTGTAGTGATCGCGCAAACCTAAGATATTACTAACTTGTTGTAAATTTTTACTGCCATCTATTATTTACTTTGCTTGAGCATTTTTATTCTGGACGGTGGTAAGTACAATGTACTCCTATCTCGATGGCGAGTGTTTATATTACTGGTTTCTTTTACTTTTGTGAAATGATCTAGGTTTTTAAATACGAATAAACTGATTTCGTAGATGTATATAGATGGTAGTGTTAAAAGTTTGATTGTCTATATGGGTTAGAATTCGAATACATTCTTTTGTAATATTTACACTATTCCCCCACAGCAATATTTCTTGTTTAATTGTGTTTGATCGTCGGATACAATCATCTTTTGGCAACAAAGAGTTAACGGTCGATCCCAACCGTTGTTGTTAATGAAAGCAGTTGCTAACACAAGTCAGAAGCCAACGTGACAATAGTTTGGATCCTAAGGGAACAAAACAAGTAGAAGCAAGAATTAACAATTTGGGAGATGTAAGGAACTCGAATAGTGGCTGAAACAAGAGATAGAGCCAAATGGCATCGTGATTAAATATTCGTCCAATTTCCTATGTCGGGTCCCAATAAACACCCCTGTATGCGCCGCAACCTAAGCAGAAAAATCCAGTTGAACTTAACATCTACGATGCAATCGCTCAGAATCAGGATAGGTAGGGTGAAAAGAATGAATTAAATTACAAGGATATCACAACTAGAATTTACTCTAAAATAATGATTAAGTATATATTGTCGAATAATCTTTAAGTACCCCTTTTCACTTATCGTGTGGTTGATACACAATAATGTCTGAGTATTAACCACCCGTAGGTCTCTGACATGGCTTTACACATTATCGAGAACATCTCTTAGGTGTGCTGGTTTCCTCACGATCTTTTCCTTCACCATTTTAAGCAAGTGATTAATTTCTAATACGATGACCTGATTGATGACCCTTGTGTAATACTATTATTTTACTGAAGCACATTTACAATCACCTGATACACTTACGTTTTGGCACAAATATTTATATGATCGAGACCAGTTGTTCCAGTTCTGATAAGTATTAATGTTGAGTGTTAACACTGAGTAAGTGTATCAACATTCAGAAGACAACCGTAATAAGATTTAGTTTTACATCATTATATAAAAGATATTAGGTAATTTGACGGCGTGGCTGCCGCAGTGGTCGAGACATTGGCTGCTGCACCGCATGTCGCTATTCGTGTAGGAAGCAAATATTTGTATGATCCACAGATAATTGTTCCGGGTCTAGATGTGTGTGCATGTGGTTGCGTTTTACAGACACATAATCTCACATGCACACACATCTAGACCCGGAACAATTATCTTACAGGAAGAAATTCCTAGTGAAGGACGTTTTTTTTAACAATTTTTTTTTACTCAATAGGGAAAGGGTAAGCTTAACAACATTGTACCTACATCATCTAGTTTAATAATAAACTTATTTATTGATACAACTATCACGCTTTGTTTAATGGGGTTTTCCACTCTTCGCCAAACACTGACTCTATTTATAAAATCTTATTTACAAATATAAACCTTTATTTACTGAGTTTAGGTTGGTAAGCCCATAATAAGGGATTGGTCTGCTGACGACATTAGTTTTATAACCGATGGTGAGATAAGGAAGTGTTGTGGTTGAACAGGCTTAGGTGTAGGCGCCGAAGTTTACGTAATGTCTGTTGGTATTGTTGCGTACTTACATTTATACAAATTTGACGTTTAAAATCGACAAAGAGATCCATATCAATTATTGTTCACCGGTGACTACTCACGTGCATGCGAGTCAAACTCACTCGCGTTTGACTCGCGACATCGCCGCGGGCACACCTCATGACTGAGGGCTCCGTTCGAGTTCGAAACTAGTCGGGCAATTCCCGAAAAATGCATGAGAGTAGTAACCGGTGAACAATAATTGATATGAATATTTCTCACGAAAGTTATTATACAAAACAAGATATCCATGCTCGCACCGCTGAATTAGAACTGTCACCAACTCACT
This sequence comes from Xylocampa areola, assembly GCA_935421205.1. Classification (NCBI taxonomy): domain Eukaryota; kingdom Metazoa; phylum Arthropoda; class Insecta; order Lepidoptera; family Noctuidae; genus Xylocampa; species Xylocampa areola. The sequence continues at coordinate 17,869,489 of OW285207.1, forward strand.
TTTCACCAGTTTCACTAAAATTCGAATTGGGGCTATGAGTACACACCCTATTAATCTATGTTTGTTGACGTCGGTGTGGTGGTGTGAGGATAGATAAAGATTCATTGAGTCAGCGACAAGCGTGGGAGGGGGATGTAAGGCCTCTAGTCCTTATGAACTGGCACAAAAATCTCTTACCTAAAACACCATTAAATTTTATTCATCACAAAAAACTGGATTTTATCACTATATTGCCATTGTACTAGAGAAGGACAACCATTCCACATACCTATTATCCGTGAGTTGTACCAACTTGAAGGCGCATCCTGTTATCCAATTTAGAACATCTTGAAATCGTACATTTTGAAATGTTGAACCAGTATAATACCATATTAATTATTGTTCAACGGTTATTACTCACTTGCATTCTTCGCGAGTCAAAACTCCAACAACGTCAAAACCAGTTTTGACTCGCGTCATCGCCGCGGGCTCAGCTCATGACTAAGGGCTCCGTTCGAGTTCGAAACTAGTCGGGCAAACCATCCAATCCAATTAATATGAATGTGTCTCACGAAAGTTATTATACAAAAACAGTATAATACCCTTCCGAATATTTTTTTCGATGGCAAATCAATATCCTCTTACTGGAACTGAATACATCCTTATTTTTACGATAGTGCTGTATACATTTCTATAAGTTTCTAAACAAAACTATATCCTAATTTATGTACAAAGAGGGAGAAGTATAAATTGAGCCGTTTTTACCAACAGATAGTCGGCTACGCGGTGGTGATAGTGACCTTCGCGCTGCAGGCCCCGGTACGCTGGTCGGCTGCCAGGCTTCACGGGGCGCCGAGGCTCCTGCTCGCTGACGTGTACCACTTCGTGTCCTTCGTGGCGACAGTCAACGTGTGGAGGGGCGCGTGGGGGTTGCTGGATATTTACTTCTTTCCTGGTGAGTTGCTGTGATATTTATAGAGCTGCAACTGTTTGGCAGCCTGACGCCTGCCAGTGTGAGACACTAACTTTTCTCTGTATTTATTTAAATATTAAAGGAAAACATTGTGAGCAAACCAGCACACCTGAGAGGGTTCTCGTGTATGAAGTCATTTCAGACACCTACGGTTTAAATTCTGACACTAGGTTGTTCATCAACCACACGATAAGAAGAATTGATTAAAACGGTGAAAGAAACTAGTAGGTACACTACCTAGATACATTTTCTTGGTGTTGTGTAAACTATGTCAGAGGCCTACGGTTGGTGTAAACTATGGCACTAGCTTGTACATCAAACATACGATAAGAAAAAGAGAATATTGATTTTTATACTTAAACGAGACAGCGTCCTGTAAGACTCAGGTTAAGGTTGCTAAAATATAAATAATTAAAACTAGATAAGCGATCCGAGGTTATGAGTGCCTACAGTGTAAATTGAAACTTAACATAATTAAAAGCTGTTCAAGAACCTATCACTTAATAATATCTTAGGTTCTCGCGATCACTACACATTATAATAAAACAGCAAATTGCATAATAATAAAGCAAGAAGACACCTGCAACCACGACCGCTGCAAAGTGTCCGAAACGTCAGGAAAAACGAAATACACGCGATTAATCCGGTTAAAAGTTGTTTTATTACAACCTATCACTTACTAACACCATGTTCCTTTTACAGAATCACCAAAACTCAGCAACTGGAGCTCCCACATCGCAAGCCTAACGCTCCTAATACTCCTCAACTGTTCCAACTCCGTCATCGTGCGAGGAGTATACATCGACGCCGAGGAACCGGCGGGCGAGTGCGTGGTGTTCCCTTGCCACTATCTCAGGCTCTTCATCCACAAAGAACGGACCAAGAAGAGACACAGAAGAGCTTTACAAGCTGCTGCAGCCGCCGGAAGAAAGCCAGAAGATGCCAGCCTTCCATTACAAATACCTGAAGAGAAAGTTTAGCGAAAAGATGACTTCGAAATTTCGAAGTGTAAGAAGTTATGTTCCAGATTTGGTTAGAAGATGGAACTGTTGTTGTATGATTAGAATCCCCAGTGATGCAGTGAACAGTTTCTGTAGTGGTTGAAGATATGGGAACGGTTAAAGCCAGGGATGTATAGGTACAAAAAACGTGACCCTTCGTTATTTGAATGAGGTTTATGCGTTATATTTGCATAATTACAAATAGTTTACTAAACAAGCAGTAAAGTGATTGTTTGTTGATTTTGTCTTTTAAGATTCATACTCAAATATCGCCCCAAAGAAGTCTTCTTCCCTTGTTTATTGTTTATTAAAATTGCCAACAATATATATAAATGTGGTTGTGAAAATTTTCGTTACCAGAGTTGTAGTAATAATAAATTATAAAATCTAGAGATTTTAAGTTCCAAAATTACGTTTAAAACAGCTCCGGTTTGTGGAGAGAGCTATTCAAAGTCTATTTCATACTGTCTATGAAATATGAATTCGATCAATTACAGAAGAATATTAATTTCACATGTTGTACAAATTTTTTTTTTGTTATTTCTACAAGTATGATAATTTCTCGAATAATACAATACATTATTGTTTTAATAGGAACTTTGGCGATTACGTGCAATATGCTGAAATAAAATGATTGCATAAAAATTGTGCAGATATACTTAGCCGGGGAGTATAAGTAATGACTGCTCCGATTATATTTTGTCTTATGCAAAGGCGAAATGATGTAATTAAGACTACATACATATCTGAAACATCATATCGTTTCAAAACTGATGGAGTATATATACATCATTAGTCTTGAGGAATAATTTCTTTAAAACCTTTGACTATTGGGAACTATTTTAAAACGAGTTTTTTTTATAATTGTGACTCTTTTTTGACGGACAAGTGATTTTAATAACAATTTAAACTGATCTATCAGTCCAACAAATTAATTTGTGTTTGCAATGTACGTTCTTAAATAAAACTACCTCTATCTTCATCTCGATTTTATTAGATTCTCCTTTCACTATTATTTTAATCTCATTTATTTGTTCTTTCGTCGAAATTTTGTTTAGTATCTGCTATTTCTTTGTGGAGTATAATATCAAACCACAATACTGCATTTTTGGGAGAATCTACTAAAATTACATTTGTTTTCTCCCGATTCCTTAGCTTAATTTTAAATAAGTATTTGTTCTAAGTCAAACTATAAAAGTCTTTATTAGTTTATAAAAACAAGACATGTAAATATGGAACAATAAAGTTGTAAGCACTAAGTTATTATAAGTACTGTTGAACGATACATAATAAACGTATTGCTATTTTATCAGTTGTTTTATTAATAACTTTAGTTATTGAATTAAATCTATAACCATGATTTATGATGTTATATGACCGCGATACGAAATATGTCGAAGTGTGGCGTCCTATTGTTGTATTAACTATAATTAAGTAAGAAGAAGTAATACATTATCTACGAGTAAAAGAGTATATAAGCTGAGCGTTCTGCAAGAATAATGGTGGTATTTAAGTATTCATGTAACTTGATTTACTTAGTGGATAGCCTTTGACACGGTGTTTGTCAAAATCTCAACTGTCAAAGCTGTGTATTTGAGACTAAAAGGCTAACTATAGTATCTCAATTAACTGCCAAGTACCTTTACATAACAAATTAAAACTTTCTTTAAAAATATTCTGAGGCAAAAATGTCCGTAAGCAATAAGGCGTCTCACAAGGCACAATTCTTAGACCACATTTAGTTTAACTTAACAGATTACTTAACATATTTATCTTATGAAATGATATAGGTACACTAATATGTATTGAAGCGACGTCTAAGTAAATAATATATTATGTAAGTTTCATATCACATGTCAGCATTCAATAAGACAATTATGATAAGAATATTAGCTCAAACCGGTATTATCTATTTTCAGAACAAAAACATAACATGTTGATATTCTTTTTTTAGTATAAGGAGATGACTTCATATTTAGAATACTATCAAAATAACAGATATATCATACAGTATCGAATTATAAATATATATGCATTTTAGGTATGTTTACTTCGAAGACACCTCTGTGGCAAATGATCCGAGTGAAAAAATACATTCTGTAAGCACTCGACAACTTTGTATCACCCGAAACGGACTACACGTGAGATGTTTATCTTATTTTGTTTCCCATAAATCTTGAATGTATACTTCTGAATTAAGTTCTCATTTCTCCGAATGAATCCCACCCATATCGAGCACAATAAATGTATCTTTAACTTCATTAATTACGTGATACGGCGCTACCCTTTCATTGCAAAAACCGGAATCTATCTCTTCAATTAAAAACACTCAATCAATGAACTTTATTGAATTAAATACGAGTACATGCGCACTATCTTGCAATTATTCATAATTATAGTGAATAATGAGGCGGCGGTGAAAACAGAAATACTTCTCCGACAGTCTATTATTATCCTTCGGAAGAAAACCAGAGGTCCTCGCCCTTATTTAAAGCCTACATACACAATATTGCTGTCATATTGACCCTTATTAAGAAAGAGATAAAGTTGAAAATACTGAGGAATGAGAGAAAATACGCATATTCATTGAGACGACAACGCTGATAAGTTATCTCATTATCATAGGTTACGTGTTTTATTGCAGATTCGTACGGTTGCTTTAGTGTTGCAACTGGATTTTCTTGCACGACTTTCGTAGAGTGAGACATCAAGAAGTCTGACTGAGTCTAACTGTACTACAGTCTCCCTTATCGTTATGAAAAGTTGCAGGTGGGTGACATCAGCAGTTTCACGAGGAGACGATGGTTCCTACGTAAAATAGACGAAATATTTCTGTGATTTTTCCGTTCCTTTGTGTTTTGTATAGTAGTTCCATTTTTTTTTTTTATCTGCACAGATTATTGAATCACTGCTGAGATATCCATGACTGAGGAATTACGTTTATCTGCTTTTCTTATCAGCAAAGTACGATGAGACGTTGTATTCCGCGGACCGTTTTCTGATTCAAACATTTTTCATTTTAACATTTGGTTAAGGTACCTACCAATTTTACGGATTAATTTGATGATGATCTATAAGATATGTGTCTAGTAAAAATCAAAGTAGTTTGGTTAATGACAAGTTACACAGTACACAATCAGTGGCATTCTAGGAATTTTATAACGATAGGCTCAACAAACCGTAGACAAAGACCACGATATGGAAAATATTCCAAATTAGTCCAGAACCCAATTAATGAACCGGTATATTTCCACGAACAAACATACGTATCGATTGTTGTACACATACATAGTTTACCTACCGCGTCGCGATTTAAGTAGTAAATATTGTATTATTGATATTATTTACGATATTCCCGCTTTATCTGGAGACATATGCTCAGGCGCACAATAGCGGCAGACAATGTTTATGTCTGCAAACGTATGTAAGTTATAACTTATGTGTTAACTAATGTTGCACTTGGTTTTGTTTGCTAAATATATACTAGAAAACCAGTGTTGCGTTACTTAATACGTTCACTATTACGGTTTTATATTTAGTTAATTTGTATAAGATTTTGTCAAGTTAATGTAACCAGACGGTTTTGTTTTTTTTGACAGCGCGGTTGGCGCAGTGGTCGTGAGATCGACTGCTGCGCTGCGTGTTGCAGGTTCGATTCCTGCACGGAGCAAATATTTGTACGATCTATGGATAATTGCTCCGGGTCTGGATATTTGTGTGCTTGTGAGATTATATGTCTGTAAACGCACCCACGACACAGGAAGAAATTCAAAGTGTGGGGCAACGTTTTTTGAAAAAAAAAAAAAAAACAACGAGATCTTTTTTTGATGTAGGTGAAAACGAGAAAATAGGCTTCCGGAGTGAAAGCTTCTTACAATTAACTAGCTTCTAACTAGCCCGTGACTTCGTCTGCGTGGCCTTCAGAATTAGATCCAGCCGGGATAAAAAGTACCCTATGTGTTAATCCAGGTTATAAATTATCTGTGTGCCAAATTTCATACAAATCCGTCCAGTAGTTATTGCATGAAAGAGTAACAAACATCCATACATACAAATTTTCGAGTTTATTATATTAGTAGGATTAACGGCTGGGCTAGCTACACCTTACACTTCTATATATTGTGTGCTATGGCATATATAATAAAGATTTCCTCACTTACTTAAATAAGTACTCCATTTCACGAATTAACTGTAAGATGTCTATAGACAAAATATCAGGGAATCAGCTAAAAAACAAAGAAAACAGCATGTCGTATGAGGTTTAAGGAACGCAGTAACAGAACAACATTAAATCTAGATAGATATTAGATCACTAAACAAGAAATTAGCGGGAACAAAGTAAACATTTTAGATGCTCACATATTATTTATTGTACATTTATTATAAAAAACAAAAATATAACATTACATAATAATAGCCATTAACAATATAGAACTAAAACCGTATGCTGAAGTCGGTGTACGCGATTCTAGTGACGTATTGCCAGTTGGTCAGGTCACACTTCTCGATTTTACAGCCCGGAGACCCCGTGGTGCCCAGCCAATTGATCCTGAAAATACGATAGGAGATTAGAAAAATAAACATAATAAAGTTATTATATTAAATGGAAAAAGAATACGGTCGCGAACAGGATTCGAACCTGCGCCTCCCGGATAAATACTCCAGGCGCTCTGACCACTAAGCCATCTCGACCTCTGCTCGCCCCCGCGAATTCTTCTTCCATATTTTAACACGTCTTATGGCGACGTCATACTGTTGTTGAGATGGGATGGATGAGATGTTGTTGTGATGCCGAGAATGTCATACAAACATAACACTCCTTTTTTGGGCAATCGTGTAAAAAGGTGGAGGTTCTCAAGTAATATCTTTATTTATTATTTATTTATTTAATTCTTTAAACAGAGTAGTTCGATTTTAATTATTCTTTTTTGCTCAGTGAGCTTACCCAGAAGAAACCTGTTCACTCTAACTTATGTTTTATTTCTAATGATATTAGTTAATATTGGATGAGAGCGAAATATGCTATACGAGACCGAAATAACTAGTGGTCACCAGTGCGGCTGTGGAGCGTGAGGTCTTGGGTTCAATCAACTTGTTATTGGGTTTTTCTGTTAGAAAATTCTCAGCCCTGACTTTGGAATTGTGTCCAGTAGACAGCAATGGGATCACCACCTTTTATATTGGTGAAATATGAGTGTACACATCTGCCTACCCCTTCGGGAGATACAAGAAAAGTCAAAGTCAAATCATTTATTTAAATTAGACCATTTACAGGCACTTTTGCATTGTCAGAAGCTAGTTGCCACGTTCCAAAGTGTAGGCGTAGATGCTATGCTAAATAAAATGAAATCTTAAAGGAATTTTCGGTTTTTAGGTGATTAGCTCCACCATTTCTTCTTTCATTTGACCACTTTGGCACTGGCCTAAGTACATTAAATAATGAACATCATTTATATTTGACACTCCAATTAGAACTATCCGGAATGAGCACTGTACTATTATCATTTGGATCTTATCCAAATAATTTAATTATATTAAAAGCAAACAATACTTTTAATACAGATTTTTCTGTATTTTTTAAGATAATCGCATCTGTACGAGACTGTATGAACTGCAAAGTTAGTCGTGTTGGTTGAGTCACCTGTATAGGGACTGAATAGATAGCGATGACGTCACCAAAAGACCTATTAAAATGTGCAAGAAGAATTCGGAGTAGTGAGCAGAGGTCGAGATGCCTTAGTGGTCAGAGCGCCTGAAGTATTTATCCGGAAGCACAGATTCGAATCCTGGTCACGACCGTATTTTGCATTCCACAAGAAAATAATATTTTTAATACTTTTAATTATGATACTGAAGTGAATGTTTGGGTGCTATACGAAAAAATTGACAAGAAATTTTGTATGACCGTTGGACTGACAAGTCATAGGTCGCAAGTTCGTATCGAAGGCACACATCACTGACTTTTCGAAGTCTTGTGCGTATTATAATACAATTATCACTTGCTTAAAATTGTGAAGGAAAACATCGTGAGGAAACCAGCACACATGAGAGATCTTTTCGATGGTGTGTAAAGCCATGTCAGAGACCTACAGGTGGTTTAAACTCTGACACTAGGTTGTTCATCAACCACACGATAAGAAGAAGAACCTCACTACAACCACCCCGGTGGCCACCACCATTCAATTTAAATTCAATTTTTTTATTTCACTTGGACAGAGTATCACGCCTGTCTCCCCGAAGGGTAAGGCAGCGGAGCTCTGTGGGCACCCTTTTGAATAAGGTATTAAGTTCCGTGTAAAAGGTGAGGAGCCTATTACCATGAACCGGGCGCAATTTCAAAGTTTTAATCCTAATTTAATACTAACATATGGTCCAGTTTTGCCTTGGTGCCGTGTAGCTTGCCAACGATGGTGCCCTTCTTGGAGTTCTTCACCCAGCCGCCGACGCCCAGCTGTTCTGCCAACTCCTTGCAGTATTTTGTGAAGTAACAACCTGAATAATACAGCAGAATAAAAATCAATGCAAATACAAATATTGATTTACTAGCTGATACTCGCGTCTTCGCCCGCGTCGATGTTGGATATCGCGACCAAAAGTAATCATTAAATTTTGATCCCGGTCCCGCTTTCCAATTACCGCTTCATAATTGCCCATTTTTTTAATTAAAAAGGATGTAGTATGTTATCCTTAAGAGATAGACATATGCCAACGCAGACTTTTCTATAGACCTATAAGATACACAATTCCACGATACATCATTCTGTTATATCTCGAAAGGGTTTAGGCAGTGCATGCAAGATAAGCTCGCAGATGGTAGATTTTTTCATACTTACTGGACACTTATCGTCATATTTTGGACAATTCACACAATATCTTTATAAATTGTAGCCTATTTTATTTATTTATTTATTTATTTATAGATTTATGTACACACAAAAGTAAAAGGATAGGTATTAGAATATAATGTACAAAGGTACTGCTTATTTCTTTAAGAAATCTCTTCCAGCAGACCTGCGAGAGGAGAACTTAAACAAGAAATGTAGACGGCGTGTAAATAAAAAATAAAATAAAAAAGTGAATCTAAAAATATGCAAAAAGAAAGAACTAATTAACCAATTAAAATAAACATACATATATTAAATAATAAATAATAAACATACATATACTACAAAATAAATATATAAATCATTGCAAACCAAACAATTATGAAGCTAAGGAAAGAAAGTGTTCCTTAACATGTTTCTTAAAAATTGAAATATTTTTACTCTCGCGTATTCCAGCCGGAAGTGAGTTCCACAACCTGACAGCATGAACAGATAAGGAATAGGAGAAAAAGTCAGTTTTGTGGGATGGGAATTTAAGGAGGGTACGGAGATGTGACCTGCAGGGAGAACTGGGTGATCGAGTGTAGGAGAAGCGTTCCCGCAGGTAGGAAGGGGCAGATGGATTATGAAGGATGTTAAATAGAAGACACAATATCCGAGTGTTCCTGCGGAAGCGAATCGGGAGCCACTTGAGTAATTTGCGAAAATTGGAGACATGGTCATACTTTTTGAGATTGAAAATAAAGCGAATACACAAGTTTTGCAATCTCTCAAGCTTATTTAAAAGCTCCTCAGTGGCATCCAAATAGCAGGCATCGGCGTAGTCAATAATGGGCTGAATAAGAGTTTGCGCAAGAGAAATTTTGGTTTTCAGGGGCAAAAACGTCTGAAGACATTTCAATGAGTGAAAGGTATAATGTACTTTCCTACTTACGTCAGCAACCTGCGCACTCCATGATAAATTAGCGTCCATAACAACACCTAAGTTTTTCACGGTGTTAGTGTAGGCAATTAGCACACCATCAAGGCTAAGGGGAGTCAATAACGCCAAATCCAACCTGTTTCGCATATTCCTGCTGCCAATGATCATAGCCTGAGACTTAACAGGGTTAATGCGTAGGCCAAAAGACCTTGCCCAACCACTGATGAGTCCCAGATCACGATTCATCGCAGCAGTGGCAGGTTCCACTTCAGACAGCGGAAAATGTCGATAAAGCTGCAGGTCATCTGCGTAGAGATGGAAACTAGAAGAAATGACCCTGGAAACAGAGTTTATAAAAATAGGGAAAAGAAGAGGAGAGAGTACGCCACCCTGAGGCACACCCGCACTTAAGTCACACCAGTTAGAGGAGGCCTCGTCATGACGGACACACTGCGAGCGGCCACGAAGATAGGAATCAAACCAAGTAATGGCGGAGAGAGAAAGATTTGTGGCCCTAAGTGTACCAAGAAGTATGTCAAAATCAACAGAGTTGAAGGCACTGCTGAAGTCCAGTAAAACAATTAATGTCAGAGATTTGTTCTCCATAGCCCAGCGGATGTCATCAGTAACTTTAAGGAGAGCGGTAACTGTGCTGTGACCCGGCCGAAAACCAGACTGATAGGGACTAAGGAGACAATTTTGATTGAGAAAAACAGATAGTTGTTGATGGACAATATGCTCGAGGACTTTGGAAAGAAAAGGAAGGATGGAAATAGGCCGAAAATGAGACAGTGAGGAAGGACACGGTATTTTAGGAAGTGGAATTATGTGAGCACGCTTCCAAGCGTCGGGAAAAATGCCGGAGAGTAAAGAGAAGTTAAAAATGTGAGTGAGAGAAGGAAGCAAAATAGAAAGGATTGGGGATATCATTCTCGAGCACAAATTGTCATTGCCAACAGCAGAGGAAGTAATAGATAAGATAGATTTTTTAACATCAACTTCAGATACTGCTTTAAATTGAAAAGAAGGAAACTGAGGTAAAGGCCTACTAGAAAGTTCAGTTAATGTCATTGATTTGACAATTGGATCTAGGGAAACAGGGGAAGAAGAGAAGTGATTATTAAGAGCACATAGGTCAAAGTCATTAGAAGAGATCGTATGCGATTTACCAACGCCAACAGATCTTAGGAATTTCCAGACTTCAGCAGAGTTACGGTTATCCAGTGAATTGTGGAAGTGGCGCCTCTTAGCATCTCTACACATCCGACCGCAGCGGTTGCGAAGAGTTTTAAACCGGTTCAAATTACCGTCAGTAGGGCAACGTTTATATCTTCTTTTGGCTTTATCCCTTTGTCCCATCAACTCTTTAATGGCAAGAGTAAGCCAAGGTGCTGGAATATGTTTAATCTTAACACGTCGTTTAGGTGCATGACGGTCAAATAACCCTACGACCGAATCGTTGAGCCTGTTTACCATATCATTAACACTGGTACAATTGACTAGATGGCTCCAGTCAATCATACCAGCATCAAGCCGCAATGCATCCATATCGATGCCCCTGAAATTCCGTAGGAAAAGATATTGAGGTTTACGTTTAGGAGGACGCACACGATACGAAAGATAGATTAAGTCATGAAAGGAAAAAGGAGCAGTGAGTTGCCCATGGGTAGAAACTTTGCTTGGAGAAGAAACGATAATAATATCTAACAGAGAAGGAGTGCAGTTAGGAAAGTGGTGCGTCGCTAAAAGGGGCAAAGTATTAAGATTAAATGAAGATAAAATGGATTGAAATTTTTGAGCACGAGAATCATTTTTTAACAGACATGTGTTAAAGTCACCCATTATGACTACGTGGCTATAACTAGGACAGATATCACTTAATAGAGTATCAAGAGATTCAAAGTAGTTAATATTAAGGTTAGGACAGTAATACACTCCTAATAGCATCTTAGAATGGTGTATAGAAATCTCTAGGAAAAGATGCTCTGCCGATTCCGAGTAGAGTGATGGTGACGCGCTGATAAGTTTATAAGAGATACCTGTACGTAGGTATATAGCAACGCCACCACCTCCTTTTCCAGTTCTATCATTGCGGATTAAAGCGAACCCCGGCAGAGCAAACTGAATAGAAGGAAGTGAGGGTTTAAGGAAAGACTCAGAAATCAAGAGAGCATCCAGATTAGCACTGCTAAAGGACGCCAGAAGATCGGAAAAGTGTCCAGGAACACTCTGGGCGTTAATGTGAACCAAGTTGAGATTATGGGGATGATTGGAGACAAGTGAGGAGATCTGATCACATAAAGCCAAAGAAGAAGATGACTCACTATCCGCGCTGATAAAACTTCTGGGAGAAGAAGAACACGAGAAGAAACTGTCTTCAAGATCAAAATTGCTCATGGTTTGCAAAAACTAAAATAAATATATATATAAAACACTAATTAAAGACTTAATAATAAAAATAAAAAATACTAAAATAATAAGTACTATTGTTATAAACTCACCAACTCGCTGAAAGTGGAAGAGATTTTGACAAGATAAAGTAACTATATAACTCGTTAAAATTAATATGTAAACAAATTAAAAATCGACTAAAAAGAAAAAAAAAAGCAGATTACCAGCTCTAAAAACAAAACACATGACATAAAAGAGTTTAAAAAAAAGTATTTGTTGAGCTGACAGCAAATGTCAACTGTCAAAAAGAAATCTTAAACTATGTTGACTACCGGCGATATTATAAGAAATTGTTTTATTTTATGTGAAACTATGGGTAAATCAACATTAGATTAAAAACGCGAATATAAATTTACCGACAGTGGTAAAACATAGTCATAACAAGCCGAATTGATGAAAAACCGAAGAGAGTCGCTTAGCGTCGAGTCTTCCTGGGTACCTTTCCTGAAGCTTTGGGGGTTGCGATTTTAGGGGACCCAGCTACTTCAGGCGGCGCTTCATCTTTAGCTGTAGATGCAATAGCTGGAAATTGGGATACAAGAGGTTCAAGCTCACCCATTGAAACTATTTTCCGGCGAGATTTGTCAGGCGTCAATATGATAATTTTGCCCTCAGCCGACCAACAGTTATTAATGCCGAAATGTTTCCGTGCAGCAAGAAAGACCTGGTGACGTGACTTGGTCAAAAATTCCGAAATGGTTATGCCACTGCCCTTCAGTGAAGTTTTGTTGTCCCAGATTAGGCGCCTGTGCTCCATGACAAGGAATCTCACCAATACCGGTCGAGTTTTTCCCAGGGATACTCCGAGCCGATGACAAACCTCGATATTGTCCATACTGACACCATCAACTTTCATGTTCTTATTAATAATGTGTAGAACTGAGTTAGATATGTTCTCATTAGGCTTCTCAGCAATACCGTGGAATAACAAGACCTTCCTCCTCATTGATGTCTCATGTCTGTCCAAACCAGCAGAAAGAAGCCCAATCTGTGTCTTGAAGTGGTTTAGGGTCTGCCAAACAAACAACTTGAACTCAGCAAATTCCCGGGAGAGACATGCAAGATCAGTGTGCATAGGTGGTCCTCCTGTGGTGGCTTTCTGCAACTTGTCTTCATAGTTCTGCATGCAGGAGCCAAAGAATTTCTCCAAATCTTCAATATTTTTCACCAATTTGGTATCCATTGTTAGAGAAGAATGAAGTTAAAGAAAATTGTAAGTAAATAGTGAGAGTGAGAGATAGAAAATAGGAAAATAGTGAGAAGAGGTGAGTTTAGAAACAATTAATACATAAATATATTGTAAGAATTCAAAATAACTAATTTTAATTAATAAAAAAATATAGATTTGAAAATTTTCGTGTGTATGTCACGCCTACCCACAACGAAAAAAAAAAAAACAAAAAAAAAAAAAAAAAAAAAAAAAAAACAAAAAAAAAAAAAAAAAAAAAAAAAAGCCTATGTGTTATTCTGATGTATAAGCTAAATTATTTTAAAGTTTCATTAAAATCCATTCAGTAGTTTTTACTTGAAAAAGTAACAAACATTCATCCATCCATCCATACTTACAAACTTTCACGTTTAGAAAGAAAGAAAAAAAAAAAAAACAAGTAGTCAGAGCGCCTGGAGTATTTATAGGTTCGAATCCTGCTCGCGACCGTATGCGTTTTCCACAAAAATTAATTACTCACAAACATACATACCTACATACTTACATACATAAACCCTAAAACCATAACACTCCTTTTTTGGACAGTCATGTAAATATAACGTGACCATACATCCCGTTTTGAACGGGACCGTCCCTTTTTGCGGTTCTCTGTCCCGGTGTCCCCGGAAAAAGTTTCGGGACGCAAAAATGTCCCGTTTTCCAAAACCATGTGCAAATCGACGAACCAGCCGGGCACGGGCCGTACGGAATCTGATTAAACACAGTTACAGGTTCCAGTCCATAAGGCAATGTTGATAAAGTAAAGATTATTGACACAAAAAAAAAACTGTTGTAAATTTTTAGGCAACACTGGATCCCGCACTAGGATACCCTGTGTTGCAGAATCCAGTCTCTTTCACAGGTATTATTACATAGAAGACCAAGTGCAGCGTTTACATAGTTGGATGAGTGTGAAAATATTCTCTCATGTGTGTATGTTTTAGTTTATAGTGAGAAGTTTCTCCGTATCTGTATAGTCAAGACCTAGTAACCAAGCATTTACATATTTTTTACAGGCAGATTTGGTCATGGGGAGGATATTACCTTGTTTGTTAACTTTACTATACAAGTATGGCCCAATGTAAGAAAACGCTTTATTGCCAAACTTTAAATTACAGAAGACACTGTTCCATTTACGTTTCCCACGCTAGTGGTGGTCTGTTACTTCGGTGCCAATTGCAGTTTTATGGAACTTTAAAATCACCGTCAGAATGTACAACTGACGCACCGTTAGTACTTTAGTCTCTTGATACAGCAATTTTGTAGGGTATCGGATTGGTAGTTTGTTAAAGACTTTTAAAATAGCCCTTTGTGCACGTTCTACCGTTATAAACTAACTTTTTGCGGCAAGACCTCACGCTATAATGCAGTAACTTACTAATGATTGGCATAAGGCAAAGTAGGTCATTTTTAGAATATTAAGGTCCGCTATTGATCTGAGCCTTTTAAAAATGTAAACAAGTTTCCTAACGCGTGTATTTACTGATTCTATATGATTGTTCCATGTCAAGTGTTTCAGGTCAAGGAAGACACACCTTTTCCCAGTGTCAAGTTTACCAATAACATGGTCCACTAAGTTAGTGACTGCATCCTCCGTTGATCGGCCGTTACGAAACCCATACTGATTTGTGGATAGTATTTGCTTCTTTTCTAGGTACGTCAATAGTCTTCTGTTCACCAATTTCTCCAGTATTTTTGATAGTGACGTGAGGAGAGATATCGGCCTGTAGTTGGATACGACTGACGCATCACCTGCCTTGTGAATCGGACAGACATTTGCTGTTTTCAGTTGAGCTGGCACTGTTCCTGACATCATGCTCAAGTTGCAAAGGTGGGTGATGGGAGTGGCCAAACAGTGCCGGGCTAGTTTCAGAACACGATTAGAAATTCCATCCCAGCCAGGAGCGGAGTCGTCATTAAGGTTGGCAATTATAGCAGTTACTTCGATTTCATCGGTAGGCATCATAAAGAAGGACTCTGAGAGAGATGCGTCACCGTTATCCAAATCAGGAGCCAGAGTAGCTAGTTCCAATTCTGATTTATTTAATTGAGATAAAATTTGATCAGCAAGTTGTACGCCTACATCTGCAAAGAAACTATTGGCCATGTTTAGTGAGACTACTGGATCAGGATTTGTGGTAAGTAACTTTTGGCTATTCGATTGTTTACTTTTTAAGTCACATATTGTTTTAACTGCCCAGGTTTTTTTGCTGTCACTTTTAGCGCTGAAAAGTTAATTACAAAGCAATAAAAATAAATGACAGTTAATTGAATTTAGAAGGTAAGACTGATTAAGCTCCAAAAATATACATTTAGTTACCACGCAACTGTAGGAGAGTACTCTCATTTTTGACAAGTATATATTTAGCTCCTTCATCTTTTCGGAGAAAAATTCTTCCATTTGCGATCCAGCAAAAGCGATAGTTTGATAACGAAGGTAAACAATAATAAAGCTTGCCAAGAATTTTATTCCTATTATAATCATCACCAGCTGTATTAAAACAAATTTGTTCATCTGAAAAATATAAAAATAACTGAGAATTTGTTTGGTTTTTTTTTTAAATTTGCTATAATTACCTACTATTTTAATTAATAAAATAAAACTTAACAAGAAATTAGTATTTTTTTTTCACTGTCAACCTGCCAATTGACGTACATAAACCGAAGTCCCGTTTTGAGTAAAAAAATAAATGGTCACGTTATGTAAATAGCTAAAAAGTCATAAACGAGCTAGGTGAAGAATTTTCAACGCAGTCGGGGGAACTGCTAGAAAATGTTTCACATTACTGTTCCTCGACTGAAAATTGTTTGGAAAAGTTACTAGAGGAGGGAATATTATAGGTATTCTAAGACACGCAAATTTCACTACTGCATACTGTGGTTTTAAGTCCCATGTAATTGGTGGTGAGCGTACTGCCACCTACCAGACACAATTCTAAACTCCGGGCTGCTATTGAGACTTTCCTAACAAAAAAACCTAATAACACTTCTTTTTTGTATAATACTTTCGTTAGATATATTCATAAATATCAAACTGTTTGACTCGCGACATCGCCGCGGGCTCAGATCATGACTAAGGGCTCCGTTGTAATTCGAAACTAGTCGGGCAATCCCGAAAACTGCACGTGAGTGTAACCGGTGAACATTAATTGATACTACTAACACTTTACCCGTCGTGGGAATCGAACCCAAAAAACTCAGCGGTCGCGCGTGGTACCACTAGACGAACGACGTAGTCACACATTTAATTCAATATTGCTTACAGTTATTACACACGTCCATTTTTCAGAGTTGCCCAACTAGCTTTGAACTCGATTGACGTATGGTGATGTGATTAATAACCGTAAAATAATGTATCGGAAAGTTATTCATATAAAGCTTCTTCTATCATTGTCCGTTCGGTCACCCGTATAGGGACTGAATTGATAGCAATGACGTTGCCATAAGACGTGTTAATATATGGAAGAAGAATTCGCGGTGGTGAGCAGAGGTCGAGATGGCTTAGTGGTCAGAGCGCCTGGAGTATTTATCCGGGAGGCGCAGGTTCGAATCCTATTCGCGACCGTATTCTTTTTCCATTTAATATAATAACTTTAGAGTTCGCTAAGCATGCGTTAAAGCTTTCCAAAGATTTATCTTGAATCATCTTGTTTACGTTCGATTTTCAAAAGAAATCCTACATTTTAGGAAATATTAATTTTCTTTTTTTTTCTGTTAAACTCAACGCTGATTAATATTAGTGTTGTAATTTTTGTTATTATAAAAACCTACCTTTCGGACCGCTGGTCTACCAAACGCTTGAAAAAAGTGATAATACATGTACATTGCTGACAATGTACATGTATTATCACTTTGCATGTTTTGTTGTGACAGCATTCACGTCCAAATCGATCGTTGACATCAACCTAGATGAACCGATACGATTGCTTCTAATTATACCGAGTTGACTGATTAGCTCTCATGTTAGATCTGCTGTCGACATACTAAGGTTAATTTTATATATCTTCTATCGCTTAAAGAGAGAAATCATTTGTATCTATATAAAGAACTTGAAGAAAGGTTCAAGAAAGGCCATTTCTTTTAGATTTATTTGACTACTTACCAACTTACTAATTAAATAACCTTCATAAAAAAGAAAAATTATTCGAAAATTTGAAATAAAAGATTAGGTAAGTACAAGGTATGACATATAAATTATAATTACAATATTTCAAGGAAACATTGAAAAAATTTATATACAAAAAAATGGGGCTTGAACCTGCGACCCGCGACTACTAAATATTAGTTACCAATCATTTACAAGATCTACTAAATATTATTTAGTAGATCT
This sequence comes from Xylocampa areola, assembly GCA_935421205.1. Lineage (NCBI taxonomy): Eukaryota > Metazoa > Arthropoda > Insecta > Lepidoptera > Noctuidae > Xylocampa > Xylocampa areola. Next base: position 17,887,176 of record OW285207.1, read on the forward strand.
ATAAATGATTGCTAAATAAATATCGCCAGGCGTCTCTTTAAGACGAATACAAGGATGCTTGAAAATGCAATAGATCCTAACACCGACAAGGTTCAGTTGGTGGAGGGATGACACGGAATGTCAAGGGTCGCGGATTCAAACAACGTTCTGATCTATTATTTTTTCAATGTTTCCTTGAAAAATTGTTATTAAATAGGTACGACATGGACTCATCATGTATAAAAAAATTCATTATTAAATAAATTATATTTACTGAAAGTTGATTTAAACTGGCTGTAAATTTATTAAGTATTAATTTTTTACCTAAACTTTTGTGGAAAAAAAATACGGCAGTGAGCAGGATTTTAACCTGCGGTCTCTGGATGAACAGATACCTACTCCAGTCGCCCATCTGGGAGGTGCAGGTTCAAGTCCTGCCCAAGACCGTATTTTTCTTCAGGTAAATTAATCATTTTTAATGATTTAAATTAATCATTTTTAATGTTTAATAAACACACAAACCTTGGACCTGTCCGTAGACCTCGAATTCCACAGTAGCCAACGTATTAGGATCATCAGCACCCATCACCAATAAATATGAATTCGAGTCTTCACAATAAACAAAATGAAAATATATGAACTTGTATTTTCACGATCACTACACGTCATAATAAAACAAATTTTAACCGGATTAATCACGTGTATTATTGATTTTTGTTTTTGCTAACGTTTTGATCATCTTGCGACCGCGAACGTTGCAAAGAGTTCAAAACGTCATAAAAATAAACAAAAAATCAATAATATGATTAATTAAGTTAAAAATTGTTTTATTATACATAATATATAATATATTCAGTAAATAATATTCACTATACACTGCACTATAAAAACTAAGACTTCTTTTCTTCGTACGATATCGCGCCCAAACTATCGAAATCCGCCCGCCCAAGTGCCAATGCTACGCCAGCCGCCCTAGTTTATCTGTATTTATTTATACACAGATTCAAGTGTACGTTTAATTTATGGTGATTGTAAAATATATCGATGTTCCATAAAGTATGTTTACTAAATCGATTAAGAATGAATAAGGTTACAAAACGCTCATCTAATATATAAAATTCTCGTGTCACAGTTTTCATTGCCATACTCCTCCGAAACGGCTTGACCGATTTTGATGAAATTTTTTGTGCTTATCCGGTATCTATGAGAATCGGCCAACATCTATTTTTCATCCCCCTAAATGTTAGGGGTAGTCCACCCCTAAATTTTTTATTTATATGGCAATACAACGTTTGCCGGGTCAGCTAGTAATATTTATAAATTACGCAATTTTAAATGGAATTGACTGACATAATATTAATCACTAGCTGTGCCCGCAACTTCGTCCGCGTTGATGTCGGAAACTAACACCCAGCCTGTGGAACCCTAATTCGGAGTAACTTAGGCTAATTATAATATAATAGCTGTGCCCCGCGGTTTCACCACGTTAATTTGAATAAAAAAAAATCTTCTAAAATATATTCCACCAAGCAGTAGCTCCTGAGATTAGCGTGTTCAACCAAACAAACAAACAAACAACCTCTTCAGCTTTATAATATTAGTATAGATTTATAGATAGATAGATATAGTACACTGTTTTTGTAAAAAAAATTGTGTAGTAGTTTCTAAGTTTAGCCTGACCAAACATAAATTCAACGCGGCGTGGGACTTCAATTTATAATATAGCATATAATATAGTATATTGATGATGATTATAAGTACACGGCATTCATTAATTATGCTGTTTTTTTTGTATAATAACTTTCGTATTAATTAATGTTCACCGGTTACTACTCACGTGCATTTTTCGGGATTGCCCGACTAGTTTCGAACTCGTACGGAGCCCTTAGTCATGAACTGAACCCGGGGCGATGTTTAAATTGATATGAATATGTCTCACGAAAGTTTTTATACAAAAATAACTTTTGTGAGTCATATTCATATGAATTATATTGGTGTTCTACTACTCCCGTGCAATTTTCGGGTTTGCCCGACTATTTTCGAGCTCTAGGGGAGCCCTTAGTCATAAGCTGAAGCTGAGTAGTAGCCGGTAAACAATAATTAATCTGGAGATTACTTAAAAAAATATCTAAAAATATAGCATCACTCCTGTATTTCCCGAAGGGGTAGGCAGGTGTATTCAGCTGTACACCCACATTTCACCGATGCTGTTATTTGGTCCCGTATAATAAGGTGGTGAGCTTATTGCCATCAACCAGAGCCCAATTTCAAACTCCGGGCTGTTACTGAGAAATTCCTTATCCAGACCTGGGAATCGAACCCAACCTCATGCTCAGCAGTCGCGCTTGGGACCACTAGACCAACGACGCAGGACGCATATTTAAATGTAAAAATGAAATAACGTACTCAGGAAAACAAAATGTACAACCATTCATAATAAATTAATAGTGGTTCAAACGGTCGGTCAAGAAGGAAGCCCCTCCCCTAGGCCAGGACATGGAGTGGACTGTTCCGCAGGCAATTACAAATTATATGATTGCCCATTGATTGCTCTAACAGTTTCCTAATAAACTGCGCAGACGCTGACGCTCAACGTATATGGGTGAAGGATTCAGGATTTAGTTTTGATATGCCAGTTGCACAACAGTACCTAGCTGGGAAATTAATGTTTTACTGAAATACTGACCATAAACCAAGGATGTGTTAGTAATTTTCTACATCCAAAAAAATGGTACCTGCTCTGTGACGTGCACCTAACTTCGACTTTACGTAAGTTTCGTAAGTTAAGTACCTGTAACCAGATCTATCTGAATTAAAAAAAAAAAGTGTTTGAGTTTGATCTCGCAGAGTACCCTCAAATGTCGCCATTTAAGGGCTAAGTACATAAAAAAATCAGTTGTGTTTGAGTATTTACTATTCTTAAATGCTAGGTTCGACTGGCTTGGTTGAGGATAAACTTCAGCGCTCACTTAGTGTTAAAGTTTGAAACACCCGTAGACTTCTGAAATCGCTTTACAACCATAATTTACGAACATCTCTCTGAGTGTATTGTAATGGGATGGGGTCTCTGTGTGTGAGTGGGACTCGTGGCTAGTAAAAGCCGCACAGATCGATCGATCGAGGTTAATTGCACTTGCTGCGATCGGTCTGTTGATAGGTGACCATCATTTCATACCGAGACCCCTCCGTGCCTCGGACCGACGGCTTAACGTGCTCGTTAAGCCTTCGGTCCCGATTGTCAAGCTAAGATCTATGACAGTCTTTACGGATAGTCAGAGGCCTGAAAGTCTGACAACCAGTTACCACGAGATATTGTGTTACCCAGTAACTGGGTTGTGGAGGTCAGATAGGCAGTTGCTCCATGTAAAATACTGGTATTCCCTTGCTCTGAAGTGGGACAGATATGGGCTATTTTTTTCATTAAGCTGCACCTGGTTTGACTGGGAAGCCGACCCAATGTAACTGGGAAAAGGCTAGCCAGATTTGATTTCTCTGTGTGTATTGTTGGAATTGTAAAGGTAGAATAGTATTACATTACTCTACCATTGTCTAATCTTTTTAGGTATATCAATCATCACTATATGATTTTGGCACTTGCTAGGAGTTATCAGTCGACTGGCACAGAAAGTGGTCACTGAATTATTTGGCTTGTAGCTATAGTGCACACAATAGTCTAACTAGACTGTCCTGTTGGTCTAGTGGTTAGTAGCCCTGACTGCTATGCCGGAGGTCGTGGGTTCGATTCCCACCCAGGACAAATGTTTGTGTGATGAGCACGATCATTTGTTCTGTGTCTGGGTGTAATTTATCTATAATATGTATGCATTTAGAAATATATAAGTATGTTTATCAGTTGTCTAGTACTCATAACACAAGCTCTGCTTAGCTTGAGACTAGACGGCGTTGTGTGATAGTTGTGGAATATTATTATAATACATATATAATATAATATATTATAAGACTGCCTCGTTGGTCTAGTGGTCCCAAGCGCGACTGCTGAACAGGAGGTCTCGGGTTCGATCCCCGGGTCGGGCAAAGTGTTATTGAGTTTTTCTGTTAGGAAATTCTCAGTAGCAGCCCGGAGTTTGGAACTGTGCCCGGTTGATGGCAATAGGCTCACCACCTATTACATGGGACTTAATAACAGCATTGGTGAAATGTGGGTGTACAACTGCGTACACCTCTGCCTACCCCTTCGGGGAATACAGGCGTGATGCTATGTTATGTTATGTTATGTTAATAATATAACTAATCTATAAATGATGAGGAAAAGATTTCTCACAATTAAGATAAGATACCAAGATCTTCAAAATCATAGATCTAGCAATGAATTATGAATCGGCTATGTAGGAAGTAATTTAATTTTAAAAGTAGAAATTAAACATTTTATTATTTAAATTAAGTTTCAATCGAAGACATCGATCGGTTTCTAAGCAAACTTCAACTAAGTATATGTGACGACCCTGGATACATAATCTCTTTTGTAGACTGTATTTAATTAAAAGTCGGTTACAAGTTTCACTGTTACAGATCAAAGTCACAAATAAACCTACGCGTGAAACTAAATAAAACCGTTAAAAAAACGAACCTATGTAGGTTATCATGATTGGATACAACAACTTTCTTAGTCCCATCTGGTGGTTAATGGATGTCCACAATGGTCGTTCGTACCAGGTCTTAAAACCAGGGATTTGCCGTTGGCGTATATATGGGGGGAGCCGGGTGTAGGGTTGCCAACCGTACTCTAAAATAGAGTATTGTACTCTATATCATGTAGGCGTTGCATAAACTATTACACTAGTAGAGTATGCTAAAATACTCTTTTTTACACAATGTTTACCATACTAGTGCCAGCATTCATTGGCTTCCATAGTAAAAAGGATCATTTTAGGTAACGGTGTCTCAATAAAAAATAATTATTTATTCAATATTTTGTCATTACATCGACCAGTGAAGCCGCACTTTGGAAACATTAGAAGTATCGGAACTGTCTACTACAAGCAGGGACAATCTTCAAAATGTAATTAAAAATTATACTCTTTTTGGAAGTCCTTTATTTACGTCCTTTGAAATCAGACATACTCTATTTCTTCTAGAGTTGGCAACCCTAGCCGGGTGGACCGTGCCTACCCCAGAAACGTCTGGTGCCCACCCTAGGATGTTGGGTTACCGACTCAACATCGTCTTCGGCTCTATCAACCATAGTTTATCATGGGCCAGGCCTCCCTGGAAAATAACCCTAAAGACACCGCTGGGATTTGGCCTAATAGGCATGGAAAAGTAGGGGGTTCCGGAACTGATTTTTTAATTAAAAGAACCCAATGGCCTTCATATGCGGATGGTGACCACCGGGGTGGTTTTAGTGAGGTTAGAATCCCACACTTCCCGGTCTTATCCCCAAAAGCCGGCCTTTAAACGGTTCTCTGCCGAAAACAAAAAAAAGGTCGTAAAACCAGAAATTCGAACTGACCAGCCAGTCGGTCTTTTGGGTAAAAAATCCGGACACTTTTACTTAATAATGATGAGCCTAACAAAAACCGGATAGGCGGGGCATCATCTAATTTGGTCGGAGACGCGTTCAAAAATCCTAACTATATCCGGCTTCGTCCAGACACCTGGCTATCCCACTCCTAAGGATGCTAAAAACTATTTTGGCTTTACTGAATGCAAAAAGACTCTGGTTGCGTTCAATAAAGCCAAAATAGTTTGGCCCCTGTAACTATTCAAGGTGTGCAGTTAATTATTAATTGCAATCTAATTTTAACTCTAAAAGAACTACTGATATATTCTTCAAACGCATTGAAGCATGCGAAGGGAACTCTACATATTTTTCATATTTGGAAAAATTATGACATGTATACAGCATGAAGAGGTTTTATGAATTCAAACCTGCGCCTCCCGGATATAAACTCCAGACGCGCTGACCACTAAGCCATGTCGACCTCTGCTCACTACTCCGATTCTTATCGCATATTTTAAGACGTCTTTTCGGTCTTTAGAGTTCGCTATGCATGCGTTCATGCGTTTGAAAGCTGTATCTGTAGGTCTAATGCAATTAAAACATTAAGTTTAAAAAAAAATTGTCTCTGCCTACCTTATTGGCAAACAGGCGTGATTGTATGGATTGTACAAAATTAATTACAGCACAGCATAACATCACTCCTGTATTCCCGATGGATTAAACAGGAGAGTAGATATAGTTGTACACCCACATTTCACCAATGCAGTTGTTTAAGTCCCATGTTATAGGTGGTAAGCTTACTGCCATCTATCGGGCACAACCCCGGGCTGCTACTGAGAATTTGTCTAAACAGAAAATCCGGGTCGGGCAAAATATTACTGAGTTTTCTGTTAGAAAATTCGCTAGATGGCAATAGGCCCACCCCCTATTACATGGGACTTAATACCACCATTGGTGAAATGTGGGTGTACAACTGGGTATACCTCTGCCTACCTTTAGGTAATACCGATGAGATGCTATGTTATGTGTTATGTAAACACATCAACACGGTCTAGGGATATTTTTAAAAAAGCGAATTACTATCAATATGTTAATTATTTATATGACATGTATATATTTAAAAGATACGTTATTTAATATTCTACCATTTTCTAGTAATGGTTAAGGTACTTCGATTAAAATTTCAGGATTTTATGGAAAAAAAATGAAGCATAGACGGAAACCGTATATGAATTAACTTTTAATTTATGAGTAAAAACTGAAAAAAATAGAAAAATCATTTAATTTGTGTTTATAAACTTGAAGTTAGTAGTCTGAGAAAGCGCCCATGATGTTCATAACACATCGGCAACGATTCGGCATGCTCAGAACAAGGTTGTCAATGTCTTGCTGCGGAATATTGTCCCATGTCCTTCTGAGGTGCGCAAAAAGTTGATCTTCTGTAGCCAGATTTTCAGAAACTTCCTTCAGAGCTCTTCTTTGCAGCATATCCCACGCATGCTCAATGGGATTTAGATCTGGCGATTAAGCAGGCCAGTCTAAGGCCCTAACATTGTGTGTATGTAACCAAGCTGCTACCGTTCTCGCCGTGTGTGCCTGGGCATTGTCGTGCATGAGCAGGAAATCTTGCCCCATTTGTGTTCTGTGGGGCAAGATTACGGGCCCCAGCACCTGTTGGACGTATAGTTCTGCCGTCATATTGCCCCGCACCCAAACGAGATCCGTCCGTCCTCCAAGACGAATTCCTGCCCAAACCATAATTGTTCCTCCTTGGTATGGGTGAACTTCCTGAGGGTTCTGAAGACGGCTCCATCCTCCAGGAACTCGCCAAACACGCGTCCTTCGTGAATCTGGATGGAAGCCGAACCTGGATTCATCCGTGAACAGCACATTGGACCATTGTTCACGGCCCCAGTCCACGTGGTTCCGAACCCATTCTAATCGTCGTCCACGATTGCCTCTCCGTAAAGGTGGGACCCGGAGTGGTCTACGAGAGCGTAGATTGCTTTCATGCAGTCGCCTTCTTACAGTTTGGTCACTCACAAGCACTTGGTGTTCCACTCGCAGCCTTTGGACCAATTGAGTCGCCGTTGCATTTGGTTGAGCTCGCGCAGTAATTTGCAAAAATCGGTCTTGTCTGGGGGTAGTGATGCGACTTGGCCCCCGGTGCCTCTCCGATACTTCACCTGTGGCACGATAGCGATCTTGAAATTACAGTTTGGTGGGTCCCTATGGCTTCAGCAACATTACGCTGAACAGACCCAGCTTCCAGCATTCCCACAGCTCGTAACATCTCCGCCCTCGTCAAATGTTGGCGTTGCATGGCTACAATACCTCAATTTTAACTTTATCTTTCGTTTAAAAATGATAAATAACTGTAACTAAATGTAATTCGTATTGTTTTCTAAATTTCGCACAAATGAAAATTCCCTCTCCTACACATCAAGACATTTTTAAGCCACCGAAACAAAAGAATTTTCAAAAATTTGAATTTGGAATTAGTCTGAGATAAATTACAAACAAATCGGTGTATAAAAGATTCCAATGCGGCCAGTACTTTTCGAGTTATTTAATTGAGTATGAAATATCCCTAGACCGTGTTGATGTGTGTATTACACAGAGTACATTGGTGTATTACTCGTCACAGCATCTTCTATCATCTAAATTAATTTGACGCCATCGCCATCTATTGAGCGAACGGGCAACTTCAGACTTAACCGTGGCCACAGAATAAATTTCGTACTTTAGCGTAGAATATTTATTCTGTGGTCTCGCAAAGGCGTAAAATGTCTTTAAAAATAAACGAACCAACAAAAAAAATGATTATTTAATTCGGATGTTGGTGACCGGCTTGATTTATTTTTTCTATTACCGTAATTAGCTTAAAAAACCTAAAATCTTATTATATATTAACATAACATAGCATCACATCTGTATTGATTTTAACATAAAAATCTTTATTTTTAAAACAACATTTACTTACATATAGTTTTTAAAAATCAATAGTTATAAATAAAGATAATCTTATTGTTTTTTCGCTCGCTCGCCTTGCCCGTTTCTATGTTCAGAGGCTGGCTAGACAATAAAGCGAGATTTTGGGCGTCCCGCTGAGGGCTTAGCGGGACGCATCCCGAGAGGCCTGAAAAGCGAGACGCCCCGCCAAAAGCGGGACATCTGGCAACGCTATAACGGAGAGTTAGACATGACAAAAGAGAATTTTCAGCAAAGCTTCTCTTCGCCGTGGCATTCAGACATCGAAGTTATATTCGTAGATACGTTGTAAGTACGAAAGTATGTATCACAGAAAAAATACCTACTACTTTTTGTATATTGTATACTTCCATGCAATCATGCGAGAGGCATTTATATTTTTACTTTTCCTTGAATCTGAACTTCAACTACTTACCTACAACTATCAGCAGTTTAGCCATCTTGGTCAAGCTTGGCATGAATGGTGGTATGGCGTAGTATCTTTGAACTTGTGTAAGTTTAAATTTGAATAGGTACCATGGAAGTATACTTTCGTACAACAAAAGAAAGAAGGACAGATCAAAGTTGTTTAATTTGAAGTGACATTTCTAAGGCTTTATTTTCGGAATACTTGTCACCAAATACAGAGTAAAATGAAAATTTTATTCGCATTATATCAATCAACTAGGTACTGTACGATGGATAGAAAAAGATCTACTACGTATTGTGTCGCTTAAATAATCTAGTTTCCACCGAAAATATGACGTGATATAGCGACGCGGCGATATTATTAACAGCTCTCGAGTTCAGGAGTCATTCTTTAATCAAATATTTAACCTAAATCTGTGGAATCCTTGTTGTAGTTATATTGGCGAAGTAACGCATACCTAAGTAATTTTGCTATCATATTTTTTTAGGCGTTCGAAGAGGTCTTTACTTGGTGAACCGTAAACCTGCAAAATGTGCTATTAGATTCAGAAAATGATTTTCTAAATGAACTAAACATTAATTGATTGGCAAAATACCAATTTATTTAAGTTTTATATTAATTTTTACCTGTAGATATTTTTCAGAACGATATGATTTATAATTTTGGAATCTGTATCCGAACAGCGCGAATGTCAATGTCAGTGTCAGTTGACGGAAGACGGATAGAAACTAACAACTTTGTTACTGCTCAAAGCGACCTTAAAGTGTACTGCACAGAATTTATTTTACTTTTCTCACGTCACTTTGTGCGAATATGTGTAATTATTGTGAATTGTGATCAATTGCGACGTTTTTGAAATCGTTACTTGTGTATCAGATTCAGTAAAATTGCGTTTAGACCGGAAGCTGGTGCGCGATCAGTGGCATCAAGTTACTCGTGAAAGAATTTTTGGAATACCTTCATTGGATTACGTATTGACTGCAATAGAGCCAGTGTTTTTACTTAGAATAAAGTTTGTGATAAAATAATAAATAAAATGTCTGTTTGTGATAGTGGAGACGCGAAATTAGATGCAGCTGTAAACAGCTGGCTGAAACACGATAAGGTTTGTGCATTTCGTTAGGGTACATAAGGAAAATTAAGAGTTCCTAGGATGGGTCTTACGGCCTTGAATTGTCACCTTATAGCCTCAGTGTGATTGATAATGTGTAGGTCATATAACATACGACGCCTCAAATACATGGCTATATTAAAAAAAATGTATGAGAATAAAAATTAAATAAAAATGATAAGTATTATTTCAGATGTATTTCTCAACATTTTGAAATGTTATAATTTATTTTCTATTTGTCGTAAATAAACATTAAAATTATTAATTAAAACACAATCATATTACAATTATTACTTTGATTGTTATTATTATTATTTAGGAGGAAAACTAGATGGTTGGGAAAAGTCATCCCAAAATATGTCCTAAATGAATACAATGGAGTTTGAAATGTAACACTTTTTTGTGGAAATCATTTCCTATATTTATTGAGTTAGTTAACATTCAGTTCTAAAATCTTAATTGAAAAGTACTCAGTTAAGGAAGGTATGGTATAAGTACTCAACACTCTACTGTGTGCCAATCCTGAATGTGACTTGTTAGTGGATGATATTGCTAAATTGTTTACATTTCTGTAAGAAGGATGTATGATTGTGTTTAATTATATATTTATTTTTGTCTAAGTTTGTGTTTTATGTTAAGGTTTATAATTAATGATAATTCTTTATCTTAAATTATTATAATTTGTAATAATTAAAAAATCTGTAATTGGTGTAGTGCCATTATAGTTAAAGTAAGTAATTAAGATTTCATTGAAACTTAACCAATAATTTAGTAATAATGATGATAATTTTCACCATAGGTCAATTCCCAGGTTGAGCAAAGTGTTGTTGGGTATTTCTGTTAGGAAATTCTCAGTAGCAGCCCGGAGTTTGGAATTGTGCCCGGTAGATGGCAATAGACTCACAGCCTGTATATTTACATTAATAACAGCAATGATGAAATGTGGGTACTGTGTAAACCTTTGCCTACCCCTTTGGAGCATACAGGCAGGAGATGCAGTGTTTTTTCTTTAGCTGTAAATTTTATACTGAGAATTTACAGATATCACTATCCTAGCTCACTTGCACCTATCTTTATCATATTTCATCATCATCCCTCTGCCTTTATCCCAATTTAATTGGGGTCATGTTGGGGTCGGCGCAGGATTTCATTTTCCCACACATCTCTGTCAGCCATCATCTCAGTAGTCACTTTTTCTCTAGCCATATCACCTTTCACACAATCCATCCACCATTTTCTCGGTCTTCCTCTATCTATGATATGTCACTAAATTATTTGCACAGAGCCCAGTGACCCGCAATGAAGTTCTTGATGACATCAAAAACGCGCGTTGGGACAAACTGCGCGGCTGTATGCTGCACCGCCTCAGTTTTGGTACGGCTGGGCTGCGCGGGCGCATGGGAGCGGGTTACAAGGCTATGAATGACGTTGTTGTACTGCAGACTGCACAGGTTAGTAAAAATATGATTTATTCGTAATTTTAAATGCTTGTAGCACTGCCTGCTCGACACGCTCAGTGTGTGAGTGGGAGAATTCATCTGACCGTACGACGTAATGACAGCGAAAGGTGTGGTAGCCTGTTGCTACTCAAGGATTTCTTTCATGGATTACATAGGTATCAATATAATTTCTATAAAAGATTCCCTAGTGGATCCCGAGTAGGTTCCAAAACCGGAAAGTTGGGCAGAAATTTTTCACAATAAAGGGCCCATAGAAGCCAAACATATCCAGCTAACACACGGTCCTTCGATCTAAGATCCCCAGTCCACTTCAGCTAGAAACTTTACCTTCAGTTTTGTTATCTGTCAGGCCATAAAAAGCCCATGAGTTCCATGATACACGGTGCCCCCAGCCAGTTTGCGGTGTCAAGGATTCGTCGGACTAAATTATGCTTAAAATAAATTAATTGGCATCATTGGTGTTTTAAATTGTTGAACGTTGAATGTTTGGAATACATACCTATATACTCACGCTTTTCTCTCATGGGATTGGCAGAAACACAGACCGTCGTCGCTACTTTCTTTTGCTCCGTCCACGTTCATACATATCTGGGCTTACTCTTGAAAATAGTTCCTCTCGATTGACATTGGAAATATGTCAGTTCGTACTTTTAAATGCCTAAAAAATAATTATAAATTCAGGATAATATGAAGACAACATGCTTTAAAATTGAGGCAACTGTAATGTAGGTAAATTTATTTTAAAATTACGTGTTGTTTTAAGGTGTCTATTTAATATTGGAATTGGTATTATTTTCAAGAGTAACCCCACAGGTCATATGACACCCGCAAGTTACGTTATACCTACTGACCTTTTTGGAGGACGTTTTTTATTTCATACGTGCGTAATTTGTATTTAATAAACAAGATAAAAAAGTAAAGCGCCACAGGAGGTTGTTTGGTTCGATAAAATAATCAATGAATGTGATCTCGGACTCTGTATTTGACCTTTTATAAAGATAATGCTTAGCTGGCGAAGTATTCGTCATTATTAAACAAATGGGTAACGAATTCCCTATATACTGATTTCATTAAGGTTCTTCGTTGCTATTGTTTTCATTATTACGGTCAAGATGACTGTTGTTTGTGACATGTTGACAATTCGCAAGAATTATTCGTTGGAATGTCCATAACAAGCAAACTCCGTATGAATTAATTTTACGCTCACATATACGGACTCGCGAAAGAACGCTCGGTTCGCGAACAAACGGTCGGGTCGCAAACAAACATTCAGCTTGCGAATAAACGCTTGTCTCACAGACGAGGCTAGTGATGGCGCATCACCACAATACTAATACAGTGCACCAATCACGAATTCAATACATGCTGCAAAATTTGAGGTGACCGTGATACTCGTACTATTTCGGTACCGTTTTTATGTTCGACTTTTTACCGACTTAGTAACACGTGGAGCACGTCAATGGAAAATTCGTAAAGTCGGCTATTAATCACCGATATTATGACTAGATGTGAGTAAGATAAATGCCCGATTTATTATCCAGCTGTTAATTGTTTATACAAACATCACCTCATGATAATATTTAAAAAAAAACTAGGTACATGATTTTTAAAATCCTTGTTAGAGTTGACCAGACAGGTTAACATATTAAGCTATTATCGGTCAATATTATCCATTTTTGTTCATAGTAACAGGGGGTAAAGAATAAAGGTCACGCGACACGACCTGCGATATGGTATGCGATATTGCTCACCTGACACCTATATCGTAATATGATTTGTCGCAATATCGCGTATCGACATATTGGCAAAGTAGTGTCATCTGTCGATTTGAATGAAGTATTGAAAGTCTCTGGTAATGGTTTCGCACGATGAGTTCCAAAACAACCCCTGTACCTATTTAAACAACTTCCTTTTTAACCGACTTCCAAAAAGGAGGAGGTTATCAATTCGGTTGTATTTTTTTTTTTTTTTTTTATGTTTGTTACCTCAGAACTCCGTCATTTGCATTCATACTCAGAAATGTAAATTCCTCTTAAAATATTCTGTTTATTAGTGAAAACTCGAGTGAACTCCGTAGAGTACCTAATTACGCAGAAAGACAGACAATAGCGACAGAACTTTTTTTATACTACGTAGGTATATGTAGTGCTATAGATGATAACTTGATAATAGGTATGTAGTGTTAGAGGTGATAAGATAATTATGGCGTATTATTTTATGTCGCATTTCTTTATCAAAATGCATTTAAAATTAAATTTACATTGACAACGACGATGCAATCAGATGAAATTCTAATCTTTATAAAGATTACAAAATTTATGTGGTAGATCGTATTAACATAAAATAATATCTAATGACTTATTCAACATTGGAACCATTCAGATATGCATTCTGCTCAAAAGCACTTATAATGATTTTTATAATCAACTCTTAGATTTATTTTCATATGCTAAATATTTATGGTATCGTCATCAACTATAATTATGGATGTAGAATTGAAAAAAAAGATTAGGAGACAACGATAGGATTTGTTGTTAATAATTGTTTAGTTGAAAAGGTTTAGAAAAAATAAAACCTGCCTAACCTTTTCCCAATGATGGTTCCAGTCTAACGAGATGCAGCTCAATTCTAGTATTTTACATGGAGTGACTGTCTATCTGACCTACACCAGCCAGTCACTGGCGAACACGATATATCGTGGTAATACTGGCTGTCAAACTTACAGGCATTTGACTACCCGTACCAGCTGCCATAGATCATATTTTGACTACCGGGACCAAAGATTTAACGTGCTCTTCGAGGCACGGAGGTTTAGGAAATTATATAAAACTAGTTGGTGGCCGCGACTTCGTTTGCGTGAGAAAAGGTAGCCTATGTCCTTCTCCAAAGTCCAATCTATCACCTTGCCAAAATTCATTATGATCCCTTCAGCCGTTTAATCGTGGAAAGGTAATAAACAAACAAACAGAGTTACTTTCCCATCTATAATATTAGTATGGATAATGATCATCCATCCACAGACTTTCGCTAGTTTTAGTTTTATTTATTTTTAACTAGCTGATGCCCGCGTCTTCGCCCGCGTGGATGTTGGATATTGCGACCAAAAGTAATCATGAAATTTTGATCCCGGTCCCGATTTCCAATTACCGCTTCATAATTGCCCATTTTTTAAGTATTAAAATGGATGTAGTATGTTATCCTTAAGAGATAGACATATACCATTCCGGACTTTTCTGTAGACCTATATAAGATACACAATTCCACCATACATCATTTTGTTATATCTCAAAGGATTTAGGCAGCGCACGCCAGAATAGCTCGCAGATGGTAGATTTTTTCCTACTTACACTTAGCGTCATATTTTGGACAATCCATCCTATCCATAATATCTTTATAAATTGTAGCCTATGTGTTATTCTGATATATAAGCTATATTATTGTAAAGTTTCATTAAAATCCATTTAGTAGTTTTTACGTGAAAGAGTAACAAACATCCAGGATATAATAGTAGGATTGAAATCTTCAATCTCTATTGATATACTTATGGTAATTATAAGCTTTTAACAATTTACTGTATTTTTTAGGGACTTTGCGCGTATTTGAATAAGGTCTGCAACCAGAGTCAGATGCAGAATGGAGTAGTGATCGGTTACGATGGCAGATATAACAGCAAGAGGTAAGTTTCCCGTTACAAAATTACTTCTAGAACATAAAATGTCACTTATTGAGGAACATTCATGCACGTAGTACGTTTTTATTGATAGAAAATGTTGTGTTACCATTCTGTTTGTTCTTTATGCCTTACTTTATACTAGGAATGTCTCCTGTATTCATGAGTGCGTTTACAGATACAAACCTCACATGCACCTACATATCCAGACCCCAAACAATTGTCTGTAGATCATACAAATATTTGTTCTGTGCGGGAAATGAAACCGTAATACGCGGCGCAGCAACTAAACTCTCGGTCACTCCACTGCTGTTGGCTTTAGATCCTCCGCAGACTTGTTAGTCATAGTCGCTTCTCAGAATCGCGATATAGTAATTGAACGCTGAAACGCGCGAATTGACTACAGCGACCGCACGTAATGCACCAGTGATGCAGTCACCAAATCGCCGATGCTAAAAGTAGCAAGTCTGTGAAGGCTCTCGTAGCATTACATATGCATACATGCATTCATTTATTTCTTTACTTACTAAAGACCACAGAGCAGTTTTGACAACTGCAAAACGAATTAATACGCAGTGATAACCTATTGAATGACCATTGAACTGGCTAGTCAGAGGTCACAAGATCGTAGCAAAGGCACGCATCACTGACTTTTCAAAGAAAAGTGACTACTTATTATAAATTATTAATGTATCACTTGCTTAAAACGGTGAAGAAAAACATCGCGAGGAAACCAGCACACCTGAGAGATGTTCTCGATGGTGTCCAAGGCCATGTCAGAGGCGTACATGTAGTTGTAACTCTGACACTAGGTTGTTCATCAACCACACGATAAGAAAAAGACTGTCGCGTCGCCTTTATATTAGGTACAGATGCAGTACGAGATTTAAAGGGCTGGGTACTTAGTTTAAGTGTGTGTGAGTGCATTAATATTTTTTGAATATATGGATCATATAATCTACTGCAAGATTACGTCACCTAATATTGGTGAGCGACCAATCAGTCGGGTACGATTGCGTCATACATTCCATGAGACACACATAAGAGTCGCGAATTTTTATCATCTATTTAGTGGGGCTTATCGTGATGGTTCAGTCAAAGGTCAACGATCGATGACAAATATTTGTTTGGAAGAATTATAGACTTGTTTGTCTATGTTTCATGGTTGATATACCAAAAACCCCAACGAAGTGCTTTGATTCCACGTTCATTATAAGAACCGTGAAACAGTGGAATGCGCTGCCGTGTACAATCTGGGTGTCTGCAAGACGCGAGTGAATCGGTTTCTTTTAGGCATGCGTCTTCCATCGTACACCTCATTATCGCTTAACATCAGGCGAGATAGCGGTCAAACGCAACCCTATAAGCCAATAAAAAAAATGGATTACTGGTAAGAACAGTATAAAGTTCGAATCTTAGTTTTGAATATTAAGCACCTGTTCTTGATGAACAATTTTGTAATTTTAGGTTCTTGTGAATATTCAGCTCCAGATATAACTAGTGATAATTAGGAATTTTATTAAATGCGTCATGTTATTAAATACTATCTGTACTCCGTGGTTTCACCCGCGTTAAGTTGAGGAAAATCTACTAAAATATATTCCACCAGCACCCTCCCCCTCGTGATCGCCCACCTTGCACATCATAAATGCGCGCGTACTTGATCATCATTTTGTTGCGGATTTATTTTAAAACTATGTTATCTCCTAAGATATTCATTGAAATCAAATGATGTCAAAGGCAATTTTGTACAAAATTAAATACTTGTGATGAATAACGTATTTTATTTGGATAAGGATTAATATCATGTTTATAAAAACACCGTTTTTTCCCGGTTTTGCAACGGTTTTTGTTGATGCTCCGCTCCTATTGGTCGTAACGTAATGTTATATAGCCTTCCTTGATAAATGGACTATCCAACACAAAAATAATTATTCAATTCGGATCAGTAGCCTTTGACTTTGACTTTGAATTTGTAGTTCCTGAGATTAGCGCCTTCAACCAAAGAAAACAAACTCTTCAGCTTTATAATATTGGTACAGATCTAACTGTCATACTTCGGAAAGTTACATGATTCAGACTGCTTTGTTAGACCTAGCGTAGGTAGCATATCAATATTCTATTTGTTTTCCTATCATATCATAAACGAGAGATCATCTTTATCAAGGGATTACACGATACAGCTGACACTTTGACTGATATCACTATCACTTACACGTATATTAACATAATAATGTTGATATTAACATAATAATTGCGTTGCTGGTCTAGATAAGTACCGTAGATAACAGGTAGACAAGACACACGTTAAGAGTCAAGATATGGTTGTATCGCTAATGTCTCACAAGTCCGAGGTTCGAGAAATAACTAAGTCGTTCCACTTATAGTTAAGTAAGGTTTTGGGGGCTGAGTTGGCGGCGTCCGTATGAGTGCACCCTTACAATGGAATCCCTACACGTGGCCCTTGGGTAATGCAAAACAGGTAACACAACTCTGTTGGGACGCTTCTGCCGCGGCTGGTTACCACCAACCGGATGAAGCTATGCCGTGAAACGACCTAGTCGTGTTTCGGGATGTAGTCTAGTGCAACCGTTGCGGGAGACGAGTCTGGGCAGTTGCATCAACTCCCCAACTGTAGTTCTCCCCAAATCTATCCACTGTACTTAGAGTGTATAGATTTATTCTGGATCGACGTGCTCCATCCTCGGCCACACCGTCGCTTACGATTAGGCGAGTTGGTGGCCAAACGTAGATCCAACTTTAATAAAAAAAAATACAGCGACTTATTTAAAGACTATAATGAATAAGTTGATTTACAATAATTGTCTCATGACCGAAGGACAAGCTCGATCAGATAAGAATAATCCATGTACGTGCGTGCTCACAAACCTTTAACCTAATATGTCTAGTAGACATTTTAGTAAATCCGTGTGCAGACGGCCACATGAAACTGGAATACTAGACATTATTTATATACATTTAGGAACTAACGTTTTTGTTATCGTGCTTGTTATATATTCGATGAATTTGTTCATATGATATTTTATAATGACTACTTTTACCAATATATGTCAATAAAATATTTACAACAATTGACATTTATTTTTGTATAATAACTTTCGTAAACACATTCATATTAATTATTGTTCAACGGTTATTACTCACTTGCATTCTACGGGATTGCCCGACTAGTTTCGTAACAGTAAAACTGCGAAATTAATTAGATTTTCTAAGGCATACTTTTTTTAATTGTTTTTAATCAGTTACACCTATAGAGCCACCTCCTTCAATTTGGCCACTGTCTAAAACCACAGCTTGTAGGTACACGTCTACTATATCCGAAAAACATTATTTCAGCAATAAACTAAGTTTCAACACAAATTATTGTATTTTAATCTATCTAATTCGATTTAACCGCGAAAACGCTGTTGGGTGTCATGGCGCCGTTTTGACGTCATGCCTCAGCATATTTGACATGAGTTGAAGTATAAGTTGAATGTTCGGCGATGATTGACATTTGACTGAGGCG
Organism: Xylocampa areola; assembly: GCA_935421205.1. Taxonomy (NCBI): domain Eukaryota; kingdom Metazoa; phylum Arthropoda; class Insecta; order Lepidoptera; family Noctuidae; genus Xylocampa; species Xylocampa areola. The sequence goes on from OW285207.1 coordinate 17,905,786, forward strand.
TGACGTCATTCGCTGTGATTGATGTTTCAGTTAACATGGCCGATTGCAGCATTTTATAATGTATACTTTTATTTTATTGTTAATCTTATTAACCTTAATGTTTTTAATAAAACTAGGTATTTTTTTAGAATCCTTTGTGATATTTATGATATTTACTTTTAAACTTTATGATATTTATCTTTAAAACTATTTATGCTTTGGTTCTTTAATACTTCATCATGCCTATTCCTGTACGTGTTTGATAGTACAACGCATTATCACACAATTTTATGTCCGTCTACATTTTTACCGATGTGGCGTGTCTGAATAGAGCCTAAGATACGAATCTAAGACGTGACAATTTCACCGTCTTTGTGCTTCATACCTATATTGCATTTTGAGAACTCTGCAGCGTGTGTCACGCAATCAGACCTATGACGGTTCATACATAGAGTAGAAAGACCCCCTTTTTTTTTTTTTTTCATGTGTGGAAAATCCATCATGGACGTTGTGCCGGACTCCTACCGACTAAAAACCACACCGGTCCTACTCTAACCTTTACCGGGGTCCCGGGATCGCGACTCTATTCACCGCAACCCCGGCAGGTTATGGCTCGTCACCCCATCGCCTGTATAGGTCGGCCACGGTTGGCCTGCTAATCGCTCCACGGAGTTGTGCGCGCCAGATCGCGGCGCACCGCCGTCTCGGGCTTATCACTGGTCGGGCAACGAAGTACCCAAGTTCGTCACCCGCAGGCCACAGCTCACGGTGGCCGGAGATCATTAAGCGCCCTCCGACGCCTGGTGCGTCTTCTGCGGCAGGGGTGGGACGAATTCGCCTCTCTCTCCCTTTCCGCCGCCTCCTTCGCAAGCATCACCTCCTCACAAAAGGCGGCGACGGCTCTCCATGCGTTCTCACTCCCAACCATGTGTGTGATCACGGTTGGAAGCGAGAGATTGCCCCCCCCGACTGCCCCTATAAGGTCGTGGCGCTGCTCGGCCCAAGCCGGGCACACCTCTAGTGTGTGCTGCGCCGGGGCAGCTGTCACAGTGATGGCACCTCGATGTCGGCTCCCGGCCTATGCGACGCAGATACTTCCCGAAGCACCCGTGGTCCGAGAGCATCTGCGTCATCCGGAAGCTGAGGACGCCGTGTCTCCTCTCCAGCCATTCCGCCAGTACGGGCCTTACCGCCGCTATTACGGCGAGCCCGGAGTAGAAAGACCCCAATAATTTTGGTATAATGTTATTTATTGTCATTTCAGAGTAAGTTCATATTACATAGTAAATTAAATAATCAAATTACAAGAATATTGTAATAAAAATGCTTTATAGTATTACTTAAATATATACAACATTGTCGTACGTATTAATTTAAATACTTTAAAATGCATATCCATTTGATTGTGAAAATGCAATCCAGTCTACTTGCAATCATCTATAGGATACTGTTGCTACTACCTCGTATATTATATGCTGGCACAGAGACCAAATTCTCTTACGAATAATCGCGCCTCCGTAAACATGCCAGATGCACTACAAAAGCAGACATTGCACATAGTACCTATAAAGTTGAGAGCACTTTAGTCATAAAACTAATATTAACTGTCTATTTCAGTAACACTAAACTAATGAGGCAATCACGGTACGCTTTGTGTGTACCCGTCTTTATTCAGTTAATGTTTTACGTAAATATACTTGTATAATGTGACGTTGTTACAGTAATGTGTTAAAATGGATGTGACATTGAGGTCTCCGATGTTCGTTAAAATATCGGTAAATGATGTATGGTCACGTACTGTCTGGCCTTTTGTATAATAAAAGTCTTGGGTTCATAGTAGGAAAGATACATTTTTTACATAACTTAAAAAGATTAACAGAGGACCTATCGATCACCATTGAATTGGACTTTTAGTATTATATTCCCTTCCTAATAGACACAGGTAACACTTACAAAATTGTATGCCCTTAATTTTTCAGCCTATAGTGGCAACCATTCAACATTAGGGATCAAAAGACATGTTTATGTACTTCACTTTAGCCAATCCAGTTTTAACTGAATACATAATAACAATTCTTTTGAGCTATAATTACAACCGGATAGCATTCCAATGACAGACAGTCCATTCAATATCTCGGATTCTCTGCACTCATGTTACTATTACCTCGTCACGACACGTCACGTTGTTCAACGGTAGATCACATGATATCGAGGAATGAGGAACTTTTTGAATATGTCTAATAGAAGAAAACCAAGAAACGTGATGGATTGTGGCATAATTATGTGCTATGGCTGAAAAGGGGGTTAATAATGAGATTGCAATGGACAGAGATTTATAAAAGTCAATACATAAGTATTTTTTTTATTTAGATCTATCATCACTATCATTAAGAAAATTAAGAACAAAGTCGTAGCAAAGGAGGGAGAGCTAGGTGGGCCTGGCGTACCCTAGAATCCTTCTGGCCCTCTATACAACATTGTTTACGGAGAAATAACAAGATAAATCTACAATAATCTAAATATGCTGACTGACCCCCAAATAAATTGGCCCAAGAGTAAAAAATATATGGTAGAAGTAATAACCGTGGAGACATTTCTCACTTGAATGAAGAGAAAACTTTAGTATGTGACACTTGCTGACCAAATATGTGGCTCTCGATAGCTTGACACCTTTCCAGAAGGTTTGCAAAGATGGCACAAGGTATAACAGAAGAATAGACAGCAACGTGGCCGTCCTGATGGTTCTATAAATTTTCTTTTAGGAACCATAGTTAGATTTGTCTTGAAGGGGTTGATATTCAGAGGTCAAGGCATCAGATACAAATTCAAATGCTAGACGAACTAAATTCATCTTTTTGACGAAACCGTCTACCAAGCACTTACAAACTAATTAATGCCAATAAAGAAAAAATTGGTCAATTGAATCCTGCAGTAAACAGAATATAACTGATTCTTGCAAGGTGTGGATGCTTGGTAGCCAATTGAATGTGTCTTCAATTCAAATGGTCTCCATTAATTTATATGTAACATGCTACCGATTAAATCGCGTCGTTCTAGTTACGCGAATTTGCGTATGTATATGATATCCGTATTATTATATCTTCCTTTGTGCGATTATACCTATTATTCTTCGGAACGTCTGCATACAGATAATGTGTCTAAAAAAAGAAACGCGTCTGTTGCGTAACCTTGACATTAGCAAAATTATTATAGCCAAAAATACTCACAATCGCAAACTCTCGGAGAGTTTTGGGTACTTGGTTTTCTAGCTGGCTCTAAACTATACTATCGGTCGGTAGGGGTTAATCGGTGGTGAGACTGTTCCCGTTAACCAGGCACCATTCCAAATTCCGGGCTGTTATTGAGAATTTCCTTACTGAAAAACCCTTGACTCGACCCGAGATTTGAAAAAGGATCTCACGCTCAGCTACCCTGCTTACACCACACCACAAGACAAATAAGGCAGTAATTTCCCAAACATATATCTGTATGTATTCTAAATACTAAACATATGTCTGGTTGTATTCGAAACCCCGTGACATCTGACGACCTGGCATCCACTGCGCCAATCAAACCGTAGAATTATAATCGTCTACGCAAGATGGCGCACCGTCTTCCATACTCCCTGAACTAACAATTAACTTTCTTCTTCTTTCAGATTCGCAGAACTAACAGCGAAAGTCTTCATAGCCTCCTCGATTCCTGTCCACATGTTCACGGAGGTGTGTGCGACGCCACTAGTTTCTTTCGGAACCATTGTATACAATGCTGTGGCAGGAGTCATGGTGACAGCCTCCCATAATCCGAAGGAGGACAACGGGTACAAAGTCTACTGGAGAAACGGGTGCCAGATCATATCGCCACATGATAATAATGTGCTGGATGAGATTAAACAGTGTTTGGAGTGAGTATGTTTATATGAAGGATCTTTTGAACTTAAAAATGAATTAGAATACTTAAATTTGACCGCAACAAGAGGTACTCAAACCCTTGGAAAGTACACCAAATGTGCTTACCATCCAAGCAACTGCAATGGCCGGTCCTTGAGCTGAACTTTTCAATCGAAGAAAAGAGAATGAGGTTGTCGGGTTGACTACTTTTTTCCACCGCATTATACATCTTAAGCTGGTGTCAGCGAACATTTACTACTTACATAGATACTCCTATTTCCCATTGGGGACTTTTGATTAGTCACCCAATTTTTTGGCTAATGTTCAGGCTTCCCTCCAGCTGCACGTGGTTTCCTCACACACTAAATATAGAGCTCGTGTTCGTGTATTGAACTATCTGTAACGACGTAGACTTTGTGAATTGAACGAGGTATAGTTATTTAATAGATTAAGGTACCTAATAATTTTTTTCAGTCCTGGATATTGCCCAAGTTGAAAAACTAGCCATGAATTTATAACAACAACAATTTTTTTTTCCTTTCACGGTATTTATTTTACCCACCAGTATACCAGATGAGCACTGGGATATCAAAGACATCAACTCCAATCCTTTAGTCAAGAACTGTCAAGACGAGGTCACCAGCAAATACATGGAGACCATCATTAGTCTCAGTCCTGAAGTACTGCAGCAGAATGGGAAAGCGGCCATCGACACGGTGTACAGTGCTATGCATGGAGTAGGCTACGAGTATATTCTGAAGGCTTTTAAAACTGCTAATTTAAAGGTGGGTTTCGTTTTATGAATGAAACAATGCAATAGAACAAAAAATAATTATTTTTTTTTTCTCTAGACGTTTGTGGTTGATTGAAAGAAGAAGTGAATAATTATTTGGTTCCAATATTGAATTATGGAACTGCCTCATTGATTTATTGAATGAAAGCGCGGCTGACTTCATGTCCTGGTTCAGATTCCCCGCTCAAGCAAAGTGTCATTGTATTATTCTGTTGTGGAACCTTTTTTTCATAGGACGGCCAAAAGCACGAAAATGCGCCATTGGTTCATGGTTGATATACCAAAAACCCGAACGAAGTGCTTTGATTTTACGTTCATTATAAGAACCGGTTTCTTCTAGGCAAGCGTGCTCCATCGTAGAAGACCGCTATCACTTATCATCAGGCGAGACGGCGGTCAAACGCAAGCCTATAAACTTATAAAACAAACTTCTTCCGCTGTCTTTAATATGTGCTATAGTAAAGTCATCGTCATCTATTCAATCACTACGAAACTGTATAGCTACTAACCCGGCACGACCTACTGTGTAATTAATTCAATGCCCTACAGATGTACGGTAGAAAATACAATAAACAACAAAATTTCGTAAAGATGACTAACAACTACTCTTTTGCAGGCTCCAATCAGTGTTAAAGAGCAACAGGATCCAAACCCTGACTTCCCCACAGTGACGTTCCCCAACCCTGAGGAGTTGCAATGTCTGGAGCTAAGCAAGCAGTTGGCGGAAGAGAAGAAAGTTAAACTGGTATTGGTCAACGATCCTGATGCTGACAGACTGGCCGTTGCTGAATTCGATGATGAGTGAGTCTCAAGATTCTTAGGATATAGTCCACAATATCGTGTTTCCCCAAATTCATCTCCACGAGCTACATATATCTTCTTCATTACTCCATAACCTGTGAAAATCCAAACTTTTGCCGACTAAAACTCCCCTTGTGACCATTAAACCCTTTGCCGAGGTTTCACAGCTGTATTTCTCGGCAGGTCTCATGAAGTTGTCCTTGAGTCACAGTCATCCAGCCTGCATGAGCCCTCCAAAGAAGGCCCTGACCTGTGTAACGAAATCACTTAGTCTGCTTGCTTGTCACTTGACACCCACGAGGTTTAGACAGGCTAGCGAGTTTTTCAAAGTAATCAAACTGAATCACCTTAGCCTTTCAATACTCGCTATCATACAAGCATCTTCTTCTAGCGGGTAATTAGAAGCTCAACTCAGATCAGAGTTATTCAAGCTGCCCGGAGCGATCTATTGACAACAACCTAAACTGATGGATTTAAATACCCTTCAGAGGGTACATATACATCAAATCAAAATATGCGTAGTGATCACCCATTCACAAACTAACCGTTCCAAAAGTTGCTTAGCGACGATAGTTTTCCATCCAGAAAATTCCGAAGTATGAGTATCCCTATCTTAAGTCTTCCAACTTCCCATTTATCTTCAGCACTAAATCCTGGCACGTGTTCACTGGCAACGAGATGGGGGCCCTCCTTGGCTGGTGGCTCCTAGACCAGTACAGCAAGAAAGTAAACCATATGCCAGAGTCTGAGGTCTACATCATGGCTAGTATTGTGAGCTCCAAGATGTTAAGAGCCATTATTAAGGGAAAAGGAGAGTTCGTGGAGACGCTGACTGGGTTTAAGTGGATGGGTAAGTGAATTAAACGTAGCTTTAGTAAATTTTGAGGAAGATTTTTTTTATGACCGAGGTCATTCACTGTTGTAAGTGGTCAGTCCTCTTTAATAGGTGCCATTACGATGGTATTGTAGCGGTATGGTAAAAGTGGGAGTTTCATTGCCTCTGAAGCCATCAAACGAAATTTACTACTGCAGTTGATATCAGCAAACGGATCCAAAATAAGAGTTTCGCCGAACTTGACCAAGTCTAGTCGTCTTCTAAAAAAAAACTTCTTATTATTCACTACATATAGACCAAAACAATGGTGTTACAGAAAAGAAAAACAGAATTGTGGGAGGCTTCGGCCGCGGCTGGTTACCACCCACCGGACGAAGCAATGCCGTGAAGCGACCTAGTCGTGTTTCGGAATGTAGTCCGGGGCAACCGTTGTGGGAGACGGGTCTGGGAAGTTGCATCAACTCCCAAACAATCTTTTTCCCCAAATGTTTCCACTCTACTTAAGAGTGAATAGATTTCTTCTGGATCTACGTGCTCCATCCTCGGCCACAACATTGCTTACCATCGGCGAGTTGGTGGCCAAACGTAGATCTTGGTGTTCAATTCCAGTTTATTGAATGGTTATATAAAATCTTCAGGTAACACCACTCTACTTCTGGCACAACAGAACAAGGTACCATTGTTTGCGTTTGAGGAAGCTATCGGCTACATGTGTGATCACAGAGTGCCTGAGAAAGATGGCGTGTCTGCTGCCGTGCAGGTAATAATCTTGTTTTATTTACCTTTACCCCTGATTGTCAAACTATTTATTATAAACTAACCACATCTCAATCGTATTGACAAAAGGTTTAACGCTTTATGTTGTGGTAAGCAACACTATTGTGAGAATGTCTTGCTTGTTTATGTTATGTTTTAAACAAGTACGCAAGTAGTCGACGAATATTAATATTGACTGGCGACATAGCATATCGAGATGACGTCATGATCTTACATCGCGCAAGTAAATATTCTACGTCCAACTAGTAGTATACGAGCGTCTACTTGATAGATGCTCCCTTTTTAATGGAGGAACAGGAGGAGGAAATTGTCACCTCATTCGTCCACAGGTTTAGTCAACAATATGGACAGTCAATACAGACTAAAGCCAAAATCGCTTGCATGAAACGTCAAAAAACAGCTGAAGGCACGTGTAAAGGAGCGTGAGCCGTTCAAGGGACTTCGATAAAAGGTACTACCGTCAAAATTTTCGCCTCTACAAACTTTATTTTGGTTTCAGGTGGCCTCCCTAGCTTCCCACTTGTACTTGTCTGGTGGTTCTATCCTGAAGCAGCTCCACTCTCTATACGCTCAGTACGGCTACCACGTTACACACAACAACTACTACATCTGCCACCAACAGCCCACCATACAGAAGATATTTAGGAGGATCCGCAACTATACGGGACCCGGCGAGGTAAGTAATAGTAACAAGGAAAATAAAACTAAAAACAAAAAGGCTGACCAGCGATAAATGACGAGTTCAATTAAAAATGTCTTCTTAAATAAAAATATCGATACGATAGTTAGCCCCTTCTCCCATTTCCTTCTTCTTCTTCTTCTTATCACGATAAGAAGAAGATTGATGAACAACCTAGTATCAGAGTTTAAACCACCCGTAGGTCTCTGAAATAGCTTTACACACCACCGAGAACATCTCTCCTCACGATGTTTTTCCTTCACCGTTTTTAGCAGGTGATAATTAATTTACGCACATGACTTCGAAAAGACAGTAGTGCGTGCCTTGGATTCGAACTTGCAACCTTTGACTTGTTAGTCCAACGGTCATACCACTAGGCTATCACTGCTTTACCCATTTCCCATTTCCTTGAGGATTAGACATCGAAACCAAAATAATGCATAATGTTGGATGCATTATTTTGGTTTCAGACATCCAAAAGCATTATTCCAAGTCTATCCGAAAGAATTAATATTTCGAAATTCGCGTCCTTATCAGCCATCGATATTTGCCTTAGGTCGTCATATACCTAGCCTTACAAACTCGCATAAAAAATCAACAATTTCATACTCGTCATCAATCATCTCGATCGTCTCAATCATCGATACTTAGATTATCACCCCTCCTATCAGCCATTCATATCGCTTTCTTAGCCAGTTCCATCCCTAGCCTTTATTAATCATGACATCCGGTCTTTAAACTATCGCCCTATTAAAACGCCGATCTTAAGTCCGTCGCTACCCTAACAGCCATTTCTTTTTAGTTGCATCATGAAAAACTTGCATTCAATATCGATATCAGACATCGAGACCGACAAAATATCGATACTTAATCGAAACTGTTATTAATAGGACATCGAAACTATCAATATCAGTCGTTTCGTTAATTTGAAATTACTTTGTTTCAGTACCCAAAGAAAGTGGGATCATGCGAGATCGTGTACATCAACGATTTGACTGCCGGAGTTAAGATACCAGAGAATGTCAATGGAGAGGCTCACTTGAGTATGTGCTTGTATTATATAGTAACCGATGACACTTTAAACTGATGCTTATTATGTCACTAAAATACATAAAGATAGATACTAAACAAATCGCGGGTTCAAGCCCCGTTCGTGTGTATTACTTTAAAATGTTTCCTTGAAAAATTAATATAGGCATTACATGGCCCTAACATGTATAAAAAAATATGACAATAATCTCATTTGAGAAGCCCTTTCAATATGGCGTCTATTCACAACAAAATTTCATTTATTTCAGCTTCTCAGGTTGTTACCTCCGACGTCTCACATGAGATTTGTTTATTTATACAGGTCTTTTGTGATATCACTTGAGATGCTGATTTAAAAAAAGATTTTATGAAATGCGATGTATGAAATGTCTAATGTCGTTTATAATTTTAACAGTTCTGAGTAAGTGGCATTTTGAAAGGGGCGGACCTGTTCGAATTACATAGATTTTTAATACGAGTTTTTACATTGTCCCGATTTGAAAACTAAAATCTTTTCCTGACATATTCGACATGGTAACACTACTTAAAGCTATTTTTCCTATCAATAAATTCATAATGTCCTTCCAGACGTCCTTGGTACTGGTTTAGACCAGGACTACACATCAGGCGAGATGATAATCTTCCGCTGCGACAATGGACTAACCGTCACTATCCGGACCAGCGGAACCGAGCCCAAACTCAAGTACTACTCCGAGCTAGTGTGCCAAGCGCCTACAAGGAGGTAAGCAGAACTCGTAATCTGACCAATTTAGTGTAAACAATATATCTTGTATAACATTTGATAGTGTATAATAACAAATAACCAGCCCATAAGTGTCCCACTGCAAGGCAAGGGCCTCTTCTCATATAGAGAAGGCACGAGCTTTATCACCACGCTAATACATTGCGGGTTGGCGATTTCAGACTGCCAAGTCCAGGTTTCCTCACGATGTTTTCCTTCACCTTAGATTAACTTAGAAAGTACATATGACATAAAAAAGTCGTATTAGTATAAGTTAGGTCTGAACTACCTCGTTAGTCTAGTGGTCCCAAACGCGACTGCGGAGTATGAGATCTCGGGTTCGATTCCCAGGTCGAGCAAAGTGTTGAGTTTTTCTGTTAAGATATTCTCAGTAGCAGCCCAGAGTCTGGAATTGTGCCCGATAGATGACAATCAGCTCACCACCTATTACATGGGTCTTAATTATAGCATTAGTGAAATGTGTGTGTACAGCTGTGTACACCTTTGCCTACCCCATCGGGGAATACAGGCGTGATGCTATCTTATGTTAGGTCTGAACCCATAACTCGTGATTCCAGAAGCGCCATAACCATTTAGCGACCACAATATATTTAATAATGATTAATAATAACAGAAATAAATATTTACAGCGAACAAGAATTGATGAACGCCAAACTGAAAGTGATGGTGAAAGAGTTTGTAGAAGAACTTCTCCAACCCAAGGAGAATGGATTGTTAGGCTAGACTGCGCCCACTCTGTTAGCCCAAGTAACTAATATACTGTTAAGTTTATCAAAACGAGTTGAATAAAAGAAAGGAGCACATACATCCAACTAAAATAGTGTTGTATAGTCGATTTCAATTCGATTTTAGTCGACAAATTTTTGTGTAGAAGTCGAATCTAGCTAGGACGCGTAACCCATGAAATTGCTTCAGGATTTAGTTTACTTTTTACTTGGATGAATGGGGCTTTATACCTTATTATTTAAAATATTCCAGATTGTTTCAGCATTTCATAAAAATATCGTATTTGTGTGGAGACAAACATATTGAATTTTCCGTGACAAAGTTACAATTTTATACCAGAATCAAACCAATGTATCGACTCCCATGTAACTATAAAATTCGGTCAGGAATTTCAGATATGATGTCTTCACACTTATCGGTACATCATGTATATTTTGATCAGTCGAAGTCTTCTATTGTCTCAAAACATCCGCATAAAAGATAGCATGAGCGAAGCTCCGTTAATACTGAAGAAAAAGCATTCCAAATATCAACTATCGTATATTTCGAAATCTATTCGATTCCTAGAATCGAATATAATTGATATCTTTAGATCTGTGTGGTGCGATTATAATTGATAAGCGATTAAGCATTCAATTAGTTGTGTAGTCGATTTATCTTTATTTATATTTCTTGTTTTTAGATTACCTTAACTTATATTATAATATAATGTCTTTTTTTTATTGAGCGGTCTGGAAGATCCAATCCATTAAATAGATACATAATTATAAGCCTGTCGAATGTAGACGATATAAAAATTGTTCTTTAGACATGGCAATAAACGAATAAAAAAATGTTAAGGTTAAAGAAAAAATAAGGTGCTTCAAATAAGTTTTTTTAAACAACTTAGATTTTATACATAATCGTACCAAAGATATATTAAAACCATTCCGGACTGTGATTGTTAACTAAAAATATAAAATATTATCCCTTTGCTTTGATTCCATAAAGTATTTAAGTATTATTTATTTATTTAAGTCTGCTGCGCAACGATCCGAATATTTAATGTATTATTTTTATTCCGTTATTAAAGGCACAATAAGAAAAAAAACTAAAAAGTAGATAGCTATTTTATTGTAGTGTAGAAGTTTAGTAATAGCCTAAATGTGATGGAATATCGATCTTAAAGGATCTGCTTCAAAGCCGGTACGGTAAAATTAATATATTTACAAAATTGCAAAATGAAATTGGTTATAACATTGTTTTTTTAACAATATTTTGGTTACGGCCTAAATATGCCTATGATGAATAAAATGTAAACTGGCGTCCGAGCACGGATCTTTTCGACAAACTTGTCGACTCGATAAAAGTTTTTATGTATTGAATTTTATCGTTTTATCAACACTATGTCAAATTTGACGTTTAAAATCGACAAACGTGTCGACAAAAAGAACCATTCTCGCACCGCTGTAACCATATTCGTTATTATTAAAATAGTTTATTAGTAGTGCTTTATTTATATTATTGTATGTTGCTTTAAATTGCTGTGCTATTTTCGTATACTTTCCCTTTTTTTAATAATATACTTTTAAAGCTCAGGCCAGTAATTTAATTATAAGGCTTTATATGTGCTACGGCGGTTATAACTTAGGTGACTATCTAAACCAATATTATAAATGCGGAAGTAACTCTGTCTGTTCGTTAAGTCTTCACGCATAAACCGCTAAACCAAATTTGATGAATTTTGGAACAGAAATAGGTTTGACCATGGACCAATTATAAAGGGCATCGCATAAGCGACTGTACACGGTGATTTTAAGTCCTGACGTCATCCAAGTGGGTGTGTCCCGGTCAAGCCACGCCCACTCATGGTCAGTCTGCCAGCAGTCATCCTGTGCATACAACGATCGCGATCCCATAATATTTAAATAGATAAATCTAGCGTAATTTAGCTGAATTACCCGCAAATCGTCACGCCGTGTTTCGTTAGAAAAGTCCCTTAGAACATCTCCTCTTTATAATTGCTTCATAGGTTTGACCTTGGACCTATGGTCTTCAAAGGCTTCTGAAGTCGTGCAGACGAAGTCGCGGGCAGTACCTAACTAGTGGTTGTTTAAAGTTAGCTACAGTAAGTACTACCAATGTAAGCAGCAAGTACACAGTGAAGTATACCTGAGATAATTTTAATATTTTCACCGCTATGTGCTTGTAGCCAATATATGTTTATAATATAAGTTTGTAAAGAGTAGCCTGCATTTAAAATTCTAGCGGCACGCTCTGATGGCCGGTTTTGCCATCTGACACAACTACTCTGGTACAATCGAAAATACTCTTTATTGCAATGATTTAAAGCTTAGAAATATATAACAGTAACGTTCCTGCTCCCACAGTCAACGGATAAAACGGTTTTGTGGGACTTTGTTTTGTTATTTATTGTTGTTTCTGTGTATTATAATTTATACAAAATATATAAATTTAATTGTATTCCATGAAGTAGATCTTAGTGCTATGGTATTAAAGATTAAATTCCATCGTAGTTTTACCGTTCATAAAGGCCATAATACGTTGCCGTTGGTTGAAATGTTATTGTTTTTTAATAGATCATTATGACACTCCAATAAAACCATACACAGTATCATTTTCCTTTTATTATAAAAAATATAGCATTTAATTTTTTTTTATAAAAATCAAAGAATTTTTTTTTTCTAATTTATACTAAATCAAAATAACGCTACATGATAAGAATACTAAAAATAACTAGACAAATACAAATAGGAATTTTATTATTAGTGACGCAGTTTGACAAAATATTATTAACTTTTTGTCCAATAAAGAAAATAATATTACATCTGGTAAATATCTTAATTTAACAACATTTTGAATACCTAAATGTTGGATAGTTGATATCTAACTCGACTCTTACAAACCTCGTAAAGTGGCACATAAAGTGATTGAATGCCTTCATAATCATGTAAATCCAAACTGCGTCACTATTTTTAAAGTTATAAACTAAGATTCCTGCTCTTGCGCTGCTAATTCAGCCTCTGCTGCCAAGCGCTCCTTCTCTTTGGCTTCTCTTTCCATTTCTTTGAGGTTCAACTCTATGAGATTGTCAAGTTCTGGACTCAAAAGTACTGATAGACCGGCTGTGACAGGCACCTGGAAATGTAACCAGTATCACTAGGTTCCGCAATGCAATTTGTAACTGGATGAAAAAGCTGGAAGTTAAATCTATGGATAAGATTAGTAAGTGCTTTCGGTTAGCATTATTCCTCTCACTATCATACAACTATAAATACAAGAGCAAAATGGAGACGGGAACTTAGTTATGTCAAACCACTAGTCAAGTAATGTTTATATATCTTGGTGTATGAGTTAGGTTTGATCACTAACACATCTCTCTTCTCATCTCCGCTTTGAATCCACCAAAGAGGAGATGAAAAGAGAGATGTGTGGAAAACAACCAATAGGATTTTGTTGTTAACCCATTTCATCGCTTAGCTTCCCGGACACGAGGAGAGATGTCTCATATTTGTTTGGTGAAAATTACGATGGAAGCAGTGTCTTGCGAACAGCGGAGTCGAAAAAAGATAAACGGTCTCAATCTCGCCTATCTTTGCTTTTGTTATACGCAGCTAAGCTTCGCTCTAGCCAGCTCATATCTGCTCATATCTCCTCTCAGCTTTAATAATGAAACCCTAGCAGCTGACTCTCACCTCTTCTCTGTGCCATTCTCAGCATTATTCATTTCCGCGGGCCTTATAGCCCAACTACGGAGACCTATTTCTTGCTGTGTACAGAATTTTGGTGTATGCCATAATCTCGATGCCTGGCTACCATTAACATAACTTTATTATATTAGTTGTTATTAGAAACGTTAAATATTTCGTTACCTCGGAAAACACAGATCTTGCAGCCTCCCATCGTTCAATATGGTTTTCTATGATTTTAGTACAAGGCGCAGCTTTCGGAAGTATTCTCCCAATCATGCTGCGGGAATAATGTGATTAAATTATTTGTCTCTTGTGTCTTAGAAGTTACACAGAGCGACTAATAACTGTCTCATGAATTTCGAAAGCTATACTGCCATGTCTTATCAATTCACCTGCGGAAAACCTTAACTTGGCTATTACGACATCTATGGGTAAGATAGAGATTATATGTAAATTACTATTTACCAAGGAAACATTAAATAATAATAGACAAGAACGGAATTTTGTAATAATGCATGGCATAGACGCCGTGACGTCCACGAGCGTTTTCGCGCTTAATTTAAAGTATGAAATTGTAGACGTGTACCTATCTTATAAAAGGAGATTTCAAAATCAGTCATCATGCCTATTGTTACTAAACTTGATCCAGCTAAATAAAAACGCACCCGAATAGCGGCATGCAGGTCATCTTCAGGAACTGTACCTCCAGTTCTGGTATGAAGCACTTATCCCTGTCCATCATTAGCGCTGGCATGTCGCCGCGAGTCTTCTCCACGTCACCTTGTTTAAAGAACTCTGTCAGTACTGCTGCCTGTATCAGGAAGAATTGCCACAAGTACAATTAAAGTCCATGGCTGTTCCATCTTCCGTTAGACAAAATCCCAAAATTATTAGTTTGAATCTGCATCAATGCTTTACATCAGATGAGATAGCAGTTCTCAAACTACGTAGGTTTCATTAAAGCGAAAGGGGACATTACTGGGAACGAATTGCAACAATCGTAAAGGAAAAGGGAGGTATGTCGGCAGATATCGTTTATAGAAGATTTTGACTTGCTGAAGTTTGATGGGTGACGGAGTACGAGTATGTATATGAGTACAAACATGCCTGCATGCTGCTGAGATTCCGATATATATGGGTAGGCGAGTTGGTATTATTAGGCTTTCTGTCAAAAAAATCTCAGTGCTGGTACTGTGTCCGGTAGATGTCTGTTGATATAAAACAAAGCTGCTGAGATCCTCGGCAACTTTAGGTTTTGTGTCTCAGAAAATGTTCAATAACAGTTTGGATATTGGATTGGAATCTCAATTGAAGGTCACCACTGTAATGTGGGAGTACAACTAATTGTACACCACTGCCTATATAACTCTCAAAACACGTGATCATTTATTTTTACTAGTGGTCGCCGACTGGCCGAAATTCAACTATAATTCATTTAAATTTGTCAAAGATATATATGCGTGTATTTTAACGTGTAATGAATGCATTACATATATCAGAAAAACATACAAAAAATTGCTATCTGCACTCCTAACTGTGCGAAATTTCAGACTCCTCCGTCCGCGTAAGTTTCGTAGAAAGGGGTACAAAGTTTTTGCTTCATGTATAATTATAATGATTAAACAAACAGTCAGACTAACAGCAGTCTTCTTAACGCTACCCCAGTCTTTGAGCTGATCGCTGAGGTCTGCAGCGTTCATAAGCAGGGCCTGCAGAGCAGTAATGTGGTACCGGTTGAGCTTCTGGAAGTCCATCGCTATTACCTTGTACTCGTTCAAGTTCCTATAGATAGGGGAATATGTTATGGGTTAAATCTAAGGTAAACTTCTTGCTTATCCGTCGTCAAGCGGACCACATTATGGCTAGATGTACTATAATTCCACATTGGAATGATGATGGTTTGTAGTCCCGGGTCCAAGATCGGGCAGCGTAACTGGGATCTTCTGTTAAGAACACAGCTGACAATAGGGTCACTTTATCACCACTTGCGACATAGAAAATAAATGTGCTCTTCCAAGCCCTTCGGGGAATCCAGGTATAATGTATATATGTGCAACAATTGAGTATGGCATTGGAATAAGGTTGGTTGAACGAAAAATAATCCATGACAGCAATAAGCCTTTGTTAGATTCTCAATTCTTCAATACTTACTCTTCAAATTTACTATGGTATAAGACTAAAGAAAATGTCACTGCTAAAAGTCTTACTTGAAATAATTAGCCAGATCAGTGGCAAGAATGTAATCCCTGAGTAACATAATGGCCCTGTCGTAGTCCCTTCGTGGCAAGGACTCAAGAATGTCACAGCCCTCTGTGTTCAGTATGCACATGGCTTGTGCGAGGTGGTGGCGCTCCATGACGCTACCTTCACTGGAGTATAGCGCTGCTAGGGTCGTTTCTGTGTGAAGATAAGTATATTTTATGGTATGTGCTGTTTTTAGGGTTCCGTATTTGAAAAGGTAAAAACGGAATCCTCATAGGATCACTTTGTTGTCCGTCTGTCTGTCGAGACCCTTTATCTCAGGAATGCGTGGAGGTATCGAGTTGAAATTATACCATACACTCAAGTCTACAGTCTCTTGAAGCTGTGAAAAAATCTAGCTTCTAAGTTAACGTAAAAAAATATACGGCCGATTATACCTACAGTTAAAAAGGTATATTTCCGCACTCCACAGGGAATCGAAATGTATTTTGTACCTCGGTGGGCGAGTCCGACTCGCACTTGTCCGGATTTTTTACTCATGTTCTGATTTATGACTATTTCAATTATTTTATTTACAGAAGTGGTAACGGGCTCACCACCTGTTTAATGGCAGCATTGGTGAAACGTGAGTGCGCAACTGATACACTTCTGTCTATGCTATGTTGAAATTGAGTATGAAATTGACTCCACCAGTGGCGGCGTAAGGTCGCCCCGGGTGCCAAGCACCAAAGGGTGACAACTCTCAGCTTAGTAACCACTAACCATGGTCCTATAGCTTAGAACAATAGTAGGGTAGCGTTATCCGGAAACTTTGGAAAGGCCTCCCGCTTACCCATTCCAACTTTCTAAATTAATCACATAGCAATATTTATTGTTTTATTTATGGGATGCTCAATTGAAATCCGCTCCGGGTGCCATGCTAAGCCGCCACTGGACTCCACTGAACTGGGCAGGAGAATGATGATGAGACCCCAATACTTTTCTCTAAAATTTTCTGTAATGGGAAAGTCAGATTCTAAACTAGGCACGTTTCTTATGAAATTAAATTTATTTCTCACGTCCGTGAATGTGGAAGCTGTTTGTGGTGCCGCGATGGTCGATGTCGTGCATCAGACCGGCCACCACAAACATGAACGCCTGCAAATCACTGAAAGGAAAATATCGTTAGGTAGTAAAAGAAGTAAAGTAGAAGGGAAGGTTGGGCTCAGTGAGCAGAGCTAGCCGGCAGTGCACTTGTAGCAGCGATTCAAGGGTTTCAAACCCAGCTTTCATATTTCTATAACTCCAGGAAGGTACGTCAAAGGTACATTTATATTCGTATGGGACAGTTGATCGACCTGTGAGGTTAAGTGTGCTTACTTACTGTGATCAGTCCACTAGGAGATAATTCTTTACAATGCTGCTCTCCGGTCTGCACTCCGAGAAATGGACTGAACGTAATGGTTTACTAGTAAAGCAGACCCTTAATATTTATACTGTGGTAGTGGTTACATCTAATCAGAAGACTTAGAGACCTACGGGTGGTTTAAACTCTGACACTAGGTTGTTCATCAACCACACGATAAGAAGAAGATCAGAAGACTTTAAAAGTCGTTACCCACACGTGTATGTCATAAAATACGAAAAATTCATACGCTATCACCATGCTGAGGTGTATTTCTGACGATACAACTTTCATCGAACTATGATCACCAACCCTTCGTGTCCTATCATAAGAATTGTAATGGATAAAGCCCCAAGATGCATAATTACATCGCGTATATGCAATGAGCCAAGCAGCTTTGAAGTGACCTACCCTAAGGCACGTAGTACTTACTTGTAGTAGCCCTGAGCGACCAGCTTATAGTTTAGTAGCGCGGCGAATGCCCACTGACACACGTTGAAAGCGTGCATCCAGCTGTGGTAGGGCACATCTCGGTAACCCTTCTTCACGTACAAAATAAAGCGTGCCAGCTTTTGAGGCTTTATATTGAACCTGATGATAATGAACGGGAACGAGAGAGTAGAATGAGAGAAAAATAAAAAATAAAATTTAGTTAAAAATTAGTTTTCAACGCGCCACTCATCAATTACTCTTCACAAAATGTCGGGGTGTGCAGACAGTTCAAAAGATCATAACAAGTTGCTAGAGTTTGTGTCCATGGTAGTTATAGAGTCTTATGTTTCATAGTGGGGAAAACTCCGAGTGTGTAACAAAAACCTTAAGGGCCTTATCAAAGTCATCCAGAGATTTTTGAGAGTAGATAGAGATATCTACGTAAAAAATGTGTTCGATTGCACGACATATTTTTACATAGAGATACGATCGCAGCAATCACGGGTCATTTGCCGTTAGTTATTGAACAGTACAAGATGTTCATCGTATCCATATATTAACTACTAAAATCTACCCTGAAAAATATGTATATAAAATAACTAAAACGCCATTCAAATCGAATCAGTCGTTTTTGAGAAAACCGCGAACATACAAGCATACAGAAATACATACATAGGTACATATGTGTCGAATACAGAACCACCTTTATTGGAAGTCGATTAAAAAAGGAAATCTGGGACATACTTTTTATCATATCCAAGTTCAGAGAATATCCTCAAAACATAGCAAGGCAGCTCCCGTAGCGGCAGCGCGCGTGGGTTGAAGTGCAGGCTATTCAAGTGCGGGTGGTTGTGATAGCCCGTGCAGTTCAGCATGCGAGACACCTCTTGGTCACTTACCTGTATCATCATGTGTATGGAAACAACTCAAGGCACAAACGTAGCCCATAGATATCTCACTGCCCAGGTTAAAGTGACCATATAAGGAATATTAATGTATAGAAAAGACTTTAAAGTTTGCTTTTCTTTTTAGCGATGCATAAGTTTGGGTTCCGGAGTTCTATTAAGAGGACGCGGACCTCCCCTATTAAGTGCTGATGGTGACCACCGGTGTGGTTTTAGTGGAATATCCGACAATCCCCGGTCTTGTGATCTTATCTCCATAGGCCGGGCGCTGTGGAAGGTTTCTCCGGGAAAAAATCTGATGTACATTTTACTTTAGCGTGTGTGACCCTTGACTCTCTATTAAAAATAAGCAAAAAATCTTTAGGACTTGAAGTCTTTGTTTTAGTAACTGAGAGCAGGTAATTTTTTTTAAACCTGCTCTCTTTAAGCCTGTTGATCAATGTCAATGAATTTTGTCAATATCTTTTTAAATGTATTTGTAACAAATATTGGCATCACATAGCCAATTAGCCAGAACTTGCATAAAAGCACCAACCTTCATATGATACATAACCAGTTCATTAGCCAGGGCATTCCTAATGTGCGCCTCCTGTATCTTCTGGTAGACCACTGAGTGGATAATGCAGACGCCGCAGTAAATGCTGAATGCTAAGGCCATCTCCTCATCCATGCCGTCGAAGTAGGGATCTGCTATCTTGTTGATGAGTAAGCCCACTCCAATGATCCCTGTTTGTTCTCGGATTGGGAAGCATAGTAGATTTCTAGGTACAAAATGAAAAGAAATATACAAAGGCAGGAAAAGGATAGAAGAATCTGTTACGTATTATAAATTAATGTTTATGATTGGAAGCAATTTATCATTGTACAGTAAAACAACAAAGTCTGCGTTAATAAGTCGCTCTGCACGACAGTTTAGGATCGGTAACTCATATAGATCACTAATTTATACTTGCAATGTTTCAAAGAGAGCTTTGGTCATACTTTTTAGGGTTGCAACAGGTAAAGGCTTTACTAAAAATGAGTTTTGGAAAATAGTCTACTAGCAAGACACCACAGTCTTGTTCCTACAGTTAAATCATTTGAGACCAAATTACTTGCAATCGACATTCGGCAGGCTGTCTATGGTGGGGTCGAATGCCGGGTGTTGTTTAGCGATCCTGGCGTTGATCAGCATGCCTGTCCTGATCACCTCGCCGGTTATACCGATGTTCATTGGATAGCGACGCTCTGTGTTTTCTTCCTGAAGTACATATTGATTTTAAGCCCTGAATTTTTAGAGGCTTAAGTACGTAAGATTTAATAACAGGCGCAGTGGAGGTGACCGTATACATGACCCTAAATAAATGTTGATTAAAACAATTGGTCCGTGACCGTAAATATAAAATTATGTCATTCTAATAGTTACTTAGTTGGACAACTATGACGCATGACGGTGATGAAAAGTTCTAAAAGCGAGAGTCACGTCTATCTAGGGTGTACCCGCGTCTCCCACTAATATTGACATTCATTTCTCAATTCAATTTCAGTGTTTAAATTATGTAGATAGTTATAAAAATTAAATATAATAATAAAGACTAACGAAACTACCTTCATAGGCGAGCAGGAATCAAAAAGTTCCATCTTATCCAAATCGACCAGCAACACGGAGCAATGCTCAGCTTTCGTCAGCTGCTTCGCTTGCTCCATCGCGATTTGAAGCAGGGTTTCTAAAGATGCCACCTGCATTTTGAACAAATATCAAGTCAACCCTGGCTTTGGAATATCCGGTAAGAAATAAGCGGTTTCGGGAAACTTACCGACAGCAGTGGATGTCGAGAATGGGTACTTATGATGCTTGGTCTCGGCTTTTTCTATTGTGCCTTTAGTTAGTTGGTAAATTTTGTCTTTATAAACATATAAGGCATGTAATTTTTTTATTATATTGCCAAAATGTCCATGCTTCCGACGTATCTTGGTGACTGCGGTATGCTGTAAGTTATTAGGAGACAGAAGGACCGTTGGCCGTGGCAACAACTCCTGGCGAAATACGTCTGGAACGGCCTATCAAGATGCGTTTTTGTGTTTACTTTCTAAGACTATAAGTTGGGATTGGTACCAAGCAGAATGTCTGACAGCTTACTTGAGTAAATAGTCTTCTTGCGACGCGCAAGAGTTGTTGACATTTTTGTTTCAAAGTATGTTCGTATTCAAGAGCGATACACTTCTTCAACGTCGGCCAGCAGAATCTAAAAGAACATATTGTGACGCTAAGGTATTTAAAATGTAATAATATGGATTATTATTTTCTAAGGAAATCATTGAAAAATAATAGACAAGAGCTGGACTCGAACCCGCGGCCGTTGACGTACCGTAAATGATTGCTAAATAGAAATCGCCAGGCATCTCCTGATGACGAAAAGGGAACATGAAATTTAATGGATGCTAGCATGACGCGATAGCTCAGTCAGGAGTCAGGAGAGCCATGACACGTCTATAATTTTTTAACATGGCCATAACATGTATAAAAATCATATAAATGTAATAATATGGCTTTTAAATTGCTAATACTCTTGTCTAACTTGGTTTTGTTTTGATTCTTCCTTTCCTTTTGATTCCCTACCTTCGCCCCTTTTATTTTTTTTTTATGTGGAGAAATGCCCTCGCATACCGCTCTGACACGGGGAGACAGAGCGGTTATGTGGGACTCGAACCCACTAAAACTCCACAGTATACCTCCTCAGCTGCTTGAGGGTGGGACGCGGGAACGCTCTCGCACACAACCGCAAACCCGCCCGCAGCCGTCCGTTGCCAGACTTCCTCTTACGACACACCAAACGGATGGCGTGCCGCTACCACCATGGAGACCATGTGCAATGGGCGCCAGACGACCCCGTGTGCGGACGCCCAAGGTCCCCTGCGACGGGTCAGGTCTGTGGCCCCGCCGCCTGCCACTACGGCCGCAGAGGATAGGGAGAGCGGCGCCTCGCTATACCGGCACTCCTCTTCCACCGCGGCCCCCATCTCTCAGCCCACCTCAGTTGCGGCACCCCCCATAAGGCCCGCAACCTACGCCGCTCCAACATGGGCTTGCAGGCAAAGCCCAGAGGAGCGGCCCTCCCCGAGTTCCTCTAGCTTCACCGTGGGTGACCAAGCCACGGCTACAAGAGCCCCCCACCACGACAAGGCGGAACCTCTGGGGGGGGCCTCCCTTCCGCCCCTGCCTTCTCTTTTTTTAGTATTTGGTAATCCCCTTACATTCCACATAGGACTAATTGCACTCTTCAGTCATAAAGATGAAGGAATAGTTTTGTCATAAGTACTGAAAGGTACCTATTATTATTAATTTGTATTAATTACCTATATAAGTTGTAATGCTAACTAACTAGTTACTACCTAGGTTAATTGCCGTAAATCATTACTAGGTAGGTACTATAAATTCAAAGATAAGTAGTTTTGCAAATATGTATTTCATTGACGCGTTGAAAATACCTACCTAATTCCAATGCCTAATTCATTATAATTTTTATATTAGACACGGATTGAAAAAAATACGGATGTAATCTTGCCTTGTCAAAAGCGAAGCATAGATTACGCACACACGCACGCAGCGTACTGGCGCCGAGTGGATATGGGTTAAAGTATTTGTATGCGTGTAGCTCGTGCATGACAAGCGAAATTAGATGACTAGGCGTGCTTCTCATATGTTGTACGCAACGCTCCGTCCGTATTTTTTTAAGGTCCGTGATTAGAAATGTAACTATATGTTTTTTCAGAGCCAATAATTTTAAAAATGCAAATCCTTAGCATTCTGACCTTGGTTACTTACAATTTTACGCGATACGTTATCATTATCACTAAATTTCTTTTTATGCGTTCACAACAGCCATGTTGTAGGTTAGTAAATTGACTGGCCATTTTAAATAACCATAAAAAGGTACCAGAAGAGCTGTTTCAAGTTCCTCAAGATTTGAATCCGAGCTGATGACCTGTAACCTTAGATCATCATATTAGAAAACCTTTATAGGTAAATTTTAAGGATAGGAGCAGTCAGGGGCTGGTTACTTTTTGTCTGTAGTATACAAACACTATCCAACGCCTAGTTCTTTTAGTACCTAGTCACTCTACTCACTCAGTCAGCCACAAAGTCGAAAAACATATATACGTAACTCCTGATAGTTGGGCAGAAGTATACTGTTGCACACCCTCCTTCCGATAGTAATCGTATATCATAATCTACCTAGCCTTTCCCCAATTACATTGGGATCGGCTTCCAGTAAAACCGGACGCAGCTTAATACAGTATTTTACATGGAGCGACTGCCTATCTGACCTCCACAAGCCAGTTACTAGGTAACACGATATCTCGTGATATAACTGGTTGTCAGACTTTCAGGTCTCTGACTACTTCTTCGATCTTAATTTGACAACCGGGACCGACGGTTTAACGTGCTCTCCGAGGCTCGGAGGGGTCTCGGTATGAAAAAATGGTCACCCATCGACAGACCGTCACGATCTCGATCGATCTGTGCGGCTGTTACTTACCCAAGAGCCTCTCCGATTTAAATAGGTGATAAGTCTATTGCCATCAATCCGACAAAATTCAACGCTTAGGGGCTCATGGCGCTTGCGTCCACTATGAGGTGTTGTTGACCTATTTCATACAATTTATAGCTAAATAGTAACAAGTTTGCTTTACGTACAATGAGCATTCATGGATGAGAATTGCGACGTGGCCCTCCTGTATCTTCGGCGCCACCACACAGAAGATAACGGAAAACGGATTGTCCGGGACTGCAAACATAACTACGCGCTTTTTCGGGTTGTCCTTCGGCACATGCTGCAATATTACCCACATCTCTAAACTAATAATTGGTCTACAAAACGTCGACATTAATTAGTAAAATAACCTAACCCGCCCATAATTGTCCCATTTAACGATAACGGCTCCTTAGCCGTTAGCGTTAAATAAATCGCTTAAAATGGCTTCTAATCATTAAATATTGCACGAGCATTGATCACCACAATAGTTAATCTAGCTCAGAAAGTTGGTGATTTCAGATTACTAAGTCCAGGTTTCTTCACGATGTTCACCGCATGGTTTGCCGTATGTCTGTGAGTTATAAGTTGAAAAATTCATATTGGTAGGTACAATATGCCAGGCTAACCCACAAGCCAAAGCCTTTGGCTCAAGAGCGGGTGTTTTAACTCTTATCCACTGGGGTATCACGGGTTGGGCTTGGGCAACTGTAAAAGCAGTGAGCAGTTGATTATAAAATAAAATAAAATCACGAATTTTTCTAGTTAAACTTACGGGCATGACGATGTTTTGGAAATCTTGATCGAAGCTCGTTAGGAGTTCCGTTTGTTCAATATTAGACTTCAGAGTTTCACTAAGCCTTGAAGACAACTGTGATATAGAAAAATCTGTATGTTAATGTGCTCAAAGAAGAAATCAATGTGATTCTTCGTAGTAGCGTTTTCGATCAAATGTAAATATTCTGTAGGTAAGTATATCTGAATTACATAAATTTTCTCAAATTGCCCGCGCTTTCTCTCTGGTTCAAAATGCACTTGCATGCAACGTCAAAGCAGCAACATAGATGTGCATTTGTGTAGTGTGAGCGGCAGCCGCTAAAGACACAGTTTTGGCAAAACATACCTACCACAGTTAAATATTTTTTTGTACATTCTGAAGTCCCCAAAGTTTTTTGCTGTTACTATAAATTATAGTTACATTTAATTTCGTTTTCCGTGGCAAACATTCCTCGCCGATTACTTCGATAAAGGCTTCCAAACGTTCGCCGATCACCACTATTTGAAACACGACGTCTGATTCACATTCCTCGTTTAGCTATAACATAACATACCTACGTAAGATATAGTACAGTGCCTAGATCCTCGCAAAGTATTTTTACACCATGCGTAGACTGTTATAATCATCAAATAGGTCCTACATTACCGTAAACATGACAAAAGGGTCAAATGAGCATGTATCTGATGGTACCGAATCAACGTCGTCTATGAACACCCGTAAACCCGAGTGTCACTAATGCGTTGCTGACCCTTTAGGAAGACATTTAAGCTAATTTCTTGAAAGCCCTGTTCAGGAAGGGCCACTGACGGAAGCTGGCTTGACAATTTGGTGGCGAGGATGCGTGGTGGATGGTGCGGTAATGAAGTAACTGGTAATTAATAAATTAAAGATTGCATAGTTCGTTCTAATATTCCACGTTGTAGATGCTCAGAGTGCACAGATATGCAATACCTCTTCATAAGGTCAGCTGGTTGGATATCGCTGGGTCGCTGACGATTTGGGTCGCGCTACGCTGAACGCATTCAAGTGGAAGGAGTAGGTACTGGGATACCCCAGCCCAAAGATGAGAACAGTTTCCATATATAAGTGCAGAAATTGTGCATTATACAGAACTTCAAATTTAATTTTGTTTCATAAAAGACCCTACGGAACACTATCAAAGAAAAAATTAAGATCAAGGACGGTTGGTTACTTCCTAGATCTAATATTTTTCCATCCTAGATTTTATATTTTCAAGATATGATCGCAACATACATAAGTATTCAGTCGCATTTGTATTTGGCCACATGTATCGTCGGTTAAACTCATAACCAAATCTAAAATCTTTCCTGGATCACTATTTTGAATGGTTCTTCTTCTGGGTTTTTTTTGTGACATTAAAGCCATTGTTATTTGGTGTGATGATTGTATTTAGATTTAAATAAGTAGATTTTAAAATTTTATCCACATATGTATTCAAAATAATGTGTTGTAAACAAAATGGTACTTTGTGGTTTCATAAGCCACGAATGCTTGTCACAATTTCACAAAGCCACTATAAAAGCTTTGAGCTTCAGTCAAATTGACACATTTTTTTTTGCGTGATTGCTTTGACTTCTTGAATAAATATGTAACAATTCTCGTAAAACATTATTAAAACCAGTTATAATAAGTTCTTAACTCAACTAAAATAAGATTTGGATGTCATTTGTAAGAAACGAAACGTATTCAATATTTATTTTATCTATGTTTTGTAAGAATCTGTGCATTAAAAAAAAACAGCTGATGAGTGATGAATGGTCAATGGTGCTGAATGACTATTTTGATGGTGAATAGTAATAGTTAGCAAAGTTTTACATTTAAATAGCATAAAAATGGCAGAAATACAAACACTTATTGAAATGGGATTCTCTAAAGAAAGAGCGTAAGTATTTTCTTGGGTTTTTACTTGATATAAATATTGCGAATCTATATTCGGTAACCTAAAATGTCCAATTATTTTTTGGTTTTTAGAGAGAAAGCTTTAGCTGTTACGAGTTATAAGGGAGTAGAGCCTGCTATGGAGTGGTTATTGGCACACGCTGATGACCCTGCCATTGATGTGGCTCCAACCATCGCTACGTCGACGAGCGCAGAAACTGTGCAGGCTCCGCTGCCGGAATCTTCAACATCGGCTCAAGACCGAGCCGAGGCAGAGGCGGAAATTGCTGCCGAAGTAAAGTCCTTCAAATGCGACGTATGCGGTAAACTGCTCAAAAATCAGGATGACATGGAGTATCATGCTGCAAAGACTGATCATAGTAGCTTCTCTGAGTCCACTGAAGAGAAAAAACCTTTGACTGAAGAGGAAAAGAGGGCTCAGCTTCAACTGCTGGAGGAGAGAATGAAACAGAAACGAAAAGAGAGAGAGGAAAAAGAAAAGGTTTGTTGGTTATGACCTTTTTGCACATCACATAATGCATATTTTTTAATGTATTGTGTAATCTACTATTAATAACTTTGAATCACTGAATCATGTGGTAAAAACGAGGAATACTGGAAATTGTTTTCAAACAAAATCTACTTATCTTTTGATAAGAACACTTCACTAGTGAATATGTAATTTAGTTATGCAAACTTGAAGGAAATTGTTTATTTTATATAGTGTATATTGGGTCTGTTCAATCAATGTATTGTAAGTATATGTTGACATAAATAGTAACAATTATCTTCTGCTCGTGACTTCACCTGCATGGAATTCAGAATTAGGTCCAGCCGGGATAAAAAGTAACCTATGTGTTAATTCAGGTTATAAACTATCTGTTTGCCAAATTTTATCCGAATCCATACAGCAGTTATTGCATGAAAGAGTAACAAACATCCGTACATACAAACTTTCGTGTTTATAATGTTAGTAGGATTATTACATTTTATAACACTGTAATCATCTATTCTATTTTTAGTTTAATTAGATCACCAGTGAAGGCTCATGATAAACTAGAGTTTCCCAACCAGACAATATTGACTTGATTTTCCAGGAGCATGCTGATAAAAAAGGTTGCAATACAATGTCCTAGCTCAATGTTTGAACTGGTAGATAACAATGGTAGGCGGATTTGCTTTTGCATGTTGCATATCCTGTCTATGTTGTTGATGTAGTTCAATAACGCTTAAATAACAATCCTAAATATGGTGTAATTGCTATGTAAAAAATACTAGTTTAGGTATCCACCATATGAAAAGCATAAGCTTTAAGTTTTACACAGCTATTTAATAATTTTAAATTTTCACTTCTGTTTGTAGTCCACATGATGACATAGGGTTTTCCTAATAATATTTTAGTTCATAGTTATTTAGTATACAATATTTAGAAAAATTTTATAACATTAAACTTATTTCTAACAATTTACAAGCAGGTAGCGACTACATTATTTTATAGGCAAAGAATTCTTGCAGGTTATAAAATACTTTATCTATCAACCATTTTTTTAACATTCTTTTAAACAGTATTCCATTCAGTTCCTTAAGGTTTACAGGTAGATTGTTGAATACACAGATAGCAATTATTATATAAGTACTTTTATAAAATATCATATTGTTTATAATTGGTAAGTAAAGGTTGTATTTATATTTTTTACGTATATTTGTTTTTGTGGCAGATTTTAAATTAAAGTAGGTAATCAATATTATTCTTAACAAATAGACACAGTTCCAATATATAAATACATGTTAGTGTCAGGAAAACCTTTTCTTTGAAGACAGTTCTTAATGAAAAGAAAGAAATCTTTTAAAGCGTCAGGCACTAGTGGTCTGGCATTTTGCTGAACGGGACCTTTTTGGCGCAGCTGTGAGGCACACAACGCCCGCTAGTTACCTAACTTTTTTTGTAAATTTGTAATATTTTTTATTGTGTCCTTACTAACTGTGTCAAATAAATGTTTCTTTCTTTCTTTCTAAAGACATCTTTTTTGTAAAGTAAATGTAGAAAGAATATTTATTCTTCTGTCTGTGTGTACATAAACCGTTATATAAATAAATAAAGAACATCAGTACAATTGCCCCAGTATATCACACCATACATTAGCAGAGGGTAAACATAACCGAAAAATGCAGACAGTGCAGTATTTATTGATGCAGTTTCAACCAAGATAGATAAAACATAACTATAACTGGATAATTTTTTATAAATTTTTTCCTTATGTGCCTTCCAGTTCAGATGTTGATCAATTGTAATACGAAGAAAATTTATTTAATTCCAAACTCCGAGCTTTTACTGAGAATTTCCAAATAGAAAAACCCAATAACACATTGCCAACCTGGGAATTGAACCCAAGACCTCATGCTCAGCAGTCGCGCTTGGGACCACTCAACCAACGAGGAAGTAATAATTTTGTTTGTCTTTATATAACCCAAATCTATGCACAATTTACAGGCTGAAGCACTAGAACGTGAACGGATTCGCATCAAGTCTGGTAAGGAGATGCAGGATGCTCGCCAAAGACTCCAAGAGCAGGAGATGCAGAAGTTGGTGGAGCAGCGGCGACGGGAGAAGATTGAAGACCAGAAGGCGAGGGAGAGAGTGCGCGCGCAGATTGAATCTGATAAGCAGGCTAGAAAGTAAGTTTGTTGAAGAATTAAATAAATAGAGATTTATGAAGAAAAACTATGGAGTCACTATAAGGCTATAACTTGTTGTTGGTCATGGCATGGTGCAAGTTCACATATTATTATGAGATAAACACATAATTATATGTCTTAATGTACCAAGTTGTTGTAAACTTGTATTCCCACAATAAAAAAAATACTTATGTGTGCTACTACCCTCCGTATTGAGAAATTGTTTCTTATGTTTACTAGTTTAAATTGTCACTAACCTAACATAGTGGAAGAATTTTTCATTTATTCATCGTTGGTTCTTTTTGTCGACACTTTTGTCGATTTTAAACGTCAAACTTGACCTAACGTGTTGATAAAACGATAAAATTCAATACATAAAATCTTTTATTGACAAGTTTGTCGAAAAGGTCCGTGCTTGGACGCCAGCCTTCATCTTGTCAAAATCAAATAAGGCTCTTGTTATAGGTATATTGAAATTAACATATTGAGAAATAGTATTGTTATTTACAATATTATTTCTAAATCTGTTAATTATACATATAATTTTCAAAGAGTGTCCATGGAGTTTGTAGCCAGTTCTTCTCCATAAGACCAACTTCTTGGAACCGTGCACCTAGCTTCGACTTTTCATAAGTACCTGTAATCTGGTCTATAAAAATGTATATAAGGTCCTAATTTATTAGGTAATTTCCTTTGAAAGGGATAATATATAAGTCATATACATTCACTTACGCTAAGAATTAAATGGATATAACAAATTAGTTGTAATTAACATAGTACTAGCAAGACGAAAACTGCTCCTTGAACGGTAAACATTAAGAAAAAAATAAAATTGTTGTAAAAATTTGAATTATGGCTTAAATGAATCCTTATCACTTACACATTGACCCTTTTTAAAGGAAATAACCTAATAAATTAGGACCTTATATATGTATATAAAAAAATGTTTTATGTTCATATTTTAGCATGTTAACACTTTTCTATAAAACTTTACCCGCGTGGCCGTTTGAAAAGTCTAACTTCAGTCATGCACAGTTATATTACAACAACTGTTTTCCAGGCTGGCAGCGTCAGGCGGGCAGCCGGCAGTAGCCCCGCCGATCGCGCCCGTCCCAGCGCCGCCACCCGTGACCGCTGCCGCGCCCAAGGTCACGTACGAACAGGCGCGTATACAGATACGACTGCCCGACGGCAAGGCGCTCGCACACACCTTCGGGGCCAAGGAACAACTGGCCGCTGTCAGGTATGTGACGTCATCACCATCAGGTACGACTGCCCGACGGTAAGACGCTCGCACACACCTTCGGGGCCAAGGAACAACTGGCTGCTGTCAGGTATGTGACGTCATCACCATCAGGTACGACTGCCCGACGGTAAGGCGCTCGCACACCTTCAGAGCCAAGGAACAACTGCCCACTGTCAGGTATGTGACGTCATTATCATCTGATACGATGCCACTGCTTCACAGCAAGGCGCTCGCACACACCTTCAGAGCCAAGGAACAACTGGTCGCTGTCAGGTATGTGAAGTCATCATCAGCAGATACGACTGCCCGACGGCAAGGCGCTCGCACACACCTTCGGAGCCAAGGAACAACTGGCTGCTGTCAGGTATGTGACGTCATTACTATCAGATACGACTGCCCGACGGCAAGGCGCTCGCACACACCTTCGGGGCCAAGGAACAACTGGCTGCTGTCAGGTATGACAGCATCATGATCATCTATGATATGACAGACATGACATGTGTCAGACTTGTTTAAGCTTCTACTTAATGTTTCTAGAGGACATCGGAAGCGGAATCATCGACCATCGACATAATGCAAGCACAAACCGTTGCTTAACCTTAACTACAATTTACAAGACTATTTTCAACATACTTACTTGTAAAGTGGCTCTTAATACACCAGTTTTAGGTTCATATAGGTAGATAAGGTGGCATAACTTATTACGCACGCGTACTTCTCGCGTCAGTTCTAGTGCGGTGATGTAGTAAGTAATAGGCATGATGACAGTATTAAAGAACCAAAGAATAAATGGTTTTAGTGGTAAATATAGGCACAAATAATTCTAAAAAATAACCTAGTTTTATTAAAAACATTAAGATTAATAAGATTTTCAATAAAATAAATGTATAAAATGCTGTAATCGGCCATGTTGACTGAAACGTCAATCACAGCCAATGACGTCACGCCTCAGTCAAATGTCAAATCGCCGTACATTATGGCTTCAACTTATCTCAAATATGCTATGGCATGACGTCAAAACGGCGCTATGATACCCAGCAGCGTTTTCGCGATTAAATCAAATTAGATAGATTAAAATGCAATTGTTTGCGTTGAAACTTAGTTTATTGCTAAAATAATGTGTTTTTCGGTTATAGTAGTGTCGTTTCCCTACATTATAAAAGTAGATTTCAAAATCTGTCATCATGCCTATTGCGCGCAAAGGTAGAAAAATAAGTATATGATAGTTTTTCCTCGCCAGATTGTTGAAAAACATCGCATATCATCGTATATATTTGAATATAACATTCATATATAATAGTCAATGTAATGACCAAGTTAGGTCGCAGATATCATAAATTAATATTAATAAAAAGAAAGAAACATTGAATAGACCAGCACAAAACCACAATACATAGACAGACCTCGATGAAAATCTAGTAAGTCAAAGATTTAGTTTTTTAATAATTTCTTACCAAGATATTTTTTGGTGATTTCAGATTGTTTCTGCAGATGAACACTACGGAGTTCGCACAGCAGGATAGCTTCAAGATGATGACAACATTCCCCAAAAAGATATTCACCACAGAAGACTATGACAAACCCCTGGATTTATTAGGTTTGTTCATTTACTAACTATTTTCTATTATTTTCTGTTGCCATGGCTTCTACCACGCGTATCCACGACCTAAATATTTAATCCACCAACTTTTATCGAAATATAATAAATAAGTGCGTGCCTGCGTGCGTGCGTGCGTGCGTGCGTGCGTGCGTGCGTGCGTGCGTGCGTGCGTGCGTGCGTACGTGCGTGCGTGCGTGCGTACGTGCGTGCGTACGTGTGTGCGCACGCGTGCGTGAGTGTGTTTGTTTGGATCTGTTTTTTTAAGTGCTGCCCACGTCAATGATCAATCATGTCAAATCATGCTGTGCAGACGTAATCAAGTTACAAACATACTAACTTTAGTTTTTTTATAATATTATACGAAACTATTAGGTACATTCACCTTTCACCTTGATTCATTATTCAGTGGCGTATAATGAAGTTATTTATGTAATCGCAATGACAAAGTATTAATTACAATGTAATATTGAATAGTTGTTTCGCTGTTCTTGCATTACTCATTGTTAAATATATAAAAAAAATATGATATCTGTTATTTTTTATGAAAACATTCGAAGTAACTAAGTCACGTCTTGTTTCTTTTCATTAACTTATTTTTGACATTGTCCATCTTATTGGTTAAACAAAACATAATTGCTCGCAAAAAAATAAAACAGCCTCTCGTGGTCCCAAGCGTGTGATTCTGGTTTCTGTTTCTGTATCAGGCAAAGTGTTATTGGGTTTTTCTGTTAGGAAATTCTCTATATCAGGCCCCAGTTTAGAACTATGCCCCATAGATGGCAATTGGCTCACCACCTATTACATGAGGCCTGATGTAGTTAACATTGGTGAATGTGGGTATACACCTGTGTTTACTCCTTAGAGGAATACAGGCGTGATGGCTATGTTATGTTTTAAACCAAAATTAACAATATTGGTGAAATGTGGGCGTACAACTGTGTATACCTCTGCCTATCCCTTCTGGGAATATAGGCGTGACGCTATGTATCTAACTATACTACAAAAAGGGATACAGAACTCATTCATCGTTTTTCCTTATAATAGAACCCTCTATAAAACGGCACAAAATTCTACTTCATTAAGAAAGATACATACCTACTCATTTACTTATTAATAATTCTTCATTTTGTTATTTCAGGTCTGGTACCCTCGGCAGTGATAATAGTCTCGCGAGGGCTTAATTAAGAAGTTAAATAATATGAAATAAATACTATTTAATAACCTGCCGAGTGCAATGGTGTCTGTTATGTATTCTACATGGGACGGTAAAGGCACAAACATTCAATTTTCTATAATAATTCTTAAAGAAGATTCGATGGAAATAAAATATGTGTGTATGTAAGTGTTTAATTTTTTGTATCAGTTGAAGTATAAAATATTGGTAACACGGATGTAGATTGCAATAGATACCGCAAGTGTACCTATATAGCGTGAGTGTGCCATTATTTACGCAACCAAGATCAGTCTACTGTAAAAAAAATCCATAGATATGGAAAAATAGAAAAAAAATACACTATAAGGCACAATAACCTCTATAATCTGTCAAAATAAGCCGAATTAATAAGATGTTTTATTGGTATTTTGAATTTAATGACGGCGCATATAATCTGACACGCTTGGTTTATATACAAAAAACGTATTTGCGGTATCTAGTTCAATGTAAATCTGTGGTTGGTAATTTTATTTCAGTACAAGATTCATAGCCACAATGTCTTTGTCAATATTTTCTGTCTTTTATACTTACTTAGGGAGTATTTGTAATTTTATTGAGCTCGTCTCTCTATGGCGTTCGCAATAGTGTTAAAATATCGGGAGTGTAATAAAATACTAAACTCGGAAGAACATGAATATTATAAGTTATAGTGAAAACCATAAATCTTAATATTTTCTGATTACAACAAAGATGGTACCGTTTTTGAGAAAATGTGAATTTATTCCTAGGTTACGCTTGCGTTTAAATAAAATAATCGGTGAAACAATATATTGGAATATTTAATTTACCTAATATCCATTCATAGTATTTTATCCATGATCCATCTCTTAGTAATTAACTGAATATATTATTTTACTCTTACTGAAATATTTAAATACAATAATACACTATTATTGTAGTTAAATATTTAGCTGTAATAAAAATGTGTGCGAGTTTCCTAATTATTGCTTTCTTTTCTTATTTAGTAAATCAGTATGTTATTAATTTTGAATTTGTAATCTGTTGACTCGCTAATTGGCAGACAGTATAGATGTTTTTTTGTTATTAAGATTGATTTTATACGTCTCCCACCCATTCGAAGAGTTAAATAATGATTTAGAAAATATTACTAGTTACTCACATGTAATGTATAAAATGTTATTTTTTAAGACGATTTGCATTATAATGGTATAATGATTGTTTACTATGGGACGATTTTTCAATCTCTTAACAAAGTTAAATAATAATTTTGACAACTTTACCATACAAATCGGTCAAAATCCAGTATTCAGCTAAAAAATATCCTCTCATCATTCTTCATCAATAAACTCAGGCCCTTACTAAAAAAGTACTTACAAAATATTTCAACCTAGTTTGAAAATGGTTAAAAGTTTAACATTAGGCTCTCTAGATGGCGTTGTGCCATGCGGCTGAATCGCGGTGTTAAGATTTTCCTACGATTAATGACCTGGCGCCGTTCAATTTTGTTGATCATCGAATTCATCAGTGGTATAGTTGTAGACAAAATCGTGGCTCTTCTGTACAGCGATAAACAAAAGTGGATCAGTGTTCAGTTCTAGTGAAAGTGTTAAAGTTAAAATCGTAAGTGGGAGTAGTGAATGTGTCAGTTTTGTTAGGATTTTATTCATCAGCGCGTGAGTAGAAATAATATCTCCACGTGTCCCGAGGATTAGTTTTACCTCAAAAAGAGAGGTCTAACTGCCTTGTATTCGCCAGTTTCAATCAACGGACGGCCTCTTGGTAATTCAAACTAGATACTACTAGTTGTAGTCACTTTAGATTTTTGTAACAGGCGGCAAATCTGCGACATCTTTAAATATTCCGAGGCAACAAAAAACATGGCTTCCAGTAGCATTATGAACGATTCAAAGAATCAGCGATCCAGATCGTTTGCGCAGGCTACGTTTTCCTATGAAGGCTCACGAGAATACGAGCAAGTTGAAGCTTTTTTGACTGCCGCTAAGAAGTACAAATCCATGAAGAACATAGGTGATATTGATGCCATACGAAGTATACCCCTCGTTCTAAAGGGTGAGGCTGCAAACTGGTGGAATGGAATAAAAGACAAAATTGCTACTTGGAAAGAATTCGAGTCAAAATTGAGAAACACTTTCGCACCCATAAAACCGGGTTACGTGATATTCCAAGAGATAGCTGAAATGAAACAAAGACCAGACGAACTGACTGAACGGTTTGTAGCGAAACAGAGGGCACTATTAAACCAGTTGCCCAGTCCAGGATTTACTGAAGTACAACAACTGGACCTGATGTATGGATTTTTGAATTCTAGAATCCGAGACCATATTCCAAGGGAATGTATCGAGTCTTTCGATGGGCTGTTAGAGGCAGCGAGAGGTATAGAACAAGAAAATTTAAAGGATAACGCTGATCCGAATAAACCTAAAGCTGTCGGAAGAAAGAGAGTGCGCTGTAACTTTTGTAGAAATTTTGGCCATGTTGCTGAATCGTGTAGGAAGAGGCAGAAAGTAATTGCTGAGAATTTAGCCACGTCTACCGAGTCAAATACTGATTCTTCTACAGAGGTACCGGCTGCGGCACCGCCAGTGTTGACGCCATCTGATGTCAAGGAAAACGAAGATGTTAACTCCGCAATTTTCTGCGATGTGAGACCCCGACCAATGATTGAAATTAGCATCGGTACCGCCAAAGAATTAGCTTATGTAGACTCAGGTGCAACAACCAGCCTTGCTTCCTATAAATTGTATAGCTATTTGAAGAACATCGGCTTTCATTTTCAAGAGGAAAATACTACCATAACAATGGCCGATGGCTTTCCGAAAACCCGGGATATTTTGACAGGTCGTATTCCAGTCAAACTGTATGACCGTTGTATATTGACCACTTTTATAGTGTTGCCTGAAGCGCGTGACACTGAAACATTGCTTGGAATCGGCTTCATCAAAGACGCTGATATTATTTTGAACTTGCCACAGTTGACATGGAATTTTAGAGATGAACCTAATGGTCACCATGACTTGATAATGGAGAAGTCATAATTTATTCTAATTATTCAAGATATTAATTCCGGATATTTTTAATTGGTTGGAATGTTTGTTAGTATAAACTTGTAACGTGTTATTAAAGTTTGAATATCATATTGTGTTTCAATGTTTCATTACGCGCTTATAAGATTTATCTGTATTTACTGGAAGTTATGAAATATTAGATTCAATTTAATGGTCGAGTATCGATGTTTACGACTATACTCGCGACAATTTAAGATGTCCGATATGACGTTTCTCATTTTACGTTGTTTAAACGTTTACGTAAGAAATTGAAAAATCAAATTCATAGTCCTAAATAATTAATAATACACTATAACAACGAGTATAATTCGTAAATCTCAAGTTAAAATTTATATTGAAATAATGCACTCACGAAAGAAACGTCAAATCGGACTTCTTAGATTGTCGCGAGTATAGTCGTAAACATCGATACTCGACCATTAAATTGAATCTAATATTTCATAACTTCCAGTAAATACAGATAAATCTTAAGGAATACTTATTTATTATTAACGCATGCGTGACGAATTCCAATGAAAACTCGTGGATTGAAAAATCTCCTGTATAGGGACTGACATATTAAAATTTGGAAGAAGTATTCTATTTTGAGATAGCAGTCAGAGTGCCTGGAGTATTTATCCGGGAGGTGCAGGTTCGAATCCTGCTCACGACGGTGTTTTTCTTAACTTCCAGTAAATTAAAGTTTCACTAAGACTGACAGTATCTAACTATCACTTTGATTTTGTAAATAGTCCTTGCATTTTGTGATGTGCGGGGTGGTCTAGGAAAAACCCAGCACAAGTTGTACTAAAACACATGACGCTAGATTTCATATTTTAATTTTATTTCACACGAAAAATAATATAAACATAACACCTGGATGGAGAAACCTCACAACATAATCTGTTGTACCCGAATTTCACTGTCATCAGCCAAATTCAATATTCTAGACGTGGTCATTATTTTACCCTGATCTAAAGATAACAACACCGAACCATTTAACCCAGGCATACTTTCTATTGTTTACAAAATACCGTCCGACTCTCGTTCAGGATAAAAGATTGGTAGAGAAATATCACATTCGGTTTTAATGCCGTGAATACTAGTAACTCCATCACACTCGACAACATGGAAGTTCTTATCTAAGCATATATGCAGTTCCCTTAGATACTGATCGCCTGCAAGGATAATGCATTTGCTAAGTGGTTGGTGTCCAGAATATTGTTTTATACCGTTACTGATTTCTTCAACTGTTAGGTGTCTCTTGTTGTCAGGCTTTATGTTGGCTGCCAACAGTATTTCGTACAGTGGGTACTTTTTATGTAGGTCTAAACTTTTTTCGAAGTATTTAAGCTGCGTGTTCAGTTCCGGAATGTGAGCGGAGCAAGTGCCATGGTAATCCCAATGGTGACCCCAGAAATCATGGTTTGGTTGGTCTGCAATGGAAACGGATAAATATTTATTCAAAGTGTAATAAATAGGTACTTTCTAATAGAAGTCCGTACCATACTTCTCGGTTTCGGTCAATGCCGTCAATTCTAATATAGCAAACTAAACTTTTACAACATTCCGTTCTTTTACTAACAATTACTATATGAGCAAAATGGGACCAATCAAGAGATGTGAAATACGAATTTAGGCACGTCAAATTCAAATCTCCGAACGTTTTAGATAGCCAAATTAGAGAGATGTCAAACGAAAATTGTATGGAAATTTTAGGCTGACATGATTAAATTTGAATTTGACGTCATCCCATCCCGTTCATATAGTAACCGTTAGTAAAAAACAGTAATGCTCTAAATTTAGTTTAGTTTCCTACATTAGAACTGACGCCTCTGTACCCGTGTATAAGAACCACTTTTACCTTAGAGAACCAGACAGGAGAGGCCTACAAATACAAAAAATCATTACTACGCCTATCATTGTAATCATACTGGTAACAGGTACTTTTGTATGATTGGGATTCATATGCCAGTGGCGAGGGGGGTACGCCCGCTAGAACTACATAGAAAAGCGCGAAAGAAAAATCTGCGTTTAAAAGAAATATTTATACCTACTCGAACTGTATTTAGCACTTGTTTTTTTTCTAGGATCAGCATAATTAGTCGGTCAACAAGTAAGTGGTTTATACGTAAATGAAAACTTAAATAGTTGTAGGTATTATGATAAATTTTGAATATAACTCGATTTTGTACTATACTTAATTATATGGAAATACTTGTATAGGTTCAGTCGCAGAATGTAACTTTCGCAAAATGCACCCCCTACGCAAAACGTACCATTCTCAAAATGCACCTTTCTCATAATGCACCTTTCGCAAAACGTACCTTTTTTCTACATTAACTTTTTTATAGTGCTACAGGTAATCGAAAGGCCAATGAGGGATAGATAATTGTATTTATGATCAAATCATAATTTAAAATATCACAAAGTCGAACTAAATCATCAGTAAAGTATTAAGCCTCGACACAACTTCTCTTTATGTTGATCCTATTATTTTCTAAAGTATCTACCACAATTATTTTTTAACACCTAGTTGTTACATGCTTGTAAAAATAATCGATACCTAGATGGCAATACATGTACTTAACATTTATGATAACTAATATAAAAAAAAACTAGTTTCTCTCTGCAATATTTTACATTATTAATTATTTTATTTTATTACGAAATATAAGTTTTGGTTTTTCATTAACTGTAATGCTGTTAAAAAGGGTTACTACTCTACTAATGATTTAGTTCAACTTTGTGATATTTTAAATTATGATTTGATTATAATTACAATTATAAATCCCTCATTTCCCTTTTCATTACCTGTAGCACTGTAAAAGAGTTAATGTTGAAAAAAGGTACGTTTTGCGAAAGGTGCATTATGAGAAATGTGCGTAATAAGAAAGGTGCATTATGTTAAAAAGTACATTTCGAGAAAGGTGCATTTTAATAATGGTACGTTTTGCGTATGGGATGCATTTTGCGAAAGGTATATTCTGCGACTGAACCCTTGTATATATACCTACATATCATTTAGATTTCTGTGCGTTATGAATAAAACATTTTAATCTTGTTCGAAATTATGCTCAATGTTTTTCTATTCCAAACTCGCGCAGCGCAGTTAGCTTCACAATTCTAACTTAAAAATAAGTATCATCTTGCTCATAAAGGCCACATTAAAAGAAAAAAAACTTGTAAACAATTGAAACAAAATTGTATTTTTAAATTAGCTCTTTTCTTTAATTTGCCATGAGCAATTACTTCCCAGAATGTCTTCCTTATTAGCGATACTATCAGAAGTTGTTGTAGACTGTTTAGATATATTTTTTTTACGAAAATAACGGATTCTATCTCTCGCAAAATTCACCCCATGGGGTTTGAACACCAAAAACCTGGCTACGGTCATGTGGTACAATGTAATAAAATTGTCGTGTTCAACTTACTAGGAATAAGGTTAACCCAATGGTCTTCTAAGTCACTTTCAATAGATTTAATCTGTTCCACTTCGAAAGGCCAGCTATCGTTACATCTAAAAGGCCTGGGTGGAGATGTGCCATATCTAAATGCCCATAAACCGAGTATAGGCCACAAGTTTTCTTCCTTTGGATAACCGCAAACTGCGTCAGGATTTCTGAATTTTTGAAATTTACAAACTGATTCCGGCCATCTCTGCACGAGCAAGAAGGTATCCCAGTGCGTATTAAACTCTGATAGCGAACTTTGATAAGTATATTCCACGCTAAAACAAAATTCAATTGATAAGTTATAATTTAAATATAAGAAAATAACAATTCACTGACACATGACGTGAATACACGTCGGTCGTAATAACTCGTGAAAAACAAAAATGTGAAAAGTGGCCAATTTTGGTACTTACCTACAAACGACGCCAAGGGTTGCCAGCAAAGGCATTAAGATCTAAATGGGCGCCAAGTTCAATCGCATCAAATGATATAATTAAAATAGGTATGTAGGCGAATAAGTTTCTTAGATATGGGAGGGTAAAAGTAGCTCGAAATAGTTCGTGAATAGGTATACACACTAGCTGTGCGTGTCGCCCGCTTCTTACCGAGCTTGGCGGATACACTGCCTGTGTGGCTCGATAAAACTTAGGTATATTCAATTTAATTTAACATTTTAGGATTACCTAAAATGTTATGTTAATTATAACAGAACTTTATAGATCTTAATTTATTAATGAACTCAGTTGGTTTAAATCAAATAGTCAATTAAGCCCAAAATTAAATAGACATACTTATTTATTTGTAATTAACATAATACTAGAGCCAGATGAAAACTACTCCTTGTTTTCTAGTGGCCAACATAAAGAAAAAAAAATACCTACTGAAGAATTTTAAATGATGGTTAAAATGAATCCTTATTATATTACTTACACATTGACCACCTCATTAGGACCTTGTACTTATAATAAAACTTTAAACGAAATTAACATAGGTACATACCTCATAAAAAGTATTAGAACTGAAATTAATATTTTCCTATACATTTTTATTTCCAACGAGTACTGCCTTTTGTTAATGTTTGCTATTGAATAATATGCATATTTTTACAAGTCTGTTTTATACTTTGAACCTAAATAACTATTCCAAGGACATATAAATAGTATGTCAACTATTTATAGATGTTATCAGGCCAATAGACTTTGTAACCATAAGGTAGGTACAGTCTTAGAATCTAGTGTAACTATCTAGGTCAAAACAGTCGAGGAAATGGAATTATAATCCACCTGCTTACACAATGTCTTAATTTATTAGGTAACGTCCCTATGTAGGGTAATAACACTTTAAATTATATATTTATGTCTTAATGTGTTTTTTGCTAGAGGAGCAGTTTTTGTGTTTAAGTGTAATTGTGCATTTGTAATAATTTTTTGGCTTATGTTAATATATTTGATTTATATAATATAAATCTCTTCAAAGATAGTAATCTAATAAATTGGGACCATATATATTTCGCCTATACTTGCCAGAATATTTTATATAATCTACAGAAACGAAATCGAAAACCTGACCAGGTGCCCGAGCACCGATCCTGGCCGCGTCCGATAAAATTGTAATGTATTGAATTTTATGGGTTTATCGATATCTTATGCCAAATTTAGAATTAAAATCTGCAGTGCAAGCATCGGACTTCTTATCGACACATTTTTAGATTTTAAAGATGTTCATAAAACGAAAAAAAAATACTTTATATTTTTATCAAGTCGACAAGTTTGTCAACTAAGAACCGTGCTCGACGCCTGTCGTTTAAAATCGAAAAATGTGTCGATAAAAAGAACCATGGTCGCACCACGGCTTCGATACCCGCACGGAACAAATATTTGTGGGTGTACGATCGATCGAGAGTACCTACAATCTATTGTAGACGTCCCATATTAACTCTGTAGGCA
Organism: Xylocampa areola; assembly: GCA_935421205.1. Classification (NCBI taxonomy): domain Eukaryota; kingdom Metazoa; phylum Arthropoda; class Insecta; order Lepidoptera; family Noctuidae; genus Xylocampa; species Xylocampa areola. The sequence goes on from OW285207.1 coordinate 17,947,026, forward strand.
ACTAAGCATAGAAGAACTTGCGGACAAGGAAAATATAATCTGCAGGACGAACTCACATCAGGTTTGTATGCGAGACTTGTGTTACAGGTTTTTTTTTTACTTAGGTAACGTTTTAATCAAAAAATATCTTCTTCAGTTCACTTTATAGCTGAACTTACTCAATGTCTATATTTTATTTGTATACTTATAGATTAGACTAAGTCAGGCTAATTTCGACCTAGAGAGAATGACATTGCGAAATTAAGGTGGATTATGATTCTACTATTTCGATTGTACCTATTAGAGGTATGAAAGCATAAGAATTTGAATTATTGTTGGAAAATACACATGTTGAAACCGACTTTAATAAAAATAGGTTAACTGCAGAAGAGAACGATGTTGTTTTAATAGCTTCACGCCAATTTTGAAAAAAGAATACGGTCGCGAACAGGATTCGAACCTGCGTCTCCCGGATGAATACTCCAGGCGCTCTGACCACTTAGCCATCTCGACCTCTGCTCACTACCGCGAATTCTTCTTCCATATTTTAACACGTCCTATGGCCACGTTATTGCTATCAATTCAGTCCCTATACGGGTGACCGAACCGACACGACTAACTTTGCAGTTAATACAATGTCGTAAATAATGCATGTAACTTTAGAGTTCGCTAAGCATGCGTTAATGCTTTTCAAAGATATATCTTGAATTGTAGGTATAGTCGTTGGCACTCCCACTTTTCACTGACGCCGTTATTAAGTGCACAATTCCAAACTCCTGACTACTATTGAGAGATCCTAATAACAGATCTAATAATTCTGTTCGCCTAAAGAATTGAATCTAGAACCTCACGATCAACAGCCGCGCTTGCATCTACTAATCCAATGAGGTACTTGTACGATACGAGACTGGGACCATTGTTTTTCTTTCCACAAAAATGTAGAACTTTAGAGTTCGCTATGGATGCGTTAATGCTTTTCAAAGATTTATCTGTCATGCCGAAGATTTATGACCATGCTAAAAAAAATATATAGTTCACTGGGTGTTTATGATTTCAGACCCACGGACGTAAAATCAAAAATCTTGCAAATTGCGGTCCTCTTTAATGTACGTACTTCGCGCGCTGCAATTATGACCTAGGTGCCTCCGACTGCGGTTACAACATGGCCGTAGCCAGGGAGGAGAGGAGTTTGGGGATGCAAGCCATAAGGAATTAAATTATAATGTATACACGTGTTCCAATATTCCGTATGCGTGAAAATAAGGGCAATCCCCGAAATAAATTCATGAGGTGTAAACCCCCCAAAATAATTTCTGGATAGCACCGTGTGTTACATTCATTGCCTTCAATTTCACTGACACAAGCAACGACTGCGTACTTCAACCTATTTTATTAAAGCCTATTATATTTTATCTTTGGCGTATTCTTTATATCATACCTAATATCTACGTAATTCTGACGAGGAATATCATATAACAAATTTATAACTTCGTTAGCCAGTTAACTCATTTTATTTACTGCACCCAACTTAAATACCTACATCAAAGTAATTAGAAACGTGCGTCCATAGGGATATATAATGATGTCTGGACTTTAAAAGAGAGCTTCGCCCTGATTCTGAACCGACGGAAACTGGCGTTTTCGAATCCGTACGGAAAGTTTCCGATCAGAACCTCTAAGCGCTATTAAAAAACGATGATATTGATAAAGCATGATATATAATACATGTACATAAGATATTTTATACAATACATCATAATAATATTTTTTTCATTTTCTATCACAGTTACTCTAACTTAGATTAAGTTAAAGTTTCCTTTTAGACCTTTAAGTTTATGTAGGCGATTCTTCTCAAAGGTAGTCCGGTATGAAATGTGACGCAAAGGAGTTTGAAAAGACGTATTTATTTACAGGCTAAACAATGTGAATTTGAACATAGATAAAACATTTGTGAACGTGTAGCACGCCTAATAACAAGCAACTGTAGGAACTAGAACACTTCATACGTTTTCTTCTGTGCAACATTTCGTCCGTATATTTCAAGGGGTGTGTTTAGGTCATTGAGGCCAGATTCCATAACAATGTTTTCTTGTACCGAGGCTGGGTTTTGGTAGGAAGCGGGTAACCGGCGCTGCTCTAGCGAGCTTATCAATCATTCGGTACCAACTCGCGCAGGTACCTAGTCTGCGTAAACAGCAGTCAATATGGAGTCCACATTATCTACATACTTCAAGCCGAACCAGCGGTGCGAGCATGGTTCTTTTTAACCGACTTCCAAAAAGGAGGAGGTTATCAATTCGGTTGTATTTTTTTTTTTTTTTAATGTTTGTTACCTCAGAACTCCGTCATTTATGAACCGATTTGGAAAATTATTTTTTTATTTGAAAGGATTTACTTTCAGATTGGTCCCATTTAATTTTTATGAAAATTGGTTTAGTAGTTTGGTATTTAAATCAAAATAACTGAAAAATAATACGTCATCGAAGTAAACGAAATGGTGTATTTTGCTTTCTTGTGAAGTTCTTTTCTGTGTGTTCGGTGGTGTTTACGGTCTCTAGAATAGTTCTAATGAACTGCCTATTTTCCAGCTTCATCATCAGATGATGATGATGATGATGAAACCGGTAGATAAGCACCGGAAATACGTCAAATTTTTTTTTTGCTATTTAATACTTTTTAGTGTAAGACCGCATTCTCAAACATCTCTTTTTACACGAGTTCTCAAAAAACGGAGTGTATATAAGTATGTATGTATGTACGTATGTTTGTGAGTTTCTTTACCTATTCCACCATAACTTCTAAATACCTGAACTAATTTCGATATATGGGGTATCGTTAGAATCCTTACACTGTCCCATGAGTAACATACGCTAGTCAGTTTTTTTTTAAAATTAATTTCATCTTGTTTAACGCAGTTTATTACTCTCTTTTGAAATAACCTCAGATCTAGATTTCCTACTTTGATATGGATATGTCGCAGATGGATTGTAGAATAAGCTGTTTTACAAAACTGCTAGCTGATTTACAAAACAGTACTGTTATGTAAAACAGCTGAATGACGTTTAGCGGTTTTACTTAATTACTGAACTATAACACGCAGAATTGAATGAACGTTTTGCGTTTATCAATGCAGCGGGTCAACGATCAGAGATTAAGTAAAACAGTGCGAAATGAACTGTCAGATTGTTGATTTTACTTCGAAATTTTGTCGCATATGGCTCTGTATGTCCTAACAATAATAACCTAACTTTATTTTACTTGTCAATAGCAAAAAAATTATGTTTTTTTTATGACGTAAATACTAATCCACTATAATAGTCGACAATATATCGGGATTATGAAAGAAAATAAATTAAATTGATCCATGAGCGAGCGAAGCGAGCTCGGGAGTTTCGTGTATCCCGACACGGACAGGTTAGGTTCGAAGAGGATGACGAGGGCCCGTTTTGTCGACACGTTTGTCGATTTTAAATGTCAAATTTGACATAGTGTTGATAAAACGATCAAATTCAATACATAAAAACTTTTAACCAGTCGACAAGTTTGTCGATAAGATCCGTGCTCGGACGCCTGCCTTGGATGAAGTGCTAATCTTCTTCTGAGGAACCAGTTCAGCGCAGACCCAGATCTCCCATCTGTTCCAAATGGTGCTGGTAATTTTTTCATGTTATTTGCACTGCTCTATATGTTATTTTCATGTTATTTCATATTATGACCAACTGCCTCGTTGGTCTGGTGGTCCCAAGCGGGACTGCTGAGTAGGAGGTCTCGGGTTCGATTCCCGGGTCGGTCAAAGTGTTTTTGAGTTTTTCTGTTAGGGAATTCTCAGTAGCAGCCCGGAGTTTGGAATTGTGCCAGGTTGATGGCAATAGGCTCACCACCTATTACATGGGACTTAATAACAGCATTGGTGAAATGTGGGTGTACAACTCTGCCTACCCCTTCGGGGAATACAGGCGTGATGCTATGTTATGTTATGTTATTTGCACCTAACTGCGAAAAATTTTCAGCTTACCTACATTGTATCAACGATATGAGTTTCGAAAAGCGCCAGTTGTATAATTTTGTGGCTTATATTAACTAAAAAGATTTTGTAGATAGAACAAGATTTTCGTTGGTTATTTTAGTTAGGTTAAGTTCGCAACCTACAACGTAATAAAAAGTTGCAAGCATAAACACTTAGCCCCAGGCAGCAGCCCTTCGGTACGAATACAGGGGGTGATGCTATGTTAAATTTTATATTGATATTATGCGAGTTGTTAATACTTACTTCATGCGTAAATATTTTTTAACAGTAATCACATACAGAATAAAGGAATAAGTACATATACCTATTGCAAAAAAAAGTAAAATCAGCATGAAGGTAACACACATTTATTTCAGAACGAGATAGAGGGAGGGATACATGCTTACAAGTACAAATCAATAAAGACATGACGTTTTTATTATAAGCATAATTATTTACTTATTGACATAAAACAGCCAATTTATTACACTTAGACCTACATAGCACTACACGCTAATTAGTAATTGACTGTACAATCAACAAAACCTTAGCTGAAACGGCAAAAAAAGAAACATCTAGAAAACATTTGTAGCACTAGTCGGAGCAGCGCTGCGAGCATGGTTCTTTTTGTCGACACTTTTGTCGATTTTAAGCGTCAAATTTGACATAAAGTGTTGATAAAACGATAAAATTCAATACATAAAAACTTTAATCCAGTCGACAAGTTTGTCGAAAAGATCTGTACTCGGACGCCTGTTTTGGTGGGTGTTAGTCGACATCTTTCGCTGGCTGCACCTCCTTACTTCTCTACTTAACCCTTTATGGAATACCTGCGCGAATTTATTATAAGTATTAAAATTGTTTCAGGTTAATTTGAATTGGATAAATGATACCTTTAGAAACATCACAGGTTTCATCAGTTAAAGATTCACAGTCCATGACATTCTGTTGCATATCAAAGCACATTCGTATTTCCCATAAACTCTGCACTCCATCAAATAAAGCGCATGAGATCATCGGAAGCCCACCAGTTTTGGCTTTCACAGCATTCCCAAACTCTTCAGCTTTTAACATTCTTGTGTCTGACGGGAGTATTTTGGCCGCGCTGAGCATGTCCGCCAGTGAATACTTCTGGTTCCATTCGATGCCTTTGCTGAAGTATTTAAACTGTGAGTTCAAAGATTTTAATACTGCACTACAAGTCCCATGTTTGTCCCATTCGTGTCTCCAAAAATGGTAGCGCTTACTTTCTGAAAAAAAATTTTGGAACTGTTAAATACTAATAAAATCATAATACCCGGATGTCTATAGGCTTAAGCCAACTTAACTTTACACTATTTAGCACGTGCTTGGCATTAAATAAAAATCTAAAAACGTACGAAACGCTCTTCTACCGTTTTGTCGTGTCCGACATGGTCAACATATGATTCTTGTTTCCCTATTGTAACTTATTAATTATATATTTTTTTATTTGTGTCAATCAAACTTTTGACGACTAATCAGCTAGTGACATGTTAAATTAATACTTGTGGAGTGCAATAAATGCATTGAGTATTATTCCTGTCACTTTCATACCATTGTCAACTATAAGTGCAAGATAGAGACGGGAATACATTTTGACTCTCCTGTTGGTCTAGTGGTTAGTAGCCCTGACTGCTATGCCGGAGGTCGTGGGTTCGATTCCCACCCAGGACAAATGTTTGTGTGATGAGCACGATCATTTGTTCTGTGTCTGGGTGTATTTTATCTATAATATGTATGCATTTAGAAATATATAAGTATGTTTATCAGTTGTCTAGTTAGTACTCATAACACAAGCTCTGCTTAGCTTGAGGCTAGACGGCGTTGTGTGATAGTTGTGGAATATTATTTATCATTTATATTTATTATTATAATACAGCAAGTGAAAGCACGTGTTATTATTTATCTTGGCCTTAGAATTTGTTTTAAGAACAACATCGGAGACGGCTTTATTGTGTATTATTATTTTCAGCCTGGTTTATCCCAATGGGTAAAGACCTCCCTACCCTCCTTCCACTTCTTACTGTTTAGGGCTTTTTTGTTTGAATTTGGTCTTTAAATAAGTACATCTAGTACTTGTCTTTAAAAAAAACTGCTCCACACTAGGAGTCTCTTGTATCGTGAATGCATTTACAGACGCATCATCTCACATGCACACATGCACATATCTGCAGAACTACATACGTATACTTATGGGGTCAGCAGCCCAATTTAGCCACACCAATCACGTCAGTTTGCGCAGCATTGTCGCTTGTCACAAGCAACCACCGATTCAGATGATTCGTGATATTTATGGATATATTATTAGCTTACAATCATAACCTGAAGTAATGTAATGTCCAACTGAAGGGCAAGCACATCCATAAAAATATTAAAGTTAGCCCTTCTCAATTATTCTGAAATTATTTTCATGATTTGTTTGTTACTAAAAATAATAACATTAAAACACCTTTGTGAATATTGGTCCAAACTTGTTCGAGATCTTCCTCAAGTGATTTTATTTGTTTTGGATCAAAAGGCAATGAGTTGTTACAAAAAGCGGGATCCCAACTTTTAAATTGTAACGGCCAAATTCCATGTATAGTCCATTGATCCTTATTTCTGGGAAAATTACAGTGGTGTCCGGGTTTTTGATTTATCCATAATTTGCACACTGTAGCTGGCCAGTTTTGAGTGAACATTAGATAATCGAAATTTAAATCTGCTTCGTGATTTTTGACATCTGCGACTGTGTTTGGAAAGGTATAAGCAAAGTCCAAGCTGTAAATAAAATTATAGCATTTTAATATATACTTTTTTTGTACCTACCTCTAGTTAAAATCACACAATTATTTAGGTAGCAACTAGTTGAACTCGGGCTTACTCGGGGATTGCCATACCTGTAGGTACATAGGTACACCACAATAAACTGGCAACATTAATTATAATTAACATATGGGATGCAGTCTGTAGCGTTATGTATTCCTAAGTATTTTCTTATTTCTATACCCACTTGTTTTTGATAATAGGCTTTTATTAAATTTTATGTATGTGCGTTACTTTCACGTGAATAAACAGTTTTATTTCAAATTATATATTTTTATATAAGTAATATAATTAATTCCTCTTTAATTGGTTATATTATATTACAAAAACTTTACGCCTTTTTACCATGAGGGTAGCCGGAATTTACAGTGACCTAAGTTAAATATAAAATTACATTTTTACATAATAACTCACCTGATATAAAATATTATGATTGATAAGAAATTTATTCTAAGCATCATTTTGAATATTACATGTAAGTAACTTTGCTTCAAGTATAAAAAATAATATGCTATAAGTATTTATTCTTATATACCTACGTACCTAGTAACTAGGTAGAAAATAAAATAAATAATTTGCATAACAGACATTCAACTGTTAACAAAGAGGTATTTAAAAAAAACTGTGCTGCATATGTGCGGCATGTTAAAAAAGAAATACTACGGCTCGATCGCACCAATATAAGTTTAACCGTAACCGACGTGTTACTTAGTAATATCTTAGGTTTGCGCGATCACTACACATTATAATAAAACAACCTTTAACCGGATTAATCGCGTGTATTATTGGTTTTTTGTTTTTCCTGACGTCCTCCTGCGACCACGAACGCTGCAAAGTGTTCGAAACGTCAGGAAAAACAAAAAACCAATAATACACGCGATTAATCCGGTTAAAGGTTGTTTTATTACGACGTGTTACTTTATCATTTAAACACCTTTTCTATGTAAATTCTTGCAAGTTGACACAGTAACATGTTGTTTACGGTTAAAGTTAAGTTGGTGCAATTGAGCCTTAAAGAGTTTTAGTGGCCGCGTAAAGGGTGGGGACAGTCTGCCCCGGGTCCCAAGTACCAAGGGTTGACAACGTAGTAACAACTCACTCGCTCAGCTTAGTAGCTACTAGCCATGGTCTTATAGCTTAGAACTTGGCTTAGAACAATAGTAGGGTAGTGTCTGCCTCGTTGGTCTAGCGATCGCAAGCGCGGCTGCTGAGCGTGAGGTCCTGGGTCCGATTCCCAGGTCGGCAAAGCGTTATTGGTTTTGTTAGGAAATTCTCAGTAGAAGCCCGGAGTCAGGAAGTTGGTGGTGTGACACACCCGTGCTGCGGAGAGTACGAAAAGCCGTTGGTCCACCGCCTGATCTTTCTCCGGTCGCGTCGGATTGCCGTCCCATCGGAATATGAGAGTGAAGAAAGAGGGAGTGCACCAGTGTTTGCGCATACCTACACTTGTGTATTATAATATCTCCTCTCTGTACTTGGCTAATCTCCGAGGAGATAGGCCGCGGTGACCTAAATACGGTCGGGAGGAGTATTATTAATGGGGTAGTGTGATCCGGATAGTTTGTAAAGGCCTCTGCTTAGAAAGAAGGACCTATCATTTAAGTCATGAGCTATCTTAATTACTTAGTCGCATATCAATATATGTTGTTTTACTTTTATAGAAAACTGCCCTGGGTGCCAACCCTTGCTATGCCGCCACTGCTTAAAGTATACTTTTTTTTAAACTTTATCCTCACTTTGTGTTTTCTTCTGGTATCGTGGGTGCGTTTACAGATATATAATGTCACATGCATACACACCCAAACACGGAACAATGATCTGTATAGAACATACACGCGGCGTCACATACTATCTTAAAATTACATTTGTAGTGCTCACTACTATCCAATACAATGGTATACTTAACTGCCTCGTGGTCTCGTGCGCGCACAGGTCCGTCGCGAAATATGAAATATCTCATCATTGCCGCCTCGACCCTTGCTCGAGCCGGCCAACGCGGCGTTGAGCCAGGGCGTCCGAGCACGGATCTTTTCGACAAACTTGTAGTAAAAGTTTTTATGTATTGAATTTTATCGTTTTATCAAAAAAATGCCCTTAATAATAAGGAAACTGATCTGATCCAGCTAGTGTTTAGCTGTCCCCCCAGCAACTGCCTAAGCCGAGACTGGTGTCCCGCAGGGGACGCCCTTAGCGCTATTGCTTAGTTTGTAGTACCGTGGTAGTACCTAATATAAAATATACTCTGGCTGGAGGCATCAAATTGCCTCGCCATAGCTATTGTTTGGTTACGCAGATCCAACCGCAACGGGTTAATGTTATTTAATATAAATTTAAATATATAAATTTATTAATGTAACGTCCTAAAAAGAATCGTGTTCGGAACCGTGGCTTAAAGACCTGGGTTCGATTCGCGTTTCGGGGAGAGTAATTCGATTTTTCTGGAAATTCTCAGCAGTTTGTAACTATTGTGCCTGGTAGAAGGCAATAGGTTCACCAACTATGACATGGTACCTAATTACAGCGTTGGTGACACGGCAGTTCGCTTTTTTTTTTCTTGAGTGGAACATGCATAATAGACGCCGTGCCAGATTCATATCAATAACCAAAAACCCCACACTATCCTTCTTAAACATTTTTCAGGATCCCGGGTGCGCAGCTGCATCCACCACAACACTTCTGCCTACCCCGGGAATAAATAATCACTTCTAATATTATAGATGCGAAAATAAGTCTGTCTGTCTGTTACGCTTTCACGCCTAAACCAGTGAAGCAATTTTTATGAATCGTGGTAAAAGATAGATTGGCCCTTGGAGAAGGGCAAAGGTTACATTTTGTCATGCAGACGAAGTCATGGGCACCAGCTTATTAAATAAGGTTGTGTTCGGTTTCATTCTGACCACGGAGGTTTAATATAGTTCAATGTCTTTGATTGTGTCGTAACATGGTCGTAACCTTTGCTAAAGCAATATACCATTATACTCAAATTTAATAAGTCGTAATGTTTTCCACAGATATATACCTACTCAACGACACTGTCAGTCCTTTACAGGGGCGGATCTATATAAGGGCTTTTTGGGCTGCAGCCCAGGGCTCCGTGGATATAAAAGGCCCCCTTGCAGGATTCCATTGCAGACAATGGACATAATTATTTATCAACCATGTGGTTTTTAGTCCGTATAAGTCCGGCTCAACGTTAATGTTCCAGTAGTATTAGCCCAGGGCCCCACAAACTCTCGGTCCACCCCTGGTCCTTTATACCTGACTGATTAGTTTAGCGTTTAGCCAGGATTAACCCTAGACATTAGTCATATTCATATCCAAAGATATATGATAATCATGGCCATAACATAGTAGTGATGACCGTTGGACGGACAAGTCAAAGGTCGCAACTTCGAATCCAAGGCTGACTTTTCGAAGTCATGTGCGTAGGTATTATAAATTATTTATCACTTGCTTGTCTGGAGGAGTATTACTGTTAATGCTTTTCAAAGATTTATCTTAACAAGTAGTATATTTATTATATCTTTAAAAAGGTACAATTTTAATTCCTAGCTACGGCCTTGAGGATAATATAGGCTTATCGCAAATTTTTTTGAACAGGAATAAAATAAATTCGTAACATTATAGCAGCACGTCAGTATCTTAAATTTTTTTATGGTTTCGGGAAAAGCCTTCGAAAAGGCATACGGCCTTTGGGAATAAGACCGAAAAGTGTGAGATTTTTACCTCACTAAAACCACCCCGGTTGTCACCATCGGCACTTGAAGGAGGGTCCCTGCTGTGCAATGCCTATTATGGCACACCCCTTGGGAGACAGTAAAGAGGTTGCCCTCTGAGCCTCGCTGTAGGTACACGCCAGCACGTGACCATTCTGCTACCGCCTTCTCTAGGATCACTTGATAGGTGGACCAAGTCCCCTCTGTGCACCCGTTACCTCCCCAGCCTTTTCAGGTTTGCGTAGAAGTAACTACTTAATTCTATAGGTACTATTAATATGTTCTGTAGCTATAGGTAGATTATAGATATGAACTGATGCCAAGCGGGTTTGGCAATAATAGTACCTAAAACTACAAAAATATGTTATTTCTTTTTAACCGACTTCAAAAAAGGAGGAGGTTTCTCAATTCGACCGTATATTTTTTTTTTGTTTATGTGTGTTCGGGGATAACTTCGTCGTTTATGAACCGATTTTGATAATTATTTTTTTGTTGGAAAGAATATATCTCAACGGTGGTACCATGATAAGGAAACCAGGATCTGATGATGGCATCCTTGAGAAATCAAGGGAAACCTTCGAAAATCGTAGGGGCGACTAGTGCGTTTGTTAATTTTTTCATTAAGTATTTTAAAGCACTACTATTTAATGAAGGTGTGGAGTCGATCTGATGATGGAGCTGAAAGACAGTCGAGGGAACTCTTCAAAGATTTACAGCAATTACCTGGTGTTTGGGTTTGGGGTCATCCATAAAGTACGTCACACTAATTTCGTGATTTTTTGACCCCTCCCCCGTCCTTGTCACAGCTGATCACACTTGTGAGACCCCCCCCTCCCTAGTGTGACGTCACATATTTTGCAATTTTACACCTAGAAATTATTAAATTTTGAACATCAGTTCCGAAATTAGTTTTATATCCATTAAAATTATTTTTTAATATAATCAACATCAAATCAAACATTTGAAACAATTACATATTACATCGCCAACAAAACATTTTAAACCTTATGGCCATACAGATAAGAGTTGGTAAATTTTAAGATTTTCGTCAATAGTTAGATTTTTGCACTTTAACACTTAGATGTATTAGATTTTAAAATGTGACGTCACGAATGTTAGGTCCCCTCCCACCCCTTGTCACATCATGTCACACTTCCTCGACCCCCTCCCCGCCCCTTAAGGTGTGACGTACTTTATGGATGGCCCCTTTGATTAATTTGTATTGATGAGAACTTTACACCTAGATGGGTTGTGACTGTCATTAGGGGTCTGATGATGAAGACGAAGGACAGTCAAGGGAACTCCTCAACGTTTTACAGTAGCTACAATGTTTTGTTATGTATGTCCGTCGATATCTTTGTTTGAAAGAGTAGTCCCCAGAGGTGGTCCCATTTAAATTTAGTAAAGATCTGATGAAGACCTTCGAACTTAGACAATGGAACTCTTCAATGAATTACAGCAAATCACTCTCAATTGCTGTAATCGCATGTTATGTATAGTTCATGCCACTCTATACATGCATAGCATCATGCCTGTATTGTCCGATGGGGTAGGCAGAAGTTTCCAATGTTGTACACAAACATTTCACCGATGCAGTTATTACGAGTCCTAGCGGCTTTCGAAAGCCTACCCATATTATTAAATTACTAAATTAATTAATTTATGAAGTATACAAACTTATATATGACCTATACAATATATATATATATATTACACATAAAACTAAAAAGACTAAAATAAATTAATTTTAAACAAAAAATGAAAACCGCCTTCAAAAATCTACACTAAAAAGTTAAAAATAATATCAAAATTTGCTTATAATAAAATCATTTTAAAAGAACAATATATAATAATAATCTGTTAATTTTTGAGTCGGTGCCTGATGTATGTGGGGTTTACAACCAGACACAAAGGCCGGTAACATAACCACAGCACAACGAACATAAGTGACTAACAAGAGGAAAACAATAACCCTCTCCCAGTACAGGCACCGACTCCAAAATTAACAGATTATTATTATATATTGTTCTTTTAAAATGATTTAATTATAAGCAAATTTTGATATTATTTTTAACTTTTTAGTGTAGTAGGTTTTTGAAGGCGGTTTCATTTTTTGTTTAAAATTATAATTCAACGAAACAAAACAATGTGAAGGTCTTGTAAAGGCAACAAAAGTGACACGCACCAAAACTCCATTAACTGTCTGATGCTACCAACTGCAGTATGATGTTTGATCACTGACACAAAGCTTGTAAGATTTTCCCTCCTACTCCAGACAGATGGTTAGATTTTGAGTTGACATTTCATAAAGAATATGTTGAGACACAAACTTCACCATAAACATTATGTAACTTTCGCAAACAATTTATCAGCCTCCATTCAAATACTTGAACAGTAGGGTATAACTTGAACTCTTTGGTTCGTAATGGGTAATTAATTACGTATACCGTAATTAATAATTACCCATTAGGGGGTAACACTAACATATTGATTCAGTCGTGTAGAATATAGGTTATAATAAATAAAATGTTAATTTTTTAATATTTAATACTGACTTCTATTAAAGACACTGTTTATTGAATTTCTGTAATTTTTCTGGCTAAGCACGAGCTGGAAATATGACTCCTTTCGAGACATCACAGGTTTCATCCACGAATGGGTCACAGTCAATCAGATTTTGTTGTTTATCAAAACAAATGCGCAGTTCTTCAAGAAACTGCACGTCCTCGAGTATAAAACATGCGACCATGGGAAGTTTTCCAGTTTTGGCTTTCACAGCATTCCCAAACTCTTCAGCTTTTAACAGTCTTGTGTCAGACGGGAGTATTTTTGCCGCGCTGAGCATGTCCACCAGTGAATACTTCTGGTTCCATGCGATGCCTTTGCTGAAGTATTTAAACTGCGAGTTGAAAGATTTTAATACTGCGCCACAAGTCCCATGCTTGTCCCATTCATGTCTCCATAAGCCGTGGGGTTCACTACCTGAAATTGAAGTGTTACGTTATTGCGTTACTCAAGGGTCTCTCTCTCGCGTCGAGGATATCACGATGTTCATTGGTAAGAAGCAGGACGCGTGGGGGAAATTGTTAGAAGTTTTTGTTTAGCAATGGAGTTATGAAGTCAAAGTTCTTTATTGCTTCATGCGTAAATATAGATAGGTCTATCAATTTGGTGAGTAGCAACATGAAACTCCGTTGGGGCACAGCATAGAAAACATATGCCAAGTCGAAGGAATCTGGTCAGCTTGAACAATTTTCACACGCAAATTTTGTTCCTAAATATAGGATAGGAGTCGTATTTTTGAAATTAATCTGTACAGAAGTTCCTTAGTATCCAAATTGTATTAGGTATAATGGCTTTATTTAAAGTAACTATTCTCCACTCTATCATAATTTATCATGAAAAAATATTATTACTTACCTACCTACCAATCGCTTTCGAAACTTTTGAAAATGTTAACCTACAGAGTGAATAAGAAATTAGTTCACCTTTGTAAATATTAGTCCATGCTTCTTCCAATTCATCCTCAATAGATGTGATCTGTTCAGGATCAAAAGGCCAGGAGTCGTTACAAAATGCAGGACCTCCTTTTGTGAGTTTCAGTGGCCAAATACCGTGTAAAGTCCAACGATTCTTTTTTTTGGGGAATTCACATTCATTACTGGAATTTTTAAGCTTCCAATTTTTGCACATTGTCACTGGCCAGTGTTGCGATAACATAAGATAATCCCAATTATAATCCGGATCGTTGATATTCAAATCTGTGACAAGATACTGATGAGCACAATGCAAGCTGAAATTAAATGATATGGAACGTTATACAAGTTTTTGAATATACCTACCGGTAGATAATTATGTAATGAATTATTAAAATAAAAATTGAAAAACACTCCTGCCACTTTGTAAATCATACTAGCCTATGTGACTCGGGACACTGTAAGGATTCTAACGGTACCCCACACATCCATATCGGTTCAGGCATTTAGAAGTTATGTTGGAATAAAGAAACTCACAAACATACATACATACATGAACCCTAAAAACATAACACTCCTTTTTTGGAAATCGTGTAAAAATAGCGTCATTACTAAATAACTACCAATATACTAAAGACAAACCTTTTAGCCGTGACTTGTGGCTCGGGACCTCGTCGCCCATTAAAATTAATTTCGCCCAGACACTCCACTAAATATTGCAGCGAATTAGGAATTCTATTCATTAAGCGGTTAATGTTACCAGAGTAGACCGGTACCTAAATAGTGATTAAGTTTTTTGAAGCTGAAATCCTATTATGGATAAAATTAAGAATAGGTAACCAATTCGGAGTAACTGCAGCCGTGGCCACGCTCGGCGGTATAACTCAGTTTGTCATCTTGCAGTAGCGCCATAATATAATATTAATTGGCGTAACTCACCCATCCTCATTGGCCTTTTTTTATGGATTATTTGGACGCTGCGCCGGATTCCTAAAAAACTAAAAACCTTTACCGAGGTCCCGGGTTCTTTGCAGCTATCATCGCGAGCCCGGCAGATTATGGTCCGTTGAAGGGCGTCAATGGACTCTCCAGGGTTTGTGCAGGCTGGCCACAGTTAGTTTGCACACTTACTTAATCTGGCGCGCACCTATCCCCATTGGCCTACTGGTGGCAAGTGCAACTTCTGAGCGATAGCTCCTGGGTTCGATTCACGAGTCGGGCAGTGTTATTGGGATTTTATATTAGAAAATTCTTAGTAACAGCCTGGAGTCTGGAACTGTGCCCAGTTGATAGCAATAAGCTCACCACAATGGAACATAATACCTGCATTACCTAGTAAAATTGGGTGTAGAAATATACTTTTCTGCCTAACTCTTCGGGGATACAGGCGTGATGTTATGATATTGTAACTCACCTCAAATAAAAAAATATGATTGAGAAACCAGTTAATTTTAACGTCATATTTTAAATACAGCTTTGTGTTCTTACTGTTCAAAATGAAGCAATTTTAAGTCTACACCTTAATGGTAAGGTGTTGTACGTCCTTAGATTCTGAACACAGTAATAAAAATACGATGTAATTAAATATTAAGTAGATACATAGCTACATTACTATCAACAAATATTTGACATTTGCCATTAAAGTGCGGCCTTCATATTTCAATACTTACAAGTTTTTGAAATACCGTAGCCGTTGTAAAACATTGTATTCGCATTTCTCTTAGTAATTAAAAAGGTAGGTCCTGTCTGGTGCGGTACACCGTGGTGTGTAAGTCTGTAATATCCCTGTAGTCATTACACTAGATGGCCGTAGCTGGGTAGGATTTTGGAGTTAACCCCCCCCCTAATAATCTCAGACAAGTGAAATGATTTTTAATTTTACGTTTATACTTGTTCCAACCGTGAATCCCCTCTCCGAAATAAATGGCTACGGCTTTGTTAAAGGAACTACTACGAATAAAGACATGCGCCTCAACACTTAAAAAAATATTTCCCGAATCTACGAATAGACGAAAACTGACGAGGCGTGTAACTTTAATCGCAATAGTGTAACCCCTCTGGCCTATGGCCCAGCGAATATGAGTCTTGACCTCCGATACGACAACATTCTCACTGCCACGGGCTTTCGCGACTTCACGCCAATTTGGTTTGAATCTCATGCAGACCAGTCCTCACTACATCCAGTTGTTCGACCGATAACCCAGATACGCTCTTTTGACTGCCCATGTGTTCGAATATTAAAGGAGACGACTTTTCAACCGACGAGAAAAAGGTTCTAAAGTCAACGTAGTTAATATTTCATGTACCACTTGACCATTGACCACCCTTTACTTTGTACGGAGTAGTCCGATTTAATGATTCCTCCTTTATTCGATAGGTATACTACAAAGTTGGTCTCATATATGTTATTTTTAATAAAAAAAACTTTATTTACTAGAAATGTACCTACACATATACATATCACAACAAGAATACACCCAGAATTATATTGGGCCCATTCATAAGTTCTTAATTTTTTTATTGCCGGCACAGATCATTATTTTGTTGCATGGACATGACGTCATGTGTAAGGTAAAAACAAACAGGTAAAACTATTGGATCCCTTTTATTGCAGTTTTAATAATCATGTACAAAGGAAAACACAGTATTTTTTAAAATAATAATAATATAGTCTAACAAAAGCTAAGAAGGAATATCTATAAGCTCCTATGCAGAAAGTTAAAAAAAAATAGCCCATGACTGCCCCACTGCAGGGCAAGGGCCTCTTCTCATACAGAGAAGGCACGAGCATTGATCACCACGCTAGCTCACTGCGGTTTGGCGATTTCAGACTATAAAGTCCAGGTTTCCTCACGATGTTTCCCTTCACCGTATGCCTGTGATGTCTTAGATTAAATAAGAAAGTACATATGACATTGAAAAATTCACATTAGTACATACCAGGGTTGAACCCACAACCTGTGACTCAGGAAGCGGGCCCGTAACCACTCGGCCACCACGACACTTCAAGCAGAAAAGCTATTTATAATTTTATTTCATTAGAGGTGACAAAATTAAATCGCACACAAACTAGAATCAAGGTAAATATTGGCACTATTTATAACGCCGTACGTATTTTCTAAATCAAAATGGTGACCAATGGGTGACCAGGACAGATGTGACAGATGCGGGTTGCTAGAACAACACCCAACAGGACGAAGTATACGAAATTTAAGAGAGTGAACCCCATAGATGGGCGAAACGCGAAGCAGGTGGGCAGGAAACCTTGGGAAGTAGATGAGAGAGGTGTTATTAGGCAATTACCGAGACTGGTATCACTATACAGGCAAAGCAAATAAAATTCTTCCCTACCACAAAAGTATCGAGTGGTGTTCATGAACGTTCTTAGCCGGTTTATGTATATTATACGTAAACGTATTGCGGCTAAACCTGGCTGGGTCATCTGACTCCCATTAGTCATCTAAATTATTTGAAATAATGTTTAAATGTGTAGTTTCACAGCGCCCCGTTTCGTCGCATTGACATCGCGTCGTCTTACCTGTATATAATCCAATAGGCAAGATGACAGTATTAAATAATCAAAGACATGGTTTTAGAGAAAGATATATGTACACAGAATTCTAAAACATGACCTAATTTTAATAAGATTTTCAATAAAATAAAAGTATACGACACTGCAATCGGCTATGCTGACTGAAACGCCAATAACAGCGAATGACGTCACTCGTCAATTGAATGTCAATCACTGCCGTGGTTTTGCTTGAACTTTTGTCAAATGATAACGAAGCGTGACGTCACAACCCATCATAAGCGGCGCCATGACACCCATGAGCGTTTTCGCGCTTAATTCAAATTAGATTAATTAAAATGCAATAATCTGTGTCAAAACAGAGTTTATTGCTGAAATAATGTGTTTTTCGGAAATAGTAGACGTGACATTATAGAAGGCGATTTCAAAATCAGTCATCATGCCTATTGGCCTAAACACAAGATAGTTGTACGGAGAGTACAAATGTTTTATTAAAATAGATTTACTAGTTTATTTAACTATACTATTATTAGTCAACTAGTCTATGTCTAGACTAGGAAAAGGCACAACAAGGAGAAAAGTCGAAACACAATGTAAAAGAATACCCCTGTAATAATCAATATAAAAGTATCTAACTACTTACATACAAAATTTATGTAATAACTTTCGCGAGACATATTCATATCAATTATTGTTCACCGGTTACTACAGTGCATTATTCGGGAATTGCCCGGCTAGTTTCAAACTCGAACGGAGCCCTTAGTCATGAGGTGAGCCCCCGGGCGATGTCGCGAGTCAAACTGACTAACTGAAACTAGTCGCGCAATTCCCGAAAAATGCATGTGAGTAGTAACCGGTGAACAATAATTGATATACAAAATTTATTTTCTTTTTGGCCCTAATTGGTCAGTTATTTCTTAGGTAACAATAATAAGAGAGCAAAGACTAAACTAACTTTCGATTTAAAATTTTATTAAATAAACCTGAAATTATAAGCTAATTTCGAAATACATACATAGTTTATTTACCCTATAATCTTCCAAAAATATATCTTGAATTCAATGCCTTTTTTATTATGGTACGAAAAATGTTATTATATGTCAACGTATGATTGTGAACGTCGTTAGTTTATAATAATTCTCGCGATGTTGTAAACTGACGAAAAAATGTGAACAACTGTTTACAATTTAACGTATTATTTCTCGATAGTTTACAATCTATCAATGTCAAGTCGTCAAATTTTGAATGAACTTGCAGGGTTCATAATCTGTCCGGCTTTATCGTGGTTTTATAACCCAAAAAATTATGAACCTTCCCTGATGGGTCGGTGTTGGCGGTAGTTCGTTCTGTATATGTTGCAGATGGATTGTAGAATCCGCTGTTTTACAAAACAGACACGTTTTATAAATCAGCTGAACAACTTTCAGATGGATTGCCATTGTGTTACGTTTAATGAAACTGTTTCCAACATTTAGGCGTGATATAGAATAACATATCTACGGTCAGACTGATTTATTTATTGTATAGGTATATTAACCGGAGTCAGTCAGTCACTACACTGGAACTGGAAGAAAAGATACTGTATTCTGAATTTTATTTCCGTGGCTTGGTCGACGGAGCCTATTTTTGCGTCTGTAAGGTCTGAAAAAACAAAACACGAAGTGTATAACGAGGGTTGTTAACTTGCCTCGCTCGCTCACTGGCCGTCATCCTCTTCGATCTGATCTTAACCTGTCCGTGTCGGGGTACACGGAACTCCCGCTAACCCCGGAACTCGTGCGTCAATTCAATTTCTTTCATAATCCGGCCTAATATATTGCTTATTAAAAATATGTATTGATTGACATATTTGTTTTCAAACAATTATGAATATGCGAATTTTCTTTATTTGAATGCTATGTTTGTTTTCTAACTGTATGGAGGTATAGACACAGAACGTGCTACCGCCTAAGGCCGACCAATCAGCAACGGTTTACAATTTTACGAGCGGAGTCGGACCGATTATAAACCCTATCACTTCGTTCACAATTTGACGGTTTGACATGGATAGATTATAAACTATTGAAAATGAATACGTTAAATTGTAAGCAGTATGGTACATTTCACAATTTATCGACTGTTTACAATCTCTCGAGATTGATTAGAAACTAACGGTTTTCACAAACATACGGTGAAATATACAAATACAAATTTATAGTATCAATACAAAATATTATGCTCGTTCAATTATCTTCTTATAAGCTAATAATGCAGTATAAGAAATTACGTAACAAAGATTTATGACGGCTGGCGGCATAACTTGAGATAAATAAGGCACTAAGAAGTCAAATTGTATTAATCAATACTGTTACACTATTCTCTAATTATTTACTATGTATTAGCAGACTGAATCATAAACCTAGAAACCTCGTCTCTGGACTAAAAAGATGACGATAACGTCACAATAAAACGTAATAATGTGGAGAAAGAAATCGGCATAGCAAGTAGAGATCGCAATAGCCTAGCAGAGCACTTGCGAATCCCTATGGAAGACAAGTTCGATCCATGTGCATGGTTGTATTTTTCTATGCACAAACATTGTAACAATGTTGTTTTAAAAATATATCAATCTGCGTACAAACATTTCGGCGATTCATTTTTATATATTAGATAGATTTTTGCAGTAAACTATTCAAAGTAGCCAAATATAACGAAAGGACTTGAGGCAGAAATCACTATAATTTATACCTTTAGTTATAAAAAAGTTCTCCTATGCTTTATCTACAAATTAAAAAAAAAAAATATATAAAAAACGTTGCCCCTCTCTAGGAATTTCTTCCAGTATCGTGGGTGCGTTTACAGACATATAATCTCACAAGCACACACACACCCAGACCCGGAGCAATTACCTATAGATCGTACAAATATTTGCTCCGTGCAGGAATAGAACCTGCGAAACGCAGCGCAGCAGTCGGTCTCACGACCACTGCGTCAACCGCGCTGTCAAAATATTAGTATGCACATTACCAGATGAACAAAAATTAATAAAGTTGAGGGATAACCGAGTAGCAAATTCATTTTCATTGCTCATTAGAACAAATCTCATGTATTCAAAATCAAATCTTATTGAAATTCAAATGTATTTAAAGTTAATGCGATTGCACGCCCCCTTTTTATATAGACACACTGCATAATGTGTGTACAACCTGGATATATTACCCTTGGTTGAATTACAGATGGCAAAACCATATGAAATAGGGATTACTTCATTCAGCACAATATTTTCCTCTCTGTATATTTATACTGCCAAGTTATTGGAGACAATTTTCAAGAATCAGTCTATATCAAGTATACCTTTAAATCTAAGGTACCTACTAAATAATCTACCAAGCTCGGAATAAGCTACCTTGTAAGGTAAAGGATGATGAATAGGGTATCTGCAATGTTTTTTTTTTTATATTTGAATGTATACCTTGGTACATTACCGCGAAAAAATATATCACTTGTAAAAATATGATTATTGGGTATTCAAATTATCAAACAAACTTGCAATCAGTTTCGGGCGTTTGAAACGCCGCTATCTTGGTGCGCTTTCTCTGACGTCAAATTACACATCTTAAAAGATATCTTGTATAGAATGGAGTGTTTAATTAACAAATTATAAATTTTATTGAAGGATTTTTGTTGATAGAATAACAGTAAAACTCAAAAAGAACCACAAAACATGATAAATACCCAGTAATAATATACTCGAGATATTGTCATCGCGCAGAGTGACGTCACGTTTCACTCCAACCAATAGCGTGCGTTTTGACATTTTAAATTTCCCTCGCATGATTCTCACTTTCAACTTTAATATTTAACAGTTAAAACACAATTAATTAAAAAGTAATTGAATAGGTCTCATTCTACAGTAATAATGATTACGAATAAAAATATTTGACCTAAAATTGAATCACATGCATATTCCCTATTGTCTAAATACTAACTACAAACTGAATACTTAGTGCATTATCTACCTAAAAAACTTATTTTAACTTACTTTTTCTATTTAATATGACTGAATAAAACCATATTGCACTTTATTAAGTACACAAAAATTCTTAGGAAGAAACAAAAACTCAAGTAACATTAAAAATGAATGTTAAAATAAATTAAAAGAAAAATATGTATTATATAAAAAATTCAATGCTAGAAATACTTTGAATTTTGTACTGTTATGGACGATTAGTTTCATATTTATGAAATAACTCAGAGAATTACATAATGGGCCGTTCAAGTATTACGTAAGCAAATTTTTTGCAATTATTAACCCCCACCTCCCCTCGTCAGCAAAAGTAAGCAAAGCTTTCCCCCCTCCCATGCTTACTTAAACATTGGTACATGAATATTTTTAAGTGTTTGTGAAGTCTTTATCTGGTGTCTCGGTTCTAAGCGAGTAAACATTATCCATGATTTGCAGGAATCCCTGAAAATGTGTTTCGTTTTCAAGCATAGACAAGTAAGGTTGCTAATTGCCATGTGTTCAAACCAAAATCGATAAAAATTTGGTAGAAAAAAAAGTAAAAAAAAAACTGCTGACGTAATCACCATCCAGACCCCCCAACCCCCATGTCATCGAAAATAAGCAAAGCAAAGACCCCCCCGCTTCCCTGCAGTGCTTACGTAATACTTGAATGGCCCCTAAACAATGTTTAAATACAGAGACCATATTGCCATCTTATTTATCTTCATGTTTACACATACACATTATTTCTTCTGACTACTTCCTCTTTAAAAAAACAGGTAAAAAACATTTACAATGTAAACCATTGTACCCAATTTACAAACTTGTATAACTGTACCAAATAACGATTTGGTGGCGGTAGCTCAGTCGGATAAACAATACCTTTAGAAAGATTACAGTTTGTAAGCATACCATCTACTTCTTCTTCTCCAGCACATTCCATTAGGTTGAGTTGCTTGTCAAAGCATATACGAAGTTCTACGAGATACTGGATTCCATCTTCAAATTCGCAAGCTATAAATGGTCGTGTTTTGATTTTGGACACTACAGCACTGTTAATATGTTCTGCTTTTAATTGTTTAGTGTCTGATGGTACGATGTCGGCAGCATTGAGCATGTCTGTCATGTGGTATTTTTTGAGGAAATCAATGCCTTTGCTGAAGTATTTGAGCTCACTGTTAAATGGTTCTATCATGGCAGCACAGGTTCCATGTTTGTTCCATTCATGTGCCCACAAGTTGTAGATCTGAGTTTCTGGAATTTAAATGATGTAATTAGTTTTTTGTATAATAACTGTCGTGAGACACTGAGTTTAATTATAGTTGAACGATTATTACTCACGCGCGTGAGTAATAATCGTTCTTATTCTTCCTGAATGCCCGACTAGTTTCGAACTCGAACGGAACCCTTAAACATGAGTTGAGCCCGCGGCGACGTCGCGAGTCAAACTGCGTAGAGTAAGTAGTTAGCGTAGTTTGACTCGCGACGTCGCCGCGGGCTCAACTCATGAATAAGGGCTCCGACTTTAATTAATATGTAATTAGTATTTACAATGAATAATATTTACAATTTACGGAATAAAGATCTAAAATTATTACAATAAGAATAAAACTAAAACCTAAAATAAAACTAAAGGATGGCATCAAAAAGCAGCACTGCCACGTTGAATTATTAAGGTTAAAGTTCAATACAGCCTTTCCTGGGACAATATAATTGTTTAACATTTTGTATTCAGGTTTATTTATTTTCCTGTAGGCCGTTTTATTATACATTTAATATTTATAAGGAAATACAGACTGGTTTTAATCTGTTGGCTTGCTAATTAGCAGACACAATAGAATTTTATTGTTATGAACTACAATTTTGTACTACTCCTATTATAAGAGTTAATTGCTGACCTAAGATGGCCTACATCACATTTTTGGATAAGAAATGCAACAACTTTCATGTTGTTAAATTTCCATAGTTTAAGTACTTTTTGCTAATTATAATAAAGTGAATAGAGATCAGACTGATGGTATTTAGTATGTTGGAGTAGAAAACAGGACTTTAATTTTAATTAATGCCTATACTACCTATTACTTTATTGAGGGGCTTGTGGCTAAGTAACAACTGCATAGATCGATCGAGGTTAAGCTGCGCTTGCCGCGGTCGGTCTGTGGCTGTGTGACCATAATTTCATACCGAGACCCCTTCGTGCCTCTGAGAACATTTTAAGCAGTGGGTCCCAGTTATCAAATTAAGATCTGTGACAGCCTATACGGGTAGTAAGAGGCCTGAAAATCTGACAACTAGTCATACCACGAGATATAGTGTTACCCAGTAATTGGGTTGTGGAGGTCAGATAGGCTGTTGCTCAATGTAAAATACTGGTATTAAGC
The DNA here is from genome assembly GCA_935421205.1 of Xylocampa areola. Taxonomy (NCBI): domain Eukaryota; kingdom Metazoa; phylum Arthropoda; class Insecta; order Lepidoptera; family Noctuidae; genus Xylocampa; species Xylocampa areola. The sequence goes on from OW285207.1 coordinate 17,970,924, forward strand.
TGCATGCGGTTTGACTGGAAGCCGACCCCAATGTAATTGGAAAAACGCTAGGAAGATATACTGACTAGTATTTTATTCATATTGCACAATTGCACATAGAAATAAAGTGATCGATACTTTGCTTGAAATTCCTTGATGATTCGGAAATGATAAATACTCATGCAATATTGTAATTTAATACCTAAAAATATCAGTAAGAAAAATGCTACATGCTCATACAGAGCTTAAAACTTTATATTTCCGTACTCTCAAAATAGCATATAAAGTATTCCATTTAAAATTGAAAGTTTAAGGATATTTACATGTTGCAAAGTAAATTTTAGTTTTAATATTATCAAATGATTAGTTAATATGGTACTATCAAACTTTCAAATAATTACTGTAAAACTGAGAATGTTGATGTTGACGAAGACTTCAACATGAAAGTGACAAAAGTAAATTACCCTTCTCAATATTAGTCCAGACTTGTTCCAATTCAGATTCGATAGGCCTGACCTGTTCTGGGTCAAACAACCAGGTGGTATTGCAGTTAAACGGGCCTTTGGTCCCTGCCTTTGTTGGCCAGATACCATGTACAGTCCACGAATCCGATTGCTTAGGAAACACGCAGTGGTGGTTGGGCTTTTTGTGTGTCCACACTTTACACCAAGAGCTTGGCCATTGTTGAGTAAAAATAACGAAATCCCACTCTTTTTCTGTAGGAGGTTTTATTCCATCGATCATTTCATAATCTCTATGCTTAAGAATTCGGTACTGATGGGCATAGTCAAAGCTAGAAAAGTACAAGGTTATAAGTGAGTTTATATTTATTTAGTAATATTAATAAACATATTCTGTTCTAGTTTAAAAAAAACTTACCATAAATATAGTATTAATGATGAAATTAAGCTTTTACAACACATGTTTGTTTCTTGTAAGAACTGTGCTACCTCAGTGTTCGATATTATATTACATAAAGTCTAACTGTAAACGACAATCTACATAATTTTAATATATAAAACACGAAATCCTCTTTTCTTTCTCTTTGCGTGTAAAATGTCAAACTCAAAGTCAAACAAAACGTCAAACGACAAACAAAACTTGTCAAAACATCTTATATGACGTTTTGGTGCACGTTCGTAAACGATAAACTTTAAGTAGCCGTGGGTATTATTTTAATAGTTTATTTAACGTTTTCGTTCATAAAGAAAAATATAATGCTGAAGTCGTTAAAACGTTAGAAAATAATTTTTGAAAAAAAGCCATATTTTAGTTATTAATACTTCAAGTAGATGGCGTGACTGTAGTGAAAGTACAACATGAAGAATTTATAGCGGACAGCTGAAGCAGGCGGTTTTTATGATTAAAATCGTCTGAATCAAAATTCCTGTGACATCTAGTAGTCATTGAATAAAATTATTAACTTTACCATTCTACAATTAATAATCCAATGACCCTGTACGGCGCGGCACAGAGGTCGAGATTTCCTCTGTTGCGCCGCGTGTAGCGGGTTGGATTCCCACACGGAACAAATATTTGATGAATATATAATGATCTACAGATAAAGATTATTATTATCTTACGTAGATCTAGGATTTGATATGTGTGCATGTAAGGAAAACGCAACTTTTTTTTTACAATTAATGAAATATAAAAATGTGCTAAATACTTCAATAGGCATATAACATTTTTTTTTTCTAAAAAATCATAGTTATAATAGATTCAAACCGCAATCCGGGTTTCACCGTGACACAAGTTAGCACTAGGTATCTACATAAAGATGCCATTAAACATGCTATAAGTACCTATTTCACGCGTAAATCCCTTTATCTGACTGTTTGTATCATAATAACTTACTGGAGAAGAAGAAGAAATAATATATTTAGGTAACAAGAGAAGAAAAAGTTGGTATCACATTACATCAAGAGGTCAATGAACACAGAAGAGACCAGTAGCAATAATTTTACTGACAAGAGCGAAGATCTCATTAACTATCATTAATAGATACAATAAATGTAAGTGAACCTTTAAAATTAAGTTAACTATGATGTAGGTAAATTTATTTTAACATTAAAAATTGTTATAAGGCACTGTAGACTTACTTTTGAAAAGAAAACCGCTCGATTGACATTGGAAATATGTCAGTTCATACTTTGAAATGCAAGAATGCCTTAAAAATAATTAAAGAATGGGGATACTAATAAACCGACATGCTTTAAAATTAAGATTACTATGATGTAAGTAAATATTAATAATAATATTTTAACATTTAAAATTGTTTTATGGCTCTGATTTAATATTGGAATTGGTATTAACTTCAACAGTAATCGTCAATCAAGTCAATCGAGCGGTTTTATTTTCAAGAGTAAGCCTGGTGATCCGTGCCTCGGAGAGGACGTTAAACAGTCGGTCCCAGTTGTCAAATTAAGATCTATGACAGCCGTTACGGTTAGTCAGAGGCCTGGAAGTTCAGAATAATAACTAATCTAAAAGCCTGACAACCAGTAATTCCACGAGATATCGTGTTACTCAGTAACCGGGTTGTGGAGGTCAGATAGGCAGTCGCTCCATGTAAAATACTGGTATTAAGTTGCATCCGATTTGACTGGAAGCCGATCTCAATGAAATTGGGAAAAGGCTAGGCAGATTTGTTTTTGTTAAGTAATAAAACTTTATGGTTTATCTTTCTTCTTGCGTATTTTCTCCAAGTGCATTTACAATAATTACTATAATAGTTACGTGGTATTGAACTATCCCCGAGGATATTTCGCAAATTAGCGAGAGTGCCTGTTTCATGTTGTTGCCTGGACCGTTGCTCTACCAACAAAGCATAGAGTTCGCAGTCTCAAACCAAGCGGTCGTTTTTTTCTATCCACACAAATTACTAAGGCCAAAATAACATAACAAAGTATCACGCCAGTACTCCCCGAAGGGGTAGGCAGAGGTGTACACAGTAGTACACCCACATTTCACCAATGCTGTTAATAAGTCCCATGTAATAGGTCGTGAGCCTACTGACATCTACTGGGCACAATTCCAAACTCCTGGCTGCTACTGAGAATTTCCTAAGAGAAAAACTCAATAACCCTTTGCTTGACCCGGGAATCGAACCCGAGACCTCCTGCTCAGCAGTCGCGCTTGGGATCACTAGACCAACGATGCAGTCGAGCAGGCAGAGGCAGGCCAAAATAAATAAACATTACCTTTAGCTTAGCTACGTTCCCGTATCTGTGTTGCCGTTGTAGATTGACAATCGTGTGACAGTGATAAGAATAGGCAATGGCTAGGCAAAAGCACGTGCTATGTTATTTAATTATTTTGGCCTTAGACCCAAATTCAAATTTTCTATTTCGTAGAACCCTTTCTTATTATTATCTTGTCACTCAGTAGCAGCGGGCGGAGACCCAAGCTTTTTTCCTCAATACCGTTCTAGAGTAACCTCATTTCGCGTTTTTCTGTACCCGTCACTCGGTCCGATGCACCAATGAAAAAAGGTGATCGCGTGTTTTACGATACGCTGGGTAAGTATCTCCACATTACCACAGATGCATTATGGAGCCCGGTATGATCGCAATTAGCGGCGCGCGCCATCCGACGGCCGACTGCCAAGCTAACTATCCTGGGTTGCCAGGTGGTAAACTTAATAAGTAACCGGTTACTGATGTGGGTTGTGGTTATTAACAGATTCTTGTGTCAGGATTCCATGCGTTTAAGTATTTGCAGTATTTGCCACCGATACATATGTTATTACCTGCCAACAGATTCTGAAACTACTTTCGGAAAGTGCTACTGCTTTATTGGTCTAATGGACGCATACTGCTGATCGTAAGGCCCTTGGTTTAATTCACAGGTCAGTCAAATTACTTTTAGGTCTCTAATAGGAAATTCTCAGTATCGGCCCAAATTTTGAAATTGTGACAGGTAGGTTCAAATAGGTTCATAACCTATTATGTGGGACTTATTAGGGCATTAGTGAAATGTGGATGTACAAATATGTACATCTCTGCTTATTCCCTTGGAGACACGTTTGACGCCATGTAGGTACGCTTTAAAGCTACTGAACAATGAAGTTATCAACGACTGAGGGTATTTCTAAGTAAATAAAAACACAATTAAACATTGTAAAGTGGGCATGTAAATATAGTTCCCTTCCGGTTTTGAAGTCCTATATCCAGCTGCCAGCAGCTCCCTATTTAATGTACGTTCACTAAAAATGTTTCCCACCTTTAAGGCGAAATATTTTATGTAGCAACAATCTAGGTGTCCTACCAAAGATGATTAAAAAAACTAACAAATGCATTAACGCTAACAATTATTTTCATTTGTACCACACAACACTGTAGCTCGAAACACGAAGGAGGTGGCTTGTATTTTTTTTTTTCTAAAATTAAACGGTTCATTTTATAGACAGTAGTTTTCGTGTTTAACATAGTCTGGAATTATTGTTTTAGCAACATTCTTTATGTGTTGTTCTAGACTTCTAGAGCATGCTCGAACGACGACGATGCGACGGCGCGGTACAGTGACACTTCTTTCACGTCGGTTCAATTCCTCGCCCAGGCTAGTGGCTTTTTATAAATATTTTATTAAAGTACCGAGTCTGACATAGTTTAGTGTTAGGACAGATTTTTCTAATAGGGTCTAATTTGTTTACCACCCAATGATTCACCTTCTATAGTCAAATTTGGCTTGCACTGGGACCCCATGACCCGTGCCTATCGACCCCAAACGGCGCAACGTAGCAGCCGATAAAGTTGCTATATTTGCGCCGTTTGATAGTCTCTGCAGCAGCAGCAGCGGCGCTAGCACAGCCAGCCGAGCTGGGAAGGTTCGATGGAGGAGCAAGGGTGTCGACACATGTTGCGTCCCACACCAAAGGCTTACCCAACTAAGTTCTAAGCAATTTAAATTCTTAATAATGGAAGGAAACTAAATACTGATATATAAAAAGTGTGTTACACCTTACCTATCGTTATTGTGGTTCATAGTAGTGATAGCCTGGTGGTTGGACTGACAAGTCAAAGGTCGCAAGTTCGATTCTTAGGCACGGACCACTGTCTTTTCGAAGTCATGTGCGTATAATAAATTAATTATCACTTGCTTAAAAACTTGCTTAAAAAGTTGAAGGAAAATATCGTTAGGAAACCAGCACACCTGAGAGATGTTCTCGATGGTGTGTAAAGCCATGTCAGAGACCTACGGGTGGTTTAAACTCTAACACTAGGTTGTTCATCAACCACACGATACGAAGAAGAAGAAGAATTATGGTTTCCCACAAAAGTTTTGTTTTGTTATTTTGACGTAAAGACATAGTCCGTAGTGACCTTGGTCCTGCGTAACCTACCTACGCAGAAGTTACTTTTGTTTTAATCACATTCTCATAATTATGCCTATTCGCCATAACTACAACTTCTAAAACAAAGAAATTACATACTGACTATCGGTAAAAGTAATCGATTAAAACAATTTCTAAAAAGAATTCTCTCGACTCGTCCGCGAGTTAATGCGAGCCGAGATAAATTAATGTTTAGGGCACCTTGGGAGCTCAATGTCATTGGTTCGTCGACTTTGTGCCCGTGACCCTTACAAGATAAATACCTATAGCAAGCGATGCACCTACGCAATACCTACTGAACCGATAGCGACAATTTTTCAATAAAACCTTGTAGTTTTAATTGATTGCAGATGTTTAATAAGAACGTTGGTAAAGTCTTAGAAAAATGTAATGGATCCTCTACAGGGATAAATTGCCTGATATGGGGTCATCCAGTCTTACCAGATGCAGCTTAATACCACTATTTTAGATGGAATTACTGTCTATTTGATCTCGACAGTCCAGTTATTGGATAACACGATATCTTGAGATATGACTGGTTGTCAGACTTTCTGTCCGTCTCATTGACCTTGCACGTCACTTGTCCAGGTGTTTCCAGCAGCTTTGGGAATGTCGACAATACGTTTTGCGATGACCTGGGTTTTGCGAACCAATTTTGGCTAACATTTAGTCAAATCTCCCAACCAGTAGTACCTAATGAAGGATAAAAACGAGCTGTAAGTATACTGTGCTGTATGTAGGAAGGGGTATCTACTCCCTTTTCTTGGAGGATGGAAATTCTCTATGGTACCTATGTTGTATCGAACTGCTACGTGGAAATGCATGATAAAACTGTTTTCTTGAATTTTTGTCATATTATCCACTCAAAATATATAATAGAGAGAATTCCTACATGTCTGTGGTGTCATATAATTAATTCAATGCATTGGTCCCACGTTTAATCGTAGTAGGTATGTGTGTGTGTGTGTGTGTGGCGGAGCAACGACATTGTCACCTTATCACCTATGGGGTCAAATATTTAGTGAAAATACTACAGGGATGCGCTGAGCACTAACTCTAATGAACTGGGATACTTCAGTACCTATTAATTACTTGATGAAACCCAGAATAATCATTAGAATTACCTTGCTAACTAATGGTTTTTTTACGATTGATGTCGACGAATTTTCACCTACAATGTCGGCTAATGTCGTCGCACCACAACAATTTAGTTGTAACCTACCTTTTAATTATGTTTAAAAACAATTCCAGATAATTCTCGTGCTAATGCTATTTATTAAAAATAATAATTTACTTTTAACCTGTTGTCTGGCCAATACCAAATACAAAAGGTACAATTTTTTATACTTTCGCAAGTATAGAGATTTATCGTTATGCAACATAAGTTTTTTGGACGAAAAACTGGCCCGACAAATGAGAAAACGTGTAATAATAACAAGGTATTTCATTGTTAATCCGGAATATTTATATAAGTCAATCTATAGGTTATAAAGATGCCTTGAAGATTAAAAAAAAAAACGATTGATGTTCTTTCTGTTTGCATAAACCATTACTCTACGAGTAACCCGCCATTCAATGGACAATAATTAATTAGCACATGATGTGCTCACCGCTCTAGTTTTGCGTCTCTCTCTCTCTCGCTCATTTACTTTATAACAGTTAAAAATATATTTTCTTAAATTTAATTCTTAACAATAATCTATTATATAATAAATTTCTAGATAGATAGATGTACTTACGTGTTAAAATATTTCGAATTAATAATTATATATGGGCGGTTAACACTGTTCAAGGTATCATCTACATCTTTTATATTATTAGGTACATGTAGATAAAACTTAACCCTTTTTATTATGCATATTGCGTGTACGAAGTTGTGCAGAATATGGTATAAAATAAAATAAATTCCGGTTGATCTAAGCCACTGGGCAACCACTAAGGTATTGTAAAACATAAATATCAAATGTTAAAGAGATAGTTAATTCATACATCAAACGTAGTTAGGAGCTGTTCTACGTCACAGATCGATCTTCAGTGCAACCTTGATGAACCTTGTGCTGCGCAATAGTGAGTCGTAGCCTGAAGTTAGAGTTGCCATCCGTCCGGATTTCCCCGGATTTGTCCTAATTTTGAGGGCGTTCGGGGAGCGTCCGGGCGGGGTTTCATTTGTAGTCCGAGTTTGAGGCTGCTGACACGTCTACCGAAAAAACGCAATTACGCGGCCGCAATTACGTCTAAAATGCAAGACTGCTAATTGTTTGTTAAAACTGTACTACTAAATTTTGTTTAAATTAAAAGGTTATTATGAATTTTATCAATTATATGTACGGTAGACTGAAATAATCCATACTTCCATACTTTATACTTTAATCCATATCAAACTAATATTATAAATTCCAAAGTATGAAAGTAACTCTATTTGTTACCTTTTCACGACAAAACGGCTGAAAGGATCATAAAAAAATTTGGGATGGAGATAGATTGTATCTTGGGGAAGGACATAGGCTACATTTAGTCGCGCAGACGAAGTCGCGGGCACCAGCTAGTTTTGAATAAACTGCTGTAAAGTGATCGAAAAGTCAGGAAAACAAAAACCAATAATATACGCGATTAATCCGGTTAAAAGTTGTTTTATTATAATGTATAGTGATCGCAAATCTAACATATATATTACTAAAAAGTTAATTTATAACAATAAAAACTATTATTTTTATTTCTGAGTAAATACAGTGTTGATATGTCCGGGTTTAAAGCTCCAAAATCCGGGTTTTCACACTTGTCCGGGTTAGCGGATTTTAAAGATGGCAACTGTACCTGAAGCGCACTACGTCATTTATTGAGTACATTTCCAAGAAGCTCTAGAATAAAAGGTATGTAATTATCACTAAAGTAACGCAACTACTGTGCTCCACTTATTGTTCAAATAATATGCAGGTATACAAGTGGGGCTGCCCCGAGGATACGACGCAGCACACACTAGAGGTGTGCCCGGCTTGGGCCGAGCAGCGCCACGACCTTATAGGGGCAGTCGGGGCTCCCTCCCGGGGGGGCAATCTCTCGCTTCCGACTGTGATTCCCACTCCCAACCATGTGGTTGGGAGTGGGAACGCATGGAGAGCCTTCGCCACCTTTTGTGAGGAGGTGATGCTTGCGAAGGAGGCGGCGGAAAGGGAGACAGAGGTGAATTCGTACCACCCCTGCCGCAGAAGACGCACCAGGCGTCGGAGGGCGCTCAATGATCTCCGGCCACCGTGAGTTGTGGCCTGCGGGTGACAAACTTGGGTACTTCGTTGCCTGACCAGTGATAGGCCCGAGACGGCAGCGCGCCAGGATCTGGCGCACACAACTCCGTGGAGTGATTAGCAGGCCAATCGTGGCCGACCTATACAGGCGATGGGGTGACGAGCCATAACCTGCCGGGGTTGCGATGAATAGAGTCGCGATCCCGGGACCCCGGTATAGGTTAGAGAGGACCGTGTGGTTTTTAGTCGGTAGGAGTCCGGCACAACGTCCATGATGTTGTTCTCACATATGATTTCTATATTATAAATACAATGTAACCAAAATATTGTAATTGTTTGATGAAAAAGAGTAACCGTGGAGTTTCTTGCCCGTTCTTCACCACAGGAATCTACACTTTGGAACGTGGTAACTAGTTTATTTTTTTGACAATTCAAAAGTGCCTGTAAACGGTCTAATTGAAATAAATGTTTTGACTTTGATGAATTTTCCACACTAGAAAAAAAAGGTATAAAATTTGGGGGTTACTTTTGAAATTAAAACGAATTAAAATCCAATTCCAATATTAAATCAATGTGTAATGTTAAAATAAATTTACCTACATCATAGTTATTTCAATTTTAAAGCATGTTAGCTTATTAGTATCCCGATTCTGTAATTACATATTTTCAAGATATGTTGGCATATAAAAGTAGGAATTGACATTTTTACAGTATCCATCGAGCGATTTATTTACAAGAGTAAGGGTTATTTTTGATAATAAAGCAGCTTGATTGAGATTAGAAATATGTCAATTACTGGTCCTAATTTATTAGTTTATTAGTTAACTTTCTTTTATCGGTATAATATAATTATGTAAGTGATAAGGATTAACTTAAAGCAGAAATTAAAATTATTTAAAAATTGTAACTGCCTGGTTGGTCTCGTTGGTTCCAAGCGCCACTGCGTACCATAAGTCTCCGGTTCGATTCCCGGGTCGGGCAAACTTGTTTTCGACAAAAATGTATATATTTAGAGTTCGCTACTCATACGTTTGTCGATTTATCTGTAATAATAGTAAAATTATTAATTTCTGTGGAAAGAGAAAAACGGGCGTGAGCAGTATTTACGCATTCTGGATATATAATCGAGTTACTTAACCGGGAACAATTATAACCTTTGATTATCTAATATTATTATTTAGATATATGTTCTAGACGGAAATGTTAATAGTAAGCTACAGTATTATTAGTAAGGATAACTAACGAAAACCCATTTATAATAATTATATAGTTAACACAATCCCTAGTTTGCGATTAAATAGAACATTAACTGAACCACTACCTACCTGGCTTCCATTTTAACTTAAGTCGTTAGTAACAGGCATGTAGTAAAATTAATTACTAGATTAAACCATAACTTACAAGAGGAAGAATTTCTCTATGGAAATCTAAATGAAATCGGTGCAGTGTTGCCACCCGTAGGTACTCTAAAATATGGCCTTTTTTTCGTGTCAAAATCAAAAGTTTTTTTGTAACTCCATACACACAGTTTCCTGTAAAGGGACTGAATAGATGGCAATGACGTCGCCAATAGCCGTATTAAAATGTGGAAGAAGAATTCGCGGTTGTGAGCAGGGGCCTAATTCTGCTAATTTACCAATGCTTCAGTTGAGTGTCGATAGTGTGTCGATGGAATGATTTTAGTTAGACCGGTGGTCTTATTAAGCTAGCAGACTACCAATTAACTAAAATCATTCCATCGACACACTATCGACACTCAACTGAAGCATTGGTAAATTAGCAGAATTAGGCCCCAGAGGTCGAGATGGCTTAGCGGTCAGAGAGCCTGGAGTATTTATCCGAGAGGCGCAAGGCCTTTTATTTTAGATAAATAAATAGGTACGCTCTTTTATGATTTTATTTTACTTTTGTTTTAGCGAAATTCAAAATATTTTATATGCCCCGAAAAATGTGGCAGCCCTAGAAGTGAGTAAGTAGATTATACAAAGTTTTTAAAACTCATCATAGACATAATTATGATGCAGACGAAAATTGAGTAGAGTTTTCTTCTAACCTCATAGCATTACTGTTGTACGGTCAGCGACAAAAGTCGCTGGACACATCCAAATTTATTAACCTTCAGAGCTAGGCAAGTAAATGTCTAGAGTACAACGCATTACAATCGGTGCAGTTTTGATGCGTATTAATCGACTTTTGTCGCTAAGTATACATCGATATTTCATCGATGTGTCGCAGATGGATTGTAGAATAAGCTGTTTTACAAAACGGCTAGCTGATTTACAAAACAGTACTGTTATGAAAAACAGCTGAACGACGTTTAGCGGTTTTACATAATTACTGAACTATAACACGCAGAATTGTATGAACGTTTTGCGTTTATCAATGCAGCGGGTCAACGATCAGAGATTATGTAAAACAGTGTGAAATTAATTGTCAGCGCAACTGCTGAGCGTGAGGTCCTGGGTTCGATTCCCAGACCAGGCAAAGTGTTAGGAAATTCTCAGTAGCGGCCCGGAATCGGGAAGTTGGTGGTGTGACCCCTCCGTGCTTCCTGCGCCTGATCTCTCTCCGGGCGTGTCTGATTGCGAAGGAAGAGGGAGTGCACCTGTGTTTGCGCATACACTTGTGCACTATAATATCTCCTGCGTACTTGGCTAATCTCCGTGGAGATAGGCCGCCGTGACCGAAATACGGTCGGGAGGAGTATTATTATTGCAGGGCTATCCTCTTCTCATACGGAAAAGGCACGAGCATTGATCTCCACGCTAGCTCACTGCCGCTGGAGTCGGTTTTTTTTTTTCAAAAGTCTTATAAGCTATTTATACATATGATATTGAAAAAGTCGCATTGGTACATGATAGCTTTGAATCCACAACTTGTGTGACGTGTGAACAGGTGGGCCTGTCATCACTTGGCCACCACGACATGACGATGGTTCTATGGTAGGCACCATGAGAACACATATAGAGTACAATAAAATAAATTAGAATAAATATGCCACGCTATCCAAGCACGACATAACTGATTTATTTTTATTTATGATAATTAATAATTAAACTATTAAACGTAATAAAAGAAAAAGCGTATAATTTATGCAGTGTGTATACTACTTTATAATAAATATAATTATTTAATTAGGTTTTAAATGCAGATGCACCGATCTCCATAGATTATATTTGCGTGACTCTATGCTTAAGTTAATTGTAATTATTTATTATTCCGTTAGCTCTCTACCTGTACCGTATAGTCTATAATAGCTAGGTACTACAATTCTTTTCTGTCGATGGATAAAGTATGTAGATTTCTATGGGATAGTGTCTCACTTTAATGTCACGTGGCAGAAAGGTATCTGCTATAAATAGAGAGAAATATTTCATTTCAAAAGCATGCGCATAACGCATGCGTAGCGAACTCTAAAGTTATAACTTTTTGTGCATAGAAAATACGTGCGTGAGCACTGTTCGGAACTGCGCCAGCGGGATAAGTTCTGCACAGGTCCGAATCCTGCTTGAATATATTAAGCTAATAATAATCTTGTGAATAGCAAGCACATAGCATAATCACGCATGTTTCTTCCGTAGGTTGAATAGAGAGTTAAGTAAGTTATTAAGTCCTAATAATATTTTTTATTTACTAATTTGAATAATAGTTGCGCCGGCGTGTCGTAAGTACTACAAAATCCAAAAAAAAAGAAAAATTTTAGTCTCGAAGGTTGTCAATCTATATAATACCAGAAACATATGAACATCACACGAACGAAGGAAATGTCGGTATAATTGCTAGCACGCGACCATTTCCGAGCCGACGACCAGTTCCTTACTGTAAATAGGTCTTCAAGAATGGGTCAGATAGTATGGACTCACATGGGCTATAGTATATGTCGTGGTGGTCGAGTGACTACGGGCCCGCCTAGCAGTAGATGCCAATGTGACTTTTGTAATGTTATGTACCTACTTTCTTAGTTAATAATCTAAGACATTACCTACAGAGATACGGTGAAGGAAAACATCGTGAGGAAACCAGGATCTAATTTAATTGACTTATTTACATCCAATTTCAGAAACATCAAAAGTTTTCACCTTTTATAACATTAATAGGAAGTGACATGAAGGTAATAAACTAATATCCATACTTCCATACTAATATTATAAATTCGAAGTAACTGTTTACATATTATACATTTATATAATTTTACAACCGGCCATTGCTCTCAATCGCATTAAAAATTAATGCATTACAGCAAAAAATGGCGATCGCGCGTGCATTTCCGGGCGGGTATGCGGTTGCAAAAACTGCGCGCGCGCCGCCTGCCGCTCCGTGACGCGTTTTTCTTATTAATTAATGCTGTTAAGTGCGATGGGCACGCAAACGGCTCTGCTTTGCAGACAATTTACACTTAGCCTGTTCTAGGCGCCTGCGCCGGCTCCGGTGTAGGATTAATTGTTGTTTTAAATGTCTTCTTTATTAATGTGATCTTTTACGAGTTCGATTTACAATCATTAATTAATTAAAGAGTTAAAGTTAATGTGGTGATGATGGTTAAGGCTGGTATAGGTACAGTTTATCTAAAGTGTACCTTTATGTTAGCAGAATTTTACCTTTTTAAAAGGTAATATCTTTATTTATTTTCTTTCTATGCTTTTATGACTATTTATTCACCTCCAATCAGGTCATTAACTAAAAAGTAGTTTCTTGAACTGAACTAAGTTTTCAAAAGTGTATTCATTGAAAAGCTATTTACTTTTGAATATTTCATGCTGTACCAATCAATGGTTAATAAAATATCTGTGTATTTGTTCCAGTAGCCTAGCCTCCTACTTCGTTGATCTACGACGCCTAGGGTCGAAAAACGCGGCTGTTGAGCGTGAGGACCTGAATTTGATTCCCGGGTTGGGCAAATTATTATTGAGTCTCAGAAATTCTCAGTAGCAGCCCGGAGTTTGGAATTGTGCTCAGTCGATAACACTACGTTCACGAAACATGGGGGAACTGCATTGGTGCTGCACTGATGTGTAACAATACTTCTCCGCCTACACCCTGCATGATGCAGGTGTGAATATTTAAATACTTACTGAGCAATTTTTGACGTGTTGAACGTGGAACAGAACCACAGTCATTCGTTCAACTTAAATATTAGATGTTTCCATTTCGTACAATGTGTATGCCACTTAACAATAGTAAATAGTACACATCACTCAGACAAAAGAAAGCTTAAGTTTAAGTAGTTCTTTTTTATCTGTGCTATTTATATTTATTATTGTAAAGATCGAAAATAATTAACGGTAAAATAAATATATATTGAGCAATAAAAAAATATCTTTAATAAAATTTATTTAGTAGGACTATTTCAAATGTTATTTTTTTACTTATTTAGATTCTCTATTATTGATGTAAAATCGAATATCTTAGTTAAACTACCCGTAGGTCTTTGAAATGGCTTTACACATCATCGAGAAAATCTCTAAAGTGTGCCGGTTTCCTCACGATGTTTTACACACGATTATGAGAAGTTAGACTGCCTCGTTGGTCTAGCGGTCGCAAGCGCGGCTGCTGAATCTGAGGTCCTAGGTTCGATTCCCAGGTCGGGCAAAGCGTTATTGGCTTTCTGTTAGAAATTCTCAGTAGCAGCCCGGAGTCAGGAACTTGGTGGTGTGACAACCCCGTGCTTCGGACAGTACGTAAAACCGTCGGTCCTGCGCCTGATCTTTCTCCGGTCGTGTCGGATTGCCGTCCCATCGGAATATGAGAGTGAAGAAAGAGGGAGTGCACCTGTGTTTGCGCATACACTTGTACACTATAATATCTCCTGCGTACTTGGCTAATCTCCGTGGAGATAGGCCGCCGTAACCGAAATACGGTGGGGAGGAGTATTATTATTGTTGATGAAAAACCTAATGTCTTAGTTTAAACAAAATAGGCCTCTAAAAATGCTTTATACACCATCGAGAACATCTCTCAAGTGTGACGGTTTCCTGTTTTCCATTACTGTTATTTGCAGATGACAATTTGACAATTGACAAAGCTCGACCGATTAGGTAGTCAGGACAAGAAGGTTCTTATGGAAGGTAAAATTTGGAAAATCGACATTCCAAATCCGAAAGTCAGAAAGGTGGGTATTTTTGTATGAAATTCTCTATAACGAAATCATCTATTCTTTATAGTAGATAAATTGCACCCGTTGAAGCTGGGGCAGGCTGATAGGTTATCTAAAATAAAAACGAATGTGGTCGTTTTTTTCGCATGCATTTTACTTCTAAAAATAAGGACTTTGATGAAGCATTATTTCCGTTCAACTTACCATGAGTATCTTCTTACCTTCACATTTCCATTAATTCCATTTATCATTAATTAAAAACCTAATTCTGTCTCAAGAAAAACCATAGGTAATCATTGAATTACCGTAATAAATACCGTGACTAATATTAAACCTCTTTTTATATAATTACTATGTGTCCTTTTCGCGCATCACTGGCCAATTGTAGCGCGCGATTCAAATAAGGAATGTAGTTTAAAATAGCGATGTGTCGGCGCCTGCGCACCCTGTGACGTCAGCAGGAATTCAACTCGGAAATGAGTCAGAGACAAGTCGCCTGAGTTTGCTTGAGTCATAGGGAATGCGGTCCAGCCTTTGGAGCTTTTATACGTCGCGTTGTTTTAGTTTTGAAGTTTAAAAAGTTGGTATATTTTTTTTGTTTAGTCTATGCGATTGCTTTTGGATGGAAATTTTGGGTTTGTGTTTCTATGGAATCGTTTTGTTCTTTATGGCCTGTATTAAAATAATATCCATCTTCTATGGGAGTAGTTCCTAAGTGTCAATCTGATTGCTTGAGATGTTTATGAACCTCTTACAGATTGCTTGACAACTATGTTCTACGAATTTTTATAATTATAATTCTTTCCACTTTTATAATGTTTAATGGTTAACAATCGTCCTATTGCGGGGTTGAGGTCTTCCTACATTCCTTCCACTCCACTCGGTTAGGAACTTTTTGCAGCCAGTCCTTCGAGTAGGTATTAAACTCCTCAGATATATCCTTTTGGGCCTGCCGCGACGCCAAACGTTGTGTGGGCCCAACTCAGTGGAGACAATCTCTCTCCACAAAAATAATATACTTACTTAAAGTTTTTAAGAAACCACAGAATTGATAAATGAAAGATATATTTTTGTTTATACCTTATTTCCTATTTACAGGAAAATAACCAAAAATAATTTAAAATAAAGTGTTTGTTCTCGAGATCAGCGTTTGAAATTGATAATAATTCTGATATAATATCGTCAACAAAACCAACAAATTGATGGTCACTTTGTGGTACATTGCGCTATCTGTTTTAATATTTTTGCTCATCACCGACAAGCTGTGATACAGCGACATTCGGCGCAATGTATTACGGTCGATCGTGAAGTCCTGAGTTCGATTGCCGGTCAAGCAAAGTATTATTAACTTCTTTTGATACGAAACTCTCAGTTTGCAGTTTGGAATTGTTCCCAATAGATAACAAAAGGATCACCACCTATATGGTAGGTAATAAATGGCATCATCGTGCTACAATACATCTCTGCCTCACCTGTTGGAGTATAAGGGTGTAATAGTATGTCTGTATATTATATAAGTCTTGTTTTAATCTTGTCAGTTTTTTTTTGTCTGAGCATATATAAATAACAGTTATAGCCTAGTGGTATAACCGTAGGACTAACAAGTCAAAGATCGCAAATTCATTCGAACCTAAGGCGCACACCACTGTCTTTTTGAAGTCATGTGCGTGTTATATATAAATTAAATATCACTTGCTTAAAAAACGGTGAAGAAAACATCGTGAGGAAACCAGCACACCAGAGATATGTTCTTGATGGTGTGTAAAGCCATTTCAGAGTCCTTGAGGTGGTTTCAACTCTGACACTAGGTCAATCAACCATACGATAAGAAGATCGAAGTTAACCAGTCAATAACTAAAGTTATTATATTAAATGGAAAAAGAATACAATCGCGAACAGGATTCGAACCTGCGCCTCCCGGATGAATACTCCAGGCGCTCTGACCACTAAGCCATCTCGACCTCTGCTCACCACCGCGAATTCTTCTACCATATTTTAGTCAATAACTGTCCCACTGCTGGGCAAGGGCTTCTCCTCATACAGAGGAGTCTAACCACGATAGCTCACTGAGGTTTAATAACTTCAGACATTACGTGTTTTCTCACGATGTTTTCCTTCACCGTATGTCGTTAGATTGACTAAAAAATTACAATAATTATTATTCGTATCGGTCGAATAATACGTTACCTCACACTAACAGACCTTACGTACACTAATAACGCACGCACACATTAATTTGAATAAACAAACAAAGTAGGTACTCACTATCTTCTAGGTATATGATTATTTGCAGAGATCAATGACTCTAGCCAATGAGGCGAGCCGCCATTATACCGTAGAAAACAATATGATCGCGGCATACTAGTTTTAAACTACGGGTGGGTTTACTTGAAATATAGGTTTTTTTTTTCTATAAATACTTATAGTTTGGTTTGTAAAATGTCTCGATTATCTCATTGGTCTAATGGCTGCAAGCGCACAGGAGGTCCAGGGTAAAATTTTCGGATCAAACAAATTGTCCCAGTTGTCAAATTAAGATCTATGACAGCCGTTACGGGTAGACAGAGGCGTGAAAGTCTGACAACCAGTCATACTACGAGATATCGTGTTACCCAGTAATTGGGTTGTGGAGGTCAGATAGGCAGTCGCTCCATGTATAATACCGGTATTAAGCTGCATCCGGTTTGACTGGAAGCCGACCTCAATGTAATTGGGAAAAGGCTAGGCAGATATATAATATTTGTTATGACAGACATACCTATTCATATATTGCATACTAGTTGGTGCCCGCGACTAAAGGTAGCCTATGTCCTTCTCCAAGATACAATTTATCTCCTTGCCAAATTTCATTACGATCCGTTCAGCCGTTTAGTCGTAAAAAGGTAGCAAATAAACAAACAATCAGGGTAACTTTAGCATTTGGATATATGTCTTAATACCTACATCTACTGTAAATTCGACCTTGTCGAGTTTTGAACTCTCAACACACTGTAGGTATGTATTTACTAACCGAGGAAGTTATTTTAACTTCAACACGTGTAAGCTACACGTGTATAACGCCTAGGTGGGCTACACGTGTATAACGGTTATACATTAAATAACGGTTAAACAAACACATATTAAATAATTAATCATTTTAATTGTCACAATAACTATGTAACATCATGGCGGATTCTCAGATCCGGCAAAAAGTGACAGGATTTTTATTTTAGGAAATCATCATCATCTACCCGCCCTTATCCCAATTTATTTGTGGTCGGCTTAGCACATAATTCTTTCATTCATTTTTTAATTGTTTTTGAAATTGCATGCTGCTAAAGTTTTGGCAATATTTTATGACCGGCCGCCTGCGTGACGTCAACCCTCATTGGTAATTTTCTTTAAAAAAAGATTAGTAAAATTCAGATTTATGCCCAAAGGACGATTGTAGACGTTTCTCATGGTAAAAGGCATAATAAAATTTTAAAAAAATTGAGGTTTGTGACCTAGAAGTCTTATGCCCGGTTTCTGAGGTTGTTTTGTCGGGAGTTTATCTTTCTGTTAGCGCTATTGGTTCGATAACTCTTGAAAAAGCGTTTCCGAGCAACGCATCGTAAGATAAACTCCGGTTAAACGTAGGTTAACTTAACCGACCATTCTGCGCCGTTTATCGGTTCCATAACTTTATTGATGTATAAATTTGTGACAAACAACAAGGACTTTGAGGTTATTACGTTTTATTTTAGTATTAAAATTGATTGAATAGGCTGCGAAAGTTATTTTTTTAGATTATTTGAATAATATATACCAGTATAATGTACTCGAACAGATCATCAGCGTCTGATTTAGAAGTAATGGAGCTATTTCAAATACAACAGTGCCAAGAAGTTTAAATAAAAATATACCATTAAATAAAAACAACTTCGCACTGACTTTTAGGCAAAACAATTGCCACGCGCGAGAGTAATAAATACTAAATAGTTTTGTTGATAATTTGTTATGTTTTGAAGTTACCCAAGAAGTTACCGTTACCTTTATAGGTTTGACCATTCGTTCGGCAATGAAGTCATTCTCAAACAACCACTAATAAATACAAATATCATATTTTATTTACTAAAATAGTGAACAGAGAATTAGTTATCTTTATAAAATATATTTTTATTAACAAAACTATTACTAACATCGAATATAAAGGATAAAAATAATTTTAAAATCGATAGTTGAAAAAGACCCATCTAGTGGCGAAATAAGGAACTGATTATTGGTTCCGTAGTTATTGAACAGCATGTTGGGTGTTCAGAAACACAGCACCAGTTAACCGGCGTTTAACCAATGTATAATTTTATCGAACCAATAGTTAGTAAGAGTTTAACCAGGAACTCCAGAAACCGGGCATTAGAATGAGGCCATAAAATCATTTAAAAAAATATATGTTTGAAAAAAGAACTCGTAACTACTTAGCCACTGCTTGTGATTCTCGGAATCGTACGGTAGTGCCAACCACACAGGCTAGCTCTTGATTTTTTCGAGAAATCTAACTATGCGTGACGCATCGCAATTTTTCTCGTTAACCCTTACAATAAACATGCCTTGGATGTTTACCGTACTGATTTAATTGGGTCTGAAGTACTTAACAAACATACATAATAAGCAATCAAGAAAATACATAAAGAACTACGAAATAAGCCGGTAAGGGTTCAAAAATACTAAGACGCAAAACGTTCATACAATTCTGCATGTTATAGTTCAGTAATTATGTAAAACCGTTAAACGTCGTTCAGCTGTTTTTCATAATAGTACTGTTTTGTAAATCAGCTAGCAGTTATGTAAAACAGCGGATTCTACAATCCATTTGCGACACATACACATGGATATTTACTCGATATTCTAGACTGTCTCTCTACTCTATGGTCTGAATCTGGGTTACACGCGCACCTCTGACGTCACGCTTCTGTGCTAACTAGGTACGGTGACCATAGACCTAGGATAAATGTTACGGACAATTTCTATCATTATTTTTGTATCATAATATGTATGATTGTTTTTTTTTAACGTGGCATGAAGTTTACGAATCTTGAGTGACGGGTTGTGAGTTTTAAGCCTGTCATAAATACATTTTTTTAATATATTTTCTTTCTTAGTCAAATTAGTTACAGTGAAGGTCTTGAATATCCTATCCAAAGTGAGCTATCGTGGTGATCAATGTTAGTTCCTTCTCTGTATGAGAAGAAGCTTTGCCATGCAGTATCTACTAGGCTAGTTATCATCAGGAAGAGAAAGTACCTAAAATCTTACATGCCGCAAACAGAGTGGAGACGGGAGCCCTTTTGAATGAAAGAAAACATAATCAATTAGCTTCATATCAGCTGAAAAATGGTTACAGAGAGATTCCCCTTAAAATTATGAATTTTTAATTAATAATATTCAATTAAATGTGGGAATATGTTAAGCAATTTATAAATATACCTATCCTACTACTCATTATGTATAAGTTGTAACTGACAATTAAGGAAATAAAATTAAATGGTCACGATTATGCGCAAACGTGATGTTTAGGCCCGATGCTCAACACTTTACTACCAACACTACTCACTTTGACAGCTATTTACACATCTCGTAAAATATTACCCATCACGCGCTGTATTACAAATATGTATGTATATTTTTTCGTAAATTCTGTCAATAATCTACCTTAGGCCACCAACTCGCCTGATGGTAAGTGACGGTGTGACCGAGGATGGAGTACGTATATCCAGAATAAATCTATTCTCTCATAAGTAGAGTGGATAGATTTGGGGAGAACGATAGTTGGGGAGTTGATGCAACTGCCCAGACCCGTCTCCCACAACGGTTGCACCGGACTACATCCCGAAACACGATTAAGTCGCTTCACAATATGGCTTCGTCCAGTGGGAAGTAACCAGCTGCGGCCGAAGCCTCCCACCAGAGTTGCCTGTTTTACACCACCAAGGGGCCGCGTGTAGGGATTCCACTTTAAGGGTGCGCTGCTACGGACGCGGGCAAATCAGCCCCAAAACTCACTATGAAAAAAAAAACGCATGTTTCCTATTTCACAGATTTTGCGGCCAATAAACGCAACGCAAGTCACCGCATTGCAGTGCATGCTAGCTCTTAAAGGGAGAGTTAACTAACGAGAGTGGAGAGAGAATTTAAAATGTGGTGTTATATTAAATAAGGAAAAGGGTAGATAGGTTTAAATCAGCTGATTATTACACACAGAAGCGCCTTTTCAATTACTGTTCGATGTCTTTGCGAATCAAAAAGCTTGGTGGCCCTAGTCATCTTATTTGCCAGTATACCGCTTGTTGACCGATACGAAAAATCTCCAAATGCAATTTCAACGTGGGCACAGACTATAGTTAAAAATTAAAGTAGTAAAAGAAGACCTCCAATTACAAGATTTCCCAGTTAAGTAAAAAGTAGATTAAGAAGACAAGGCAAGGCAAGAAAACGCGAAAGACACGTACATTTATGTAGATGTTATTTACTGTCAGTTCTCTTAAAAGGTACATAACGTTTATTATCCCGAATATACTTTGCAAATAATGGCCACCCAACACAAGCCATTTCCGTTTCCAAGAACTTGTACCGAAACCCACAAAATTACATAAAGTAACTAATAATTTAACTGAATTAGATCATCAGTTGACTAATTCGTAATGTTTACATGAACTCAACGGATTCGCGTCGAGGGATGCGTCCGCGCAGTTTTTTGTACGCGATCGAACGGGACGCCTGGTGACGCGGAGTTTGCTTTTATATTTAGCCATTTGGGCCATTGAACTTTGTTTAGCATTTTACATACACTTTTCTAGATATTATTCATTGTGGATTTTATCTTGAATTAATTCTGAGAAATGCGTAGAGTACACAGTCCGAATATCCAGATTCACACGCTCCTTTTTGATAAAAATTTAATTTATTTACGCAGTCTTAAACGGTGCGTTGATTCGGTCGGCTCGTTGCCAAAATTTTCTTCGTTTTAGTAGTATCTATAAGTTACGCTCATTAGTAACGGCTACACCCATTTATCATCTATGATGAGACAAGCTTTTTTTCTTAATGCCACCTTTTGGTCTATGGTATTCATGGGGAAACGAACTTTACGCTTGTTAACTGACCGCTACCTTTGGTTTAGTACCAGTTTCTAATTAACGTGAATAGCACAACTAAAAAACCCCAACAGAAAAAAAACTAGCATTTATAATCCTTTTTGCGCAAATTGCGCAAAATATTAATATTTATTGTATTTAGCAAAACAGTTATAGTAATTCAAGATAAATCTTTGAAAAGCATTAACGCATGCTTAGCGAACTCTAAAGTTATTATATTAAATGGAAAAAGAATACGGTCGCGAACAGGATTCGAACCTGCGCCTCCCAGATGAATACTCCAGGCGCTCTAACTTTAGTAGTTAGCCATCTCGATCTCGGTCACCAGTATAGGGACTGAATTGATTGCAATAACGTCGCCATAAACGTGTTAAAATATGGAAGAAGAAGTCGGGGTGGTGAGCAGAGGTCGAGATGGCTTAGTGGTCAGAGCGCCTGGAGTATTCATCCGGGAGGCGCAGGTTTGAATCCTGTTCGCGACCGTATTCTTTTTCCATTTAATATAATAACTTTAGTTATAGTAATTGTTCTGTTTTTTATCAAAAATGCTTTTGGCCACCAACTCGCCTGATGGTAAGTGACGGTGTGGCCGAGGATGAAGCACGTAGATCCAGAATAAACCTATTCACTCTTTAGTAGAGTGGATAGATTTGGGGAGAACGATAGTTGGGGAGTTGATGCAACTGCCCAGACCCGTCTTCCACAACGGTTGCACCGGACTACATCCCGAAACACGACTCGGTCGCTTCACGGCGGCATGGCTTCGTCCGGTGGGTGGTACCCAGCCATGGCCGAAGCCTCCCACCAGAATTGCGTTGCCATTTTAAGGGTGCACTCCTATGGACGCGGCAACTAAGCCCCCAAAATTTTCTTCTTTCGTTTATAATTTTTCAGACCAGTAAGAATTAAACGGCATTGTCATATCCTCGCGTGTACAGGTAGTAGGACATGCTAGACAGGTCTTTGTTAATTACATTCGAAGATGAAGAAGAAGACGGTGGTTGACGCAGTGGTCATCACGAGACTGGCTACTTCCGTGGGTTGCAGGTTGGATTCCCGCACAGCAGCAAATGTTTGTATAATCTTCAGATTCGTAAATATTTGTATGTTCCGAGCCTGGGTGTGTGTGCATGAGAGACTATTTGTAACGGAACCACGATACATGAAGAAATTCCTAGTGTAGGGCAAGTTTAGTATAAAAACAAACGCGTTTACTGATGCATATTCAAAGGCTAGTGTCCTCGGCCAAACTGTCTCTTACCAACAGGCGAGTTGGTGTCTACACGTAGATAAATTGGTGATAAAAAAAACGGAAGCTGTATGTGTTGTCTCAGATGACTCGATAAAGACAATTGGACATGGTCACCCTATCGCTAGCAGTGGAGCCTGTGGAGTACACGAGTCCTCCTACTTATAATCTACTTTTAAAGTAGGTATATAAAACTAGACTTGATAGGGTATTACGATATTCCTCCTACGTTGTTTGATTTTTTTTCTATTTATTAATATTTTAGACTTCTAGAGGAACTCGTTGTAACATAACTTAGATATCACGCGTCTATTTCCCGTACGGGTAGGCAGAGGTATAAAATATACACACCAGTAGTTGTACACTCACATTTCACTAATTAAGTCCCAAGTAATAGGTCATGGGGTCCGAGTGCCAAACTCCTGTTTAAAGAGATTTCTCGGAGACTGGTCGACACTTCGCGTGACCAGAAGGCTGGCTTTTTTCTAGGTCAATGAATCAGCATTGCCATCCAACGTGGCAACGCTGCCAGTCTTCTGGACACCTTCGCGGAGGATAGCGTTGCTGAGGAATACTTCGACGCATGAGGTGTTCTTTATTTTTCTATTAGAATCGTTTTTAAGTTATTGTACAGGAGTAGGTAGGTATAGTGTAGTTTTTAAATATCTTGATTATTAAGCTCGTATTATATTTTGTTGTAATATTGAATGGTATAAAAAGATTTGTGTAAATAGTAATAAGTGATGATTTAATGTTATAATAAATCACTTTTAATTTAATATGAAGATTTCGCCTTCATGCGACTTGTTTAAAGTTTCCAATAAAAATTTCTAAGGCTCTTCAAACACTAAAGCTCTTGTATAAGTAATGAGTTCTTTTCCTCATAAACATATAAGTCCCCATTTGATACTTTATTGGCGGAGGTAATAGAATACATTGGATTTTATGGTTACAAGCAGGTTCTAAAGAGTGTTGACCGCACAATGACACTCAAATAAAAATTACGTATTTTTAAAGATGGCCAGCATTATTTACGCGACGGCGCTACAAGACTGAAGAACTTGTATGAATGATAAAGTATCACTCTTGTATTCCCCTGTAGGCGGAGATGTACAGAGTTGTACATTAAACCAATGTTGTTACGAGTATTAGTGGTGAGCCTATTGCTAATGGGGCAGGGGATGGTGTGTAAGCCATGTTTTAAACCTACTGGTGGTTTGGTTCGAATTCTGGTACTAGGTTGTTCATCAACCATACGATATTATATTTCATTGTCAGTCTTGCATATTACCTATATTCAGCAAATAAAGGATTTGATTTGATTTGATAAGAAGATGATTGAGAAAATGAGATTTTACACTTAATATTTAAACCAACTCATCTCACAACTATAGTTAAACTAAAAATATACCATAGCATCACGCCTGTATTCCCTCAAGGCCGGCAGAGTAAAGCACTTTACATCAATGTTGTTATTAATTCCCATGAAAGCCATATCAGAGTCCTATGTGGCACTAGGTTGTTCATCAACCATACGATAAGCAAAAAACAGACGATGCTTTTTGAAAGTTATCGGAGATTTCCTTGTTCGGCCATAAGGGATTATTTGCTCGTAGGCGTCCTGACACACGTAGTCTTCGATTAGCTCTAGTACACAATGATTTGCCTCCCAAGGGGTTGATCACGGACCTTAAAAAAATACGGACTTAGCGTTGCGTACGACATGTGAGAAGCATGCCTAGTCATCCAATTTCGCTTGTCATACACGATTTAAACGCATACAAATACCTAAAACTCATCCACTCGGCGCCAGTACGCTGCGTGTGTGTGTGCGTAATCTATGCTTCGCTTATGACAAGGCAAGGTTACATCCGTATTTTTTTCAGATCCGTCGGTTTGATGTACATTGCTTAGTATGTATTAAAATTTTAATAAAAATACAAACAGTACACATACTGTGGCTAGGAGAGAACACAGTAAGTGCAGAAGAAATAAAAATATTTATAGTTCACTGGGTGTTCATGATTTGAGGGGCTAATGGCTAAGCAACAGCCGCACGAATCGTCGAAAGCCGTCGGTCCCGGTTGTCAAATTCAGATCTATGACAGCTGTTGAGGGTAGTTAGAGGCCTGAAAGTCTGACATCCAGTCATACCACGAGATATCGTGTTACCTAGTAACACGGTTGTGGAGGTCGGATAGGCGCTCCATGTAAAATATTGGTGTTAAGCTGTATCCAGTTTGGCTGGAAGCCGACCAAGGGAAAAGGCTAGGCAGACTGAAATACAGATAGAATCTTGCTAACGCTTAACGTATGCGTATTTAACTCTTCACGGGAAACGCACTTAAGTTTTCGAGTCGAAACTGAAATAGAAGAGAAGGTTTTTTTATTAATAAATTCTTAGTAGTACAGATAAATCATTCAAATGCGTCAACGCATGCGTAGGGTAACTCTAAAGTTGTATTTTTTTATGGAAAGAAAGACGACGCCCGTAGTGTGAGCAGGATTCGAACCTGCGCCTCTCGGATTATTACTGCACTTCTTAGTAGTAATCTGTGGTTCGCAATTGTGCTTGGTTAGCGGCATTAAGCTCACCCCCTATTACGTGGGGCTTAATTTACGGCATCATAGACGTGTGGCTGTACTACAGAACACTTCTGCCTAGCCCCTCAGGGTATTTTCGACTCTACTTATTCTAAAATAATGTCAACTGACCCGTTGGTCTACTGGTCCCAAGCGCGACTACTGAGCGTGTGGTCCTGGGTTCGATTCCCATGTCGGGCAGTGTTATTTTGGTTTTTGTGCTAGGAAATTCTGAGTAGCAGCCCGGAGTTTGGAATTGTGCCAGGTAGATGGCAATGGTGAAATGTGGGTGTATAATTTTGTACACCTCTGCCTACCCCTTTGGGGAATTCAGGCGTGATGCTACGTTATATTAATCTTTATTCTATATACATGATATTGCCATCTAACCTAAAAATATTAATGACGGACCTGAGTCTACGTGTAAATTACTTGGAACAACAGACTCGTTCAAAAAACCTCGAAATGAAGAAAGGCCTATTGTTGCCAAGTTTAAAACAAAGACATGCTGACCTATGTTTTTAAGATGGTTCGGTGACTCAAGTAGCACTTAGGGTCCTCTTTACACACTTGAGACACAACCGATGACATTTAAGTGATAGGATTCAATTTTGAACGATAACATTTTGTAGGCTCACCACCTATTACTCATCGGTGAAATGTCATATAGAACAGACCATACTCCTCTGCTATACCTAGCTAGATCAGTTTACATAAATGTTGAGACTTATGTGGAAGAAAAGCGGGACTTGTATAAATAATCGGGAACAGAAAAAAAAAACCTTTTTTTTTATTCTAAATGATAAAACATAAACATAACATAGCATCACGCCTGTATTCCCCGAAGGGGTAGGCAGAGGTGTACACAATTGTACACAATTGTACACCCACATTTCACCAATGCTGTTATTAAGTCCCATGGTGAGCCTATTGCCATCAACCGGGCACATTTCCAAACTCCGGGCTGCTACTGAGAATTTCCTAACAGAAAAACTCAATAACACTTTGCCCGACCCGGGAATCGAACCCGAGACGTCCTGCTCAGCAGTCGCGCTACGGACCACTAAACCAACGAGGCAGTTTCTAA
This sequence comes from Xylocampa areola, assembly GCA_935421205.1. Taxonomy (NCBI): domain Eukaryota; kingdom Metazoa; phylum Arthropoda; class Insecta; order Lepidoptera; family Noctuidae; genus Xylocampa; species Xylocampa areola. The sequence continues at coordinate 17,997,605 of OW285207.1, forward strand.
ACGATGTCTAATCATAATACATTTAGTGTGACATAGATAGATAGAAGGAGACCGTATCGGTGGCGGTTACCACGAACGACAGCATTCCTAATGATGGTTGACGTCAGGCAGGCGGCCGGTCATAAAACATTGCCAAAATTTTAGCAGCACGCAATTTCAAAAACAATTAGAAAGCAGAAGAATAATAAATGCTGCGCTGACACTAAATAAATTGGGATAAGGGGTATGATGAATTCTAATCATAATACAATGAAATCGACAAATTTCACTTTATCTTATGTTCTCGCTCGCTCGCCTCGGTTAGATGAAAAAGCGGGATTTTGGGTGTCCCGCCAGTACCCAGAGCGGGACGCCGCGCCGTCACAATTGACTCGAAAAGCGGGGCATCTCGGAACACTAGCTACAGCAGTCACGGATAAAAGCGTGATGCTCTGTTATGATAAAATATTGATTCATTTATTTACTCATTCTTGTGTACAGAAGATACAAAAGATGGACTATAAAGAAAGAGAAAAATATAATGAAGAGAGTAATAAAGTACAAAGGCGCTGCAAATTTTAGAGCAACTCTTCCAGAAAACCTGCGGGAGAAATATAAAATAAAGAGATGTATAGTGTGTAAGATATTTAACCCTTTCCCTGTCCCATGGTGGTGACACACGATTATTTTTTAACTATTATCTCCTTCTTGGACAAGAAACCTGATATGAAAGATAAATATAAAAGAGGTTCTTAAAAAATCTGGTTTCAGTCTTTTATATTAGAAATATCTTTACTTTTATGACTTTGACTGCCTCGTTGGCCTAGTGGTCGCAAGTGCGGCTGCTGAGCGTGAGGTCTTTGGTTTGATTCCCAGGTCGGGCAAAGTGTTATTGAGTTTTTCTTGTTAGGAAATTCTCAGTAGCAGCCCGGAGTCAGGAAGATGGTGGTGTGACACCCACGTGCTTCGGAGAGCACGTAGAAGCCGTCGGTCCTACGCCTAATCTCTCTTCGCTCGTGTTGGATTGCGTCCCATCGGAATATGAGAGTGAAGGAAGAGGGAGTGCACCTGTATTTGCGCATACACTTGTGCACTATAATATCTCCTGCGTACTTGGGTAATCTCCGTGGAGATAGGCCGCCGTGACCGAAATACGGTCGGGAGGAGTATTAGTATTATTATCGTTACTTTTATATACCTAGTTATCATATTTTTTTAATAATGGACCAACTTTGAAAGGCACGAAAATAAATCAGCTGCTCCATAGAAATGTTCATGACTAATCGACCAAAATATATGGAAGTCTTTTTTTTTCTCGCTTTGAAAGTGGACCCTTAGTAAAAGTCAAGTAAAAGTTGTTCGTTTATATGGAAACATTAACCTCCTAAAGTATAACTACGGACTTCTGATACATGTTGTATTTTACCATAATGCCCGCCAAATATCGAGAGTTGCTAGTGTCAACATTCTGCTTGACATTCAGATACAGAAATAAATGTCTACCCTTTGTGCAGGCGGACGAGTAGGATGGTAACAGCCGATTGTATAGCACAGGCAAGTTGTAGAAGTTCAGCCCATTGCAGTCTTCGGTAAAACAGATGCAACATAAAATTACACAAACCACGTAACCAGCCCATACTAATAATATTATACTCCCGACCGAATTTTCAGTCACAGTGGTCTATCTCCACGGAGATTAGCCAAGTACGCATGAGATATTATAATGCACAAGTGTTTTTGCAAACACAGGTGCACTCCCTCTTCCTTCACTCTCATAGTCCGACCGGAGAGAGATCAGGCGCAGAACCAACAGCTTTACGTGCTCTCCGAAGCATGGGAGTGTCCCACCGCCAACTTCCTAACTCCGGGCTGCTACTGAGAATGACCTAACAGAAAAACCTAATAACACTTTACTTGACCCGGAAATCGAACCCAAGACCTCACAATCAGCAGTCGCGCTTGCGGCCACAAGAGCAATGAGCGAGCTGCAGGGCAAGGCCCTCTTATCACACAAAAAAGGTATGAGCATTCTTTCTCTTGTCGTTTAGCTGATGAACAACCCAATGTTTAAACCACTCGTAGGGCTCTAACATGACTTTGCACACACAGTCAAAAGTCAAGTCAGTCAAGTCAAACATCACTCAGTTGAACTGATTTCCTCAGAATGTTTTCCTTTACCAGTATAAGCATAATATCAATCTGCCTAGCGTTTTCCAAACAATGTTGGGGTCGGCTTCCAGTCTAACCGGATGCAGCTTAATATCTGTATTTTACATGGAGCGACTGCATACCTGACCGCCTCTACCCTGTTATTGGGTAACACAATATTTCGAGGCTTTTGACTACCTGTGGCGGGTGTCATAGATCTTCATTTGACAGCTGAGACCGACGGTTTAACACACTCTCCGAGGCACGGAGGGGTGTCGGTATGAAATGATGGTTATCCATCCACAGGGAGGCCGCGGCAAGCGCAACTCGGCCTCGATCGATCGATCTATACCGCTGCCACGAGCCTCCTGTTTTCCGTTTTAAGCCAGTGATACTTAATTTATGCATATGACTACACAAACTCAGTGAAAAGATAGCGTGACTTGGTTTCGAACTTGTGACTTTCGACTTGCCATCCAACGGTCATACCACTAGCATCTATCAATCAATGCTTCTGGCATACACGGTGGTTTGACCATTTCAGATAATTATTGAATAAATTTTTATTACTATCGTGTGACTGCCTATAATATGGCGCGCGGAACAAGACGACTTCTGTGAGAAGTGGTGACAAACAGCCACTCATCGCTTGTACTGTTGTTGAGGATTAGGAGAATAGAGCTCTATAATGCCTGGTCGAGGTTCTAAATATATATTTTATATCGGCAATAATAACTTAAATTATCCTTCTGTCCTTACCCTATTTCTTGCACTTTGATCTGAACGATATGTAATTATAGATTAATTATTTAGTCTTATTAACGTAATTTTCAGTTTTAACCAACTAAACAATGATTATTACACAAGCCCAAGTTTGACTTGAAGTTGATGTTTTATGTTACCCACTGAGGATTTTCCCTTCTTTGTCTTGTAACAGCAACATCACATTTTAACCAATTTTTTATTGGACCACCTAAAAGGCAATGATTTGCTTTTTAGGTGGATTTAGGTGACAAAAAAAATTGTAATATCACCTAAACTTAAAAAAGTTGAATTGAGATTTACACTTTTATTAGAAGCATTTTAAAATCAATTTGAAAAATATATATATTATCTAATATATATATTTTTCAAATTGATTTTAAAATGTTTTTTATTTGTTATAGTCTGTGTCGCGCTATTAAACATATCTATGTTTAATAGCGTGACACAGACTATAACGAATAAAAAATAATTGCTGTGTGCGTTGCAGTATCCATAAAATGGGAGCCTATTTATTTTTATTCCTTTAATATTAGAATAAATCGTCTTCGTAAAATAAATTACACTAACCAAAGGAGAGAAATTTAATTAACAGATCCAGTAAAAAGGGAATATTCGATTACAAAAGCATTTTTTTTTACTCTACTATTAATATGTTATGTACGATATCAAAATTAAGTTGTACAAAACAAATCTTAGCGTAAAGTCAGAATCGCAAAAAAGGAAATGAAAAGAAAAAGTATTTAATTAACCTGTCATCCCCATATTACCAGCGCAATCATCTGCAACTCTTTAATGAGTTGTCCTTCTGTCTTTTCCTTTTATGTATGCAGCATCGTTTGACCTGTACGCTGCGTACATATAGGCCGGCTCTAAATATAGAAGTGAAGTGGCGAAGACCGCAGACCGGCCGCTCCTATCGCGGATTTTACTTTTTTTGTATGCATTTGTGTAAAAATGCATGCCTGTATATTTTTTGTTACTTTATGTGGAGCAAGAGGTAGGTTAACATAATATAATAGAAAATTGACAAAGTTTAGAAAAATAGCTTAAATTATAAATTATAAAATAATACATTTTTCGGGATTGCCCAGGCAAACTAGTCCGGCAACCCCGAAAAAAGCACGTGAGTGCAATAATCGATATTTATTTACGGAAAATAATCATTTTATAATTTCTTATTTATGCCATTACTAAAATAAATATACCAATTTCTACCATCTTCTACCCTTTGGCGAATATGTCTCACGGAAGTACATATTATGCAAAAACTGTAAATATATCTTTTTTATACAAATTAACAAATCAGTTTTTATAATTCGGGAATTTAATAATTTCCTATCTCTGAGAAAAAATGCCGAAACAAACGCAGAGGTCAAGGTCTCTTTTAAAGTCTAGAAGGACATTATTGTGTGTCACCAAGATTGTCTGTTATGGCCTTATGATGAAAGAGCTATAGCAGCTTTGAGGTGACCTGTCCTATTTAACGGCTAGTATAAAATTCATAGTTTAAGCGCTCTCCAAAAAGACTCAACGGGCTCATGTATTTTCCTGGGATTAGACAGAGATGTATATTCGTATATAATTATATTTTTATGCCATGTAATGCCATAAAATTAATTAAAAATTTTCAAGGACATATTGAAAAAATAATAGACAAGAACGGAGCTTGAACCCGCGACCCTTGACATTCCGTGTCATCACTCTCAGAGATCTATATTCTTGTTAGGACACTTCTGTCCACCGTATGATAACCCTAGCCATTTATGAGGCACTAATAGAAACTATTTAGAATTTATTAACTGAAAGCCCCACTAATAGTACCTGGGAAAAATACGGCTGCATTTCTAATGAGGATCTCACGCTCAGCAGCCGTATTTTCTTCCACTACACCTAACTAATTAGTTTCAAAATGCCTTTGACATCTGCCTAAAAAACAAAATTAATATTTGAGTACCTATCTGACTAAAGAAACTCAATAAATTCAGAAGAGTGCTTTCCGTAATTAAAGGCTCATTTAGAGCGGGTTATTTAATCGACAGATAACTTTAATCTGAAGTTTTTTGATATGTTAAGATGTTTTGTAAATTTGAACGTCAAAATTCCTTTTACTAAGGATATCAAGAGATTGGGAAACCTGCTTTTGGACATATTAATTAAATAAATATCTACTGACAAATCTTTTAAAGGCATAATTGTAAGAATCGTAGCAGGTGGTTTTAGTTTCTGCATACCCCCATGGGAAAGGTGTGAGTGTGAGTTTAAGTCATGGGTAGCACACACATTTTCAATGAGGAATGTGCGAGGCACTGTGGTAGCACAATTTAGTCGAGGCTGCCGCGAGTACGGTGCTAAACTGAGTGTGGAGGCACGTGAGTGCCTGTGATGTGCGCCAAACCCGCTGGCGCACATTTATACAATACCCGCACAATTAACTCATTGGCACGATCTAGTGAAGTGTCAGCTCAATGTTCTATAGCTTCTCATTCACTCCATTTTCACTCGCAACTCACTCACTCGATTTATGAAGTGCCGTGTTGGACTGTGCTGAGGTAGCACATTTAAATATATTCTGCGAGTGACTAAATACAACCACGCTAGCCCACGTGCTGAGTACCCAAATCTAGTGAGTTTATGTATGTATCATCACGCCTGTATTCCCACAAGGCCGGCAGAGGTGCACACAGTTTCACACCCACAATTCACCAATATTGTTATTAAGTCCCATGTAGGTAATAGGTGATGAGTCTCTTGCTATCTATCGGGTACAATTCCAAACTCCGGCCTGCAACGGAGAATTTCCTAACAGAAAAACCCAATAACACTGCCCGTCCCGGGAATCAAACGCCTTACGCTCAAGCGGGTAGTCAGTTTCAACTTTAAAGATATTTTATTCTCAATAATAACAAAAAGTCACTTACTTGAGAACAATTATGCTATATTGTCAATTTAACATGTTCGTCAGTAAGGCTTTTTTTATTTATCCATTTGAGCATTACTTTTTTCCACACATGTAAGAAACAATACCAATTTAGAATATTAGTTTTATTAGAGGTTGCTAATTGGGTTTTGAATGCATTAAAATAATGAGTTTACACGTTTTATGCACGAGGGTATTTTGTTATAACGTTGTGCTCCTTCAAATGTTAATGTTTTTTGCCTTAATTGGTTCTAATTTTTGGTAAAACTAAGAAAGTAACATGGCTGGAACTACACTGTGTAGTATGTTTGCAGTCAATAACATAAACATAAATAAAGCTGTATGTTATTACTGTGTTAGTCATACGTTTCTTAGTATTTGTTGTAGAGGCGCATGAAGTGTAAGGTCGACGAACCACGTACATCGGAGGCATTTTCCTTATTTACTTGTGCGTAGCGTAGTCTATGAAATTTTATATTGTACTGGACAAATTTTAAATTTACTATATATTAATTATACATTGCTAATTAATAATTACTGTAGCATGAACCTCCTTTTAGGAAGCTGCTTCAATAGTAATTAATAGGTAGGTACATTTAGTTTTGTATCTCTTCCCCAAATATAAATAAATATTTAAAAACGTAAAGTAAAAAGTTTTTTTTAAGGAATATTTTCTAAAGTTATAATATTAAATGGAAAAAGAATACAGTCGCGAGCAGGATTCGAACCTGCGCCTTCCGGATAAATACTCTGCCCACTAAGCCATCTCGACCTCTGCTCACTATCGTGAATTCTTCTTCCACATTTCTGTTTTTAGTAGGTATCGACTGCCGCGTTGGTCTAGTGGCCCCAAGTGCGACTGCTGAGTATGAGGGTTTGATTCCCGGGTCAGGGGAAAAGTATTATGATTTTCTTTTGTTTAAATAGGAAATTCTCAGTACCAGCCCGGAGTTTGGAATTATTCGAATTATGCCAGTTGATAGCAATAAGCTTACCAAAGGGAAATTAAATTAAAAAATAAAATTAACGTTGTGTAGACCTCTGCCTACTCACTCGGAGATTACACGGGTGATGAGATTTATTTTAAGGAAATTAACAACGTTACCACTTCGCCCTGAATCCGTGAATAGCAAATAACAAAATACGGGTATCATCCCAGATATCTGAATAATACATACATACATAGCATCACGCCTGTATTCCCCGAAGGTAAGGAAATGGTACACCTACATTTCACAAATGATGTTATTAAGTCCCATGAAATTAGCGGTATGCGTATTGCCATCTACCGGGCACAATTCCAAACTCCGGGCTGCTACTGAGAATTTCCTAATAGAAAATCCCAATAACACTTTACCCGACCTGGGAATCAAACCCAAGACACGGTAAAATAGGTAACGCGTCAGGCACTTTGTTACCTATTTTAATTTTTCAACTGCCTCGTTGGTCTAGTGGTCCTATGCGCGACTGCTGAACACGAGATCTTGGGTTCGATTCGCAGGTAGATGCGATTACCTTAACAAATACAGAGTTCGCTACGCATGCGTTAGTACGTATTACATTTATCTGTATAGGTAGGTTCCGCTACTTATTACGTACCAAAATGACAAGATCAATCATTTTTTTAACGTCACTCAAGAATTTAATCTCGCGTTGGGCTGAGTCACGCTCTCACAAAAAATGCCTGACGTCCAGCCCAGTTCGGGTAGGTACTTACTACTTAGACGTGACGTAAAAAATCTAGCCTTGATTTAAGTCACAGACCATTTTGTACGGGTGCTTTGTGATAGCTAAAAACTATTTCTAATTGTCTCATTGTGGTCTAGTAGGCGAAAATTTATGTTTCTTTGAATAATAAGTAATTGGCTGTTAAGCGTGTGTTCCTGGATCTTATTGAAAGGTTGGGTAAAGCTGGCTTATTGGTGTAAAACAGCTAACGCGATTTGCGCACGCGTCTTTGCATGAGAAGAAAAATATTCTATATATCTATATTCTTTATCCTATTACATATTTATAATCTTACAAAAGTCAATGACCCCTAGTCTTTCTAGCTACCTTATATGACAGCTGGCACTGTGATTCGCACATGTACCTAAATGATTCCCACCAATTGAAATAAATGGGTCAAAATAATTTGAGGTTACGAAGCACTAACAACGGTTATTGTCACAATATTTTGAACTGTATAAAAATACATTTATGATAGATCGTTAAGCTGCGCTTGCTTCAGCCGGTCTGTGGATGGGTGACCATAATTCATATCGAGACGTCTCCGTGCCTGAGAGAGCAGTAACCGTCGATCCTGGTTATCAGGTCCTATGACAGCTGTTACGGGCTTACGGGGTCAAATTAAGATCTATGATAGCCGTTACGGGTAGTCAAAGGGATGAAAGTCTGACAGCGAGTCATACCACGAGATATCGTGTTATCCAGTATTTGGGTTGTGGAGGTCGGAGAAGCAGATGTAAAATACTGGTATTAAACTGCATTCGGTTCGACCGGAAGCCGACCCCAACGTGATTAGGAAAAGACAAGTAAAAAATAAAATGATATGCGAGCCCAAACTGCAAAAACTGGTTGTGGTGGCTGAATGGCTGCGGGCCGGCCTCTTGAACCACGGGTTGTGAGTCCAAATCTGGCATGTACTGATGTGACTTTTTCAATGTCATATGTACTTTCTTAGTTAATCTAAGACATCACAGGCATCCGGTGAAGGAAAACATTGTAAGGAAACCTGGACTTGATGGTCTGAAATCGCGAACCCGCAGTGAGCTAGAGTGGTGATCAATGCTTGTGCCTTCTCTGTATGAGAAGAGGTTTTTATCCTGCATTTATGGGGTTATATTTATTGATGTATAACTTTCGTGAGAGACATTCATATTAACATAACATAGCATGGCTGTATTCCACGAAGGGGAAGGCAGAGCTGTTGTACACCCACATTTCAGCAATGCTGTTATTAAGTCCCATGTCCGTGAGCCTATTGTCCTAACCTCCTAATTGAGATAATTCATATTTATATTTATCCGGGAGGCGCAGGTTCGAATCCTGTTCGCGACCGTATTCTTTTTCCATTTAATATAATAACTTTAGAGTTCGCTAAGCTAAGCTTCGTTAATGATTTTCAAAGATTTATCTTGTACTGATAATTCCCTAACAGAAAAACTGAATACCACTTTGCCCGACCCGGGAATCGAACCCGCGACCTCCTGCTCAGCAGTCGCGCTTGGGTTCACTAGATCAACGAGGCAATCCAGACTTTCATATTAATTATTGTTCAACGATTATTGCTCTACAGTCTGCGACGATGTGTTAGGTTATGTTTATGTTATAAGCCCAAACTGTGGTCGGTAAACGATTGTTGAAGTTAAGCGACGCTTGACGCTGTCTGTCTACAGCTTTTGGACCACTAAGAGCATTTTAATCTGAGGCTTCCCATGCTTTTGTCTCAGCTGTTGTCAGGCATAAGCGCAGCATGATCAATTCAATATCCATTAGAAAGAAAGAAAGACCGTTTGTTCGTTTTGTACCGTGGGAGAGCCATGCTTCGGCACGAATGGGCCGGCTCGACCTGAGTGATACCACGGCCTCACAGAAAACCAGCGTGAAACAACGCTTGCGTTGTGTTTCGCCGAGTGAGTGAGGGCACCGGAGGCCCAAACCCTTTGAAAGGCCAGAAATGCACTTGCGACTCCTCTGGGGTTGCGGGTGTCTATGGGCGGCGGTAATCGCTTACCATCAGGCGATCCGCCTGCTCGGTTAACCCATAACCCATAAAAACGACGTGGTTTAGTTTAGCAATGTTCTCGTGTCTTTCTTGCACTTGAATTTTGAAAGTTGTGTGGGCGTTAATTCTAATTTAGCAAACTAAACTAAATTTAGAACATTCCTGTCTTTTACTGGCAGTTACTATATGAGCAAGATGGGACGAATCAAGAGACGTCAAATTCGAATTTAAGCACGTCAAATTAAAGTCTCCGAACGTTTTACTAGGAATAGTTTTCAGGTAGCCACTAAAATGTGAAACGTCAAACGAAAATTGTTAGTAAATTTTAGGTTGACATGATTAAATTAGAATTTCACGTCATCCCGTCCCGCTCTTATATTAACGGTTAGTTAAGGACAGCAGTGCTTTAAATTTTGCTTATATAGTTTGCTACATTAGAATTAACGTGACAGGAATAATGCTAAGACAATGCACATGCTAAGAACCTAATATTTGTATGACTTGGCGTAAAACTAGGTTGTCTCGCATGCGTAGCGTAGTAACTCTAAAGTTATAAACTTTTGTATTCGAAGTAGTGCGAGCAAAGGTCGAGACGGTTTAGTGGCTATAGCGCCTGGAGTATTTATCCGGGAGGCGCAGTTTGGAATCCTGCTCACGACCATATTTATCTTTCAACAAAAATTTATAACTAGGGTGTCTTTTAAACACACCCAAAAATTATCACTTTACATAACAATAATAAAACACAAGTTTAACTTTTGAATATATTGCAAGTTTATTTATTTTTATCGTTATTTAAAGCATTAGAACATGGTATCTAGTAAATTAAGACGTGATCAACATATTATACAGAAACCAAGTTGCTGAATTCCTTTGGATATTATTGTTTTGGCTTGTTTCTTCCGTCTTTAACATTATGATTCTATGTTTTATGAGGATTAATTTATTTGTCCCTCTGCTGAGTGCAATAATACTTATAGCACTACAAAAAGGAAAATTTCAATGTGTATCGTGATGCTGATTATATCGAAATTTGATGATGTCTACAAAATTCGTTCCGTCGGCAAACCTTGGTTATTGTACTCATGCAATCTTAGAGTGGAGAGGAGGAAAATGCCTTTATACTACTTTTCCCCGTCTTCTGTAATGATTGCAGAATGAATGCCGCATCTTTTTGGTATATAATTTTTTTATTTGGAAAATGCTTCATCGATGTTGTCGGACTCTTACCGGCTAAAAACCACACGATCCTCCACTTACCTTTACTGGGGCCCCGAGATAGTAGCTGGTTATGGTTCGTCGAAATCCCAACCTTTTTGAAAAAATGCCAATGATAAGAAATGTTCCAATTCGAAGTTAGTACAAAAATTCTTAGAGTTTAAGGTAAAACTGCATTTGTAAAAAAAAGTGTCCTGGTTATGGCTCCACGCATTTATAATAAAACTCCAGACGCCATAAAAGAATTAAATTTTACACAATAAATGTTATTATACTTTTGACGAATACTTAAATGACGAAATAATTTAGAATTACAATTATTAATATCGACATTCAATAATTTTGACATTTAAATTATTTTAACATACATCTATATCATTTTAATAATTCTTAATTTAGTTCTGACATAGTTAGAACATGAAATAATATGTACCTAATTGTTAAATTTATTCTCTAATTTAACACCATAATTAGGCATGATTTTCATTTTTTTTTATTAAATTTTAAATAAGTTATCAATAACTAAATTTGCACACCATATTTGTACGCCTCGTGGCATAACATAGCGCTCTGTTTATCAAATATAAGATCTGTATTTCTTTACATATGTTAACAAAGAAATTGAATTTGAATTTGCAAGTATCGAGGGACCCCAATATTTGTGCAGGCCGGCCATAGATGGCCTGCACAGCGCGTGCCGAAGTCGTGCACGCAGCCGTCCCGGGCTTGTCACTGGTCGAGTGGCGAACTGCCCAAGTCCGTCACACGCAGCTTCTCGCTCATCGTGGCCGGAGATCGTTAAGCGCCCTTCGGCGTCTGGCGTGTCTTCGGTGACAGGGGTGTGATGGCCTCTCTCTCTCTCTTTGCGCCGCCTCCTTCACGAGCATAACCTCCTCGCAATCCACTCGAGTTCCCTCATCATCGAGACTAATATCGACATTTAGTAGCACGTTTCTTACACGTGTATGTTCGTTTGTGCCGAATTTTGACACATTTTTTATAGCCCAATAAAAATACTTCAGGAACTATAAAATTTATCGTGACGCCGCTGTCTGAAATACGTCCGGAATCTATGTTTGTAAAACTTACAATAGCGTAACACATTATAACATAGCATCACGCCTGTATTCCCTGAGGGGGTAGGCGGAGGTGTAGGTACTCAGTTGTACACTCACACTTCACCAATGCTGATATTTAGTCCCATGTGGGTGTAATTAGTGGTGAGCCTATTGCCATCAACCGGGTACAATGAAACTCCGGGCTGCTACTGAATTTCGTAATAAAAAACCTAATAGTACTTTTCTCGACCCGGGAATCGGAACCAGGACCTCACGCTCGGCAATCGCCCTTGCGACCACTAGACCATTGAGGCAGTTGCTGTAATATTATGTAAATTGATTTAGTTATTATTCAAATATTTACTTTAGCTGGATCGACAAAAGGCAAACAATGATCCACGATGGTCACTTCCTTCAGTCATGAGGATTTGATGAAGAAGAAGAATGATGAACCTCCTGAATGGCTAGTTGTTTACTACAGCAAGCGGCTTTTGAAAACCAAATACACATGTGATTTAAAAATATATTAGACCTCATCAGTATGAACCAAATACACATACATAAAACAGTGTCTTGCTTGACTAAAGTCAGTTTAATTCACATTCGTTTTTTTTGGATTTGTTTTGTATAGCTTCTTTTAAATGTGAGAACTCAGTAAACTTGCCAAGTTCGTTGTGTTTATTACAATATAGCTAAATATTTTTAATATTAATTACTTTGTTTCGAAGATTACACTGTTCTCGCATTCCTCTTTCTAAATGGTATATATAAACACATCAACACGGTCTAGGGATATTTTTAAAAAAGAGAATTACTATCAATATGTTAATTATTTATATGACATGTATATATTTAAAAGATACGTTATTTAATATTCTACCATTTTCTAGTAATGGTTAAGGTACTTCGATTAAAATTTCAGGATTTTATGGAAAAAAAATGAAGCATAGACGGAAACCGTATATGAATTAACTTTTAATTTATGAGTAAAAACTGAAAAAAATTGAAAAATCATTTAATTTGTGTTTATAAACTTGAAGTTAGTAGTCTGAGAAAGCGCCCATGATGTTCATAACACATCGGCAACGATTCGGCATGCTCAGAACAAGGTTGTCAATGTCTTGCTGCGGAATATTGTCCCATGTCCTTCTGAGGTGCGCAAAAAGTTGATCTTCTGTAGCCAGATTTTCAGGAACTTCCTTCAGAGCTCTTCTTTGCAGCATATCCCACGCATGCTCAATGGGATTTAGATCTGGCGATTGAGCAGGCCAGTCTAAGGCCCTAACATTGTGTGTATGTAACCAAGCTGCTACCGTTCTCGCCGTGTGTGCCCGGGCATTGTCGTGCATGAGCAGGAAATCTTGCCCCATTTGTGTTCTGTGGGGCAAGATTACGGGCCCCAGCACCTGTTGGACGTAGCGTTCTGCCGTCATATTGCCCCGCACCCAAACGAGATCCGTCCGTCCTCCAAGACGAATTCCTGCCCAAACCATAATTGTTCCTCGTTGGTATGGGTGAACTTCCTGAGGGTTCTGAAGACGGCTCCATCGTCCAGGAACTCGCCAAACACGCGTCTTTCGTGAATCTGGATTGAAGCCGAACCTGGATTCATCCGTGAACAGCACATTGGACCATTGTTCACGGCCCCAGTCCACGTGGTTCCGAACCCATTCTAATCGTCGTCCACGATTGCCTCTCCGTAAGGGTGGGACCCGGAGTGGTCTACGAGAGCGTAGATTGCTTTCATGCAGTCGCCTTCTTACAGTTTGGTCACTCACAAGCACTTGGTGTTCCACTCGCAGCCTTTGGACCAATTGAGTCGCCGTTGCATTTGGTTGAGCTCGCGCAGTAATTTGCAAAAATCGGTCTTGTCTGGGGGTAGTGATGCGACTTGGCCCCCGGTGCCTCTCCGCTACTTCACCTGTGGCACGATAGCGTGTCCACAATCTTGAAATTACATTTTGGTGGGTCCCTATGGCCTCAGCAACATTACGCTGAACAGACCCAGCTTCCAGCATTCCCACAGCTCGTAACATCTCCGCCCTCGTGAAATGTTGGCATTGCATGGCTACAATACCTCAATATTAACTTTATCTTTCGTTTAAAAATGAAAAAAAACTGTAACTAAATGTAATTCGTATTGTTTTAAAAATTTCGCACAAATGAAAATTCCCTCTCCTACACATCAAGACATTTTTATGCCACCGAAACAAAAGAATTTTCAAAAATTTGAATTTGGAATTAGTCTGAGATAAATTACAAACAAATCGGTGTATAAAAGATTCTAATGCGGCCAGTACTTTTCGAGTTATTTAATTGAGTATGAAATATCCCTAGACCGTGTTGATGTGTGTATACAAATACTGTAAAACATATGAAGTTTAAAAGAGTAACCATGGAGTTTCTTGCCGGTTCTTCTCCATAGGAATCGACTATTTTCGAACCGTGCAACTAAATTCTGACGTTTCAAGTGCCCTTTAAATTGGTATAAGTGAAATAAAACTTTTGACTTTGATTCAAGATATGTCTTTGAAAAAGCATTAACGCATGCTTAGCGAACTCTAAAGTTACAATATTAACCGACCTCAGAGGTCGAGATGGCTTAGTGGTCAGAGCGCCTGGAGTATCTATCCGGAAGGCGCAGGTTCGAACCCTGTTCGCGACCGTATTCTTTTTCCATTTAAAATTGTAACTTTTTTGACTTTGATTTTATGATTTATATGTTACTCACACAAGTATGTACAACTTGTTATAAAATCAATTTGTTCACGTGTTCTAAATAGTTTCGCTTTTATTAAATGTTCATCGCACGCGAAACATCGAAAGCTGAATTGGTGTCACCGAGATTTTAGCTTACAGATTACGATGGTTCGGCATACACTGACAAGTTGCTATTTCATTGTAAGTTTAACTTATTTTTTTATGGGGTACTTGATATTTTACTGACCGTTTGCGGTGATGTTATTTAGGTGGGAACCCTTCAAAACGACGCCTGTCCTTTGGTGATAAGATCAATAGTGAGTGTGGAAATCTTATACCATTACTAAAGCCGGCCCACTGGTTACCATCAGCACTTCAAGGGGGTCAGAGGGGCCCTCTTAAGCTGTTGCGTCAGTCATTAGCAGACACAATAGATTTTTATTGTTACAACGTACAGATCTGTACGTTACTGAGCCGAAAGGTTAAGAGGCAATCTCCAGAATCCCCGCTATGCAACGCCAATTAGTCAACACCATATTCAGTCACACAACAAATACACACGCGCACGCACTGACACACACACACACACACACACACACAACATAACTAAACATAAATCTTAAACATCTAGAACAAACAACACCAATCTTGTTATGTTTTCCGTCTTATATTATAATTATTTCTGTTTTTATTGATATGATTAATTCCAAGACATGAATTTCATTAAATTCCATGAATATTCAAAATTGTATCACAAATCTGCCCCCTAAGATAACTCCTAGTTTAGGGAAGTATTCAAAAACTGAAGTATTGAATAAATTTTATCTTATCTTATATAATTAGAGCACATTTCTGGGTCGCCTCTGAACCTCGCTGTGCACGGCGTCATATGCAGAATAAGCCACCGTCTTCTCTAGGGTGGTCTTGATGGGCGCACACCTGCAGAAGTGCCGACTGCTCTTCATCTTTTGCCACCAGAGCAACACACGATATACATAAACGTACAGTTGTCGTTTTTTAAGTATGCATGTCGGATTTTAGGCTTTTAAAAGGACGTACAGGTACAGTGAAATAGAAAAGCGTTACTGTGCTATAATATTTTTTTAGGAATTTAACTACACCGCGAAATACTTATGGCACTGACTGTTCTTGGCCCCTAAGTGAGCGAGATATATGATGTATAATACTCCTCCCGACCGTATTTCAGTCACGGTGGCCTATCTCCACGGAGATAAGCCAAGTACGCAGGAGATATTATTGTGCACAAGTGTATGCGCAAACACGGGTGCACTCCTTCTTCCTTCACTCTCATATTCCGATGGGACGGCAATCCGACACGACCGGAGAGAGATCAGGCGCAGGACCGACGGCTCTACGTGCTCTCCGAAGCACCGGGGTGTCACACCACCAACTGACTCCGGGCTGCTACTGAGAACTTTCCTAACAGAAAAACCCAATAACAATTTACCCGACCTAGGAATCAAACCCAGGACCTCACGCTCAGCAGCCGCGCTTGCCACCGCTAGACCAACGAGGCAGTCAGAGATAGATGTATTAACAGAATGTAAAGGAGTGAGGGCGCCACCGTGCTGTTACAGCGTTTAACAGATCGCGCATGCGCTCTGCCAATTTTATCGTAAAATATTACTGCGCAGCCTACTTGTGTACAAAGTCAGACATGCACAGTTTTGATGTGTGGCAAATCCTTCATGGACGCTGTGCCGGCCGCCTACCGACTAAAAACCACACGATCCTTCACAAAACTATAACGGAGTCCCGGGATCGTAACTGCATCACCGCCGTCACCGCCGGCAACCCGTCAGGTTACAGTCCGTCAAGGTATCAACAGACTCTGAAATTTGTGCAGGCTGGCCACTTTTGGCCTGCAAAAATAATTCAGAGTGGCGCACGTGTAGAAACGCGACGTCTTGGGCCTGTCGCTGGTCAGGCGGCGAACTACCCAAGTCCATCACCCGCAGGGCCCAGCTCACGGTGATCGTATGGCTTAGTTGGCAGAGCGCCTTGAGTATTCATCTCGGTGACGCTGGTTTAAATCCTACTCACGACAGATTTTTCTTCCCACTACAATTTGTAACCTGCGATTGGAAGCTCTATTTACCTACAGCTAAAATTGCTTTCAGAGTTTTCTCAAAGAACTAGGTATACTTTGTGTTTTTAAATGTCAGAAATCGTCAACAGAATGATGGTTAGCCTAAAATTATTTAATACACATCAGTTTTCAATGAGAATATTCTTAGACAAAGGGAGTCCAACATAAAAGATGTCTAAGAAACTCTGGTTCTACCCAGTCACAGGCGTTAATTTTATAGATTCAATAATTCCATAACATCGTTTCGTTATACTTGTAAACTTCAATAAAATATAAATGTATTAGATAATTTTAAGCACCTCCGCTCATGATAAAACAATCATAGTACGCTTTTGTTTTTGTTGAAACAAATTACATATTCTTTGTAAACCTGTCTGTCAGAGATTCTGCCGTTAACCCTTTCCCTGTTCAGTGACGCTTGTGACTCACGGCAATTGTTTATTGTGTCTGCTTTTCGGATAAGAAAACTGGTATTGCATCTTGACTGGAGTCTACGTGGTGGCAAAATTTTGTGGAATGCCTCTGGATGCTTGTGAGCTAGAGAAAGCGGCTAAAGTGAAATAAAGAGTAATAAATTGCCAATTCGTTTTAAAAAGTGCAATCAATTCTACTCTCGATTGTGAAGGAACTAATTACAGGTTTTGTATTACTATAGCATCACGCCTGTATTCCCCGAAGGGATAGGCAGAGATGTACACATTCGTACACCCACATTTCACCAATTCTGTTATTAAGTCCCATGTAATAGGTGGTGAGCCTATTGTTATCTACCGGACACAATTCCAAACTCTGGGCTGGCACGAGAATTTTCTACCAGAAAAACTCAATAACATTTTGCCCGACCCGGGAATCCAACCCGAGACCTCATGCTCAGCAGTCTCGCTTGGGACCATTAGACCAACGAGACAGTTGATTGTATTACTAAAGTACACGTAAACAATACTGACTGCCATAATTGAGGTGATGGAGTCCGGGGGCCTGAATCTACTAATTTACCAATGCATCAATTGAGTAGAGATAGTGTGTCGATGGAATGCTTTTAGGCATTTGGTATTCTGCTAGCTAAGTAAGAGCAGTGGTCTTCCAATGACTTTCCACTTCACCACCATTTAGCTGCCTTTTTTGATGAAAAATTACAGTTTTCGGTGGAGATGTCATTCAGTCACAATAATTGTAATGAAGTCTCATTAGGGTGGGACTTGGATGACAAGCATATTTTTATTTTAAATCAGCGTTCTCAGGCCCCATGTATCACCACACTCAGCACATTAACTGGTGGTCGCGGTATGGGCCTTATTAGCAGGCACCATGACAATACTGCCCATCTTCCTGAGAGGACAAACCACCTAGGGCTTTCAAAGCTATTTAAGCCAAGTTTGAGAACTTTTGGCGACTTCAAATGATCTGAAACCAGGTTCACTTCCTAATACAAATGCAGGAGTCCATTTGCAACATCCATTGGTACCTCTACCTATAGTGTATTTTACTATTATTGTAGAACTATATAGGTAGATTTTTAGGCTTTGGATAATATACACATTCCCAACTATTGCAACTCTTTCAAAGCAGGCTCTACCGTCTACTTGAATAGCAGATTTCTACAGGCTAATAATAAACATAGTATCACGCCTGTATTCCCCGAAAGGGGTAGGCAGAATTGTACACAGTTGTACACTTACATTACACCAATGCTGTTATTACGTCCCATGTTATAGGAGGTGAGTATATTGGTATCTACCCGGTATAATTCCAAACTCCGCGTTGAGAATTTCTTGACAGAAAAACTATAATAATATTGGGAATCGAACCCAGGACCTCATGTTCAGCAGTCGCGCTTTGGACCACTAGACCAACGAGGCACTCTGTTATTGTTGAACTAGGTATATACATTTTTTGACTTTGGCTAATCTACACCTTTCCGGCTATTGCAACTGTTTCAAAATAGGCTCTACGGTCTATTTGAATAGCAGATTTCTACAGGCTAATATAATGAACGTATCCTATTTATATGGTTTCTCGTTTCATTTTCTTTACAATCCCAGATCAAGAAACCTTATCATGTTTTCAATTCGAAAACGCCAAAAGCCGTCCTCTCTCTGACTTTTAAAGACAATTCTTTGTTTTTTCAAAAACCCATGGTGACCCGATCGGTCGGCCGTCGAACGAATTCATTGTGTTGATGTGTGCGTCTGTGTGTGTGAACACAATTGATTGCATATGTAGGTGTGACACTCCTTACAAGGAGCGACTAGTGTATTAATTGGTGGTATAGTTTCTTGGATGTGGTATTAAGCATTTTTGTTTTTTAATCTAAGTACGGTTTGGCAGTGTATCGCGTCTGTGCAACTTTTATTATTCATTATTGATAATTTCATGATAATAGTTCGAATCGATATTTAATTAGTATTAACTACTTAATCATTATTAAATGTTAAAAATTGCCCTAGTAAGGGCAATTTTTTGTCATGGTCGAGACCACAGACTATATGTGAGTGTGTGTTGTTATATCAGAGTAAGTAAAACATTATAACAGTACCTGTAACTTTTAAGGTCGAGTGAAATAGGTATTCACGTCAATCTGAATATGATAAGAAAATTCTTACAGTAAATGCAATAGTTTGTAAAAGAATGTGTATGTAATTAAATGTCTCGGTACAGATTTTTGCAGACTTGGCATCTGAGTTGTTCTATATTTATATTAATAGGTGGCATGAAACTGTAGTCAAAATAAACCAAAGTAAATAAAAAACCCAATCACAGTAAAAAAAAAGTAAAAAAGTTTATTTAGAAAACAAAAATACACTTTACATTATTCTGCATTAATCCGATACAATGTGTGTTTACGCAAAAATATTTTGTTCACATATATTTATAAAAGCGACAACAATTTACACAACTGAATGAACAACGTTAGAAAATGTTAATTAAGGTCAGTGTTCCTAAAACAATGCGGCAACCGTCCGGTCGGAACAAAGAGCGATGCCGTATCGTATCATTACACTTGATTCATGCATCCTTGTCAAAAGTCAATGAACTTGTGCGCGAAATTGGCAAACGAGACTGGAGGCGCGCGTCGGATACAGATCGCGCAAAATATCATCTTCCCCGCATAACATGCTGTACATTGCTGTGTAGCTTGAGCGACACTTTTAAACTGTTCAATATGAGCTGCGATGGATGTTGATTACTTCGATGATATCGTTGTGACTGAGGTGAAATCTTGCGTCGTGGTGCTAAGTTCGTCTCGAGCGCAAGGTCGAACAGTCCACCGCCCACTGCTATAAATACACACAGACATGCAAAAATGTAATACATAAACATTTATGTGCCCTAATATGTGTGGCTGTGCGAACATTTGATTCGACTTGAATAGTTGGGATTTGATTGGGAACTATGACATGTTGGTACGAAGATTCGTATTAGGGTCGAAGATTTATCTTAAATACCTATCATAGTTGTTCACTTCTAACAGGGAAAAAATATCGTCTAGACCCCTAAAATATTTTAAGTGGAGATTTTGACAATAACCATTTCACACGAACAATGTGAATCATTTTATAATTGTTTTATTTTGTCTTGTTCTAAAAAAGTTCGTTATCTATCATTTCTTATCTTTAAATGGACAATGGACACTGGACAGTGGTCACATTAGTATTTAAAAGGTAAATGAATCATCGCTCCGTCATCGGGACGCCATTCGCCACTCAGGAGTAGGAGTTGCGTGGATTACTAGGTAGAATTCAAAATCTCGAAATCGAGATAGCGTGGATTGAGCACAAGCATATTTTATGGATTCCACGACTTCATTTTTGATATTGATATTTTAATTTCAGTGCTTCATATAATCTATAGAAAATAACCCAAGCAGTAGGTGAAGTTTTTAACGGGAAAAAAAGGTACTAATTTATTAAAAGAATGAACAAATCCTACTGATATTATAAATGCGAAAGTTTGGGAGAATAGATAGATGTTTGTTACTTTTTCACGTATTAATTACTGAAAGGATTTGGATGAATTTTCCGCACAGGTAGTTTATAACATTGATTAAAATGAAATACTTTTTCTTCCGGCTGGGCCCAATTCTAAAGTCCACATAGACGAAGTCGCGGGCAGAAGCTAGTTTTTAATAAATAGGTCATTTATTAAATCACATTTTTAATATAAAAAGTTTCGAAAGAGATATTCATATCAATTAATGTTCACCGGTTACTACTCACGTGCATTTTTCGGGATTGCCCGACTAGTTTCGAACTCGAACGGAGCCCTTCTAACGTTAGGTTAACATTAATTGATATATTATTTTTAAATTGAAAAATGTTTTACCTAACCTAACATTTTTTTTAAAGTGGCACATTTTAATTTTAGAATAGTTTTGCCGTAAATGAAAGTGATAGCGCATTTCACATAAAAATATGGAATTACCAACCAATTTTGTAAGTGATTAGCGCCAAAACGCACGTACATTTAGGTCATGACTTCCTTTTAGCGGCCATTGTATAGAAACAGGAAAAATACTAGTACAATAGGCAGAAATCAGTCTAACTAGTTTCAATGTCATCTGACATGGCGGGCCTCTTTTTATAGGTTTTCAACGAGACAGCTGTCTGTAGACTCTAATTTAGGACTTTTACTAAAACTGTTACGTGGAAGATACTATTTAAATTATAATATAGGTGCCATTCAAATATTTTTGGAAGACATTATGTTACGATTATTTTCGCCGAAATTCCTGCCACGTCTATCTGTTTGTTAACGATTTTCTTCGTAACTACTGAATGGATTTTATTCGAGTTTTCACGAATACATCGAGTGTTTCAAAATCGTGCAATAATTATAGTTTAGTTATGTTTTACTGTTTTTTCCAGTTTTCCTTTGTTGCACTGCATGGGAATTATTATATATTTCTTTCTTTCATAAAAGCAGTCGTATATTTTCAAAGGTAAGCCATCATGCATTGCTGAGTCAGCTAATTGTAAATATTTCCCACAACGATAATTATGTAACAATAAATTATTTTGACATTTAAAATAAATATATTTAAAATAAATATTTTGTCCAATTGCCAATTTTAATTCTTATAGATTTACTTTGTAACATACTTTTGTGAAAGTTAATCTTATCAACGATTCCAGCATAACAGATATAAATTCCAATTCAACGAATAACTACTGCTATTTATAGTTAATTTTACGTCAAAAACAGGTTATGTGCCATCCATTCGCGAATAATACGTTATAATATTAAGCAACTTCACCGCTATACAATTTAACGTAATTATTTACATTTGACCTAGAATTGAACCGACTCATACTATAACTGGCCAATGAACAACCAAATCGTACATAAATAAGTTATAAAAATACATACCTCGATAACGAATTCATGTGCCATCCCCAAGTAACTTGGGACTACGACAGGAAGATGATAAGGAATTTCTGTCTCTATCGTGATAAACATAGCACGCCTGTAATCCCCGAGGAGGTAGGCAGAGGTATGCACCTGTGACAGCTGTCCCGAGGACACGGCGCAGCAACAATAGAGGTGTGCCCGGCTTAGGCCGAGCAGCGCCACGGCCTTATAGGGGCAGTCGGGGTGGGCAATCTCTCGCTTCCGACTGTGATCACATAGATATGTAGGTACATGGTAAGGAGTGAGAACGCATGGAGAGTAGTCGCCACCTTTTGTGAGGAGGTGATGATTGCGAAGGAGGCGCCGGAAAGGGAGAGAGAGGCGAATACGTCCCACCCCTGCCGCAGAAGACGTACCAGGCGTCGGAGGGCGCTCAACGATCTTCGGTCACCGTGGGCCGTAGCCGTAGGTGATGAACTTGAATACTTCGTTGCCCGACCAGTGACAGGCCCGAGACGGCAGCGCGCAACTCCGTGGAGTGTCTGTGCAGGCCAGCTGTGGCCGACCTGCACAGGGTACAATACAATACAATGTTCTTTATTTTACACACATAATAAATTTTAAAAGATACTAAAGCTTTAGGAGAAAGTACAATAGGCGGTCTTATCGCTAAAAGCTCTTCCAGACAACCTTCACAGGGTACGTCGTTGCATTCGACGAGCCATAACGTGCCAGGGTTGCGGTGAATAGAGTCGCGATCCCGGGACCCCGGTATAGGTTAGAGTAACACCATGTGGGTTTTAGTTGGTAGGGTTCCGGCACAACGTCCATGATGGATGTTCCACACTATAAAAAAAGGCAGAGGTGTGCACAAGACTAGTTGTCCACCCACATTTTACTAGTGCTGTTATTAAGTCCCATGTAGTAAGTCATCTACCGGCCAATTCCGAACACCAGGCTGCTACTGAGAAAAAAAACAAACAAACAGAAAAACCCTATAACACTGCCCGACCCGGAAATCGAACCCAGAACCTCATGCTCGGCAGTCGTCCTTGCGACCACTAGACTAATGACGCAATTAGCTCAATCGTGATATAAATTATATTAATATTTTTTAATATATATATTTTTGTACATGGCAACCCAAAAAATGTAGGCCCTTATAGTCCATTACAAACTGTCTTCATGATAAGATCGTTGAGGGTAAGCAACGCTTAGTACGGTCAATTCGTAGATGGGTACCTAATCGCAACATTTTCATCTGCTTCAGAGGACAAGTTAAGCCGTCACGTCGGTCCAGGCTGTTGTTAATTAATTATCTTTATCTAGCTTGAACAACTCTTACTATAATTTGATGGGTCTTAACCGAAAGTAAAAGGATTAACTCAAAAAATTTACATGGAAAAGTCAAATCTTTCTATGTAAAGCACAGTTCATGTTATTGGCTACAAGCCGTGCTTAGCGGTTTCACTTTCTATTTTTATTTTTGCACGACTCCTAAAGGTAGTAGCGTGATGTTAATAGCATATAAGCTTCCTTGAGCTACCAAACGGAAAACAAATTTTTGAAATCCGACTGGTATTACCAGAGTTTAGCGCGTTCAAAATAAAAACAAACTCAATTTTTTTATAAAAACTTTCGTGCGACATTTTCTTATCAATTAATGTTCACCGGTTACTACTCAGTTTGCCTCGCGACATCGCCGCGGGCTCAACTCGTGTCTAAGGGCTCCGTTCGAGTTCGAAACTAGTCGGGCAATCCCGAAAAATGCACGTGAGTAGTAACCCGTGAACATTAATTGATAAAAACAAACTCTTCAGCTTTATTAAATTTTAATAAGGAAACGTAAAAAATACTATTAGCAGTATACTTACTTATCATAATAGGTATTTAGTAACAGTTCAACCCGACATAATTTTTAAGGCTATCGGAACAATACTCGCTTAAATTTCAAGCTATGGAAATAAAAAATGGCCTCTGTATTTAATATTAGCTGAATGCTGATATTATTAAAAGGATACACTAATTTAGTTCGCAAAAAAATAATCTATTCTTTGTTTTTAATGATTTTATACTCGCAAATGTAGATCAGGCAACTTTATATTACCAATTTATTCAATTCTAATAAAAATAAACATTAAGGCTATTTTAAGCGATCTGGAATAACTGGCCTACCGTTTAATAATTATTAATTAGCCTACATTCTTCTTCGTATCGAGTCGTTTTTTCTTTTGTGCTTGCTGGAGATTATTGCGCCGCTTCTTTTACTGTGGGCTTTATAAGGGACTGTCTTAATGTTAGACGTTATTTTTAGTTTAATGTTAATTTTGATCTCATAAACAGCATTATTCTTCTTCTTGTCGTATGGTTGATGAACAACCTAATGTCAGAGTTTAAACCACCCGTAAGTCTCTGACATGGCTGTACAGACCCTCGAAAATATGTCTCAGGTGTGCTGGTTTCCTCACGCTGTTTTCCTTCACCGTTCTAAACACGTGATAATTAATTTATAATACGCACATGACTTCGAAAAGTCAGTAACCTTGGATTCGAACTAGCGACCTTTGATTTGTCAGTCCAAACGGTCATACTACTAGGTTATCACTGCTAAATACACAGCATTGTCAGTGGCGCTATACCTACTCATCCACGTGATAGTCCATCAATTTCCTTCATTTGCTTGTAGATATTTTTTTTATCCCATCGTTAACGTTGTTGCACCCTATCATCACATAATCCATATAAAAACACTGTACCTAGTATTTTTTTCACTACAAGTGGATATGTGTCATTAAAACATTGAAAAATATGATTGGTCTTATGCTTGGACCTCAATCATTCAAAATTTCAAATTAATAATTATTTTAGAATGAAACTTCTTAATAATTCAAGATAAATCTTTGAAAAGCATTAACGCATGCTTAGCGAACTCTAAAGTTACAATATTAAATGGAAAAAGAATACGGTCGCGAACAGGATTCGAACCTGCGCCTCCCGGATAAATACTCCAGGCGCTCTGACCACTAAGCCATCTCGACCACTGCTCACCACCGCGAATTCTTCTTCCATATTTTAACAGGTCTTATGGCGACTGCCTCGTTGGTCTAGTGGTCCCAAGCGCGACTGCTGAACAGGAGGTCTCGGGTTCGATCCCCGGGTCGGGCAAAGTGTTATTGAGTTTTTCTGTTAGGAAATTCTCAGTAGTAGCCCGGAGTCTGGAACTGTGCCCGGTTGATGGCAATAGGCTCACCACCTATTACATGGGACTTAATAACAGCATTGGTGAAATGTGGGTGTACAATTGTGTACACCTCTGCCTACCCCTTCGGGGAATACAGGCGTGATGCTATGTTATGTTATGTATGTTATGCTTATGGCGACGTCATTGCAATCAATTCAGTACCTATACAGGTGACCGAACCGACACGACCAACTTTGCAGCTAATACAATGTCGTAAAAAATGCAATTACCTTAATAATTCATTCAAAAATAATAATATTTTTGGATTTTAAATAATTACTTAATTGAAACACGATCGAATACATAAAAAAAGCACGTCTGCCATGTGTAAATTGTACTTTTTAATTGACTCCTTTTTGTATACCATCTGCCTAGCCGTCCTGCTACTGCAAATTTTCTTACAGGAAAACTATTAACCTCCTCTGTCTACCCTTTCTAGTAATACAGGCGCGGTGCTATCATCATCTGCCTAGTCTTTTCCCAATTACATTGGGGTCGGCTTCCAGTCAAACCGGACGCAACTTAATACCAGTATTTTACATAGAGCGACTGCCTCCACAACCCAGTTATTGGGTAACACGATATATCATGGTATGATTGGTTGTCACCTTTTTGTGTGCTATAGCTACCAAATTACTATTTTTGTAAATCTTACTAACCTATGTTACCCGGGATAATGTGGAGATTCTATCGATATCCCATACATCGAAATCGGTTCAGGCGTTTAGAAGTTATGATGGAATAAGGAAACTCACAAACATACATGCATAAACCCTAAAAACATACATCCCTTTTTTGGCAGTCGTGTTAAAACTGTTGGCGCTAATATCCTAACTGACTACCTCTGAGAAGAAATGCTGAAACATAATAGTACATAACTATGTGAGTGTAACCATGCAAGGATCGTCTGGAATGGCCTTTTGTGGAAAGAACCATAGCAGCTTTGAGGTGACCTGTCCTATCTGACGGCATGTATGCATTAGTCATCGTGTAGCTCAACCATAAATAAGGAAGCTCAACGAGTATGATGAAATCTGTCCTACTTTGTCATCGCTTCATCAGTTCTTCTGGAACTTTAAGGAAGGAACTGGATATGAACCTTCTTTACAGGAAAGTAGGTTCAGTTTCTTATAAAGGGTTTGAATATATGGCAATGACGTCACCAAAAGATGTAGTAAATTTGGAAGAATAATTCGTGGTGGTGGACAGAGGTCGAGATGGATTAGCGGTCAGAGCGCCTGGAGTATTTATCCGAGAGGCGCAGGTTCGAATCCTGCTCACGATGATATTATTCTTTCCACAAAAATTTATGACTTTATGGATATGTCTCTTGGATCTTGGAGACTGAGATGTAGCGTATAGCATCTATTATTATCTAGCAAATATGTTTACAGCTTTTAATTTTCGGACCCTCTAAATACCTTTTCCGCTGAAAATGTAGAAACGATATTTTTAACCACTGCAACATAATTTTGGTCATCTGAAGGATTTTATATCAAATAAAGATTATTCTATTCTATTTCATAGGAAACCGAACCAGGAAATGTAAAAAAATGTTAACTTAACCATTTAAATAAAATATGTATTTATTACAATACGTTACAATAACGACATTATTATGCTTTATTTTGCCATTGGCTAAAATGAAGATTTTCTACGTTGCAGAACAAGCCAAAATGTGACCTTTTATCAAGGCTAATGGATCAATTACCGTATCACTTAAAAGTTATAAATATGACATTTAAATTAGTCTTTTTAAATACAGATATATTATTGAAAAGCATTATTGCATGCTTAGCGAACCTTAAAGTTATAATTTTTTGTGGAAAAAGAATACGATTGACGTCACCATATGTCGTATTAAAATGTGGACGAATAATTCGCGGTGGTGAGCAGAGGTCGAGATGGCTTAGTGGTCAGAGCGCATGGAGTATTTATCCGGGAGGCGCAGGTTCGAATCCTGCTCGCGACCGTATTCTTTTGCCACAAAATATATAGTCTTTTTAACTGAAGATCATAAAATACAATACAATAATAAATAACATTACTAGAGTTATTTTTAGTCACAAGAAAATCTTACCTGAGTATTTAGGTACATCTCTAGTGTAAAATTCACCATAATTTTAATTATTTTGATCCGGTGGAGCACATCTTTGACTTACTCACTTCCTTATCTGCGGTCATCACAAAAAAAGAAAATTTTTATTTTAGACAAAATCCGAATTATATTAATTATTGTTTAACAATAATAATAACAGTCAAACTTCTTGACTCTCTACATCGCCGTGGGCTGAGCTCATGAATAAGGGCTCCGTTCAAGTTCGAAACTAGTCGGGCAATCCCGAAGAATGCACGTGAGTAATAACTAATAAACAATAATTAATACGAATGTCCAAGATATGTCTTTTTGAAAAAGCATTAACGCATGCTTAGCGAACTCTAAAGTTATTATATTAAATGGAAAAAGAATACGGTCGCGAACAGGATTCGAACCTGCGCCCCCCGGATACTCCAGGCGCTCTGACCACTAAGCCATCCCGAACTCTGCTCACCACCGTGAATTCTTCTTCCATATTTTAACACGTCTTATGGCGACGTCATTGCAATCTATTCAGTACCTATACAAGTGATCGAACCGACACGACTAACTTTGCAGTTAATACAATGTCGTAAAGAATGCAATTACCTTAATAATTCAAGATATGTCTTTTTGAAAAAGCATTAACGCATGCTTAGCGAACTCTAAAGTTACAATATTAAATGGAAAAAAATCTTTTATTATACAAAAATCCAGATTAACCTTAAAATAATTTCAAACACTAAACCTTGAAAGGTCAGGGAAAAGGAAAAATCCTGGAATAAACACATTTCAATAGCACGATACATCCACGATACATTTTGTTTCAATCCACCCACCTTTGAAGACTGTTTCTTGACTTTGGCACCTATCTGGGCTTACCAGAATGCATTTTATAATTGTGCATTATTATAATTTCATGTCGACCCTTATCCATTAATTGCTGAGGTAGGTACATTCTTCGTTACGTCACCAAACGGACATTAGGCATGTTCTCCATATCGTTTTCAGATAATTATCACTACCGACTGGAGCGAAGATCTATGGGCAGATCAGGAGCCCGTGGAGTCCGTGAAGCCACCACCATCACCTTTGTCAACTAGGAAAGTAATTATTAAAGAGTTAGTAGAAGACACTGGGCTTACAGTAACTCAAATATAATGTTACATTTTAGTGACGTCACGGAATTTGCGCGCGACGATCATATTTCTTTTGACTGTTTTAATCATGCGCATCTTTCACAATAAGTGATCGACCAATTTCAAATCGTCAATTGGCGACGCGTCTTTATTTTCAAATGGACCACTTAAACATGAGCTCTCCTCATGTTTAAGTGGTCAATTTGAAAAAAAGAATTCTCGTATAATCCCGAAACATGCACGTGAATAAAATCGTAAACAATAATATTAATTACTATGTTATTAAGAGATGTTATTAATATTTTTGTCAAAATATTAACTTGAAACTGTCGCAATACCAACACCTGTAATAATATTTGGTAGCTTGCTGCAGAGTGATATGAATTGTTGCCCAGCGGAAATTGACTTGGACGATATACATTCAAATTGTTGCTGAAAATCTTGTGGAGAAATAATTTGGGGGACTTATAATGATACTACGTCACATTATCAATGTAAAAGTTTGGACGTTTGCGAGTTTGTTAATTACCTTATCACGCCAACAAAAGTACTGAACGGATTTGGATGAAATTTGACATTTAGGTAATTAATTTAGGTCTTAGAATAGGATATGATATATTTTTAATCTAGGAAAAATGCAGTCTCTGCGGAAATATGGGAATTCCACGGATAACACAGCGGACGCAGTTAGTCAAGGAATAAAAATATTACAGGACAAAGTTCGCATATTAAGCAAGGTTAATTGAATCAGTCCTTTAAGTTAGTTATTCATAGATGGAGCTCCAAGACTTGAAAGGCTTACAAGGCCAATTAGCGTTTCAGTTAGAGGTTATTTTTCTGACGGCTCTCAAAGTCTTAATTAATTAGTTTTTGTATCAAAAGCTGTATAGTTTCGCTTACCAATAGAAGTTTTTTGCGATTCTGTGTAGCGACTATACCAGACACGTAAACATCTGTGAATAATAAAAAAAAAGAACACACACTCACTACAAAAAATATTATGCATTAAAAACTAAAAGTATATTTTTATCTCATTATTTTGCCTTTAGTGTGTTATACGGTTAAAGTTTTTTTTAAATAATAATTACAAGTATATTCATTTACATGAGAAACTTATTTAATTTAATAACCAGGTAATTATTATGCATACGTACGTCAGTTAGCATAAGTATAAACAGACAACAAATCAAATTAGTATTAAACACATTGTCCACTACCACTTTCATTAAATCGTTCAATAATATTAAGTATTGGTTAAACTAAATCGAGGGGCTCGTGGTTAAAGCCGCACAATTCGATCGATCGAGGTTAAACTGCGCTTGCCGCGCTCGGTCTGTGGATGGGTGACCATCATTTCATATCGAGATCCCTCCGTGCCTCGGAGAGCACATTAAGCCGTGTGGTCCCGGTTGTCAAATTAAAATCTATGACAGCCGTTACAGGTAGTAAGAGGCCTGAAAGTCTGACAACCAGTCATGCCACGAGATATCGTGTTACCCAGTAACTGGGTTGTGGAGGTCAGATATGCAGTCGCTCCATGTAAAATACTGGTATTAAGCTGAATCCGGTTTGACTGGAAGCCGACTCCAATGTTATTGGGAAAAGGCTAGGCAGATATAGAATATATTGGTTAAACTAAATCGAAACAAGGAATTAAACAAAACATTACCGTTCCATGATAAAATAAAGCATTAGTTATGGTAATGCCAACAGTAGCCCAAGGGTATAATGTTGGTAATAATTGGAATATATAACCAGATATCTTGATTTAAAAAATAATTACTAAATATACTGTATTATATTCACCTTAGTTCTAAAGGAAGAAGTTAGGTCCAGAAAAAGACTTAATTAAATAATTTGACTGAAATTAAAAGCTATTTATTTAAATAGAACGATATAGATCTGATAAACACTGAGTCAAGTCTGTATATCTTGTCCGTTTGTACAATTTACATAATAGCTCTATTACAGTATTATTTGATAGGTATTTGTTTTCATTATTGTGCTCATTTTAGATGCGTAGAAATAAATTTGAAAGCCAAGGCAGTTAGTCGGATATTGGATATTACTGTTTGGACAAATAATCATAGCGAGTCCCATACATTAAAAACAGATGATCACGCCTGTACTCCCCGAAAGGGTAGCCAGAGGTGTACACAGTCGTGCACCCACATTTCACCAATGCTATTATTAAATGTAATAGGTGGTGAGCCTATTGCCATCTACCGGGCCCAATTCCAAACTCCGGGCTGCTACTGAGAATTTTCTAACAGAAAAACTCAATAATATTATGCCCGACCCGGGAATCGAACGCGAGACCTCATGCTCAGCAGTCGCGCTTGGGATCACTAGACCAACGAGGCGGTTAGTATAGTACTGCTTACCTTAAAAGAAATAAAAGAAAGAATTTAAGAGAAGTTAAAATAGCGTATTATTTGATCTTTGGTGTCTAAAGAACAACCTTCGGTATTTAAAATATCAATTTTAAAAGCTCGTAATAAAAAAAATATGATTCGTAACATTCATTGGGCTAATTTATGAACGCAACAATATTGACAGTTGATTAGTAATGGCACGTTCCGAAGTTTAAACAATTTACAAAGATTTACTTAGAAATATTAGGTACCTATATTTTTATTGCGGGGTTTTAAAAAAGTTATTCATTAGGGACCAAGGATCAAAAGTACAACTGTTCCAACTTCTCTAAAACTACATATATATCTTCGAAAAACTACATATATATAAAACTACATATATATCTTCGAAAAACTACATATATATAAAACTACATATATATCTTCGAAAAGCATTAACGCATGCATAACTAACTCTAAAGTTACGAAATTTTGTGGAAAAATACTTCTCTAAAACTCTTAATTTTTTTCGTATAAATCTCGACATAATTCTCTGGCAATATAAAATAACAATGAAAATATTAATATGGCAAGGTCTTACTTTATTAAGTGGGTACTAGAGACCCGGCCCGGCTTCGCACTGGCAGCACTAGTTGTGGATAGCTAGCTTCTGCCCGCGACTTCGTCTGCGTGGACTCAGAATTAGGATAAAAAGTACCCTATGTAATAATTCAGCTTATGTGTGCAAAATTTCAATCATCAATCAAAATCCGTACAGTAGTTATTGAGTGAAAGAGTAACAAACATCCATACATACAAACTTTCGCGTTCATAATATTAGTAGGATTCCATAGCGGAATGATTTCTGGTGGATGGATAGGGCCGGAGGTCATGTGACGAAGTTTTGCCATCAGACTAAAACACAATTGGCTTGTATGACAGAGCAATCGCTATTTTTTTTTTTTTTAAGAACAACAAATTGGTTGGTAATAATCGTACTAAAGGGAAATAGAATGGTCATAGAAATATAAATCCAAAATACATTTATAAACATACCTGTACCCCACCACCGAAGGGTTAGGGTTAGACAAAACCTCCATTACGGTTACAAATGGTTACCCATACATCTCTCGTCGGTTATCTGTTAAAAATGGCGTACACATTATGATTGTATAATATTTGCTATATGAAGCTGACAGACAATGGTGTTTTGGCGAGGCCGCGAATTGCGCAACCATTTGCACAACGAACATGGATCGCACGGCAAATTGGTTTTTACCAAGCGCTGGAAAATATTATACATACAAGCTAATTGTTAAAAAATACTAAAGCTATACAATATCATCAACATCATCATCGTCTGCCCTTATCCCAATTTATTTGGGGTTGGCGCAGCATGTATTCTTATTCTTCGATTCTTCACACCTTTTCTAGCGATATCTTCTTTAAAACAATCCATCCATCGCTTCCTATAAGCTATACAACAGTGAAATTTTATTTGGTATACACGGAAATACACATAATTAAAATGGACCGTAATACAAATAAGCATAGAAATCTAATTCGGTGAAGGGTGGGCTTTTTTGGGGGCTGTCTTAATGTTTGACGTTCAAAAAGCGCTAATTTTTAGCCTAATTTGAATAAAGAAATTTTGATTTTGATTTTGATTTTGAATTAATAAGTTAATGGACGTGTGTTGTCTTTTTGCCAATATCACATAGAGTGAATAGTCGATGGAGTATAGTATCTCACTCACACACAGTCTACTTGTAATATTGTACAATGTGCTTGTGGTGTATGTACTAACCACTAGCCCGGCGACAATATGACACGTATTTGGCACTTTCTATTGACTTTATAATTTTTTGTGAAAAGAGGAATACCTGCGCCTCCCGGATAAATCTAAAAATAACGACTTCGGAAGCATTTATCTGGCAGGCGCATATATTTATTTGCTCACGATTATAGGATTCTTTCCACAAAAAAATATAATTTTACAGTGCTTTCAAATGCAGATAATGCATTTGAAAGATTTATCTGTATTCTATTGAGTTATTATTTAGATTTCTACGCAAATAAGTCAGTCCATTTCGTTTTGGCCCGGTTAGTGGTGCGTGATAGTAGGATAACATCAGAACCTGGCGCATTGATAACATTTGGTGTGACATAGCTAGATAGAAGGAGACCGTATCGGTGGCGGTTAACACGAACAACAGTATTCCCAATGAGGGTTGACGTCACGCAGGCGACCGGTCATAAAAAATTGCCAAAACTTTAGCAGCATGCAATTTCAAAAACAATTAGAAAATGGGAGAAAAATACATGCTTGCCGACCCTAAATAAATTGAGATAGGCGGATGATGATTAAGTCATGCATTTAAATATAAATCTATTTAACTATAATATTAAATTCAATTGCGATGCGTTAGTGTCTCAAAAACTCAAAATGGCTGGACCGATTTTTGATGCAGTTTTTTGTAAGTATTTGAGTGAGTTCCTGAATGGTTTGGATTCACAATTGGATCCAGTAGGTGGCGCTGCGATCGGTTTCAGGGCAGGATAATGTCTGCCGGGCTCACTAGTTAAACATAAAGGCTTCTAAATTTGTCACAGTATTTGTTTACTAGTCTACATTGTGCTTTTTAGCAGATGGTATACATCATAGGACATAGAATGCTAGTATTATTACTAATTGCAGCGTCTTGCCGTTGCGTCATTGCCCTTCCAATAGTGACTCCAAAGACAAACAATTCAACTTTAAAAACATAAAGCCAAGGGTTTATCAGGCATACATACAGCCAACGACCAAGTTATCTGTAGCAGGACACACAAGGTCGTGGACTCGAGTCGCGACCGACGACCGACGCGCGACGTCTCGCAGGTAGAGTTTATAAATGGAGGTATTATTAATTTGGATCACAAAAATGACGAAATTAAAAATACACTTCAATTTTGGTGTGTATTAAATTCAGTATTAAGTTTTAGATTAATTATTGTAACAATTATCAAATTGGCATTTGAAATAGCCTAACAGCCGTAAACAATACCTGTACTTGATTAGGTATTGACTGCCATGATGGTTTTGTGGTTGCAAGCGCGACTTCTGAGTGAGGTCCTGACTGTCAGTAGCAGCTCGGAGTTTGGAATAATGCCCAATTGATGACACCACCTATTACATGGGACTTAATAACTGTTACTGTGAAATGTGGGTACTTAACTATAATTGTAAACAGTACTCCACTGCCAAACCCTTCGCAGATATAAGGCGTACTGTTATGTTGATACATTGTCCACTGTGTTACTTTTTTGTACAGTTCTCTGTGACGTAGCTCAAAAAGATAAGATAGATTTAGTTTAGATAGCGTCCATATGTCATAACAAAACAGCATCACGCCTGTATTCCCCAAAGGATAAGGCAGCGGTGTACGTAAATTTACATTTCACCAATACTGTTAATAAGTCCCATGTAATAAGTGGTAAGCCTATTGCCATCTACCGGGCACAATTCCAAATCACGGGCTGCTATTGAGAATTTCCTAACCACTTTTACACAAAACATGCTTTTATATTGGTCTCTCGTTCAAAGACGGAGGTGCCAACATTACAGCAAAGGGGATTCATATGTGAAACGCACTTTAGCTACAATTCTACGTCATTTGTTACCAACCCAATAAAAATATTTCGCCTTACGATAAGTGCTTCTAGATTTTACTGCTCTTTGACTTTGACTGTGGTCGATGGCAGGAAAATTCTAGGAAAAAATATTTAACTAAATATTGCCTGTTTCATTCTAGGAAGGGAATCTTTTGAAGAACAGACTTATAAGGAAAATATAGTTGACGGTGTGGATACACCGTGACTTTTGTTGGTTAAACTTGAATACTTGATTTTTGGCGATAATAGTTCAGAGCACTACAAGCAACGATCCAAGGTATGCAGGTTCAAAAGTCTAATCACAGTTATATTTTTATAACAACGTAACATATTATCAGGTATCCAGAGGTGTCCACAATTTCACTAATGTTCGTATTGAATCCCATCTACCAGGCACAATTCCAAACTCCGGCTTGGGACCCCTAGATCCACGAAGGAGTATTGTATATTTATATCCACGACTTTTTTCAAAACCATCATCAAATTACCGACCGAAGTTTACAGTTTAAATAAAAAATATAAAAAAAACCTTCTAAGAGGAGCTCTATAAAAAGTAAGTTTGGTGATTGGACCCAAATTCCAAACATCGGACAGCAACATTAATAGGCGAGAATTTCTTGTTGCTAGGCCTGTAAGTTCAACAAGTATGTCAACGAACCTGATCTTTAATGTCAAACAACAATGTAATCTGTTGCAACTACATAGTATATGCAACAATATAGTACATAGTGCAACAATATAGCTTGTTGACTATAAACACAATATTATTGCTATGATAATGGGAATAAAACTCTCATAATATGTTTTTATTAAGTAGGTATTCTTATATCTTCCATTATTATAATTACAAAGGAAACATATTGTAACAGTTTTAAAAAACATGTATTTACTGAAGATAATGCAAGTGTTTGAAAAAAAATAGTAAACGTAAAAGTTTTAGATGCAAAGCTTTTTTTGGTATTTATAAAACTACATAGTTGGTAGTAGACTGTGTTACGTCTTGGGTTCAGTTTCCAGATCGGGAAAAGTGCCATTACATTTTTCTGTTACAAAATTCTCAGTAGCAGTCCGGAGTTTGGAATTGTGCCTGTTTAATGAGACATGGGAATAATTAAAAACCCATCCTTTCGGGACACAGGCGTGATGATATGTATATAATGTAGTTTTACCATATAGTCATAAATTTTTGTGCAAAGAAAAATACGGTCGTGAGCACGATTCAAACCGGTGCCTCCTGGATAAATACTCCAGACACTCTGACCGCTAAGCCAACTCGACCTCTGCTCACTACCCTGAAATGTTCTTCACATTTTTAATAAGTCTTTTGTTGACGTCATCACGACTAACTTTGCAGTTAATACAATGTCGTACAGATGCGTTGACCTTGGCAACTACAGATAACTCTTTCAAACGCAGTAACGTAGTAGTAACGATTTTTTCTTTCCACAAGATTTATAACTTTAGAGTGCGTTACGTATGCGTTAATGCGCTTGCAAGATTTATCTGTATAGTTTCGCTATGTTTTATAAACTTTAAATACACAATTCGAACCTGCGCCTCCCGGATGAATACTCCAGGCGCTCTGACCACTAAGCCATCTCGACTAGTATTCTTTTTCCATTTAATATAATAACTTTAGAGTTTGCTAAGCATGCGTTAATGCTTTTCAAAGATTGATCTTCGACTTTAAATACACATTAGCATTCAGCCACTGTATATTAGCTAGCCAAAAAAGCCATTTGCAACAATAATATATTCAAAAACCAGTTTTTCCGTACACTAATCTAGTTTTAAAAATAAACTCGATATTATTTTGTGTGGGTATCACTTTTATACCATGTGACTTTTATTTCTTAATATAGTAAGAGAAAACCGTTATATAGAGGCCACTATTTTTATATGACATAACATACCATCACGCTTGTCCCCCGAAGGTAACGGTAGAGGTGTAAGCACTGTATTACACCCACATCTCACCGAATCGGTTATAAGTCCCATGCAGATGGTAGTGGTGGTTTTATGGTGATGAGATTATTGCTGTCTACCGGGCCCAATGCGAAACTCTGGACACTTATTGAAAAATTTCCTAACTGTAAAATCCAATAACAGTTTGCCGGACCCAGGAATTGATCCGAGAACCTGACTGAGCAGTCAGATCACTAGACCAATTAATTCATGTTTATTTAACTAGAATTAGCAAGTTAAATTTTCGATAAGTGGTATCGTTCTAGAGATGGCGCTTTTAATCTCAAAGCTATTTACATTTCAATACCAAATAACAAAAGGATTAATGCCGTTTAATATTTAAAAAGTTTGTATTTAAAAATGTTAAATAATATCCAGTAAATCTATCAAAAAATGGTGATCCAAATACTTATTCGTGTTTACAACGTTTTTTACATAAAATTTCTTAAAAGTCTGGTGTAAAGTTATAAATTTTGTGGAAATATACGGCCGAGAGCAGGATTCGAACCTGCGCCTCCCGGATAAATAAGTCTGTTGTAGCTTCTTTCTAATGTAATTTAAGTGATAGCTGTTTTATTTTTATTAGCTTAAACAGCGATATTTAGTTAGGAAATATCATATCAATTCAATTTAATTCAATTCATTTATTCGCGAAATATATGTACTATTAATAGGTATAACAAAAACAAATCAGTTTCTTCACCACAAATGCGTCAAATCACAATATTTCTAAATCATACGAGAGTACAAGATAAATGGTAATCCCGAGGGAGTCTGTTATTGACCTAACCCCGGCAAGGACATTGGGGAAGGTCGGAGGGCGCCCCTCCGGGGGTGACGCCCGAGGAGACGGTTGGAGGGGATTTTTCTATTACTTCTAACCTCGAGACGCCCTTAAACAACTTTTGTAGACGGTTTTAAATCAAATCAAAGCGTTTTGGGTCTGTCTGCGCGTAGTTTTAGGGAATTATTGCTAAATTTGGTGGTAGACTTGTTGCCAGGGTAACTGTGAGTTGCCTAAGAGCATTTATTCTGAAGGTGAATGCTCTTGTAATAAGGCTTTTAGTGAGTAGTGTTGGGTTTTCGCGATTACATATAATAAAATAACTTTAACTGTGTTCGTGAAACACAACATTAGGAAAATCACGATACGTCGTGGTTCAGTGTTTCGTTGTCAGACTTTCAAGCACTTGACTACCCGTAACGACTGTCATAAATCTATGTATGTCAACCGGGACGAATGGTATAATGTAACGTATGTGATTTCGAGGAGAGGGGGGCTCTACCCTTTTTTTTCTCCTGGAGTGGTGGCAACTCCTTGTCTTGGATTTCCGTACTGTGCACACCTCTCCCTACCCGTGGTGGGCTAAGTAAGCCATGAGCCTTTGTATTGTATTATTACGAAATATTTATTATTATGTTCTAATGCCTCGTTGGTCTAGTGGTCCCAAGCGCGACTGCTGAGCAGGAGGTCTCGGGTTCGATTCCCGGGTCGGGCACAGTGTTATTGAGTTTCTCTGTTAGGAAATTCTCAATAGCATCCTGGAGTTTTGAATTGTGCCCGGTACATGGCAATTGGCTCACCACCTATTACATGGGACTTAATAACAGCATTGGTGAAATGTGGGTGTACCACTGTGTCCACCTCTGCCTACCCCTTCGGAGAATGAAGGCGTGCTGTTATGTTATGTTCCAATATATTTTGTTTCAATAGCCAGTGACCCAGTAAATTGTGCATGTTTTAAACTCTAAATGTTGGATTTTTGGTCGGGTGAGAAGTCGGGGTTACATGACATTGTTTTAAAATTAGGTTCTTTATGTGTAAGTATACTACGAATTCATGTACAATTCCGATGAAATAAATAATTCATTATTTAATATTCAATATTATTTCTGCATATTTTCGTTTGTTTCAATACGAAATTCTACGAAACAGTCATAGATGTGGTGTTTCGTAGAATCTTAATGTAAGACCAATATGTGATATCAACCTAACCAATTTATTGCCTCAAACTTTAACGATATATAAGATTCCACGTTGACTTAGTAACAGACAGAGTAGATTAAATTGAGATAATTAAAACAACGTCTATTTAGACAAATATAACCACAAACTTGAGAAAATATAGATATTGATGACTGATAGATTACAGAACTAATGCGGTAGGTACTGTAAAGAAAAAGCACGACTGCGTAATAAGTCTCATTATGAACCTAAAAGCGATACAATAAGAGCCCTTTTACGAGCAAGTGTGTTGCAAAAGATATAAAAAGACGGAGATATGCTGCTGGAGAGTTTGTTGTGACGTTTCTCCTTCCCACAGCTAAAAAGTGAAGGGTGGGCTCAATTGAGTTAGTCTATAAATGTTTGACGTTCAAAAAGAGCTCTAATTCTCTTTTGATGTTGTTTTACATAGAAACATATTGACGTAGATTTGTTACAAAGAAGGCAATGAAGAATATTCTTGCCACAGTTTAGGTTTAAAAGAATAAGTCTGAACATCGAACCAGTGACTGTGTGTACACGATATGGGCATGTGATGCAGAGGCCATGCATCATGTGACGAGGAAAGTTTTGAGTATGAATGAGAATGACTATAAGAGTAGGGGAAGACTGAGGAAACGATGCATGGATTGTATTAAAGATGATTTGGCTAGAAAAGGAGTGACTGCCGATATGATGTCTGATAGAGATGTATGGAAGAAGTATATAAGGTCCTAATTTATTAGGTAATTTCCTTTGAAAGGGGTAATATATAAGTCAAATACATTCACATAAGCTAAGAATTAAATGGTCATAACATATTATTTGTAATTAACACAGTACTAGCAAGACGAAAACTGCTCCTTGAACGGCGCAGATTAAGAAAAAAATCACAGCTTAAATTACTCCTTATCACTAAAGTACTTACACATTGACCCCTTGAACCTAATAAATTAGGACCTTATATATGTTGCGCCGACCCCAAATACATGGGTATAGAGGTAGGGGGTGATGACGATGAGTTTGAGAAATGTCTTCGTCCAAAGACAGATCGATGATGATTGCGTAATCTTTCGTTATTTATTTCTGTAGCAGCCTATGAACTCCATGTCTTATATAGTGAGAATGATGTAAAACTTTGAGAAGTATTTTGTAGTGCCAAATCAGACTAAAACCAAGGTCAGTATTACCGATTTATATAATACTCAATAAAATATTCATAGAAGAAATACATTCACACTGTCAACGTTCTCATTATTTTTCATTAGGTACTCCTCGAAACTATAACTATTCAAATTTTGCCCCAAATAATGTTCATGACTTAATCGAATATTCGAGAACGGGTAAGACTAGATAACAGCCGACCTAAGAAAAAAAAAACTACCAAATACGACAGCGCGGTTGGCGCAGTGGTCGAGAGACCGACTGCTGCGCTGCGTGTCGCAGGTTCGATTCCTGCACGGAGCAAATATTTGTACGATCTATGGATAATTGCTCCGGGTCTGGGTGTTTGTGTGCTTGTAGGATTATATGTCTGTAAACGCACCCACGACACAGGAAGAAATTCCTAGTGTGGGGCAATGTTTTTTTTTTTTTTTAATAAAAAAAATAAAAAATTTACGGCGCTCATAGCTCGTAGATAACTTTGGTTGGCGGTCACTCAGTAGATAGGTGACCGCTGAGAGCAATTTCGCCCGAGTGACTCAGTGTCTCGGAGGGCATATTCAACTGTCGGTTCCGGCGGATGCTAAAAAATCGTGGTTAAGGGTTACGGTCGGCTTGAACGTTTCTGACTCTGGGTTGTCTAACCGGGCTAACAACTTCGACAACAACAAAAGAAAAACATTTAGAACAAGATTAAATTAATTAAAAGGTTCATAAAAAGCACGTGTGCCATTTCACACAATTTTGTACAGGTACCATAGCCATTTTCTTTAATCTTACTAGTCTATATTAGCAGAGATAATGTAAGGATTCTATCGATAGTCCATACATCTGAATCGGTTCAGGCGTTTAATAGTTACATGCATACATACCTACATACATGAACCCTAAAAACATGTACTAACTTTTCTGGGCAGTCAAGTAAAAATTTGCAGCGATGCCCATTTTCAAGATGGCGGACCGCCACGTACGAGAGGTTAAAAGTTCATTTCAGTTCACAGCACTTGTTTTACCGACTAACAGTTAAAACCAACCAAAAATATTACATGATTGTGTACTTCGAAGTAAAAAAATCACATATTTATATATCACTAGCTTCTGCCCACGACTTTGTCTATTTGGACTTCAGAATTAGGTCCAGCCGGGATAAAAAGTACCCTATGTGTTAATCCAGGTTATAAACTATCCGTGTGTCAAATTTCATCCAAATCCTTACAGTAGTTATTGTGTAAAAGAGTAACAAACATCCATACATACAAACTTTCGCGTTTATAATATTATATTATATTACTAGCTTCTGCCCGCGACTTCGTCTGCGTGGACTCAGAATGAGTCCTACATTAATATAATTAGTAGGATATATTGTTATATATACTGTTTCATTAACTATAAACGACCTAATTAGTGAATCACACGTGCCAACATATTGGTAAGTATATAGACCAAAATAATATAATTAATAAGACATAATAATTCTTGTATAACACAGTAATTACTTACGTGTATCGCTAACGAAATACATAGTAATTGTAACGTATTTATTACAATTACTCTGTATTTGTAGCGAAAAACTTTTCTGATAATATAGGTAGTATTGATATTGGTATACTAACTGCCTCGTTGGTTTAGTGGTCCGTAGCGCGACTGCTGAGTAGGAGGTCTCGGGTTCGATTCCCGGGTCGGGCAAAGTGTTATTGAGTTTTTCTGTTAGGAAATTCTCAGTAGCAGCCCGGAGTTTTGAAATGTGCCCGGTTGATGGCAATAGGCTCACCACCCATTACATGGGACTTAATAACAGCATTGGTGAAATGTGGGTGTACAATTATGTACACCTCTGCCTACCCCTTCGGGGAATACAGGCGTGATGCTATGTTATGTTATGTTTACTAGCTTCTGCCCGCGACTTCGTCTGCGTGGACTCAGAATGAGTCCTACATTAATATAATTAGTAGGATATGATAAATATACTGTTTCATTAACTATAAACGACCTAATTAGTGAATCACACGTGCCAACATATTGGTAAGTATATAGACCAAAATAATATAATTAATAAGACATAATAATTCTTGTATAACACAGTAATTACTTACGTGTATCGCTAACGAAATACATAGTAATTGTAACGTATTTATTACAATTACTCTGTATTTGTAGCGAAAAACTTTTCTGATAATATAGGTAGTATTGATATTAGTATACAAAGGTCAAAGATGAAACTGAGAGTATTATATCGATACCTGCCTCCTTTGGGTATCGCAAAAACTTATCTGCGGTGCGAGCATGGTTCTTTTTATCGACACGTTTGTCGATTTTAAACGTCAAAATTGACATAACGTGTTGATAAAACGATAAAATTCAATGTATAAAAACTTTTATCGAGTCCACAAGTTTGTCGAAAAGATCCGTGCTTGGACACTTGAATATGTTAAAACCCTAGTTGGTGCGCCAACTAGGGTTTTAACGGTTGAGAAAATATGTTAAACTTCTGTGTGTTGGTTTGATTCCCGAACAGCACAAGTGATTGAATGTCATCATGTAAATAAATATTCGAAAGAGAGTCGTAATTGTATTCTAAAAAAAAACTAAGAACAGTCATAATATTTTATGGAAAGAAAAATAAACTCGTGAACAGAATTTGAACCTGCACCTCGCGGATAAACACTCCAGGCGCTCTACCAACTAAGCCAGCCTAACCTCTGCTAATTTCCGAATTCTTTTTCCAGGTTTATACGCTATTTATTCAGTCCCTATAGAGGTGATTGAATCGACACGACTATTTTGCAGTTAATTCAGTGTTTTACGGGGAGGGGGGAAGCTTCTATGGCCACTTTGCGCATTTCTCCTAAAAATGAATCATTTTTCGAATTGCCATTTGTGAGCCATTATACGAATCTCCATAGAAAACTGTCAAAAATATGAATTACTGTTTAATAATTGCACGCACAATTTATTATTATTATGATTTGTCCATGAAGTGACTATTTTAAAATTTGTGAAATTAATCTTATTAGGATCCTATCATGATTCAGCTAAAGTGTCCTTTTGAGACCCCAAGATACGATTACCAAGTGAACTTAGTTTTAATACACCCACATTATACCAATGCTATGATTAAGATCCAAGCTAATCAGTCTATAGCCATCAAACAGGGACTTCCAAATTCCAGGCTGCTACTGAGAATACAATAACATATTTTTTAACAAAATTTTGC
This sequence comes from Xylocampa areola, assembly GCA_935421205.1. Lineage (NCBI taxonomy): Eukaryota > Metazoa > Arthropoda > Insecta > Lepidoptera > Noctuidae > Xylocampa > Xylocampa areola. The sequence continues at coordinate 18,040,368 of OW285207.1, forward strand.
CCAGCCCCATTATCGAACCCTTGCAACCATTAAACTAATATGGACACGTGTATGCTATTCGCTTAATCTAACGGCTAAATGTATTACTTCCGTATAGGTACCTTTCAAGGCTAAATTTGAATAGAACCCTATTCTATTATCATGGATTCATGGTCATGGCGAAAATAAGCGTCAAATAAAATGAGCTTAGTTGAAGGGAAGGACAGATTAGTTTAAGGGGCTCGTGGCTAAATAATAGCCGCACAGATCAATCGATCGAGGTTAAGCTGCCGCGGTCGGTCTGTGGATGGGTGACCGTCATATCATACCGAGACCCGTCCCGGCCTCGGAGAGCACATTAAGCCGTCGGTCCCGGTTGTCAAATTAAGATCTAGGACAGCCGTTACGGGTAGTCAGAGACCTGAGAGTCTAACAACCAGTCATAAAACAAGATATCGTGTTACCCAGTAACTGGGTTGTGGAGGTCAGATAGGCAGTCGCTCCATGTAAAATACTGGTATTAAGCAGCATCCGGTTTGACCGGAAGCCGACCCCAATGTAATTAGGAAACGGCTAGGCAGATACAGTTGAAGGGAATGACAATTACCTTGAATGTTTGCCTTCAGGGGTTAGGTTGTTCTCAGTGTGTGTCAGAGATATATAGGCGCTAAATATCTTATACTAGGATAAATTTATGGAAAGAAAAATAAGGTTGTGAGCAGGATTCGAACCTGCGCCTCCCCGATAAATACTCCAGGCGCTCTGACCACTAAGCGATCTCGACCTTTGCTCACTACTCTGAATTCTTCTTCCACATTTTGATGAGTCTTCTGGTGTTGTTAACACTATTGATCATCAGGCTAGCTCACTGCGGGTTGGCGATTTCAGACCATTAACTACAGATTTTCTAGAGATGATTTCCTTCACCGTTTGTCTATGATGTCTTAGATTAACTAAAACAGTACATCATCACCCTGCCCTTATTCCAATTTATTTGGGGTCGGCGCAGCATGTATTCTTCTTCCATACATACTTACTACTTGCACTGGAATGCTGCTAAAGTTTTGGCTATGTTCTATGACCGGCCGCCTGCCTGACGTCAACCCTCTTTGGGAATGCTGTTGTTGGTGGTAACCGCCACCGATACGGTCTCCTTCTATCTAGCTGTCATACCAAATATCCATGCGCCAGGTTCTGATGTTATCCTACTGTCACACTGCACTAACCGAGCCAATAAAGAACCGAGAAAGTACATAATTATGACATTGAAAATCTCACGTTGGTATATGTCCGCGACGGTCACCACTCGTTCACCATACTTTATATTAATAGCTCCCCTAATCGCAAATATTAGATTTCACCATTTACAACATAGAGACGACCTACTTCTGAACCCCAAAAATTCGCAAAACTAAGGCGGTGACCCAAATGGCGCAGTGACGGGCGCTTGCCGTTCAGGTCAAGGTCAGAAGTACGATCCCCGCATAGCAACCGTTTGAACGGCCTACTAATATTTTTTTTCTGAGTCTAGAGGTCCGACAAAGTCGTTTGTATTATAATCATATCACACCCACGACCTACATAATACGAATAGTTGTATATCTCTTAATATACAAGCTTTTGTTAAGAACACGTGACATATTTATACAGCAAATTATCAATACAAATAAATAAAATTAAAGTGTCTGCTTGTAAGATCAAAGATCAAAATAATTACTTGCAGGATACTTAAGCCTAAAAATCTGTTATTAAAATTTTTGTCTGTCTTCTGTTTCTTCCGTCTAATCTTCAAAACGGCTGGACCGATTCTGATAAGATTTTACTGGCAGGTAGCTGACTATACAAGGAGTAACTTAGGGTAAATAAAATATAATTATAAGCGGGTGAAACCGCGGGGCACAGCTAGTAAAAAACATGTCATAAATTTTTGTGGAAAAAAAAAATGTTGCGTGAACAGGATTTGACCCTCCCGGATGAATACTCCAAGCGCTCTGCCAAAAAAGCCATCCCGACCTCTGCTCACTACTCCGAATTTATTTTTCCACATTTTAATACGGCTTATGGTAACGTCATTGCTTCCTAATCAGTCCCTTTACCTTGTCCTTATAACTTTAGGGCTCGCTACGCATGCGATTGTAAGATTTACCTGTTATATTAAAGTTGCTTATAAAAGCCAAATTGAGGCTTATTACACGACTGCCCAAAAAAGAGTATTATGTTTTAGGGTTCATCTATGTTTCTCAGTTTTTTATTCCACCATAACTTATAAATTCCTGAACCGATTGCTTTGTATGGGGTATTGTTAGAATCCTTAAATTTTCCCGGTTAACATAGGCAAGTAAGATTAAAAAAAATGGCAGGCATGCTTTTTTTTTTATTAATTACATCTTGTTTCTTGACCAATGTTTTGGTTTACGCAACAATTTTGCAGTAGCGACCGCAACACAACTCGCCGACAGCTGTACTTCAATGTCGGTTGAGCAATGAACAACCAGTTGCCGGTTACGGTTGTCGGTCGCCTAGCAACCGATGGTGAATCATAGACCTTCGGTGATCATGCAATAAACCATGACTGACTAGGTTTAGAGAGGATTCGAATTAAATTAACTTTTGAAATACATTCTTTGCGTATTAGATAATTTGGTGAATTTGGTTTTTGGCTCTTATTGGCAGTACAGTCATCGACAAAAGTCTATTAACACACATCAAAACAACACCGGCTTTAGTGCTGATTATTGTGTCATGATGAAGTTTTCTGTATTCAGATTTGCTGACAAAATTCTATTGTTTTATACTGCAGACAGTTGGATGAATATTTTTTGCGTTCAGATGTTTTATAAATCTAGATGTATTCAATAGTGAATTTTGTCGATAACTATACAAACAAGTTTAAAGAAAATATTTGGGCACCATATTTTTTTTGTTAATTGCGACAAAAAGTCTTTTGTTACTAAGTACAGCTATGTAATATGTTTTTGTATAATAACTTTCGTAAGACACATTCATATTAGTTATAGTTTAACGGTTATTACTCACGCGCATACTTCGGGATTGCCCAGTCAAACTAGTCAGTTTGACTCGCGACATCGCCGCGGGCTCAGCTCATGAATAAGAGCTCCGTTCGAGTTCGAAACTAGTCGGGCAATCCCGAAGTATGCGCGTGAGTAACAACCGTTAAACTATAACTAATGTAATATGTTATTTCCCCTTCGCCCGTGATCTTTGCCGAGAGTGGACGTGTCACCGATTTTAATAAAAAGTTTAAAAGTGCTCACGCGACTATAAACCGTTAGGGCAAAGTTATTGAGTTTAGTTTCTCCATAAACAAAAAATATATATTTGTCATAACTTCCATACCGTCGCGCTCGCCCGGCCGGCCACGCCTCCGTGCTAGACTAAGACAGTGGCCAAAATTGCCGTCCCGCTCGACTATCTGCGATTGCACCGACGTGACCTTGAGACGCCTCGCCCGAGATAGTACTCGCACCTATTATTGAGTAAAGTTTACGTTCGACGTCTCACCGTAGATTATGTCACGCTTGCAGCGATCCCCGCCTGCGGGTAACAAGAACTTAACGCAAGTATCCTCGGACTCGGACATACCGCATTCACTATCCAGTAGTCCACACGGAAATGTAAATACCTCTTCTAGACACAAACGTGCTCGAGACGAGTCATTATCACCTCAAGCGGAGTCACCACCTTCCAACGAACTGCAGGGCTTCAAACATGAGGTTCTCCAAATGCTTAAGACATGGAAAAGTGAACAGGAGTCCCATTTTAAAAAGATACTGGATGGTCAGGTCTCCTCTATGACGAAACTGGTTTCCGACATGGATGAGTTAAAATCTCAAAATGCTTCTATTCAGAAATCAAATATGGAGATTGAGAAGACTGTCAGTTTTATCAGTAAGCAATATGACGACATATTGAAACAAATGGAGATATTAAAAAAAGAAAAAATCGCTTATAAAGATAGCATTCAAGCAGTGGAAGCTAAAATACAAGATCTTCAGGTATCTTCGCGCTCATCCACTGTTGAAATCCGCAATGTTCCCCCCTCGAAGGAGAAAGAAACTTTGGCAGAATTAACTAATATCGTTAGCAAAATTGGAACTGCAGTAAACGTACGTATTCATTCCATGCACATACGGGACATTTACAGGCTCCCTGGAAAATCGGGATCTACCAGACCGATTGTTACTGAGTTCACCAGCGTACAGACTAAACTCGAACTCCTCACATCAGTTCGAAATTTCAATAAGAAATCTAATAAAGAAGAACGACTGAGTACGCATATCCTTGGGATCGCTGGCGACCGCTACCCAATATATGTTGCCGAGTATCTTCCTCCGAGTACCAGAAAGCTATTCTTCGCTGCGAGGCAATTCGCTAAGCTAAAAGAATTTAGTTTCTGCTGGACGAATAATGAGAATGTTTTTCTACGAAAAAGTGAAGGCGACAAACAGATACTCGTAAAATCGGAACAAATGCTACGCGATATGGAAGCGAATCAATGACTTTTTATTATCATAAGAATACTAAGTTTATTTTATAATTTTTGTGTATTTTTTAGAATAACTTCAACATCTCACACTCACAACTACTCACGTAAGTTTTTCCGTTATCTAACACATGAGCGTTTTATATCTACACACTTAGCTAAAATCTCATTAATTTATTATTGTTATTTTTTTCTGTCCTTTCATGTCCAATCTCCTTCTAATAGCGTATGCCTCCCTTTTTGGCTTCTTTATACATTTATAACAAATGGCCATCCCCAATAACCTAGATGACGAATTAGACTCACTCAGTGTTGCCAAATCATATAAATGTGCACCCGAGATGTGTTTGCGGTATATCACTCACCCTATCAGAGGGTTGAAGATACTACATCTAAATATTCGAAGCATTCAAAAAAATTTTGATGAAATATCTGTTTTAATGAAACTTTTGGGCTTTCACTGTGACGTTATTGTCCTATCTGAGTGCTGGCTAAGCAAAATATCTCAACTACCTACTCTGGACGGTTATACCTCTTACCACACAAATTACACTTTTAACCAAAATGATGGATGTGCTATTTATATCAAATCTTCTATAAAACATGATGTAAAAGAACCCAATTTCGCCAACGCCAACTGTCTTATCTGTACCATAGAGTCTATCTCAATCATTGCTATTTATCGTTCTCCTTCTTATAGAAACATAACCAACTTCATTGATAGTCTGGATAAAATTCTCACACTCCCCACTCAATCTGTTGTCCTAATCGGCGATATCAATATTGACATCAAGAACGGCAACAATGACACCAACTCAGACGAGTATCTCACCTGTGCCGCTGCACATGGTCTACTTCCGGCACACCTGTATCCCACGCGTGTTTCAAACTGTCTTGACCATATTCTTCTAAAAACTAACTTTTCGGCCACAGCAATTGTCATTGAATCGTCCATCACAGACCATGAACCCTTATTACTATTTTTGCAAGCTAATAACAAGGATCGTAACCTCCCTCTTACCAAGTACAAATTAAATCGTGATGCCGCTATAGAAACCATAAAAGGCTACGACTGGTCCCCCATTCTAAATATGACAGATGCAGACAGTGCCTCTGAAGAGTTAGTTGGTAATCTCTCTACCATAATTAAGGCCAATACATACGAATATAAAATACCCAGAAAACAAAGAACTCTTAAGCCCTGGATCACGCCTGGTCTATTAAGGTGTATACGAAAGCGTGACCGCATGCACGCCAAATTAAAAAAATGCAGTAATTGCGAAATTTTGAGAATCACGTATAACCGCTACCGCAATCACTGCAACTCATTATTAAGAAAACTCAAGCGCGCGTATGAGAAAGAAGAATTTTGTAAAGCTAAACATAATATAAAGGCAACCTGGGACGTAATTAAAAAGGTGGCTGATATTAGTTCAAATATCTCGCCTCCGGTCGAACTGTTACATCTTTCCGATTCTCCAGGCCTCTCACTTAACATAGTTAATGACTACTTTGCTGGTATCGGTAAAAATCTTGCATCTAAAATAAAACCTATGTCCCCTACACATACTGTCGTGTCCACAACATCATGTAGTTCTATGGTTCTCCTAGAAACCACAGAAACGGACGTCGAAGGTATAATTTTAACCCTCAAGCTCGATTCCGCTACAGGTTGGGATGGCATCCCTTTAAACGTAATTAGGGCCACCAGGACAGTGCTGGTCCCCATCATTACGCATGTATGCAATCTGGCCATTTCATCAGGTGTATTTCCAGCAGTCTTTAAACGAGCAGTGGTTCACCCTATTCATAAATCCGGACGCAGAGACGATGTCAACAATTACAGACCTATCTCGGTTCTTTCCGCTATGTCAAAGATCCTTGAACGAGTTTTAAACAAGAGTCTTCTCTCCTTCCTCAACGTCAATAATATTTTATCTCCCAACCAATTTGGTTTTCGTAGAGGAATGAGTACCGAGGATGCCGTTTTAGCATTGACCGAACACGCTGTGAGGACTCTTGATAACAAACATAAATGTCTAGGCATCTTTATTGATTTATCTAAGGCCTTCGACACCGTCTCTGCGACTGAATTACTGAAAAAAATGGAGAGCATTGGAATCCGGGGTGTAGTGTTGGAAATGTTTCGAGACTACTTGAGGGGACGTACACAAGTCGTTAGAGTCGAACAAAACGAAAGCGACGAGCGTCCTATTACGTACGGTGTACCACAAGGCAGTATTCTGGGCCCTACACTTTTCCTGATATACATCAACGAGCTATGTCAGATAAAAATCAATAGCTGTAAAATAACTTCTTACGCAGATGACACCTCCCTATTAGTTGACGGAAAATACTGGGCCCAATGCTATCATAACGCAGAAAAGGTACTGACGTGTGTTATGGAATGGCTGCGTAACAATTTGCTAACGGTGAACGTAAGTAAAACAGTTTACATACCGTTCGCTATTAAAGCAAATCTTAGTCCACCAGCATCCTATACTCTTAAAACTCACTCATGCAAGTCCGCAAATTTCTGTGACTGCCCCACCATCGCTCGGTCACAAACTGTTAAATATCTAGGCGTACATATCGAACAATATCTAAACTGGCATAAACACCTCGACACACTTGTGAGCAGAACTCGTAAGCTGATTTACGCTTTTAAAAAACTACGTAATTCTGCTGATACGGACACACTAAAAGTCGTGTATTTTGCATTGTGCCAATCAATTTTAGCGTACTGTATTCCAGCCTGGGGTGGTGCTACGGAAAACGTCTTCTTACGACTAGAACGAGCGCAAAGAGCTGTATTGAAGATTATTTTCTGTCGTCCGCGGAGATATTCAACAGTACAGCTATATGCAGAATCAAAAGTTCTGACAGTAAGACAGTTGTATATTTTCCAGACCATGCTCCGCAAACACTCTGCGCGCCCACTATCAGAGCCTACTGGCAGAGTCAAACACACAGTCTTTCCCCAACAATCTTGTAAAACTGCTTTCGCTAAAAGATGTTACCATATCAACAGTTCGAAAATGTACAACCAGCTTAATAAAGAATTAAAGTTTTTTCATTCAACTAAATATCAGTTTAAATCTGCCTTACGAGAATATCTTTTGAAACTCGACTATTGCAAGACGGAGAATCTTTTGATGGGAAGCTATTTCAATCTAAAGGATTGAATTCCATTATGGACAAATACAAATATATTTTATAATCCATATTTTAGTTGTTATATATTATGCTCACACTCATTATTATATATAAACACACCCCCCCTTAATCCACACTCTTACCATCTATCACACACACATCCTCACACATACCTACCACACAGAACCATTATTACTTTTTTTTTTGTTTAATTTTTTTCTTTATTATGTTTCCGCTATCAATAATCTTTTGCCCTGGATTAGCTTACTTTGTTTTGTAACTTTTTTATTTTCTTTTTTTTTTTTCCTTTTGCTATCAAGGTCCTATCCAGGTAATTGTAATTGTATTGGCTTATTCGTATAGTATATTTTCGAAGGTGCACTGACTTCTAAGATACAGGTTTTTCCTAGTTTAGAAGTCAGGAACTTTATGCTCTGGCCCACATCGCCATGATCCTAAAAATGTAAAAATTGTGATCTTTTTGGTAATAATAAAGTTTTTTTTTTTTTTTTTTATTCACGACTCAAGAATAACTAAACTTAATGTTTTGCTTGTTATAATTAATTATCTATATATATGAATCCCTATTTCCCTTGGTCACGCCATAACTTGAGAAAGGGTGCACCAAATTGGATAATTCTCTTTTTGTTGTGTTCGTCATTGTCTTGACAAGATTTTTACATAAGTTTTTTTTTTATTCTTGCGGAATTTTTTTATCTGGTGGAAGAAAACGTGGGGCACAGCTAGTTGTTAATATTTCAATACCTAAGTAAGAGATCTTGCGTTAAGAATAAATTGTACGGATAGGTTTTTTATATTATTATCAACAAAGTACATTTCTGTGAGCAGTGTTTTCTTTTTTAACCCTCTCATAGTATATACCTATATCTATGTAAGAAATATATATAATGTGACCGTCAATCGACGACAGACAAACAGACGTTACATTTATAGACTATGCATGGTCTCCCCTTCGTCTGAGGAATTTAGTGATCAGGATTATCGAGTCCCTTTACAAATCTGTAATTATTGTCTATTTTCCTGTATAGTAGACACAATAATTAAAACAATCACATTGATCCGCATGTGACTCATGTGATGAAACTAAACAACTTTCATTAAAAAACATAGGTCGTCAGATGATAATAAATTATATTGCTCTAATAATAATCTTACCTGCTACATTACTGTACCTCCTGGGTTCGATTCTCGAGTTATGCAAAGTGCTAATTGTTATTGGAGCAGACCGAAGTTTGGATTGGTGCTCGGTAGACCGATAGGTAGCAATAGGCACACCACCTATTACGTGGGACTTAATAATAACATCGGTGTAATGAGTTCTTACCAGAAATCGACCTTTCTTTTACGTTATTACAATAAAACAAAATAATAAATTAAACAATAGCCTAATTAAAAAAGACAAGTATTATTAATTCCATTATTTACAAATAGTTAATTAATACGTATTTGCCATTATAATTTATGAAAGTAATTCCCGCGACCAGATAAAAATAACGAAGCTATGTTTGAGGTAATTAATGCGAATGAAATCTAACAAATTGTCTGTTTCATGCGCTAGCGACGGTATGTGAAACTATTAATTACAATTAATCTCATTTTTTACATTTATATTGACGCTTTCTCAGAAATATTGGATAGAGATTGAATTCATTTGATAATGTAACTAAGGTGTCGTAGGAAAAGTAAAGTGTAGAGTCCTAGGAGAAGTAAATTGTAGAATCGTAGGAAAAGTAAATTGTAGAGTCGTAGGAAAAGTAAAGTGTAGAGTCCTAGGAGAAGTAAAATATAGAGTGGTGGAAAAAGTAAAATGTACAATTTGTATTGGCTATTTGAAATAATAAATAGAATTTTAATTTTGTCCCTAAAAAAATAGAAATGAGACTTACATAATTTATTTGCGATACTAAAACATAGTTTCCTGAACCCAAAGTGCGCGATTCCGACTTGAACGGCTCTTGTTCGGTTTTTTGTCACCACCACGCGACTCATTGTAATGCGTACAGTGATCTACCACCGGAACGGGGCAGCCGATAGGCGTCATGAGATGTATGACGTCGTTTGTCCAGGAGCCTGAGACTACTAATTTAAATACCAAGAGTAAATTATTAGTCATCTGCTGGGAGGCTTCGGCCGCGGCTGGTTACCACCCTCCGGACGAAGCCATACCCTCAAGCGACCTAGTTGTGTTTCGGGTAGTCCGGTGCAACCGTTGTGGGAGACGGGTCTGAGCAATTGCATCAACTCCCCAACTGTCGTTCTTACCAAATCTATCCACTCTACTTAGAGTGAATAGATTTCTTCTGGATATACGTGCTACATCCTCGGCCACACCGTCGCTTACCATCAAACGAGTTGGTGGCCAAACGTAGATCCATTTTTAGTAGAAATCTTCAGTAGCAGCCCGGAGTTTGATATTGTGCCCGGTAGATGGCAATAGGCTCACCACCCATTACATGGGACTTAATAACAGGATTTGTGAAATGTGGGTGTCTCTGCCTTCCCTTCCGAGTAATACAGGCATGATGCTATGTATATAATATGTATGAAATTGGGAACGTTAGATCCTGATAAAAATTAAATTAAATTGAATTACATATTAATAACAAATTCCTAGTTCTCACAGCTTAAAAAAAGCAATTGAAATCACTTAATATTAATGTATAAGGAGCCTTGCTTAGTCAAAGGTTCCCAGAAATTTGATAAATAAGTAATGAAAATATTATAAAACAGAGTAACTAATTCCCTTTACACAGAAATAACGAATCATTCCATTAAAATACTGTTCTGCAGCTTTTATTAATTTTCCTGTTGTTTATTCATATTTTAAATTTAGCTCTGTAAAGGAAAATACCCTATTTTAACTTGTTGATCGAAATAATTTCATACCTAAATAATAGGTTAATTTAAGTACGTTATAGAACAAGATCTCATCATAATCATATTATGGATATTACGTATTGTTTTATATAGCTTCTTTACCTTCAACATATTGTAAATGTTGTAAACGCCGTAAACTTGTCTAATGCGCAATTCATATAATAAGGCTTATCTAATTATCTTTTATATTAGTGACTTCATCCAAGATCACGTTGTTCTTACATCCCGCCCAATATTGTATTTACATAAATTGTAAAATATAATGTTTAAAAGAATAACCGTGGAGTTTCTTGCCGGTTTTTCTCAATAGAAAACGACTTTTTGGAACCGTGCACCTAAATTCTGACTTTTCATAGGTGCCTTTGTATGGTTTATATGAAATAAAAACTTTTGACCTTGATCATGTCCGCCCCGACCCTTGCTCGTACCGACCCGCACCGAGCCAATAGCTTTAAATTTATCCCTTAATAATAAGGAAACTGATCTGATCCAGCTAGACCCCAGTTGTTCCCCCAGCAGCGCCCTAAGCCGGGGTTCGTGTCCCGCAGGGGCAGCCCTTAGCGCTGTTGCTTAGTTTATAGTAATATAAAATATGCTCTGGCTGGAGGCACCAAACTGCCTCGCCTTAGGTATTATCCGGTTACGCAGACAAAACCCCTCTAGGTTTGTGCACGAGGCCATCACCAAAAGATCTTAACATAAGATTCTTAAAAGCAAGCCACAAACCTTATAATTTAATTACATCACAATCCCGTCAATGCCTAATTTATTTTTATTTTGTTAGATATAATAAATATCAGAGGGCCAACAAGAAATGTAGTGTATGTATAGGGCATATAGTGTATGTATAAGTAAATAATGTAAAGAAGAAATTACCATGAAGCCCAATTAGGGTTAGCAATATTATTTGCGAAAGCTACCTTACCTTATCCGATCACTCTCATTTTCCTAAAAATCTATGGTCAAAACCTACCCTAACATCCATTGTACCCTTTGTTCCTATAACGAGATACTTGTTCACTTATGCAATAAGGGAGCGCCATTCATACGGCAATATACCGCACACTCTGATCCCTTACCATATTAAGACTTAATGCTATCGTGGACCATTTGTGGATGTTCTCTAAATTAAGTTCATCTTAGTTTTTCCCTTCAGATATTATAGTTTTTATTTATTTATTTCACACATAATAATATGGCTATAAAACCCAAGACAACAGCATATAATCTATTCTAAAATTAATTACAGAACAGTCCCATAGCATATTTTATTCAATGCTAGTTTTGTGAACTCCTTCAGAGAACAACAGAATATGTCTGAATCACAGGTAGTGTTCGTGATAGATTTCCATATTTAGCAAAAAAGGTTGGAGAGTGAAGATTTTAGAATACATCCTGTTTGCCTAGAACCTACTTGAAAATAATCATATATATCACACAGAAATAAAATCACCCATCATAGCATGGAAGAAGCAACTAGACTGCCACAAGATTTCTAGGATCTTGTGCCAGTCTAGTTGCATACATTAACATCATCAATGATCGGAGATAATGATCTTTAATGAGCTAGGATAAGAGTAACAAATCAGTACTAAGATCAGTCTGCAAAGCTCTACGCATCCTTCATAAACTTTGGGTAGGGCAGGAACGAAAAGGCCGAGAGGCCAAAGACCCCCCTCCATGGACAGACAAACCAGTAGAAATTTAGAGAAGCAACAGAGCTTGAAAAATGCTGTCTGGCATCAGATCTCGCTCCTGAATGAACCAGGTCTATGAAGATTAATTCTCACTTAACTAGTGTAAAGAGGAAACCACATTCTAATGATTCATATTAAAGATAAAAGATGCAGCAGTCATTTTTAAATCAATCAATTTAAATTCGGATGTGGGGCTATTAGTCAGTGTGAACATGGCGTCGACGTCATGATGCGACGAATGTGTGTGTCATGTGTAAATACATACGTATCTGAATATTGTGTATGTATTGATAGAGGAAGCACCATTGTTGTACTTTTTTCTTCTATATTTTGTTATTGTGGCGTTTTATTATTATACGCTGATAAAATTCTGCCTTTGCACCGGTTTTTAAGTTTGGGTCAGCACGCGGATCTTAGCAATTGCTCGGATATGAACAAATAAAAAATTATTGTACCTGGAAATAAATTGTCAGTAATTTAAAAATGCCTTTTACTAATTTACGTATATATTTTTTGAAATGTTGTCTTATTTACAAGAATATATAGTGTAAAATTCACGTGCTTTTCCTTTATCTTTGTCGAAAATGTTTAATCATTTAACCGTGTTTACGATTCCAAGATTAATAGGTATAAGCCACACGTTGTTGTTTTATCGTCATACATGTAAAGGAATTATCGCGAGTGATAATACTGTTTAATAAATTAATCATTTTTATGAGACAGAGATACTATCTGTCCTTTTTCAGCAGATACGCCCCCAATATTTATGTTACGTCATTTGTATGACTTAAGATACAAATCAAGTAAACACCGTTTTTTTAGGTCGACAAGGACCAGTTTTTTTTTTTCAGATCTTATCGTGTCGTTGATGAACAACCTAGTGTCAGAGTTTAAGCCACTCGTAGGCTTCAATATGGATGAATAATTCCTATATACACTTTTACTTGTAAAACCTCGTATGACTATATAAACAACAGCTTTCGTTCAGTGACTTGTAATAATTCATCAGTGAATAGGTATCATGGATAATATATGTGCAAAACGGATGAATATGTTGATGCTCTCTCATAGATTCTTCTACACAACCACGGATCTGAAAAAAATACGGATGTAATAAGCACCTTGGCATAAGCGAAGCATAGATTACGCACACACACACGCAGCGTACTGGCGCCGAGTGGATGAGTTTAAAGTATTTTTATGCGTTTAGCTAGTGTATGACAAACGAAATTGGATGATTAGGCAGGCTTCTCACATGTCGTACGCAACGCTCCGTCCGTATTTTTTAAGGTCCGTGTATACAACATCAAAAATATTTAAATTTATAGTTCAAAATTTTTCAAATAATAAATCACTGGTGATCGAAGGTCAAAATTTTATAAATGAATCCCGCTCTTACAAGAGAGTACTATTCTGTACCTACTGACCAAATGCTTTAAAAATCTCGGTTGTTATCTACCATAAATAAAGTTACAGGACAGAATTATTGCTTCGTCCCATCCGCCATTTTAAGTGATTGCATTATGTCGGCACACATCCCTTGGGACCTTTCATTGCAAGGGTCTGTTATTGAGTACTCTGTTCTTCATATTATACTCATGCTATAAAATAAATCAATTTTTAATTATGATAAGTATAAACACATGACTTTAGCTACAACGTTGAAGTAGTCGAGGTTGTGGGTTCGACCCTGGGACGTACCAATGTGACTTTTTCAATGTCATATATTAGTTAATCTAAGACACCACAGGCATGCGGCAAAGGAAAACATCGTGAGGAAGCATGGACTAAATAGTCTGAAATCGCTAACCTGCAGCAAGCTAGCGTGGTGATCAATGCTCGTGCCTTCTCTGTATGGGAGTCTAAGCACTTGCTCTGCAGTGGGACAGTTATGGGCTGGTTATGTTATCTTTTGACTGCCTCGTTGGTCTAGTGGTCGCAAGCGCGGCTGCTGAGCGTGAAGTCCTGGGTTCGATTCCCAGGTCGGGCAAAGTGTTAATGGGTTTTTTTGTTAGGAGCCCGGAGTTAGGAAGTTGGTGGTGTGACACCTCCGTGCTTCGTAAAGCACTTAAAGCCGTCGGTCCTGCGCCTGATCTCTCTCCGGTCCTGTCAGATTACCGTCCCATCGGAATATTTGAATGAAGGAAGAGGCAGTGCACCTGTGTTTGCACGTACACTTGTGCCATAGGCCGCCGTGACCGAAATACGGTCGGGAGGAAGAGTATTATTATGTTATGTTTACCTACAAATGAAGAAAGTTCTTCACAAACTGATCAATCATCAGATTTCAGCAGTATCATATTTTAAATTACGTTAAATATAAATTCTACTAACGGATGCAAATGAAAGATAATAAAAATATCAATCTAGTACACGCTGACGTCATTCCTACGTGCTGGGTGGGGATTGACAGATAACCGTTAGGTGTAGGTACACATGTGCACTGCTTATCACTCGTTACACATTATTAGCGTAATATTAGCGTGGTTGTCGATGAACAAACTAAGATTAGGTACTGTAATACGGGAGAATAGTCCTTTGGCACATCGGCCCCATGCCAGAAAAAAGTCAAAAGCAATTATTAAGTTAGCGGCCCCCGAAGCCAAACTCCAAGAATTTATGTCAATAAGACCATTCAGATACCTAAGACATTCGTTACTTACTTTTGGGTGTCAAAAGCTGGTTGTCACATTCTAGAGTAATAGTAATTAATTGTTTATTTCAATACTAGCTGGTGCCCGCGACTTCATCTACGCGACTAAAGGTAGCCTATGTCCTTCCCCAGGATACAATCTATCTCCTTGCCAAATTTCATTCACGATTCATTCAGCCATTTAGTCGTGAAAATGTGAAAAGGTTAAAACAAATAAACTGAGTTACTTTCGCATTTATAATATTAGTAAATAATTAAAATGTATTTTGTTTCAGATTATAATGGATGTTCATAGCACGTAGCGTATAAAAAAAAGAAATCAGTTCGCGGCATACAATGTTCCAAACAAAAACAATGAGAATAAAAAAGAAAAGTGAACTGTCAAATTCATAATAGGATTTCGTAAATCGAATCATTACGTCGTCTGAAATATGTCTATCCATACTAATATGTGTCTCATATTAGTATGGATGAAAGTGTAGTGTACCTACAGTGTTGAATTTTGGAATGTCCTTTTAAGCAAAATCACTTGTGTCAGGACATTCCGAAATAAGAGTGTAGATTCTCTCTCTTCTCTTTTTAGTCGGCACAACGTCCATGAAGGATTTTCGACACCAGAAAAAAAAGGCCTGGCCTGACGGATCAGAAGCTCGCACAGTGCACTGCATCACTATACAGCATAAGAAAGGTAAGGCACCGCAAATCATTACTAGTGGTAATAGCCTCGTGGTGTGAGCATTAGACTACTAAGTTAAAGATCACACATTTGAACTCAAGGCACGTACCACTAACTTTTCATAGTCATATGCATACTTATTAAAGTATATTATTGATCACTTGCTCAAAACGGTAATGGAAAATATCGTGGGAAAACCAGCACACCCGAACTTCTCGATGGTTTGTAAAGTCAGAGGTGGTTGGGACTCTGACACTAGGTTGCGCCAATAATTCGGTTAAAAGACTATACCAAAACCTAATGTGCTAATCTAGCCTACATAAAGTCTTACAGATAAATCTTCGAAAAGCATTAACGCATGCATAACGAACTCTAAAGTTATAATTTTTTTTTTGCGTATTGAAATATACGGTTGTGAGCAGGATTCGAACCAGCGCCTCCCGGATAAATACTCCAGACGCTCTGACCGCTAAGTCATCTCGTTGACATGGCAGGAGGCGCAGGTTCGAATCCTGCTCACGACCGTATTATTCATTCCACAAAAAATTTCAAAGTACGTAAAATCTTTCTAACAACACCTAATTACGATGTCATAAGCTTATATCAAACACGTGAAAGCGGAACTAAGTCACAAACATTAAGGCCAAAACAAACAAAAATTATTAGCACGTGTTTTGTTTCTCTCTCTCTCTTACTCTTGTACTATAACTGTTGTGCGACAGTGACAGAAATAATGTCAAGCGAAAGCACGTGCTACATGTTCACATTTAAATACAAACTGCTTCGTTGGTTGGTCCCAAGTGCGACTGATAAGCATCAGGTCCCAAGTTCGACTCAGTTCTCTCTAAAGTCTTATTGGGTTTTTCTATTAGAAAATTCTCAATACAGCCCGGAGTTTCGAAGCCCGGTAGATGGCAATAGGCTCACCACTATGGGACTTTATAACAGCGTTAGTGAAATGTGGATGTATAACTTCCTATCTCTTCGGGTATAACAGGCGTGATGCTATGTTGTTCTTCGTTAAATATAAGCAGGAACGCAAATTGAAATATAATTTTCTAATAAATAAAAAATCTTGTGTCACAGTGTTTGTTATCGAACTCCTCCGAAACGGCTTGACCGATTTTTATGAAATTGTTGTGTATATTTGGTAGGTCGTAGGCTGGTGTCCTAGGGTAAAGGGTGGCCCTATCCAAAAAAAAATTATGGCAAAACAACGTTTGCGGAGCACAGCTAGTTACTACTATAAAATATCTGGAAGCAAATTTATTTCATACAGTACAACTAAACTAATTTTGAAATAAGCATACACATGGAGATTTACTCGATATTCTAGACTGTCCCTCTACTCTATGGTCTGAATCTTAAAACGCGCACCTCTGACGTCACGCTTCTGTGCTAACTAGGTACAGTGACCATAGAGCTAGGATAGATAGATAGAAGCGGGGCACAGCTAGTATAATATAGAATACAATTATCTCAAACTAGCTTTAGATAGTTCCCTCAGCACATTGATTTTGTAGTCTTACAAAAATCTTAGGAGTATTTTCTTTGAAACGCTCTAGACGAATAAATTAACTAGTTGAGCGAGCATATTGCCTACAATAACATTAAAGTTACCTGCCATTTTGTGTCTAACTTTTATCTCTAGATATTCGATTTTCGTTACGTTAGACTAATATTAATTTGACCTAGATTAGTTTTATATTCTCCTGTTGCTAGTTCGTTGGAGAAACTATTATACTAAAAAAGTATCATAGTAGAGCAGGAGGTACCGGATTCGATTCCCAGGTCGGGCAAAGTGTTATTGAGTTTTTCTGTTAGGAAATTCTCAGAGTTTGAAATTGTGCCCGATAGATGGCAATTGGCTCTCCAACTATTATATAGGCTTAACAGCATTAGTAAAATGTGAGTGTACATTATACATTATGTACACCTCTGCCTACCCCTTTGTGGATTGCATTAAATGATATAATCTACACTTCTACACTAATATTATAAAGAAGAAAAATTTGTATTTTTGTATGTAACGAATAAACCCAAAAAGTACTAGCCCGATTTCAATAATTCTTCCATCATTACAATGCTACATTATCCCTGAGTAACATAGGCTATATTTATTACTAGAAAATATTAGGGATCCTTACTAAAACTTCAATAATGTAACCCAAGGTGTAAATGTTCACCCGTGCGAAGCCGGGACGGAGCGCTAGTGAGTTAATAATTTGAACCTGACATTCATATTTCTTTGTTTAAAGACAAATAAGTTGTCAGATAGGGGTGTCGCAATCTCCCTTTAATTGATTAAAATAAACAAATTCTCTCATAAATATAAGAAATGCCTAGTACTCAATGAGACACGACCTTTATTTAAAGCTTAAAGACGTTAAAGGACGACCAAATAGGATTGCGTAATTTTTACGTCCTAAGACATAAAGATCAGACTAAAGACCTGTCATGACCATAAACTACTGTACGGTCTTAGGTAATAGCTTAGAGGACTAGACGGGAGACGGCCTCTGACTAAATATCAAACAAATTTGCTCGCCACTTTTGGCGGGGGGTGAGGTAACACACAAGCACAAAAGAACTTGCACTAAAGCAACAATAGCTCTCATCTTTACATTAACAGTATAAACACATAAAAAAAACTAAATACAAACAAGAAATGAAGTCACTCACGATTAAAAACGTGTACTATTATTGTAACCATACAGGTAAAAGGTATAAAGGTATTTGATTAGGAATCATATGCCAGTGTTGAGAGAGGAAAGCCCGCTGAAACTACTCCAGTACTAATTCCTTCAAGGGTATTAAGTACATTTAAAGCTACACAATTTTCGGTACAGTAAGAGAAAAAATCTTTATTATTTTGATTTTACATATCTGTCGCCAGAAAATGCTGGTAACGAAGAATAAAAGAAGGAAGCTGATAGGTATAATAGAAGGAAGCTGTTTCCACAGTAAGGTCCGTCTGTTAAACCTTAAAAGGCAGAATTAACAAGATTAAATTAATTTAAAAAAAGAACAAGCCTGCTATGTGTAACTTTTTTTATGTCACACGTTTATGTGTACCATAGCTACTATATCACTTGTTTAATCTATGTTTTCCGGGACAATGTAAGGATTCTAACGATACCCCATACATCTAAATCAGTTCAGGCATTTAGAAGTTATGTTGGAATAAAGAAACTCACAAACATACATACATACATGAACCCTAAAACATAACACTCCATTTTTGGGCAGGCATTATCATCCCCCTGCACTTATCCCAATTTATTTGGGGTGGTTTATTCGACGCAGCAAGTATTCTTCTTCCACTTTCTAATTGTGTTAAAAATTGCATGCTGCAAAAGTTTTGGCAATGTTTTATGACCGGCCGCCTGCCTGACGTCGTGTAATGAAATTGGTTTTAGACTACCTTATCGACGCAAGATCATTTATATATTAGTAAGTCTTAAAAGCCATTGATGATAGCCACGAAGCAGAAGAAACAGGTGCACATACCTGATGACTCACTACCTAGAACTAAAATGAAGGCAGCTCTAACGTGGCGCTATTTAATAGAGACGATGTAAGGCGGGGAGTGGTAACAGCATGTGAAGGCCCTATGCACCAGGAATACCTTAGGACAGCAAAAGCAACAGAAAAAACAGTGTTACTTCATTATCTTCGTAAACTTGCACTTCCTTATCATGCCTCCAAGGAACCGCTTCCATAAAGTTGTTGCTTTAGAGAAAATTTTAAATTAATTGGCAAAAAATTGAGGGTGTTATCAGCGCTAATAAAAATGGATATTAATAGGATTTATTGGTCCTCTGCTCTTACTTAAAGCTGTGCTCAACACAAGCTGTGTTCCCAGAAAGGTTTTTTCATATTTGACGTATATTTTCCCTACCTACTTTGGCAGTTCAACTCCAAGCAGCTGTCTTGAAATTGAGGTGATTACTACTTTTAGGACCAGGTTGCCATCATCAAATGGGGCAGCGGCGAAATAGTGATGGAAATGACATTAATGGTTGTATTTGGTGATAAACTTGTCCTAATATAAACAGACCATGCCGCTGCAGGAAAATTGTGAGTGTGCAACATAACTTACGAAATCTAACTACCTTTTCTGTAAGTACCGTAAGTTTCTGGTCATATAATTATTGCGTATGAATCTGACAAAATGTTGCCCAACTTTTGGTCGCTCAATGTTAAACTAGCTTCGTTGGTATTGGAGCGTGAATCAGTAACTTGAAAGGCACTTCGCAGACGATGGTGGTTTTTGTCCGCGTGACAAAACTAAGCAATTCTATGTCCGGGGCTGTCCGCGAATTCAACGCACGAAAGCGAGCGAAACAGCGGAGTCGAAGCGGGCTAAACTGCCCACTGTATGCCTTATTGTGTACAGTCACAAGCACCAATATGAAAACACAATTTTTTAAGTCATCGATAATATCTATAGCGTGTTACTTAGAAGGTTAGCGCTGAAAATCAGCGCTGTAGATTCCCATCTGGTGGCACCTGCAGCAATTTGCTTAGCGCTTTCCATTTTCCACTTGAATGGGACACATTTCCCCTATATTTGTATATTAATATTAAGTATCTTCATTAATTTATAATTTGCTGAGTTGAGAACAAATAGACTTGTGTAAACTTATAATTTTCCATCTTCAAAGTTCTATTCTCCATGTTGTCACCTCTGCTTATTTTCTTTTTTCTATTTTTTGTTAGATTGGCAGTTGGCCGCTTACTAAAAAGTTGCCAGGTGTCAATTTGAACAAATTTATCTAGTATAGTATTTTCTGTCTTAAATTATAAACTAGTTATTTATTTAAGTTTTATCCAGCTCTAAATTATTGTTTCTTATTTATATATGTTCTTTAATTTTTCTGTCTCTTTTTTGTTCTTACTGTGTGTCCACATTTTGAGGGAAATAAAAGCTTTTTCTTTCTTTCTTCTTTTCTTTCTTAGATAATCAGGTATGTGGCACAGATAGAAGAACCAATCCTTCAACATATAGACATACACTAATACTCCTATATTATTGATATAATTATTTATATGGAGCTTAAAAAGTGCAATTGTATACATGTTTGTGCTTGTGACTGTACAAAGTAGTTCATGTGATGCCGCAGAGTGTCCTGTCCCGTCCGACGGTTAGCGGCGGCCACCAACATTTTTGCCGACGGAAGTTCAGTTCTACATGTAATTGTTGTACAACAAATTATCCAGTTCTATTTTGCAACCGTCTACGTAGGTAGCGTCTAAGAATTCCTATCGTGACATGAAATAGCACTCATTAGCAATAGTAGTAATTATTATTTAATTTAAACTCAGCTAACAGGGACACTGGCTAACTTACCTAACACGTTTCGGAGGTACAGGTTTATAAAGTTAAAATTTTATTTTAAATCGGGAATGTTAAGAGGGAAGGACCTTTTTATAACATGTTGAAGATGGATTTAAACCTTAGAATGTATTTCTAATATTAATTCATTAATTAGAACGAAAAATCGAGTGGCTCATGGCATTTCTCGTCTCAATCCGTATTAGCAAGAGAATATTGTATTTCAACAAATTAATAAAAAATAAATGCATTTAAATAAGTATTTATACATATTTATCGTCAAAATTACTGTTTTAACTATGATATCTGTTATTAATACTTGTAAAATAAATAAACTGCTCGTGTGCTAAAGCCTCTTTTTGCGAGACACGAAACATATTTTTTTCTTTGCCAGTTTTCTTCATCATAGTAGGTTCAAAAAAATGTAAAGTAGTTCTTAGAAAAGTAGAGTCACCGACAGAAGTCGATTAACACGCACGAAAACAGCACCGAATGTAGTGTTGACTAATGTTATAAATAATTTTTGCATTTTCTATATTTATATGAATCGTATGATTGAAATGTTTTGTACTCTGGATAGTTATAGGGACAGTGTCAGAACTACAGATAAATCTTTGAAAAGCATTAACGCATGCTTAGCGAACTCTAAGTTTAGAACCGGAGCTCAAACATAAAAAAAAATGGATGTGCGTCAACGAGTTTTGTCTTTGACCGTACCTACGCATGTATAACTTATTCACTTAATAATAATATTTTATAGTGATATTCAATCTTCGCAACAAACTATAGTAAATAAATATTTTACTACAAAAGAATCGTGAGTTTGTTTTTTGATTCGGAAATAAAATTTCATAGACGAATTCGAAATGATGGGTGGAATGACGTCATAGCTTTTGTGTAGTTCAAAGATCGTTCGAAAGAAGTTAAGTGCTTATCTATTTTGATCAAAGACTTGCGTAAAGCGGTTGATAACCAAAAAATCTGCGTTATAAAAATCATTGTTCAGTTTGGCTTTAGATAAAATAAAGGCCATCCAAAAGTAGCTTAAGATTAAGCGATCTATTTACTTAAAAATATACGACTGCGATGCTTGAACCAGCATCTCTTGGGTCAGTACTCCAATTTTCCAATTTATTTTATATTGTACAGCATTTAGATTCTGCTGTGTAGTTGTGTTATTTTTCAAATATATCTTCTTGCACATTTTTGTAATCTATTAGCTCGAGCCAAAATAAAATCCGTTCAGTTGCTGCAGGACAAATCGTGCACTGATAGATATTCAATAATCAAGATTTGCCTTCGGTGATCTGAACCTTTTCTGGGCTACTCTCCACCTAAAGTGAGTGAGTAGTAATAGCCCGTCGGAAACAACAACGAATTGGTGAACAATTAAATTACTTATATCTTTTTATGCAATTGGGAGTGAAGTGCATAGTTTTAGCAGTCTACGGGTTAAAATGGTAATATAAATAGTACATACCTACCTAATCTATATAGCTTTGAGATGTTTCTTATGGTTAAAAATGGTTGTAATTAGTAATAGTTGTTATATGACTTTTAGTTACGTAAATCAGAAAGTTTACGTTAAATTTCTACGTACACGGCTGAGTTTTGGTCACGTTTCATTTTACTAGGAAATGTAAATGTAAATTGCGTAAACCAGTTAAAGAACTTTTTTCTGAAATAAAGATATTTTATTTGTTATTTTATTTAAATTTAAGATATATATGAAATTAAAATAACTGGTAGAAATAACTATATATTTATGAAAAATATATATGTAAGTTAATTAGGTAATTTGCCTATATTGTATCGAAGCGTAACAAACATCTAAACGAGGCATTTCTTAAAAGCATTTTGAATATAGACTTAAATCTGATAATTATTTAAATTCTGTCATTACATAATAATATTTATGTCGCATTGTAACAATATTATATTATAATATAAATTAACCAATAAATAAGTTAACATTAACATAGAAAATAAATAAATTAAAAATCTGGGTCCGTCCCTGCGAGGACAGCGGTTTCTTCTAAGATTCTTCTCCTTCAAAACAAGTCCAAGTACACAAATAGTGACATTACAAGCAAGAATCGAATTAGATTAAAGAAGTAACATCACAATATGAATAATAATATTTATGTCTAGGTTCACTAAGGCCAAAAATCAGAGCGCCGCGCTGCTAAGGACCGCACGCCATCGAGCAAACGTAGACTTAAAAACGAGCCCAGCAAGAACAGCCCGAATAATCTAGAAAAAACAGTACGAAGTCATCTCAACGATACGGCACAAAGCCTTCAATAACCAACAATTATGATACCAAAAAACGAACATTAGTCTTAAAGCTATTGACTCATAGCAAACCATAGTTCGAGAAACTCATGTTTTGAGGACTGAGTCATGAGCTAACTTTGTCAATGGTCACTGCTCACTACATAGACATGTCTGGACAAGAATGACATATTCTACAGTGTCGTCATTGGCCAAGGTTGGAGGCCTAGCAGAAATTCAACCATAAACAGATAACAGACGCAATTTGATGTCGGTTGTCCTCATTAAAGCGAATTTAATGGTAATTTAAGTTTGGCTTCGAGTAAATTGAACATTTTATGTGCCAACTTGAGATTGGGTTTATTTGAAGGTGAAACTTTTGAAGGGTAAATATATTGAGAAGGTATTGACCCCGTGAAGCTCTAAAAGCTTAAAAGCTTACCCCATCAAGTTCTTTTAAGAATCTTCATCATAGCACTATAATAAGTGAGAGGCAAATATAGAGCGCTTTAGTTATGAATATTTTCTAGAACGTTATAAACTAAGGGGTTAGCACGCAGAACAATAAATTGTCAATTATCTAGAAGTATCGTGCGAGGATTGGCAAGCAATCTAATAAGTAGACTTTAACGAGTGATAGTACCAAAGCAACTCGATTGCGTTTCACTTTAATTTGAAATCTAACACGATAAATTCTTTGTGTTCACTTCAACAATTAGACGCATTCCTGTGAGTCATCCACCCGAGACTCGTATTTTTATTGGCTGTTTGCATTATTATATCTCGACAAAGATATATTTACGTCAAACTGCACGCAATCGGATCTCTATCAAACGGTACATACAGTCGAATTTTGCACCGCCGCGGTTTTTGCGAATCTATAGCCACGACGCCGGCTCGCACTCGAAAGTAAAGCAATAAAAGTTTCGAAATCACCTTGGTAAAGACGACGCCGGTGGAAAATATACGCGTCCGTCTGACGTCACGCAAATTCGACTAGCACACATTAAGTGTAATTGTAATACGAAACAAGTTAGCAGATCGTACAGCATTTACCCATGACGCTGAGTCCTCGCAGCCTACATCGCGGAGATCCCTCATCGAAGCGCTACTGAGACACATTTTGCATCAAATATTCTCATTTTAGTTCTGAACACACTATTTGCGTCTTCCTCTGAAAAATTGGTCATAACACACAACGAACACAGGCCATAAGAATCGTACAGGAAAACGGCGCCGGTTGGCGACTGCTGTCGAAAAACATGCGAAAACCAGTTTGAGCTGCTTTTGTTCTTATCTTTCGGTAGGGAGTTCGATGACCAATGCAAATGTACGTGCGATTTTAGGTGTGAGGGTGGTGCGAGGGAGGGGCGCGGCGAGGGTGCGGCGGGGAGTGCAGCCTGCAGCGGTCGACAACCGGCGCCGTGATTAACGCGTGACTCACCGCAGCCTTTGTCTCCTCACGGCACGGCTACTCACCTCCTCGCCCTGGCCACGTGCTCCTCACCACGTGTTGACACTTCCGACGCGCCCGATGACTACCGCCGACACGGTAAGTGTACTCCAACAAGCGCCTGGAACCATCATCACCAGAGCACCTGATGAAGTACAATGGGCGTGCGGCGGCTGGGCTCCTGAGCTGGCGATGCTGGCGGGCGCGGCGGCGGCGGCGGCGCGCGCTACTTCAGGTACCTGACTCGTGAGCACAGCCCGGCGCCGGAGTAGCGCGCGCTGCCGTCGCCTGCTCCTATTTATAGCGCGAGCGAGCCAGAGAGCGTGTGTCTCGGCGGCCGGCCGGGAGTCGACTGCAGCTCGGGGCCGGCGCCGCGTCCCCCGCGCGTCCCCAGACGTCAGCTGACCGCGGCTGCACCGGCCCTGACATTGGCGGGCGCGCCGGCGCGGGGGGCGAGGTCGCTGACCCCGCCCGCGGAAGCCTCCTCGCGAATCTGACGCGACGCGACGCCCCGCGTCCCGCCGCCCCCGCCACCACGCTCTCACATTCACCAAGTTTGGTTGTTGAATGATTTTCGACTTACTGGAAGCTGGGGTTTGTTCAGAGCCCTTTTTGTTTACTGCTTTGTTTCATCCTCAGGAGCTGATTTGGAGTATGCCTTTAAAATGAATTGTCAAAAACAGCTGACGCACAATGTGACACAATTCCGCTGAAAACATTAACGAACAGTTTAATACCAGATTACTCAGACTACCAAAGACTCTGTCATCATGAATGTTTTTGTGCAGGTCTGTAGTTACAAATTGGCTCACAGTAATACTTGCCAGGGAGCCATAATGGCTGGACCTGAAACATGACACCCTCAAGGGAAAGTAACCACTTAACTCACTGTATTGACCGTACTACAGTGTTAATGTAGGATTAAAGGTTTGCTCTTAAAGTAATTCATTGTCTCGTAGCAATAATTAAGCCAATAATTAAATACAAGCCAATAATATAAACACTGACCCCTGTAACACAGATTTTCCACCTACCTCAGGGGTCAGGGAATTCAATTAATTCTTGTATCAACCTTTATGTGAATAAACTATTTGTATTTGTAATTTTTCAAGAGCCACAAAGAGGACGTTGTGTCTCTTGACAAATTATTGGCATATCCTTTTCGAAAGAGAGAATTAACACGACAAGAAAGAGATGGGCAACTGAGATGCATTTTTCGGATTAAAAAAGAAATCTGCATGTGTTTATAGTTTCAGTTAAAAGGAACTGTCAGCGTGCTCAAATCAGTCGAAAATTATTAGTTTTTTTTTTTTTAGTTAGGTAGATCATAATATGTAAACATATTATATTTTTAACCTGTGCTTTGCCAGAGGCTTTGTCGGGTTAATTGTTTGGTCCAATAATCAAGCTAAAATAAGATGTGGTGACATTGATGAAACACACAAGGTTGACAGATGAAGTAGCTGGATTAGCTCTACAAAAATATTTTACAAACTTACATAGAAACATGCCCGTAATCCCCAAATTGGTAGGCAGCGGTGTACACAGTAATACACACACATTTCACAAATGCTGTTATAAAGCCCAAGAGCCTATTGCCATCGGTAGATGCTCATTCCAAACTCCGGGCCGCTACTGAAAATTTCACAACAGAAAAACCCAATAACTTTTAGCTCGACCGGAAAATCGAACCCCAAACCTCAGCTCAGCTCGGAAGTTGCACTAAATCAACAAGAAAAATATTTCTGAAATAGGTATAATTAAATATTTTATCTATTTTATCGCATTAATTTTGTTCGTGAAGTCTAAGACCTGGAAAGTAAATAAGATTGCGAAAGAATAGGACACTGGACAACCACGACGATAACAATCTTAGAAAGAAGAATTGATAGCCTCTGCCTACTCCAATGAGAAAAAGGCGTGATTGTGTGCTGCTATCTATACTAATATTATAAAGTTGAAGAGTTTGTTTGTTTGGTTGAATGCGCGAATCTCAGGAAATACTGGTTCGTGGTTCCATTTATAGAGGAAGGCTATAGGCTATTTAACATCACGCTACGACGAATAGAAGCGCAGCATCAATGAAAAATGTTGCAAAAACGGGATGAAAATATTCCTTTTGATAGCTTCCGTTGCGTGCGCTGCGTAAACGGTTAAAGTTACGCAAAAATCATGAAGAACAGAATAGCGCCCCATTAAAAGTCATAAAAAAAAACCGCGACAGCAGATGTCTATCTTTTAAGGTTCACTCACTATAACCTTTTTTATGGTTATCGAAAAGGTTCTAAAATAATGCATACTTGCGAAGGTATTTTTATAAACATGATATTAATCCATATCCAAATAAATACGTTATTCATCACAAGTATTTAATTTTGAACCTTGCCTTTGACGTCATTTGATTTCAATGAATATCTTAGGAGATATCATAGTTTTAAAATAACTCAGCACCAAAATAATAATCATGTACGCGCATTTATTATATGCAAGGGGGGCGCGGTCATGAGGGGGTATGGTGCTGGTGGAATATATTTTAATAGGTTATTTCCTCAAATTAACGCGGGTTATACCGCGGGGCACAGCTGGTGTATAATAAAAGGACGATGGTGGTTGAGAATTCTTCTGCCAAATTTTAATACACCCAATGGTGACGTCATATGAAGAAAAAAGAATTCGGCATATTGAGCAGAGGTCGGGATAACTCAGTTGACTCTACCAACTGAGTTATCCCGACCTCTGCTCAATATATAAAATATGAAAGAAGAATTCGCGGTAGTGAGCAGAGGTCGAGATGGCTTAGTGGTCAGAGCGCCTGGAGTATTTATCCGGGAGGCACAGGTACAAATCCTGTTCGCGACCGTATTCTTTTTCCATTTAATATAATAACTTTAGAGTTCGTTAAGCATGCGTTAATGCTTTTCAAAGATTTATCTTGAATTAATTACATAAGTTACGAATAGATACTTCTTTTATATGCCTGTTTTAAATGGCTCGTGTATGCTCAAAGATGTACCTATTGCCACACGACTGCCTCGTTGGTCTACTGGTCCCAAGTGCGACTGCTGAGTATGAGGTCCTGGGTTTTATTCCCAAGTCGGGCAGTATTATTGGGACATTCAGTGAAGAAATTCTTAGTAGCAAATCGGAGTTTGGAATTGTGCCCGATACATGGTAATAGGCTCTCCATCTATAACATGGGACTTAATAACAGCATTGGTGAAATGTGAGTGCACAATTGTGTACACGTCTGCCTACCCCTTCGGGGAATACATGCGTGATGCTATGTTATGATGATGCTATTTTATTATATAACAAGATTTTCTTTAATGATACACTCGACTTTATATATTAATTAGGTACTCGTATTTTCAGTTCATGTTCCAATTTCATAGTATCACGCCTGCATTCCCCAAGGGGGTAGGCAGAGGTGTACACAATTGTACAACCACGTTTCACCATGTAATATGTGGTGAGCCAATTGTCATCAACCGGGGACAATTCCAAACACGGGGTTGCTATTGAGAATTTTCCTAATAACATTTTGCCCGACCTGGTAATCGAACCCAAGACCTCATGCTCAGCAGTCACGCTCTGGACCATTAGACCAACTCGGCAGTGTTCCAAATTCAATGGAAGATAAATCAAAATTGATTTTTGTACCAACTTTGTAAAGCGGTAGAGACCTTTTTAGATTTGTACAATTTCTTTAGAACTAGATATTTAATATTATTCGGTTTTCTAGACAACTTGCAACTGGGCGGTTCTATGCTTATGCTATAAGTATTAAAATTTCTGTTAAATCCTACATGAACTAGCTTAACCCCATCATAAATAGTGCATGAAAATAAAGTAAACAGATATTTTAATGAACAAGTAATTACGATGAATAATTGGCATTCAATGCGCATGCGCCATATAGTGCCGGTAGTTTACTATTAGTTTGGAAAAAAGCACGGATCACCAGACCAGAACTCTTCGTGCGAGTTCTAGACTCAATTAAAACCAATGTTCTTTTTGAAATTGGTTGTCGGCTAATGCACTTAATCTAACCCTATCTTTACTTCTGTAATACGTGAAATTATAATTTAAAACATAACACTCTTTAATAAAACAACTTTTAAACGGTTTAATGGCGTGTATCATGTATTCTTTTCTATTGTTTCGTATAAGGTTTTAGTTGAGATTTTTTCAATGTATGTTATAAATTAAACAAACTAGAAAGAAAGAAAGAAAGAAAGAAAAAGCTTTTATTCCCCTCAAATGGGTACACAGTAAAGAAGAAATAGATTAAGAATTATAGACATTACATATAAAATTTTCAACCTGTAGAAACAATATTTTTGATAAATTACAAATATAAGATAAACAATAACAATTCTGATACACTTAGAGCAGGACAAAACACAAATAGATAACTAGTTTAAAATTAAAATATTTAAAACAGAAAATACTTTAATAAGTCTACGTCTATAAAATTGAAAGCTGGCAACTTTTTTGCAAGCGGCCACCTGCCAACCTAACAACAAAAGGAAAAAAAAACAGGAAGGAAAATATACAGCAGAGGTGACAACTTGAAGAATTTAATTTGGAAGATGGAAATATTGGAAATAAAGTTTTAATGCTCTCAGCTCAGTTAATTATAAATAATTTATGATACTCAAGACTAATATTACAAATATAAGTGTGTCCCATTCAAGTGGGAAATGGTAAGCGCTCAGCATAATGCTGCAGATTCCCACAGAAACCTACAGCGCTGATTTTCAGCGCTAACCTTTGTGACGCAATGGCGCCTATCACAGGCAAAGGAAAAACAAAGTTAAATAAAAATGAAACAAGACAACTGCCACAGTGGTGCGTATTTACTGTTTTATGTGTAATTGGTGTAAATATATGTAATAAGGAAAGACTATGTGTAGTAGCTTTATTCTATGATAATATCCAGCTTATCTATTTATATGTTAGGATTATTGCGAACCTTCTAAAATAAACCCGATTTCGGAGGGATGATTTAGACAGTAATAATACTATAAAATAGCAGGAACATTATAGTAACAAAATAATTGAAAACTAGATGTTTTATATTCATTTAAGTATATAAGGTCCTAATTTATTAGGTAATTTCCTTTGAAAGGGGTAATAATAAGTCAAATACCTTCACATAAGCTAAGAATTAAATGTATATAACAAATTATTTGTCATTAACATAGTACTAGAAAGACGAAAACTATTCCTTGAACGGCGAACATTATGACAAAAAATGAAATTGTTGTACTAATTTGAATTATAGCTTAAATGAATCCTCAAATTGACCCCTTAAAAAGGAAATTACCAAATAAATTAGGACCTTTTATATGATTTTTGCGTTTCCGACACTTCAATGTTAACAGTTGCAGGATAAGACATCTGGTGCATTTTTGTTTTATTGTAATGTGTTGGAATCATGAAAACCTAACATATATTACATTCCTTTCTAGGGCAGTTGTGTAAAAAGGGGAGACCTCTATCTGCCCTTCTAAATTTAAGAGAGATAACAATTGTATATTATAAGCACGAATTTGCCTCTCTCTAAGTATTTATTTCGTTCCGTCACTAATCGTGGGTGCGTTTATGCGAATATCACATTTACACATACATAGACGCGGAATTCTCTATATGATACAAATATTTATTCTCAACAGGAATCGAACCAGCGACACGCGGTGCAGTAGCCGATCGCCAAACCAATGCGCAAACGGTGTCATCGATAAAATAGAGCTTATCAATGCAAGACAAAACCATAGAAGCGCCATCTAGTGGCAATGGTTTTGGATTGTAGACGAGTCAGAGGCTTCTGCTGCCCGGGGTGAAGGAAGGTGATACCAACGGTGACGTCAGGGGGCATGCAGTAACCTTGGACAAGCTTTTAATTGGAAAAACAAACAAAAACATTATGTGGAATCGCGACGGAAAACGTAATTGATATGAAAACTTATATAAACCATACATAGCTACACAGCTATACAGTATACTCACGCTTTTTCCCCATGGGGATAGGCAGAAGCGACAGAACACCAGCTCCAAAATAGTTCCTTTTGCTTCGTCCACATTCCTGCAAGCGGTCAAACACACGCGCGGGTTTCAAATACTACGCACCTTACCTTTTTGGAGAATCAATAAAGATGTGTTATCTATATCATATTTGGGATAAATCAAGTCGAATGTTGTAGTAATATCTTAGGTTTTCGCGATCACTACACATTACAATAAAACAACTTTTAACCAGATTAATCGCGTGTATTATTGGTTTTTGTTTTCCTAACGTTTCGAACACTTTGCAGCGTTCGTGGTCCTCCTGCGACCACGCGATTAATCCGGTTAAAAGTTGTTTTATTCGAATTCGAACTACTAGGTTGCACTGATCGTGGTCACAAGGAAATTCTTTTACTACTGTTTTTCTCCTAGTCAGCTGCGATGTTACTTCTAGCGATAAACATTTTGGGATTGCTTTTTAATTTATATTATTTTATAGTAATACTAACTGCTGCTCGCGACTCCGTCTGCGTGGACTTCTAAATTGGGTCCAGCCGGGATAAAAAAGTCCAGGTAATAAACTATCTGTGTGCTAAATTTCATCCGAATCCGTTCAATATTTATTGCGTGAAACAGTAACGGCACAAATTTTCGCATTTGTATTATAGAAGGACAGGATTCCCATTACGCTGTCATTAAATTAAGTTAGGAGTACCTATTGCCCACCCCTCGTTCATTAATATATATCTGCCTAGCCTTTTCCCAATTACATTGGGGTCGGCTTCCAGTCAAATAAATAAATCGTTTTAAGATATAGTGTGAAAAATAAAGGAATACAATTCGTCATATTGACGTTGTTGTATCAAAATTCTCTTAAGCTCTATCTGAAGTCAAATAAACCACTAACTTAAAAACCGCACTTGCCACCTTACCACCTACTATGCGTACGCCCAAGCATGGCTTTCCTATGGCATTATCCTATGGGGAAATAGCACAGATTCACCAACTATATTTACCCTACAAAAAAAGCTAATCAGAATAATAACCAACATAGAACAAACCGACAGTTATAAACCATATTTCAAAGAATACAAAATATTAACCCTTACCTACCTATACATATTTGAAATTTGCAAATTTACCCGTAAATATCCCCAGTACCATACCACTCGTAAAGACATCCAAACAAAATATACCATAAGACACAATAATAGATTAGATCTACCTAAATCCCGACAAAAATACGCTCGTCCAGCCCCCTAGTCATGTCAGTAAAAATATATAATAAACTACCAAAAGACATAAAAGAAGAAAATAAAACAAATACATTTTTAAATAAACTAAAACGTTGTCTAGAAATAAAATGCTACTACACAATAAAAGAATTTTTCGATGATAAACTAAACTAAAATAAATATGTAATTTAAACACACACTACACAAATAATATTAAGTACCAATAGAACAATAATAATAAGAACTGCCTCGTTTGTTTAGTGGACCGTAGCGCGACTGCTGAGCAGGAGGTCTCGGGTTCGATTCCCGGGTCGGTGTAAGTGTTATTGAGTTTTTCTATTAGGAAATTCTCAGTAGCAGCCCAGAGTTTGGAAATGTGCCCGGTTGATGGCAATAGGCTCACCACCTATTACATGGGACGTAATAACAGCATTGGTGAAATGTGGGTGTAGAATTGTGTACACTTCTGCCTACCCCTTCGGGGAATACAGGCGTGATGCTATGTTAAGTACCAATAGAATATATTAAATACATACACTAAACATCAATAAAAATAAAGAAAGATACTTCCATGTAAATTAAATAAGTTTAATACCTAGTTATACATATAATATTAAATACAAATATATTTCTTACACATTATATATTACAGTATATATAATTACTTATTACATGGAAATATGAGAGGGGCTCGTGGCTAAGTAACAGCCGCACAGATCGATCGATCGAGGTTAAGCTGCGCTAGCCGTGGTCGGTCTGTGGATGGGTGCCCATCATTTCATACCGAGACCCCTCCGTGCCTCGGAGAGCACGTTAAGCCGGCGGTCCCGGTTGCCAAATTAAGATCTATGACAGACATTACGGGTAGTCAGAGGCCTGAAAGTCTGACAACCAGTCATACCACGAGATATCGTGTTACCCAGTTACTGGGTTGTGGAGGTCAGATAGGCAGTCGCTCCATGTAAAATACTGGTATTAAGCTGCATCCGGTTTAACTGGAAGCCGACCCCAATGTAATTGGGAAAAGGCTAGGCAGATATACATGGAAATATGAAAATAAGATTTTAGACTTATGTGTACTAATAAATAAAAATTGATTACTGCTAAGCCCTCTTCCTCTCTCCTAAGTTTTTGCTGTGCCCGACAGGGTCCATAATGCTTCTGTATTTTTATATTTTTAAGACCATTTATGTACATTAAGGAACGCAATAAATGATTGATTGATTGATTGGTTGTAGACTTTTGTCGACTGAAGTATAGAAACCTTTGGTAGAAACATTTTATTTTCTTCATTTTTAACATTGTTTCGTTAGAGATCTTTCCACTTCCATTGTTTACAATCAAATACCTAACAGTTTCAATCAAAACTGTACTATATTTGAGTATATTCAGATTAGTGCAAGGTTGAATTTTACCAAATCCTCTGATTGTTTTGAACCTTTAAATGCCACTATCACTATACTTTTAACTGACATCAGCTCAAGTTACTGTGAATGTAGCTGCGGCCACAGGAACCCGGTAGAGGTTAGCGGAGGAACGTTTGGTTTTGGCTTGGTTCTTAATCGCTAGAGTTCAGCACAGAGTTCATGATAAATACTCCACACATAAAAACCTTAAGAATAATTGAAGTTGTTACATACATTACATAGCTTTACGCCTGTATTCCCTGAAGGGGTAGGTGAGGTTTACACAATTGTCCACATCACACCAATGCTGTTATTACGTCCCATGTGGTTGTGAGCCTTTTATAATAATCTGACTGAAATATTATAATCTGACAGCGGCTGGAGTCTTCATCCGGGAGTTGCAGGTTCGAACCCTGCTCACGACTGTATTATTTTTCCACAAAAGTTTATAACTTTAGTGTTCGCCACGCATGCGTTAATGCTTTTCGAAGATTTATCTGTAATCATAAAATCATCTTATTTCTAACTACTAAAATAACGATATAAATATGCAGTACCTAAGACGAATATATGCGTCTCTTCAGTCCCGAGTAGTGTGTCACCTTACGAAGGGCGCGGGGTGAACAGTTAGGTTCACATTGACGAGACAATGCCTCCAAGGGCGCTCCGATGACCTCAGCGTGTTTTTTCAACCCCAGCCAAAGTGCGGAGACCTTTAGTTAGGGCTTTCACACGTAAAATTAGGAACTAGACATTTTATAAATTGTTATCTAAGTTTTTACACATCTATTTTGCCTCGTTGGTCTAGTGGTCGCAAGGTCGACTGCCGAGCATGTGATCCTGAGGTCGACTCCCTCCCCAGGCAAAGCGTTATTAGTTTTTTTGTAAAAAAATCTATCACCTCGGGGTTTGGAACTATGTCTGGTCGATGGCAATAGGCTCAAAACCTACTACGTGCGCCATAATAACTGCATCGCTGAAATGTAAATTAAAAAAAAAAAAAAAACGTTTCCCCACACTGGGAATTTCTTCCTGTATCTTGGGTGCGTTTACAGACATATAATCTCACAAGCACACACACAACCAGACCCGGAGCAAATATCTATAGATCGTACAAATATTTGCTCCGTGCAGGAATCGAACCTGCGACACGCAGCGCAGCAGTCGGTTTCTCGACCACTGCGCCAACCGCGCTGTCAATATCTGGGAGGTCGTCATCATCTCAATCATCAGCTTAGTGACATATGTTCAAATAGACTGATTGAAGTTAAAATGCGCTTACCACGGATGGTCTGTGGATGGATGACGACCATCAATTCATATCGAGATCCCTCTGTGCCTCAGTCCCGGTTCATTTTTATTTATTTATTTACTGGTATATGCTCGGAAGTCGGAAACCAGTAAAAGAAAAACCCAATAAAACTGCCCGGGAACCAAACGCTCGCGCCTCAGGATTCAGGACTTACGCCAGCAGCTGCATTGCTTACACAGAACTCAGAATAGGCATGATAACAGTATTAAAGAACCAAAGAATAAATGGTTATAGAGGTAAATATAGACACAAAGGATTCTAAAAAATTCCATAGTTTTATTAAAATCATTAAGATTAATTAGATTTTCAATAAAATATAAGTATAAAATGCTGCAATCAGCCATATTAACTGAAACGTCAATCACAGCGAATGACGTCACGCCTCAGTCAAATGTCAATGATCGCCGTACAATATGGCTTCAACTTATGACAAATATGCTGAGGCATTACGTCAAAACGGCGGTTAAATCAAATTAGATAGATTAAATGCGTTGAAACTTAGTTTATTTCTGAAATAATGTGTTTTTCAGATATAGTAGATGTGTACCTACATTATAAAAGGAGATTTCAAAATCTGTCATCATGCCTAATGTACTCTACACTAATCGACGTCTAAAAAAAATTGACAACCCTAGGCTACCATCTATTTGATATTTGTTTTATTGTAGCTGAATAATGAACAGGATTCCTTTTGTCTGTCGTGAGTTATCGGCACTTATTTGGCAGGACAACAATTTGGATAAAAGGGTTTATGCGACCTCTGTCGTAACCTTACTCTGTGGAGGGAGTGAAAGAGACAATAAAAATGAATTATTTGAACAAACTAGTCAAAATATTATGTATTGGTTGGTTGTTGAGTTCTAAAGAACTTTTTATTACCTACCGACTAGTGGTATTAGTGTCGTGGCGGCCGAGTGGTTACGGCCAGACTCCGGAGTCACAGGTTGTGGGTTCAAACCTGGCATGTACCAATGTGACATTTTCAATGTCATATGTACTTTCTTAGTTCATCTAAGACATCACAGACATACGGTGAAGGAAAACATCGTGAGGAAACCTGGACTTAGTAGTCTGAAGTCGCCAACCCGCAGTGAGTTAGCGTGGTGATCAAGCTCGTGCCTTCTCTGTATGAGAAGAGGCCCTTGCCCGGCAGTGGGACAGTTATGGGCTGGTTATTTTAATAGTGGTCCACTTTTTTTCGAATGTGGAAAATTCATAATGTTTGATGGCTGTGCGTACTCATACCGGCTAAAAACCATACGGCCAACCTTTACCTACTTGTGATCAACAGACAACCCACAGATCTGACACTGAACCAAGTTTTGAGCTCTATGGTAAGAACACACGTAAGCAACACGCTACAGCATATTCAAAATAGGAACGTAATAAATATTAAATTGTAAACATTTGACTACATAATAAAAAAAACGTAA
Organism: Xylocampa areola; assembly: GCA_935421205.1. Classification (NCBI taxonomy): domain Eukaryota; kingdom Metazoa; phylum Arthropoda; class Insecta; order Lepidoptera; family Noctuidae; genus Xylocampa; species Xylocampa areola. Next base: position 18,076,391 of record OW285207.1, read on the forward strand.
TGAAAAGGTTTATTGTAAAGATTATTATTTTCTAACAAAAACAAATGACGTAGTAGCCAAGTAGGTAGTATGCAAACAATCTTGAGGGAGGAGGTAGGCTACAGGTGACTGTTATGCAGCCACATTTCACCAGGGCAATTATTAAGTCCCATGTATGTGGGCCTATTGTGATCGGGCGCAATTCTAAACTCCGAGAACTGCGTCTGAGAATTAAAAAAAAAAGCCAAAAATACTTTGTCGGACCCGAGAATCGAACTCAGAACCTCACTAGACCAATGAAGCAGTCTAAAAAGTTCAAATAATACAGATAACATTTTTAAAAAGCATTAACGCGTGCTTAGCGCACCTTATAGTTATAATTTTCTGTGGAGAAAGAATACGGTCGCGAGTAGGATTCGAACCTGCGGCTTCCGTATAAATACTCCAGGCGCTCTGAACACTAGTCGAGATGGCTTAGTGGTCAGAGCGGAGTATTTATCCGTCAGGCGCAGGTTAGAATCATGCTCGCGACCGTATTCGTTTTCAACAAAAAAAAAAATAAAAAAATTTGGTATTCATTTTCCAAGTGCAATATCAACGGAGTAGATACTTATAGGATTTAAAAGCCACAACTTTTAAGTTTTCAAATAGAGTTACTTACCTTCTATTTCGTCAATTAAGTACTTACGTACTTGCCTATAACTAATTATCGTAGTTCTAAGCTAATGTATTTACGAAGTTAAGTAACTTAGTGTTTTCAATTTGTATTGTGAATTTATGTGTAACATAACTTGGGTAAGTTATGTATCTCATAACATATTAGATTAAACTTAACAGACTTTACTTAGTAACTGGTACCTACCTTTATTATTTTAATAGTTGAAGGTAAATCTTATTTAGCTATTCGGTTGGGGTTAACTTAATTAATTGTTAGTTTTGCAGCTTTGTATAAAATTAAGAAAATCCATAAAAATATATCGCGCCTGTATTCATTCCCCGGAGAACCTAGGAGAAACCGAAAAGCTGTATTGGCGTTATTAAGTGTCATGAAGTGGTGATCCTATTGCCATCAATCAGTTCAATTCTAAACTCCGGCTGCTATTGAGAATTTCCAAACGTCAAAACTCAATTACACTTCTCGATCCAGGACTTCATCCTCGTTGCGGTGAATACAGTTATGATTCCGAGACTCCGACAAAGATTTGTGCAAAACCACGTGGTTTATATACTATGAAGGATTCTTAATATATAAAAAAAATACGTCAGACTCAGCAGCTGTACCTATTTGCAACCACTGGACCAAAGAGCAAGTAAAAAATTAAATAGATACCAATATACTACGTAGTATGAATAAAACAAGCATTAAAATAATAAATCAGTTCTCTAGAGAGTGTGCACTGTGCACATGCAACTTTCGCAAGTTTTTTAAACAAACTCAATAATTTAATGCTAATTGGAAAACGTGTGCACAAAAAAGAAAGTTTACTAACATGATACATTCAATAAATGTTTGTATTTAATAACGTGTAGTTTCGAATTAACCGTGTAGGCAGACAAAGGAGTCCGTGTCGAAGAATTTAATAGGCAAAAAGAACCAAAGAATAAATGGTTTTAGAAAAAAAAATGCAAAGGATTCTAAACAATTACCTAGATTTAGAAAAACATTAAGATTAATAAGATTTTCTATAAAATTAAATTAAAAAATACTGCAATCGGCCATGTTAACTAAAACGTAAATCATCCCTATTTTTTTCTATGTGATAGTGGGCAACCGAGCATACGGCTCGCCTGATGGTAGGCGATTACCGCCGCCCATAGACGCCCGAAAACCCAGAGGAGTCATAAGTGCATTGCCGGCCTTTTAGGGTTTGGGCCTCCGGTACCCTCATCACTCGGCGAAACACAACGCAAGCGTTGTTTCCCGCCAGTTTTCTGTGAGGCCGTGGTATCACTCCGGTCGAGCCGGCCCATTCGTGCCGAAGCATGGCTCTCCCACGGTACTCTATTTAAGCAGTGTTCTCCTTCTTCTTCTCAGGGATGACATGCAGCAGAAGCATCTTGTAGCGAACACGCATTTCAAGGCGATCAACATCTTGTGCAAGCATTTGTACCTGTTTTTGAAGACTGCCCAATGACTCGAACATGAAGAATTTGAAAACTGCAAAGTCAGCAGTCAAGTTCATTGTGGTGGATGGTGTGTTGGGAACCTTTGTCAGCTCTGCCTCAAATGCCATCATCCTCATTTGAACCATCTCCATTATATTGGACAGTGACTCTATCATATCCTCCATTGTTTACTGTGTATATAATGAAATAATAAGTAAAATAAGTACTAAGTATATTAAGAAAAATACTTCACTGGCAGGTAGGCTTACCTAACCATTAATTTTCTTCTTATTTTTATTTAAAATATATTTTAATTTCGGGAGTGTAAAAAATTGCTGCCCCACTTCACAACTACCCTCAAAAAAATCGAATAGTATTACCTGAACATAAAGTTTGAGAGTACAACAATCAACAAGTCAAATCACAAACTATTTTGATCAGAATTTAATAATTATAAGGTTCAGGAATGTGTGGAAAGTGTGTGACGTCAAAACTCATCAGAAGCGGTGCAATGGGCGTTATCGCGTTTAATTCAAATTAGATAGATTAAAATGTAATAATTTGCGTTAAAACTTATTTTATTGCTGAAATAATGTGTTTTTCGGAAATAGTAGACGTGTACCTACATTATAAAAGGAGATTTCAAAATCTGACATCAGGCCTAATTCATTAATAATCTGAATGATTTATAGATGTGAATCTATAGGAACTAAAAATGCTTAGTAAAAAAAATATTAATCATCCGTTTTTACGACTCAACTAATGTTGTTCATGTTTGCGTCGATCTTCCGGACGAAGACTGGTGGGTCTCTCCAGATACCGCGCTGGTGTGATGGTGGAGGCTGATCTTCTGAAGCCAGTAACTGGCGAGAAACCGTGCAAGGTCGTGCCAAGTGGAGAGTCCTTTTTTGGGTCGCTGAACCAGAGGAGTTACTTAGTTATATACTTAGGATCTTTAACAGTTGAAATCCATTTTTAAATTAATTTAATTATTAACAATAAACGAGACGGTCGTGAGCAGGATTCGAACCTGCGTCTTCCGAATAAATACTCAAGGTTGACGCCGGATAAATACCTGGAGTAGGTATTTATCGGGTGGATATGTGTTAGTGGTCGGAGCGCCTGGAGTATTTATCCGGGAGGCGCAGGTTCGAATCATGCCCACGACCGTATATGTCTTTCCACAAAAATTATAACTTTAGAGTTCTACGCATGCGTTAATTCGTCTGAAATATAAATTTATTACGTTATTTAAGCAGAAGCATTGTTGCAGACTGGCAGTTTGATAGTGCTACCTTCCTCCCGGGATAACAATGAACGTACCCCCTTTCTAGTCGGTAACAACATCCATGTTTCATCTTCTTACGTGTACATAACAACTTAATTTATAATGATTTTTATATACATGTTAAGGCCATGTTATGTCTATGTAAAAAAGTGCTGTTATGTAAAACAGCTGAATGACGTTTAACAGTTTTACATAATTTCTGAACTTATAACACGCAGAATTGTGTAAACGTTTTCCGTTTAATCAATGCAGCGAGTCAACGATCAGATATTATGTAAAACTGCGAGAAATGTAACCTCAGATTGTAGATTTTAGTTCTAAATTTTGTCGCACATTGCTCTGTGTTTCTTATCAACAATAGGTAGGAAATTTAAGTTAATTTTATTTAGTAAGGCAGTAAAAAAATTATACATAACTAGCTGGTGCCCGCGATTAAATATGTCCTTCCCCAAGATACAATGTAGCTCCTTGCCAAATTTCGTTACGAGCTGTTCAGCCGTTTAGTCGTGAAAAGGTAACAATCAAACAAACAGAGTTACTTACTACTCATTCATAATATTAGTATGGATGCAAATTTTGAATGGCATACGTAATGTTTTGTAAAACAGCTAGCAGTTTTGTAAAACAGCGGATTCTACAATCCATCTGCGACATCTATATTAAGAAGGGAACTTTAAATTTAATAGTTACAAACATGCGACACGGTAGCTCAGTCGGAAGAGCCATGACAAGGTATGTGGTCACTGGTCTACTATTTCAATGTTTCCTTTGATTATTAAGAGTTTTCAAGCCGTCAATAGACCTCTGACCTCTTTGGTTTAGTGACTGTGACTGCTTTTTACAAGAGATGCGACCGACGTCGCTTAGTTTATCGTCTAGTCTAGTCGAATAGAAAATGACAAATTAAAAAGGGAAAAAGGATCTTAACACACCACCTTCACCAACTTCACCACCAATTCGTTTGACAAGCATGATGTATATACTCCCAGATACTATGTTATACGGTTCAAGACACACACTCATGTTAGCGTTGAATTCAGGTGTGGCCCTGAGAACCCAATAAATGTTACTGGAAGATCGTGTGATTTTTAGTAGGCAAGAGTCCGGCAAAGCGTCTATTATATATTATTTTCCACGCATAAAAAAGTTTACCGAATGATCAGCAGTTTCTAAAGTTATGAGTGGATATGACGATAGTGAATAGTCACATAAATTTTTTTTTCTTTAAAGTAGTCAATAAAATCTATTATATTTAAAAGATCCTTCTGTTTGGAAATGCAACCTTTAACACAGTACACGTACAACACTAATTAATGAAGGGAAGGCACATCTAGAAATCCTTTTCACATTAGGTATCACATTGGGGTCGGCTTCCAGTCAAACCGGATGCGGCTTACCTTGTACCAGTATTTTACATGGATCAACTGCCTATCTGACGTCTAAAACCCAGTTACTGGGTAACACGATATCTCGTGGTATGACTGGTTGTCAGGCTTTCAGGCCTCTGGCTACCCGTAACGGCTGTCATGGATCTTAATTAGATAACCAGGACCGATCGGCTCACCGAGGCACGGGGGTCTCGGTATGAAATGATGGTGATCCATCCACAGACCGACCGCGACAAACGCAGCTTAACTTCGATCGAACGATCTAAGATATTTAGAGAAGGCATTAAGAGACTGTCTATAAGTGTGTAAACTAGAAAAAAAAAGTCTGTTGCAAACCTATAATAAAAGTTAGTATAGTTATTGTAAATAAAAGTTGTAAATTGAAAGTTGTAATTTAAAAGTCTCCTGGCATAGTCTACTTTACTGAGAATTTCCTAACCAAAAAACTTAATAACTAAAATTTGCTCGACCCGCGAATCGAACCCAGGACCTCACGCTCAGAAGCCGTGCTTGTACCTGGTCACGACCGTATTCTTTTTCCATTTAATATAATAACTTTATTAATTAATATACCAAATTGTTGATAATCTTTCACAAACTTTCCACCAAACACACGTAAATTTATATTCAAAACGCACATTCTATAACAAATGCACGTGTAAAAGAATTATATATTTAGATTATATAGGCTCGGTATGTAAATAAAAAAGTGGTTCAAAACGGCAAGACCTTGGTGGCAACGAGTTCATTGCTCAGTGACGTCAGACAATTAAAGTGATAATGCGCAAATCGTTTATACGGCTAATGAGAAATGATAAAATTATTTACGCTCATGCCAGGTTGTGAGAAAAAACAAGTAAGGCTTGATAAGTGTTTTATAGTAATGGTTGCTTAACCTTGTAATGGATGCCTTGCTTTCTAAGAAACTATGTAGACTTCCACATACATATCAATATATAGAAAAAAAATAACATCACGCTACGACCTTTGACAGCCGTGCAAAAAGAAAAAAAGCGGATGCAACCGCGGGGCACAGCTAGTGATATGTTAAACTAAACCCTTTTAGTATTGGCGTCATCTTACATTGTTCTCACATACTATTTTGCAACAAGAACTGTGTAAACAATACATACTATTGTAAAAACCTATATGATGAAAAAGAGTAACCGTGGAGTTTCTTGCCCGTTCTTCTCCATAGGAATCTACACTTTGGAACGTGGCAACTAACTTCTGACAATTCAAAAGTGCCTGTAAATGGTTTATTTGAAATAAATTATTTTGATTAGATTTTATAAAAAAAAAACCTAAAAGATAATAAATAATAATAATAATAAAATAATAAATATTTTTTATTTCGATAGGTTGTTAACAAAGGTTACAGGTACAGTAATATGATACAATATAATGACCATAAAGTATTATCTCCTGGCTCCCAAACTAGGTTTATAGTCTGTGACTTGGGGACCAGTGATTCCATAACGGTAAGTAAATCAAAAACTGATTACACCAGCAACATGGCTAACATAACAATATTATGAATATGAGTTGTACAAAAAGAAGATAGAATATAGTAATTAAAATATTTGTGAGAGTGAGTGTGTGGTGTATGTGTGAGTGTAAAAGTTTGTGAGTTTATGTGTGTGATATAGTGGAATGATGGAAGAACTGTCTTAGGCATGTGGAAATAGCAGCTTTTCGGTTTCATGATACGATTTCTCAATCAGCCATTTTTTTACTGTAATTTTGCATTGGTGATAATTTAGACTGTGGATATGGGGAAACTTATTGATTTTATTATATAAAGTATAACTGAGGTAGGTGAATTGGTGTTGTGCGAAGGTGGTTTTATGTTTAACTGGTGGAAAGACAATATCAGCGCGACGTTTAGTACTTACAGTGAAGGGCAGGTGTTTTCTTAATACACATTGTAACACATATAACCCTCTCACTGACAGGACCCTGCATTCCCTAAAAAGTTCCAATGTAGAATATCTATAGGGCTTGCAGAACATAACTTTGAGAACTGCTCTCTGAGCTCTCTCTAATTTCAGAAAGTATGTTTTACAGGAGGAGAGACTGACAGAGTGAGTAATAGACCATCATAAGTGTTTCCGAGTCAGCCGAATCACGAAGTTTCTTAAAGATGGAAATGAGTTTGCGCGTCCTGGTGATAAGATTATCTAGGTGACTATACCAGTTTAGATGTTTGTCAATCTGCACGCCCAAGTATCTTATACAAGATGTGGGTGTCAGAGAAGGACAAGTACAGCAGGAAATTCGAGAACAGGTATGAGCTTTAATAGTAGGCGTTATGTTTGGCCGAGTCTTATTACTTGGAGAGAATGAAACAACCTTAGTTTTTTCAGCATTTAGGGTCAACAAATTCTTGTTACACCAATTCATGACAATGTCCAGCGCCATCTGAGCATATTTTTCTGTTTCAGTCCAATCATTGCCATGAAAAAGTAGGGCTGTATCATCAGCGTAGGTAAATATGGAGCAGTTTGTTAAAGGAAGTGAACACAGATCGTTGATGTAGATGAGGAACAATGTTGGGCCTAGAATGCTTCCTTGTGGGACGCCGTATTCTATTCTAGCTTTATCGCTTATTACCTCATCCAATTGAACATGTTGGAAACGGTTCTCCAGATAGCTAGAAAAAATTTCGAGTGCAGGACTACGAATTCCCATGCGTTCCAGTTTTGATAGAAGTATGGGCGCAGAGACAGTGACAAAAGCTTTCAAAATATCCAGAAATATACCAAGACAACGCAGATGAGTAAGTAGCTATCAAAATATTAGTTTTTTTTTATCGTTGCCCCACACTAGGAATTCATTCCTGTATCGTTGGTGCGTTTACAGACATATAATCTCTCATGCACACACACCCAAACCCGGAGGAATTATCTATACCTAGATCGTACAAATATTTACTCCGTGCAGGAATCAAACCTGCGACACGCAGCGCAGCAGTCGGTCTCTCGACCACTGCGCCAACCACGCTGTCTAATATACAATACTTATACCTATAAAATACTTTTTTCACATCTTCATAACCATACCAAAACACATGCAACTAGTGACCTGTTCGATGACGCAAGATAAAAAAACAATTAAAAACACATATAATAATAAACACTCATTTATTGCCTTTCATTTATACACATAAAATATTTACATCTTTTTGTAATACATACATTCATAATTGATTCATTTGTACAAATAACATAATTATAAAAACAACAAACAATTAATTATTATTATTATGTCCACAATTATAGCTGTTAATAATAAATTGACTGGGTAACACAGTTTTTTTTAAAAGTCAGGATATTTTTTATATATATATAACTAAATACACCAACAGCAATATATAACAGTAGATGGTAGTTACTCTTGAAAATAATTCTGCTTGATTTTCATTGGAAATATATCAGTTCATACTTTTGAATACAAATTTAGCATAAAAATAAAAAATAAATATAAAACATGCTACTGTGCAAACATGCTTCAAAATTCAGAAAACTGTGTTATAAGTAAATTTATTATATTTAATCTGTTGACTCGCTAATTAATAAAGATCATAAATATTATTGTTAACTCTACGTAGTAAAAAGTCGATTTCCGCGTCTGTCTGTCTGTTTATCCGCTAACTCGTCCTAAACCACGCAACAGATTTTGATGCGGTTTTCACAATCGTTTAGATATTTTTTTACAGATGGTTTATATATATAATAAAGCCTATGTAAGTAGAAATAAGTATATTTTGCAAACAAAGTCGCCGAAAAATAAATTTACATGGCTTAGGTAGGCTAAACATGACTACACTCTTTTTTTCCCAATTTATACTAGTGCGAAGCCGGAGCGGACCGCTAGTCAAGTACAATTTTTTACTTTCGCAAGTGTACAGATATAACGCATTGTTTTTAAGAATCGTTTGACATTAGAATTAGATTGGAATTGAAATTAATTTCAAGAGTAACACCACATGATATCGAATTAATTTGCAATTTGTGCAAATTTGTTAAGGTTACCAACATTTCTGGAACGTTGATATACTAAAATAATGACCAAAAATATAAATAAATATTAGTGCACGTCTTAAGGCATGAAATGAATGCGCATGCGTTCGTCAAGAGTATTTGCTATCCGTTTCACGCACCTATCTAGTGTCTTTCACCATAAAAACAATCCTGATTATGGTCTCGTTGATAACAAAATGACTTAAAAAAAATTAAGTCTGCATTACCCAAAAATAATAAGAAATATGTTGTAAAATTGTATTTAACTAATTATTTACAACTGGAAGCTTAGTCCAATAAGATAATTCAAATATTTATGTCCAGAAACCATTTATTTATTTTATGGACACTAATATTATTAAAGTTCTTAATAATATATTTTTCAATCGGTTCTCTTTTATTTATTTATAAGTAATTCATTAAAGAAATTATACAACCGTGTATTTTTGTAATCAAACTGGACCTATTAAAACTATTTTTAGAATAATACGCTGTTCTTTGCAAGTCACGCCATCTGACGGCGTTAAGCCGTATTACTTTAAAATGGCGGTCTAGCTAGGCCATAAACAATGTTTGTTGAGATAGCTAGGCTCTCATGTCTTCCTAAAAGTGATTACGTAAATTTATCTATTATAAACAATTTGAACTGTTGATGCTTTTTTTATAATTAATAAAGAAAAATATCGGTTTTATATGACGCGAGGTATTTTTGTTCGGTGTTGCCATTTACCAAACGCAACACAACAACGCAGCCGGACGAATTTTCAGACGAACATACTCGTAGAATCATACAGTCACGCTTAATAAGCAAAATTGTAGCGTCAGATATGATATTCTATACGTCTTACATTACAATTTTCCTATAAAATATAAAAAGATTGTTTAAGTTCTTTTCTTCTTTTTGTTCGTGACTGTACATTATCACTCATGTTATAATATTAAACAGACTTATGTATATAAATTCAGCCCGTTTTTTTTCCATAACGGGGCAAAGACCTCCTTCTACTCCTCACAGTTTAGGATACCAACTAGCAATACACCGAAAAAGTAATAGAGTTGAAAAAACAAAAATATCAAATGAACCTGACACAATTACCCATTAACACATTAGTTTGGGTAGCCAGTTCAAAATAATTGCATATAGGTATTATTATACGTTAATAATTATTAATTATACCTAATATTCTTACTTTTAATTCAGAACAATTATTTAAAACAATCGTGATTCCAATAACTTACACGGTATCACCAAAATAACAATAAAAAATATATACAAAATATTAAAACACTCTTCTCAAATCTAGAAGATACAAATTCAAAATTAGATCTTTAAAGTCTTATGTGATAGCTAAAACACAGTCACCATAAAATATACAAACACATGTGAATCGTCGGAACCCCCTGATCAAGCAGCACCTATGTGTGTTGACCTTTAGTAGAAGAACACAGAGTAGTAACCGAATGGATGAACCAACCAATACCAAAAATGTGAACTCATTTTAACAACGGTTCATTTGGCAGTCGTAATTCAATACATCATCTTCGCAAACACTCCAATGCTTTGTCTCCGTGGCCTAATCTGCGTCAGGTTATCATCAGGTCAAATGATATAGATCAACGTTTGAATTTGATCTTTAAGAGTGTAGCAATAGAACACGGAGTGGTAACTGAACGCATGAGTTTAAAGGTGTGTACTCGAAACGTCAGCAGATGTTTCATCATATTCGAAATCTGCATCACGACACCCATTTCTTACATTGGAAGAAGAAATATCCTTACCAACATATTATCCAATTCTCTGTTTCCGTTGCTTAGACCAGATTAATTTGGTCTAATCTGGGTATGGTTAATTCAGCTTTTGGTCTTCTGGTATACAAGTGTCGTTCTTGGTCATTTAGGTGTTACCTTTGGTCGTGTTCTATAACAGTGCGCGCGCTGCACTGCTGCTGGGCCGGAGCGCGGGGAGGTTGCGGCGGAGCGCGGGGGCGCGGCGTCAGCGTGCCGGCGGGGCCGCGCCCGCGCCCCACCAGCGCAGACACGCCGCGTCCACGCAGCGGGCGCGGGCAGCACGACGGGAAACTTCTTCTAGGACATCCTATAGAGAATAAGGATGTTTAATTCAGTCCCTATACAGGTGTCCCGGGAGGCCAGTTCGAATCCTGCTCACGACCGTATATTTCTTTCCATCAAATTTTTTTTGAGTTCGCTACGCGTGCGTTTTTGAACGTAAATTTAACTATGTTTGTTAAGGTAATCGCATCTGTACGACATTGTATTAACAGCAAAGTTAGTCACCTGTATAGGGAATGACAATGAGTAGATAGCGATAACGTCATCAAAAGACGTATTAAAATGTGGAAGAAGGATTTGGAGTAGTGAGCAGTAGTCGAGATGGCTTAGTGGTCGAAGCGCTTAGTGTATTTATCCGGGAGGTGCAGGTTCGAATCCTGCTCACGACCTTTTTTTTCTTTCCATAACATTCTATACCATCTCCTCGACTAAAAAGATCGACGCAATGTATACTGTCAGACTGTCAAAATTAAAGCTATTTCAACTGAAATTCAGTTTCGTTATTACCCCGGAGGTATCGTAACAAATGGTACAGGTGAACCTGACACTTTATCAAGCCATAAATCGGAACCATCCATAAATTCATGGAAAAAGTCATGAGTACTACTTTGAGTGGCCAACATAGGAGAGGAATCATTGCTTTTGTTTTTGTTTTAAAAAAACATTGCCCACAACTAAGAATTTATTTCTAAATCGTGGGTGCGTTTACAAACACATAATCTCACATGCACACACACCCAGACCCGGAACAATTATCTGTAGGTCATACGAAATTGCTCCGTGCAGAAATCGAACCAGAGACAAGCGTCGCAACAGCCGATTTCTCCACCACTGCGCCAACCACGCAGTCTGATTTCATTAAACCAACTTGAAAAATAAAAAAATAACGCACCTGTTTCTTCAGCACAATATGCTTTCCTTTCCAGTACTTCATGAGCCCTCTCTCTTGCAGCGTTGACACAATATCCGAGGACGCTATCGCCAAGTCTTTGCTCAGGTCTCTGATGCAGAGGGTAGGGCCTGGGGCTGAACACAGCCGCTTCAGTAAAGCCTCCTTCCAATAAGACCGGTAGGAGATTAGGCCAAGGTCTGATAAAGGAGTCTCTGGCGACCCGACCTTGCCTTCCTCTTTAGTTAGGAGGTAACCTGGAGGGAAAAAAAGGTATTGAGAAAGTATTTCTGATGAGAATCGTCGAAATTGTCGGCGCGATTGATAGTCAAAACACTATGAAGACATAGTTATGAGTTATTCAGGTGGCGGTTTCGAAGATAAATATTGAATATTGTTTTTCGGATAGGGGCAAACGAGCAGACGTATCGCCTGATAGTAAGCGATTACGACCGCCTATGGACACCCGCAACACCAGAAGAGTCACAAGAATATAATAATAATATTGAATAATTAGATTATTTATATTTAATTAATACGTGAAGGGAAAGCTTTGTACCCCTTCATAAGCATATTGCACGCACGAAAGAAAAATTGTATTCTCTAACTACTTTTTTGCCTAAAGATAAAACATTTTCATCTGGTATTTATATTAAATACATTTTTTTGCCATAAAAACAAACAGTATAATTCCTAAGTGCTAATTATTTTTTTTAAAAGACCTTTGATACCGCAGACAGGGGCGGAAGTAACGTTGTTCAATTAGTTGCAGTCTGCTACAATAATAACATTGTTTTATTACGATACCAAGACCGCTTTAGAAATACATACATAACATCACGCCTGTCTTCCCCGAAAGGGTAGACAGAGGTGTACAGTTCTACACCCAAATTTCACCAATGCTGTTATTAAGTCCCACGTAATATGTAGTGAGCCTATTGCCATCTACCGGACACAATTCCAAACTTCGCTATCGAGAATTTTCTAATAGCCCGACCCGAGAATCGAACCCAGGACTTCATTCGCGCTTGGGACCACAAGACCAACGAGGCAGTCATTTAGAAATACATACATACATAGCATCACGTTTGTATTCCGCGAAGGGGTAGGCAGATGTGTACACAGTTCTAAACCCAAATTTCAGCAATGCTGTTATTAAGTCCCACGTAATAGGTGGTGAGCCTATTGCTATCTACCGGCACAAGTCCAAACTCAGGTCTACAACTGAGAATTTCCTAACAGGAAATCCCAATAACGGTTTGCCCGACCTGGAAATCGAACTCAAGACCTCATGCTCAGCAATCGCGGCTAAGACCACTAGACCAAAGAGGCAATTGCTTTAGAAATAGACTGTTATTTTTTATATAATAACTTTCGTGAGACACATTCATATTAATGATAGTTTAACGGTTCTTACTCACGCGCATTCTTCGTGATTGCTCGACTACTTTCGAACTGGAACGGAACCCTTATTCATGAGCTGAGCCCGCATCGATGTCGCGTTTGACTCGCGACTCCGTTCGAGTTCGAAACTAGTCGGCCAATCCCGAAGAATACGCTTGAGTAATAACCGTACAATCAATATTAATATGAATGTGTCTCACGAAAGTTATAATAATTTTTAAAAAAAATTATATTAAAGTTATTATACAAAAATATAAGGTCCTAATTTATTAAACAATTTCCTTTTAAGAGGTCATTGTGTAAGTGATAAGGATTCATTTAAGCCATAATTCAATTTTTTACAACAATTTTATTTTTTTCTTAATTTTCGCCGTTCAATGAACAGTTTTCGTCTTGCTAGTACTATGTCAATTACAAATAATTTGTTATATCCATTAAATTCTTAGCTTAAGTGAATGTGTTTGACTTATATATTAACCCTTTCAAAGGAAATTACCTAATAAATTAGGACCTTACGTATCACAGTTTACTATATCTGTATATAATATAATATACAGATACAGTATACAATGCACGCACACTACTGTTTTTAGCGTGAGGTCTTTTAGATTCAATTCCCAAGTCATGAAATGTATTGTTGGGTTTTCTGTAAAAAAAAACTCAAGTTCCAATTGTTTATTCTGTAATAGGTCTTTACAAAAGTCTTTTACATGAGATTTATTATCTAAAAAGCAAAATTTCCTATCAGAATACCAATGACAAGAAAAACCGAAACAAACCCAGAGGTCTATGTTTGAAATTGTGCCCGGTGGGGACTACAATAACTGCATCAGTGAAATGTGGATGTAAAGGAGTAACTACTCTGCTTAGACCCTCGGGGATATAGGCGTGATGCTATGGTACGCGCTAAATAGAATTTTGCACATACTGAAGATGAAAAAGAACACGTCATCATCAATACATATAATAAAATGTAACGGATTGCTGTCTGTACATGGAAAATATATGAGAATAAATATTATTGGGACCTTTATTAACGCAAATAGCAGCCAAAACAAGGATTGTTAGAATTTTTGTCTGTTTGTCTGTGCCTTTGTGCAAGCTAATCTCAGAAACGGCTTATCCGATTTAGATTTGGTTTTCACTAATATATTGTGGTAAGCTTCACCTAACATTTAGTGTTTGTTTCATCTCAATCGGTTCATAAATAAAAAAGTGATGCCAATCTAAAGAATCACGTCGAACATTTGTTAATTATGAATTTGTGTTCATACACGACATGGTGTCAATTTACAACATCCACGCGGACGGAGTCGCAGTCACACCTAGTATAACATAAATATACCACGTAGAATTTGACCTTTACTTGTTTTATTCTAGAAGTAAGTTTTTCCTTTCAATAAAAAAGATAATGAGCTTAAACTTGAGCAAGGAGCACGTGGCGTACTAAAATACCCCCCTACGCAAATGAAATAAATAGAATGGCTGGTAACAGAAAATATACACGGATAAATACACATAACATAACGTAGGATCACGCCTGTATTCTCCGAAGGGGTAGGCAGAGGGGTACACATTTTACCAATGCTGTTATTAAATCCAATGTAATAAGTGGATAGCCTCTCTGAACTCCGTCCTGCTACTGCGAATTTTCTTACAGGAAAACTATTAACCTCCTCTGTCTACCCTTTCTAGTAATACAGGCGCGGTGCTATCATCATCTGCCTAGTCTTTTCCCAATTACATTGGGGTCTGCTTTCAGTCAAACCGGATGCAGCTTTAATACCAGTATTTTACATGGAGTGACTGCATATCTGACCTCCACAACCCAGTTACTGGATAATACGATATCTCGTGGTACGAATGGATGTCAGATTTTCAGGCCTCTGACTACCCGTAACGGCTGTCTTAGATCGCTTACGTGCTCTCCGAGGCACGGAGGGGTCTCGGTGTTATGTGATGGTCACCCATCCACAGACCGACCGCGGCAAGCGCTGCTTAACCTCGATCGATCGATCCATGCGTACTTAGCTACGAGCCCCTCCGTGATGCTATTATCACAATTACATTACAAATTATCACAATACCAAATATTAAGGTATTTTGAAAATTCTTACTATATAATATGGCCGGCACCTTTTTAGCCACTTTCTAGGCTTATCTAAAACATAGACTCTCCATGTTTGTTCTCAATAATACCTACTCCATCCCTTATAGTCTAATAAAATTAAAACTTGTTAACACGATTTGTAATTATACCAAAAGTTATTCGACACAAATTTTCAGTGGGAGCAACATTAATATTCAACCATTAATTTGAGTTTCAAATTCAAATTGAGACACACGTTTGAAGTTGACGGTCAAAATCCATGAATAAAATATGTGACCGATTAATATTCGCGAAACCGTAATCAACAGCTTTACACCTATAATAATAATTAAGGTAGATATCAAAATAGCTCGCGAAATACAATCAGACGGCGGCTAGGGCTGTCAGATCAAACTAAATCGAATCATTTGTTAGCGTCATGAGGGATTTTGTAAATTCAAAGCGTTCTGCGCGAGGTTAATAGAATATGAAATTTATTTCTGGCATTTTAGGTCGAATTTAGAGTGGTACTTGACAGTTACCTGAATACATTAGTATGTTGTTTCGTAGCTTCATGTTGAATGAAAAGAGCAGAAATTCTATTGTTAAATGACATTAATGTATTCTTGCTATATTTATTTAATTACGTCAATGTTATTCTGAGTAATGTTAATTAGGTAATGTATGTATTAACGAATTTAAAATGCAAATCAAACACGCGTCAAACTAACCACCTATTAATCATCAAAACAAATAAATAAAATTGAAGTGTATGTTTGTAATGTCAAAATAATAGTTTTTAAGCTGATACAGTTATTTGCACGACACCTATGACAAAATCAGTTTTAAAATTGTTGTGTCTGTCTGTCTGTTTGTTCCGGCTAATCTTCGAAACAGTTGGACCGATTCTGAATATAAGAAAGAGAATAAGATTTTACTGGCAGGTAGCTTACTATATAAGGAGTAACTTAGTCTATTATAATGCAATTATACGCGGTTGAAACCACGGGGCACAGCTAATAAAACTAATAAAAACAACATGAAAAATCATCCGTACCAAAACATTATCCTAGGTTAGTTATGTTACACACGACAACCCTATTTACGTCTCACGGTGGGCCCGCCCCCCACACCCGGCTAGACCCGAGGGGGTGAGTCTAGACGGCAGACCGATCCATACTGCAGTGCATCGATCGGGGTCGGGTCGACGGCCGGCGCGGCGCGGCGCCCCACCCGTGGGGGACAAAACAAACCCGCAAGTTGAGGGTTTATCACGTTGACCGCACAGGTGCTGTTATGGGTTTGCAATTTGTAAGAATTACACATCGACTGTGTTGACTGGTGGTATATGGAAGCGGGACGGAAAGGTTTATCCCAACCCATTGGAATGGATGATGGCAAGCGTGATTGTATAGGCTTTGAGATTCTATAACTTACTGTACTTGTATTTTGAATACAATTATGCCGTACACCAATATTTTCTATATACTAATTTGACTCTCCCATTCATTATCCTTGATTGCTTACTTCAACTTTTGCCTATAATTTGATTTACAGTTACTAGGTACATCATTAGTCACGTGTATTTTCATAGAAAGAAATAGGATGTCGACTATCGATTTGTTTGCAAAAGGAATTATTTAATATCGTTATCAATATTATTCTTTAAATCGATTCAAGTTGTTTGGTTGTTTGAAAGCAACATTTGAAAGTGTATTTATTTAAAATTTTATTAAGACCAGTGGGCTTACTCTTGGAAATAATTCCGCTCGATTGACATTGGAAATATGTCAGTTCGTACATTTAAATGACAAAATGTTTAAAAAATAATTATAGATTCGGGATAATATGAAGACAACATGCTTCAAAATGGAGGCAACTGTAATGTAGGTAAATTTATTTTTAAACTAGCTGATGCCAACGTCTTCACTCGCATGGATGTCGGATATCGCGACCAAAAGTAATCATGAAATTTTGATCCCGGTCCCGCTTTCCAATTACCGCTTCATAATTGCCCATTTTTTTAAGTATTCAAATGGATGTAGTATGTTATCCTTAAGAGATAGACATATGCCAACGCGGACTTTTCTGTAGAACTATATAAGATACACAATTCCATCATCCATCATTTTGTTATATCTCAAAGGGTTTAGGCAGCGCACGCCAGAATAGCTCACAGATGGTAATTTTTTTCCTACTTACTTGAAACTTATCGTCATATTTTGGACAATTCACACAATATCTTTATAAATTGTAGCCTATGTGTTATTCTGATGTATAAGCTATATTATTGTAAAGTTTCATTAAAATCCATTCAGTAGTTTTTACGTGAAAGAGTAGTAGGATTACACTTTTTTTAAGGCGCTTATTTAATATTGGAATTGGATTGGAATTGGTATTAGTTTCAAGAGAAACCCCACAGATTACAGGTATATAAAGTCAAAGCTTAAGTTGCACGGGTCCGGATCTTATGTAGAAGAACCGGCAAGAAACTCCATATTCTCTTATCAGTGTTAATTAAAAACCTTTCTAAAATGAACAAACTAACAGGTGAAATAAAAAGCTAGTAAAATTACTAAAAAACATATGTCTCCATTGACAGATCGACGTGAACAGATGACGTTTGCGAGGTAAGTGACAAATGAATGTCATGTTGTGACATTGACGTCCCTGTGAACTATTCCACGCGCGTCCCGAAGGGCAATTTGTATGAGTTTTTGCGTTATTATACGCTAAGCCCTTGTGAGTTATGTCCGTCTGGTTAGGGCACGTGGGCCAAGTTAATGTGGTGTCACTTTAATGGGATATGACTGAGATGACGTATGACGGCAATTATAATTTGAGATCCTTTTTTTTCTTGCTTTTGTCCGCCACTTCATCTGGTGTTAAGCGATGGAGCGGTCAACGATGGAATGTTTATTTTAGCGATTGTTGAATGATGCAATGGTTGATTTTGGTCAAGAAGCTCTCGTCTTTAGTAGTAAAATATTTCTTATTCACCATTCTTAAGACTTAATTATTTTTTTGTACTATCCCGCTACGATTGAAATTTTACCAATACCATATATCAGAAAAAAGAACATAATAATTTGATAAATAATGTAATGTATTTGGCAACTAACATTATGAAACCGTATGTGTACTTACTGAAATCAATGAGCAGTCTCCCATATCCTTGTCTCTGGTAGGGCGGCAGAGTCAGAATGCAGGACACGTTGTAGTTGAGAAACGAGTTCTTTTCCTGATAACAAAATGTATTACATTAGTATTAAAACGCTCAATAAATGATCGTTGAGGTTAACAGTTGGCGCGGTCAGGCTATAGATGGGTGACCGTGGGATGAATAGATCTCCATACTTTGGATTTAGTGGCATTCGGAGTGCACATAAAATCGTCGGTCCCGATTGTTGTTAATAAAATTAGCAATTGCTAACAAGTTAGAACCCTACGGGTCACTTGAACAACTCTAGACACTAGTAATCTCCTATAACCTATATCTCCCAACCACACGAAAGAAAACAAAGAATATTAATATTGTTTTTTTTTCAAATTATACAATTTTTGGAAAAAAAAAATACGGTAGTCAGCAAAATTTGAACCTCCCGGGTAAATATACCAAGCACTCTACTAAACAATTCGACCACTGTTCACTACTCCGCATTCTTCTTCCAAATTTTAATACATCTCTTGGTGACGTTATCACTATCTCATCAGTCCCTATACAGGTGACTGACACAGTATTATAGATATTATTAGAAAATTAATTGACTTACAGAAATAAGACTATTCACTACTATGAAATAATTAAAAAGGAGTCGTAACTAAACTTACTACTAGCGCCATTTAATTGATCTGTGAAGTTCAACTGCGCTTGCAATGGACCAAACTATGATGAACCTTGCATTGAAAAATAATGGTCACACTTTAATTTCTTATGAAAGAAAGATATATTTATTCTTACACAGTGCAAAGCATGAAAGCAATATAAATACAGAGAACTGATTGAACTGCAAAACTAAAATATTCACAGAGGTTATCATCATCAATAAATATAATAAAAATGTAACGGATCGCTGTCTGTACATGGAAAATATATGTATGAGAAAAACTATTATTGGGGCCTTTATCAACGCAAATAGAACCTAAAACATTATTGTTAGAATTTTTGACTGTTCTTCTGTGTGTTTGTGCACGCTAATCTCAGATACGGCTTATTCGATTTAGATGTGTTTTCACTAATATGTTGTGGTAAGCTTCACTTAACATTTAGTGTTTGTTTCACGTCAATCGGTTCATAAACAAAAAAGTAATGCCAATTTAAAAAATTACGGCGAATATTTGTTAATTATGAATTGGTGTTCTGTTTGTAAACACGACATGGTGTTAATTTACGACATCCACGCGGACGGAGTCGCTAGAACAGCTAGTCTTTAATACGATCTTAATCTATGAATCCTCGGTAAGTATTCAATCTGCTCGTAACATATTTTACAAATAAAATAACATTCGGTTTAGTATATACGAGACCTGAGTGTTAAAAATTGTATTTTCATATAAAGAAACAGTATAAACAATTTTAAAAATGTCTAATGAAATCTCACAAAGTTACACACACGCTCGGCTTGAAGACCGCGTACTGTGTCCAACGCGAACTGTGTTTAAATATTCATCGTCATTCAAATTGGGATAAGGGCAGGAAGGGAGGAAGGATGCTCTTGCCCTTATCCCAATTTGAGGTTGGCACAGCATGTTTTCTTCTTCCATACATCTCTATCAGCCATCACATCGGCAGTCACTTCCTATCGTGTTTTTAAATATTATTTGGACAAAAAATGTTACAATCAATTATTTTACTGATTCTAAGCACTACTTTCAGGTTAAGTAAGTAAATATTGTCTCGTTAGTCTAGTGGTCCCAAGACCGACTGCTGAGCATGAGGTCCTGGGTTCGATTCCCGGGTCGGATAGTGTTATTGGGTTTTTCTATTAGTAAATTCTCGATAGCAGCCCGGAGTTTGGAATGGTGCCCGGTAGATGGCAATAGGCTCACCACCAATTACATGGGACTTAATAACAGCATTGGTGAAATGTGGGTGTCCACCTCTGCCTACCCCTTCGGGGAATACAGACGTGATGCTATGTTATGATGTTATATATGCAAGTACATACTTAGGTTGTATTTTCGTGAACCTAGTACCCTAACTTATAAACAAATCGGGACAGAAAAAAATACATGCTTATGTGAAAAAGTTTCACGTCAATACACAGTATATAAATAAACATAGGTTTTCATTGTAAAAGGCGGTTTAAAAATACGTCGCAATGACGTACTGTGTGACGCACAGCTGTATGGCGCGCACAGTTATGTTTACAGCACGTGAGTTTGTTAGTACAGGTTAATGTTGAATGGAAACGGTAGTCCGATATTTTCGTAAAATATTGAATGGTATGTTTGTGAGAAGATATATAGATGGAAACTGTGTAAATTTAATACAATTCATTATATTTTTTTAAATAGACGGAACACAATAGCTTGTTTTAATTGCTACAATAGATATGTATCGTTCTTTCTTTCTATTTATATTTCGCCTCGTTTGACACATTACATAAATTAAAAAAAGACAGCCAAACACAAATGATTGAAAAATTTATGATCACAATTTCACACAACGTAAATCCCAAACTTCCTTGACTACTAAAATGGACGCAATGTATATTGCCATACTGTCAAAATGGAAGCTATTGCAATTGTAACTCAGTACCGCAATTACCACGCCGGCCACGCCGGTCTATATGAAATCCTTATATGTTTCAATTTCCCACCAATTTCCAGTTTACATAATTATGGACCAATTAACTCTTCGACGCGGAGAAGTACAAAATTTTACTTCATAGCAATAAAAATCTATTGAGTCTCGTAATTAATGAGCCAGCAGATACTAAGTATCGATAAAATTTTACAAGTATTAAAGTAAATAACAAAACCCGTCTCAGACAGTACTATAAGTAATGCACATTTTAAGTTAAAACTTTAAAGTTTCACCTTAAATCTAGACAAAACATCCTCTGTCTGCAGCATCAGGTCGACGAACTTTAGGGGGTTCGGTAGGGGCGGTGGGGGGACGCGTCGCTTCCCGAAACATTAAAAATAAAACCTGACCTCAGTGTAAATATTATAAGTTGGTTATTTGTCTGTAACAACATGGTGGGTGTAAAAGATTTGTGGCTTTCATGAATTCTGCTTATCCTGGTAAAAGTTCAGCAAAATGTGAAATAAAAGATAATAGTGATCTGTAAATTATTGCTATATAGATATCGCTAGGCGTTTCTTTAAGACGTCGAAGGTCGCTGGTTCGTGTCTATTATTTTTCAATGTTTCCTTAGAAAATAGTAATAAAAAATGCGAAAAATTGTAATATAAAATAACGTATTAGAAGTTAGTTCTTGCATTGATTTATTTAGCCATCAAAAACAGTGGTATCCGATCTGACGCAACCCACTAAAATTAGATACATTGAACTAAATTTGTATGGAAATTTTGGGTTGACATGACTAAATTTGAGTTTGACGTCTTTTATTTCATCCTTTCTCGGTCTTGTTGTAACTGTCAGCACACCTGAGAGATGTTCTCGATGGTGTGTAAAGCCCTGTGAAATGTCTACGGGTGGTTTTAACTCTGACGCTAGGTTGTTCATAAACCATACGATTAGAAGAAGAATAGACGTAATTGATGTTATGGGTTATTAAATATAATATAGCAAGTAATTTGAAGTTCTTCTTTTATTCCAAGTTAGTATGCTGCATGCTTAGTAGCATTCAAGGTGGACGTGCGAATGAGTGCCCCCCAAATTTTTAACCTCTACCTTTAAATCCTGTTAAGAATAAATTTATTTTAGACTTTATAATTATTCTGGATAAATTGTGTTCACATAGTAATATCTTAGGTTTTCGCGATCATTACACATTATAATAAAACATTTTTTAACCGGATTAATCGCGTGTATTTTTTTTTTCTGACGTTTCGAACACTGCAGCAGGAATCCTCCTGCGACCACGAACGCGACACGAATTGCGATAAAATTGTGTTCACTTTTAATTTCAGGATAATGTAGATTGCGGTATCAAAGTCGCGAAGAGCGTAGAAAATATATGTGAATGACGTCAATCTCGTCAGTGACGCTTGACGTCAGCACACGTCGAGTAAATGGAAATGCATCAGATAATTATAAGTGATGGAAAGTTAATATAACTTTTAAACTAATAATGTGTTTATTTTTAGCTTGGATGGAGGGTATAATTTACTGCCTCGTTCGTCCAGTGGTCTCAAGCGCGACTGCTGAACCGCAGGTCTGGGGTTCGATTCCCGGGTCGGGCAAAGTGATATTGAGTTTTTCTGTTAGGAAATTCTTAGTAGCAGCCTGGAGTTTGTAATTGTGCCCGGTTGATGGCAATAGGCTCACCACCTATTACATGGGTCTTAACAACATTGGTGAAATGTAGGTCTATAACTGTGTACACCTCTGCGTACCCCTTCGGGGAATACAGGCGTAATGCTACGTTATGTATAATTTAATTAGACAATGGAGTCTATTCTGTATAGTAAACTAACTAACTCTGAAATGAGAGCATTCCTGTTTTTTATTAACAGCTGTTACTATAAAAGTGAAACGGAATAAATTATTTTAATGTAATCATGCCAACTAAAGGTGCATACAATTTTTGTCTCTAAGTTTTGTGGCCAACTAAAATTGCGCCTACTAAAAATGTTCAAGCATTTTAATTTACCGTGATTAAATTTGAATTAAACGTCTTTTAATTCGTCCCGTCTTGCTCATATAGTAACAGTAAGTAAAATACAACAATGCTCTAGGTGGACGCCATAATTTTTGCCAACAAACTTTTCAGAATGTTTGGATCTCTACGGCGGCCTAAAATCTCTGCCAGGAATACGTAATCCTGAAATAAAAAGTAGAAGACGAAAAGATCCCCTTCATCTTACCTTTCGGGAGGGTAGAACTTAAACCTTATACATAGCATCACGGCTGTAGTCCCCGAAGGACTAGGCAGAGCTGTACACTGTTGTACAACCACATTTCACCGATGCCATTAAGTGGGCCTGTTATTATCCACGGACACGATTCCAAACTCCGGGTTGCTACTGATTATTTCCCAATAGAAAACCCAATAAAACTGCCCGACCCAGGACCTCGCTACTTGACCAATGAGGTTGCTTACGAATGCCTTTTTATATTATAAAAATCACCAGAACTTAAAGTCATAGTGGTACTGTTTGACCACTTAGGTACTCAATAGCATAATATACCTAGATATAAGCACCGGGGTCGCGTGTCCTCGGCTCGGTCGTAGTGCACGTTCCACATTTTGTCCTCTATAATAACGTTTGTAAAGAGTAAAAAAATATCATGTTAGTGTGTCGCATTTCGTTCGTACTTTTCAAAGGTTTGCTCATTTTTGATCTTTGTATGAGAATTTTTACTGGTACTACTACTCCGAACGCAGTTCGAACATGATCGAAGAACGGTGTTTATAAGCCAATGTTATTTTTAATACATGGAGTTACATACGAAATAAAATATTTTTGCATAATAACTTTCGTGATACTCATTCATATTAAATATTGTTTAACGGTTATTACTCACGCGCATTCTTCGGGTATGTCCGACTAGTTTCTCTATAAACTGAGTTTGACTCGCGACATCGCCGCGGGTTCAGCTCATGAATAAGGGCTCCGTTCAAGTTCGAAATTAGTCGGGCAATCCCGAAGAATACGCGAGAGTAATAACCGTTAAACAATAATTAATCATTTATTACTAGTTTAGTTGTCCAGATTTATATAACATAAATACAGCCTCACGCCTGTATTCCCTGAAGGGAAATGTTCTGTGTAAAGGCACAGAGTTGGGCACACCCACATTCACCATCACCAATGTTATAAGTCCTTTGTAAAAGGTGGTGAGGTTTCAACCGGGAAACTATGAGAATTTCCTAACCCTATAAGACTACCCGACCCGGGATTTATTTTTATTTTTAGCGGGCTTGCGTCTGACTGCCACCTCATCTGATGCTAAACGGTGGTACGGTCGGCAACGGAACACGCTTGACCCGCAAAAACATTCAGATAATTGCACAAGTGACTTGCAATAACAATACATTAAAAAAAAAAAAAAAAAAAACTCCTCATCGACAACCAGGATCATCCATCTCCGTACCCTTCTTAAATTCCTATCCGTCAAAACTGATTTCTACTCCTATTCCGTATCCGTGCATGCTGTCAGGTTGTGGAAATCTTTACCGGTTGAAATTCGCGAGAATAAAAATATACAAATTTTCAAGAAATGTGATGTCATACTGTACTCTTTCTTTCCTTAGCCTCATAATTATTTTGGTTTGCAATGATTTATATATTTATTTTATATATGGTTATTATTTCTTATTTAACATATGTATGTTTATTTTATGTCAGTAATTCGTTCTTTCGGTTTGCATATTGTACCTATGTTTCATATTTAGTTAGAGACATCGACATTTCTTGTAGGTATTAAATTCTCCTCTCGCAGATCTGCGGGAAGAGATTTCTTTTAGAAATAACATTTGTACATTATATTCTAAATACCTATTCTTCTACTTTTGTGTGTACATAAATATATAAAAAGAAATAAATCGACACAATGTAAATTAACGAACTGCCAAAATGAAAGCTACTGCATTTGAAAGTACGTTCCGCAAGTACGTACTTGTCGAGATCGAACTCAGGACCTGACACTCAGCCTCTGTCTCACTTGCGACCACTAGAGTACTAAGTCAGCATACAAACTGTATTATTTCCAATACAAATTGATCAGTGGACTGCGAAGACTGTTTACTGCAATTTTCCTTTTATTTCTAATATAATACAAAGCTAACAACACGTGGATCATTCAAGTGGAAGGCACGTGTAACAATAAACTTCAGCTCGAAGATCATAAGCACAACAGTATTTTCTAGTGATGGACCGACACTCGGCAATAGTGAAATTCGGCTGCTAAGTTTTCGGTATTCGGCGATAGTTCGGTTCATGAACGGAAGTTCGGTTGAACAAACTAATTTTGCGTTGTGTGTTATTACTTGTCTCAGATCTATAGTAATCTGAATTTTACCAGCTATTGCCAGTATTTCGGTAAAATGTTATAATAAAATATATTAGTAAAGCTACGTTTTTCTTGTTAGCTTAGTTTGTGTCCCACTGCTGAGTAAAGGCCTCCCCTTTTCCCTCCCCTTCCTTCCTTCATCTGGCCATACCTGTCCAGCAAATTGGTCCAGGTCGTCTCGCCATCTACGCCGCGGCCGTCCACTATTAAAGCTACATTACGTGCCAATTTTTTTTTTTATATTATTTTATTTACGTAAGATGATATGTGGGAAACTGGGATAAGTGAGCGGAAGGCACATTATAAATCTGAAAAACGCGCTTGAAACTATTGCCGCATAAAACGTGTAATGGAACTTTGTTTCCCGCACGTTTCAACCCATTGCTTGTTCTGTTTGTATTCGATATTCGGCCAGAACGCACATTAGGTCCATCACTACTATTTTCCATCGTCCCCTTCTTAGCCATTATAGTTTCTGGAGCGATACCCAATACACCAATATATTTGTATGAAAAATAATATGAATTGTAATTGTAAAGACATTGACCAATGTTTAGCATCACTTGCCCAAGACTCTAAAATATTATAGTAAATAATAAATTGTTTTAACGCTAAAAAAAAACGAATAAAAACCAACTCTCTGTCAGTAATAATAAATTAATTATCACGATAATGATAGAAATAAAAAAGTACCCATGGTATTTAGATTAAGTATAACTTGCCCACAACAAAATACTTTCTTAAACGCATTGCTTAACGGACGTCTCTTTAAAAGAACGGTTTTATTGCCCTATTGAGCTGATACAATATTTTTAACTGTCCTTTTATTTATACGCTAGTTCAATTTAATGTAAAAGCATCTCCCAATCGTCTGCTATACGTATCTTCGAGATAATGCATTCTCATAACAACGTGGCTAACTGAGGGGGTGTACCGCAGACGTCTAGACATACATATTTTCTACCAAAACTATGATATCTTAATTATTCTGCAAATAACATATCGTAAAAGGAAAATTTGCTACAACCAAAAATATCTCATAAAATTTTCGTTTGCAATTCTGGCTCGTAACACCTAATTATTACACGCTAATAAAGTTTCATGTAAAACCATCTCCCAGTCATCCCCCATACGTGTCTACGAGGTAATGAATTCTCACAATACCGTGATATATACCGTGGATACAGAGCGGGGGCACCGCCGACGTCTAGACGTCTACGCTCGGCTGTTTACATCGCTAAATTGTCACTCGCGCTCAGGGGTGTGCGTAAAGAATGCTGCATAGAAATATGGCTTGTTACGGTAACATAGCCAATCCTGCCAGAGAGCAGACTCTGCGGCTGTTCGACCGCTTTACCAACAGAGTAGCTCTGTAGCTCTCTATCTCCCTATAAATAAAAACTATGACCAGTGTCTGTAAGCTGATGATAATAACATAGGTTCACGCCTGAATTCACACGCCAGGCAGAGGTGTTGTACACCCACATTTCACCAATGCTGTTATTAAGTCCCATGTATATAGGTGGTGAGTCTATTGCCATCTACCGGACACAATTCCAAGCTCCGGGCTGCTACTGAGAATTTTCTCACAGAAAAAGTCAATACCACTTTGCCCGACCCGGAGTTCGAACCCGAGACCTAATCCTCAGTAGTCGCGCTTGGGAGCACTAGAAAAACTAGACTGGCAATAATGACTGCAGTAATTATCAGAAATTAATAAGAGTTAAATAGCGCATGCCAGAGATTTGGCGAATAATAATAATGGTTTATAATTTAATTGATGTTGATGCAATAGGCTCAATAAAATCATTGTTGTAATGCGGGTGTATAACTGCGTATGGCCACCCCCTTGGGAAGTAAATGTTTGATGCCTCAGATAAACATTCCAACCGTCTTTAGCTATGATTGGAATCTTTATCAGGAGGCATCAACCCGCACGGGCCTTGACGTTTTGGAACATGACAACTAGAGCCTGTTAATATTAGACTTACAGCAATAAAATTATAGCCCAGTCTCCAATTTACAAATTGTTTATACTAACTCAATTTTAATTAATTAAAAAATTAGGTAATACATAATACTGCTATTTGTCTTTGAATTGCCATAGTTAAACATATGTGATAAAATCTGAATGAAGGAAATGATATCGTTTACTTGTTTATATTTGAAAAAAATAAAGACAAATTCTTTAGAGGTAGCCCTACAAGTGAACGCGGGTGGTAAAATTGGGGGCCGAAGTACGAAATCAAACGATATCGGTACGCAACCCTAACCTACGCCACATAGCTACGATTTGTTGCTATAACCGTGACGTGTGGCTGTTAATTTTTAAAATCTTTCACTAAAACGAATACGGTGTTACAATCTTTTATTTTTCAAGAGAAACTGTTACTGTAACACGTATGCGTTGTGCGACATTTGCATAATATTTATACATAAGTACACATTATATATATTTAATTATTATTTTAATCATTTCAACATAATGATTGGTTACTTATTACTACCTAGAAGAGATAGAGGCCTCCAATTTTCTATGCGGTCTTAAATTTGTATAACTTGAGCAGTAGAAAAGCGATTGAAGAAAAAATGGAGAATAGCTTATTCTTTTTCCATTTTTTTATAGCTAGACAGGGAATCAGGGATCATACTATGTGCGGGGAACGATCGCTTAGACTGAAGCAAGATTAAACGGGTCTAAGCCTACACGGGTTGTATATTTGATCCGGATAACTGGAAAACATAATCTACCTAACCTTTTCCCAACTTGGGATCGGCTTCCAGTCTACCCGGATGCAGCTTAATGCTAGTATTTCACATGGAGATACTGTCTATCTGATCTTCACAACCCAGTCACAGTAACACGATATATCGTAGTAAGATTGCTTGTTAGATTAAAATTTAAATCTGTTTTACGTTTTGTTTACCACTCTATACCTCATATCACCGAAGCCGTTAAAGAATTTAATCTTTATGTAGAAGAAAGCAAATTGAAAGAAAAGAGTTGCACTGAAGTAAGATCTTTTATTCACGCTGTTTTCTTTAAAAGGGTGACGAAAGGTGTATTCAAGTGCTGTAAAGCGGAGCTAAGCGTGGGAACAGACTCCAGGCTCACGCGGCGTACACTATAAAGTATATTTCTTAACAGTGTACGCGCAAGATTTTGTTGACTATACCGATTTATTTTGAAACATTACGCATTAGAATCATTGTTGAACTTAGAAACAATATTTGAATAGGGAACATATAGATGTTTAATCGTTGTATTATTGTACAGCAAGATTTCTTTATCAGATATAATAGAGATTGCTGGCAAATGGCTCTGTCGAAAGCAGCATCGTGACAGGACTTCGATAAGAAAGGGGCCGATGAAATCACTTTACTTTAAATAGGCCTGCTTCTACATTTTTTTTTATGTTGTACGTAAATCTATTCACTTTCATTTTCTTTCACAGGGTGAAATGGACGTGTATTCTTTGAAGCATATGCGTGCGCGCAGTCGCCAGTCTCTGTGTACACTGCGAGGTACTAACGCGAAGATCTTGTTAGCTAACTATAGAATCTGTATTAAACTGCCTCGTTAGTCTGGTGGTCCCAATCACGACTGCTGAGCATGAGGTCCTGAGTTCGATTCCCAGGTCGGGCAAAGTGTTATTGGGCTTCCTGTTTGGAACTTCTCTGTAGCAGCTCGGAGTTCGGAATTGTGCCCGGTAGATGGCAATAGGTTTATCATCTATAACATGGGACTTAAAATCTGCATTGGTGAAATGTGGGTACACCTTCGGGAAATACTGGCGTGATGCTATGAAACTATGTATTAGAACAGTCAGAATGTTGAATGTTTATGTTAAATGATTTTGGGAACCAGTTTTCCTATAACCACCCATAAATATTCCAAAGAAGGCAACAAATCAATCAGTTTGTCGCAATTGGTCTATAGTTTGGTACCCTTTTGGAGCATTTTCTAGGTATCTGAGCCTCTCTGTGATGCAGAGGACATGCAAAACAGTGTGTCACTGTCGTTAATTGATAGCACTCTCTAGGCCAGTTCAGAGACCTATAGGCAGCTTAAACAAAACTGACAAGATGGCGCCGAAATTCACAAAAAAAAACCGACTGAATTGAGAACCTCCTCCTGTTTTCTCTTTTAACAGTTTACTGGTTTTAGGTTATGTCAGGTCACATAAGAGGTCAATGACCGTTGCCCAACACCACCCACTCAAACCTTTGCCAAACCGGTCAATCGCTGCGAAAAACGCACAAAACCGTGTCTAGCCAACAATACCCTGCCAACGGACCGAACGGTCGGAACCACGTCGTGTCCGCCCGGACTGTGCCGAGGGTTCAACAGTATTGGAGGCCTTGTAAAGTATCGAATAATAATTGCATTGTCTTTGCTAACTTTTCATTCCCATTAAAATAAAATACCTTCTTCTATAAAATACACAACCTTTGTACCCATTACGTGGATTGGCCTTTGGTAATTACACGCCTGCCCAAAAAAGGAGTGTTATGTTTTTAGGGTTAATTTATGTATGAATGTTTGTGAGTTTATTTATTCCATCATAACTTCTAAACGCACAAACCGATTTAGATGTGTCGATCGATTGAATCATTATCCCGGGTAACATAGGCTAGTAAGATTAAATAAATAGTAATGTAGTATAGCTATGGTACATAAAAAGGTATAGAAAAAAATAAAAAAAATCACACATGACAGGACTTTACATTTTAAAAAAATTAATTTCATCTTTCTTCTAAATTAATTTTGAACAATCATCAATTAATATAATAAGTTTAGAGTGCGCTAAGCATGCTTTAATGCTTTTCAAAGATTTATCATTAATTTCATCTTATTTAATCGTTTATTTAAATTAATAATAATACAATCTTTTAACCAGATTAATCGCGGATATCTTAATTTTATTTTTTTCTTGCGTTTCGACTATTTGAATAAATACATGAAGCAAAGAAAAAAAAAGTTTATTGGACACATTACAAGATGAACCTCACAATATACTTAACAAATGACCATGGAACACATACTATACCAGAAAATAACTCTCCCACTACTGGGAAAAGGGATCTTCTTTCTTTTTGGCATACAGAGAAATAACGATCACAAATACCAATATTATTGTTCACCAGTAACCGGTGAACAACAAAATTGAGCATTTTTTCGGAATTGCCGACTACTTTCAAAGTCGAACGGAGCCCTTAGTTATGAGCCGAACCAGCGGCGATGTCGAGAGTCAAAAAAATTATCGACATGAATATGACTCACGACAGTAATTATACAAAAAAAACTATAAAGATACAATATTAAATGGAAAATAATACGGTGGCGAACAGGATTCGAACCTGCGCCTCCCGGATAAATACTCCAGGCGCTCTGACCACTACAGGTCGAGATGGCTTGTTCGCGATCGTATTCTTTTCCATTTAATATTGTAACTTTCGAGTTCGCTAAGCATGCGTTAATGCTTTTCAAAGATTTATCTTAAAAAAAATATCTTATGTAGGTTTTTTTTATGAATATATAATTTAAGGTTTCCAATGGGATTTTTTTTTATTCTTTAATTATTACAAATACATAATTATAAGTCGTGATGTCATATACAAGTATGCTAAACAGAGATTTCTACGAAAAAACCTTTGAGTATCAGACAAAACGTTTAGAAACCAAAAAGGTACACATATAAAAGATACTGTTTAAAAACCTTTTTTTTAAATTTTCATACAACCTTTCCGTCAAACAACCTTTTAAGGTTTATACGGAGGTATAGTAGCCGCGTCCGGATGCGGGGTTCATTGACCCCGGACAGACGTCTGGAACTTAGGCTATACGTTTAAGATGCGAATTTTACTGTGAACGGAGTTACGATCGATCAGCGTGTCTACGTTGCGTCGAGACGAGGGGCGGGCCTTATTACTTGTTATGTGTGTGTGAGTGTTTTAGGGTTTTGTTCACCTTTTGACCGGTTGGATGGGGATTTTAATTTGTTGGGTGTGTTTTGAAGTGGAAAGTTGAATACTAAACTACTAATAATGGGTATCTCTGAATAGTGTGATTGGGCTAATGTAATTGGCTAAAGATTTTACATAATTAATAACAGTCTCGTTGGTCTAGTGGTTCTAAGCGTCACTGTTGAGCATATGGTCTCGGTTTCGATTCCCGGGTCGGGCAGTGTTGTTGAGTTTTTCTGTTAGGAAATTCTCAGTAGCAGCTCGGAGTTTGGAATTGTGCCCGGTAGATGGCAGTAGACTTACTACATTGGACTTAATACCAGCTTCGGAGAAAAGTGGGCATACAATTATGAACAGCTCTGTCTACCTCTTCAGGAAATAGGCGTGATGTTACATTGTGAACATATTACGACGTCCATGAATAAAAGCATTACTAAAATAATACCGAAAATACCACTACAAACACTGTCATTTTAATCAAAACTTTTAACTAAACAATAAAACTCAATAATATTCACAGCTCACTAAAAAAACCGACTCGCGCCGTAAAAACAACATAAAACATTCATTTCTCACTATATGCAGACTGAGCACTCGACTCTACTACGCCGTAGCAGTCTACGAGCTACGTCACGTAGTTTACGTCGAGTGCGCTACGACGCTACGCCTGGCGTAGACAGCTGTAGCTTCGCATTTGTAAAACACATTTTACGTTGAAATTACAACCTTATGTTTTAGTTTTAAGGTTTGTTTTGTATTGTATATTTTCGTTTGAATTTTTAATACGCTACGGCGAGGTGTCAAAGTTAATGAAAATATTTATACATTTACATTTACGGTTTTAGCGTTTTTGTGTATTTCGTTATGGAAGCGATTTTAATTTATTATGTATGATTTTATGGGACGTTAATTTGGATATTTACGATTTGTATACGCAAATAAATATTAAAACAAGTTAAAACATGAAGAGTCGGATACCGTTACAAGTTTTTGGTTCTTTACCAATAATAAGGATTAAGTACTCGACTCGATTAAGAAGAATTAATATGCTGACACTGTATGGTGTTACTACTCGTAGACTAACATAACGTCACGCCTATATTCCCTGAAGGGGTAAGCGTCTGCCTACCCCTTCGGCGAAAACAGTGGGTGTTCACCGTTGTACACCAACATTTAAAATTAACATTAAAATTGGTGTTCTTCAAACTACTGTGAACTTTATATCAAAGCACTAGCTGTGCCCTGCGGTTTCACCCGCGTTAATTTGAGGAAAAATCCTGCTAAAATATATTCCATCAGCCGGAAGCCACTTGCCTTGCATATCATAAATGCACGCGTGGTACTTGATCATTATATTGTTACAGAATTACATATTTAAAAAAACTATGATCTATCTCTTAAGATATTCACTGGAATCAAATGATGTCAAGGGCAATTTTGTACAAAATGAAATACTTGTGATGAATAACATATTTATTTGGATAAGGATTAATATCATGTTTATAAAAACACCTTCGAAAATAATGTATTATTTTAGTAAAAAATTGATTAGCATAACAAATATTATAGTGAGTCCTTAAAAGATATAGAAGACATATTATGCTGTCACGGATTTCTTTCAACAATTCTGTCGTACATGTATTTTACGAAACTTTAACCGTTAACGCAGCGCACGCAACGGAAGCCCTCTAAAGGAATAATTTTTCCCATTTTTGCAACATTTTTCATTGATGCTCCGCTCCTATTGGTCGTAGAGTGATGTTATAAGCCTATAGCCTTCCTCGATAAATGGACTTTCCAACACAATTTTTTTTTTCTTTTGTAACCTGATATTGGCGTGTTCAACCAAACAAAAGAACAAACTCTTCAGCTTTAAAATATTAGTATAGATTAGCCGTCTCAGTCCAGTCGTTTCAAGTTATGCGCTTATCAAGAAACAACATTCATTTTTATTTATATAGATAACGACCTCCATACATTCAAATTACGGTCTCAATTAATTTTAAAAAGCCTATAAGATACTAAGATCTTTAACTCCAATAAGTTCTGAAGCGAACAAAACTTGTACACCAATAAAATTCTTCGTAACATACAAATAAAAATAATATTAAATTATAGTAATATCTTAGGTTTTCGCGATCACTACACATTATAATAAAACAACCGGATTAATCGCGTGTATTATTGGTTTTTAGGACGCAGGAGGACCACGAACGCTGCAAAGTGTTCGAAACGTCAGGAAAAACAAAGAAACTAAAATACACGCAATTAATCCGGTTCAAAGTTGTTTTATTATAATATTCAATTATATACATTCACTATATGATTCGGACGGATAGTACTAATTTGTTTAGTTTTATACAACAATTATGTATTAAATATGACAGGCGTAACTAAAAGATATTACATCTACTACTGAAGAGATTTGGTTGCAAGCGTGGTTTTTTTTCCAGAATTTTTTGTGTGCCGTAGCTACTATCTTACAATATTTTTAATAAATAATTCTTACTATATAATATAACTTTACAAATAATAATTTAATAAATCTTACTAGTCTATGTTACCCGGGACAATGTAAGGATTCTAATGATACCCCATACATCTAAATCGGTTCAGGCATTTAAAAGTTATGGTGGAATAAAGACACTAACAAACATACATACATAAAAACAACGTTTCATAGCGCATATAAAGCAATATAGAGTCAGTTAGAGCACTCCATTCTTTAATATTCGGCCCACCAACAGCTACATCTCTATCACTACGTAAATGCGTCTGTCTGGCATTTGTAACGGGCGAATATAATTTTTGATTTTAATCGCAAACAGTGGTGGAATTGATGGAGGTTGTATTATATATATAATATAGTTTAGGTTATACGGTTTTATGAGATAGCTTCGTGCTTTATATTTATTGAAGTACGGACTATTTTCATAGGTTCGTGTCAACGGAGCACAATATTTTAACAATTAATATTTATCATATGTGAGTCATTCGACTGCGAAAGGTTAAGACTGCCCTACTGTGTTGTGGCTGCCTCAAATAGAGTATTATCTGAAAGGGTTGTTCTAGGGTTAAGTTTTTGCCGTCTTGTTGAGTCTTTTGCCGTCTACTGGTACAATTCTTAAGATTGCAGCTATTGAATATATTGCTGATTTTCTTACAAAAAAATCCAATAAGACTGCCCGACCCGGGAATCGACCACAGGACCGACGAACGCAGCCGCGCTTGCCATCACCACATCAATTATGCGGATTGTCATAATTATCTTCAAATGTTAATTTTTAAACTTCATTCATAGATTGAAAACAAAACATAAAATCCATTCCGACACCAAAAATATCAGTCCATTCTACACCCCAAAATTGTCCTTTAACCTTCATAAAACCCTCGGAGAGCGTAAATAAAATCATTACGAATACCGCAAACATTTTACCCTTACCAAACATGAGCCACAAAATATTAATAATCAAGTTTCTAATTTTCATGTATTGCAGTGCCTACCCCACCCGCAGGGGGTGCATTTTGGAGGCGTGGCGCGCCCCCTTTTCCCCCCTAGAACGTTGACCTTACAGCTGACGCCGAGCCGCTGAATGGCGGGCATAGTACGGTACTACTGTACTATAGTAGTACTATAAAACAATCATTGTACATGTAATTATGGTTTTTGTGTGGATCGAATCGTTAATTTTGTTTCGCGGATATAATTATGGTTATATTCAGTTATAATAATGAAATAATTAAGACATTTCTTAAGCATCGATATAATGAATTTCCCTATTTGACAGGGAATGCTAGTGTAGGGATTAGTGTCATAAAAATAAACAGCGTCATGTTAAATAAGTAATTAATTCTGCATATTGTGTAAAATTGTCTTTAGTGAAATAAATAAATAAATAATTGATATTATTTGTGATTAAGAAGAAACTATTGATTTAAGACAGGAATCACAAATATTTTTATTAATCTTCCTCCCCTAAGTTTTTGCTGTGCTCGACAGGGTCCATAATGCTTATGTATTTTTGTATTTTTAAGACCATTTATGTATGTATATTATGGAACGCAATAAATGATTTAATGATTTAATCCTAATTTGTTTTATAACAGTAAGGCAATTTTAAATAACCTATTTCTAGACAGTTAGAAGGTTTATGTCTGTGTACAAAGACCGGTATTTAAGAGCCCACTTCTGCATATAAAAACCTTTTGTATAACAACTTTCCTTTGTTTATTCGTAAAACCGTAGACAAATGTAAGTACAATTCTGTGATCACCGTAAATTCAGGTCCATTACGAGCATTTCCTAGCGAAATCTCTTTTCAATTTCACACACTTTTACGGATTTGTGTAATATTGTGTCTCCGACAGTACAAAATCTGGTCGTGGCTTAGTATCTGATTAAAAACGGAGGCTTTACCAAAGATGTGAGACGGTTACCGTTGGGCTCTGGCGCGAACGTGCAAGAGATACATTTATCTACAAGTCTGTCTGGCGGGGCATACATATAATAATATGTATTCTATACGGAAGTATGTGTGGTACATTATTTGGTTGTTTTATGTTAAAATATGGACTGAATTATTGTTTTATTAGCACTTTGGGGTTATAGAAAGGATTATACGCGTCGTCAAAAGTAAATAGATGCTAAACCTTTAGTTTTTGCCTTGCTCTGCAATACCCAATAATATCTTGCTAAAATACCGAATAATTGAGGATGAGCACCTCGCCTTTGTAAACTGTAGTTGGTAAATTGTCGTTGAGGTTAAGCAAGGCTAGCGTTGTCAGCCTGTTGATGGGTGATCGCTGTGAGTATTTCATCTGAGTGTATCTATGCTTCGCAGGGCCCGAAAAGCCAAGCCTACGGCCGGCATGAACTGCTCCGACATTGAGTTGAATCCTAACCTCACGAATGGAGAAGAAGACTAATAATTATTATGATATAGCACCCCTCGTGTTCAGCACTTGTCATGACTTAGAAGCGGAACGGTTTTACGTCGTAGTACATCGTCTTGTGTTTTAAGATGAACTTCGTGATCAGACACAGTTGGGTGGCTATAGTGTTAACGCCTATAAATTTGGAATTAAATATAGTACATAGGTACAGCTCAACTCAATAGCGGGAATACAAAATACAGACAAATTATTTTGTTTCCAATAAATAGGTATATTGAAATGTATAAATGCATCTGACATTTGTTTTTGGTCATAATGAGGTGAAAAGTTTTGATTTAAAAATAATTATTGGAAATCTTATATGGTCGAATTTTGCGAAATCAATGTCAAAACCACGCCATTGGTTGAAAAAAAAAACATCGAACGCTATGACATAGTCTACAAGTATATTGTTAATGGGTGTTTTTGATGTTAGGTATGTCGTGTATGTAGACCTCAGAGCAAGCGCGCCAAATTGGGGACGTCTCAAATGCCCGAAAATGATTGCAGTTCTAATTGTTTATTCTAATACTCAATAATAATATTCTTTGCGTAATAAGTTTTTACGATGGTGTACCGACGATACAATCGAATAAAAATATTTTGATAATATATGAATATTATCATCCTTACTAAAGTACCCGGCGATATGGCACCCCTCGTGGTCAGCACTCGTCATGACGTTGGACAAGAACGGCTCTACATCGTAGTACAATGTCTTGTGGTCTAAGAAGAACTTCGCTAACTAACACAGTTGGGTGGCAATAGTGTTAGTGTTCACGGATCACACCTTTTATTTTCGTACTAGTTTATCGTAAAGGACTATTAATAATTTCTTAGCTTACCTTACTAAAATACCCGACGATATGGCACCCTTCGTGGTCAGCACTCGTCATGACGTAAAACAGGAACGGCTCTACATCGTAGTACAATGTCTTGTGGTCTAAGAAGAACTTCGCTAACTAACACAGTTGGGTGGCAATAGTGTTAGTGTTCACGGATCACACCTTTTATTTTCGTACTAGTTTATCGTAAAGGACTATTAATAATTTCTTAGCTTACCTTACTAAAATACCCGACGATATGGCACCCTTCGTGGTCAGCACTCGTCATGACGTAGAACAGGAACGGCTCTACATCGTAGTACAATGTCTTGTGGTCTAAGAAGAACTTCGCCAACAAACACAGTTGTTGACAATACTGCTTGTGTTTGCGCCCGTCCACTTGCCATACGCTGAGGTTCTCTTTTCTGTAGACCTGGGGGCAAGACCAAAATAATGAACTTCCTTGTTGGTCTAGACTAGACCAACTTTGGTACCAACCAAATGTGACTACTGATTATGAGGTCCTAGGTTTGATTCCCAAGTCAGGCAGTGTTATTGGGGTTTTCTATTAGGAAATTCTAGATAGCAGCCCGGTGTTTGGAACTATGCCTGGTAGATGGCACTACCTTTTATACAACTTTTTATATATTTTATTTGTACACAATAATATGTTGTACCTTAGCCTTCGCGTAACTAGTTTAAAATCATTTTATGTAAACATAATTTTTTTTATGGTCAAATAAACTAAACTATTAAACCTTAAACCTTTTACATGGGATTTTAATAACAGCATTGGTGAAATGTGGGAGTGCAACTGTTTACATCTCTGCACGACCGTTTCCGGTTATATTTGTTTTAAAAAAATGTATTAAAAAAGCGTGATGCTTTGTATGTATGTTATGTCATCACACACCTCATCACCCGGCGGATGTCTCCACACACACTTGACCTTGTGCCTCTGGGCCCCGGTGGCACTCTTGTGATGGTTGAGACAGAACTCGCACACGAACAGGCGAGGAACTCTGGCTGCGTCGCCAGGGTATGGAGACTGGTACCATACTTCCATCTTGTATTTGCCCATGACAACAAATCTGTAAGAAAAAAAAATTCGATTTTTTTACATGTGACGCAGGTTTCGATCCTGCTCACGAACGTATTTTACTTACAAAAAAAATTACTTCAGATATCGCTACGTATGCGTTAATGCGTTTGAAAGATTAATCTGTAAAGAGAATTCCAGTACCCCAAGTGAAACTTAAGCATACATAATAATATAGACCTTATAGCTTTTTAGCATGGTTGCTTTTGTTTTGTAGTATGATAAAATAAATTTATCTAAATTTATCGCATTTTGAGGACTAATCAGGGGCGAAGCTACCGCCGTATCTGCCGTATCAATGATACGGGGCCCCCTAGCCACAAGGGGCCCAACGTCTGTACAGTTTAAGCAAAAAATCGTAAAATGTTATACAAAGGGTCGAATATATAAATATAAATTTTGTTACAGACCCCCTTAAGCATCAGCTACGCTACTGGGACTAATACAAAAATCGAAATGTTCCTGATACCAAATACATTAAAACTTATAAAACAGGCTTTTGCAGGGAGAAAAAAAGCTCTTTACAGTACTTAGAACCACATAACTTTCCCAAAGAATACATAGTACAGTCAGCAACAGAAGTCTGTACTGCTGATAATTGTGATATGATGAAATGTATTCTTGCATTTTCTGTATTTATTTGATGACAATATTACATCATTTTAATATGTTTAGTGTTTATTCGACTTTTGTGGCAGACTGTACCACATTCCAATATTAACTTATCTGATGCCACATTTTGTATTTCTTACCTGGTGCCCTTATCAGTGGGTATATCTCCGAGTTCCTCCTCAATTTTAATAGCGGCTAAAGCCTGTGCTTCTCTGAACAGCCTCAAGTCGTAGTCCGGCGCAAATCCTTCCAGAATTGGCTCTCGATCTTCTGTGATCTCCTCGTTGCCTGATGCCGCTAGTTTCTCCCGTAATTCTTGACTGCCTTTCCATTTTGAACGCATGTCCTGGAGAATAAGATTAATTTTTGAATATGGGAAAAATAGGTTGACAGTAGCAGGCTGTTTGGTATACACGTGAGCCTAAACATTCAACTGAGCGGTTGTGAGTTAGACGATTGGTTTTAATTAATTATAAAAATCGAATAGAGCAAGTTTCACGGAAAATACTAAATTACCTCGAATTTCTAAAGGGTAGTTATGAAACTAGGTAAAATAATTTGAACACACTGTTCTGTAGCTACCTTCACTTTGAGCTGGTACGCCCTCTGTTCCAGCGTGGGCATGGCCCTGGGTCGCTGGTGCAGCTGATGCAGAGCTCTCCTCCTGGCGCCGGCGGCCGCAGCTCGTTCTTCTCCAGCTGCGACACACCAGGCTGGTGTCACGTTGTGATAGATCGGACAGGCGTCCCATGTCATGTGGCGATTGGATTTACCACCTGTGAGAGACAGAAAACTTACACTAATCTATACACGAAAATTTTATGTTGTGAAAAATGTATTTTCCTGGCATCGCTAAGATTATAAGGAAACGCATCAAGAGAGACTAATAAAATTTAATTATATTACATTATTATTGTCTAAACAAGTTCAGAAAAGAAAAACATATATTTTGAAATTATAAGTGTGGTTTCCTTCCATCTTGTCGTAGCATTCTGAAGGCCTGATAAAATTGTATTACGTCATTCATACTACTAACCCACATGTCTGCTGGAACGGCAATGCGCCCAGGACATTGTTGTTGTCCAAGTTCTTCTAGTGATATTAGTACTACAACACACTGATGGTACACAGTCATGGATGTTTTAACTTATCTGATAGCCTGTAGGAGTTTCAATGCTATAGATATTAACTTGGCAAGATGACTCCAGTAAGTCACAATTGCTGTCAACAGCCAATAAACGGACCGACGAGAGTATCACAGAGTGTCTCAAATAAAACTACTGAACGCGCCCATAAGCGCGCTCAATTCACGCGATACGGCGGAACGCGTCTATAGTTGTAAGCGATCTCACCACTAAGGCTTTCATATCATGTCTGCGCAGATTTGTGTCGCGTCGCGGCAAGCCTTATGCCATCTACTGCGACAATGGAAGGAACTTTGTTGGCGCAAACAATGAGTTGGGTAGGGTCATACAGTCCAGCGTTCAATCAGTCTCAGATTATGCTGCAAACGAGGCTATTAAATTCTGGACTGTATGGGACGCTCGTGCGCCGCCATTAGTGGGCAATATAGACCGGTCGCGTGCATACGTACTTACCTTACATGTCGCGATCGTCACCATTTAAATGTAATGTGCCTTCTCATTATGTAACTTATATTACTTTAATATATTATCAAGAAAAGGTTGAGAGTATCATTTACTACTATCCTCAACAACTACTTCCACCTATCACCCATCAGAGTGACAGCGCTAAGTACCGCTTAACCTCTACAATCATTTACCAAGAGAAGAGATAGCAATTGGTATGAGAACCTTACATTACATACAATCACGCCTATTCCTTTTGGGGTAGGCAGAGACTATCGATTTCCTCAGTTTCTTAACTCTTCAGTGTAGGTTCTTCTTCAACTGTAATTTTTGAGGACTTCCATAATTTGATTGCAGTACGTTCATCCTTGCTACCTTTCTCAAACTCAAAATTATTTTTGAATTTCATAAAATACATGTTTTACTATTTGAACTTACCAAGATGTCCACTAGAGTCGCAGCCACGTACTGGACATCGTTGTTGTGCAGGTTCCTGCGGTGACACCAGCACTACGGGTGACCGTGCCGGTGGTGCTCGGCCACGGACATTCTTCTTCATGTCTTTGTTGCTGTTGCTATTGCTGTTACTGTTATTACTTATGCTCCTGGAAATAAAACATTGTTTATTTTAGATTTTAAGTTTTTTGAAACGCCTTATGAAAACGTACCGTAATAAAATACAAAAAATTACAATATATTTAAATACTTTTTCTGAATTTCTATTCACTGTAAGACGATCTGAATCGAATGCAATTTGTCATATATTACACCTTCATCCTTAAAGTGACTTTTACCGATATAGCGGTATGGTTTCTGCAACTCCCCTCTCTTGGGGAATAATTTGCGTTATGACTGACGTGACTTTTCGACGACCAAGTGCAGCTGCTGACTATGAAGTCCTAAACATAATAGCTAGCAGTGTTATTAGGTTTTTCTCTTAATAAATTCTTAGTGATTGCCCAGAGTTTCGGATTGTGCCTAGTTGAAGGCAATAAGCTCACCACCTATTATATGAGAAACATCAGTTAAATGTGAATATACTTAAAATTTATATATATAAACAAAATTGAAACAAAAAACATAACTTACGTCTTATCATTACTTTTATCATCAACATCAGAGTCAGTGTCGGTATTA
This sequence comes from Xylocampa areola, assembly GCA_935421205.1. Taxonomy (NCBI): domain Eukaryota; kingdom Metazoa; phylum Arthropoda; class Insecta; order Lepidoptera; family Noctuidae; genus Xylocampa; species Xylocampa areola. Next base: position 18,117,933 of record OW285207.1, read on the forward strand.
GTTCTTCTTGACACTGTTGCTAGCCTCGACACTCTTGCTGAGAGTGACCGTGTCAGCTTTCTAGGCATAGTAGCTACTGCTGAGTCACCAGAGTCACCACTTTTAGCTGCCTGATCTCTAATCTCTTGCTGTAATTAAGAACGTAACAACTAAATATTAAGAGATCTTCAATTTATGTGCGTATATTTGGTTTATCAGAAAATTAATTCTATACTAACTTTGCTCCACCCAAGGGATGTCACCGCTCTAATTAGTGTTTATCAATTTGACCCGTCCAATAACTAACAAAAGAATGTAGGAGATAGGTGACACCATCTAGTGTTATTTCCTTTTTAAACTTTAATAGTGATTCCGGAAAAACTAAGCAATGTTTCAGGATTAAAATTATTGTATGTGTTTTTCTGGGTCATAATTATGCTTTGTGCCAAATTTCATGGAAATGGTTCAGTAGTTTCAGCAGCACTAAGTAACAAACAGACACACTCTCCAGTTTATAATATTAGTAAGGAAGTAAGGATTGCAGGTCTACACATTAATAAAATACCTACTGTTAGGATAGTTCTTGAATAATTCAGTAACAGTTGCATTTCTTAACCCTTCTGCTCAGCCACGCCATGTACGTCGTACAAAGACGTACTTAATAAAAATTTAAATCTATTGTGTCTTCTAATTAGCAAGCCAATGGCTTAATTAGCCTGTTGTCTGTCCAAACAACCATATTGTACATAGAAATAACAGTTATTTCTCCAAGCCAAACCTACTATTAAAAATTTGACAGTTGAAGATGTATGTGTAACCAGCACTTAACCTTTCGGCTCAGTAACTACAGATCTGTACGTTGTAACAATAAAAATCTATTGTGTCTGCTAATGACTGACGCAACAGCTTAATGAATAAAAACTATTTATAGTAATTTTTATAACTTCCAGGCACAACTTAAACCATTCTTCATAAGTGCTTTAGAATACAAACCTTAACAGCACTCGAAGGTGGTTTAGTCTTCCCAGTCTTTAATTGTTCCTTCTTCGGTGAAGGTTCACTATCACTATCTGAGGATACAGACTCAACGGAAGACTGACTAGAAGTACAGGATGAAGCACTTTTGTCCTCAATCGATTTCTTGGGAGGAGGCCCGCTAGGTCTATTCACACTTTTGCGTTTTGCATTATCGGACTTTGAATTAGAATCATCATTGTCACCACTGTTGTTACGTGTTGTTGCTGGTGACGTATCCTTTTCATCACTTGACTTTCTAGAACCTCTTTTAGGCCTTGGTGATGTTTTTGGACTTTTATTGGTGGAAGATTTACTGTCCGATTCAGATTCGGAACTGTTATCAGGTGAGAATATGCTTTTTTTCTTTAGTGCTCCTGTGTCCACCTTTGGAGGTGCCTTCTGAATTGTTTTTGGAACAGGCTTAGGAGTTTTAGCTCCAGTGGGAATTCTCTGTGCAGTTTTCCCTTTAGCCAGTACTGCAGCAGCAGATTTCGGTTTGGCCGAGCCACGTCTTCTAGGTGGTAAAGGTTTTGGGCTTGCTGGTTTGGGTGTGTCATCATCACTTGATGAGGAAACTTTAGCTTTTGAAGGTCTTCTAGGTTTTGGTTCTTCTTTCTTTTTGACTTCTTCCTGTTTTGTAGGTGATTTTGGTGCAGATGTAGCATTGGTTGTAGTTGCTGGGGTATCTGAGGTTGAGGATTCAGAGTCTGAGCTGCTGGAGCCAGATCCTGAGGTAGTGGAACTGCTTCCGCTGCTGCTTGAATCTGAAGATGAACCTGAACTGCTGTCTGTACTGCTGTTGCTTACCTTGAATTACGAAAAAAGTATTATTGTAGTATCGTAAAACAAATACTAACTATAAGCTGTGAAATATTTGTAAAATTAAGTGCCATACCTTCACTTTTATCTCATTATAAATAGAAACATTTGCCTAACCAATATCATCAATAATTTTAGAAAAGCTTTTCCGCTTACATTGCAGAGGCTTACAAAAAGCTTATTTCTAAGAGCTAACAGTTTCTCTTCACTAATAAAAATATGTAAGGCTTCTTCCAAATTCTTACTTACATCGAGGTTCGTCATTTTGCTTATTTGTGATTTGTGTTACACTACTGAAAGTATTCACTTATATTTTTGGCACTTCACTCAGTCATAAAATATCTGCCTAATTAATTATTCATTATTCGTCAAATAACGACACTATTTGATTTATTTACGAAATAAACGAAAATAGTGTTTGTAAGTTTTGACAAACAATATAATATACGTCACCGAGCTGACCGAGCTGCCAAGCACAGAGTAAAAATAAATAAGTGTGTGTGTTGCCAGCTCAGACGATTATTAACTAACGTTGGCACACGTCGTTCATACGTCTAGTCGAAGTCTACTGTCGTTTGTTGCATTCAATAACCTGTAAAAAATGTATAAAGTAGACAGACTTACAATGATTTCGTGCATTTTTGCAGTGATTATGAACTTCAGTTATTTAGACCGTCTCCATTCTTCTCTGGTCTGTAATCATAAGAAGCTCACCGTTCTATTTTCCTCCGTGCCTCCAAAATCATTTGCACGTGTGCCATGAACCATGGCAATATATAGGGTATATACAGCTCCCAAGTGCTCGTCCACACCTCAACTCGAACAAATATCCCGTGGGAAATCCGATGCTGCGTTGTCTAGTATACGAGTTTTAAGTCATCCTAAATTAATAGTTTTCAGGTGAATTTTTGGAGGGTATTTGGTGTCAATGCGAGTAAAAAAACAATTAATTAAAACCTTAATTAAATTGTTAATATTTTATTTTATACTTTTTAGTTTCAATGTAAGTTAAACTTAGGTACTTTGTTTTGACTTTGCATTAAAGTGTTATAATGTTTATATAAATATCGAAATCAGCTATTTACTCGCATTCATTTAATAACCATATTGAATTAAAAACAAAATGATAACCCCCCCCCCCCTTTTTTTTAATTTGTGTAGTTGCACTATTTTAATATTGTTAAAGCCTTTGTTAAAGCCTTGGTTAAAGCCTATGACACTTCTGTATTTAAGACGAATCTAATGACACCTCGTATGTTAAAATCCATCAAGCCGCTTAGGCTGTAGGGCGTGCCAAAGAAATAGACATACATACATACCCTCGAAAAACAAAACCCTCCTTCTGGGTCAGTCAAGTAAAAAGCACGTCTGCCATGTGTGAACTTTTAAGTGAAAATCGGGTAACTACTGAAAAAAATTCTGCGCAGTCGGGGTACAGTACTGTGGAACAGTTTTTTAAAGAATTCGGGGTGTTGAGCAGAGGTCTTAGTGGTCGGGGCGCCTGGAGTATTTATCCGGGAGGCACAGGTTTGAATCATAATTACAACCGTATTTTTCTTTCCACTAATATTTACATAAAAATATTTTTTATTTCATATATTTTTGTTTACCATATCTACTATATAATATTTTTTTTATATTAATAACCTTTGTTACCCCTTTAAGTGTAACATCTAAATCGGTTCAGGCATTTAGAAGTTACGATGGAATTAATTAACTCACAAACATACAGACATGAACCTTAAAAGCACAACTCTCTTTATTTTGGGCACTCGTGTAAAAAGCAAGTCATCACATTTTTTTTAGATGCTTGTCTTCTTTTCTATTTGTGACTTAAGTACATACTTCTGCTTCATTAGTCCAGTAATAACTACATAGGTGAAAGGTGGGTGCTCCACTGTGTACACTACTGCCTACCCCTTCGGAAAATACATGCGTGTTGCTATGTTATAAGTAGGTACAAACTTACTTACTTATTTAATGATTTGGTTTACGTTTAATTGTTTTTAAAGATCCCCCTATTAGACCGCTAACAAGATTATGGTAACACAAATAAAAAATTTGGTAAACGGCTTTAAGAAGCATATTTTTTTTTTTATGTAAACAGAAAAAAAGAGATCTGGTTACGCTCCTTCTAAATCACGTAAAGCCACCCCTAAAAATTCTCAATGTCCTACATGAGGAGTCGACCAGTATACACATTTTTTAAGTACCTATTTAAGAGGTAATGTGCAATAATTAATATCGCTATTGAACATGTTCTCTTGTTAAAAATATTTAGGCAAAAACTACTTTAATAATGTAAAAATATGTAAATGTTATAGGCGCTTGAAATTATTGTTATTGCGTGATTAATCTTGCTTACCAATAAAGACTGCTAGATCTTGCGCCATCAGATTCAAGATGAGGGTCACACTGTAATTAGGTATTATACACAGCATCACGCGTGTATTCCCTGAAGGGGTAGGCAGAGGTGTGCACAGTTGTACACGCAAATTTCACAATGCTGTTAATAAGTACCATGTAATAGCTGGTGAGCCTATTGCCATCTACCGAATTTCCTAACAGAAAATTCTAATAACACTTTGCTCGACCTGGGAATCGAACATAAAACCTCATACTCAGTAGCTGCACTTGGCATCACTAGACTAACGAGGCAGTGAATTAGGTATTCTGACGGAGCGTACGTCCACCCTTTTATTTATTGCTGTCGTCTGAGTATGAAGTTATTAAGGCCATATTAGTTCAAAATAAACTGTAAGTTAGAGTTTAGAGCAAGCAGAATCCAAAGATATCGTCAAGTATAATAAATCATAGATCTAGTATGTTTATCGCATGATTTATTTGGCCATGTTTACATGTAGCGAGATTTTTACATACATACATAAAGATATATAAAGTATTAAGTATGTATTCCACGAAGGTTTAGGTAGAGGTGTACTTACGTTAGTGCAGGTGAGTGAGGTGTACTCCTACTATGTATAATAACGTATTGGATGTATTTTTTTTAAGCATAGTGGGATGAGAAATATTAAAAAAAATCTTACATTTCAAAGATCTATTTATTCTTCAAATGTCATCAGAATTATATATTCACTCCGTGATCAATTTTGATCATGTCAGCCGCTTTCTCCCCGATCATAATTACAGGTGCATTTGTGTTACCGCGGACAATGGTTGGCATCACACTGGCATCAACAACACGAAGCCCTATCACACCCCGCATGCGAAGCCTTTCGTCTACCACACCCGTGCCTTCTGGTCCCATTGCACAAGTTCCCACGGGATGCCATAATGTACTAGCCATATTCAAAACGTAACATTTCCAATACTCATGAGTTCCGAACAATAAATGCTTACATTGTTCCAGATTTATATTAACAACTTCTGACCCAACACTTTTAAAATATGAAGTATTAACGACGCTTATGTAGTCTTCCAAATATTTTGCATGACTTTCTAAATCGTTCTCATTAGAATAATATCCAGCGTAGATGAGCGCTTTGTCCAGTGGATCGTTACTTTGAAGTCTAATTTTGCCTCTAGACTCGGGTTTCAATAAAGTCACAACTGCAGGCAAAGACTGTCTATCCAAAATAGAACTAGCGAATGATCTACAGATGCTGTCTTTCAGTCCAATCACAAAAGTGCAAACACCTGTTGCTATTAGCGATGCAGCTGGTTCAGCCAATAATATAACTTGATAATCAGGATAAGATTTTGTTTTATTCAGCGATACATGCCCCATTATGGATGGAGCAGGAAACTTATCCATATTAACCAAACCATACATATTTTTTAAAGATGAAGCAATGTCTTTCTTTCCTGCTATCACTACTATAACTGCCATATGATCTTGGAGGTTACCTCCTACGTTTGGTGAATCCAGCAATACATCTATGTCCATTTTTTTTAAGTGCTCTTTTGGGCCAATTCCGGACAACATTAACAACTGCGGACTGTTGATAGCACCAGCAGAAATAATAACTTCTCTAGTAGCTTCAGCTTTTATCGTTCTACCATCAGATAGCGTCATCTCAACACCGATTGCTTTCTTATTGCCATCGAAAATTACTCTTCTTGCAATAGTATTTTTTGTCACATGCAAATTACTGCGATGTCTTATTGGGCTTAGAAAAGCATTAGCCGTGCTTTGTCGTATAGCATTATCAATAGTAAACGTAGGAGCTGAGTATCCGAGTTGCTCGTGACCGTTCGTATCGGTAAGTATTTTGTGACCATTTTCTTTGAATGCTTTCAAATAATCTTTCGTTCGTGTCCAAATAGGCCGAGTAACGCCAAGATATCCATCTGTGCTATGCAAGTCAGCTGAACCACTATTAAGAATGATTTGGTCTTTAAGTCGTTCACTTTTCTTGAAGTAGGCTGTAACGTTGTCCCAGTCCCAACCCTCGTTGCCTTGTTCTACCCAGCTCTCGTAGTCAACTTTGTTTCCTCTCACATAAAACATGTAGTTTGCACCGCTGGAACCTCCTAACATCTTGCCTCTAGTCAAATGTATGGATTTTTTTTCGTGGGCTTGACTTGTGTAGCCGTCGTCAACTGTGTAGTAATTCCAGTCTGCGGAGGAGTAGTCGACAAGAGCGAAGAGACCTGGAATCTGAAGTATAAAAAATCTTTACGATCAAAAACTGTATAGAAATCAATGAAAAAAAATCGGGTTAGAGTAATTTTACCTTACTCGAAACGTGTTGGGTATTTCATTGTGTATGAAACAAAATGAAACTTGTTTTATATTTACATTCAATAGAATCTGAATATCCACTTACATTTGACGTGAAGGTTGGATTTCCACCAGCTTCAATAAGTAGCACATTCCACTCCTGGATCTCGGTGAGCCTGTTCGCAAGAACACATCCTGCTGACCCTGCTCCCACCACAATGAAGTCAAAGCTTTGACCATCTGAAAATTTTCCAGCATGTAAATTGTTATAAGTCCTCTGCATACCTCCTTATCTCGACAAATAAAAAACTTGTCTTTCGACGGGTATCTAAACATAACATACATAATGTCAGAACCGTAAATAAATGACTCGCTTAATTGATCAAGAGTAGAATTTAAGCGCGCACTTTTGTTAACAAACCAACCCATATCTGTCCCACTACAGAGCAAGGGCCTCTTCTCATACAAAGAAGACACGATCATTGATCACCATGCTAACTGCGGGTGGTTGTTTTAGATTACTACGTCCAGGTTTCTTCATGATGTTTTCAGATTACTACGTCCAGGTTTCTTCATGATGTTTTCCTTCACTGATATGTCTGTGGTGTTTTAGGTTTATTATTATGAAAGTACCCACTTATGATATTGAAAAAGTTACATTAGAAGACTAGACTGCACGTGACCATGCCGGAGACATGACATTGCCGGAACCCACAACCAGCCAAGTTTTAAGGCTCCAGAGGCGGACCTGTAACTACTCAGCCCTATGACACACCAACAATTAACACTAACCGTATATATTCACATGCTGTGGGTATTCCATAGAATCCAAAGAAGGTAAAATACTAAAAAGTGTTTGCATCACTTTTATTAGCGATGGGATTGTTAAGACCCCGGCCGCTGATAGGGTTCCCCTTATAGTAATTTGGCTTAAAAAGTAAGAAACTGTTAGAATAATAAAAATATAAATCCATTGTTTCTTGTTCATTGTGTATGTTTTTTCTACTAAAATAATTTATGAAAATTGCAATAAGATTTTTTTAGCTTATTTCCCTCCCGAACACTAAGAACCGATGCACACTGTCCGATTGACCACTGTACGTAATGAGGTTATCTATAACCATAACATTTTACTGTCATTATACATATATTAAATTCTATTTAATAATATCACCGTCACTTTATTACTAGCACATAGTTGGGGCATTCAGTGCTTTTATAATATGTTATCTTCAAATGAATATATACTAGGCGACCCACACTGGCTTCGCACGGCGAAATTAAGGCTTTTGTGAAATGTGAAATAATTACACAATTATTAATTAAATTAAAATATATGTATATTAGGAATTACTACGCGTTTATGCGTTTGATTTATCTAAAAGTTTAGATTGTTTCGAGTTTCGGTATTTCTATCTGTAAAACGTTGAATTAATTGGAATGTGACTTTTATTCGTGTCGGGTTTTACGGTAATTACTCTATAGGGAATGAGTAGATTGTGATGAACTTATGACGCACGGTCGTAGACAGGAATATATTTCGGGAGGGGATTTCGTATGGAATTCGTGTAAAAATTATACAAAGAGCGCCTGGAGTATTATTCATCCAGGGGGTAAAAAGAGTAATAGCAATATGACTAAGTGAACCTGTCACTTAGTCATATTGCTATTACTCTTTTATGCAATACAGTAGAAATAAAAAAGTAAAATAATCAACAATGTAACAAAGACATTAATTCATTTGAAAATTTAAATTATTCATATCATTAAATTATTTTAGATATACTTCATTAAAACGAGTATATAAAAAATTTAGTTTTTCTAAACCCAAATAAAATACACCCAGAAGTTACTTACGGAAGAAATAGTTAATAGATAGACATACAGACGTGGCGGAAACTTTGTTTCATACTAGGTATGTATTCATGAGTATTGTAATGCATTATGTAAAGCATTATTTAAAAATAACGCATTAAAATGCGCATATAATATCAATGAATGTGATTATTCATAATTCATACATAACTCATCACAATTTAGAAATAAAAACACCGCACTGTTCAGCCGCGACAATGAGAAATGACTAACCTATCCTGTTTAAATGCCAAATTCGTTGCACGATGAATGGGAAATCCCCGGTTCGCGCAGTTTCATAATCCCCTAGAAAACGCAAGCGAAGAGTTTTTTGTTGCTTTACTATTTTTTTATTTATGATACACATTTATACCAAATTAGCAAAATAATATCTATGTGTATCATAAATATCAATGTGTATCATAAACATATTGATATTTATGTTAATGAACTAGGTTTATTTTACAATTGTTAATTAAACTGAGCTTTTTTGTACTCAATAACAGCAAGCGGTGAGATGTTCTATCTCTTATTTCATAGTATACTTACTTATAATGGTGGATGAGTAAAATATTTTAATGTGTTTTTCCCAATTTTTCATAAATTTGTTGGTATTTTTGTAAAATCACAAATTTTATATTTCCAACTCACTCCTTCGTTTTTTCCCCATTTGTATGGTAACCGTTTGGCCTATTTTTGACGTTGTTCCGTGTGAAGTTTGTGAAGTCGCGATCCTATTAGCAAAATATCTTTTTATAACTGGAGATTTTATCTAGTTTCACAAAAAAACTGCTAAAAACAGTAGAAATTGTTACTTAACCAGAAAACAGGGATGTCAGTGCGAAAACAACAGATCTACTGATAAAACAGTAGGGCTGGCAACAGTGACTGTCAGGTATAGGTAGTCAAGTGCAAGTCGACTTAAACTATAAAAACCGTCCTAACTGCTATGGCATAAAGCTTAAGGTACTGTCAATGTTACTTTGTTACAATGACCGAGCAGTTGACTCATTGACTGTATCACTGAAGTATAAATAACGATTATTCCTGCATTACACAAATGTACTTTACACTTAATCACGCTTATTCTTCTGTACTTTATTTAGCGTGCGAACCTTAGTTAAAGAATCAGTAATAAACGCTAAATCTTGGTACCTCCATTTCGCTATAAAATCAAAGTCTAACTTCTAGACTAGAACGAGACTTTGATTTTATGGTTTGTTATCAAGACTAAAAGAGACGGATTCAATCAAGCCAGAGAATAATGTGGGGCATAGCTGAGTTTGAATATATTTTTTATTCGTATTGTACGTATTAAGTAATTTAATTTTTTTGGGTGATATGGTCTCTAAATGACAAAAAACAAAGAGAATACACATTGGATCGCAAGCCCAACTTGACTAGAACCAGATTTTTAATTAATTAAACATGGAATGGGTAGGTACAGAAAATCCAAGGAAGGAAATATAAAAAGTCTGCCTGAAATTAGTTGCTGCTGTTGGCAAGTGGCAAGTGGCAACACTTTAAGTGTTACACTTATCTTCTGTCCGATCTCTGTGTGAAATTAAGGATTTAACTTTAATTTTACCTCTTCTTGATTATACCTCGAACTGACTTTAGATTTCCACGTTAGAATTTAGATATTCATTTAATCATACATCTATCGATGTTAATGAACTTGATCAATAATTTTTTTACTTTTTTCTTTCTAATTTCTAATAGCCAATGAGTGAAACGTGAAATGAAATTTTTTGAAGTTTGCCAAGTTTGACATTGACGCGACTTATCGGCTGACATATACTCAGCAGTGTTACCTTCGTGTTGTATATTTATCTTCCTTTTTCAGGGAAACCGCGACACATTCACAGCAGTTTATACATAAGTTGTAATAAACGGGCTGTGTGTCTTAAAAGAACCCATATTTGCATTGTATTATTTCTAAATAAAAATACTTAAATTATTTAGTTTCTTTAATATAAAACTTACGTATGAAAGTGGTTTGTACTACTTTTTAATTTTGGAAAATTTCGAATCGTGCAACATTGTTGTGCTCATTAATGTCGTATCGTATGAATTAATATTGAGTGTTTTTATTTATTTTGAACATGAAATCCTTGAAAAGTATGGCGTAAATCTAATATCGCTCGTATTTTCGTTTAATTCGAAGTGTATTTTCCACCATTGAGAGTCCTGTGTGCTCAAAATGTCGAGATCGAGCTCCGTGGAAGATATTCCCGAACAGTGTAAAGTGAGTTGATGTATTTTGTTTATTTATTCTTTGTTCGTCGTACCCGTGACCTTTGCTCATACTCGCTGTTTTACAGTAAGATATTTGTAAACAACTTGGTAATAGTATGCTTGTTTCGAAGGACGTGCTTAGTATTGCGTCATTAGAAATTAACGATGGATGCTCAATTTGTTACATTGTAGGCTGCATTCATCTGGTTTGCACATAGTTAGGCGCACTAGGTGCGTTCCAGAGACTTAGCTATTTCTGTTTTCAATCATACTTGTATGTTATCTGATTGATATAGGCATAAAGACTGAGTCATCAAAACACTGTAAAAATAAAAAAAATAATCATACTAGTTTAACACAGTTTATCGGGAAAACAACTTTGTAACACTTTATTATTAGACTTGAAAACAAGAGATAAGATAAGCTGTGTTTGTAAAATTTATTTATTTATTTATTTTAGGAAAGCTTACAGACTAATGATTACATAGAATAACAAAATAATTTAACACATTGCTAATTACAAGCTTCCACAAATTAACAACTTATTGCACCTTTGAGTTTACCTTACTTTAAGCTGTTGCGTCAGTCATTTGCAGACACAATAGATTTTTATTGTTACAACGTACAGATCTGTACTTTACTGAGCCGAAAGGACAACCTTTCGGCTCAGCAACATACAGAATTATATGTTGTAACAATAAAAATCTATTGTGTCTGCTAATGAGTGAGGCAACAGCTTAAGCAACTAAAAGTCTATGGTCTATGGGGTTTCAATCTGTCAGAATAGGTTCCTGTACTTCCTGTAATCCGTGTATGGGTGTATTTTATGTGTCTTAAAGTTTTATTACAAAGTTATGATTTGTCAAGTTAGTCAATACCACATAAATTTCTGTTACTTATTTATTTATTCACAAAGACTGTACAGAGGTATACTTAATGTCATAGTTATTAATGTTATTCCTGACCATGGCCTGTAAGAATTGCTATACCTTACTTACATTCAGTTAAATTATTGGCTGAAGCTGAAGCTTATGAATACAGTATTGGAAAGTGGAGGCCTACAAGAATGAACCAAAGCTATATAAAGTTATTATATTACAAGGAAAAAGAATACGGTTGCGAGCAGGATTCGAACGTGCGCCTCTCGGACAAACACGCCAGGCGCGCCGACCACCGAGGTCCAAGCCATCCCAACCTCCATGCGTTGAAGCATGCATTAATGTTTTTCAAAGATTTATCTATAAAACAATATAAATCTGCTTGAACAGCAGTATGTAGGATCAAACCAGACATTTTATATGTGACTACTTTCATGATAATGGAATTAATTGTGATAATATGTCCCTCAACGTAATGGTATGAAATCACCAACACCCAGCATGCATGCCGATCAGTGCTTGCTATTCCCTTGCAATATGTGCTGGTATTGTAATTATTTATGATATCAAGAATACTTAAAAAAAATACATAATAAACTTAAAATACCCATACTAAATATGCCAAAAGATTTACAAGGTTACAATACGTTTGTAAAACATAATTATAGTTATTGTTACCTACAATTCCAAATATTTATTTTTAATGCTTTGCTTGCCTGTTTTACTTTATTTATGGCTATTGTTAAGTACAATGGTTTGTTTAATTACATAACAAGTTAAGCCTTGTGCAAGTGATTTAATTCAAGGCTATATTTTCATTGAGAGATGTGAAAAAATTCTTCACTTATCAGCTGTTTGGCCTCTTAAAAGTACATCTATTACTGATAAGCTATCAAGATTGTTCATTTGCCAATCATGTAACTATATGCCGTTAGGAAATGAGTCTTATACTACATACTAGCTTTGTTCAAATATGTTTAGAGTACATATTTTTGTATTAGGATCATGCTTTTTGTCAGTCTCAAGGATCAAGATTAGACATTGAAAATTGTAATTATTATTGTCTTCAGTGGCGTAACAATAGGATAGCATAGATGGTTGGCCCTTGGGCCGAGAGGCTAGCAGAGATAGGAGCACTTATCTAACCTAACATTTATTACATAGCATTGTAAAAAAAGTTTACAACACTTTTCAAACCTACTTATTGATTCATACAAATTAAACTACAACATCAAGCTTTTTTTACATAAAGATCTGATGAATTTGAGAAGTCATTTCATCATATCACTATAACCAGCACTATAGTCGGTGCAGTTTCAATGCGTGTTAATCGACTTATGTCGCTAACTACCTCTGTAAGGCAATACCTCTTCTAATACAAAACAAAATAACAGAAAGAAAAAGACTGAGTTACGCCACTGGTTGTCTTTTATTATTAATGCGCTTCCTCTTGACTACTACTATCTAATTCTGTTTATTTATTCAGTATCTTAGTAGTAAGTAATTTTCTCTACATGTACCTGAAACCTAAATCTAAAAAAAAAAATTATCATTTCAGGACCTCTTCACTCAAGATGGAGTTCTCCTCAAGGCCTGCCTGGGTAGACCAGTCACAGACCTTAACTCCATCGGTATGCTATGCATCGTGCAGAACCAGGACAGTAGCAAGACCATCGAGTGGAGACCTAATGACCTGATCACCATAGACTCAGACACACAAGACCAGGAATGGGCTGTCGTCAACACTATTGGTATTACCATGTCTTATGCTAAAGGTAGATTTGTGAATTATTAGTTTATGCTCGCGACTTCGTCCATGTGGATGGTTCACTTCGTCCCTCTTCAGTTACCCAAATCAAAGGTTTTAGTTGGATCCGGCTGGCGTAAAAAACGCTTTACTATAAATATAACTACTTGACATGTATATTTTTTCTGGTAACCCGAACAAAGGCTGTACCCCGCAGTACTCAAGTAAAATTTAGGTATATGAAAAAAACTAAACTGCCTCGTTGGTTTAGTGGTCCGTAGCGCGACTGCTGAGCAGGAGGTCTCGGGTTCGATTCCCGGGTCGGGCAAAGTGTTATTGAGTTTTTCTGTTAGGAAATTCTCAGTAGCAGCCTGGAGTTTGGAAATGTGCCCGGTTGATGGCAATAGGCTCACCATCTATTACATGGGACTTAATAACAGCATTGGTGAAATGTGGGTGTACAATTGTGTACACCTCTGCCTACCCCTTTGGGGAATAAAGGGCGTGATGCTATGCTATGAAAAAAAATGGCACTTCAATATTGTCTAGATATACTAGGTGACACATATATGCGGTAATTAAAATGTTACCGTGTCATAGCAAATTGTCGAACTCGTGAATGGCACAAGTTTTATATACAAAAATGTTAGAGATACGATTTTATAAGATAAATTACTAAGGTAAACTTAAAATTAAGGTTAAATTTAACTAAAAACTGAAAGCGTGACATGCTAATATCAGTATAATAGGTATTCGGACTATAACGAATATTAAAACAATATATACGAAGCCAAATTGGTTAAGTCGTTCTTAAGCTATCCAGTGACCAACTAACAACATTTTATTTTTATTTATCTAATTAGAGAAATAGATAGATTACAAAAATCTAACCTGCCATACTTATTCAAATTCATCCATCAGGTCGACGCCAGCGTACTCTCAGCGGCAACATAACATCAGACTACGCCACCGCTCGCGCCCGCATCATCAAAATACCCATCGACGAGCTCAAAACCTTCAGGGTTACCAGAAACAACCAGCAAATGCAGTTCTCAACAAAACCAGGGGTCTGGCAAACCACCTTTTACTTCCAACATGGAAATGCAGAAATTTTCGTCGCCTATTTAAAGAATCATGTGAAAACGGCAAAGACTCGACATGACAGGAATACTTACGTTGTTGTGGAACCGAATATCGAGTCCCAAGTGTTGAACAGGTCTTTTGCAGAACTGGATATTTTCACTGAGAATACTACGGATGTTGTGTGGAATTTGGTGTCGAATTTTAAGCAGAGACCCTATGAAACTACTATGGAGGCGTTCTCGAAGCTCACTGATATTGGTAAGAGCCTTCTTATTTTTTGCGATCCTTTTTATCTCTGTTCTGGTGGAAGAATTATTGTTTGATAAAGATAAAACTCTTAAGGACTCTTTCGATAGCTTAAATGGAAGGTTGAACTTTTAATGAGTTTTAAGCTTAGAGAACCAGACGGGAGACGCCTTCTGACTAAATATCGAACAAATTTGCTCGCCACTTTTGGCGGGGGGTGAGGTAACACACAAGCACAAAATAACTTGTACTAAAGCGCATAATTTGACTAAGCTAAATTGTACTAAGCTATCGTACAATAGTACTGAGCTTGACATTTTGGATTATTTTCTGTTCTGCAGGGTTATGCTTGAAAATATTTTTAAAAATATAATAATTATTTTCAAGCATAACCCTGCAGAACAGAAAATAATCCAAAATTAATTCCGCTCGATTGATATTGGACATGTCAATTCGTACATTTAAATGCCAAAATGTCTTGAAAATGCTTAAAGTAAAATTTTATTTTATAACATGCTTTAGAATTGAGATAGGTAAATTTATTTTAACATTGCACATTTGTTTTAAGGCAATTTAACATCGGAATTAGTATTAATTTCAAGAGTACTAATTATTTCTTCAAAGTAATTTATCGATACTGGATGGCTTTGTTTGACGCCGACTAAATATTAGTTACAATTAGTTTTACAGTTTTAATTTGTATTAAAGATAAAATTTTAATAACTACCTAATTAAAATTTTTCACTTTTCAATTTTATTTGTCAATATTGGGTAAATTTTTGGTTAAAAAAATATTCCTTGCAGTATACTATGGCAACGAAGGCATGAATGGCAAACGCGATGTGTCTGAAGAAGTAGCGGACTTGTTAACGAGGAGTATGAGTGCAATGGAGGACGCCACTACAGTGACCAAGAATGATGAATATGAGGTCATCAGCGTCAAACCCACACTACCGCCTAGGCCCAGCATACCTAGGTAAGACTTTTAAACTGTTATGTTATGTATATGATATCGAGTACTAGATAATTGCAATTAAAAAAAAAAACCGATCGGTAGTCTGGTAGTCTTCAAGTTCGAAAAGATTTTGCTCGGCAAATCGCTTAACATCAGGGAGACGGCGATCAATCGCGAGCACATTAAGAATTTAAAAAAAAAACACCAGAGTTGTGTTGCCTGTTTTGAACCACCCAGGGGCCATGTGTAGGGATTCGATTTTAAGGGTGCACTCCTATGGACGCGGGCAACTCAGGCCCCAAGACACACTGCAGGTTGGTAATTTCAGACCATCAAGTTAAGGTTTCCTCACGATGTTTCTCTTCACCGTATGTCTGTGATGTCTGTCTTAGTACTAAGAATGTACATATTAACATTGAAAAAGTGAAATTGCTAGATTTGAACACACAACTTTTGGCTTAAGAAAGGGCCCGTAAGCACTTGGCCACAGTAATGACTCGAAAAGAAAAAAAACCTATCATTTTGATTTTTTTTTTCATGATGTGTCTTGTATTATAATATTATAAGTAAGTCATAAACATTATTCTATTCTAGTCAGAAACCAAGCTGGTTTCTGAGTTGTTACAAGCCATCTAGAGACGTCTGACTGGGCTTAGCGGCTGATGTTATGAAGCCAAGCATTACTTAACTAGGAAGCGTTTACCAATCCGAGATAGCAGTTGAATTGACTAGTAACAATAATAACCAGATTACCTATTACTATGCTTTTTTTTTCTTCCTCAGTAATCTAAGTTAAAGTTTCCGTTCCGATACGGAAAAGTTTTCGAATGGTTCAGAATAAGCCTACTGTATCGTAATTCGTAAGCGAATTGCATAGCCACTGTGTAAATATTGTAAAACCAATTTCCAGTAGCCATCGATTGTAGTAAACATACTGAAGTTCGGTACGCAGTCCATTGATACGAAATAGCTTCCGATCATTAACAAATATAATATAATATTTTCCGGCCGATACGAGTGAAGGTTATCAGTGATGGGTCATTTACTAGATACACGGCATACACGTGAATTGATGGAGAATAGCCAGTTCAGTGCACATTTATCAAATATGACTCATGACGAAACCGAGCCGAATGACAAATATTTCTTTATTAATTGTTCACGGATCTGAAAAAAAATACGGATGTAATCTTGCCTTGTCATTAGCGAAGCATAGATTACGCACACACACATAGATAACACGCAGCGTACTGGCGCCGAGTGGATGAGTTTTAAGTATTTGTATGCGATTAGCTCGTTTAGTCCAAGCGAAATTGAATGACTGGGCATGCTTTTTACATGTCGTACGCAACGCTCCGTCCGTATTTTTTTAAGGTACGTGGTAAACTTATTGTGTTTTTATATAGTATCGCTTTCTATAACCTGTTATTATATCCTGAAGCACAACAGTGTGCTTCGGGATATAATAAAAGGTTAGACCAAGAGAAACTCGGGGATGATATTGCAGAGTATGGTCGTGTACAACAAATTATCACGACACGCCAGCACGCTTTTTTTTTCCCAAGACCCTTTCTCTTCTCCAGCTATCATATATGAAAAAGCTTGCTTCATATCGCTATTAGAATCTCGCTTGTTTCAGAGGTACTCCCCTATCGACGGAGAAGTGGGACGGACTGCAAGATACAGAAGGCAGGGTCACGGAGGTAGATGGAGTAAAACAACTCATATTTAGAGGGGTATGCTCTTTACAACTTTGCAATATTTATCAAGTACTACAGCAGACAAGCTTTTGTGTTCGAAATATATTCCATCCCGGTTCATTCGGATTCTGATCTGCATTGTGTCATCTGATTTTAGTATCTTTTTAATTTGATTCTTAGTCACTTACTAGTGTTCAAATCGCGGATTAACGTTCGACGTTGCTGGAAATCTTTAGCGAAATCGCGACCTTATATTTGTCGTTGCATCATCTCTGTGTCATTCCAAGTTACGCAAGATGTTTCTGATAAAACGGGCTTTATATTCAAACAGCAGACTTCTTAAATACCAGTCCAAAGTCAGGCGCACATTACAGTCGCATCGCAAGCGCAACGCATCGCAAGCGCAACGCATGAATATCGACTGCAAAAAAGACTCTTCATAGCCATATAATCTTTCACACAAACTCGATCATTTCCTCGGTCTTCCTCTACTCTTATAGCCATCCGAATTCTCAAATCATACTCAAAACTTGTCACATGTCCATATCATATAAATATGCGAAAGAAATTATTTATACGGAATAGATGTATAATTTTTGGAATGCGTTGTTTTGTAGTGCGGCCTGCCCTTACTATGCGCTGGCCTTTAATTTTCATATAACATTCTCCCCTTGTCTAGGGTGTAGCCCACTCAATAAGGCAGTCAGTATGGAAATACCTGCTAGACTACTATCCTTGGCACATGACTCACTCGGAACTAAGAGCATTGACCAAGAAGAGAACGGAAGAATACTTCTCTATGAAGCTCCAGTGGCGATCCATGACGGAAGGGCAGGAAGCCAGGTGAGTGGATCGTATTTATCACAAAATATCCAGTCTTTCAACAGGGTTCGAAAATGACCTGTAAAAAACTATTACAATTATTTTAAACGGTTTGAATATTATTATACGCCTGGCTGATTTGATGCATGGCCTTTTAAGACAGTCCAACTTTCCTAACATTAAATACAACATAACCTATTCAGGTGCAGACTGAAAAATGTCCAACAGAAGTACTGGAACACACATCTCTAATAGCAAATCTAACTTAAAGTACCGCGACATCTCTTCAGACTTAAAAATTTCCCTACAGGTTTTCAGAATACAGAGACAGGAAGAGTTTAGTAGAAAAAGACGTGAATCGAACAGATAGGACACATCCATTCTTCGCTGGAGATAACAATCCCAACCTCGTAGTTCTCCAAGACATTCTGTTGACGTACGTGATGTACAACTTTGACTTGGGATATGTGCAAGGCATGTCGGATATTCTGGCGCCACTGCTGCTACTGCTGGGCAACGAGGTCGACAGCTTCTGGTGTTTCGTTGGCTTTATGGACAAAATTGTAAGTTTAAACTTTATATAGGTGTAAAGAATTTATTTTCTCATAAGAACTTACAGTATAGTCCACTTAAAATGAGATAAAATGTTATTATAGTTAACATAAAAATAACATTCTGCTCCGGCGCTTTAGAAGTTAAAATGTACATAAATATTTTTTGAGTTTGTTTTTGAATACATTCATGCTATCACAATCCTTAATATCTTCAGGTAATCTGTTGTGTACAGCTGTGCTCCCTCAAACAATATCGATTTCTTACCATAATTTGTTCGTAAATGAAGGAAATACCTCTCCAAGATAAGCATAATGCCTATAATTCATTGTATGGTAGGTATATTGGTGACTGCGAGTACAGATACAAGTCCTCTGGGCAAATTAACTGGACAATTCTCAAACAAAATGTCACAATTCAGTTTTTGATTGAATTGTGGCCATGTGGATTGGTCAATGCAAGGGAAAACGGTCAGTCCATGATTGGTGAACATTCTTTACACAAGGCGTATCTCGTACTTCAACTCCGGGTTAAGTTGTAAAATGCAATTTATGGTTTGGCAGTGTGTTTGCCAATGTCGAGTTGATAAAGACGGTAACGTTTCTTAAACTGATAAGGCAGTCAAAACTATTTATTGATCGGTATTTCTGTAATGGAGATTCCATTCCTAGAGCATGCTGAGACAATACTAAAGATTAAATGTTAGTTGACTACCTTATATTAGTGGCTCGACCGGAGTGGTACCACGGCCATATAGAAAACCGGCGTGAAACAACGCTTGCGTTGTGTTTTGCCGAGTGAGTGAGGGTACCGGAGGACCAAACCCTTTAAAAGGCCGGCAACGCACTCGCGACTCCTCTGGGGTTGCGGGTGTCCATGGGCGGCGGTAATCACTTACCATCAGGCGAGCCGTTTTCACGGTTGGCCACTATACCATAAAAAATAATGTGAGGTTTGTTTCAATATGATCATATATAACAGTTCTAAATCTTATCAGAAACTGTCTGTGTGTGTGTCACCGAAAATTGTACAATTTATTTGTACTACGAGCGAATAAAAACGACTATCTTAAAAATCATGAATTCTTATTCTCTAGGCGTCAAACTTCGACATGGACCAGGCAGGCATGAAGCACCAACTACTGCAGTTGCAACAACTCCTGACATTCGCGAGCCCCGAGCTGGCGGCACACCTGGCGCAGAAGGACTCCGGTAACATGTACTTCTGCTTCCGGTGGCTCCTCGTCTGGTTCAAGAGGGAGTTTTCGCACAGAGATATTATGAGGTAAGAAATCAACACATTTTATGCAGCTTAAGAGTATAATAGAGAGGTTAAGTCTAGATTTTCCATACATAAGAATCACATTATCTGTGGAATAAATTATAAATTTTGTCAAATTTTTTGTTACCGGTCTAAAATGTATCCCCCGAATGTTATTCTCGGTAAATCTAGCTTAAATCAAATAAGCTAGTGCAATTTCTTTAAAGTATGCTATATCAAAACTTTTTTACGAATCACGTCAACCAGGTCAACGGACTGTCACCGTTGTGACGACACCGGGCGGCCAATCAGCTGATTGAGTATCTATTCGATGACCCCGACTCAGATTATCTGCATGCGTTAATGATATTCGAAGATTTATCAGAACCCCGCCTCACTTATAAAGTTTCATACATACATGAAATCACGCCTGTTTCCCATTGGGGTAGGCAGAGTCTATCGATTTTCACTTGCTACGATTGTAACACATCTTCGCTTTAACTATGCAAAGTTAAGGCAGCTAATTTGATTTGATCTTGTATTTCTATAATATAAACATAAATGCTTTCAATCTGATGGTCTTGATTTCTGACAGTATTCTTGACGTACAGACAAGCTGTCTGTCAGAAAAAAGAAAAATAATAAAATTATTTGTACAGATAATGTGATGACGTTGATAAAATCAAGGGTTGAATAGATTCAGGCGTTACTTTGCGGAAGTCCATTACAATGGATGCAAATAAATACAATATCTAGCTACTTCCACAATATTGAGGGTAGTCATGCAAACACCTGTGCACAGCCCGCCCGCAAATATAAGCACATACGCAAGCGGTGAAAATTGCTACTACCACCAACACTCTACACGGGTTTCGCCCCCCCACGTGACATCATCAGGAGCTGTTACCGCTTAGTGTCCGCCACCGAGACTCGGTGCACAGGTATTTACATGACTACCCTCAATATTGTGGAAGTAGCTATCTAATCTATTTATCTCATACTAATTTTATTACACATTAAACGAGCAATTCTTGTATATATATAATCTGAATCTCGGAAACGGCTTAAACGATTTTCATGAAATTTAGTATGCAGGGGGTTTCGGGGGCGATAAATCGATCTAGCTAGGTTTCAATTATAGAAAACGTCGTTTTATAAAAAAAAAAAAAACCAGGTACTTATATTTATTTGCATCCAAAATCAAGGGTGTTTAGGAGTTTGTGTAGCAGTAACCAGTTTATCAAACATGTTAATCGCTATATCTTCAACCGATGGAGTAGTCTAACCTATTAGACTTTGATCAGAAAGCTTAAACGCCTTCTTCCATGTTGCATTATTGATATAAATCCTAATCACCATCGACGGCAAAACGATGGCTCGAAAAAAAATGAAGCACATCACATACAAGTTAATATGTTTCTTTTTCAGACTATGGGAAGTATTATGGACGGAGTTGCCATGCGCCAACTTTCACTTACTGATATGTGTTGCCATACTCGATGCGGAAAAAGATATTCTCATCAGTAAAGATTATGGATTTACTGAAATATTGAAAGTGAGTACTAGATTAATACAAGTTTTTTTTCAAATTTTACCGATAGCTTCGTGAAATGTATGATGACGTGTATGTCGTCAAAGTTGGTGGTAATAGTGTCGATTCTGTTGTAGATTAACTAAACTCAAGTTGCATAATTTTGCTCCGATAACTTTAACTAACGGTTACTGTTATAACGTTACGAGAGGAATTAAAAAGAAGTCATACTAAAATTACCATTCAATTTTAATGGCCACCTCAGAGTGTCAACTCAATACTGATATAAAATATTGCCCATAATGATTTTATTTCATTTCTCAAGTGTTTCCAAATTCTTTTCAGCACGTAAACGACCTATCAATGTGTCTAGACGT
This sequence comes from Xylocampa areola, assembly GCA_935421205.1. Lineage (NCBI taxonomy): Eukaryota > Metazoa > Arthropoda > Insecta > Lepidoptera > Noctuidae > Xylocampa > Xylocampa areola. The sequence continues at coordinate 18,139,675 of OW285207.1, forward strand.
CGACAAAATCCTCAGCACAGCCGAAGGGATATACCACCAGGTTGTTTCAGCGCCACATCTGACAGACCAGATCCGAATAATCCTGGGTCTACCTACCCTGAACATATCGACATCAACCCACTCAGACCCCGAAGAACCCACCACATCGAAGGTTGAGGCAAATGGTACGGTGAACGGCCAACCAGAGACCATGTTTGGTCAGGAAATGGACGAAGTTATGTATCAGATAGGCTTAGACATGAATTTTTAGGCACGGCGGTGATTATCTGTTTTTATATGTACATATATTTATTTAGTTTGGGCTGAATTGGGTCGCTGGAGTTGCTTGTAGATTTTTGTTTAAGTTGAGGCTACATTGGTATTTTCGCTTTTAAACGGCTGCGCAAGTACAGTTGTATAGAAAAGTGTTCACGTGCTAAAATAAACTATTTCTGTTTATCTCTATTCCATCCTAAGGTTGCCTGTAAGAGATCGCGGAATGCCATAAGGCCGCTTATTGTGCATTTACTATGTCAATAATATTTTCCTTGTATGGTAAGTTTCGTTTTGTTGTATGTACAATAAAGAATGAAAGAATAAAAATAAATAAATAAATAAAATATTTAAATTAGTTAGGAAAATCCGTAAAACATGACACCAACTGTTCTCGGCCCCTGAGCAAGCGGGACAGATGTATTGACGGAATGTAAAAGTGAGTGACACAGCACGCTGTTACTGCGCTCCCATCAGATCGCGCATGTTATCGTAAAATTTACTACCTGAACCTTGGCCTTCAAAATTTTGGTACTTACAAGTATACAGTATTCGCGAAAATCTAAATTTGCCCATATCTCTTTATTGTGTTGAGTCAGGACCTTGACTTACTATAGCCCTCAGTATCTGGTATAAATTTCAACTTGCTAGGTCCACCCGTTCCTAAGAAAATTGGTGGTGACACACGGACAGACAGACAGACGGACAAGAGAGTGATCTTATAAGGGTTCCTTTTTTACCTTTTTAGGTACGGAACCCTAAAAAACACGGTCATACTATAGCTATCGTATTGGCACATGACTTTCACCCTTTTTAGGGTTCCGTACCTCAAAACGTAAAAAAAGGAACCATTATAAGATCACTTTCTTGTTAACCCTTTCAATGCATGCGATTTATGTGTACGATAATGACGTAAATATCGCGTGCAGTGAAAATGTTCACACAAGCTCTGCGACCCAATCCCAATCCAAATATCTATTTACATAACTTGCTAACATATATATTATACATAGTGGGAAACATATAAATAGCTAGTGACATATTTATAGGAGCATTTCATATACCGTGGGCTGCATAATTTGGGTACCCCATACGGGACCGTGCCTGAATCGGGGATAGGGGAATTGATGTAGCCGTGTGTACAATACAGCCTGTAGGGTACAAATACCTAAATTCATTTATTTTTATTTAAGTAGGTACAAACATTGTAAGATTGTAGTGCTTTATAGAACACCTTATCGTCATAGTTTTAGATAAGCATTATTAGTATAGATTGGATATTCGGGCGCCTTATCTATCTAAACTTCACTTTTGTGCCCCATAAAATAGTAAGGCTGAGCACGAGGTCTTGGGTTCGATTCCCGGGTTGGGCATAGTGTTATTGAGATTTTCTGTTAGGAAATTCTCAGTAGCAGTCCGGAGTTTGGAATTGTACCCGGTTGATGGCAATAGGCTCACCACCTATAAAAATGGGACTTAATAACAGCATTGGTAAAATGTGGGTGTACACCTCTGCCTACCCTTTCGGGGAATACAGGCGTGATGCTATGTTCACGTGCAAACTAATCGGGCAATCCCCTAAAATGCACGCGAGTAGTAACAGGTGAAAAATAATTGATTACTATATAACAATGTAAACTAAATAAATAACATTTTGCCCATGACGGAACAGTTTCGGATCCTCGCTGATACCGTCCTTAAAAAGTATACCTATAAGTGTTAATCAAAGAAAACAACATTGTCACAAGAAGTTCTTTCAAAATGTTGTACTTAATATTTTTTTTGCAATGCTTTGAAAATGACGATAAATTATATATGAATTAGGTCCCTATTATTAAAGGTAAAATGTGAAGTTGAGGTAAATAAACGTAATATAGTGCCCGAGTATATTATGTATAATTATTTGTGACTAACTTTTTGCAGAATTTTAATCGTAGCATATTTAAGTGTATTTAGAAGTTTTGTTGTTGAATCATTTATTCTTCATTTTCGCAGCTCTCTCTAAACGGAATATATTCCGGAAGATGGTTTTAATTAAACGTGGTATAGTTTTATTTTCAATTCTATGCTGATTTTATATATCTGAATTAGAACCTTCAATTCAAACTTTAACTGTAGAATTAATCATAAGAAACGATAATTTACTGCTGTAAGTAGTATATAGATTGGGGATATAAATAAATATTAATGGGAGTTTTTTAAAATCTCCGCAAAAATTCACAAAATTCATACATTTTGATATGGGCTGTTATTTTTATGGTTCTAAATCAGACATATTTACGGTTGGCAATCTGGGCACAATATTTTGATATTATTATATTATTGTAATAAGCGCACATGGTAGCCCAGCACAGGTTATGGGATTACGTAAAAATGGGTTTTCACTGTTTTTAATTTTTTGCACTTACTAATTTTAAGAAATGTAGTTTAAATTTGCATTAAATATTCATTGTTAAACCATAAAAATTTTAGCTTTATACACATTAATTATTTCACTTTTGTAAATAAAATTGTATTTACTAAATCTATTTCTAAGTATACAAGCATTTGCATGTCATGGCAATACCATCAAATTTACTCAATATTGCCAACACTAAAAACTATCAAAATATTAAAATATATATTTTTCTATTTCAGGATACACTCGAATATAATGGATTACAGATATCTATAGTAACAAAAACTGTTTGGGCATTGCTTGCCTAGTGACAACGTATGTACATATTATTACAGTGTCAATATATATACGGGAGAGTGATATTTTTTATATTTTTATAAATACACGCTTTAAAATCTATGTAAGTTTGACTCCTATTCGAATATTATAGCGAAATAATCAACAGTCCAGCAGAATTTCTTTGAATTTCAATGAGGGAAGGTAGAAAGTCTCAACTGTATTGAATTTATTAATAATAGTAATATTGCCTTGATGCATAAAGTCGGTAAGCTCCAGCTTTAAGCAGAGTCTGTGTCAGACAGAAGTATTGCGAGTTAGAATTTGCTTAGCCGGTACATCTTATTAAACAGTTAATCAAAATATCCCAATTAATCTGAGTTTGACTCGCGACATCGCCGCGGGCTCAGCTCATCAATAAGGGCTCCGTTCGAGTTCGAAACTAGTCGGGCAATCCCGAAGAATGTGCGTGAGTAATAACCGTTAAACTATAATTAATATGAATCTGTCTCACGAAAGTTATTATACAAAAGTTATGATCCAAAAAAAAATTGGCAATATGCTAAAGTTGCCGTACTATGCAATTACGAGTGCTGGACTCGTATTTTAAATTAATCTAATAATAATATACTGAGGTTTGAATAACAGTGCAAAGAAACATTCGAACGGCTGTTTAGTTTGATGTATGGGGATTTGTTCTGTTGAAAGGACGAAGCACAAGAAAATATGGCCCTTGAAGTTGTTTTTATTATTAATGACCCAGTCGGTTGATTAGCTATTGAATTAATGAAAATAAACTTTAATCAATAGATGTCCCATGATTCTAGACTGGAAAGTAAACCCGCTCCAATTTCAGTATTTTCCCACCAAAATATTAAACTGTAAAAAGATTGGATAGGTGTGCCATCATTCCAGGTATTAACATATTGTTCCTAAATAATATATGTAAATATTAATATTAATAAAATATTAATCATTAAAATAGCTCAAAATAGGACTAGTTTACAATTAAAACAAGCGTTGTCTAGTATATATAGGAAACGAAATCATATCCCCAAGGTCTGGAATAGTCAATTACATGTACCGGATAAGTTATTTTATGTTTATTTATTATTTTCGAATGAAAAATTGAAAATCCATAGATACGAACGGGACTCGAACCGGCGAGCTTTGACTACTATTACTACTACTATGCAACTGAGCTACCGCGTCGCATGTTCGTATCTCTTAAATTTCAAGTTTCCTTCTCGTCTTAGGGAGACGCCTGTCGATGTCTATTTAGCAATCATTTAAAGATTAAATCAAAATGTTGACACGGTATGTCATTATTTTTTAATGTTTCATTAGATCTTAAATGGCCTTGACATCTATAAAAATCATTTAAATGATTAAATAATGCGTATTATGCAACAACATACAAACATAATCCTTGCTCTACTCATAGTAAAAATGCCTTAAAATCTGGTGCTTCAAAATCCTATCGAATAGGAGTCAATACATAATTAATCATTGCTGTTAACTATTTCAATTTTATATTATAATTCTAATATATTATTATATATAATTATATTTTTATTCAAAGACAAATTGTATTGAGTAAGTTAATGTAAGTGCCTCAGTTCGCCATTTTGTGTCAAATTATTGATTGTTTCGAATATAATTGTTTCCTGGTTATTTAAGGTGATATTATATTCATAATTTAATTAAAGTTTCTGTACCTGCACAATACTCATCTGTTGTTTAATATTTGGAGTGTTCCAAGCGTTTTATTCTATACATATTTCATGAATCAGACAGCCTTCATGACTCACAACGACAATTTCCAAAGTCAAAGCATTTATTTCAATTAGACCAATTACAGGGCTATTGAATTGTGCACATGTTTATGCGCTCAGTACCACCCTCATATTCGTGGAAGAGGTATTGGGTTGGGAAAGATTAGTGTATGTTGGATTGTAATCCTTATGTATTACCTACATGGAACTAGATCACCCAGGAGTAACAAAATGTAATAAATACCAGAAAAAAGCTTTAATGCAATGTCGTATAGATGCAATTACCATAACAAATACAGATAAATCTTTGAAAAGCATTAACGCATGCTTAGCAAACTCAAACATTAAACTAATTGCGAAAATACTATAATGTCAGGTATATTAGGTTATTAATATTTACAGCCTGATTGTCTTGGATGTACTGAATTCTAAATTTAACGTGTGGTACTTAGACGACGGGACCCTAGGGGGCGATGTAGATACAGTTCTACAGGATTTCCAAATTTTAAAACAAAAGTTCTATTCTATTGGCCTTGAATTAAACCAATTAACCCAACAAAATGCGAATTATACCTACCCCCCACCACCGACAGACAACTGACTTTATCAAAATTTAACGCAGTACACATAAAAACAATAGATCAAAATTCCCTCCAACTCCTAGGGTCTCCAATTTATGACGAATCTTTTGAACCTTTTATTGATAAAAAAATACAAAATTTTAATAACATTTCGAAAAGACTTTACCAAATTAATGTTCATTCGGCTTTTACTATTATTCGATATTGCTGTTTTGGTCCCAAATTTACATATATTCTACGGTCTTCCCATTTATGGAAGTACCCTCAACATTTGGAAAAAGTCGATTAAATTATTCGAAAGACTAACCTCAATTTTGAACGTGGCCTTGGACGATCGAGCTTGGCTACACTTCCCATCCGCTTTGGTGGCCTCGGCGTCCGCAAAATTTCAAGTATTAGCTTACCAGCGTTCTTGTCTTCAGTCCACAGGACCGAAAAATAAACCAGGAAAATCTTAGAATCCTCACTGGTTAATTTTGAAGTACCGTGCTTGTCTGATGCAGTGAACGCCTGGAAAATGGCTTGCCCCAACACGGTCTTGCCCGTCAATCCGTCTTCCCAGAGGCAATGGGATGAGCCGCTTTGCAGTTTGACACGGAAGAATCTTTTAAATACGTCAGTCAATACTGCAGAGCGTGCTCGTCTGCTTGCCGTGGGAGAATGGGAGTCGTGCCTTTGGCTTCAAGCACTTCCGTCACCCAACATAGGTACTATGCTGGATGACGGAACTTTTCGCCTCGCTACTTGCCTGCGTTTGGGTGCTCCCTGTGTTGCTCCGCATCGGTGCCACTGTGGTGAAGCTGTCGACAGCCTAGGACATCATGGCCTGTCCTGTAGCAGGAGTGCGGGGCGTATAGCCCGGCACGCCAGCATCAACGACATTATCCGCCGGGCTCTTTCGACCGCCGGTGTACCAGCTGTTTTGGAGTCCAATGGCTTGGTGCGGGACGATGGTAAGAGACCAAACGGCATGACGTTATTGCCTTGGAAGTTGGGTAGGCCTTTGGTGTGGGACGCAACATGTGTCGATACCCTTGCTCCATCGCATCTTCCCAGCTCGGCTGGCTGTGCTGGCGCCGCTGCTGCTGCTGCAGAGACTCTCAAACGGCGCAAATATAGCAACCTTATCGGCTGCTACGACTTTGAGCCGTTTGGAGTCGAAACGCTCGGGTCATGGGGTCCCAGTGCCCGCCAACTTTTCAAAGGAATTTCTGGCAGACTGGTCGAAACTTCGCGTGACCAGAGGGCTGGCCTGTTTTTTGGTCAGAGAATTAGCATTGCCATTCAACGTGGCAATGCTGGCAGTCTTCTGGGCACATTACCGGATGACAGCAATGCGGAGGAGTACTTCGACGCCTAAATTACGTTTTTTCCTTTTTTATTTTTTTTCTCTCTTTCTTTTAGTGGTAGTGTAGTTAATATAATTTAGGTTTTATTTTTGTAAATATTTTTATTTATTATGTACATATATAAGTGCTCTTATTTAAGTAATATTATCAATGAAAAATATAATAACTATTGCGAAAAAAATCATAACTTTAGAGTTTGTTAAGCATTTTTATCTGTATTCAGGAAATAGTCGTTTAACTAGGTTGTAAACCAACCACACAATAAGAATGAGAAGTAAAACTAAAACATGTCCATCTAAAACTATATTGTTATAAATAAATGCAATCAATCATAATTGAAGTAAACATTATTAAATACTTAACCTAAGCTAATGAGATCAAATTAACATATTTTGTACTTTGTTTTACAAATTCAAAACATTCATATTTATTGGTGAATGAGACTTCAAATGGACATTCAAACCATATCTAGTTTGGTAAGACTTGTCACAAAGATGGCAGTGGAAATTCTTAACACCAGTGTGAGTAAGAGAATGTCTCTGTAATTCAGACTTGGAGAAGAACCGCTTTCCACAACTATCACAGCCATATTTCTTTTCTTTTAGATGATTCTTTCTTATATGAGAACTTCTTGAACTAGAGGATATAAACGTAGCATTGCACACTTCACATTTGTGGTTCCTTGTTCTCTTGTGATTCCAGAGTATGTGAGAATGGAGGCCACCTGGTACTTTGAACTTCTTGGGACAAAACTTACAGCTGTATGGACGATCATTGCTATGTGTTAGCATATGAATTCTTATGTAGCCAGGAGGATATGACTTCCCACATTGATCACACTGTCGCAAAACCCTTTCAGACTTGTTTTTGTCCTTATTCTCTACATTAGGTTGACATGAATGGGTGTTTAATTCATCTTCATTGTAGAACCCTTCCCAGCAGTTTTCACATAAATACGGCTTTAAATGCAACTTTCTATGTAAGACTAGTGCACGGAAGTCCTCAAACTTTTCATTGCAGTAATCACAGTCCCTCCCGGTTTCTGATTTTGTGGGATGACTGTTTGTGCAGTGTTCATGCAATAGCTTCACTGAATGAAACTCTGCCTTGCATTCCACACAAAACAGCAACCGAATTTCATCATCCATGTTTTGTTCTATCTTTTTAATTTTTCTTTTTTTCATGTTTATATGGCAGTTTGGTTTTTGGTCATCCGATTCAAAGCTGCCATCATAATTATTATCACTGGTTGAATCAAGAAGGTTGAGGTTGTCCATCAGTGATTTAGAGCTAGATTCTATGAGTACTTTAAAGGAATATGTGAGAGTTAGTTGATGGACACAGTTGATGCATATGTTGTCTGGAAACATTGGGTCTGGTGTTACCTGGAATTGAATAACAAATACACGATAAGAGTAGTTCAGCAAGGTGATAGAGATTGAGAACAGAAAAGAAAGCTAATGCTTTCTTCTTTGAAAGCTTTATATATATTGCTCCAGACTGGGGTGTAAGTGTGCTTGAACCGATTTCATGTACTTGCTTGCGAACTCCAAATATGTTTACATCCATGAAACGGTTAACTTTAAAGTGAGCAAAGATAAGGATACTTACCTTATAATTGTAAAAATTCTGTAGAATATCTGATAGGTGGACTTCCTCGCCAGCGATTCTGACACGGGAATGTATATGGCGCATTTCCTTCTCGCTGCCCAAGCAGGTGCGACAATGATTTTTAAAATCCATTGAAGGTTTGTTTAATCTTATTTTGTTTACATTAAAATTAATGTTTTCCTCAATCTAAAATAGTATCATTAGTATTGCAAATGTCAGTATTGACACTTTGACAGTGACAATAAGACAATTGACATAATTTAGACGTTCCATTACACACGAACATTATTTCTTATAAATGTTGTATCTTTATTTATATTAAAATTAATAATCGTTTAAAATTAGACAAACTGTAATTTATTATAGTCCTGGCCGAATGCATGGTAGCGCTTATATACGCATACATACCTCATTAAAGTGTTCGTTAGTTAGGAGAAGACCACGGTGAAAAAAAATGGAGTTTGACCCCTCTCGAACTAAATTTATAATAAAAATATTATATATAAATACAAACCATGCTATTACGGATCTAAAAAAAAAGGACAAAGCGTTGCGTACGACATGTGAGAAACATGGCTAGTCCTCCAATTTCGCTTGTCATACACGAGCTAAACGCATTCAAATACTTAAAACTCATCCACTTCGTGGCCAGTACGCTGCGTGTGTATGTGTGTGCATAATGTAAGCTTCGTACAAGGCAAGGTGAATCCGTATTTTTTCAGATTCGTGCATGCTATGCTGTGGGTTATTTATGGGGTAGGCCGTAGATGGTGGTGGCTGCACAGCACGACGGTGACTGGGTGATTAATAATGTTTTTAACATCTAGTTAGTTCTAGTCAACTAGACTAGACACAGTTAAAGCTAGAAAAGAAAACATTTTGTCATAAAGCGATGTTAGTTCTCAGATTATTACAATTACTATTGAAGAATTACGGGTTTCTAATGAAAATTGGTTCCTTATGACTAGTTAAAACAATCTGAGTCGTTTTTTAACTTCTTTATATTGATAAGTTATAGCAAAACATATGTATATTGCAGAACACTAAATAGACAGAGGCACACAGAAGTGTATAGTGTTTTAGTGTAACACCCACATTTCCTCAAAGCTGTTTATGCTATTTAGTTCTATGCAAAATTTGGAGACCCCATTTGAAATCTACCGGGTCCAGTTCCAAACTTGGATCTACAACTTAGAATTTTCTAAGAGAAAAATTCAATAACATTTTGCCCGAACTGGGAGTCGATCCCACAACCTAATGCGACTGCACAGTCGCACTTGGGACTACAACATCAACGAGTTAATAGGAAGTAGATAAATGCAACAGGCAGAACAATGAACACAAATGAATACAAATCTTTCAAACGCATCAACGCATAATTTTAGCGTATATCTTAGCGTAATTTTATTTTAATTTTATCATTTTGGACAATGAACTAAACAAGATCGACAAAATTGACAGTTAACAACTTTTTTTGTTATTGTTTATCTGTCAAAATTGACAATTTATGTCATGCATGATGTTGCAAACTGAATTAAAGTTGAAGTAGTGAAAATAATGTTTTTCCAACCACCCGACGGCGAAAATAATTGCAGTAAAACATCACAAAGTAACCCTCGACGTCGAAAACAGAAAAAGCTCCGACGCAAAAACAAACAGAAAGCCACCAAAAAGGATATTTTTAAGAAGAACTCTCGTTCTCAAATCCCTCTAACAATGTCATCTTGGGCTGAAAACTTTACAAATGCTGCTACATGGCAACTGAAGCATCAAATAGCATTCTGGAAGTCTAAAGCGACAGCTTTAGAATACGAAAACAGGTTATTGCATGATATAATTCGAAAAAAATATACTAATGCACAACAATCTATGAACAGTTCAACAACAAATTCTGAACATGAGGATGTTGAAGAAGATTATATGGAATCAGAAAATGAGCTCGAACAACATAATGACGGGGAGATAGAAGTTAGTGAAGAGTTTATACAGTTTTTGAGGGATAATAAGAAGTACAGAGATGATGCTAAACAGGAAAGAGAGAGGTTGAGAGCTCAAAATGATATTGAACAAAAGGAGATAGAACAATTGGAGGCAGGACCTTCAGGAAATGCAGAAACACAACAGGAAGTATTAAAGAGGTTGTATGGAGATGGTTGGGAGAGGATAGCAGCAGTAGAAACACCATTACAATCTCAATTTATCAATATTTGTGATCTCGAGAAACCTATGTACTGGCCAAATATACCTTTCAATTTTAACTTTGGTTGAAATGGTTTTATTATGTTGATGTTACTGTAAATATTAAAAATAAATTTATATCTTTTACTAAAATTTACATGTGTTTTGTATTCTATTTTCACTTTGAACTAAAGAAAATTATTGTATGTTTTACTTTTATTGTATATACAAAGTTTTGTATATCTTTTGTCGTTGGAGGCTAAGAACCTCTTCGCGTCTGCCTCATCATTTAGAATATAAAAAATACTGTATGGTAACATTAAATTTAATTTGTGAAAATAATTAATTAACCCGTTGACTCGACAATACAAGACAATAGAAATATTTGTATCGCATAAATTGTTGTTTGACATTGAGTTGTGTCACCATAAGATTTGACACATTCTGTGTCCAAAAGCTGGGTTGCTGTAGGATGTCGCCTTTTATAATAATTATTTATTTAATATTAAGAGATATGTTATGTTTTTAGGGTTTATGTAGGTACGTATGTTTGTGAGATTCTTTATTCCAACATAACTTTTAAATACTTGAACCGATTTAGATGTATGGGGTATTGTTAGAACCCTTACATTGTCCCGGGTAATATATGCTAGTAAGATTTAAAAAAAAAAATATAGTGGCTAGGGTACAAAAAAAGGAGTGAAATTAAAAATAATTTACAAAAAAAAAAACATTGTTCAATATTTAATCTTGTTTTTATGTTAGGAAATTCTCAGTAGCAGTCCAGACTGTGGAGTTGGGGTCGGTAGATGGCAATAGGTTCACCACCTATTACATGGGACTTAATGAGACCATTGGTGAAATGTGGGTGTTCAACTCTGTTTTCCCCTTCGTGGAATACAGGCTTCGGCATGTTAAGAACAAAATGTAAAGGGGCAATTAATTTTAACCCAGTATGGAACAATGTTTAGATATAAGTTTTAACCTATTAGGATAATAAAATACTATTACAATTTACGTATTTTTTTTCGTTTTATAGACAACAACTACAATTAATTATAAAAACGATCTGGCAATTTGAAATGTACACGAACTTCATAAAAAATATCTGACTATAGATCTGTTGTGGAGCATGTTGTGGAGATGCAAATATTTTCGAAGTTGAATACTTGTCATATAACTCGATAGATGGCGTTACTGATTTAAGCAAACGTCAATTCATGAGATGCAACGATTGCTTGCCGAGCCCAACTTTTATCATTTGTGGGAAAGGTACCCGACTGCATTTGTTTTTTTTGGGTCTATAACATAATATTGGAAAATAGTTTTTCCGCCATGGTTTGTCTGTGTGAGCAGGTAAGCGCCTACCTAAATATTAATAATATCGGTTAATTATCGGATATTAGTTTGGTCTGTTGTCTGCGGCTAATCTAATTCTCTTTGATTAAGTACAGGTGATTAATATTCTGTTTCTCATTTTCGATTAACTATTGAAGAACCGTCGATGATCTTATCTAACGATGTATTAGGATTATCAAGAGACGTAGAGGATAAGGATAACCATTAGGGCATTTTAGTACAAAATTTGTCAAATTGAAATCAAATATTCCTACCTTCAATTTCGTAACTCGTTTTAATATTTCAACAAATTCTTATTACATAACATCATATCATAGCAACCCGCCTGTATTCCCCGAAAAGGTAGGCAGAGGTAAACAGATTTGTACACCCACATTTCAACAAAGCTGTTATTAACTCCCATCCCATGTACCTAATAGGTGGTGGCCTATTGTTATATATCGGGCACAATTCCAAACTCCGGGCTGCAACTGAGAATTCGAAACAGACAAACCCAATAACACTTTGCCCGACATGGGAATCGAACCCAGGACTTCATGCTCCGCACTCAGTTGTGCTTGGGAACACTGGGGCCAATGAAATAGTTTCATTCTTATTACTTGAGGAAATCATGACAGGATCAATTTTTCCAAACTATAACTGTCCGCGAAGTTCGCAAAGCTCCTGTATGTTGGGTGGTGTCCTATTTATTGCGGACTTCACATAGGACATGGACGTGAAAACCTATAACTAATATTATGTTATGGAGTTCTCGGGGTTCCTCCGAGACATAGTCGGAGTTGACAAAGATGGTTTTGTTAGTGGGTGCGAGCCCCACATAACAACATCGTTACCCTGTGCGAGCTCAAATTAAATAATATTTTTTCTAAAACTTGGGTACAGGGTAGTCAAATGGGTCAACACACACAGTCAATATTTTGCCTAACGTCACATGCGAAAATATTCCGAATAAAATGTCTTTAGGATAAATGAACATTGAAATTGAAAGTTGATACACAAATAAAAGTCAAAGCTAAATAAATATTAACACATTTGATAATAAAAACAACATAAAAAAAAACCAGATAACTTATATTACTTAGCCACAAGAATAATAGCTTTAACTTAAAAACATAATATAGAAAACTTAGACGCATAACGCATAAGTGGTTTTGCATAATTTAGTTAAGTAAGGTAATTTAAACAGTAAATTATTTTTTTTAATGATTGGCGTCAAACTATGGAAACGCATCAAATATTAGAATTCATGGTCAAAGAATTCTTTCTTCATAACGTGTGTTTGATGAAGAACCTAGTGTCAGAGTTTAAACGACCCGTAGGTCTCTGACATGGCTTTACTCACCATCGAGAACATTTCCTTACGATGTTTTCCTTCACCGCTTTAAGCAAGTGATAATTAATTTATAATACGCACATGACTTCGAAATAACAGTGAATTCTTTGATATTATAAAAGACTTATTACAGAGTTTATTAGCCAATGCTTTAAATTTAATTTAATTTGCATTAAGGGCAGTTCTCGAATGCTTTTAGGATCTTCGCACCATAAAGACCAGACGGACTCGTGTTTCCCCCCTGATCCGAGAGTGGCAGAAAGACTGGTAGTTAGTCACTAATTGAGCGTAAGTGCTTATACATAGATCATGATCATAAGCCAATAAGTGCATCGTTAACATAACCTGTTATATGGTTAATTAAATATTGCCCATAACCATGTAGGTATTTCAACGTGTAGTTGAACATTTTATAAAGTCCTGACAGTTCAAAGATTTAAACAGAAGTAACTATTATTTTTGCACATGTAATTATATCGCGGACTTCACAGGACATGGGGCACTTATGAGATGTCAAAATATTTTTGATCGCTCGTTTGCTATGGTGTAATACATAAAAACATAGCATCATGCCTGTATTCCCCGTAGGGGTAGGCAGAGGTGTACACATTTGTATACCCACATTTCACCAATTTTGTTATTAAGTCCCATGTAATATGTGGAGAGCCTATTGCCATCCATTCGGCACAATTCCAAACTCCGAGCTACAACTGAAAATTTCCTAACAGGACATCCTTTACCCGACACGGGAATCAAACCCGAAACCTCAAGCTTAGCAGTCGCGCTTAGGACCAGTAGACCAACGAGGCAGGTGCAATACCGGCAAAAACAAAACGGTTAGGTTTTTTTTATATAATAATATTCCACAACTACCACACAACGCCGTCTAGTCTCAAGCTAAGCAGAGCTTGTGTTATGAGTACTAGACAACTGATAAACATACTTATATATTTCTAAATGCATACATATTATAGATAAATTACATCAAGACACAGAACAAATGATCGTGCTCATCACACAAACATTTGTCCTGAGTGGGAATCGAACCCACGACCTCCGGCATAGCAGTCAGGGCTACTAACCACTAGACCAACGAGGCAGTCAAACCGGTTAGGTAAGAAGTTACTCGTTAAACATTTTTATCCTCTTATTACAAAATGAGGTCCAGGGTTTTCAGATGAGTCAGTTTTTGGGGATATGGGTGTAACGAAAGAGGACTTTCTCTGTACGCCCATCACGGGATTTCAGAGAAGACCAGCTGGCATAGCAGTTACGTGCTGCCGTTCATAGTGAGACTCAGGGGAAACCCCTTTACAGTCTACCCAGGGATGTGTTCTAAATGGCATTGGATAGTGCGAGTTTGGAGTAATTTCTTAAGAAGATACAGTGCCACATTTAAGCGCTGATGGTTTTTTTTTTCAAACCTCTTGCTCGTAAGGTGGCTATTATTGCACCAGTTTTAGGTTCATAACGAGGCTTATTAATAACGAGTGCTTTTTCTTAATTTTTACCGATTTAATGCGGTAATATAAAAAAGAACAGCGTGAGAGCTTTACATTTACTACTTGTAAACCTCAGCAAATAGTTTTGATGTTTGAAATCTCCTTGATATATATAAAAAAAAATGTGGCTGTGCTAATTTAAATATGACAAATAAACATTTCAATTCTTCAAATTATTAAATTTTATCAAACAAATTACATTAACTTGTGTTATAAATGGAATAATATTCATTTTATTTTAAATTATAAAAAAAAATTTTGGCGCAAAACATAGATTGTCAAACTAACATCCAAGCAACTTCGTCAAGTCAAGCCTCTGCTTCTACTTGCGCGTGCATAGACCATAGACCCTGCGCACAAAAAATAAATCTGCACCAGGTTGAAAGAACACATAACTGACGTCAAGAATAGACACTCAACAAAATCTGCAGCCTGTGAACATACAACAGACAAACCCAACCATTTTCGACGTTTTGATAAACACCAAATCGGTATTTCTTCTCAGGGATAGTCTTAGGAAATACCGTCGCGATTTAGGTTTAAATAAAAAAAAGACAAAAGAGTTTTATGAATTTTATCAATTATATGTACGGTAGACTGAAATAATTTTAAATAAACTGTTGAGACGCCTGACACCTTAGTCCTTCTGTGACCACGAACGCTGCAAAGTGTTCAAAACGTCAGGAAAAACAAAATCCAGTAATACACGCGATTAGGTTAAAAGTTGTTTTATTATAATGTGTAGTGATCGCGAAAATCTAAGATATTATTAGTTTTATTTTCTCATCGAGTCTGTATACATTTATAATGGGAAATCATTTATCAAGTACATGTTGAATTAACTAAGGCTATACACAGACGCGTCACAGGCACAACTAGATCAACTAGTGCGTAGGGCCGCTGCAGCTGCTTGCAGTTGCGTTGTGGCTGCCACAAATTTGAGTAGCTGCGTTTTTGCAACTAAGAACGCTTGTGACTCACGACTGTCGCGTCACTTGTGCCGCGAGTGGTTGCAATGGCAGCTGCAATGTCAGCGGTATTGACCACACGTTCTCAACGCATGCAAATTCAAGTACAATAGGCTATAGTACCATGGTGACACTTTGATCTTTAGTTTCAGTAGTATACGAGGTTAGCTTAGGGGGCGTCCATTAATTACGTGAGGCATTTTTGAGAATTTTACGACTCCCCTCCCCCCTTGGTGAGATTTCGTAAGATTTTCCTCAACTCCCTCCCCGCTTTTATAATCGCACGCGGGATTCTTCAAAATTTATGTTTTGGCTGTAAACATAACTTGTTCTATTACTTTTATTGAAGCCTAGCAAAGACCAGTATTTGTGAATATTTCCGTAATTTAAAATCACAAACATAAAATTTAATAATTATTATTAAACAAAAATTTTGAAAATATTTATTCTATTTCAGTCCATGGAGACTCAGTTCGGACGAATACGACAAACACTATTTGTGTCAGATTTGGCCCTATTTTATTCTAGACATAATTTTTCACGCAATTTTACATCGTTATCTGCTACAAAAAATTACGTGATATTTGCTAAGAGCCCCCTTCCCCCCTAATTGAGATTTGGAAAGATTTAGCTTGATCCCCTCCCCCCTTAGAACACCTCACGTAATTAATGGACGCCCCCTTATACTGGTTATTATATATATATATGTATAACATAGCATCACGCCTATATTCCCCGAACGGGAAGGCAGAGTAGTACACCCACATTTCACCAATGCTGTTATTAAGTCCCATGTAATAGGTGGTGAGCCTATTGCCATCTACCGGGCACAATTCCAAACTCCGGGCTGCTACTGACAATTTTCTAAAAGAAAAACCCAATAACACTTTGCCCGACCCGGGAATCGAACCCAGGACCTCATGCTCAACAGTCGCGCTTGGGACCACTAGACCATCGAGGCAGTTTAGATAGAATAGAAAATGTTTCGTTATTTTAAAATTAATTTAATAACTACGGTACCTATTTGAGAAGTGTACTTCGCAACTTGATGTACAGGAAATGAATACGTAATCTTCAGAGCTAGAACGGCACACTTTTCTAACAATACATAGCACTACACGCTTGTATTGGCGAAAGGGATAGGCAGAGGTGTGCATAGTTGTGTACCCACATTTCACAAATGCTGTTACCAAATCCAATGTAATAAGGTGGTGAGCCTATTATAATCAGCAGGGCATAATTCCAAACCTCGAGCTGCTACTCAAAAATTTCTAAAAGAAAATTTAATAACACTTTGACCAGGGAATTCAACTGAGGACCTCACGCTCAGCAGCCGCGCTTGCGATCACTAGACCAATGAGGCTTAAATAATATTTATTAAAATTTTATGTATTAAAAAAAAACTTAATTGAACGCCCTAGGGTATTTTAGCATCAATGTTTAATATCGTGCGGATTCCTGCGTACAAAAGACATCAACGCGATCCAATAACTGTCAAGTTTGTATTAAATTATTACTTGTATTTATTGCCTTCCTCATACAATACAATACAATACTAGATTATTTTCTACCACTACAATACAAAGTCAAACAATTAAAATAATTTGTAGTTATTAGCGACTGTCAGATAAACCAGTATCGGCAATTCTGGTGTTCTGAAATTATCGTTCTATTAGATAGAATGTATAATAAGAATTGGTTTGTAAATGGAAAATTAATATTTATTTTTATCGCCTTACATAATTATTTTTTATTTTTAGGTGATCTAGTGATAGGGTTCTTTCATTACCTTGATTTTTTTTGAGCTAAACTCCCAATAATTCTTCTCGACATAGGATTCGAGCCCAGGAGCTCGCGCTCAGTAATCACTCTTGCGGTCACTAGATCAACGCGGGATACTGGGTTTTGCTGCTAGGAAATTCTCAGTAGCAGTAAGGTAAGGAGCCAACTCCCTAAAGAGCTTGTGACCCCCGTGTTTCGGAGAACACGTAAAGTAATCGGTCCTATGCCTAATCTCTCTCCAGTTGAATCGGATTGCCGGGCCATTGGACTATGAGAGTGAAGGAAGAGGGAGTGTTTGCGCATACTGCGTACGTTCTTGGCTAATATATAATGGTCGAGATAGGCCGCTGTGACCATAAATTCCTTCGGGAGTATATTATTTTAGATGTTAAGCTAAGTATCGTCCTTCTACAATTTGAAAATGCTATTTATAAGACACAATAGTTAAACCATAACTTTGATAAAAATAATATCTTTATCATAATATATCACACACCTATACAGGAGTTAAAATTCTAAATTCCACACTAAAGCCAAAATTATCCAAAATAACAAACCCAGCATCTATCAACATTTAAAGTATCAATCGTCGGAACCAAAGAACGTAGAAATTGGCGCTCAAAACGGTTGAGCGCAACCTGTTTCTGGGAGCCTCCCCTCCTCCCCGCGAGGTTGCCCCGGCAGTGCCGTCAGAGCCTTCGAAGAGCTCAGTTGCGCGCGCGCATGCCTCCAACAACCGAAAAAAAAACACGTTTTTCTGTGATACATTTTTTGATTAGTGATTCCCGGATTGCAGTGCAGTGTTAAATATTATTGTTAAATTCAAATTTTTGTGTGAAAACAGTGAAAAACACAGAGTTATGTTTCAGTGATTTGTGTGACAGGATTTTGGAGGTAAAGCTTTTGGCTTTTTGTAGGGTTTGTGTAGGAATTAAGGATATCATTGTGCCGTTTAAAGTTCTATTGATATTGTGTAAGAATGAAATGCCTGTCTCTCGTGTCGTCTCTAGTACCACGATAGTAGAGCCGACTCTACATATCTTAAAATGGCTAGCGGGTCTATAAGTTGATGTAGAGAATGCTAATGACATTTCATACGGTTATTCCATCCCATGGCTAGGATATTATAGTATAAACTTTATATAAAGCGGTTTCAAACACGATAACTGGAGTAGAGACTCTTGTATTTGTATTTTCTATACAAAAACTCGTTACATTAAGATTTTTATCACATATCTGAGATAAAACCTCCATTAGAGAACTCTACAAGTCATAAAATTCACTTAAATAAACTAGAAAACTTAATCGTAACTTAAACGTTTTCCTAGAAAGTTGGGCCTAAGTTACGCTAAGCGTAGGTTTAAAGTCGCGTCCGTGTTATAAAGTTGCTTATAAGTTGTAAGTCATATAACTAGTATTTGGCCCGCGGCGTCGCTTTCGTTTCACTAGTCATCTCATTTGTTAGGAACGGTTGATATATGGGGATATTAGTGATATTATTCGTCATTATAAAACTAGAATAATCTGGTTCCCACTATTTTGTACCGGTTTTAATGCAATTTAGTACCATTAGAAAATTCGAAGCGCTATAACTTAAAAAAAAATATCATAATGTTACCTATACTTTTTGTTACAAAAAGTATAGGTAACATAATGATAATAAAGTTTATTATCATTTCAAACTTCAGATCATTTGACATAAATAGAAATAACGTCTGTTAGGGAAACATGGCTTAAAACATTAATTCAGGCCTTCATAAAACACATGTCATAATCTAAAAGTATATATAAAAGGCTCTAAGAGACCTAAAAATGTATTTTGAAGTTTACATCGAAACTCAACAATTAAATCTTAAACAGTGCTGAAAAGTCCTTGCTAAGTAGTGCCGTAATTCACCAACTGTGCAGTATTTCACTAAATTCTTCATATTGTAATGAAAATAATATAATAATCTCTCAATCGAGTTAAAACTAACACATAATGATAATTAAACAAGAGATGTATAGGAAAACTTCGAATAATAATTATTCTAGTAAAAATAAGTTTAGAAATGCAATGCAATGCTTGTAAAAGGCCACTAAGTTATAAGCACCAAAACAAAATGTAACACCAATGATAATCTTAGAATCTTTGAAAAAGCCGCTTAAGTAGGTAGTATTTTTAAACTATCTCGAAATCTTTAGCTTCACTTTTTAAGAATAAGTATTCCCTCTTTAGAATCAGTAACCTTTTTTATATGAAGCTTAGATAACGCGTCTATATTCTTAGAGGCACACCCCTAAATTTAAAATGACCTTATAAAAAGTAATTTACCATTTGGTTCAAAGCATTATTTGGTCCTTAGGATCGCAAGACTCACCTCTTCTTCCAAAATAATCTTTCTATCTTGTATACCTTTGCAAGAACTACATTTACAATCTTATGAAAGGCCTTGTATGAATGCTATTACCGACGCCAACGACAAAATTACTACTATCCCTTATGTCTTATAAAATTTGTCAAAATTATCTGTAGGATAATGTTAAAATTCTGGCCGAGTTAATAACGTAGGTTTTAAAATGTCTAGTCTTATCTCATTTTCTTGGCAAAGATGACTTGTACTAGGACATTTAATATAGATACACTTGTTACACAAAACGCCTTATATGTAAAAATAAATGACGGTAAATTATAATTTTGCGAGCAAGATGCAATAGCACCTGTTAGTATTCTTGTAACTCGGCTAATATTGAACTGGCTAGTTTGTTTCAAATTATTGTATTCGTTAGTCAAATACTAAATAGTAATAAAAAAAACGAACCAACCGACCAGTTTTAAATTGGGAAAATAGATAAAGTCAAAACCGTTATTACCCAAATTAAAATCTTAACCTTTATAAAAAAAAAACAATCTCTTCATGGGATAATAATTATTTATTTTCAAAAACTGCACCTAAATAAACTTAAATGCAACTTAGGTAACTGTACGATAAATGCATCACGTTTTTATAATTTTTTACACTAATAGGTCCTCATTTATTGGACTTAAATGGAAAAACCATGTTAAAAACTAAAGATTTTATTTTATTTCGACGTTAATATATCTTTCCCTCAGAAAAACGCCGCAAAGGACGAGTCAGTTAATAAATTGTTTAATTATTAAGTTGTTTTACTTGTGTTACAAGTCTGATAATGATGAGAAACGCGATCGGTCCTATTTGAAATATCTAAATATAATCAAACGCATTAATTATTGTATATGGATGGATAAATAGCGAAATTAAAAATGATCTCAGATATTTCAGATCAAAAAATTCGAGTAAGTAATAACGAGGAGCGCGACTCAAAAGCTCAAAAAATACGTCACCCGGTTAGGTTACGGATTAGTTATGGCAGGTAAAGAATACCGATGGCATATACCGTGACTTAAAAAGCCCATGCCCCACAGGGAAGGAAGAATCGCTAAAAGAAAGGGTGTAGTCATGATGCACAGAACTTCGTTTTAAGGAAATTTAATTAACAAAAGTTGAGTATTTTAGTAGGTCCTATAATTTATCTAATTTACGGTGATGCTCAAGTTTACTGCAAAAATGATCACAAAATTAATATTAATATAGCTAAAGTAGACGGAAGTGTGTAAACACTTAAAGCGTGTATGAATTTAAGGTATGTCAAGCTTTACAAATTTATACATATTGCCAAAGTAACCGCAAACGAAATTAAATAAAAACCAGATGACATAGCAAGGCTTGTAGATTCCCCAGAACCAACCCTGGGCGTGGTGATACATGCAGTGTGATTACAATCGCATTGAATACAAAGACGCTCTAACTCTTTCATGTATGTACGTATGTTGTGTTGGTCCTACGGTCATTGTTTGGTCTTTTGTGCCCTGACGCGGATTAATTCAGTGAAGTTTGTAGTTTTTTCTGAGTTCAATTGATATAAAATGGCGTTTAAAAATATGACTGCTTCATAGGTCTAGTGATTACAAGCGTAGTTATTGTTAGTTTTGATTCTTAGAATAGGAAATTCTTCCAGTACATGGCAATAGGCACACCACCTTTTTATACTTTTGCCTACCTCTTCGGTGTTTACTAGCGTGACGATATGTTTAAAAAATTTAAATTTTCCTTATGAGCATATAGGTAATGTGTCAAATATAATGTTGCGCAGCACTTGGTAATATAGATTATTTGAAATATGTTGCTATAGACATTTTGATAGAATTTAATCAAAGTCTTAGTGGTTCCTGGGATTATTTGAACACTGTAATAACATTGCTTATGACAAATTTTATTCCCGTACTTATTACGATGGATTATTGGTTATTAAAATTAAAAGTCAAGTGACTCAAAACGGTATTATATTTATTTTTTAATTTGGACATAATCTTTGAGAAACTTTTATTATGAGTGACGATAAATTAAATAAACACAATCAGTTTCTGTGTAATTACGTTTAGTCCTTAGGTTTATCTTAGGACTAAAAGTAATTATTGCTTGTAACTTGGGGTAAACATACATAATCTCCCTAATAATAAAATGAGGATTAAAAAGACTCGATGGAAGACCGAGGACTATAGATAGATCTTGTTTTTTAATAAGATGGTAAATGGTTACCTTTTTTTTATTTTATTTAATGAACTTATAATCGACCTAAGTCAACCAAGGGATTAACGTTAAGACTTAAGAATTAGCAGCAGTGTCCTTCTATCTGCTAATAGCAGCTAATTATGATCACTAATCCGTCTCAATATATGCATAACATCACGCCTTTTTCCCCAGAGGGTTCAGCAGAGATGTACTGTTGGATATCCTCATTTTATTGGTGCTATTACTACATAACATAACATTGTATTATTATACTTTACTATAACTATACCCCTGTAGCCCCCGAAGGGGTAGGCAGAGGTGTACACAGTTGTACACCCACATTTCACCAATGCTGTTATTAAGTCCCATGTGGTGAGCCTATTGCCATCTACCGGACACAATTCCAAACTCCGGGCTGCTACTGAGAATTTTCTAACATAAAAACTCAATAACACTGCGCGACCCGGGAATCGAACCCGACACCTCATGCTCGGCAGTCGCGCTTGGGACTACTAGACCAGCGAGGCAGTTATACTATTACTAAACTCCATATAATAGGTGGTGAGCCAAGTGCTAGTGTTAGATAGTTGTACTCAAAACTTTCCTCGGCACATTTTCCTCTTTCCTCCGTATAACATGTCCATATTGTTATTGTGTAATTTTAAAATCCAAGATGACTTTATATAATAACGTGCGTTCAAGTTCAATATCAGAATCAAGAAAAATATCGGCCCGTATACTTGGATGATTGCATAATTTATTCAAATTAATATCTATCAAAACGGCAGCAGGCGTTCTTTTTCATGTCACTGCGTTTGGCACGTCAATTTATTTTGTATTAAAAGTCACACGTAGGTATCATACGTTTCAAACTAGACTTTATATCATTTTAATAATATTGCAGACTTTATTTTATAGTTTATTTTCCTACTTTTAAATTATGTATTTTTTTCTAACCCATTTTGTCATCTGTCATTTGAGGTATAAGCATCTAACCAGATGTAATAAGGATGCCTAGCTATTCAATTAAATTTAAAAATAATAAGCACTTGTATTGTACAAAAATTCACATCGGAGGTGTCTTAAGATCGACTTTTTCATGCATTTCGAAAAACCACATAGTTGAAATGGACGCGTCCCGGCTTTGCCTGTGCCCGCGCACCCGATATAACTCATTCGCGCATAGTTTGTGTTGACGCCCGAAATTCGGAATTTTTGATGTCCGCCGCCGCGCGCTCGGCGCATACGCCGCATTTTTGACGCTAATTCGTTTAGAAATCACTCGTTTTTCTGTTGAAATTTGGGGTTTATAACGTTCTTACTTTGTTTTTTTTTAATATAAAGTTTTGTTTTAACGTAAATTTATTACAATGAATAGATTAATAAAATAATATTTATGTTCTTGCATACGAATACTCTATTACTACATTAGTTTCTATTTAATTGTATCCATATTAAAAATCAGAAGCCTAAAATCAAGTTATCAGTAATTATTTTCTATTGAATATAAAAATACATTTAATAAATAACAATATAAGGCTTTTTCACTGTTGTATTCATTAAAAAGGCCTCATTATACTATACATAATATAGGTTGAAAACATTTAGACCTTGATTACAATAATCCTACATAAATTATGAAATTGTAACTTTTTATGACAATTTGCCATTACTATTAATGACAAAAAATAAGCATGTATTTATATGTTTTACGGTCACGTAATGTCTATACTAATTTTTATTTTAGTTACGAACACTGAAAAATAGACACATACCGAACACAAATATATTATAACAATTAAATGTGGCACCCAGGCAAATGCAAGGATTTTAACGATACCCATACATCTAAATCGGTTCAGGGATTTAGAAGTTATAGAAGAATAAAGAAACTCACAAACATACATACATTTCATACATACAAGAACTCTAAAAAGAAAGTTCCATACAAAAATAGAAAATCAAAAATAAGTGCAAAAGGACCACATTCGCACTTGATATTATAAAAGCATTTAGTGCATACTTGAATGTGTAGTCCAAGATAAGCACGTTGAGTGAGGTTCATCTACATTTCGAATCCAGGCTTGCATTAAAACTTAGTTTTTACGACCAATCGCGGACGGCTAAGCAGCGATGCGATCCGATCGCGATACCATGTGTAATGTGCCTTTAATACTTGTACATATGGAGATAACATACATGTGTTGAATTGAGAAAATTGTATTTTGAAATAGAAGTTACATTACTTTTCTTTGCTGATTTCAGAATAATTTAAATGAAAGGCACTCATTTGTAAACGAATTGTGAGGTTTTGTTATGCTTTGCGCGGTCATTCTCCGTTAGGAGCATTTTGATTATCTGAGCGTCTTCGTGCTGATCATACTCTAAATGCAAGCCATATAAAATGCCCAACGATTGTTCACTTGAATTCAAATTTAATCACCATTTGTAATTCCAAAATGGCGGTCATATTTTCCTATCCACAAAATTATAAAGCTTCGCACGCGTTAATGCGACTTAAAAATAAATCAGTGCATAACATACTTTTTAAATAGTTTATAGGAAAAATATATATAACAGCATATGCTCACGCCTGTATTCGCCGAAGGAGTAGGCAGGGGGTAGTTTTGTTTATAAAGTGTACAAATAGAATTTTTTACCTATATAAATTCATATCTTCGGAACTCTACAAGATATCTTAATTAAACATATACAAAAAAATAAGTTAAAATACCTGTTTTAATCTCTAAAATGTAAATTTTATTCCGTTGAACCATTTTGGAGGCTATTTGAGACAAACTTACAGGCAGACAGAAAAAAGATCTTACAACGGTCTTTAATTCATTATGATTGGGTATCGTATATAGTTACATAGCATTTTTCACTAATATGTTGGCATTTATTTTAAAATCAGAGACAGAAACTTCAATTTTATTTATTGCTATAATTTATTTATATTGTATAATTGTATATTTATTACTTTAATCGTTCTCTCACTACTCAATTGTATCTCTTTTTTTGGGATAAAACTACCTTATGTGTTATCCATGTCATTGTTTAAAATTGCGTTGAAATCGGTTCAATATAATTAAAGCATATGTAATTATTTGTATCTAGAAATTAATAAAATGCCTAAGTATTTTAAAACACCTAAGAAACGTAAGTTTTATTTAATAATACTCCATGACCGAAACACAGGACCTACGTCAACTTAATATCGGATCCCTTAGTTACCCTTTCCGTATTAAGGGCGGCAAGACAAACAGTTTTGCTTTTAATAATATTATTACTTACAACAAGTGTTGTCTTTGTTGAAAGCTTCCCTACGTTTACCTTTAGAGAGTCAGGTATGGAACCAGGTAAAAAAATGGTTGAAGGACCACACGTTTCCTCAGCATAATGGTAAATTAGATATCGATGTTCTGCTTTTTGTGGACACAATTTTTAGTTTTGGATTTGTATGAGGATTTAGTATGTATTTAGTATGAAAATATTAAGAAGCATTTTGGATTATTGTCTAAAATATAAATGTATGTGCTCAGTCAACTATGTGTATCTCATTATATTACGGTTTAATTTACACTTTAGAATTAGAGCAGCACTATGGTTTAAAAGCTGTTTTTGAAGTGTAAATTATTTATCCGTATATCATTTTATGCCATTAGTTAGTAAATATTTTGGTGACGTGTCACGTAGAATTTGTGGAACAAAAATGAATTAAATAAATAGTTACGATTTTCGTGTCACTATTTTACTTCGTAAAAACAGTAGTATTAAAACAATAAAACCATAATTTAGTACAATTTATATATAACGTGTGAAATTAATAATATGTAATAGTGTGGCTAACATTTTTTGACGAAGATGGCGTACAAAAATTTTAAACATAGATATAGTGTTAACAAAGACATTCTTGAGTGTGAATTATTAAGTTTTAACGTATGTTTCCTTTTCAAACGTTTTTATTGTTTATACGTCCGTCGGTAGGTATTGGGTAGCTTAATAGCTTTTAATAAATTATATTACAACTGGGTGGCCATCATTTAGGATTAGAAGTATACAAAAATCGTCACACTATTAGGTTATATGATGTCTAGACATCAAAATTTAGATTGACAACCGCCATTTTTTTTAATCTAATGACATGACTAATGTGAACTAGAATATCTATCAGACATTTTTATTATTTTAAAACAAAACTATACAAAAAAAGTTGATTCTGTTTATGCCATAGACTTTATGACATCAATAAAATGCAAATTAAGTTCGATTTGTCATATAAAAAGTTTTGATCTTAAGGTTGGGAACACACAAGCGATTTTTATTAGAATCCTTTGTCTGTTCATAGGATTTAAAAATTGTGATTCAAATGGACGGGGTAATTTTAATAACCTTCTTTAAAACAGGGATCCCTTTTCAATTAATGGACCTGTACTTTTGACGTGTATGACTCATGGTTATTCCTGTTAATTCTAACATATAAGCTTGGCTTACCCTAAAGTTGTTCGCTCAGAAATGTATGAACAATACCATGTCCTAATCGGGTCTTTATTTTAGTTGCATTTAAGCATTTTACAGCGTAATGTAGTTCAAGTCAAACAGACTGCTGCGCCGCGTGTCGCAGGTTCGATTCCTGCACGGAGCAAATATTTGTATGATCTACAGACAATTTTTCCGGGTCTGGGTGTGTGTGCATGTGAGATTATGTGTTTGTAAACGTACCCACGATACAGGAAAAAAATTATAGAAAACTTAAAAAAAAAACGGTTAAATTTGTTGTATGTATTTTATAAAGAGTATTAGCTTTTACGTACATACTACCGCGCTTATGCTTGTCTTGTATAGGGTAGATAGAGACTATTGATTTACTCCTGCTTTGATTCTGACAAACCTCTTTCTTTTACTTGCTTGATTTTAGCTAGATGGTTCCAAATTGTTAGTTCTTTGGAGAACAACGTTAAAAAACTCCATGAAAACATTTACCATCAATAATAGGATAGTGACAGCAACCTTAATTAAATTGCCTACCAAACAGTAATACAATATACATATCTGCTATTATATAAAAATCTCGTGTCACAGTGTTTTGTTATCGAACTCCTCTGAAAAGCCGTGACCGATATTTATGAAATTTATTGAGTATATTTGGTCTGAGAATTGGTCGTAGGCTATTTTTTATACACCTATGTGATAAGGGTGGCCCTATTCAGAAAATTTATATGGCAGAACAATGAACAATTTATATTTTTGCGGGGCACAGCTAGTATTTCCGTTTAAAAAAAACATCGGTGGTGATATGCTTTTATATACTTAGTTCGTTTTTGAACATTTAGTTAATGTACAATTGGTTTATAAAAACCGTTTAAATATTAATAAATAAATCCGTATGGTTATAAAGATGTAGATTCGTGTTGCAGTTAGAATGCGTTTTAGACATACGACTTTTTAGTCTTAGCCGTATCGTACGTGCCTATGTGGATGTTTTATTTATATAATAAATACCCTTTCTTAATATAACAATACTTATAAATTCTAAATATTATTTAGTACACTGTTATAATTTATTTTGTCGATAATCCCATGATGATAGGTTCCTAGTATAGGAAAAAGGTTTTTTTTATCATAACAACGTCGGGACTGTATTTCCCGAAGGGGTAGGCAGAGTTAAACAGTTGTAAACCACATTTCACCAATGCTGTTATTAAGTTACATGCAATATGTGGTGAGCCTATTGCCATCTATTGCTACTGAAAATTGCTAAACAGAAAAATCAACCTAGCCTCTTTTACACGGTAGTCGTGTGAGCTCAGTGGATTTGGTAGGACTTTCTTATAATTTTCTTTGAGCTTTTTCTATGAAAGATATCGGTGGTAAGATATGAGTACATTCTACTAATATTACCACCATGCGACATTACCTTTACTGTTAGATATGAAAAGTTCATGTGCACTTAGCCTTAACAACAAAATATCTAGATTTTAAAGGAATAAGTAACTGGTTTTAAAATGTTGACGACAAAATTATTTTCTTAACTTTTAATTATTATCGACTGAGTTATTTTATTACGGTTTTATTATTCAAATTCGTTATTGTGTTCTATGCATTTTGATATACTACCAATTAGTGTAAAATTATAATTAATATTTTGCGCTTACAACTTCTGGTAATAATAAATCTAAAGAATATATTTATTGAGCTGCAATAAAACTAGGTTTGAAGAATTTTATTAATTAGGGTATGTAATAGATATATTATGTATGGTATCTACCAATGTTAAAAAAACTATATTTAAAGTTAAGCGGCGGTGGAAAAAAAAAAGAAATATCTTAAATATTACTAATATATGCCCGTGCCCCGAAAGGCATAGTAATATGCTGGATTTGTTATGTTATACTAATATGATAAACAGCAAAAAGCTACCTAATAATATTATAAATGCAATACTACTAATTTCACGCAATAACTACTGAAAGTACGCTGTTACCTCCATCCGTGTGTTACTGCAGGGGTGCTGACTGAAAACCAGCGCTGGGTGTCACACGCCCTTCACATGCTGAGTTAGTGACCCTTTCGGTACGGGCACACTCGTCAGCGCATACTTAGGGTTTGGATTATTTTTTACATGTTTTTAATTATTATTATTTGTTTGTATTAATAAAGTACCTAATATTTATTGTTTACGCTGTCACTGTGTCCTGTGCTGAATAAATGTTTTTTTTCTTTCTTTCTTTCTTTGAAAGGATTTGGATGTAATTTGGCACACAGATAGTTTATTAAACTGTATTAACACATAGGATTTTTATACTGGCTAGACCCAATTTTGATGTCCACGCAGACACGCGGGAAGAGGCTAATTAGGTACCAATAAAACCGACTCTCATTAATCAACAAAAAAGGTTATCCGAATACTGGCTTATCTTAATTCCTGCCAACACCATATTTAAGAAAAAAGCTGCACTTAATAAAAAACTAAATTGCACAACCGAGAAGACTGTCCACAAACCAGTATAATTTACAACATAAAATTCGTACCGAGGGAAGTTAGATATAAAACATATAAATATTCATATGAAATGATTACGAATACTGTCTTGTAAACTAGTCTAGCAAAAACTAAATAATGTTACTTATCGAAAAGGAAACCTGTCCGTACTGCATACGTAATAATTATAGCGGGTATGCATCATTCATGAATTTTCCTTTGGCGGGCAAGCAACGCCGGGAGTTCTAAACGATGGTAATAGACGTGGTGAAATGTTGCTATACTATAAAAAATAGTGATACATTGCGTATTGCTAGGGTATCGTCAAATTTTCTTTATCAACTTCGGATACGTGTGAAGCTGTTAAGGGATACTCTATTTGAAGTAGATACTTACTAAGGTCGTATTATTTCTTTTATCCATTCTAGATTCTTAAATCTGTAGCTAAGTAAGGAGTTATGTCCATCTTCACTGAACAAAAAATATTATTACCTTGATGCCATGATTTCTAAGCGGTTTTCTTAATTAGTTGCAAGGCGTTAATTAAGTACTCGTCTAGCTTAGATACCTTATCGGTTTGGAAAGTAAATAAAACGTCATTGAGACGAGACAGGTTGTCAGTAAATTGTCAATCGATGAGGAAATGAAATCATAGTTTACTTTGATGTTGCGTAGAAACAACTTATGTTTTTATTTTGTAAGCTGTCTACTGTATTTGTATTTTAATGATGTCATTTTTGTTTCAGGTGTTTGTGACAATGTGTGTGCGGTGAGTGATAAGAACGCGCGATGTTGCGCGTGATCACTTGCCTGCTGGTCGCGTCCGCGGCGGCGGAGCACGTGCGAGAGTTCACCGTCAGAGAGAACGCACGCGCCGGCACGCTCGTCGGACACCTCGGAGACGAACTGCCTGACGCAGCACCACCATACACCATCGTACCAGTCCCCGGAAGCGCCGTTAACGACGACCTCAGAATAGACCCTCACACAGGAGAAATTAGAACCCGTGGCCCTTTAGATAGAGAGAATAGAGACCATTACGCTCTAGTCGCTATCCCTGCAAGCGGAGACAACATCCGCGTAGTCGTCCGAGTGTTGGACGAAAACGACAATGCTCCCACATTCCCCACCCCTATCATGAACGTTGAGTTCTCAGAGAACACTCCCCGAGACGTCAAAAGAAAACTAAACCCGGCCAAAGACCAGGATTTAGGAGCATTTAATACGCAAAGATACAATATTGTATCTGGAAATACTGATAATGCGTTTAGATTGTCTTCCCATAGAGAAAGAGATGGAGTCCTTTATTTGGACTTACAAATCAATGGCTTCCTTGACAGGGAGACGACTGACCATTATCAGTTAGTTATTGAAGCTTTAGATGGTGGTACACCACCCCTCAGAGGGACTATGACTGTAAATATTACTATTTTAGACGTTAATGATAATCCTCCTGTATTCGCTGAAAGTGTTTACTCCGCTACTATTCCGGAGAATGCTACGGTAGGCACTCCCGTCTTAAAAGTGTCCGCGACTGACTTAGACTCTGGTGAAAATGGTTTGATCGAATACTCGATAAACAGAAGACAGAGTGATAAAGAAAACATGTTCAAAATTGATCCTGACACTGGTGATATTACCGTGAATAAAGCTTTGGATTTTGAAACGAAGGAATTGCATGAACTTGTAGTTGTTGCAAGAGATAAAGGGGCACAACCTTTAGAAACCACAGCTTTTGTATCAATAAGGGTTACTGATGTGAATGATAACCAGCCTACTATAGACGTTATATTCTTAAGTGATGATGCTACACCAAAAATCTCAGAGTCAGCGCAGTTAGATGAATTCGTAGCTAGAATATCAGTACATGATCCAGATTCCAAAACCGAATACTCAAATGTAAACGTTACGTTGAGCGGTGGAGACGGACATTTTGATTTGCGGACTCATGATAACATAATTTACTTGGTAGTTGTTGCGTTACCACTGGATCGTGAAGCTAGGTCATCTTACACCTTAAACGTGGTAGCAACTGATAAGGGGTCGCCTCCCCTACACGCGTCTAGGATCATCAGTCTAAAAGTGACAGATGTGAATGACAACGCACCAGTTTTCCTTGAATCAGAATATAAAGCGACTGTGCCTGAAGCGGCAGCTCCTGGGACGCCGGTAGTACAAGTATCAGCCGCTGATGCTGACGAAGGGGATAATTCGGAAATTCGTTACTCATTACTACCGACTCCGCAGTCTGATTGGTTTGCGATTGACGAGCGATCAGGATTGGTAACTACTAAAGTTCGGGTGGATTGTGAAACGAATCCGATGCCGCGTTTGACGGTGGTGGCTCAAGACCGTGGTAACCCTCCAATGTCCTCGACGGCGACGTTAATAGTGACAGTGTTAGATGTGAATGATAACGAGCCGATCTTCGACCAGTCCTTCTACAACGTCACCGTGTCGGAGAGCGAGGCTGTTGGCAGCTGTATTTTAAAGGTGAGTTCTTTAATTAAATCAATCTGTTTATGGGTTCTGAATGAAAAAGTAAGACTTTGGTGTCAATTTGAACGTTTTCAATATGGCCAAATCGAACATTAATTTAATTATAGGGTTTTAGGAAATAGTTTCACCGAAAAACACTTTAAAGATACATCATATGTTTTACGTTATCGAGATCATCGTGCAACAAGGAAAATTTTAAACTGTTTCCCTTTAAATACTTTATAACTACACTTAATACCCATCATGCATTGTACTATCTTATAGCAAATGTATGTCATCAAGCGATGAAAGGCCTTCGCCGTCACTAAAGGCTTAGTCATGTTTAGTTTATATAGCTATTTCTTCATTAGAAATATGCAAAGTTGTATGCAATTACTCCCCATTTATAACGGCTTGAGTAACATATAATATTAACATGTTAAATGCTGATGAATTGTCAGTAATTTTGAGAAGAGCTTCATTACTTAATTTTAGAGTTGATATAATCCTATTCTGATTAAGATTATATCTGTATCTATTTGCAATCTTCTTCGCTTGTCTTGGCTGTTATATACGCATCATCGTTATGCAGTATTATATTCGCATCATTTTCAAGTAAATATATTGATATACTCTTAATTGTAAACTTTAAATACATATTGTTTTATTTATCTATTTAAGGAAAGATATTTTGCATAAGAATAATTTTATAATTTCAACATAATATTACGTAACAGGTATTAGTAAATCAGATGTTAATGTGAAGTAACATCGTTCGATACATCAATACCTATCTAAACCCTTTCATCACATTCTTTATAAACTTTAGTATGTGCCAACATTTCCATTTGGATTTGCATTATTTCACTGCCACAATGCACTCAGATATGTAAATAAAATATTTTCCATTTAAATAACTTTTTAATCGTAAATTAACAGATTGTTAAGTTATGTCACTTTTGACGGTAACGAGTCATAAAAATGTGCTTTTTATTAGTTATATTTTTAAGTCGTTACGTTTAATTGTTATTGTTATTTAGAATAAGCAAGTTAGGTTTTCCATTATAAATTGAATAGACTTACTTGTGTAGGACTATATAGTTAGATTTACTCAACTCTTTCTTTTCTGAAGAAAATTTCAATTTAATGACAACGATTGTCTCATTGGCTCAGTGGTTGCAAACGCGGTTGTCGAACATGAGTACCTTGGTTGGATTCGTAGGTGGTGCAATGTATTATTGGGTTTTTCTATTAGGATATTCTCTGTGGCAGCCCGGACTAAGGAATTGTAACTTAATAACGGTATTGGTATATTATTGGTGTACATCCGTGTATACCTTTGCTTACCTCTTCGGAAAATACAGCCTCCTTTATCATGTTAAAATCAATGTTAGCAGAACCGTTTTTCTTTTTATTTTCCGTCAACCGTTGCAATTGCTTTTAGTTCGAGGACCAAGACTTTCTCACAAGACCCTGTCACACAGAGATTTATGCTTCCGTAGCTGTAAGAGTCAATAAAATAGAACAGTATAGTGATCTACGATACACAGGTGACGGCATTTTTCTAACCCAACACGTATCAATTAAATGAAAATATCTAAGCTGCTCGTCTAACAACAACATAAATCATTAAAGGCTACATATAACAAGTATAATTTTAATTATAGATAAATTGACTTGAATTTTGACAGCGCAGTTGGCGCAGTGGTCCAGAAACCAATTGCTATGCCAGGTGTCGCAGGTTCGATTCCTGCACGGAGCAAATATTTATACGATCTACAGATAAGTACTCCGGGTCTCGGTATGTGTGTGCTTGTGAGATTAAATGTCTGTAAACGCACCCACGATATAAGAAGAAATTCCTAGTGTGGGGCGGGGGTCTATAAAATAAAAACTTCGAAAAGCAATAACGCATACAAAAAACAATTATAACTTAAGTATCGTTTTATATAAAAACAATAGGTAAATGGCTAAACTTGAGAAATCGCATCCTACGTAAAGGAAAGTGTGAGAGATACAGTTACCGTCAGTTATACTAGTTTACACGGCAATCTGAGATAGGACCTACTTATATGTTGACATACAATCGTAAAGTGTGAACTTCTGGTAGACCTATTCAATATTACATTACATTTGAATATAACTTAAGATTAAGGTTCCTTCAGAATAGTATCAGTTGTAAATGAGGGTTTAAATTTTGTCCTGAGAACCTTAACTATCACAAAATAGTTTAGTTTTATGGATTTTGATAAAATTTGTTTTAAACTGTTTGACAGCGCGGTTGGCGCAGTGGTCGAGAGACCGACTGCTGCGCTGCGTGTCGCAGGTTCGATTCCTGCACGGAGCAAATATTTGTACGATCTATGGATAATTGCTCCGGGTCTGGGTGTTTGTGTGCTTGTGAGATTATATGTCTGTAAACGCACCCACGACACAGGAAGAAATTCCTAGTGTGGGGCAACGATTTTTAAAGAAAAAAAAAAAAAAAAAACCTTACCTGGCGTGACCTGGATGGGTTTTAGCTATAGTTAGGGTTACCAATAACTGGGACTGTTGCCGAGACCCAAAGAATGTGGCAGGACAATGTTTGCCTACCGGGACCACAATATACCGGGTCCGGTAGTTATAAAATTGGGCTGTGTCAAAAGGGTAAAGCAGTTTTTTTTTTGTTAAAGTGGCGGTTAATGTAAAATTTCGCATATAATAGTATTCTAGGAAACATATTGCTGACCCCAAATCAATTGGGACTAAGGCAGGAAAAAGAAGAAGTAAATCATGTTGTTCGAACTGATCTCCGGGCTGTTACTGAAAATTTCCTAACAGAAAAACCCAATAACACTTTTCCACTTCTCGGTAATCAAACGACCTTACGCTCAGCCACGATTGAGACAGCTCCATGACATGGCAGTGTCAAGAAATTTGATTAAAGAAAGTATAATTTGCGTTCTTTAGCAATTTAAACAAGTGAACTGTACTGACATTATTCTCTAACAAAATGCCAAAGGTAGCGACACGGCAGATGATGATTCCATATGATTTGCCATTACCCTTCCATATATGCTAAAATGGGACATACAGTCATATATTACAGCCTATTTGTGAACATTTTCATTGTAAAATTACTGCCTTGTTTAGTAATGTGTCGATAACTTTATGGTAAGATTGTACTCGTTCTGAAAGTTTGAGTGGAGCCTTGTACGTACCTATTGTATGCAATTTCAAATCTGTTTCTGACGGCAATTGTAAAAGACCACGGAAAACGGTTAAAATCATCGTTATATCGTTTTTGAACTGGTTATTTATCCGTTATTTTGATAGTTATAGCTGTTGTTTCCCGTACTTGAGTTATGCGCCATGTTGTGTGGTCCTCGGCTTGAAAACTACACTAATTATGACATATTTCTGAAGACATAACTAGCATACGCAAACAAAAGAATGTATATACATAAATTAAAACATAATACTTGCTAATATAGTGTATTTACGAGTTGCTAAAATAACAGTTACTCCGCGTTAAACCAAAAACTTTCATTATAATCGACGTAGGAGCCGACAGTGAAACCAGTTTCAATAAGCCAACACTCGAGCAATAATCTAAGAAAATGCCGCACACAAGAACATATAATACATGTCCCGTTAAAGAAAAAATATTACATAACATGCGTTCATTCAAGTTTGTGAGTTTAAAACAGATTCTTTCATACACAACGCATTTTTCAACGTTAATGTCTTACCGACAGTTTTATATTACGTTTTCTGTGTTAACATGCCGTTTAACGTCTTAACTGGCCATAAAATAGTAGAATTGCATTATTACCTCTCTATTTCCGTAGGTATTATATTTCTTTTTACTTCTACCGAATTTAGGCATCGGTCAGCAGGCTCATAACTGTACAGTGTGAACAAAAGCCTTTCTTCAAAGGTATTTGTAGTTACACGTCTGACAAGCGACTGAACTCCACCATATTTAATGAAAATTAAAAAGTGACGTTATCTGAACAAGATACTGGGGATACCGTCCTCGTTTTTAAATATCTGCCGAAATAAAGTTGAACAATAAACAAATGAACTTTGCAAACTTGGTACCAATTAGTTACAACGGACAGATCAATTCCGCTTATCTCAGTCGGCCACACCCGCACTTGACGAATTTGTTGAGAAAAAAAACTCAATTTTCATTAACTCTTATCTTGGAAACTTGGGCCTGGCTCGTAACTTACACGAGTTAATTTCTTTTAATATATTCCACGTATATTTATAAGTGGTTGTACATAAATCTATCGTATGGAGTGATGCCAGTTTGGGCGTGCGGCGAGCGGCATCGCAAATTGCGATCTAAATTGAAAATTAAACAGTCCAGAGCAAGCTGGGTGAGCCCGCGGCTCCCGCCAATGAGCGATCCGCAAACTACGCATTCGCACGTGTGCCTATTCCGAAATAGAGTTTCTATTTTCAAATTTACAGTTCCATGAAAAGAGGTTTAATATCGAGAAATTGTTATAAACAATATATCTAATAGCATAATGTGGGATTTGAGTTGTAAAATGAGCTATAACAAAGCTATAAGCAGTAACGACTTACGTGACTTCGTTGTGAAATCGATCTTCAAAGTTGTATACTAATCCAAGCTATTCAAACTAACACATAGTTAAATATGAGGTCAAAAGTAGGTAGAGGTAATAATATATATTAAAATTATTATTCATATTTAGTTATGTTGTTACATAATTATGTTGGAATTTAGAAAAGAGAACGCCACGGTAGAAAGACTATTATGAAACAGGAATATAAAACATACTTCCAATATACATACTTCACATTAAAAACCTCTGAATTTCAACAAACTGCTGTGAAATATCGAATTCCATTTTAATATCAACGCAAATAGAAGCCGCTGCAAAATACAATATTAATATTGGTAGCTAAGATTAATCAACATGCAGCCCAATTAAGCATATTATAAAATTAAACATATCCATAACCACCATTGTGCCATAGACTATAACAATTCAATTCCATATCAGATGTTAGTCTATGAATTCTAAATACCGAATGCACAATTGAATTGTTAGGTTTTTCGTCACCTGCCTCGCGGCGTCACGAGCTCACGACTCGGCCGATTGTTATTTGGTTATTCGAATAAACTTCTATGTGTTTCGCTTTTAATAGAGGTTAAGTGCCGCTAAAAGGCAGACAAATGAACTTTGACTCCATGCAGTTGCCTTTGCTAGATTAAAAATAACTTTCTCTATTTGTATTCGCAGATTAAAAACCTTAGGTTATGTGTTACTTTTGGCGTCAAAAGCTATTTTATCAAAATTATTTGTTGCCATGTTTATAACTCATTAATAATAATATTTTGAATATTCCATTTACATGAAAAGGAATCTAAGTGACACTTCTTTTTAATGGTCTTTATCTTAGAATTTTTTTAATTTTGTGTGGAGCATTGTTTGTTGTAATCACGGATTTGAAAAAAAATACGGATGGAACCTTGCATTGTCATAAGTGTAGCAGCGTACTGGCGCCGATTGGACGAGTTTTATAAGTATTTGTATGCGTTTAGCTCGTGTATGACAAGCGAAATTTGATTGAACTAGGCATGCTTCTCACAGGTCGTACGCAACGCTCCGTCCGTATTGTTTTAAGATCGTTGTAATTATATATCTGGCTATTGTGTAATCATTAAATTATCTAGACGAGGGATAAAAATTTTGTTTTGTGTGTTGGGACAATTTTGCTTATTATTACCATATGGAAGTACATATGTTATTAGATGATTTTGTAGCCCTGTTTAAGCATATGCGCAAACGAAGGAGTATACGATTTGACATAGTTAAACTTTATATGGATGAATGCAGAAAACTAAAGTTTATATAATATAATAAATAAATTAGTGAACAATTCACTAATTTATTTATTATATTATATGAACTTTAGCTTCATTAGTAAACTTTAGTTTCGAATTTAGACCAATGGGTGATCAATAGTATCAATAGATTTGAATTAACCTCTCGAATGCCGCATTACCAGACACAATAAAAATTGCATTGTGTCTCGCGTGGATCCACGTTTCGGCAGTCAAGAGGTTAAGGATAAACGATACTTTTTTCCTCTGTATGTAGTTAAATCAACAAGTGAACTGTTTCCACCCCACCCCTCATATGTTTTTCTTTGCTGTAGTTAAAAGCTTTATGCCACTGTTTGAATAGGACAGTAGCTGAGTAGCCTAAGTATTGAACCGGGGGGCAGAATACTAAAACCAAACGAAAAACCACTGCAGTTTTATGCCTCACAGTCTTTTATTCGGAAAAAGTATCTTCAATCATTCAAAACCTCCTTACAAGCGTTTGAATCACCATTTTTTTTATATTAGACTTTATGCGAAATTAATTACAAGAAACGGTTTACCTTATACGTTTGTTATTACTCCCTACATATTTCAGTAGCGGGACCGAGCGAGCCTCCAATAACCTGATAAGACGGGGCGGCCATATTGGATTCCGGTACGCGTTGCCATGGTTACCGCTTGATTGCGTGCGTAGGCGCATCAGGAGCATATCGACATTTTTGCTCGGTCTCCTTACTAATGTACTGTTTTAATAAGATTATTAGTATGTAATGTTTTTATGTTTTAATCCTTAAGTATCTCTAGATCGTCTATCTGTGATTAATGCATTTTTATTTGTAATCTCTGCTAGGCTTACTTTAGTTTTTGTTTTATAATGATATATTTAGAGTTATGATAGCTTTAATAGTAAATTTTTATTAATATATTGCCTTGTGAGTGAATCTTTTTAATTACAAGTCTTAGAAGGGATTTATAAAAAAAAACAGAAGTCCACCATAAAGTAAAAATTACACATTTTATCTAATCTGGGCGCGATTAATTTTATCTTTATTCAGTCCATAATAAAACTAAGTGCCTCTCAATAAATCGGACGGGGCAAAACTTAAATAGTTGCTAAACAGTCGAGGACAAGTTCTCTTATGGTTCACAGTCACGCGAGACCGCTAATTACGTAACAGAATTAATTTATTACTCCAAACTTATAAACGAAAGACTTCGGGACGAGTTTAGATGTTAATGGCATTGGTAGAATAGATTATGACTATAGACATTTCTTTTAAAAAATCTAGTCGATATGAGTTAAATCCATGTTTAGGGTTCCGCACTACATAAACGAGACCTACACGACGATGACTGATGTATGCGTGCTGTCAGATAGAACAGGTCACCTAAAAACTGCTATGGCTCTTCCTCAAAAGGTCGTATCAGACTATCTTGCATGGTTACTCATTCAGTGAGTTGCAAAGACGCGCTTTTTGGGCGGTTAATAAAGATTTGATTGTTTCACGAAGTAATTAAGAATCAACTATTACTTTTTTATTTGATTTCATATCTTTACGTTGATAGAAAAGTGATGAAAACCAAGGATATCCTCAATAGCTTATAGACAATGATAGTGCATAAGAATAAGAGGGTTTATATGTATTAAGTCTCATTGTTGATTTAAGGACAAATCGGTTATTAAACTTTAGAGTTCGCTAAGCATGCGATAATGCTTTTCAAAGATTTATCTTTAAATCCGTTATTGCTATATTTCAGTCTTTACTAGTCAATATTTATATATTACAATAAAACTGATTATGGCTGTAGACTTTACAAACTACCACTAATTACGAATTTTTAAGTCAATAATTTCTGCCTCGTTGGTTCCAAACGTGACAGCTGAGCAGGACGTCCTGGGTTCGATTCCCGTGTCGGGCAAACTGTTATTGGATTTTCCTATTAGGAAATTCTCGATAGCAGCACGGAGTTTGGAATTGTATCCGGTAGATGGCAATAGGCTTACCACCTATTACATGGGACTTACAACAGCATTGGTGAAAAATGGGTGTACAAGTATGTATACCTCTGCCTACCACTTCGAGGAATATAGGTCTGTGCATGTTATGTTAAGACAGTAAATTTCACTTCTATGTAACTGCTTATTCGATAATTATTGTAATTAACAGTAATTATATCAATCACGTAAATTATTATGTAATTTTCTATTTTCTCTTTCGATATCAGCAACCATAATGTTGTGATGAGCACCTTAACACGCGAACGCATCCAAACGTAACGTTACGCGTTTTGTTATAACAGTTTTTTTAACGTTACTAAAATAACGTCGCAGAAACGATAGATGCGTGCACGCCCGATTTAAGTTTCGCTAATTGTAAGACGTTTATTGCCTTATAAAACGAATTCTAAGTTATTTTCGATTGTCACGCGATGATTTATGTAATTATTACGATGAATCTTTTAAATGGAGTTACGTGCGATGTTGGCTTTTAGTTTCATTCAAAAGATGTTTTAATAGTAGTCATTTATAAATTGCGTTATTAAACTTGGCAAGAGTAAGTAATTATTATTACATTCATCATTAAACATTGGATACATATCTAATTTAAAAGCATTGCCAAATAATATCTAATTCTTAATCGAAAACTTCGATTGATCAATTGCGTTGGTACTTCTACCTTTTCGAAGGGCACTGCAATTTTTTCTTAATCGCCATTTTTATGACATCTAGAGAAATTATTAACGTTGCGTGTGGCCAGTTCGCGGATAAGGTTATTTTAAATTCATATGTGTATGTGCATGTACATCAAACTATTTAAGAGCTTATTGCTGTAAGAATGCGATAATTAAAATTGTTTTTTTTTTTTTAAAGCAATCTTTGGGATTGGCTCCATAGGGAGCGGGGAGATTCACGTCAGAAAGCGATAAGATTTTTATGCTTTGATTTTTAAGTCGAAATCATAATACATGGTTACATCACATATAAACATACATATCATGACTGTATTCCTCGAAGGGATCGGTAGACGTGTACTTTAGTACACCCACATTTCGCTGATATCGTTATTGCTACTGACTGATAAGCCTATTGTTACTGACTGCTACTGCTACTGAGAAATTTACTTACTGAATAACCTAATAACGTTAAAAAACCCAGGAATTAAACCCAGGACCTGAAACTCAGTAGCCGCGCTTTAGACCACTAGCTCATAAT
Source organism: Xylocampa areola (assembly GCA_935421205.1). Lineage (NCBI taxonomy): Eukaryota > Metazoa > Arthropoda > Insecta > Lepidoptera > Noctuidae > Xylocampa > Xylocampa areola. The sequence goes on from OW285207.1 coordinate 18,180,138, forward strand.
AGTTAAATGTTATTATATAATAAGCTTGTATCACTATGATTGGTGTTATTAATATTACTAAATGGTATATTTTCATGACAATTTAAATACAGTATTTTATTATGTAGTCCTGTTTAATTGCATAAATATCATGTTTATATTAATAAATGAGAAGTGAAGCCCTTTAACTGTTATCAAATATTAAATGAATAATAAAAATCATTTACTCATATCACCGCTCGCATTACTACCAAAGCTTTATGTCATAAAATCATACATTTAAACCAATCTCGGTGTCTCCAGTCGATCTTAATGAAAATACCATTTAAATGCTTAACTTAAATTATGTGGAAAAATGTAATTGAGAACGAAATATGTAGCTGCCTTTTACGCGTTATTTTGGCTTTTGATCCATTCCAGTCCTTTAATGGGGTCTTGCTAGAATTTCGCCTCGAAAGGTAAAGCAGATAAGTATGCAATCATGGGAGCTACATTGACAAATTCATAAAATAGCCCTAAGGTGCGCAATCCAGGTTTTGGTCATTTGCTGATACGGTAGGGAGGTGGTAGTTTTATGTATACTTTGGGTTTTTTTAGAAATATGTTATATACAAGCCAGAATATATATATACACTTCACGCACACTCGCCGCAGCGGCGCAAAATAATCTTTTCGGCAACTACCCTCTAACACTATTGTAAATTTAATATTATGCACACTACGCTGGTCTGTTGGTTTTAAGTTTAGTACTAAGTTATAAACATTGTATTTTCTCTGTAAGTGATTTGTTAATCTTTTGAGAAAATAAATATCTTAAACCAGAAATATGTTTAAGGCACGGATCTGAAAAAAAATACGGATGTAACCTTACACACACAGGGTACTGGCGCTGAGTGGATGAGTTTTAGGTATTTGTATGCGTTTAGCTCGTGTATCACAAGCGAAATTGGATGACTTGCTTCTCACATGTCGAACGCAAGGCTACGTCCGTTTTTTTTTAAGATCCGTGGGTAAGGTATAGATTTCATTAACTTTAAAAATACATATAAATTATCGGCTCCATACTATACTTTCTGACTTGTCAATTCCGTGCGTTGTAATTATTTTTGACCTTTTATTAAATGCGGGTTTTCATGATCACTACGTGTTATTAATAGCGTAATAATAATCAGGAGACAATAAATTGACCATTTTCGCGTACCCATTTTACTTATCTGCCTAGAATTACCTTAATTGAAACCAGAAGTTGAGTAATTTGATTTTTGTTGAAATTATGGATAGCCAAGGAAAAGACATATTATAGCTAATCAGTTATATACTCACACTTCAAATAATGTTTCGTTTAATAATTACAATTAATGACAAGAATTACTTTTTACGCAATCAGATTTCTTTTAACAACAACATGGCTGCCAAATCTAGTGTACCAAATTAAAACATATCGAGGCAAAGATTTTCTCATTCAGCCTATTATGTCAATCACGTCAATGTTCATTTTCTATCGCGTTCATCACTGATTGCAAGATTGTCAACCTCCACACGAAAGATACTTTGTAGTAATTAAACGCAATCCCATCTCAATGAATATTCAACGCTTTATTGATGTTAATAAAAGGATTTTCTACTTTTTTTTTGTAAAACATCGGGCCCTGAGCGTCGTTGATCGATCGCGCGTGTATTGACTCATTAATTTACTTAGTATTTTATATTTTCTGATACAGCTTTAAGTTTTTATTATAAAGCGGTATCAATAGCAAGATTATCGTTGTAGATAAAAATGATCTTGAACGAAAATGAAATTCATATATTTTTATTTTATTTCTTTTTATTAAACATTGTTTATGTATGTAGTTGTGGTGATTATCACAATATCCCCATTGACCGGTTACTGACTTTACTGACACGATGATGGTAGAACATTAATTTTCTTTTCCTCTATTTAAATATCAAAGGATTCTAATATTATGTAGATAAATATGCGATTACTACTTGTAATATTAAAGTCAGAATGTTGTCACAGACCAGTGCATTCTGGTTAAAAAAAAAGGTTCTCGATTTAAAATTAAAAATTTTGCTATTCCAGCGATCACGACCTATAGTTGTTTATTTACGGTTCGTTTTAAATAAAACCTTAACATGTTTATTTTAAAGTACATGTTCGTGTCATCTAGGTCTTTATTTTTTATTTATTTTTGAGTTATATACTATAGGAGGTGGTTGAGAAAGTAAAATGTCACTACTTAGGTTGTTATTAACATTGAATGCCGACTGAATATATTTTTACAGAAATAGACATTTGCGTTACTTGTAAAGGAAAATGTCAACGATACGGTTTTCAAAGCCTACGAAAATAATATTAATGAGATTAAATACATATACTTCGACTAAATACAACCATTTATAGATGTCACGTAAAATATTTAGCATCCTGCTGATAATAGGGTATGCTTGATAAGTAGATGCTAGTTCATACATTTCATTAAATTCCTGCTTTCAGTTTTTATGACTATGCTTTGTATATTTGTTTTTAAGCTTAGAAAATATGTCAGCCATCTTTATTGTTTACTTAAAGAGAAGAATAGACAATTATTTTAAAGTATCTCTAAACATTTATATATGTTTTAACGGAACTCAACTCATTGACATAAATTTTAGTTGTTGATACTTTGTTTATGAAACTGATAGTGGTATGTGTCTTTGACAAACTGTTTGGATATGACAGTTCAATTTCATTTATTGATGAACTGGCCATCTAGAAACAAGACTTCAATGTGTATATTATATTATAAAGCTTTAGTAAGTATATTTTTATTGTACATTATCTTCTTTAAATCTCCATTTCTTTATTTCCTATGTACTAGGCGTAGGTAATTTCTCAGGAAATAAGCAGTAAATTTGTGCTTATGTGATATTTTTGATGCGGTATGTGTAAGTAAATTATATATTTCTTTTGCGGCGTTATTTACATAGGAAGTCATTGGTATTGTTCATTTACGAATACAAACGGTTCATCATAGTAGTATTGTTATTTTATTTCTAAGAGTATAGTGCTGTGATTTTTTCTACTAATATTAATTATTTTATCAACTATGGCAATACTCTCGAAGAGATAGAGTAGTAGGTATTTATAAAGTATCCCAATACATTGTTACTCATTTGGCGAACCTTGCCAATATTTGCCTCACTGTAAAAGCACAACACTATCGATCAACGTTGTAACAAGTTTCCTTTTTCAATAAGGTGCGTTGTCTATAGATATTTTTATCGATATATCTCAAAGTTAAGCATCACCGGGTCTATCCATGTTATTTCCACGCATGTCCGGTGTTTAAACATTTTCCAATATAGCAAAAAGATTGTCTTACGAGGCGCATTCCCACAGTGCTGTGTATGTGTTTTTGTTCACTCTGTCTAGGGCTGTGAGAATTGGTTTTTAGTTTAATTTATTGAGTAACGAAGCTTATGGTATATCACATAGCGCGATAGCATTTTTAATTAGGTATTTGAGACCAGTTTTCAATGATAGGTTTGTATTTTTAATCATTTGTGCTTCACGGATTTGTCAGTTATGTCGTCTCAACGCTACGTCAACTAATTAATACAATCGTGCCGCTGATGACATTAAATGGTTTTGTATTACTGTAGGCGTTAGTAGCAGACAAAAGGATAATTTGATTAAATGTGTTATGAAAAATGTGCAGTTACAAAGATCCAGTTTCTTTTATTTATTCTAAGAAGTTTTACATTTTCGAAAAAACACAAATCTCCTGCCAGTCTGTAGTGCAGTTTGTCGGCAGTGTTCTCGTGGATACATTAACTTCATTTTAAATTAGGTATCTATATAGTTAACTGATACTTAAAATCATAATAATAATGCAGCGCATTCGATGACAAATGCCCGACCTGAATCTGAACTTCACTAAAATCGTTTAGTTTAAACTACAAAAATAGGAGAGTACGAATTTATAATAAATACTGATAAATCTACTGATTGAGTGATTACAAGAGTATAAATCATTGTGCTAATGTAAAACAGTTGATTTAATCGATTTCCTGTATTTCCAGAAGGCATAGTTTTTGCATATTGTATTATGCAGATAACAAGGTTTATTGCCCATAATGTGCCTCTGATAAAGTAGGCTAGAGAATGTGGGCTAAGCGTTATCTTAGGTGATGAATACATCCGTGAAAGTAACGGCATGGCGATCAAATAAATAGAGGCTATAATAATTATTAGATCATCATCATTATTATTAGATATTTAAGTAAGGAGTCCACAGTAACTATAAAATAATAACTTGTCTATAAAATTGGCTTATAAAAGTTTAGACATCTGGTATATGCAAATCGCAAGGAAAAAATATGACATTAAAATGTTGGGGATTGGTTTGATTGATTGGAACATTTCCAGTGCTTAGCCTATTTTTAAGCTAATTCAACTACCTTGACCTGTCATATACCAATACTTTATTACAATAAAATAATAATTCTGCCAAAATATACTAAAAATACGTTCACAAATCAAAGATTTGAATCCATTACTAAACGGCAAAAGAATTCCAAAAATATTCATACAACTAAACATGCATCATTCAACAATGTGGCTATAAATGTTAGGCAAAGGTATAAACAGACATTGCCCGGTAGCTTCAATTGAACAATAAAATGATGTTGCATCCCTATAAATCCCGAGTCCCAACACATCATTTACTCGACTTCGCACGTGGCCGGCCGTGTCCAATGTTGTCAGCGTCTGTGCAGGGCGGGAAAGTCGTCGGCCATTTTGAAAAAAGTCGTTCGACTAGTGTCTAGTTCGCCCGGTCGCATGTGGAGCGTACCTTTTTATATTTTTAATTGCGTTCCGTTTCTGATAGATTTATGTTTTATTGCATAATTTTTTACTTTTTATTGAGGAAAAAAATGATTTACTTTATTTATTGGCTGGAAATAACTATTAGGGATTGATGCGTTTTCCTGTTCACTTGTGAGTAAATGTTGTTGAGAAATTGTAGAGCAACTGCTTATGGTATTGATTAGGCATAATATATTATTGAGTAGGCTCGGTTTATATGGTTCTCATTTAGACTTGAATTAACAAAAAAATATTTCTACGTTGTCGACTATTTTATTTTCTGTAGGAATATAAAACTTAATAAGCGCTAGGGTAAAAAAATGTAAACTGCACTAAGGGGATACAATTTACATAGTCACTATAAAACCACTCAAGTTTTATAAACTAGTACTCCCGTTAAATTCTAAAGAGCATTTTATTTCTATAAATTAAAAACAAACAAAACGGTTGGCCATATTGTTCGTCTGTCAACGGTCGCGTTTAGTGATGTGGTCGAATGAAGTATCGATTTATTAAAAAAATATTACGCGACACCGATCAGCGGGGCGCCCGATTACTCGATTACCCACTGCTAGCGGCTGTAAGGTGGCTCGGCTTGTGGCGGGATGAGCGAGTTTTTAATAATTTTATTTTGGACTGCGTGTTTCTTTTTGTAGAAAAATGCCAGTTGAATAAAGCGTAAAATTGAGTAAGTAATGAGAATTTAGGCTGCACGTAAAGTTAACAATTTATCCTGTTTATTTATAGGTTATCAAAAATAATTAACATTCCAAGTAATTAATACCGTTTTCTGTAAGAAAATGCTAAGTAAATGCATGCTAAAGTTTAGATCACGAAACAGATAAAGCTCATAAAATAGAAAACATTACTTGAAATGATTAATTAGACTATTACAGCATATTCATAAACTACACTGAGTCATTCGATACAAAACGGCCTATTGTTAGTGAAATAATATATTAATTGAATGGATACCGATCAAGATATAGTTTGTACAAATATGTACTTAGGTACCTACAGCGCTTACTCCCACCCGCTCCGCTTCTTACAGAACCAGACCTTTTATTTCGAGTTCATGTATATGTAAACGATCCTAAAATATTCCTTTTTGAGTTGGATTCGTAATAATCGACCTTTTTTCAAACAATCGTTATGTACAGCTTACGTTTTGTCGGGAATTTAAACTGATTCTAATAATCGATTTAATTCGCGGACTCTTTCTTTGATGGTTTGTCGATAACGAAATTATGATATCGTAAATGCAATTCCAATTTTGAGTTAAGCTTTAAGTTTTAATGGATTCAAATTGTAATAAGCTGTCGTGCTTGAAATCAAGCAGAACGATTGTTATTGCAGATTTTGGTTTTTTATCACATTCAAAGTTATATATTTTTAGATTTTTTGATAATCATTTTCAGGAAGTTCTCAAATCTCAATTAAACCTTTCGCTTCCGCCGGTTCAGTTTGAAACATTGTTCACCAATTTTATTTAAAAAATCCTGCCGATTATTTCAGTCCATTACATTTCATCCTTATCTTGTAATGTTCTACCCTATCCAAGAATATAAGCCAATGTATTCAAAACTTTATAGGCGAATGGACATGCAGTACATTAATGTATTGCGTTTACGCATAATTACAGCATAAGACTTGAATATGGCATGCTAATTGCTTTCGAATTTCGTGGCGTCTCCATATGAACATAAAATAAGTGTTTACGAGAATGTTTAAAAAAAAACCAAGTTGATTGAAATGGCATAAGGTGTGCTCTATGTAGGTTTGAGTTATTTTTGGGGATAATAACTGGTTAAATAGACCAAAATAATACTTATTAGGAAGAATTATTCTCTGATGTTCCTACAATTTTTCAGTATTAGTATATAAAATTTTATTTTCACTTAAATTATGGTTAAACCATTGATACAACACCTCAAATAAGTATTTTTTTGAAGAACTAAAGTGACTTAACAAAAGTCTAACTTGAATTGTCAATTCATTATAAAACAACGCCAATTGTCTTCAAACCAGAAATAACATTTCAGTAAGATGACTACTAAATAATTAATATACATTGCGTCTTTTGTACAATGGAGGTCTTTGAATCTTGTTAGTAATACAGCAATAGGTGGTCCAGATACAGTCCAGTGCGATTTCTCGTGTGTTTCGAGTGTGAAATAAGTATTCGTTTTGTTCCGATTCGTCAATTCTTCATCCAATTAATCGATTTTTTTGCCGGTTCGAAAATCGATACCAAGTTTTAACTTTTATGACGCGTGACGCCGAAAACCTTTTTTCCGAATACGCTAATAATATCATCTTGTTATGTTTTTAGAATAACGTACATTTGAAGACGGCTTAAAAGCTAGTAACTGAAGTATGTGTTAACCTGTGCCACTTAACGGGGCAAGATTTAAACCTAACCTTTAGCCAGTCGACACCTTATCGGTGAAGCTATTGTCAGTCATTGTAACGATTTTGAATCGATTTGAAACATCGATATAGCGACTTTGTGCCGCCGTACGAATACGTGAATTGCCAGTTTTAATTGAGGTGGAATCATTCGATTTACATATTGAGATATCCATTCTCAGTAGTCTGTTGAGCATGTTTCGGTTTAAAATTCAAAAAGTTAAGTTTTTATTTGGGAATGAGATAGCATTTAGGTACACTTAAGCATATTTCGCGGAATGTTTTCTCTATGAATGTTTTTGAAAATGGTTTTGTAGATCGTTAATCTTATAGCCCACGTTTGCGCGTGTATTATATTTGTCAACTAGGAAGCTGAATGCTCAAATAAGTACTATTTTTTTTTAACAGTTTCGTTGTCCACGAATCGTACACAATAGTTAAACAATCGTCATGTACCACATGTGGTTCATTGAACAGTGAACGGGTTGATATTGAAAAAATAGGGCTTCTTTTATTTGTGACAGTAACGGAATCAGTAATGAATTATATTATAGCTAGTAATTATCGCCGTAACTGCCTCGTTGGTCTAGTGGTCCCAAGCGCTGAGCAGGAGGTCTCGTGTTCGATTCGCAGGTCGCTCAAAGTGTTATTGAGTTTTTCTGTTAGGTAATTCTCAGTAGCAGCACGGAGTTTGGAATTGTGCCCGGTTGATGGCAGTAGGCTTACTACCTATTACATGGGACTTAATAACAATGCAACACAATGCACACAATTGTACAATAGTATATACCTCTGCCTACTCCTTCGGGGAATGGTGATGCTATGTTATGTAGTGATTATCTGAGATAGCAATGGCTATGCTAAATTATCACTCGCCATATCGCACATAAAGAAACAGTTCTCTCAATAAACAAATGAAACGAGATTTACAAAATATGTGATCCGACCGACCGTTGTATCACAATTTTTTTTTTGTTTCAAAATGAAGCCAACGTCAGGCTCACAATTACCAGAAGTAAACCTACTTATTCATTCGAATATAGGTACCTATCTCGATAATTTTACATATACGATCGACCCGAATACCAATCGTCGGGACAATTTATTAAAACAATGCCATGTTTTATAGGTAAATAATAAGTGCATTACGCAGGCGCGCCGCTGCGTATTCAAATTATATGATGTTCGAGTCCTTTGTGCGGGTCCAGATTATTATCCGTTCAGTTTTAAGGTTCAGTCCGCTGGAGGTATTAAAGGTCCAGCCGTTTATAAGTCTTTTGATATGAGACGTTGATGTTTAAATTCTTTCTTTTGATTTGTGCGCTTTTTTTAAATATATTAATGTAAACACGGTTCTTTGCGTTGCACAGTAAGTACGTGATAGGATCATCGAATATTAAACGCGTCTACAAAATATATAATACATGATATTAAATGTGATATTTTTTTACATTGATAGGTACAGCTAAGTTAATATTTAACTTTTCTCAAAGGTATAGACCGTATGTTTAGTGTTCCAAAGAGTGTCTGGTGAGCTTGAGGTTCTGGTGCGGTTCCCGTAGCGGGGTAGTGTAATTGCTTTTCTGTTAGGAATCCTCAGTAGCAGATCGGAGCTCGCAATTATGCCCCGTTGACAGCATTGGTAATATGTGGGTGTACAACGCTGCTTACACCTTCGGGGATTACAGGCGTGATGCTATGTACATAAAGGTCTAAGCATCTCTCGCATTGGTTTGTTTAGTCAACAAAACAGTGTTTCCCAAACAAGTCATGAAGCTACTATAATAGACAAGAAATGCAATATGAATAGCCAGTTAAATATCATAATATAAAGAAATGTTTATTTATAAGTTTCGCATTTTAAACTGAAATAAATGTACCGCTTAATATAATTCCTGGCCATGACTTAAAGTAACACTAAGCATAACATTGTAAGTTCAAAGAATGCAATACTCATAAATGATAGGTTGCTTGCCCACTAGTGCCAATAACCATTTGTATAATCCCCACTTACACAGGATAGGATGAGCAGCTGACAAGATATTTTTCTTAATACCCATCAGATTGTTTTTCACTTTGCAAATACTTAATTTATTCATTGGCATCCTTTCATACGAAATCACATTGCCGTTTAAGCGCAAAGGACAAAGATTAACATGTAGATGCGACATATTTTTTGGTTCATGCCTACGCGGTTGCTCGATAATTAATTCATGGCACGATGACCATTGAGAATCGGAGTCGTAAAATTAATTCTGTTCTGATGTGAACTTGGCTGGTTTGTCAATTTATGTGGTTGTATTATTTTGGGATAGGTAGGTATTTCGGTGAGTAGGTAAAGTTGTGTTAACTTGGTTGCATAATTAAATATATTTTAGGACTCTTCTATGAGAACTTTACGCTTTTCTGTAATTATTTCGTGGTTTACCTGCTCATGACAGAGACAGCTAAAGGACCACGCATTTCTAAACAGTCCCTTATTTCTGTACTCAATGGTCACAGAGAAACTTCAACAAAGGAAGAATAACCAGACTGTTAATATTTATCTGAGAATCATCTTTAGAGGCTACACTTTTGCTTGAGTTAATATAAGAAAATAAAACACGTATGACAAGTTTATTTTATCATCTACGACTACAAGCAGGGTTATTTCAGCAAGGTAGTTTCATATGCCAATTACGATTTGACATTCTCAAGCGTGCCAGAACATATACTTACAAACTCCTTATTAATTCATAATAACTAAACACCAACAGAACTGTTAATTCAGAACATAAAATTTCGTCGAAACTCATTTCTTGGACGTCTTCTTTTAATAAAAGTCTGGGCGATGCGCGGGAGCGAGAGGGGAATGAAGGAGGAGTGCGAGGGTTGGCTGGTCGGAAATTATAGGGCTGTCCGCGTTCACCGGCTCGTAATGATGGATGGAGAACGACTACGACCGGTGCGGTTAATGAGAATGCGATGTGCGCGGCAGCCCTGCGAGGCGCGGCTATTTTAATTTTAGAACTATTCTACCTAAATTATTATTATCGCTTCTTTTTTGTTTTGTTGTTTAAAGGAATTTCGTTATTATGCTTGCTAGAGATGTAGCTTTGAATTTTATGTGTATGACGTTCTTAAACTTTAAGTTAAAGGTTTTGAGCCGCAAGTTTTATTTCAAGAAAGTATTTTCTACACAGTGTATTTCAAATAGGTAAACTCTCCAAGAATGTTCTCCACCTTCCTCCTGTAATTTCACTATCTAGTTTAAACAGCCAGCTATCCACATTCGCATTTTAAATACATTTAATCAACATTCAGCCAATAAAATACAAAAAGTCCATGCCTCAGACATTATCAGCGCGTGAGTGCGAGTTGCCCATTGCAACATTATCGTAACGCGATAGTTGGGCCACATAACTAACAAGACTCGGGTTCTATTCCAGGTGATAAAACTTAGTGAAACAATATCGACTCGATACTGAATATCGAATAAGTTACGAGCGAGTCTGTAGTCGATAAATTTCGGAATGCGAAAGGTTTTGTTTAAAAATTTCTACTTAGTTTTGTGTGCTGTGAAAGTTCTTTGGTAACTTTTATTCTAGGCACTAGTTTGATGGAGGGAGAAAATTATCGTATAGTAAAAGTAGAAGTCAGTTGTAATATTAACCTTTATACAAATTCAATTTATAATTGTACATTTATATTGATGCATCTTTTTCGTATTTTTCCTTTTGACAACTTGACATAAATATGAATTTGAGATGATATTGAGCCCTTTTTGGCTTCACTAGATTGCATTTTACTACACCAGGTGGCTCAACTATAGCGTTATTTTAGCTCTTCAATGGAAACCAAAATATATGTTTAATATAGCTTCAAAACAGTGATCAGACTTTAAGATAACCATTAAACTTGACGTAGATGTACTCATAACAGATAAACTTAATGTCACTTTACAGATATTCTACACACATTTCGCACTACCAGATTCGATTGCATGTCGACGTAAACTTATGATTTACGACATTTACTACTAAAGCTGAAAAGCACTTATTACCATCGTGAATTTGACATAAAGTCACTGCTACGTTGATGAGTTGGGTTCTAAAGTTAAGCCTTTGAGGCAATCTAGGAATAAGAAGGAATAGATCATCCATGTACAATATTGGAATAGCAGCTTTAGATAACTATTAAGACCTCATGGAAGATATCTTATTGTCTATTTTCTATAATGGGGATGGGTAACGGTTTCGTAGAATATTAATAAGGCCAATGTTTGTTTTAAAATTGACCGAATTGTTCGTATTTCAACATAAGTGAAACCTGTAAAAACGCCGCAGCAAACTCGAAGATTAAGTATTGTAAAATTAGAAACACCTCATAATATTTCCATAAAACATAACCTTTATAACCTCAATATTCAATCTGAAATGAAAATACAGCTTTCTTCGAATCCACATGAGGAATATTCAAGAATTATCAAATAAAAAAGATTGAACACCATCATAAAAGTTCTATTCGTGAAATGAATAGGCACATAAATTTGCAGTAAAGCTTGGCTATGCGGCTATATCCTGATTCAATATATTTTAGAATTTCCCGTGTCCTACAGATCTATCTCCATGTATTTACGATGTCATGTACCAGTTTATACCTTTATGTCATTTGCGTGATGTGTTCTAGGAAATACAATCCTATGGAAATAAATCGCGGTGATGCAGTTTCTAACATTAAAATCGTGTGCATCATAAAAATGTTGATCGTTTTGTGTGTGATGATAATTTTATTGGGTTGCTAGAGATATTGGAAATATTCAAGTGAATTTATTTGTAATATTGTGATTTTGAATAAGTTGAATAATTAACAGTTCAATTTGCAGAAATATTTGTGATCCACGTCTAAAATTGCCATTCTTTAATCACAAATCTCTCTTAATCAAATTTAGACCTGTCATTAAACCACACGTGAGACACTACTTAGCTTGATTTCATCTCCGATTACCACACGCCTCACCGCCACCACTAACATTACGATTACGAAACATTACAAGTTCTTTGAACCCGTTAAAACTGGCAACAGGCAATTAAATCATAAATTTTGCATCGATCCGACGCAACCAACAATCACAAAAGATATCGATACAAAACGAATCGATTGTAAAAAAAAGGCAAGTACAACTTCAGTGTTGCATGCGTTCGATTTTGTCTTGGGAAATTAGCGGGTATTATTTTAAGAGTACAACGCTAACGGTAGGCGTTCGTATAAATAAAATGGAATTATTGATTTATTTGACTCGGAAAGCGATTCGATTCGGTTTAGGATTTCGTGTAATTAAATGCTTGGAGTAAATTAATTAGAATTTATATTCATAACTTAACTTGAGTTTTATGTAACATATTTGTGAATATTGTAATGTTTATTAATGTAATACAGGAAACCTCAATAACAATAACATTTTAGAAAAGGAAATTGCTTCATTGACAATGAAAAAAATAAAATATAAGACCAGTATTGGCGGGATCTTTACTATATTGCTTAAAAATGCAAGTACAAGTTAATTAGAAAAAAGTTCCTCATTAACTAAAACTTATCCTAATGACACCATCAAAAGCTTAACAAATATTTTACCAAAGGTTTCTCGCTGTGGTGATTCTGATGTTTGAAGTTGTGCAAACATTTTTTTCGTTGTTGATAACAATCTATCCTGGGTCGTTATACTTTAACATTTCATCGGCGAATATTTCACTGGATTGCTTGCCCTACCTCCTTTGATTATAGGATTGATAATATGCAAATGAACGAGTCGACGATTTAAAAATAAAAGGATTAAGAGGATCGTTGCCCTCATAAGTGACCCAAATAAGATAATTTTGAACGACATTGAACGCCGTGGCTGTCAATAAGAATTAAGGATAATGTTGCTAGCTTAAAAATGTATTTTTCAAGTTTGCATTTGACTGGAAATAAGGTTTTTATTCTTTTTCTTGTTTAGCGTCACGTTATAAACGATGGAGATTTTAGGTTTAAAATTTTAGTCGTGTTTGGGGACTGGTTTAGCTTTAAGTTTTATTTATATCTTAGGAGGGCTAAGGTCGCATTTTCTGGTTTTGGTTTTAGATTCCTATTTTTATAAGAATGTCGTGAAGTTGTATTAATCAGCTGTTTTCTGAGGTCTACCTGATGAGGTTTTAGATGATCTAATAGTATTAATTCGAAACTATGCGAGGCATTTGTGATATGTGCTGGTGTTGAGGATCATCTGATATTTTATATAATTAACTTATAAGCTATGTAAGACAGGTGTATAGCAACTAAACTAAAAGACGTAGTGATATGTTTTTTTTTTTATTAAATAATAATTCAGTTCCCGTGCCCATATTGTTATTCTGTGAAAACCTAAATGTTCCAAATAAACGTTTATTTATTTATTTATTTATATTCTCGATTGAATAGTTGCTTAAATCAATGAAAATATACTAATTCTATTTATAATTAAATTTTAGTTTTCGGATAATTACAATAACCTTTTAAATGTATTAATTTTTAATGCTATTTTAGCTTAATCTTAAAACATAATATGTAAAGTAAGGGTAGAGACAATACGAAAACAATACGTTTGCTTAATCAAAATCTGTTCTTTTTTCAAATAACTCTCAAACATCAATATTTCGAGATGACTTATTCATTGTTCTGCTATTTTGTAATCCTAAATTCAACATGTTGAGTACCTAATACTGGTTAAAGATTTCTTTTTCGATTCGTTACCGGTTTTACGTAGGTAAGTGATCTGGAACGCGCGTCAAACTAAAGTTCAGTTTGGGCGAAGCTTTGCTGGGCGAAAGTTAAGTATTATAATAATTAGGATCTGAAACACAAAATACAAGCTATTCTCAATAATAGCGGCGCTTATTTAGTAATAGGTGAAAATCTCAATTGACAAACCGGGCCTTAGTAGGTCAGTCTTCTTCTACTTATCGTGTGGTTGATGAACAACCTAGTGTTAGATTTTAAACCACCCGTAGGTCTCTGACATGGCTTTACACACTACCGAAAACATTTCTCAGGTGTGCTGGTTTCCTCACGATGTATATCTTCACCGTTTTAAGCAAGTGATAATTCATTTATAATACGCACATGACTTCGAAAAGACAGTGGTGCGTGCCTTGGATTTTAACTTGCGACCTTTGACTTGTCAGCAGTCCAACGGTCATACCACTAGGTCATCATTGCTATAGTTGGTCAGTGCACCTGTATTGTATTTATCCGGGAGGTGCAGGTTCGAATCCTGCTCACGACCGTAATTTTCGTTCCACAAAATGTATGACTTCATAAATATTTCTTAAACATTGCAAATAGAGTGAACTTAAGTATCATATATATACATTTAAAAAAAAATTTTATAAAGCGTCCCATATTAGGATTTTCCCCTGTATCGTGGGTGCGTTTACAGACACATAATCTCACATGCACACACCCAGACCCGGAACAATTATCTATAGATCATAAAAATATTTGCTCCGTGCAGGAAACGAACCTTCGACACGCAGCGCAGCAGCCGGTCTCTCGACCACTGCGTCAACCGCGCCGTCAAACAAAAATTTATATCGGCTATAAATAGATGAGCAGAGGTTGCAAAAAGGGAGATATTACGACAGGACCTATAAACCCGATCGCAGACTAGTTTTTACATACGGCTATACTTGCGTTAGGTTCCATTTTTATAATATCTATGATATAGAACTGTTATTTTATTTTTATTAATTGCACACTCGTTTATCATTTATGGAACTGTGAAAAGGATTAATTTTAATTTGGACGTTTTTTTTTTAGGATATAAATCATGCATGCACAAAAAATCCTAGGTTATAATAAATTGAATATTAGCTCTAATATTAAGGATTTGAACGAAATAGTCTAGCTGATTCTGATTTATCTACATATTTCATCATTAGAATACATTTAAGGAATGCATATAAGATAATCCTAATTACTAATTGCCTCGTTGGTCTAGTGGCCTCAAGCACGACTCCTGAGCATGAGGCTTCGATTCCCGGATAGGGCAGTGTTATTGAGTTTTTCTGTTAGAAAATTCTCAGCAGCAGGCCGGAGTTTAGAATTGTGCCTGGTAAATGGCAATAGGCTCACCACCTATTACTTCGAACTTAGTAACAGCAGTGGTGATAATTCTACCCCCTTCGGGGAATACAGGCGTGATGCTAATTAATTGAATGAAAGACTGTAGTTGTTTTTGTAAAAAGTTTGGTTTTTTAAATACATCAATTGATAATTTATCTCAAAATATCAGTTAAAAGTTAATACTGTAGGTACTATCGTGGCCTTTTCCGCCCGACCACAAATACATTTTTGTCTAAATCCTGCGTTGCGCCGTGCCACAACCCCTTCAAGTGTTCGCCTATTAGGAAAGCGAGAACGTAATTAGTTGCAATATGCACTGCACAGTTTAGTGACGCATCACGTGTACTCCCTTTTTAGAATTTTAAGGACGATCTAATTTGACCTTGGCAGGGCTACAAAGCACTTCTATTTTTTGAGTGCAAGCGAAAATGAACTTAGTGGTGGTCAGGCGGGAGTGTCCTCAATAGTACCTAATTTTAATATAATTCCGAGAGCAGCGTTAATCGTAATCTATCTTCGCCCAACTGTTTTATGAAAATGTGTCCGCTAGTTTCCGAGTTGACAGACACACAAACACACATAAAACTTCGCTAAATCAGTAGTAGCTTAGTAATAGGCTATTACTTTTTTATCAGTGTTTAAAACTGAAGCCTATTAATTCTAAATGTTGTTATCAAGTTTGGTAGCAAGTATATTTTATGACCACGACACCATTCAGGTTTGGATGTTCCAAATGGAGAAATGTCATTAGTATGCTAAAGTTTTTGTGACAGCTTTGGTTTGCTGTTGATTTGTTGAATGTTTCAACTCTATTTCGATATAAATAAGTTTGAATTTAGCTTGTTGGTTAGCAAATTAAGTGCCGTTTATGTTGGTGCTATTTTTTAAGCATACTTTCGCTGAATTATTATGGATATTATCAATTACCGTTACAAGTTATGTATTTTTATTTGAAATCAAGTATTTGGCGTTATTTTTTATGTGTGCTGTAATAGTTATCTGATATCGGCTTGTAAGAAAAGTGATATATTTTTATCGTGGTTATTTAGTTTTTTACGACTTATTTATAGCGCCTAAATTGCTTTGGATGTTTTAATTATTATTATTTTCTAGCAGCTCTATCCCAAACACGTCTATGAAATGTTGTTGAAAATGATTTGATATGCTTTTTTTATATTTATTTATTTTCAGAATATTTAAAATGGTACGACAATAAAATTATAAAACAACTTTTAACTGGATTAATCGCGTGTATTATTGGTTTTTGTTTTTCCTCACATTTCGAACAATTTGTAGCGTTCCTGGTCGCAGGAGGAACCGATAATACACGCGATTAATCCGGTTAAAAGTTGTTTTATTACAATGTGTAGTGATCGCGAAAACCTAAGATATTAATCTCTTTTTTATAATCTTTCTTCTAAAAGATTCTTTGCATAAAGCAAAGTTTAGCACTCAAACAGACCAGAGAATACCTCCTTCTAAAATATAAAAATAAGTTTTCTACTGCAAATACTTCTTCATAAAACAAACCTCAAACTTTTTTTACTAACAAAATTTTGCCAGCCAGTATCTCTACCCACTAAATAGTGTTGTCGAAGCCAATAGCGTTCATTACATGCGCACTTCTAGTTATAACCATAATGGTATTTGAACTATCTAGCCCTAACCTACATCACAGGTATACAAATAGAGATATATGCAGGTATATGACAGTCGTTTGCGAGATTTCTGATATGGATACTGGAATTATGTGTAAAGAAATTGTGTTTTGTATAGCTTGGTAAAATTGGGAGTTATTTATATAGTTAGCATTAAAACTGGTGATTTTCAAAATGTTCAACTTAATCGGAGCATTTGGTAAAATTAACTTTATATTCATCTAATTATAGTGCAATTTTAATTGAAACTGTTTCTAGTATGTAAAGTATTGATTCAACTTAAGTTATCGATCGATATTAAATTATCGATAATTATTTTTGGTTATTTTAAGCAATTTGAATGTCAATGTAATTTTTATGTTGACGCTATTGTATTTGGTTGTAAGGTGTGGTGTTGATGGTAAATGAAACGAGTGCATGCTCGAATAATACTGAGATATATTTTAATACGAAAGAATATATAAATGGTTACATAGAGTAATAAAATAGGTAATTACTACATCCCTCACATGGTAACTGATCTTCATTAGATAATAGGTTAGGAATCAAAATTATAATCATACATACTTTTTGAATTCAAATGCTTTGATTAGGCTAAAAGTATTTCAGTTCAAAAAGTGTCAATATTGCAATGTGTCAATATTTTTTCACTATACGTACGAAATCCAATATATTTTGTGCATATTTTATCTACATATTATAGGTATCGTCTTTTTAAAGATATCTCTCTTTTAGGTATATCACTGATCTTGCAATTTATAACCTAGTTTCTGAATAAGTTACAAGAACCGAATTATTATTAAAAATGAACCGTGAATTTTACATTGGCAATTTTATTTAAAAGCGTATATTACTATTCAAATTGCCAGACGTCTTCCTGCGATATATTTCAAGATTTTGGCGACGATAGCATAAAATATCGTGCATATAGTTTGTCTATATGACTGTCTAGAATAAAACCAGTTTTAGACAAAAACACACACACATGAAAACTAACAGTGTCAATGTAAAACTGTTTAAAGTATAACTATTTCACTGCAGGGCAAGGGCTTCTTCTTATACAGAGAAGGCACGAGATAAATAATTTTCCCTTGCATACTGAGGGTTGGCAATTTCAGACCATTAAGTCTAGCGTCGCGATGTTTTCCTTCACCGTCTGTATATGATGTCTTAGACTACCTAAGAAAGTATATATGACATTGAAAACGTCACATTGATATATGCCAGGTTTGAGCCCATAACCTCTGGCTCAATAGACGTGCCCGTAACCACTTAATTACTTCGAAACAATTAAAACACTTACAACAACAATATAAAATATCTAAATAACTATACACGTCACTAGCAAATCACCATAGAGTGAATAAAATAATAATTTTACACAGTAATGTTAATTATTTGACGTGGAGACATAACTTTGTGTATTAATTATTTCCTTTTGCCAGTTCTAGCGGGAACTGAGATGTAGGCGCATAAATTAATCGCGAATTTAGGTTATCCATAGATAGTCATCTTAACAATTTGTCTAGAGATGTTAATTGGAGTTTTTAATTAATGTACACTATGCAACATAAGTGGGTTACTATTTAAAAGTCCGGTAAAGTGCGAGTCTGACTCACGCACCGAGGGTTCCGTACAACATGACCGATATTCACAAATTTAGAACCGAAAATTGTTCGGACGTTAAGAAAAGTAAGATTGAAGAACCAACTTTACAGTTGAAAAAAGTTCTCCCATACAACGATATATATACGTTATGGTCGATTCCTCAACTGCAAATAGTTTGTAATGGTAATTATTTACGTGTTTAAGTTTACTGGCGAAGTCAATATATGGGGCATAAACGGCCGTATTTTATTATTGCATTGATTTAGAAGCACGATTTTTTACAGCCGAAGGGACCTATGTTTTTAATATCAATTTTACCTTGATATCTCCACGCGTTTCTGAAAAAAAGGGTCTTAACAGATAGACAGACAATGAAGTGATTTTTTAAGGGTTCCTTTTTCCTCATGACGAACGGAACCCTAGGAATTTTTCGGAAGTGGTTTATAAATGAAAACTTTCCAATTATTATTATTCATTTAGGTGACAAATGACAGTCCAGTACAACAAATTGTTATAATGCACTTGTAATAAATTAAGATGAAAATTAGGAAATGTTAAACTACTTATGTCGCTGTCTGTACTATGAAGGTGGTCTAGTATTATAAGAGAAATTGGGAAGTGGTATTTCGGTCAGCTATAGTAATTAATTTAATGTTTTGCGGATTATGACTTGTGTTTTATTACTGCCCAAATATGTTGAAGTGTTAACATAGTTTTATTATCAAGTATATAAACAGATTTTTGTGTAATTATCGGTTTTTAATGTGATATCAGCTATCGAAAATACTGTGTTTATTCAGAGAGATTATGTTTTACAATCCTTGTTTTACTTTTGCACTATTTCTCATGCACTTAAACGTTAATGTTTCTCTAAATTAATCGAAGAAAAGCTCGGCTCTTCGATAATACATAACTCTGTAAATAATACAAATATTTGAACTGTATGCCAATTGATCCCTCGACACAAGGTGCCACAGATGCTCTCCACTACTGCGCCGAGCTTTTCTTCGATTAATTTAGAGAAACATTAAAGTTTTATCTGTGCTAATATGTTTTTTACGTGATAAGGGTCATTGTGTTTCTTGGAAAAAAACTATGGTAGTGCGTAAAACCTCAACAATTGAAGTTACAGTTTTCACTTTTATATGTCACATTAGAAATTTGATTAATTTAATTGGGTGACAGCTGTTGGTTTCGGATGTATAAACAAGGTAGTAACATATAGCGATTAATTTCGTCGCATTCCGCGGTTTCTAATGTCGTGTTTATTATTACATATTTCTTTACGTTTTTTTTTTATGTCGTCATGTTGGAAGGCTTAACTAGAGCATACTAGAATAACATAAATAACCAGCAAATAACTGTCCCACTGCTGGGCAAGGACCTCTTCTCATACAGAGGGCATGAGCATTGATCTCCACGCTAGCTCACTGCGGGTTGGCGATTTCAGACTATTAGATCCAGGTTACCATATTTAAGATACGTATTATATACAGGATAAGTAGAGTACATAGTATGACATTGATAAAGTCACATTGGTACATACTAGATTTCAAACCATAACCTATGGTTCAAAAGGCGGGGCTGAAAGTAGCGTCAACAAGCGTAGAGGGGTCAAGTCTTACATATAAATACCTAAACAAATTAAAAAACGCGCCTACTATGTCTGAACTAAAAATTCTAAAACAAGGTGAGTGCTGAATTTTCATAGCATTCTGGGAACAGTTTTCATATGGGACCCACGACTGCGATGAAAATTATTCTTATTTTCTTAGTTTTTAAAAGAAAAATCAAGAGAACAATTACTATTATTCAAGGAAATATTGAAAAATAATAGACAAGAACGGGGCTTGAACCCGCAACCCTTGGCATTCCGTGTCATCACTCTGTCAAGGGTCGCGTATGTCAATGTTTCCTTGAAAAATAGTAATTGTTCTCTTTCTAAGTTTTAAATTCTTAATTTTTGTTAATATTATAAATTTTTGTGCAAAGTTAAATATAATCGTGAGCAGGATTCGAACCTGCGCCTCCCGGATAAATACTCAGAATAATATTCTTATCACAATCTATAACCTTAGAGTTCGCAATACATGCGGTAATGCTTTTCAAAGATTTATCTGTATTATTTTTTGATTGCATGCTTTCTGGTGTACCACAGATAGTATATTAAAAAAAAAACTTATTCACCTATGTTACTCGCGAAAATGCAAGGATTCTAACAATACCCCATATATTTTAATCGGTTCAGGCATTTAGAAGTTATAGTGGAATAAAGAAACTCTCAAACATACATGCATACATACATGAACTCTAAAAACATAGCTAGAAAATCGTATAAACATAGCTAGAAATGCAAATTTAATACACTCTATTTCTGTACATTTTCACGTCGACATCTAAATAAATACGATCGTTCATTGCTTTACAATGTTGGGTTTTTTTTTTTCAAGCATTTTGTATTCCACTTTTTGCGGACAGCATTTTTGTGTTAATGGCTAGACTAGGAGGATAATATAAGAACTTTACACAGTGGCTTCAGCTGGTTTCTTTGAGACTTATATGGATTTTGAAGGGAAGCCGTTTTGAATACAAATAGAACAACTTATTCTTCAACAAAATGTATACAGTGTATTGGCATTCCATTGACAAAATGTTTTTTTTGTTTATTTTTTGGACAAGGCCTCTTAACCCATAGGGGTTTGATCTGCGTAACCGAACAATAGCTATGGCGAGACAATTTGATGCCTCCAGCCAGACCATATTTTATATTACTAAAAACTAAGTAACACAGCACTAAGGGCGTCCCTTGCGGGACACGAGCGTCGGGTGGTTAGGTGGTTAGTCGTTAGGGTGTTGCTGGGGGGACAACTAGGGACTAGCTAGATCAGATCAGTTTCCTTATTATTAAGGATCGAATTTAAAGCTACAGGCTCGGCGCGGGCTGGCTCGAGCAAGGGTCGGGGCGGTTTGACAAAATGTTCTTTTTTCCTCTTTATTTATAACACAACATAGCATCATGCCTGTATTCTCCGAGGCAGAGGCAGTAAGCAGCGGTGTACAGCCACATTTTATTTTGGTCAGTCTATTGCCGTCTACTGGGCAATAGGTCTCAATAAGTTCAATAACACTTTACTAGACCCAGGAATCGAACCCAAGACCTCTCCACCAACAAGGACGACTAGAATCCCAAGAAAATTCCATCGAAATTATAAGTAAAACTAAAACTGACTTACAAACCTACTTAAAACCATCTCCAGTCCACCATTTTTCAATACACCCAACCTCACATTGTGTAGAAGCGCATCAAATACTTTAATCTATGGGATCCACTATCTTACCATAAAAACAATATCATGTCGACTGCCCGACATGGCCCTTAATTACAGACCCGTAAATAAAAAAACAGTAGAAAATATACCCTATCTTTTAAACTATAAGGTCGGTTTTAAAATGTGGGATGGGTTGCTCTGTAATAAGCTTTCTAAAAAAATGATTCAACCGGTGTAACATGGAATGTGGATCGCTCGTGAGAGGCCACTAAAGTCCAAATGTGAACCTAATGTCGGGTGTTGTGAAGAATTTTAGGGAACTGAAGCTTTAGTTGTTAAAGCCTTGGTTCTTCTTCTTAGCGTGTGGTTGATGAACAACCTAGTGTCAAGTTTAAACCTCCCGTTAGCCTGACTTTGCACACCGTCGAGAGTTAGTGCTTGGAGTAGAAATCTTAGAGATGTCGGCTTCAAACACATCTTGCGGTCGTATTTTTTATCCAACACAAATATTAATTTAGAATCATCACCATTATTTGTGCATAGTTCACATAGATTAGTAGTAGATTTATTAACATAACATAGCATCACGCCTGTATTCCCCAAAGAGGTAGGCTAAGGTGTACACAATTGTACACCTACATTTCACCAATGCTGGTATTAAGTCCTATGTAATAGGTGGTGAGCCTATTACAATCTACCGGACACAACTCCAAACTACAGGCTACAACTGAGAATTTCCTAAGAAAAGAACCCAATAACACTGCTTGAACTGGGAATCGAACCCAAGACCTCATGCACAGCAGTCGCGCTTGGGACCACAAGACCAATGAGGCAGATCAATTACTACAGATAATTGTACTTTTTACTACAAGATACACTATGAACAGTTCCTCTATTTATTGTGTCCTTAGGATGGATCTAGAAGAAATTTCTAAGAGCGATAAAACCGCTCACAGCACAGTTGGTACCATAATGAGTATTTGGATTATACTGAATCAGTAGATGATTTTATTACGTCACAGAAGTTGTCGCCAGGGCATGACCCACAGTAACCGTTGTGGAAGTAGCTAAAGTGACTTCGCACTCAGGGTTGCCGCTGTAGACTTAACATGTGTAATGTGTCCAGTGCAGTTTATGCTGTAACTGCTGACGTGTCCTTTGTGCCTGCAAGAGAGACGAATTTCACGCGGTCACCCCTAATGCTATTGAGGTATTAAAGAATATATTAATTAGAAATATAAATTAATTTGAATAACGTATCCTCATAAAATCTATTTGTAAAAGTGTGTAATATTATATACCTGGAAATTTTAATGAAATTTAATAATTGTAATTTAATTTAATTATTGTAATTTAATTTAATATAATAATTGTAATTTCATTTAATTATTGCAATTTAATTTAATATCATAATTGTAATTTAATGTAATTATTGCAATTTAATTTAATATCATAATTGTAATTTAATGTAATTATTGCAATTTAATTTAATATCATAATTGTAATTTAATATCATAATTGTAATTTAATGTAATTATTGCAATTTAATTTAATATCATAATTGTAATTTAATTTAATGATTGCAATTTAATTTAATATCATAATTGTAATTTAATTTAATAATTGCTATTTAATTTAATATAATAATTGTAATTTTAATAATAGATTTGTACGCCAGCTGTATGACAGAACATAGTGATTCTGTTAAAATATTTCTGTCATCCAGTTTTTTACCTATGCTCACAAATAAATTATGTCTATTTCTATGAACTAGATAAAAATAAGTAGCAAATTCAAGCCAAGAAATAGCGCAATCTCCCTTTCAATCCAACAGCTTTACTTCAAATTATGCCATGGGAACATTTGTTATATCTGATATATCTGCTGCAAATTTGAATAGCTGGCTTCAAGTAGCCATATCATGGCTGGAATTAATTATTACGATCGATAGTGAGCCTCCGGTGGGGAGATCACTATCGTTGTTGACCCCCGAGTTCAATTATTGTGAATTGCTGCTTTGACCAGTGGATCTCAAAGTAATTACCATAAATTGTTTGTTGGATTGTGTTATTTATTAGCTGATGGTTTTGAGGCTGTGTTAATAGTTTTAGGTGATGTTGAATTTTTTTACTGCTCCAGAAAATAGTTTATTATCTTATTTAATTGGTTGCTATGCTCATTATTTTCTTAAAATCCGTGAGTTATCAGATCATGGTTTACTTGTCACGAGGTTTTCTTTTTGTAGGTATTACCTTGTAGTACCTGTAAATATTTATGGAATCAAAGGGATAAGTATTGTAATCATACAATCCAGAAGAGGCTGATAACGTTTTCGCAATAAAAAATAAGTTTAATTAAGCATGATCATAACCTTTATCTTCAGTCATGGCCCTCAATATCCCATTGTTGGGCAAATGGCCTCCCTTCAACTAAAGAAAACGTTAACGTTTTCCACAAAAAATATAACTTTATAGTTCGCTAAGCATGCTTTAATAATTTTTATATCCTTAATTCGGGACACTCAAATTCATACAACATAAAACTTTGACGTCCACTGCCTTACAATATAGGTCACTGATAGTAAGATCAACGTGTTCCTTATCTGTAATCTCGATTATTCAGCCTTTAGCAAACACGACGCAGCCTCCCACATCCGATATCGTGCCATCTCTTTGTACAGTGAAAGTTTATTGACTTGTAATGACTTTATTTTAAGTATATTGCCTTAAACAGGTGGGCTTAGAATCTAGATTATATTAGTACTTTGAAGGAAACATGAAGAGGCACAATGGTAGTTTTATTTTTATGACGTCTATAGACGTCGTGTGTCGCAGGTGTTAAGGTTGATAGATCTGTTACTTTGTATTTTAGGTCATTTTTGAACACATAATTGGTTATTGTTTCAACTTTCGTGACGCATACTCATATTAATTATTGTTCACCGGTTACTACTCACGTGCATTCTTCGGGTTTGCCCGACTAGTTTCGAGATCGAACCGAGCCCTTAGTCATGAGCTGATCCGCGGCGTTGTCGCGAGTTAGACTGACTCGATAACCCGAACAATGCACGTGAGTAGTAACCGGTGAACAATAATTAACGTAATTGGTGGATGTAATGTCCGAATTACTTTGAGTTAACTGTGAGTATAGCAGGCAGACAGTGTATGAAGTAGGCTCAAGACCAACAATTTTAAAAATCTTTGGGGAGGCTTGTGTCCGGCAGTCTGTGCTGATATGATGAATGATGGAACTGTGAGTATCACGCCAGGTTATTTTAATAACATATTTTTTTTATTTTTTTTTTGCCCCACATTAGGAATTTCTTCCTGTATTGTGGGTGCGTTTACAGACATATAATCTCATAATCTCACAAGCACAAACACACCCAGACCCGGAGCAATTATCTATAGATCGTACAAATATTTGCTCCGTGCAGGAATCGAACCTGCGACACGCAGCGCAGCAGTTGGTCTCTCGACCACTGCGCCAACCGCGCTGTCAATTATGTGGTAGCCCAAAAATGCCTGCTTAACTAGTTATACGCGCAAAATAACTTGCTACTGTATTAGTTCTTGTGGAATTATACATCGGCCCTAACAGAGATCGTCAAGCCGGAGCCCGAGTCTCAAGACCCGGAGCTTTTACAAATAGTTCCTAAGTTGTGTTAAAATTGTGTATTCTAAAACAAGGCAAAGTATAATTGACATTTAAATTATCCTAATTCTACATAGCTAAGATAAAGTTATTATAAATTCAAATACAGTTACCGCATTGTTATCAATGGTAGTTAAGTTAACAGTTAAGTTATAAATGCCTTATATTGTACGCGTGGGAAATGTCAAGAATTTAACTTTGTTGTATTTAACAACCCTTTATTATAGTCAATTTAATGTGGCATTGGCGTCAATTCTAATGTATAAAACTAAACTAAATTTAGAGCATTGCTCTTTTACTAACCGTTATTATAAAAGCGGGACGGGATGATGTCAAATTCAAATATAAAAATGTCAAATGTAAAACCGTATGAAAATTTTCATACAGTTTTCGTTTGACGTCTCTCATTTTAGTGGCTACCTAAACTGTGTCTACTAAAAACGTTCGGAGATTTGAATTTGACGTGCCTAAATTCGAATTTGTCATCTCTTGATTCGTCCCATCTTGCTCATATAGTAACGGTTAGTAAAAGACAGGAATGTTCTAAATTTAGTTTAGTTTGTTACATTAGAATTGACGCCGGTTGCTATGCGATAGGTCTAATATGACAATGATGACAGATTCCTACAATTTTATCGATAGGTTTTAGTTAAAATAAAAGAGACAAAAATAACATCTCACTTGTATTCTCTGAAGGGGTGGGCAGATGTGTACATAATTACAAGCCCACATTACACAAATAATTTTATGAAGTCCCATGTAATATCCTATTGCTATCTACCGGTCACATTTCCAAACTCGAGGCTGCTACTGAGAATTTCGTAATATAAAAACTCAATAACAATTTCCCGACCCGGGAATCGAACCCGACTATCGAACATGAACATGAGGTCCTAATGTTCGGCAGTCGCGGTTAGTACAACGTAGAGCAGGGATCACCAATTAGTTAAATTGGGGGTCCGTAATTTAATAATATGACTCTCACGGTCCGCTTGGTAGACATAACATAGCATCACGCCTATATTTTCTGAAGGGGTAGGCAGAGGTCTAGCTAGTTGTACACAC
This sequence comes from Xylocampa areola, assembly GCA_935421205.1. Taxonomy (NCBI): domain Eukaryota; kingdom Metazoa; phylum Arthropoda; class Insecta; order Lepidoptera; family Noctuidae; genus Xylocampa; species Xylocampa areola. Next base: position 18,206,753 of record OW285207.1, read on the forward strand.
ACATTTCACCGACGTTGTTATTAAGACCCATGTAATAGGTGGTTCGCCTATTACCATCTACCGGGCACGATTCTAAACGCCGGGCTGTTATCCAGAATTTCTTGATAGAAAAACCCAATAAAACTTTGCAAGACCTGGGAATCGAACTTAGGAACTCATGCTCAGTAGTCGCTTTTCGGATCTAGGCCCAGTTTGGTAGATTATTACTAGCAAACAAGGGCCGCACAACTTAGGTCCACGATCCGGATCCGGACCGCGGTCCGCCATTTAGTGACCCCTGACGTAGACCAACGTGTGACACCAATTCCACGTTATTGAGCAAGATTCCCGGTTCCTCCCATCCAATCCCTCACCTACAGTACTTATGCACTGCTTCTTTTTAACGGAACATAACGATCGGAACAATTGCTTTGTTTTGTTATATTAAGAGTCCTTGAAGTATTGCTTTCCCATCCTTAAAATGAGCTTAAAGAAACAAATGAACAATCATAATTGTTTACCCCAACTCACTGCCATTACATTTTAAACTATACGTCGTAGAAGTTAAAGTTCAAAGTTTAACGCACCTTATCTATATTGATGTGGTTTCTGGTTCGCAAGGACAACCAAAGTAATAAATTCCGTTGTAAGCAGTACAAATTCAACAATTGTTTGCAAACATACCGATTATACGATTATAATATTCGATTAATTCCATAGAATTATGCGATTGGCAAATTTCGCATAACTTTATTCTTACTATGCGAAGGTTATGTTATATTGTAAGTATTTTGTATTAGCTATTAAGTTTAATGTAGTATTTCTAATGATTCTATGGTACTTAGTTGTTATTATTTTAATACTTACTTGTAGCCGTGGGAGTTTCTGCAACAACTATTATGTATTTACTAACAAGACATATACATTCTGACCAGTTTTTTCATACTGATGTTTTCTTGATAAATTATATTTATTTCTGTAAATACCTCTTATGCTCTCTATAGACAATTTTACAAAACAAATATTTTTTTAAGCTAGATGGCGTCGGCATTTCGTATCTGAACAGCTTTGAGAAGAAATGCCGAAACAAACTGAGATGTCAACGTCTATTTTAAAGTCCAGACATGATTTTATTCAACATATGAGAGTAATTATGTAGGGATAGGTCTGGGATGGCTTTTTGAGGGAAGAAGCTATGGCTATAGCTATTTTGAGCTGACCTGTCCTAACCGATGGCACGTATGCATGTCATCGTGTAGCTCAACCACAATTTAGAGAGCTGAACGACCCGTCGCAAGACGATTCCAGATCGGCAGGACATTTGTGAAGGCCACAGAGAAATATCAAAAACAACCAGGCCGATAAATGAATTCCAACTTCAAACAAATTCGACATAGTTCTCACATTCATGGCCCTTGAAGCATCAAACTTAGTTCATGTACTCGTACACTATTTACACTAACAGCATTATACCTTCAGATTTTCTCCATCTCCTCATATAATTATTAAATTAAATTAAATTGATAAACTCTGGTTACCTCAACCTGCCAGATTGATGCAAATATTCAATTACTAAAACTGACATCTTGTCAATTACTTATCCAGCTATCTGACAGATAACAAATAGAGTACAAGAGCTTATGTAGCGATACAAATACCGTCCAACTGCAGTATAGTAACAACAATTACTTGCTCTTGCGCAATGCTTAACTATAAATTTAATTTGTCAATATCGTAAGTGGGCTGTGCGTATAATTTGACGGCTGAAGGTCGATCGACTGTCTTGTGCCCTTAATGTGAGCGTGTCTGTCTGTTTGTCCTAATAAATTTAATCACTAAATAATTGGTTGCACTGACGTTGTTAGGCTTTGATGCTGATTGTTCAAGGTCAATTTTGTGGTTATATGTTAGAATATTATCACCGACTGATTAGTTATTAAGGTATAGGCATTCTATACTTAAACATTCAAAAGTAAGAATATGTTAATAGGTTTTTGCACTATGTGTACTTGCATTGTCTTGTATTTTAGTGATGAGTTCATCGATGATGACAATTCTATGTATATCTTCATTAATTATTCTTCAGTCCTTTTTAGACTTTCATCTCTAAATCAAACAATCAAACGTCAGTTTCAAATTGGGGCAGACAGACATAATTTCTACCTGTGAAGATTCTGAGACACCTCTTTCACTTCATCTATGTTCATTATTCTCTTCATGTTTTCAAATCTGTTTACATTTAACCTAATCTTCGGCTATTGATTCTGATACACATTTTTCCCGCCATCGTTAATGATCATGCTCTCATCTATGTTCACATTGAACATAATTTTAAAGTATTTTCAATCCAAATCAAATCAAATTAAATCAAATCAAAATCATTTATTTCAAATAAACCATTTACAGGCACTTTTGAATTGTCGGAAGTTAGTTGCCACGTTCTAAAGTGTAGACTCCTATGGAGAAGAACGGGCAAGAAACTCCACGGTTACTCATTTTCATCATATAGGTTTTTAGAATAGTAGGTATTGGATACACTGTTTTTGTTGCAAAATAGTATGTAGAACAATGCAATATGACGCCAATACTAAAAGAGTTTAGTTTAACAATCCAACATTTTGCTATGACAGTCAAGATGACCAGTCCACAGTGACAGCGCCTGTTCACGAACATGACGCATGCGTCAGCATCACCCAACTCAACCATATTGTAGGGAATCGAATGACCCAACACACTCGCCACCATCAGCGAGACATTTTAGTGAGCATGACATACTCTATCTGCCAGACGACAATAAAAAATAAATGGATAAAATCATTGTAAATGGTTACATAGTACTTACATGTACATTATAAAATTATAAATCCTTAAACAGTAGTAGCTTTGTGTTAATATAAAATAAGTAGATCTATGAAGCAAATGGTTAGTGTATTGTTATGATTTATGTAGCACTTCTCAAAACTGCCAGCCGAGTGTTGGGGCTAGTTGTTACATGTTCAAATATTAATTGTTTAAGCGCCAAGTTTGCTGTAGCGTTTAGCGTTCATTTTGAAATCTGTTGATGTTTAATTAAATAATGTTGGTTATTCGTTTTGTTACCATAAAATAAGTACAAATAGTTGTACCGTTTTTTTATAGAAAGTTGTTTCTTTCTAAAGGTACTTTTGGATAGTAATTTCTTGATTTACAATCTTTAAATTTTCCAAGGTTTAACATTTTAATCTCTAGGTAAAGCTATCCGAGAGTAAAATTGTTTTTTTTACAGGTGTTGTACTATGGAATGGCTATCAAAAATTTAAATGTATACCTAGCATATTGTTGTCTGATGTTGATAAAACCTATCTTTAATTATCATACACGAAATTGTCTATCAGATTTAAAAATTACGCACTATATCTTCTTTTGGGTGGTTAGTCAGAAGCTAGGCTCAGAGTGGTTCAACCTTCTGTAATATCTTTGACTCTTTGTGCAATTTCCGTTTTTATTTCTAGTTTTCTACTACTGCAGATCTAGCTTAAAGTTCATGATGCCTTAAACGCTACTTTCTTCAACACATAAACTATTATAAAACCCACTTTCAATTACCCATCCAATCAATTATAAGATAAAAAGAGATCTAATTAAAAAGATTTAGAATTGCATTTATATCCTTCTGAGAAAAACGTGGTCAATTAAATTGGACTTAGAGGGTTTAATTGAGAAAGGCAGTACCGGTTGGTATATAAATATGTTCATATTTGGTGTTAATGTCAAAGATTTTGCCAATGATTGGGTGAATAAATTTGTTAGGGTTGTCCTACAACCCTAACAAATTTATTCACAGGTCAGTGGTATTTACCGTTACCACATGAGGTCATGTGGCAAGTTGACCCTGAATTAGGAGGAGCTTATAGTCCGTTGCGAACTGTACTCAGTAAACGTTGCCGTGACCAGTCTGTACATGGGTGGCCATTTAGACTATCAGAGCTTTTCCATACTTCGGAGGGCTTTAGGTCTTCATCTTCGGAGGATCTATCCTGGTTGTTGTTAATTAATAATAGCAGCCGCTAAGTCAAGGCTGAGTCCTTTTTTAAGTGTCGAAATTCCATTATGGACGCTGAGCTGGACTCCTATGACTAAAAACCAAACGGTCCTACTGTAACCTTAGCCTAGGTCCCAAATTCACAGAAGCATTCACAGTGACCCCAGCAGGAAGCCAAGGCAAAGGTCTACGTACGGAAGATTTGAACGTCTAGTAAGAAAGAAAAAAAAACGGACATACACAAGACATTAAGTATGTTGTACGATACAGCAAAACAGTTATAAACAATAAACTAGAAAGTTAGAAGTTCTATTTGTCCTGTGCGATACCAGAAAAGTCTACCACTAGGCTGGCTCTTCTACGACATATAAAATAAAACGGATCCATAAATAATTGGATAAAAGGCACCCGTTCTTGTCTATTATTTTTTCAATGTTTCTTTGAAAAATAGAATTGAGGCACTGTTTTGTTTGATGGCATACAAAATAAAATACGTATATAAACAGTAGTCGGTTTTTTTTATGGAATTCAAGTATTTTTGTTAAGGATTTTATCTTCTCTACTTAATATAAAACAAAGTCGCTTTCTGCGTCTGCCTGTCTGTTCGCTAACTCCTCCTAAACCACGCAACGGATTTGTCACAGATTGTTTATAACAGTTATAAACAATATATTAGATTGGAAGATATTCTCTTTGTCCTGTGCGATGCCAGAAAAGTCTACCAATAAGTTGGTTATCTACGACAAAAAAAAAAGAACCGGTCCCATAAATAATTGGATAAAAGGCACTGTGAAGATACTCATTCAGTCCTGCAGGTGTTAAATTAGGACGTCTTACGCCATTTTAGTTAGCGAATCCGGTCGATGCAGTTGTCACAAGCTACCCACAAGTTTAATCGATTACGTTGATCGATTTAGATTTTCATCGGTGTCGATGGACAAGTTGTCTGTTGTTATCAATGTTATTTACTCGAAACAGTATAATTGTACGTGTAAAATAGTACTGTTGCGACGTTAGTAATAGGAAATTAAATTAAAACTAGGAGGTGTGATAGCGGAAGAGTGACATAGAAATAAAGATAGATAAAATTAACTTTAATATACAATAGAAATAAGACTAAAAATAAGAATCAAAATCCCTAATACAAACTAGGACGGAGCAAATAGCGATCCTATTATCAAAATCAATGTCTTCCAGACATAAATCAAACGGACAAAATAATTATGGAGTTAAGAAAAATACGGTCGTGAGCAGGATTCGAACCTGCGCCTCCAGATAAATACTCCAGGCGCTGTGACCGCTAAGCCATCTCGACCTCTGCTCACCCCGAATTCTTCTTCCACATTTTAATACGTCTTTTGGTGATAACATTTGTTGTGACATAGATAGAAGGAGACCGTATCGGTGGCGGTTACCACCAACAACAGCTTTCCCAATGAGTGTTGACGTCAGGCAGGCGGCCAGTCATAAAACATAGCCAAAACTTTAGCGGCATGCCAGATATATGCTGCACCGACCGATATAGTGCGTAATTTAAAAAGTAGTCGTAATTTAAAAAGTCGATTTTTTTAAGAAAATGACCCACTCTTACTATAACCTTACCGCAAGTAAGATAGGGGAATTTGTATTAATTTTTTGTCTGAAGACTCGTGATTTTTAGGAATAATTATTCAATTTCATTGGTAGAACCTACCTTAAAACATTTTCTAACACTTTTACCTTCCACCTTGTTTAAATAATACATTATAATTTTTTCACAGCCAAGTAAAGTTTAAGCTTTAGTCATATTATAACTGAAATATCGTGTGAAACGTTTTCAATTCTCGCAAAACTTCTTATCGTTAATAGAATCAGTTACGACCTGCGTCGACGCATTGTTAGGGTTTGGCGCGGTTATGTAAGCGGCTGGCTAAAGGAACATCGGGTACATCTTATTTCCTTTATAAATTGCTTGTTTTGTCTACAGTAATGGTATCTACACCCACTGTTTCGATGATGGTATTAGGTCCTAATGTGGTGGGAGGCTAACCCATCATCATGCCCTTAGCTGTTTAAGAGAGCTATAAAATGTCGTGTTCATGAACCAACACTTATTACATTTAGGAACAGTCTAAAAAGTTTTGATCTCAAAATCATTCTCAATTCAAAACTTTGTTTTCGAATGTAATCGACCGTATTCGTGTGTATCGACTTTAGCTGTTTCCCCAAAATGCTTATTACGATTTATAACCGTAACATAAATATGTACCTATACTAGGTGTTCCGCCCGGCTTCGCTCGTGCCTACGCTCGCTATGCTAATACAAAACACGAATGAAAACAAAATGGACACGGTATTGTTTTTCGAAATGGAAAGTTATGCTAATTTTACCGATCTCCGTGTGAGAAGATTTGAATAATTTCTTTGTCGTATTGTTTTGCTTTACGGAATAAGGTAATCGATTAGATATACTTATAATTAATGCACTTTTGTAAGAAGACGTGAATTATTTTACTCTTAACGATAGTATGTCCTTAATTATGATCATCATAATTATTATCATGGAAAGAAATATGTTGCACCCTGACATTTATCATTATCAGTAGGTATTTACCTATACAGTATACAAAACTAAAATTATCCGCCAAGAAAAAAAAAAACGATTTACAAAAAAGAGAAAAAAAAATTGCCCGAAAAATGTGAGCGCAATAATAATTTACAAGTTACAAAACGAGATTAATTGGTAGTTCAGATTTCCGTTGTTTATTTTTTTTTTATTATTTCAAAGTTTATTCATTATGTTTAAATCATTATGATCACACAAATCTGACAACCAAGTACCACTAAAGTCAGATTAGAAATCTGACTTTAGTGGTACTTTATATTACTTTATTAAGAATCTTACCAGAATCGGAAAATAGATTACTAAAACGGACTATAAGGACTACAAATAGATCTCGGTTTGGAAGTAGGTAAAAGTCTCATCACATCGTATCCACATACCTTCGTACAAATCCACACAACACGCGATGACGGGCCAAGATACCGTGAAATCATAAATATACCTTTTGCAGTCTACCGCTTTGTTCCTGTGGTCGTTTTGCTGTTTGTTAAGTGAATGTACCAGCAAAATGGGAACATTTAGGATTACCGCATACATATCTGACACGTTTTTTGAAATGGCGGTTTGTTTTGTAAGAGTTTAGGTTGAAGTGTTTTGATAATTTTAGTTCTGGTTACCTGTTTAGTAAACCGAACCCGATTTTGCACGAAAGCGAACTTTGTTAGACAATTTACTTTTTCATACGATTTCATGAAAGTAATAATTCAAAATATCTTCAGATCTTCTCGAAACTTACCTAAAAATATATTCTTAAAAGTTTGAAAACTTTTCTTTCGAAACTCTGTTCATTATTGAAAACCTGGTTCAAATCCCTTCAGTAGTTACGGAGAAATACGTGTACATACACAGCCTTGAGAGAGAGGATTTTGTTTTTATACTATAGACATTTGTCTCTTGTTAGTTTCTCTTTAAATAAAAAGATTTTCCAATCCTCTTTTTTGTATTTTATATGGAACTTTAATTTTATTTAAGAAAATTCATTTAACTTTGTGTCTATAATGTCTAGTAACTGGATGACCGAGCCCTGCTCGGTATTTTTTTGGTAAAACGACGTTTTCTAAATATAACACCTTCCTAAATCGATTTATCTCACCCGAAACCGCCTGCATACAATACAGACATACAAAATTTCATGAAAATCGTTGGAGTCGTTTCCGAGATTCAGATTATATGTATATACAAGAATTGCTCGTTTAAAGGTATTAGATTTGAACCGTGCGTTTAGGAAACGCAAGGCACAAAAGAATTGATTGTTTTTTGTTTCATGTCCAAAGTTCAAATTTATCCCCTAGATACCATTATCTGACGTTGCTCAAGCTTAAGTTTCAGTCACCTGTATAGGGACTAAATAGGTAACGATGACGTATTAAAATGTAGAAGAAGTATTCGGAGTAGTGAGCAGAGGTCGAGATGGATTAGTGGTCAGAGGGCCTGCAATCCTACTCACGACAGTATTTTTCTTTCCATAAAATTTATAACTTTAAGTAAGTTATTTTTGTATAATTATTGTTTAACGGTTATTACTCACGTGCATTCTTCAGGATTGCCCGACTAGTTTCCAACTCGAACGGAGCCCTTAGTCATGAGATGATAGCCGCGAACTCAGCTCATGACTAAGGGCTCCGTTTCCAATAACCGTTGAACAATTTAAGTAAGTAATAATAATAATAATTTTTATTTTCAAAATAGTACAAAATGTGCGACATTTACATTACACCTTACTTCTATGTTACAAAATATTGATCAATGACCCCCGTGCTAGGAGAGTCCTGTGTTACAGGGGTCATCTATCCGTCCATCATATAGGATTACAGATAGGTAAGTAAGTAGTATTAACAAAACAAATTATTAGGAGCTTCAAATTTAAAAAATAGAAATTGAAAACCTGGTTCAAATCCCTTCAGTAGTTACGGAGAAATACGTGTACATACACAGCCTTGAGAGAGAGGATTTTGTTTTTATACTATAGACATTTGTCTCTTGTTAGTTTCTCTTTAAATAAAAAGATTTTCCAATCCTCTTTTTTGTATTTTATATGGAACTTTAATTTTATTTAAGAAAATTCATTTAACTTTGTGTCTATAATGTCTAGTAACTGGATGACCGAGCCCTGCTCGGTATTTTTTTGGTAAAACGACGTTTTCTAAATATAACACCTTCCTAAATCGATTTATCGCCCCCGAAACCGCCTGCATACAATACATACATACAAAATTTCATGAAAATCGTTGGAGTCGTTTCCGAGATTCAGATTATATGTATATACAAGAATTTCTCGTTTAAAGGTATTAGATTTGAACCGTGCGTTTAGGAAACGCAAGGCACAAAATAATTTATTGTTTTTAGTTTCATGTCCAAAGTTCAAATTTATCCCCTGGATACCATTATCTGACGTTGGTCAAGCTTAAGTTTCAGTCACCTGTATAGGGACTAAATAGGTAACGATGACGTATTAAAATGTGGAAGAAGTATTCGGAGTAGTGGGCAGAGGTCGAGATGGATTAGTGGTCAGAGGGCCTGCAATCCTACTCACGACAGTATTTTTCTTTCCATAAAATTTATAACTTTAAGTAAGTTATTTTTGTATAATTATTGTTTAACGGTTATTACTCACGTGCATTCTTCAGGATTGCCCGACTAGTTTCCAACTCGAACGGAGCCCTTAGTCATGAGATAGCCGCGAACTCAGCTCATGACTAAGGGCTCCGTTTCCAATAACCGTTGAACAATTTAAGTAAGTAATAATAATAATAATTTTTATTTTCAAAATAGTACTAAATGTGCGACATTTACATTACACCTTACTTCTATGTTACAAAATATTGATCAATGACCCCCGTGCTAGGAGAGTCCTGTGTTACAGGGGTCATCTATCCGTCCATCATATAGGATTACAGATAGGTAAGTAAGTAGTATTAACAAAACAAATTATTAGGAGCTTCAAATTTAAAAAATAAAAATAATGTATGCAAAATAGGAAATGTATGTCGGGTGTGTGTATGTGTGTGTCTGCTTGCGTAAGTGTGTGTGTGTGCACGTGTGCGAGTGCGGGTGTGTGGGTGTGCCTTTATGTTTGTGTGTGTGTAAGTTACTTTAATGTCACCATTTATAACCAAGTTTATGTTTAATAAGTCAAGTGTTTGCTTCATAGTTCGTGTATACAAACTCCGATGCAGATTACCCTTCAGCTACTATGTATTATTAATTACTTTATTGTCTGTTAATGTAGTCGTTTGTGCAAGTTCTTCTTGTCAGACATAGTTTCAAATACGAGGTTAAGCCTAGGAGCGAATGTACATGAATTATGTAAGATTTTAGATAATTTTGGGACAAATATGAAATCTTTTCATTAAACCAAGGTAGACATTAGTTTGCACGTAAGTAACAACACATATAGTATAAATAAGCTAACCTCAAACGTTACTGAAACTCTACAACAAAAACAAAACAACAATATTTAAAAGGGACAGCATAACATATGTTTAATTTGATTAATATACCATTGTATTTTTGAACGAAATGATCTTAGAAATTCTTAAATCGAAAACCATAGAAAAGACTTAGCTAAGAAATAAATCACAAAAAAATAATAACAAATATACCAAAGTGCAAGTTCTCACAAGGGTCACTGTCGAAGTTACCTCACATTTGATTGCGTTGCGCGTGCGCATACGAGCCCTGCGTCAGTGATCAGCTGGTTTATACCCACAGTATGTCAGTCAGTGACAAACGCTGCTGTTTAAATGGCGTTATGTTAATTGGATCAAAGTTTATTTATTTTTATTGCTTTAAAACAACGTATAGTTGTTTTAAAGCAATTAAAGAAGAATTAAGAGGCTAATTTATTATCAGTTTAATTGTTAACTTTATCGCATAATATTTAAGGTCGGTTTCAGTGTAGCCAAAGTTATGGTTAAGGTATTCGGTGACACGTGTATGTATGTCCTGTCGGGGCAGGTTAACTCTAAACGCTATAGCAGTATAAAATCCTATAAAAGGATAGTCTAGACATTGAACTTAGAAACCTTAAACTAGTCGTTAACTTGCGACTCTGCTTTTGTCGGCTTCTCACCGATTATTATTTTCTATATAAGTTGAAAATAAATGTCAACAAATAACAAAAATGTTGCACCGCACTAGCAAAATCTTGTATCGTTTTTTTAAGGAGACATCCCACCACTCGCACACACACTCAGACCCGGAACAATGTTCTTTAAATAATACACACACATACACACACACACACATACACACATACACACACACACACACACACAGAGAGATTTACACAAACGAATCGGAATCGAACCCGTGACATGCGAGGCAGCATCTCTCGACCCCTTGGTCTTTAAACTTTCGCACTTTAAAACATTATTATTTCATGTTGCTACTTAACAGTGTTGGCACCGCTGCAGGCGTTTATATCGATAAAAGCAATAACATATTCAGTTTAAAGATAGCAATATAACATAAATTATAACAGGTTTGATTTAAAAAGCTGTTATAACCTGTTTCTTTTGGTCTTGTTTACATTAGAGTTACTTTCATCCTTGCAATCTGTTATGAGGATGGCTTGAAATTGCAGTTAGAATTAATGAAGATATTTATTTTAACAGTTTATAGCCGATCCGGAGACTTTTTAAACTTGTAAATGTCTAGGTTTAGATTATGTGAAGTGAATATTTTATGGCGTCAACCCAGTTTACCTTCTTGTTATTGTGTCTTTCCATTCGGTCTTATTTAATTAACAATCTTTACTTGCATTGGTAACACATGTCCTATTAAGAGTTTAAATAATATTTTTATCTTAATTAAGTGGGTGAAGCCTGCTATACTATAATTTTATACTATACTATTCCTGCTTTTGGATTAAGTTAGTAGACTCGAATTGTGGAGCCAAACCGATGCTGTAGACCAGTTATCCCTGCCATCCCAACTAAAGTTCCAAGAACACATCCCTACCATTGCAAAAACACCGCGTAAAATAATCACGCACTAAAAGAATTACAAATATATTTGAAATTAGAACTGTCTCGTTAAGGCTTGGTCTCTCTGCGTCTTTTTTGTCGCGTTGACGGCTCTCAATCACGCGCGCCCACGATCCGACGTTGTTAATTAAAATATATTACTGCGCCGCACTCGCGATCGATGACGACGAGTAGATGCCGTGATTAGAACCCGCCTTAAGTTAGTGATGTGGAGCAAAGGTAGAATCGGTTGCGGTAATGTATGATCGTGTGGGGAAAATATTGATGAGAACTTTCCTCGAGGAATTATTTGAAAATCGTGCGTTTGGTTTAATTGACTGATATAAAATACATTCTTAATTCGAATGTATCGTTAATCGTATGTAATGATTCGATATTGATGGCAATTTAGTCCATGCTATTTGTCTGTTTAATAGGGCCGAATTATTAATGCTATGAACGTCATTACTTGGAATTAGATTTAGCATTAATTCTGTTAACTGCGAATAATTTAGCGATGCTAAACCAGGTGTTTAGTCTTTGTATTAACTGCCCTAAAATCTCGTAATAATTTTACCTACGAAAAACTTTTTTCTAATGATGTAATATTTACAGTTTTTGAATACTACACATGTCAACATTTTGAATTAATTTATTGAATGTGGTGGAAGACCGGTAGCTTAATAGCAATAGCGACCGGTGTACGCAACTGATACGACAGTCTAATTTTTATATCTACAATTTTTTTAAACGTTTATTTCTCTATTTCAGTTTTTTTTTATGACGTTGATAAACGCATTTAGCGTAGGCTTCATAAATGCTCGATGATATCATATAATTGTTTTCCAAATCCTTGCTTACTTTACATATTATTCTAATCTTCATATATCCTCAATATTACTTCCTTTAAATATCACTAAGCTATCTAAACAAGCCATATCTTGTCCGCACCTCCGCATTTCACGTCGTCTACCATTTTGTTAACATTTTATTGTAGACTAAAGCCAAGATAAAGAAAACTAAGCCAAATAGAATCCTGTCACTGTCACACAACTGTCAAACTACAAGTGTAAGAGAGAGACGGGAACACTAAGCCGAAGCATGCTTAGAAATGTTTATTTATCTTGGACTTAGACAACTTATCTTTAAACTAAGCTCCGTTTGGCAAGTCCAAATTACTTTGTACAATGCTGTTGACATCATAATTTAGATTTTCATAGCAATAATTTGTGGTGTACCATACTGAACTTTAAGTTGAAGGTGGAGAGTGTATTTTTGAATGGATAAATGGAGATAATAAATTGGCAGGTCTTATGATTCTTGGTGCAAGTATTTGGGCTATTAGGGTGACCACCCGGATTAGTGCTTTTTCCTCCATACATAATTGTTTACAATTATGCTTGTATTTCACAAGGGGATAAGCAGAAGGTGTACTATAGTCTATAGTACACTCATATTACACCGATACAGTTATTACGTCCCATGTAATAAGTGGTGAGCCTATTGCTATCAACCCGGCATAGACTCAGGGCTACCACTGAGAATTTACTAATAGAAAACTCAAATAAAAAATTGTCCGACTCAAATATATGACATCCGTGTTACGACCATCGAGGCCCTTCAGCTATTAAATAATCTGAAAACAATTAGGGATATTTTTTGTGGAAATTATGTTCTAATGTTATCTACGCATGCGTTGATGCGTTTGAAAGATTTATCCGTATAAGCCGATAGTTTAATCTAAGAAAGAAGAAAGAAAGAAAGTAATGGACTATATTTCTAGACACACAGAATTAAATAAAACTACTATGCTTAGATACACCTCTAAACCATAAACAACTGAAAATGAAGTGACATTGACATTGACAGCTGACATTTTTGATATATTTTAAAAATAAGGTGATATTACATGACAAACCCCGTATGATTATTTATGAAAGTTGAATTTGTACATTAGAATCTCCGTTGCAACCGCTGCTTGCTCCCAAAGCATATTCAAGGCTGACTGAAGAGAGTACTTTTGGATCTATGTGTTCCATCCTCCGTCACACTGTCCTTTACTATCAGAAATCTTCTTATCCCATAGAATAAAATAATGTATTTAAAGATAAGACAATCTTACTAATTGCCCTGCCTACTCCAAATCTAATTCAAGATTCGAACACTGTTTCCATTGTGCACCGGAAGCGGCAAGTTAACGCTTCAAATATTGACATCCGGTCTTTTATTTACATTAAAACTTAGTGGGTAGGGATGTGAAATAAGATAAGTTGTGTCATTAAATTAGTTAAAAGTATAACGGAATGGTATTACGTTTGTGTCGCAACGGGTTACAACACAGATATAGATGAACTGGATACCTCAAGTGTACAATACTTGGCCTGCAATAGCGTATTTGACAGTGGTGGAAAAATAATGAAACCTAGCTATAATGAAAGAATATATTTTATTAGTTTTTTTATTGTATTTTTATGTTTATGTTTCTGTGAGGTCGTGGTATCACTCTGGTCGAGCCGGCCCATTCGTGCCGAAGCATTGTTCTCCCACGGTAGCATTATTATTAGTAATTATGTCTCACATGACTCGAGACACCAATCACTGCGTGATGTCACTACCCAGGCGATTGCAATTTGCAGTCGCTGTGACCCATGACACAAAATAAATCAATGAATTTGTTGATATTTGGGGAGCAAGTTGCAACCACTTCGTATTTCTGTGCAGTTTTCTAAGTATTGGTAAACTGAGGCACTACGCAAAAGTACGCGCAATACACTAACTTTTACGCAGATAAAAACAATATAAAAATGCCTATAATGCAATGCCTGCAATAAAATATATAATCTATACTAAAAACATAAATCTTTCAAACGCATTATCGCATCAGAAAGAAAATACGTTCGTGAGAAGGGTTTGAACTTGCGCCTTGCGGATCCTCCTGAACTATTTATCCGTATTTTTCTTTCCACGAAATTTACAACTTAACTAAAATAATCTTTCAAAAGTAATTGTGAAGATGTAGTGACTAGAGATGTTGTATTCCTATTTGAATTTGATGGAGGTGCACAGATTCGAACACACTTGGTTTTTATACAATTAGTCGTATGCGACATCTAGATTAATATTAATCTGTGCATTACAGTTAACAGTGTCTTTGAGATATCCTGCGTGTGATCAGTTCTCATATGTTTTGACGGTAGTATTTTCAAAGTATTTGCATTTCTGCGAGTGTTAGTGCTTTTACTTCTTTTTGCAATTTTTGTGTTTTAAAAACATGTTCCACAAATAAATGTGTGACATAACGGTATTAAATAAGCATGTGACTTGCAATCTCAAGACACAAATAATATATCTTTATTTAGGAAGATAAGATTTCATATTGCAGTCAGCGATAAAATTAGTTAAACACATAGAAATTAATAAAATGTCTAAGCTCAAAAACTATCCATAGTATCTGGAGTAGAAAATATTTCAATCTTGGCTTCATATATACTATATAAAAAAAAACTAAATGTCATTACTGAATAACTGTCGAAAACCAAAGCTGGAATAGTGACTAGTTATAGTTAATAACTAGCTGTACCTGCGACTCCGTCCGCGTGGATGTGGATGTTGTAAATTAACACCATGTCGTGTATGAACACGAATTCATAATTATCAGATGTTCGACGACATTCTTTAAATTGACATAACTTTTTTATTTATGTACCGATTGACATGAAACAAACACTAAATGTTAAGTGAAACTTACCAAAATATATTAGTGAAAACCACATCTAAATCAAATAAGCCGTTATTTAGATTAGCGTGCACAAACGCACAGACAAACACAAAAAGACAAAAATTCTAACAATCATTGTTTTGGGTGCTATTTGCGTTGATAAAGGTCCCAATAATATTTTTCTCATATATTTTCCATGTACAGACAGCGATCCGTTACATTTTTATTATATGTATTGATGTAGGACCTTATGCTGAGAGAGGAACCTTTTTGGCCTTGTACATATGTTGACGTTTCTATTTTTTTTTATCTACTCTTTTGTGCAATTCCAGAATAAATTATTTCTTTCTTTTTATTACATTAATTAGTACGGTCTGCCAATAGTTACAGTTTGAAGCCGTCTCAGTGTCATTTTAAACCATGGCATTGGCATAATCCTCGACTAACGAAGGTGTCATAAACATAAATTGTAATTAGTAACAAATTCGATGATGGCATGGTGGCCGAGTGTTTACGGGCCTGCCTCTTGAGTCACAGGTGGTGGGTTCAGGATCTGGCATGTACAAAAGTGACTTTTTAATGTCTTTGGTATCTACTTTCTTACTTCATCTAACCACATACGGTGAAGGAACACATAGAGAGGAAACCTGGACTTAATTTTCTGAAATCGCTAATCTGGAGCAAGCTAACGTGGTGATCAATGCTCGTGCCTTCTCTGTATGAGAAGAGGCGCTTGCCCTGCAGTGGGACCGTTATGGCCTGGTTATATTATGTCTGTGAAGTTTTGGCGTGTGTTTATCGACGTTTTTTTACTGATTGTACCTATTCAAAGTAGTTCGCAACAGTCAATTTCATAGCATCGCAGCATCACGCCTGTGTTCCCCGAAGGGGTAGGCAGAGGTGTACACAGTTGTACACACACATTTCACCAATGCCTTTATTAAGTCCCATATAATAGGTGGTGAACCTATTGCCATCTACCGGGCAAAATTCCACACACCGGGCTGCTACTGAGAATTTTCTATCAGAAAAACACAATAACTTTGTCCGACTCTGGAATCGAACCCGAGACCTCGTGCTCGGCAGTCGCGCTTAGGTCCACTAGACCAACGAGGCAACAGTTTTGGACCGTATTTATCCCAATTCATGGAGTCATGGTGACCCTACGGTCTCGGTAGCTGTGGGCGTATAGAGCGTGGATTAAGATAAGCCAAGTAAACAACTAGTCTTAGGTTCGGAGAATGTTTCACGCCAATTACAGCTGCTAACCTGATTTACATCGTACATAGTATAGAATTACGCCTGTATTCTTCAAAAAGGTAGGCAGGAGTGTCACGAGCACAAACATGTAAACACAAAGTTTTAAAAACTCACCGATAATATCTCTAGTGTGTATTACTAAGGTAATTAGGTATGTAACACAGATAGAAGAATCATTCCTTTTACATATAGACATACATTAATACTTCTATGTTATTCAGATAACTATTTATATGGAGTTTAAAAAGTGCAAATGTATACATGTTTGTGCTTGTGACTGTACACAGTTCTAGACCCAGATTTCTCTTATGTCGTTTTTAAGTGGCGTGTAATAGATGGTGAGTCTATATCAGGCACAATGCCCTCAAACCCTTGGCTGCTGAGAATTTTCTAACAAAAAAACTTGAGAGGTGTCAAGGGACACCCGGATGGAAAGAAGTTAAAGAGAAAAATAAATAAATAATAATATATATATATATATATCTGGCTTGATTTCTATAAGAGAGAGAGAGAGATAGACAGAGAAACGGCTTACAATAGCTTACTATAGCAAAAAGTGTCGTTACAACTTTTCGTCTTATTTTTTTCCGTCTAGCCCCCTTTCGCAACGCGCGATAAGGAATTTCGTTCCAAAAATCAACAACACTGCCCAACGCAGGAATCCAATCTGGGACCTTACGCTGAGCAGCCGCGTTTGCAACCGCTAGATTAAAGCGGAAGTTGTTTTATTGTAAGTATCATATTAGCTCACTTAAGCACGTGGCTGTCACACCAAAAACTTCCTTTGGTACTTCTACTGAGAATATCTTAACTGAAAAAAATAGCACTAGCACCTTGCCCGACCCGTAAATCGAATGCAGACCTCACGCTCAGGAACCGCCTTGCGGGAACTGTTATTGTGTTTTTCTAATAGGAAATGTTAAGTAGCAGCTTATGAATCGTCTTCCAAACAACACTTTAATTAATGTTATCACAAGTAATGATCATCGTTAGAAAACAATTTAGATATCCCAAAAGTTACTAAGCGAACTCGCAGGACAAAATAATACTCAAACCTAATGAGAATCGGTGAGAACCATACATCAAATGGGTACATAAACAATGACACACCCACACAAACACATTAGCATAGTAATACATTAATAATTACACACATTGACAGCTACCTTACTTCACATACGCATTACAACTTTATTAAGGCCCTCGAGGCGATGTATTGCGTAAGACATGAAAGATCACGTAACACTGGCTAGGTATTGATCAAGCTGTAATGCAAGTCGGCAGACTGACAGACGATCGAGGCCGATTTATTGGAAGGGTATCCTTAGAATACATTAATAGCATCTACATTGTTTTGTTGAAATCAGTATGTTATTCAGAATGCCTTTAGGAATTTTCTTCATCTTGGAAGCGAAGTAAAACTCATATATTTATTCAATTAATTACGAATGATTTTATATAACTAATACTTACGACATACTTACGATATACTTACGACTCCCGACCGAATTTTCGGTCACGGCGGCCTATCTCCACGGATATTAATCAAGAACGCAGGAGATATTACAGTGCATAAGCGCATTTGCGAACACAGGTGCGGAGTGCACTTTTTTCTTCCTTCACTCTCATAGTCCGATGAGACAACAACCCGACACGACCGGAGAGAGATCAGACGCAGGACCGACGGCTTTACGTGTTCTCCGAAGGACTGGGGTGTCACACCGCCAACTTCCTTACTCCGGGCTGTTACTGAGAATTTCTTTACAGATAAACCCAATGACACTTTGTCCGACGTGGATATCGAACCTAGGACTTCACGCTCAGCAACTGCATTTACGGCCACTGTAGTTGGGTCTTACTGATAGAAAATGCTAAGTAGCAGCCCGGAGTTTGGAATTGTGCGGGGTATATAGCAATAAGCTTAGGTACCATCTATATATTACACGGACTTAATAACGGTATGGGTGTAAGTGCGTACGACTGTGCCTACCCCTTCACTGATTTTATACGTGATGTTACATTATGATATGTTCATTCATAAAATGACGTCTTTTTTTATTAGGTGATAGTATTCCTTTAACTATTGAATAGATTCCGGCATTACCTTGCGGAAGTCCATTACAATGTTTGCAAATAAAAACAATATCTACTTCCACAATATTGAGGGTAGTCAAGCAATTACCCGTGCACCCGCAAATATATGCAAGTAGTGAAAAATTGCGACTACCACCAACTACTCGACACGTGTTTCGCCCCTCCATGGGGCATCATCAGGAGCTGTTACACCGTGCAGGGGTCACTGGACGGTGGTGGTACTCAGGTAATTACACGCCTATCCTAAATATTGTGGAAATAGCTAGATATTGTATATAATTGCATCCAATGTAAGAAGGGAATTGTTGTTGCTTGTGGAAGTAGCTCTAGCTAGATATTGTATTTATTTGCATCCAATATTACTTTAATTATGCAGACCTCAAAGTACTTCACAAAACCACTCGCTTATAGTACTAGGTACTAAGTTATGGTACTCATAGGCTTTTCTTCGTACTAGATACTGAGGGCTATTTCTGGTTTTCCTTAGAGCATCTGCAATCTGACCTTTCGCTTAGAGAAACCATTCTAAATCCGGTATATCGTTAGCACGTAACCATTTATATGAAGTTTTCGAAAGCGAATGTGACGATTAATTAAATGCAATTTATTAAATTACTAACTAAGCCCGTGTCTCACCCATGGATTTTCCATTTTTCCTCGTTAACAATACGCAATTTTCTATTCCTTAAGGTAACTATGAAACAAAGGAGATACTGAATGGCAACGGGTGACTTACGTGATTGATTTACTTATTTATTGATCAGTGGGCTTACTCTTGAAAATAATTCCACTCGATTGACATTGGAAATATGTCAGTTCGTACTTTTAAACGCCAAAATGTCATAGATTCGGGATAATATGAAGACAACAAGCTTTAAAATTGAGGCAACTGTAGGTATGTAGGTAAATTTATTTTAAAATTACTCGTTGTTTAGAGGCGTCTATTTAATATTGGAATTGGATTGGAATTGGTATTAGTTTCAAGAGTAACCCCAAAGGATGGGATTTACTTCTGTGGTATCTTGAACGGACTAGAAATAAAGTACGTATGATTAAAAAAAAGTTCAGTAATCTTCCACTCTATCCTTGAAAGAATTAGTACTGGAGTAGTTTTATCGGGCGTATCCCTCTCGCCACTGGCATATGATTCCCAATAAAATACCTTTATACCTTTTACCTGTATGGTTACAGTGATAGTACACGATTTTAGTCGTGTGTGACACATTTTTATGTTTGTCTTTAGTATTTTTTTTATGTACTGTTAATGTAATGACGAGAGCTATTGTTGTTTTAGTACAAATTCTTTTATTCTTGTGTCTCACCACCACGTCTCCCGTCTGCTCCTCTAAGACTCCACCAATCCTAGATTGTGTAAGCTATACCCCCGAAGGTTTAGGCATAGTAGTACTGTTCTACACCCACATTTCGCCGATGTAGTTATTAAGTCCCATATACGGTGGCGATTCTATTCCAAATTTTGAGTTGCTAGTAAAAAATTCCCAATAACACTTTGTCCGAACTGGGGATCGAACCCTGGACCTCACGCACAGTAGCCTCGCTTGACCAACTACAAGACCAACGTGGTAGTACACACCAAAATTAAGTGTATCTAATGATTTATATGAATAATCTGTCTTCCATATTCCAAAGCGTCTGACTCACAAAATAGTTCGAAACATTTTCATTATTCTTCTCATGATGGACATTTAATATCTACGTTTCTTTAATAAAAAAATAAGACATTCTAACAGTTAAGTGTAAAATAATAGACGCATTTTTGATAATTTCTTTTATACATCGGTTTGGTATGCGATCATTAATCACAAGTCTTTACACCTAGGGCTGTCACGAAATGAACCACTCGCTTAAAATTAAGACGCCTCGCTATATTTTGTCAGTACTGAATTCTTTGTGTAATTTGTTATTTAACGTGCAGTATTCCTTTATAATTGTTTTTTTTTGCAATAATATGAATGTATCGAAAAAGATACCTAATACTTATGTTTCCTAGATATTGACAACAAGAAGACTAATCATAATTAACTGACTGCATTATTAACATCAGAATAAATCTCTGTCTAAGGTTTATGGCCATGGAAATAATGTGTTAATAAGAAATAACAATAGGAACAAAGCCACGCTTGTATAATTAAAACCTCAAATAATTTATTCACCAATTATGATTAAACCTCCCTAAACTGCTGTTCAGCAATTTACCAGCACCGCAACATAAACGTACTCATTTAAAAAAAATATCTTCCATCGTAAAATTAACTCAGGCACGAGTGCCAACCCTGCACATACAATGGCGAGCAAATTATCGTATACCTCCGCGTGAGATGAAAGACCATCTTGTAAAGCTTCATAGGAATAGGAGCCAGGATTCCAAATTGTTAATGGCAACCTTGATACTTGCTATAGAATTTGTAAAGAAGGATTATGTGTTTTTTTTATTTATTTTTCTGTATGGAGTTTGAAGTCTGTGTGTTTG
This sequence comes from Xylocampa areola, assembly GCA_935421205.1. Classification (NCBI taxonomy): domain Eukaryota; kingdom Metazoa; phylum Arthropoda; class Insecta; order Lepidoptera; family Noctuidae; genus Xylocampa; species Xylocampa areola. Next base: position 18,227,885 of record OW285207.1, read on the forward strand.
GTTCGTACTTCTAAGCTTAAATAAATATGCGTGAATGAATTTTAGATGTATTCGAATAATAAGCCTTGAGCAAATACTTCCTGTATTTGCTAACGTAAAATAAATAAAAAAAAACGAAATTCTGTAAAATACAAAAGTTTAAAGTTACAATATTAAATGGAAAAAGAATACGGTCGCGAACAGGATTCGAACCTGCGCCTCCCGGATGAATACTCCAGGCGCTCTGACCACTAAGCCATCTCGACCTCTGGAGTAAGAGGTCTAAGAGGTCGAGATGGCTTAGTGGTCAGAGCGCCTGGAGTATTCATCCGGGGGGTGCAGGTTCGAATCCTGTTCGCGACCGTATTCTTTATCCATTTAATATTGTAACTTTAGAGTTCGCTAAGCATGCGTTAATGCTTTTCAAAAAGATTTATCTTGAATACAAAAGTTTACCGTCAATATGAGTAGTAGGTATAACAGTTGAATTAATTACCCATTATTACGCCGAGTGGTGGATATTTATCAATATTTTTTTTTCTTTTATTCATACTAATATTATAAATGCGAAAGTAACTCTGTTTGTTTGTTACCTTTTCACGGCTGAACGGATCGTTATGAATTTTGGCAAGGAGATAGATTGGACCTTGGAAAAGGACATAGGCTACCGTTTGACACGCAGACGAAGTCACGGGCATCAGCTAGTTATATATAAATTTTAGATTTCTGCACTTCTTTCTCCAAATAAACTTTAACTTTGCCAAATTTCACACTCCCCCGTGCACGTGCTTAAAAGGGGAACTAAGTTTTCTATTCACTTTATTAAAATTATATAGATTTCTTTACATGTCGTGGTGGCCGAGTGGTTACGGGCCCGCCTCCTGAGCCGCAGGTTGTGGGTTCAAACCTGGCATGTACCAATGTGACTTTTTCAATGTCTTATGTACTTTCTTAGTTAATCTAAGACATCACAGACATACGGTGAAGGAAAACATTGTGAGGAAACCTGGACTGGTAGTGTGAAATCGCCAACCCGCAGTGAGCTAGCGTGGTGATCAGCCTTCTCTGTATGAGAAGAGGCCCTTGCCCTGCAGTGGGACAGTTATGGGCTGGTTATTAATTTATTTATTTTTTATTTAAAGACTACTTTAACTTGTAAACTAACATATGTTTTCTTTCGTTTTCAGGTATGTTTGCAAGCTTGATTGATTATGAAATACTATTTATTATTGGTAAGTTCTCAATTAAAACAACATTTGAAAATTTGAATGAACTCTTTTCATAGATTTTTTGGTCCACCAATTTTGATGTACGGCATTAAAGCCATGGCTCAAGGGGTCGCGTGAGGTCCTGCTTTCCATTCCGACACCTGGAATTTGGAAATTGGATTTGTCGGTAGTTTGCGGTAGACCATTTTAGAAATTTTGGGTCCACTCCTCTGCCTTCACACCTTCAGGCAATGCAGGCGTGATGTATGCATGTGTGTATTAAAAGTAAAACTAATTTCAAATGAAGCATAAATGACTGAAAGTTGTTGAATACTTCTCATTTTCTTAATGATGTGAAGTTAAGTACTCAATTTATAATGTCTTACTAGAATTTCTCTAGAAACTTTCTAACTTTTATAGCGTAATCTAACAATAATCATAAAGTGTTTATGTATATATTTTGTAACAGTGACATTTTGGATAACTGAAATCGGTAAAATTGCCTTTTAGAAAAACATTAGGTTTTATCACGACAACAAATATAATTAAAAAACGTAAGGCTTTGTGTTCTGTTTCAAAAGTCCTGTCCATGTACTATGTCATTCCTGCTGGACCAATTTCAAAACTTTTTCGATTGCAAGTTGGTTTTGAACTAGCCTCTTATTATTGCTTAACCAATGGATAACGTTATGTCCGTTTTTTGAAATGTCCTTTTGATTTTATATAGAAAAAGTTTTTATGACTTAAAAATTCTATGACAGATGGTCAGTCTCAACTTTCAATATATTACAAAATAAAATACTCTGTGGTTTCAATTTTATAGATAAATCTTAGAAAAGCATTAACGTATGCATAGCGAAATCTAATGTTATAGATTTTTGTGGAAAGAAGTTCTACACTGTTTCTCTAAAATATGTATATGTCTGTAGGTCTATCGTAAAATAATATATACATACATAAACATAGCATGAATTGTCACTCTTCTTAAACTTTAATAGCTCTAGTTCTTAAATCGTGAAAACTGATTCCCTTCAGTATATAAATTGTATGTCTCTAGGACAAAATTATTTAAGACCTGGCGGATAATCCAACATGGAATCCTACCGACTATCTAAGTTTCACTCTACCTAAGTTTCACAAATATATAATTCTGTTTCTACGAGTACAATTTCTTTGGAAACTTTCAAAGCGTATCTAAGTTGAATAATAATACAAATGTGTTTCTTTGTGTTACACTGGGCAGGTTGTCTCTCGCCTACCTGTAGTTGTCGGTAATAATGGCAATTATTATTATTATGGGTACAATTTGGGTAACTGAATTGTACAGGTAGGGCAGTTGTTAGGGGCTGTGGTTCTCAAAGTGTTGTTTTTTTTTTGTAGATTGGTGCTTGAATTGAGGGTTGATGGTTTCTTATCTATCTGCCTTCAAACGATTTTTTTTTTTGGAAATCTTTATACGACGTGCTTGGTTCACAAAAAAAGGAAACATGTCGTTCTCGTAGGGCAACTTTTAACTAAACTTCTTACTTCGAACACAATCGATTTAGTTGGAATTAAATATTTTTTTAACCATTTAGAGGTATTTTATATTGCCTCATGAAGTTACGATATAGGTACATCGTTAGAAAAAAACAACAAATTTATTGATGGAGTTTCCTCTAATTTGTTAGGGTTTCGCGATAAATACACACTACTATAACATTATAAATAGTCATACCGCTACAGGCAAAACAAAAACCAAAATTGGTTTATTCAAAAATATGGTAAGCGATATCGATATTCCGGTAAATTTATTTAAAAGTTTGGGATTCTGTGGCTCTAGCAGGTACTCTAGTCATTGGCGCCAGCCGGTCACAGTTTTTTCTATTTTATTCTCAAAATATCCCATCATTGACTAGATGTTCCTTTGTGGGGACTTCGTTACAATTGTGCATAGACGTCGCATTCTTAAAGTGTAATGATACCTTTGTATTATTATTTAAGATGTCACATAACTTTGACATTAGCTTGTTAATAATACAAACTATTCAGCTTTTATTTTGGCCAGGACAGCTCCTGGATTTTTCTGGAAACCTTTTTCTATCTAGGAAATCTTCATGACACCTATTAAAAGTTTAGTTGGCAGAAAACTTGGGGTGCGGATACCCAGAGTGTGCGGGGTCAATCCCGCTCGTGTTGGCATTTTTCGATGGTTTCTTTTAGTTATAATTTTTATTATAATAATTTTAGTATTTAACCTTTATTCTGTAAATTGCACATATTATTCAAAATGACAAAGTAACATTCCTCAAAAATTATTACAATATAAATCAAGCCATGTTAATCTAAAAATTGGTCAGGTAAACTAATATTACTAACCGTGTGCCACAAATATCAAGTAGTGTAAAAAAATATCGTTGCTTCGGGGCTTTTTTTTCTTCAAATCTATATAAACGTGTTGTGTACCTTTTGCTACGAAAACTTGAAACATATATTTAGATCACACCAATGTATGTCCCAATATTTGGACGACATACTATAAGGTTATATTTATGGTCATCACTCCAAAAGTAGGTCTGAACTTAATTATAAATTTATGCTAACAAAACATAAATGTACATTATAGTACGTCTTTTGGTGACGTCATCGAGTGGATAATATCTGGAAGAAGCGTAGTGAGTAGTAGTCAGGATAGCTTAGTTGGTAGAGCGCCTGCAGATTTATCCAGGAGGCGCGGGTTCAAATCCTGCTCACGAACGTATTTTTCTGTCCAAAAATAAAGTTCGCTCCGCATGCGATTATGAATTTTAAAGATTTATCTGTACTATGCTGACATATTTTGCGGACATCTCGTTAGTATATCAATTCTAATCTATAACAGTATTAACCTTGCCACGTTGCCATGGAAACCACAACACCAATCAAATTTCGTGCTAAAACAAGTAACTACCTTTTTGACCCCACCTTCCGTATACTCCATATTCATGTAAACCACGATATGATATGCGTAGATCGCATGCGCACGCGCAGTTTAGTGATGCTCCTCACGTTACAACGCGTAAGTCGCGTAAAGTGGTTATGATGTGTCATAGTTGAAATAGTACGGTTAAGATAACTAACTATTTGTTTAGTCAGTTTGTGATGGTGTATTTTACCACGGTTTTATATGTTGTGTGGCGCGTATGTTAACTGTTGGTCTTATCGGTATTGATGGGGTAGATGAACATTTATGATTCGTTAGTAGCTGTCACCAATATGGTATAAAGACTGTGTGTGCCTTCCTCACCATTTCCTAATGTTCTTCGTGTCGATAATTAGAATTATCGGTATTAAAGGTTGAATTAGCAGTATTTCCCGAAGTAGGCGATAACGCCCCCTTGTGGGCGCTACATACCTAAAAGGGGGCGGTAACTAAAAGTCGTACTAAAATGTAAATTTATAAGTACAATTCTAAACTCCGTGCTGGAAAATAAACATTCTTAACAAATAAAAAAAACTAAATAAAAGTCGGCTTTTTAACCGACTTCAAAAAAAGGAGCTTCTATATTCAACCCGTACGTATGTAGGTATGTCCGTGATTTCCTCAAAAACTACTGATCCGATTTGAATAGGATTTTCGTTATTCAAAATATATTTTTTGAGAAAGGTCACTGATTGCGTAATTTTCTTAATTGGTGATTATTGTCCCCAGCACACTGTGTGGTCCCGTGGGTGTTAGACCATTTAAGAGATGTTATCAACCTGATTGGTAACAGTAACCACTTCAGAATTGATGACAAACATCGATTACTAATCCGACTTATCTTACTCAGTAATTGTAGCAATGTCACTATAAATTGTATCTGACAGATAAACGTATGTGTAGAGGGGCTCGTGGCTAAGTAACAGCCGCACAGATCGATCAATCGAGGTTAAGCTGTGCTTGCCGCGGCCGGTTTGTGGATGAATGACCATCATATCGAGAACCCTCCGTGATTGGAAGAGCACGAACCGTCGGGTCTGATCTATCTGACTGTTTCTGGGCAGTAGTGGTCTAAAAATCAGACTACCAGTCTTACCACGAGATATTGTGTTACTCGGTAACTTGGTTATGGAGGTAATAGAGAGTCACTCCATGATAGTAATATTTATTATTAAACCCGGAATAATGCCGGGTTGTAGATTACTATAAGACTTAATAGAGTCTGAGTGACGTGTGAGTATAGTATTGTACCCCACTGCTTAACCGCTTGTACACGATGAAATTAATAAAAAAATAAAAACACACCTGCCATTATTAAAACTATTTTTAGCCTATGTTATCCGAAAAAAAATAAGGATTCTAACGATACCCCATACATCGAAATCGGTTCAGGCGTTTACAAGTTAGTGGAATAAAAAAACTCACAGACATACATACATACATGAACCCTAAAAACATAACACTCCTTTTTTGGGCAGTCGTGTAAAAATACAGGCGTGATGTTATGTTTAAAAGTATTTTATTGCGTAGGAATGCGAAAGAGACGCCGCGCGTAAAAGCTAACGTTAGCGGCGAAGAGTATATTAAAATCGAATATAATGAAGAAATCTCTCGTGCACATTGTAAATAACCATTTATAAGTAATCTTGAATCCCATCATTATGTATTGTAAAGTTATAAACACATCCAATGACTGTTGATATAACAAAATTGCACACATAAACTTTATTCATGTACATCTTCTCTTTTCTAATGTTTAAAGACTATAAGACATAAGGCTATTACAATTAAAATTGATTTGGAAATTTCAATTACTATATGATTGACGTCATTCAAATTTTGATGAGTTGTTGGCATTTATTATTTTCAATTACTTCATTTTATACTTGCTTTCTCCAGTTGTTGGTAGGAGCGATTTGTGTTTTGTAGACGAGTAGAACGTTTTGCTGAGAATACCGTAGTAAATTTGTTTAAGAATTACTTACTACTTTGATAGGGACTGTATGGTCTACTGGTGGAATCCAGTACAAAGTCCTTGAGGATTACTAGACACTGAAAAAAGGCATATTCAAGGATAAAAATGAAAATATAATAGAAACTACATATCTCTAGCACACACACACTCACAGGTTGGATGAGGTTGATGATTTATTTTGTTGTAAATGTGTATAGGTAGGTACCAACTCAATGATTTCAAACTTATCGAAAAGTATCTGGTTTCCTCCTGAAAAATATCTGGAAAACAAAAGTTTGCACATTTTATCATTGAAAATAGGAAATGTTTTGAAACCAATAACAACATGTTAATTTAATCGAATAGAAATTGCCAATGCAAACTTAAAATTTCTACCGCATCCATTAAAAACTGCTCCAAATAAAACACGTAGACACAATAGCTAATTATGAATTTAACTAAGAAGTAATCATAGAGTTAAAATGTTGAAACTTGCTCCCAAGTATAGATACCAGTCCTGTTTTACTATCAAATAAATATGCAGTCAAGTTATGGCATAGGGCCCGAACAGAGGGTTCTGCATACTAGGTTGTACAAATATGTTCATGAAAAAAGAAAAATACGCCTTACCTGCAAGGCCTTGTCTTGTTCGTCTAGTGGTCCCAAACGCGACTGCTAAGCAAGAGGTCCTCATGTAAAAACAAAAATGATCAGGAACTTATGAACGTCAAAACAGATGGAAAAGAACCAATAAGAACTTCCATGGTTTTTTTTTCTTTGAAAACGGAAGATAGTTACAATTTCTGTAGGATACATTGCTAGCTGAGAGAGATAAATGTGGATCGCTACAGGTTCATAATAACGATAATTATTCTAAAAAAAAAAACTCATGCTTAAGCTAAAAAGTAATTGTAATCAAAATCTAAATTTATAAAATTACATCAAATTTAGACACAGGAAAACTCACATTATTTTACTAGAAAAACTAAACTAATAATATACAAAGTGACGATACAGTTGGCTACGGAATTCTAAAAAAATCCTCGGCCGCTCTATAAAAGTAATTAACTCCGACTGAAGATAATTGATGAAGCTCAAAGATTACTACCTTAGTATTCCACGAGGCACACCGAACGAAAATAAACCGTATAACTTTAACTTTAGAGTTGGATTTCCAATGCAGGCGGTATAGTAGACCGTAATAAAAGTACGGAGATGGGCGTAGGGCCAGACGAATAGAGGAATAAAGTTTTTTTTTAGTAGTTATGGCGTAGATTCCCCTTCGGTATTATTATAAAATCGTCAAGTTAGACCATTTTTGTTTTGGATCTGTGACGGATGGTGTTTTGACCAGCGTGCAGGTAAATGTGTATGAGTATGTGTGTGTGTGTTAATGTGTGTGCGTATTTGTGTGTGTCAGTAATTTTGGTCAGGGTTTTGTGCTTGAGGGCTTGTCGTAACGAACAGTTCTATAGGTATATGTATGCGTATAGTTCAATCATTTTTCTTTAATAGGTTAGCGGAACGTCGGCCGCGTAGAGTTTGCTCCAGTTTCAAACAAAAGCTCGTAACAATTTAAATTACAAAACTCTATTTTGAAAGTCTAAAGACGTTTTGATTATAAGCGATTTATAATATATATACATTTTTTTATTAATGTGAGTGTGGCAATTATAAATTACTTTTTTATTATACGTATCCATTTTATAGGCCGACAGCAACTAGGCCAAAGTGACTGGCCAAACATGCTGTATAATCTGTTGCAATCAATTCTGTCAAAGTATTATCCTAAATCTATTACGAGAAACGGCAATTTATTTCTAGTGTATATTAAATGGAGTATTCCTATTATAATTTAAAGCTTGAAGAACCGTTTTATTATTCACAATGGAAAAATCTATCGAAAACCTCTGCATCATCGCTTTACAATTTCGCGCGCATTTTAAAATGGCGGCGCATTTTTTTTCTTGAATTCGTCATGGGATATGGATATAAAGTCTTTTGTACCTGTGTGTTATTTTTTTTAAATGAGCCCGGAATACCTGATTGAACTACAGCGGGCAGCGTCTGGGAATAGACAGATATGGAACTTTAATTTTTTATAGATGTAGGTGAATGTTGATTTTTTCTAATTTTTAGTTTTTTTAGTAAAGTAAGTACGTATTAGCTGGGGTTGTAACACAATATTGAATGCCCCAGTAAAGTCGAAGTCAAGAGTTTTTATTTCAAATTAAAATATATCTTATTGTTTGGTTCCAAAAAGTTGGTCTTATGGAGAAAAGCCGGCAAGAAACGCCATAGACACACAATACTATCTTAGATAAATACAAAACAATATGTTTTAGGCCAGATTTTAATAACAATTTCTGTTAAAAATTCAAATTAGATATGGATCACGTAATTTTGAAGTCAATTATTATTATGATAGAAAATGGTTATTATTTAAATTTAGATTTTATGGCATAAGATTTTACACAGCAATTTTCTATCACATTCTACATTTAATATTGAAATAAACTTTATAATATCTACTAACACGAAATACCTCTGTCGGCATTCGAACCCTGCACGATGTGTTAATGTGCGCCATAGGACAAAGGGGTTGCTTTTTTATCACACAGGGTTGGAATACATCTCATCTTTTATGCATTTATGATGTCCGGTTGTAAAACAGAAATATACCATTAGCGGAGAAGGTTCGGCAATATTCGGCAGGTTTCGGGTAACATCGGTAGCAAGGTGTTATGTGTGTCCTGGTTTTGCTTGTAAGTGAGATTCTGTTGTTTTTTTTTGCGGACTAAAGGTAGTAAGTTAGAAACATAACAGAAGTTCTGATGGTTATAATTTTGATCCTAAACGTAGGTGTAAGCTAGGTGTAGAAATTTTTACAATTGATGTGATAATTCGAGTAATTACATATAATTTTTTTTTATTTACATTATACCTAGGTACATTACATATATAATTATATTTTCCACCTATTTGTATTTGCAGCATCAATAAGGAAATACTTATTTTTAAAACCTACATTCATAATTAGTAATTATTGTTTTGTACCTTTCTCTACTAAAAAATTTAACGAAATATTTATTTCCTAGTGTGCTGCTAGCACACTAGGAAATAAATATTTCGTTAAATTTTTGATAAGCAAATATAATGCTGCCAATGAAACCATTAAATACAGGCTGTGGTTTTGAACAGTGGCCATATTGTAGGAACATATACAGCAACAAGTTATATGTTGTATAAAAATAATTGAAACAATAATAGCCAAGAGGTCAACGTCCTATTCGTCTCGCAACAGCTAACTCTTCTCTGTGAAATTTTCGTATACGGCCTTTGTCGGCGCGCGGTGCCGTCCTTGTACCTACTGCGCGCGACGCGGCGATGCCTATGACACGACGTATACGCAAAAACCAGTAAATCTGAGAAATTAATTCGATTTTCTAAGGTATTCTTTTTTTAATTGTTTTGTAATCAGTTACACCTATAGATCCACCTCCTTCAATTTGGCCACTGTCTAGAACCACAGCCTGTATATTTGATATGAATTTATAAATCACTTAATTTGAATAGATATTACGTATAATACAAAGATGGGCGACTGTTTAAATACCATATAACCAGCACATGCTTTTCTAATAAAACAATTTAACTCTTGTATTGTTTATCAACCAATTCATTCATCGTCTTATAAGGAATCTATGTAATTTTCCGTGTGCCGCCATCTTTATTGACAAGTCAATCGAGGACTGATGATGGAGTGGTGCTTTTTATGGCTCAAAACAGCTGTTTTTAGAAAAAATGGCGGTGTATTTGTTTTATGGTTACTGCGGCCCCTTTGGATGGTATTAAGTTGTATTAGAAAGTATTTTTTTTACTGGAAATGCAAGCATTTATGTTGCAGTTATTAGTTGGCGACGCGGATGTAGAGAAATTGCTTCTCTGGTGTTGGAAAGTAGAAAAGTTATACTATGCCGACTGAAGTTTGATAAACTCGGGCAGTTTTAGTTATAGATTTGTTTCTTCTAATTATATTTGTTTCATATTAGCAAAGTCATTAGCAAAATGTACCTATACGTTATACAAATTGTTACGTAAACCACTATCAGAAAAGTTTGGCATATAATAATTGCTTTAAGTTCTAGTGACAATGGTTCAATTTTTTTTTGGATATTTCACCGACTTTTTGGCATATAAACATAGCATCACCTGTATTTCTTAAGGGAGTAGGCACAGAGGTGTACACATGTACGAGTCTAACCACATTTCACCAATGCTGTCATTAAGTCCCATGCAATACGTGGTAAGCCTATTGTCATCAATCGGGCACAATTCCAAACTCGGGCTGTTACTAAGAATTTCCTAACCAAAAATCACAATAACCTTTTGTCGGACCCGATAATCGAACCCGAGACCTCATGCTCGGCAGTTCCGCTTGGGACCGATAGACCGACGAGTCACTCTAGCCATTTGCGGCTATTTGTGAAACCGAGTCATATTCTGCTAAACCTAAATACCTTCCCACATTTTCAATTAGACTTCAAATTCCTCTTCCTCATACAACAGCATTTTAAAATGCCTTACTTCAATCAGTGTACCATCAGTAAATGTGTCACTAAGTGACTGCTGACATCCATCCATTGAACTGCTATGTGTTTTTGCTGTGTAAATACTCAGGTTAGTTTCTAGGCAGCCATTAACTCACTAAGAAGTATGCTATTGGACGAAGATGCTTGTGATTCGGATGAGGTATTTGAATGCTGTTCTGGAAATAAAGAAGTTAAGATGCAAACATATGTTTTTGGTTGTAATTTGGAGCTTACGTGTGTGTTTGTGTGTGCATGTGTGAATGTGCACGCGTGTGTGTTCATGTTCATGGGTGTGTGTTCGTGTGTGCGTGTTTGCGCAGATGAGTGTATGTGTGTGCAGTCATATACACTGTATTTAGGCTAATCTGTATCTTATAATTGTAAGTGATTTGGTGAACACTGTAAGCTTGCTATTAATCGTGTAAATATATTATGTAAGTAAATATACGAGTAGGTATTTCATTTGAATTTTACATCTTCTGTCTCTATTGTCTAGTTAACCTAATGTCGAGGAAACAATGGATAAGGAAAAGTATATATCATGCAATTGGCAAAGTAATAAACTCACATTAATATTGGAAACCTTTCGTTCTGCGTTCCGCGGTTTAATTTTCTTTAAAACTCCAAATCCAAAATACGTTGGTATTTTGGCACTATCTAAAATTATTATAAAGAATTGAATCACTTAATTTTCTTTTCCATCTAATGTCTATGTTCCCCATAATTCCAGAATACCACATCCAAACTTCGTTCATCTCACTGTGAAGTACTACTGTCTCTCCGAGAGCGGCCATTTGCGGAACCAAGTGATGTTATTAAGTTTTCTCCACAATTAAACTTTGCATTCTTCAAGTAGTTAAGTTAGAAAGTTCCCCTTTGATATGGCGATGGTTTTTTGTACTTCCATCTAGTTATTGCGATTTTCTTGGCACTTATTCCGTGTGATTACTTCAAAGTGTCGTCTGTTCACTTGATTAACACTTGCTCACTTCCTGTCACTTGTTTTTGTCTTATTAGAGTGTTAAACTTGTTTTGGCCTATGATGGTTTTATAGGGAATGTTGGAAAGGGGTGAAGAAGTGAAGATGGTATGCGATAATTATGGGAAAATTTTGACGAGTTTTCGAATGAATACTAGGGTTAAGTATGTATCTCTTAACTCAAAAGGCAGTAAAATTATAACTAAAATAATTTGTAATGTTGTTCTGAGATATTAGTGTAATTTTGTTACAAAAAGGTACATTTCTATCAAAATATTCAAATGAGGTATAACACCTTTATTCTCTTAACGGTAAGGCTAATATCACTTATACATTTATTAAATCCTTATGAGTTTATTGACGGGAATAATTTCAAACTTCAAGCTGCTACTGAGAATTTTCTATAAAAAAATCCAATAACATTGTGAGACCCAGGAATCGAATCGAAGACCTCACGCTCAGCGACAGTCAAAATAATCGATACAATAACTAAAATATCAAAGTCCACAAATCAACCCGAACCTAAAGAATCGGCCACATAAAATTCTATTACTTCATTTGTAGCTACTGAAACCCACACAATATAGCCCATGAGACCTTAATAGACACTTACAACTCGCTTTAAACAAGTGTCAGCAGTTGATAGATTTCTCCAGCAACAGACCATATTGGAACTCTTAGCACGTCAATAGAATCAAATCAATCATTCGTACAAGTTCAAATCTATCTATCACAAACGGTTTTTGCTTAGAAAATGCGAAAGCACGTATAATGAGACAATAACTGGTATTTACTCGTTTTTTCCGGTTCGCTTCTGAGCGCCGATTGGTCGGTTTTGTTTAGATAATGATAAAATTGTGTGGAATTCGATGGGTTTTGTTAGAAATGAATTGGTATGATTGTGATTTTTTTTAATCTTTATTGTTGAAATGGGCAGTGAGTTATAGAAAAAAAAAAAAAAAAAAAGTACTAGGTATGTATAAAAAATAATATCTTTCTATTGTATATATAGTATAATGTATAGTATAATGAAGTTAATTTCTTTAGTAAATTCTTGTATTATTGGTGAAACAATGATTATACTCAATTTTTTTTTAAATCTTTGTCCGATTTCAGTTTCATTTCAATGAATGGTAAGGCCAGAAGTCAGTAGCCTATGGGGTGGCTTAAACTCTGACACTAGGTTGTTCATCAACCATACGATACACAGAAGTAGAACATAAGACTGAAAACAATGCACGATTTTAAATATATTTTTAGTACATAATAGTCATCTCAATTTTGAAGCACGCTTTCTTATTTTTTTTTTTTTTTAAGCCAATTTTGCTTTCTGGGAGTCCGGCAACTAGTTTTACCTCGAAATATAAGTGTTGCCCAGTAACTGGGTTATGGAGGTCAGATAGGCAGTGGGTCCATATAAAATACTGGTATTAAGCTGCATCCGGTTAGACTGGAAGCTGACCTAAACGTCTGCTAGGCAGATTAAATCCAATATTGCATTCAAATCGATATATTTTTGTCGTAGTTACAACCTCCATTAGTTTTAAACTTAACCTTTCCTAAAATTCCGTCGAAAAGTAATAAATGGTCTAATGTGATAAATTTCGTTACCTATCTCAATAAGAAGAGGTTCTACCGCAAAATACAGATAATTATATTTGTTTTGTTTACATCGGCATGAAGTCTACTGAGGTTAATAAATTATACAATATAACCGGTTAAAGCGATTACAATAGCGGTCGCAATGACAGGTGACTCTCGAGAGATTACGAGTATGACGTTCACGTATTTCCCTCGGTCGAGTTTGAGTTTTAGTATTGAGCCCTTACTTTCACTTTTAGGTGAGGTTATCTATAGAATATATTGAAATGTCTATATTACAGTTGTCGGTCGAAAATGTCAAGTCGTGAAATTGGCCATGAAAATGACGTTGAATAAAAATATATATAGTTATTTGACTCCATCTTGCACCATGCCTGCATCCTTTAGATCAGTACTCTAAGCAAGTGGAGGTCTTGCTAGGAGATAGCTATATTACTGATTCAGAACAAAATCTAGAAAGAAAAAACTTGTGTTTTAAAAATACATTAGAAATTATTTAATTATTCATGCCTCGTTGTCAACTGCTTCGTTGGTTTAGTGGTCCCAAGCGCGACTGCTGAGCTTGGTTCGATTCCTGGGTTGAACAAAGAGTTATTAGGAAATTATCGATAGCAGCCCGGAGTTTGAAATATCGTGCCCGGTAGATGGCAATAAGCTCACCACCTAACTATTACATGAGACTTAATAAAAGCAAAATGTGGGGTGTTAAATGTGGGTGTAACATGTGTTCCCCTTCGGGGAAAATTGGCGTGATGCTATGTATATTTGATAATTCATGACATTATGGGGGGGCCTCTGACCGCAGACAGCAATGAACATTAATAGAACATAAACTAAAAATGCACCATAATTCTATAGTAAGTCGAGCAAAATCAATGATCTATCTCACTTCGATCTGCCCGACAAGAAAGATTGAAGAATGACACATCTAGCACATTGCAGCAATTTGTAGTCCAACGAAAAAACCAAACAATTTCCTTGAAAATAAAATCATATTTCATACAAATCGCGACGGATGTTATGGCCCAGTTTCTACAAACACATAGGCTTTTTCATCCCGAATCCCACGCGAGCGGAGTTGCGAGTAAAAGCTAGTTATAAATAATGACGCTACATTAAATCCACTAGGCCTCCTCTAGGTCAGCTCATGCCGTGAATGGCACATAATTTACTAACTCATTACACATACTTTGAACCGGTTGTGTCGGTTAATAGATTTTTCATATCAATTTACGGAAGAAGTATTCGAGAAAATTGTTTGGTGTACACAAGTGTTTGAAATCGGTTTGAGATAGTGTCGCTATTGGTTCAAGCAAGCAGTACGTGGAATCTTAATTAAAGGTCCTTCTAGTCAGACTATCACAAGTTTTTGAATTCTTGTAAATTCTCGTAAAAAACTGTGAAATGGGAGACGCAACTCAAATAGATGTCAGCACTTACGCTTGTTCCTATTGCAACCAATCAAAACGTGTTATTTTGACATTAGCAATTATGTCTTAATGATTCCAGCCAACGGCGTTGCTTTAGTACGAACTATTTAAATATAGTGTCGCCATTTTTTCTTCAGTTGTCACCACCACGGAGAAGCTTTTCTATTTTTTATTTTTAAATTAGATAACAAAGGAAGTATTAATTTAAAAATTGCTTTTTTTTTCTAATTACATCTAGGTTGACTATGATAATTTTAAATTGCAGCAAGAGGTATATACATGATCACAGACACATTATTTTATAACCTATCCTGGAGGTCACCAAATACAGCATTAAAATTAGTGAAGCAATTAAAAATTATAACTTTCTCTTAATCTAATGATTAAAATAGCTTGCCCAGTGCCCTTCATTATAATAATGTTATTCACTCATTTTCCGTTAACATTCGTAGAAAGTATAATTATACATATGGTTTAAAAATTAATTAACCTCAATTAAATTAACACTGTTTCTACTTTTCCCTTTTCTTTCATTTAGTTTTAGCGAACACAAACGGCCATTTTAAAACACACACATAAACAACAAAATGTTTAACTGAAACTTTTTTACAGAAACTGTGCCATGACATTGTATTTAAAAATACATTTTAAAAGTATTTTTTTCTTTAAATTTCTCATAGTGATGGCGTATCATACAAGTTTGAATGGGTGATTAATGTTTTCACACAAAAGCAGTGTGTGGGAATCCGTTCATACGCGGTGACCAGCGTAACTTGACTGTTCTCGGCGGCGCCACTTGCAAAGACAATGCGTCAGCGGTATGTCAGATTCAGTAGTTTTAAATTAGTTCCTTTTTTCGCGACCGGACTAGTTATATTGGACACTGGTATGAGGCGTTATTATTGTCGGTAACTTGTCAAAACTGCTTTCAACTATGATGAATTGTTTTGTTCCTTACATTTGTAGTTAAAATAAAAGTTTACGATTTTGTTGGGCATTGAGGTTAAATTAATATAATGTTATCTGATGTGATTCAATAATTAAATTTGTAATTTCTACGCTTGTTATTGCTAACGAAGAGGGAAAAGAATGAAGTGCATTGCTCATAAATTTAACGTTTTATTATTTAACATGGTGTATAGCCATTTCTTTTTAGTTTACTGCCTCATTGGTCCAGTGAAGTCCGGGGTTCGATTTAGGCGTCAAGCATTATTAACCCTCTCTCCTACTAAGCTGTGCTGTGCCCAACAGGGACCATAATTGATCCCTAGATTTAAGCCTACCATTGGTCTTATATTTTTGTACATGTAATATAATTATAATATATATATAATATATATATATATATATATATATATATATATAATAATAAATGAATTGAATTGAACTATTGGGTTTTTCTTTTAGAAAATTCTTAGCAGCAGCCCGGAGTTTAGAATTATGCCGTACCTTAATACATGGGACTCAATAATGGGCATTGGTGAAATTTGGGCGTAGATTTAACTGTCAACACCTCTGCCTAATCTTTCAGGGAATGCAGGCGTGATGATATGTATGTATCCTCGTTGGTCTAGTGCTATCTCCCATACAAATTCAATAAGTTATCCGAGAGTCTATTAGTAGACTACCATTATTTACTAAGCATATCGGAACCAATCATAAAGGTAGCAATATACAGTGTGTGACAAACACGGCTATCCTACAAGATGACGCGATAAACCCAGGCAAATGAGACTTAGCTTACTTAGAAAGCAAACTTTCCCTTCAATCTAGACCATAGATAGTTTTTACGATGTAGTTGCTATGCTAAGCCGGGTATAAAAGTTAGACGATCATATGAAAATTATACAGCATTTTCAATCTAGTATTGATCTCAGTTCGTGCTTAATTGGGAACCGTAAAGTGCAGTTGCAATGCCAAGTTTTGTATGTTTAAAATGTTTTTGTGGAGAGAATTATTGTGAGCCTGGAGAGCTTGAACTTGACTTAACCCCCGATACAGGTATAATAAGTTTCGTTAGACATATGATATTAGCAGTGAACAATAACTTTATAATAATCCAGGTGCTCTTCAAGTAAGCTATGAGGGTGTCCTGGAGTACTTATTCATCCGGGGGCGCAGATTCAAATTCTGCTCACGCCCGTAAATTATGTGTATGTGTAATTAATTTAGTAAAATTTTGCAAACATAATAGTGTCTCTTATTGTGATGAAGTAGACAAAGACTGAGGAAACGATGGATGAATTGTGTGAAAGAATTATATTGAAAGAATACGTCGATACTAAATACTCTAGCACAAGAACAGAAACAGCAGGAATATAGAGAAGTCTTAATTGCAGTTATTTTTATCGTGTGGTTGATAAATAACCTAGTTTCAGAGATTAAACCATCCATAGGTCTGTGACAAGGCTTTATATACCATGGCAAAACCATCTAGCCTGTATTGTAATGAAAAATTTAGTTTTATACAGTCTGTAATAGGTAAAGGTTATTGAAATTTTAACACGACAAGTTATTACATGATTAGGACCGTGTTAAGTAGTTAATAGTACCGTTTTCCAATACAAAGTAGGAATATTAAACTATTAACAGCTGTTCTGCTGAGCAACAGTGCTGTTAATGCATCATTTATTCACCTTATTAACCCGATTACTAGTCATAAAAATGTATTATAATCAACTATTTTGTAAGCAAATTGTCGCAATTAACAGGTTAAGTTTCAGAAAATCTATGTTTCGCTACTATTTTATAGCCAAATCTGTGGCTCAATCTCAATCAATATTATGATAACATAATTAACCCGTTACTGCAGGGTAAAGACTTCTTCTCATACAGAGAAGGCACGAGCATTGATCAATGTGTTAGCTCACTGCGAGTTGGCGGTTTTCTCACAATGTCTTCACTGTATATCTGTGAAGTCGTAGATTAACTAGGAAAGTATATGATATGACAAAGAAAATATCACATTGGTGAGTACAATCACAAGCATCAATACGTAAACACAAACTTTTAAAAACTCACCTATGATCACTCTAGTGTGTATTATTAATATGTATGTAACATAGCTCAGGTATGTAACACAGATAGAAGAACCATTCCTTCTACATATAGACATACAATAATACTTCTATATCATTAAGACAACTATTTATATGGTTTGGGAAAAAACCAATAATACACGCGATTAATCCGGTTAAAAGTTTGTTTAATGTAATGTGTAGTGATCGCGCTAACCTAAGATATTACTATTTATATGGAGTTTAAAAAGTGCAAATGTATACATATTTGTGGTCGTGACTGTACATGTCAAGTTTATATTCACAATTCTGGTGACTTAAAAAGGAAGCCTTAATCTCTCGGCCACCACTCTCTACAAGAGCTTTGTAATTACTGTTGCCCCTCAGAATGATATTTGTCCTCAAGGTAAAACGTAAAAGTTTCGAAGTCGACCGGAGCCCTTAGTCATGAGCTGAGCCCGCGGTGATGTCGCGAGTCAAACTGAGTTTATGTTTTGTTGTACTGAGAGTTTGACTCGCGACATCGCCATAGTTAAAAATAATCCTGTTAAAATTTAAACAATTAAACCTAATGCTAATTACGATTCCTACACTGGTCTCAAGTTAAGGGGTCGGTGTTATGATTTTCACTTCGATTCTTCCCTGTTAGAAGTCACGTGATCGTTCACTCCCTTAACATTCATGATATTTTTGATATTTATTTTATTTCACACAAGGAAGTACAAAACACAATTAAATGGACACAAGATGATGACAATAAAATCTTCACGGTTTCTTTGAGCAATGACCCCTATGCTAGGAAAATCCTGTGTTACAGGGGTCATATCATCCTTTATTCAATTCATTCAGGACTTTAGTACATGTGTCTTTTCGATAGCCTCCTCTCTCCCGCCTCTCACCTCATTTTCACTATCTGTGGAAAATAATTTTAATCTTGTAGTCTTTGTTTCAACAAAGTCGAGACCACCCCTGGTCCTCGTAGATGTCTCATAACAAAATGTTGTGAACACCTGTCATTGGCAAAAACATCAATTCATATACTTTATTATTCAATGTCTCTATAATGTGTAATGTTTATGGTTTGTCTGTATTTATTTTAAATAAATTATAATGTTAAAAGGGATAGGATTCAGGATCATGTCAAGAATCTCCCTTTAAGACGCAATAGCTAATTCATAATTTTTTCTATACTAGCTAACTCGCTTCGGCTTCGCGTTACGTTTTTATTAAATATCCAAAAACACTTCAAAAATATATCAATAAATTATATATCTTATTGTGATACAATATAAATCCATATTGCCTGAAAAATAATTGTAAATCTCAGTGACACTCCAATCGTTCGGTGATGAAGGGAACTTTCTACGAAGTAAAGAACCAACGTAATGAATGAAATTTTACTACGATTTTTTTATAGTACCTGTTTGGCATTTCCTAAATAACAATTTAAAAGTAAAAAGTTATGGTTTTTTTTTATATTTAAGAACAGGTTGTAAACTCCGATCAACGAGTTCGTGTGTCAGAGCTTTAATGGGTGAATAGTTATATGTAGGGAATAGGGACGTAAACGATACATCGATATTTTTGAAACATCGATATTTCTGTCATAAAACATTGATTTTCGAATATAACTATTAATTTTTAGTGTTCTAAATCTAAATCCAGTGTTGTTAATGCTTAAGTTTTGTTAAATTCATTTCAATTTAATCAATTAAATACTAAATACATTTTAATGTCTGGATGATTCTGCTACGTGTTTTTTTTATTGAATGGCATTTTATTTCTGTTATACCGGGTAGGACACAGTGTATGTGCACTATATTTAGCATGCATGTGTCTTAGTTATATAAAAAACTAATTAAATAAAGAGAAGTTTTCTTTTAAATTTGAAAAAAAATAACTTTCCTGAGTTCGACATTGTTTGATATATTTTTTAAACATCGATACATTGAACCAGCCATGTTTTTCTTTACGATGTTTCCATCCCTAGTTATATGGGTTTATACTGCATGCATATAACATCCTTCAAGGGACATTTACGAGCCCATGTGTTTATATTACAAACGTTTTTATTTTTCTTTTTATGAATACTGATAAGGCGTGGTCAGCATTACTGATAAACCTATTATATCTGAGTTAAGTGAACTTTATAATTTATCCTAATTGGTCAAATGGACGCTAGCAGTGATAGCCTAGTGGTACGACCGTTGGACTGATAAGTCAAAGGTCACAAGTTCGAATCCAAGGCACGCACCACTGTCTGTTCGAAGTCATGTGCGTATTATAAACTAATTATCACTTGCTTAAAACGGTGAAGGAAAACATCGTGAGGAAACCAGCACACCTGAGAGATTTTATCGATGGTGTGTAAAGCCCTGTCAGAGACCTACGGGTGGCTTACACTCTGACGGTTGTTCATCAACCACTCGATAAGAAGAAGAAGAAATGGACGCTAGCATGGCTGCTTAGCGTAAATTCATGTGTTTGATTCCCTGTCCGGACAAAGTGCTTTTGGTTTTTTGTTATAGCAGTGCCGAGTTTAGAATTTTGTCCAGATGGTAAATGACATACCGTGGTGAAATGTGGCTGCCTAACTCTTCGGATATAATCATATAATCATTCGATATGTAAAACTAATATTTACCTACGATCTCTAATTCGTCGTTCTTTATAATAAAAGCGCCCCATAATTAATATCTACTATCTAGGTTCACTAATCATATGTTAAGTTTGTTAATTGAAACGTATGCCAAGAAAGTTAGTGTTTTCGGCATTAAGAGACGGCGATTTTAGATACAATTTCGTTATCCTTTTGTAGCGTGACAGACAAAATTGAGATTTTTGCCCTTTCAAAAATTAATATGACCTAGAATGTTGCTTTATTATAGTCCTACCAAGAATTTAATTGAAGCTAAACAAAATCTATTTAAATTTATAAATTTTTGTCTATATCCGGTCGTGAGCAGGATTAGAACCTGCGCCTCCCCGATGAATACTTCGGATGCATACTACTAAAACATATTTTAAACATAATACTAAAATCTGTTTCAAGATAACCAATTTAATTTAAGATGCGTAATTTACATCAATACAGATGCTTATCTAGATTTTCAATTACTTTATGTAGGACGATTTATAAGACTGCGTTAAAGTGTAAAGTGTGTATATGCCTTTAATTAAAGGTAATTTTGCCTTGTATGTAATAATAATAATATACTCCCAACCGTATTTCCGTCACGGCGGCTATCTCCATGGAGATTAGCCAAGTACGCAGGAGATATTATAGTGCACAAGTGTACGCGCAAACACAGGTGCACTCCCTTATCCTCCACTTACATGGGACGGCAATCAAACACGACCGGAAAGAGATCAGGCGCAGGACCGACGGCTTTACGTGCTCTCCGACACGGGGGTGTCACACCACCAACTTCCTAACTCTGCGCTGTTCCTGAGAATTTCCTAACAGAAAAACCCAATAAGACTTTGCTCGACCTGGGAATCGAACCCAGGACCTCACGCTCGGCAGCCGCGCTAGCGACCACTAGACCAACGAGGCAGTCAAATTTATTTGTATGTATTAATTTCAAATTAAACATGTTATGTCGTTAAAGATAAATGTTTGAAAAGCATTAACGCATGCTTAGCGGACTCTAAAGTTATTATATTAAATGGAAAAAGAATACCGGTCGCGAGCAGTATTCCACCGTGCGCTGCCCGGATATGGGGCCGAGATGGCATGGATGTATTGTTAACTACAGACATCGAGATATAAGTACTACAGATAATATTTGTGTCAATGACGAAGAATACTAAATAAACTCACCATCATCAGAAATCGCACCAAAATCCAAATTCCTTACATAAATAGTTTACTTAACCATACTGTATAAAAATTACGACATAACATAAGTATATTAAATGAAAAAATAATACGGTCGCGAGCAGGATTCGAACCTGCGCCTCCCGGATAAATACTCCAAGCGCTCTGACCTCACGACTGGGGTCACGAGCAGGATCGACCGTTAGTCTTATTCCACATTTTTTTTAACTTTCAGGTTCGCTAAGCATGCATTAATGCTTTTCAAAAATTTATCTGTATTTGTCTTGACAATGTTCAAAATAAGAAAATATAAAAGAACCTGTGCTGTTTGAGTTTAAATTTTATTTTATTTAGTTATAGAATTCACAATCCTGTGTATAAATTATAGACTTGTAATTTAATATTATTTCAGATACCTATCGTTTGAAGCGGTTCTCTACTCAGAACTGGGTTACTGTGGCGCCTTGTACCATGGTCGGTCATGTTGAACTATTGCAATATTTTAACTAATACATGTATTACTGTGGCTTGCCACTTGTCTTGTGCGAGTAATAAATGAGATATAGTAACGGCTATTGAGGTCTGACTCCATCTTTCTTTATAGAAAGCTGTATTGAGAAAACTTTGGGAATGATATTAAAGATACACATTTGAGAACTAAAAATTTACATAGCATCACGGCTGTATTTTTCAAAGGGGTAGGCAGTGTCCACAGTTGTACACCTACATTCCACCAATGTTGTTATAAGTCCCATGTAGGTATGTACATAATAGGTGGTGAGCCTATTGCCATCTAGCAGGCACAATTCCAATCTCAGGGCTGCTACTGAGAATTGTCTTACACAAAATCTCAATAACACTGACCCGGGTATCGAACCCAGGACCTCACGCTCAGCAGCCGCGCTTGCAACCAGAACAACGAGGCATTATTAAGTTATTATTATGGATTCTTCTTCTTATCGTCTGGTTGATGAACAACCTAATATCAGAATGTAAACGACCCGTCTCTGACATGGCTTTACACACCATCGAGAACATCTCTCAGGTGTGCTGGTTTCTTCATAACTTCGAAAAATCCGTGGTGTGTGCCTTGAATTCGAACTTGCGACCTTTGACTTGTCCATTCAACGTTCATACCACTAGGCTATCACTGATACATGCTACATTACGCATTACTAAATACTGAATAAAGCAATCTAACTGTACTTCGGTAGTTTCGTTGATAATATGTTCTCATATTCTCTAATCAATAACCCCAATAAAAAGATATTGTATCTTTATGTATCTATCCTATACAACGTTGTCGCAATATTAGGCCAGTACACATGATCTGAATACCGCGGAAGCCGACGTCACGTAGCCCGCCGACAATTTAGCCCGGCAGTATTTAGTGTTCCATTCAAAAGCGTTTTTAATTATTTACCCTCTAAACTATAGAGATTAATTGAACCGATAGTATTATGAGTTGGGTCGTTAGCTGTTTGATGGATGTTGATTATGACTTGATTTGTTTAGGTCTTAACTTAGGTCTTTCAAGAAGAATCGACTAAATCTTTTATTAAAAGTCGCTATACGAGTGACGATTCTTGATTGATTTTGATGCCCGGTACAGGGGAAGCGTGTGGTTTTTAGTCGGTCTCTCTCTCATCGTGTGGTTGATGAACAACCTAGTATCATGCCTCAGCCTCTAACATGGCTTTACACACCATCGAGAACATCTCTCAGATATGCTGGTTTCCTCTCGATGTTTTGCTTTACCGTTTTAAGCAAGTGATCATTCATTTCTAATATGCACTTGACTCGAAAAGTCAGTAGTGCGTTGGGTTCGAATTTGCGACCTTTGGCTTGCCAGTCCAATGGTCATACCACTAGGCTATCACTGCTTTTGGTCGGTAAAAGTTCGGCGCAGCTTCTTAATTAATGATTTCAACATGGCATGGCGGTATGTTAAATTACTAGTGTTGCTTAACGAAAATCTATATTTTGAGTAAAGTTTGTTCAGATTTGTCCGTCCTCCTGGACCATCTTATCTATTCATGTTATGAGCCTTAAAGGTTTTCCTATAAACATGAATAAGTGAATAAGTGCCTATAACTAATCCTTTGATGGATGAAGGAATCCGTCCACTTCTTTCACTAAAATAAAACGTCGAAATCTTTCCAAAAACTAAACAAATGTTGCTTCTCGGCGGTCTTTTATATTCTTCTCTGTCTATAAAGCTCACCAATCAATAAACAAACGATAAAATTCTCCACCAACGTATCTAAAACACACAAAGTTGGAAGAATGCGCCAGTTCGACGTATGCGCATAGCTCGGCTATTTAGCGGTAACCCCTGCGCGTCGGGATGCGCGCGCATGCCTCCGCGATACTGATCGAGACTTTACAGTTAAGACTTTGTCGCCTGTGTCATTAGCTTCTAGTTTATGTATACGCCGATATTCTACTAGGTATGGTGTATGATGTAATCGAGATTATTTACTTGCGAGTTATAAGTGTATGGCGCCGTGCGATGATACACGATCAGGAATAGGATGTAATTATCTTGTAGTTCTCGCAGGTGTTGGGAGCTCGTATTTTTCAGATATGTTTTGTAGAGTCTTCAAGTTCTTATATGTTTTTATTTTTTAATTTCCGTAATTATTTAGAGGTCGTTTTCAGTGATGGAATTAGAATATTTCTATTGAAAAATTCATTAAATACACATAATCATGAAATTTTGATTCCGTTCCCGCTTTCCAATTGCCCATTTTTTAAGTATTAAAATGGATATAGTATGTTATCCTTAAGAGGTACGTTTAAACATAAAATAGTCACAGTATTTATAGAAATTGCCATATTTTAGTATTCGTTGATTATCAATATCTTGAGACCTTGAATTTGTATTTGACAGTTGGATTCCCGATAGCCTTTGTGGCAGGATTAAGGTTTCATTTACTTATTTTAAGTAGCTTTTACTAAATTTTAGCTTTAGCTAAACCTGTAAGCATTCCCAATTCCCAGCAGTTTAACTATTCATTTGCCATATATACAGTACACTAAACATGATCAAATGATTCCCAAACATAATTGCTATATTAAATAGGAGCAGGATACAGTTACATAGCTCCGGGCACCGCGCATAAGTGCGCAACTGAACGGACATGCAGCTATTGTGCCCGGCCGATGCGAGATACGGCCGGCTTCCAAGTTTTACAGTTACCACGTTATGCGCCGTATGTGCGGCTGTCTTCCACCTGATATATGGCGGGGTGCGTGTACTATCCTATGACAGACTTACCAGCTAACTAACACAAGCTGATTTTCTGAATCCACGCCATATTTATAGAGCAAATGATAAAAAAAGCCTTATCATGTAAAATTACTTTGGTTACTTGCTAGCCTAATTTTCATTTCGAAACTATAGCGGGTTTTTCAGAATTAACCCCGAACGGCTCTAAGAAATGGTATTGCCAAGGGATGGCAACTTCATATGCCTAGTTATTTATAATTATGGTGGTATTTCACGCGTTGGTTTGATGTCGTGGGCAGCACACGGGGCGAATTTGTTGTTTCCGATAATATCAATAACAAAGATAAAGATTTTCCACTACAGGGCAAGGACCACTTCCCATACAGAGAAGGCACGGGCATTGATTACGATGCGAGCCTTTTTTACTTTAAAGTAAAGCTGCATGAAATAGCTCAGAGGCCGTAATTTTAACATAAACTTCCCAGTAGTAAGCTGTCAGTTTGCCAACAATATGACAGCTTGGAAATAACAATGAGAGATCACATGAACTCCCCGTACCGTTACATTTTGAATCCAAAGGGACAATGAATTCTATATGACGCACTATCTACAGAGATTTGCGTTCGAAATATTTTCATACTAGTTTTCGTCCCTTGCGCCTGCGCAGTTAGTTCTTACCGTCAATATAGAAAAAATAAAACAATAGCGTACCAAGTTGATATTAGCGACCAGTTTTACTTTCTTACTTCTATTTATTTAGAAAAATAAAACATTTTTTTGGATAAAA
Organism: Xylocampa areola; assembly: GCA_935421205.1. Taxonomy (NCBI): domain Eukaryota; kingdom Metazoa; phylum Arthropoda; class Insecta; order Lepidoptera; family Noctuidae; genus Xylocampa; species Xylocampa areola. The sequence continues at coordinate 18,253,426 of OW285207.1, forward strand.
GCTATCCTGTGTTGGTCCAGGTTCTGCTTATGATTCGTATCAAAAATCATATTAGAAATCAGTTCAGTAGTTAAGGCGTCAAGAAGTGACAAACAGACAGACACATTAAGTAGCATTAATATAAGTATTTTTATCACTGTGTCGTCATTAGTTTGCAGGTGGATACTCCACCACAACAAAACTTACATATTCGTAGGAATAGACCGCATGACAAATGAATTTTACTTACCCACAAATTCAAGTGGTTTTGCTAGATCACAATGGAGGCAACAAATGAAGGAGATCTGGTCCGCAAGACTAATTCTTTACACTCTAGTGGTACAAACGCCTTTTGTGATCTGCAGAGTTGTACAGAAATTCTAAGTCAGGGGTGGCAAAAGTACTAACATTGGCGTTTGCTTCTAAAATATGACCTTGGTGTCTCTGCAATGTAAGAAAGGGGTGTTTTTTGCGTGTAGTTTGGTGTTACAGTTTGACTATGGCGCGTTAATTAAAAAAAAAAAGTCAAAAAGCATTTTTTTTGTTCGGCTCCTTAGGGTCGTAGCGTAATGTTAAAAGTACACACTACACTATTCCTCATGAATCTGGCTATCATCACCAAAAGTTTTTTTTCAAATCCGACTAGTCGTTCCAGAGATTAGCGCGTATAACGGCTATGGACGGATGAAAAAGAGCTATCGGAGTAATATTTACCTTACCGCCAGGTAACGATATGATACAGTAATGGCCCCTATTACCAACTTAGCCTGCGGGAGATAGCCTTGGGTAGTTTGCCCCCTGAACATCGACAGACCCAGGATGGCAGCGTGCTGTGCATCGGCACACGTGTCACTCTGGAGTGTCTGTGCTGTGACAAATGATGGGGTCCGTTCGTACCATCGGACTGACCAGAACCAGGGTTGCGATGAATGCAAACTGCGGTACCCGGACCCTGGTAAAGTTAACATGGTGGATATCGTGTGGTTTTAGTGAATACGAGACCAACACAGCGTCCTTAATGGATTTTCCACACTTAAAAATTAAAACCCATATTATTAGCAAGATGAACTCAATTAGTGGGGCAACTAGTAATATGGGCCTAATGCTGAGATAGTTATTTTTGTAGTCACTGGTGTGGTCACTGGTGTGGTCACTGGTGTGGTTGCTGGTGTGGTCACTGGTGCGGTCACTGGTGTGGTCACTGGTGCGATCACTGGTGTGGTCACTGGTGCGGTCACTGGTGTGGTCACTGGTGTGGTCACTGATGCGGTCACTGGTGCGGTCACTGGTGTGGTCACTGGTGTGGTCACTGGTGCGGTCACTTTTAAGTCCTTTACCATCAATATTCCACTGCGTGCCACATAAAAACTGGAGGCCATAACCTGCTTTTTGGGAACAACCTACGTAGGCAACCAACGGTAGTAGGCAGATAAAATGATCAAGTATCAGCTGTGAACCAATGGTTTACCATCCTTGCCGTTTCTAACGTTATAGTTAAATATTTAACACAGCTTTCCGCCATTTTATGTTACGATATTGTTGGTTAGTATTATTTATTGGTTGGGACGACAGTCCTTGGTTAGTTGTAAGGGTAGCGCTATATTACGGTTAGCGCCACGATAAATTATTGTGCTTTTGTGTAAGATAGAATTGATAATGTTACGTATTTTTTTCGGGAATTTTGTAGTCCCGAGATATAATTTTCTTAGGGTATTTTGAATTCGATTTTGTAATGGCCTTTTTCCTGAAAACTATTGTGTTGATGTGTAATTTTTTTTTTTTTAGATTTGCCCTCACAATGTGTTGCTTCTTATACAGGTTGTACTTTTATAGGTACATATTTTCTCTGTAGATCGTACAAAATATGTTTGTTTTTTGCGGGAATCAAACTCGCGACACACAGTCGACCTTTCTGGTCTGATGGAGGCCTTGTTGGTTGAAGTTCATTTAAAACTAATTATGTTTAATGGAACAAAAACTGTTAAAATATGTTATCTAAATCAAATTATGTAATTCTAATTAACCGTTTCTACAAAATAGTACTCAACACACTCTATGTTTACAGTGCCCTATGTTCAATTATTGTCAAATGAATAAATAAATAAATAATTAAGAGATTCAGTGCCAATATTGTTTCGTAGAAGACGATTCTTGCTACGTGAACTTTCTGAAACAGATTTTTTAAATTAATATATTTATACAAAATAAAAACTGCAATTCACCCTTGAATACTCGTATTGTTGAACACTCGTATTTTAAGAGTACCCGTTATAGAAAGTTTACGAAAATTACGCCGCTTGAATTAAGTTTAATACGTACTTTCTATTTGAATTACATACATGTGAACTTGCATAACTTCTGTAGGCACTGTATCATTTATTCGTAATTCATGTGAATTATAAAGCTATGCACTTTCAAAGTCCCATTCGAAGTGGCAGTTTCTTTTTGATAATGATAGTTAGATTTTAATATTTATGATAGATCGTATAGTGCGGGGGCTGCATGGATTAGCTGACGCCTTGAAGCAATTAGTACTGGAGTAGTTTTTAGCGGGTGTACCCCACTGGCATATGATTCCCCATCAAATACCTTTATACCTTTTACCTGTATGGTCACAATGATAGTACACGATTTTAATCGCATGTGACGCAATTTTAGGTTTGTGTTTAGTCTTTTTTATGTGTTAATACTGTTAATGTAATGACGAGAGCTATTATTGCTTTAGTGCAAGTTCTTTTGTGCTTGTGTGTTACCTCACCCCCCGCCAAAAGTGGCGAGCAAATTTGTTCGATATTTAGTCAGACACCGTCTCCCGTCTGGCGCTTGATCGTGATGAGTTCGATTCCTGTATTACAAAATACGTTTACGTGACTGACAGTCCTTGGCACTTATGTGATTTGTAAACCCAACCGAGACACAGCAACAACTAAAAAGAAAGCAACAGCCAAGACTTTTAACTTAAACGTTCTTCATACACATTTATTCAAATTCCTGTCGACCAAGAACTTATGACGTCATTTGAACTTTTAACCTTCGAGTAGCAAATTTATAGTAGCTTCAGGCTTGATTAAGGTTACTATAGACTTGTCCTAGTGTGTCATCAGCCTAACAGTGGGTACTAAGTCTAAGTTTCCGCTGGTCTATTTATCGTGACATGTTTACGATGAAGAATATTCATTTCTGTATAATATGCAGATTTGTTTAACGGGAAGTTGGTTTCCTTGATTCATATCTGGGATTAAGAGGAGAGTTTAAGGATGGCAAGTGAACTCTTCTGTCGGTCATCTTACGTAGAAGTACAGTCAGCGACAAAAGTCGATTAACACTCATCGGAACAGCGGTGCGAGCATGGTTCTTTTTGTCAACATATTTGTCGATTTTAAACGTTAAGTTTGACATAAGTTGTAGATATAACGATAAAATGCAATACATAACATAGCATCATGCCTGTATTCTCCGAAGGGGTAGGCAGACGTGTACAGAGGTATACACCCACATTTCACCAATGCTGTTATGAAGTCCCATGGAATAGGTGGTGAGCCTATTGCTATCTACCGTACACAATTCCAAACACCAGGCTGCTACTCAAAATTTTCTATCAGAAAATCTGAATAACACTTTGCCCGACCCGGGCATTGAAACCGAGACCTCATGCTCAGCAGCCGCACTTGGGACCATAAGACCAATTCAATACATTTAAACTTTATTGACTCGACAAGTTTGTCAACAAAGATCTCTGCTTGGAAGCCGCAACCGACTGCAGTGCTGATTATTGTGATATGATGAAATGACTTCTTGCATTTTCTGTAAAGAAAATGGTTATTTTTTGTACTCCAGACAGACTTAGACGAATAGTTTTAGAGTTAAACCATTTTAAATATTTGGTCGTGTTCAAGGAGTTTTGTCGCTGACCGTACCTACTTTTGGTGGGATTTAGTCTCAAATTGTTAGATAATTTTTATGAAAAATACGTATAATTATATATTATATTGTCTATAAGCATCGGAAGGAAAGCTCATCCGTCATATGAGATATGGAACCTACCCTTTTCAGTATACCTACTATGATAAGATCCAGATCGCGTCTGCAAATAATACCGCTAAATGCCAAATGCAGTAAACTCTACCTACCGTTCAAATCCGTGCATTAAATGGAAAATTTTATTGAATTTGATAAAGTTATTATATCTCTAGAGAGATGGTGATGAGAGGTCGAGATGACTTAGTGTTCAGAGCGCCTGGAGTATTTATCCGGGAGACGCAGGTTCGAATCCTGCTCACGACCGCATTCTTTTTTCCGTTTTAATATAATAACATGCGTTAATGCTCTTCAAAGATTTATCTTTAATTGAATTTGATAAGTTTTTTGTGCATTATTGAATTCCATGGGACACCCTGATGGCTTTGTTTCTGTAAACAGCAATTACTATGTTAGAACTATCGACCATTAAACGTAATGGTTGCTCCTTACGGCGAGGACGTGAACGATACCTTCTATGTTACTCAAGTGGATTGTATGGTAGATACATCAGAAGGACAATCTTACAGACAAAACCACACAGTCCTCCAGTAACCTATGGAGACAGAATATAATACAACGATATCTCAAAATAATTGTCTTTCGGTCGTTTTTGTGATCTTACAAATGGCAATCCCGCAAAATGCACGTGAGTAATAACTGGTGAATAATAAAATTGATACTCAAATATTATTATTTTATAAGTTCCTTATAGTTTTTCTTTACCCATTATGTGGACCTTTTGTCACAAATATTTTTTGTATAAACCGTAAAGTGTACATGATATACTATATTATATTATAACTCTATATGACTCAAGTAACACTGGTATGTTGACCGTACTATGGCCCCGCTTATCAAGTCATCTGCGCACACGCATCCATACACCTACTCTCTATATAAGCCTGTAAACGTCCTCTGAACATGGGCCTTCTAATGCATTATTATAATTAATGATCACAGATAATAAAATGTCATAATCACCATGTTTGGCGAAAAGATGGGGATTGTAGAATAGAGATCTTTATGATCTCAGGCTTTTAACTAACATTTGGTGATATATATTTTTTATCCTAATTATGTAAGTCCCAATTTATTAGGTAATTTATTTGTTAAGAATCAATGTGTATGTGATAAGGATTCATTTAAGCCATAATTCATGTTCGCAGTTCAAGGAGCAAGTTTCGTCTTGCTAGTACTATGGTTATTACAAATAATTTGTTATGTCCATTTCATTCTTAGCTAAAGTGAATGTATTTGACTTATATATTAACCCTTTCAAAGGAAATTACCTAATAAATTAGGACCATGTATATATTTGACTGTGTCGTAAACATATAACTACTATAAAAAAAATGGTTTGATTGAGTGGGAAATAGAGTCCAAGCTACCGGGACCCTAGAGAGAGGGACCTCCTCACGTGCCATGACGAAGAGTACCACTTACTGCAATCAGTTCATTAATCCAGCCGTCTAACGCAAGCCTCCTAAGGTTTATTTACGTGATGCAGCTTATCATTTATTTTTTTGTAGTTATTGTAGAAATAAGAAGCTAAAACAATACGGTAAGCAACACTACAGGCTTTTTCGTCAACTTTTCGGCACTTCCAATCCGGGGTGCCCAACTTTCTGTCGGGAATCATACGTCACACAAAAACCGACATTATTTATTTATTATTAAGCTGACCATAACAGTAACACAATACTCCTAAGTCAGTATTTCGTTAGCCAAAATTCTCGGTTCATATAATTTTCGTATAATTTTATCGAGCGCGTTGTTTCGAGAATTCACAGTTGAATGAATAGGGCTAGTAGGGTTTCTTGTGACTACGCTTTTGATCTTTTTTCTCTTTCTTTTTTTTATGGCGGGAGGCCTCAGTATTTGGTTGCGAATGCCGAAAAGGGCGGACCACCTAATAAGGTTGATATAGTTTGGTGTCTCTCTGTGTGTGTTAGTATTATTTTAGAGAGTTTTTATCAGATTACGAAGGATTTTATGTAGATTGTGAAGATTTATAAATAATAATGATATGGGTAATAACTTTCGTGAGACATAATATTCATATTAATTCTTGTTCACCGGTCACTACACACGTGCATTTTTCAGGATTGCCCTTTTAGCAGGATTGATTAATTAGTAGTATATCTGCCTAGCCTTCTCCCAATTACATTGGGGTCGGCTTCCAGTCACACCGGATGCAGTTTAATACCTTATAGATATTTTACATGGAACGACTGCCTATCTGACCTCTACAACCTAGTTACTGGGTAACACGATATCTCGTGGTATGATTGGTTGTCAGACTTTCAGGCTTGAGGCTGACTACCCGTAACGGTTGTCATAGATCTTAATTTGACAACCGGGACCGAAGGCTTAACGTGGTTTTCGAGGCACGGAGGGGTCTCGGTTTGAAATGACGGTCACCCATCCACAGACCTATCGCGGCAAGCGCAGCTTAACCTCGATCGATCGATCGGTGCGGCTGTTACTTAGCCACGAGCCCGATTAATTAGTAGTAACCGGTGAATAATAATTGATAATAATGATATACATAGTAAAGCTTTAAATTTTTGTTCTGATATCAGATTAATATTATATTTGGTCTCTGTGACCTGACATTTATGAAAACCCGTACATGTTTTGTTTATTTTGGATGAAAAGTTCATCAACCGTTATTCATCTCACCTGACCTAAATATTGTGTAGTTGCATGCTATCGTGACACGGCAGTGTGTCCGCCAAGTTCGGTTAGAAACGGGCCATGCACGGCCAGTGTGTAGTTATATTTACACGTAGCATTAGGAGCAACTTTTAATAAATTTGCCAAGTTATAAAACTAATATAATCGTTTTCCTAGCTAGTTATCATGTAACAAAGTGCGGTTGAACTTGGCGCCCTTTACATCTCACCTCTTTTTTCGGCAACACCGTCAACCCTTGGCGTCGGTTGTTAGTACCGAACTTGGCTCCTTTTATACATTTATGTTTTTGATAGGATTTAAATCTACAGGCTTTGCATTTTTTGCCTTCCTATCCTTTTCCAGAATCTCAACTCTCCGTCCATTGTTTTATACGCCCAGTTCTCTTTGAAAACTACAGTCATATTTAAGAATCCATATAAGCACTAATATTTTGACAACTGTAAAATGGGATTTCTTAAACTGGGGCAACTGTAAGTAGCATCGTCCTTCGTATCCGTTTGTTTTATATTCGGGCATATTTTATTACTTCGTAGTATGAGGCACGCACCTGGCCTTTTGAAGGACATAGCATATTATTTATGCGACCTTCGGGGATGTCCATCCCGCATCTTTGTACTGATGTCACGTAATGTCTATTGCAGCCTCAAACTAAATAAAAAAAAACCATAAATAAAATTTGTAAACATTCAACGTAGATTATTTTGATTTTTCTGTCGTAACTTTGCAGCATTTGTGGTCGTAGGATGACACCTGGATCTGATGTAAAAAAAATATAGTCCATATCATCATCATCAGCCTATAGCAGGCTATCTTAGGATATAGAACCTGAAATTTATTATTAACAGTAGTCAGATTTTTTGAAGATTTCCTCATTAAAGTTTGAAATATTTTAGCCTAAACGGGCAACTTAAATGTACTCGTAATATCAGCACTTCTTAAAGCCTTATGCAAATTCAGTTTAAGAGAGAGCTAGCCTCGACTGTCATTTGAATGTAAGCTAAATTGACCACTGCATTGACCGAGATAAAGTACAAATATCTGTGCTAAATATATTTTATGAACGATTCATGTTTTCCTGATACTTTGTTTATGTTGTATTTGTGTTTATTTGAGATTATTGTTGTGGAGTTAGCAGGAAAGAAGGGCAGTATGGATTTGCGTATTGATAATGATAATGTCACCCGTTTATTTGCAAAATTAATTATACATAATTGTATGACACGGTATAAAAGATGTCGATCATCAGCAAAAAAATATGCGGGGCCATCTTTGGGGACTGCCGATAGAAGTGAAAAGTCTAAGTAACTTGTGAATTGCATCGCTTCTTATTATCGTTGTACACATATATACACAGTATACACATAGCTCATGGAAAGGGTTCCGTGACGATGACGCGAGTTCCATGATTTTTGTTCACCCAAAAACAAAGTTCAACGCGCATAAAGAAGTTTTCACTACGACAAATGTCTCTATGCTGGAATATATTTAATGCATTCGATTAATTAACTGAAACAATATATATGAAAAACAGTGACAAGGAAAAATACTTATTTGTTAAAGTTATTATATTAAATGGAAAAGAATACGGTCGCGAACAGGATTCGAACCTGCGCCTCCCGGATGAATACTCCAGGCGCTCTGATGAATTACTTATTTGTTGTTTGTCTTCACATATCCAGCTAACCAAATCATTAGTACGACAATCTTGATTTTTTATACTGCATCAAATTTTTAGGCGAAAAAATTTGATACGATTATAGGAAAATCCCGGGCCAAATTTTGTTCCTAACGGACAGACCAATCTTCGCCTCAAAGGACCAACTAACCGGTCTTTCCAATCAGACACAGCAACTGTTAGCAGCCAAGAATCGGGCCTACTTTCCGCAGAACATAAATAAGTTCAACTTGGAAATCTTAAGACATTCAATAACAAATTCTTAGGCACGATTGTCAAGTAGTCCTAAATAATTCAGTTAAATGTGGGCGTTTGTAATTTCACTTTGTAACTTGTAAGTAATATTTACTGGCACCTATTTATTTTCATTCAGACAAAACAATTTAGCGAAGTATATTCGGCATTTATAAATTTGTTTTGAAGCAAAAAATAAAACAAACTATTTTAAATTTTATCCATATCAGCTTTTAAAGGACGCTTACCAGATCATAAAATAGCATCACGCCGGTATTCCCCTAAGGGATAGGCAGAGGCGTACACAGTTCCACGTTTCATAACACTTTGCCCGACCTTCGCACCATAACCTCAATTTTACTAAACATATAATTCGACGGCGATGTTGGTGCTGGTTGAGACATCGGTTGCTTCGCCGGGTGTCGCAGCTTCGATTGCTGCACGGGGCAATAATTTTTATGGTCTGCAGATAATTGTTGCGGTTCTGGGTGTGTGCATGTGAGATTATGTGTTTGTAAACGCACCCACGATACAGGAAGAAATTCCTAGTGCGGGCCAACGTTATTAAAACAAAAAAAAAGATACAACAAAAATCGATACAGTATTTGTGTCATCACCTTTTACGCGGAAGACTCACATACTGGGTGGTATAAAATCAGCTGATTGAACCAGCCATTACAGTCATTGTTTTGTACTGCATAAGACGTGAGGGTGCATATATTCATCGTGAACTTCTATAGTAAAGTTTTGTGTGGGCGTTGTTACTTCGGCGCAACGTGCGATAAAGTTGTTTTTTATTAGTCTTATATAATGTTATTTTTTTATATATGTTGAGCCCATGTAATGCCTATATTAATAACTACTTTTCAAGGAAATATTGAAAAAGTTATAGACAAGAACGGGGCTTTAGTTGATCTGTAAATGATTGCTAGATAAATATCGCCAGGCGTCTCCTTAAGACGAATTGAAAATTCAATAGGTTTGAACACGACAAGGTAGCTCAGTTGGTAGAATGATGACACGGAATGTCAAGGGTCGCGGGTTCAAGCTCCGTTCTTGTCTATTATTATTAAAGTTAAGAACCTGGGGATATTTATGGATAGCACCTTGTCGTGGGGACCACAACTGCAAGAAACCAGTCGTCGTATGTTTGCGTCAGCAGGCTCTTTGAGACGGCTGCGTAATTTTCTTCCGACTGCCACTAAGATAGCGCTCGCTCAATCTATTCTTCTTCCCGTTCTCGACTATGCCGATGCCAGCTATCTTGATCTTACTCATGACCAATTTGAAAAGCTTGAGAGACTCCAGAATTTTTGTATAAGATTCATATTTGGTCTACGCAAATATGATCATGTGTCCGAATTTCGTAATAAACTCAAATGGCTTCCAATTCGCCTTCGTCGGAATACTCATATTCTTTCTTTACTTTATAGTGTTTTATTCCATCCTACAACTCCCTTCTATCTTAAAGAGCGTTTTGAGTTCGTCTGTGATACACATTCGCGGTCCCTTAGGTCATCAGAAAACTTAAAGTTAAAGATGCCTTTGCACTCCACCAACTTCTACGACAACTCCTTCACTGTTCAGTCCATTCGACTTTGGAATGCATTGCCAGTATCTATAAGACGTGCACAGTCGTTGACAAGCTTTAGGAAAATGGTGAAAGAACATTACCTGAATTTTTAAATTGTGATTTTTTTTTATATTCATGAAGATTGGAATCGTTATTGTAACAATATATATTTCGTATCTAAATTTATAAGCAAAAATTATATGTTAAAATTTGTAATAGTATATATATATATATATATATATGTATATGGAAGTGTGTGTATAATTTATAATTATTTATACAATACAATATGTATAAAGTGTATGTTTATTTAAATTAATTATATTTATTTGTTTATTATACTGTACACCGGCAGCTACCCGTTATCTTTTCTAATACAATTCTTGTCCATCCAATGGTTGTCTGTAAGAAATTGCTTTTTAGCGATAAGACCGCCAATTGTACTTTTCTTCTGTCTATATGTATATCTCTGTGTTTCCTCTTGGTGTGCAATAAAGTATACTCTATCTATCTATCTATCTATTATTTCAATGTTTCCTTGAAAAATAGTAATTTTATTAGTCTTTTTGATTGATTGTTGCTGTTCATGAATGTGTTGTATTAATGTTAAATGCCTCGATGTCTAGTGGTGCCAAGCACGACTGCTGAGCATGCGGCCCTGGGTTCGATCCTCGAGTCGGACAAAGTATTATTGGATTTTTTCTGTTGGGAAATTCTCAGCCCGGAGTTTGGAATTACGCCCAGTAGATGGCAATAGGCTCAGCACCTATTACATAGTACTTAATAATGGTGAGATGTGGGTGTACAACTATGTATACCTTTAACTCTGATAGGTGGTGAGCTTATTGCCATCAACCGGACACAATTCCAAACTCCGGGCTGCTACTGAAATTTTTCTAAAAACTATAATACTTTGCCTGGGATTCGAATCCAGCACTTCATGATCAGCAGTCGCGTTCGAGACCTCTAGACTTAGGAAGCTTGTGTGTAAAATTCTTTATGGACGCTATACCCTACCCCTACCTATGAAAAACGACAGCAACTTCCACTACTGCGATAGGCCTGCTTCTGTTCGTGTAATAAATATGTCCAAAACGTGTCTCTTACAGAAAATTTTAAATAAATTTACATAAATAGAAATTATTTACATAACTCCTGCATCATGGTTGCTAATACGTTTAATTTTTATTCCTTCATCTAATCTAATACTTAAAACGCGCATTAACTCTGCCAGTTGGTGAATATCAACTAGTAAATTAACGCCAAGTTCTGCATCAATCTGCACTAATACTATTTCACAGTTACTTTGTCTGCTCCACTTTAAGGCGACCAAGTATTTCCATTGTTTACAACCAGTATTTATTTGAAAGTGTATTGAGGAGAAATATCAATCTTACAGATGAATGTGTTGTACATGAATCTTTTAAAATTTATTTTCTGACTTCTTCTACCCAAATATAGTAAGATAAATTTTTAAGAAGGAATTAATCAAATGACAATGGCGTCAATTCTCATGTAGCAAATTATACTGAATTTAGAACATTGCTGTTTTTTATTATCAGTTACTATATGAGTGAGATGGGATGCGTCAAGAGATGTCAAATTCGTATTTAGGCACGTCAAATCAAAATCTCCCAGCGTTTTTAGTAGGCACAGTTTTAGGTAGCCACTAAAATAAGAGACGTCAAACGTAAACTGTATAGAAATTTTAGTTTGACATGATTATATTTGAATTTGGCGTCATCTCGTCCTGCTCTTATAGTAAAAAAAATGAACTCTTAAAAATACTTTCTACAAGTTAGGATCGAGACTAAAGATTTGTCAGAATTTAAATCATAAATACTCTCAAACAGAAATGCCAACATTGCGAGAAGTCCCACAGCCCTGCTGATATTAATATTCAAAATATCCAAGCATACCCGCAGTCAAAGCTAGTCAACATAACGGTCCCTTTGACTAATGTCCTCGGAGCCGCAGTAAGTGCGTTCTGCGTCGCCACGCGATTGATGACGCTTTCTGTGGCTCAGATAGCTTGGCTTTATTTATAAGAGAGTTTAACTACTAACTACTGAGTTAAAGCTAAAATACCTCTAATCGTTGAATGAGTACATAGTTTTGTTTGAGTGTTGCTGTGAAGTTATTATTGAATCATTAAAAGCTTTAAGCGTTCCAATGTAGGACAGTGTAGGCCCTTTCCCCCCTATTCTGCCTTCCTTATATCTTTAAAAAATAAAACAATGTCATGACGATTTCCTAGTACTGACTTACATATTGTTTCGTTTATTTTCCATTGGGGGTTGGCAGAGCCGAGATTTTGTTTGCACTACTAACTTGATTTATCTATTCTGTTGTGTAATATCTACTAAAAGCGAATATATTTATGCCTAATAAGGATAAAGTAGAATACTTCTAGTGAATTATATACTGATGGTGAATGATTCACCAGAAGGGTTTGGTCTTTGTTTAAGTTTCTCTATGAATTAGGTACTCTTTACATATTTTGAGTTTGTAAAGAAAACAAAATCAAAAAAGTTCCATTAAACCTGGCCAATATAAGCACTGGACCTGTTCTCTTAGGAAAGATCGTTATCACATCAATAATATTCTATTCATGGCTCGGTATTGGAATTGTGCCATCGAGATAAATGACGATAGGCCCACTTCCAATCACTGACATAACACTATCATCGATGACAAACAAGTGGATTACATGACATTAATTATTTAGTGTTGCCTTTTTACACAACTGTCCAAAAAAAGGTATGTTTTTAGGGTATGTTTGTAAGTTTCTTTATTCCATTATAACTTCTAACCGCCTGAACCTATTTAAATGTATGGGGTATCGATAGAATCTTTACAATATCCCAGGTAACATAGGCTAGAAAGATTAGATTTTCTTTTATTGGCTATGATACAAAAAGGTGTGAAATGATAGGGGTACTTTTTGTAAAATTTTTACTCAATTTCATCATGTTATTTGGGTTTCCAGTTTTATAGATTTACTAATAAAATTATTTTCCCAGCGACCTCTATATATTCAGGATATAGGACTAGTTATTATGAAATGACACAGGGTTTAAACCAACTGTCACAAACAATATTATGTACAATTTACGCAATTTACAGATAAATCGAAATTCAAATGTAACTGTCATTTGAACATTATGAACAATACATGGACATTTCATAACTGAACACATTTGTATTGTCAAATTCAATATGTATAATTTATTATAGTTTGAAATTTGAACGCAATGCCATAAACATTTTGCCATTGGTAGCATAAACTGGGACATAATTACTTACTCACTTCGCCGGCTTAACGAACCTTAGTGGATCTTGGCCTCCGACATCAAGGTTCACCATTCTTTCCTGTTTTGTGGCAAGTCTGACCAGTCGGACACTTTTATCTCCTTTAGATCTTTGACAACCTCGTCTTTCCAGCGACATCATGGGCGACCCACCGAGCGACGTCCAGACGTTTCCCAAGGTATCCTCTTTTGACGGCGCGATCCTCTCTCATTCTTTCCACATGCCCCAGCCAGCGAAGTCGGAAGCATTTACTTCCCCGATGATGTTCGGCTCGGGCACTAGTTTTTTCTCGATTGTATCTTTGCCTCCACTTCCCGTCCTCTCCTTTCGTAGGTCCCAGAATCTTTCGCAGGATCTTTTGTTCCGCAACTAAGAGTTAATAAGGACATAATTATAGTCTTTTATTGATAAGGTTTTTTGTTTTACTCACGTCCATTTCTTCGAATTGTCTGTCGGTTCATGCTGAAATGAAGCTCTTTATTTTGAGATACTCTTTTTATTTATTGATATAGATATTGTACAAAGTAAACTTACAGCAAGTGCAAATGCAAATGTTTACATTGTTGGATAATCTATATGCCGTCAATTTCCATTACTAAAATTTAGATTCCTATCCACGATCAAGTCACTTAACCATTCGTTCCGACTGTACGTACTACCCGTACCATTCCGTTCACATAACTTGTACAAAGCCTATCTGGTTACAGCGGCGACTGCACCAATTTCCTTGTAACCTACTGACATGGCGTCGGGTTACAACTGGGCGACGAATCGTTTACCTACCGACCGCAGGGTAGGGTAGCGAAGAATTGGGTTGAATATCAGGTATAATTTGATATAGATGTAGTGGAGAAGTATAGTATAAAAAGTTTTTGTAATAGAGTACGAGTTGGTGTAATATCCATAATATTTGATGATGTTATTTTCTTAGTCCTTTGGTCCACACCTGATTGTATGCTTAGAAATGTCAAGGATAACTATAGTTAAGTAAATTTGTAAATGAATGCTAAATAAATAACGCCAGGCGTCTCCTTAAGACGAATAAAGTATTGAACACGGTAGCTCAGTTGGAAGAGTGATGACACGGAATTGCAAGGGTCGCGGGTGCAAGCCACGTTCGTGTCTAAAATTTGACAATTTTTCCTTGAAAAATAGTAAATGATAATTATAGGTTCAACGTTTTTATTTTTTATGTACTAGAAACGGTGTTATTCACTATCAATAAATCTGCAGCTAGATTGACTTGGGATTCCTGAAATAATGTATGATCTAGGTAAGATGGCATGTGATTTTTAAGGGATTGATAAATATAATAATTAGAATAGGGATGATGATTTTTTAGATAGATGAGTATATTTTATTGTACACCAAGAGGAAAGACAGAGATATACACATAGACATCAGAATAGTACAATTGGCGGTATTATCACTAAAAAGCAATTTCTTACCGACAACAATAAGATGGACAAGAATTGTGTAAGAAAAGTTAAAGGGTAGATGCCTATAGTTTATTCTGTTTAGAATGCTCGTAGACTGACTCGTTGGTCTAGTGGTCCCAAGCGCGACTGCTGAGTATGAGATCTCGGGTTCGATCCCCGGGCCAGGCAATGTTATTAAGTTTTTCTGTTAGGAAATTCTCAGTAGCAGCCTTGAGTCTGAAATTGTGTCCGGTAGATGGCAATAGGCTCACCAACTATTACATGGGACTTATTTTTTATAAATTTTTATTTTAGTGTAGGATTACGTTTGACCAGACCTCGCCTGATGTAAAGCGACGATGCGGTCTACGATGGAACACGCTTGCCTAAATGATACTTAAGTAATAACAGCATTGGTGAAATGTGGGTGTACAACTGTGTACACCTCTGTCTACCCCTTCGCGGAATACAGGAGAATGTTTAGAATAATCACCAGGGTTCTGATCCACGAATCAGATCGATTCCTTATAGAAATATTACAGCATTAAAAGGCCAAAAAAACCTAGACACTCAAATATGAACTCACATGCGAACTAAATCTCTGTCTACCTAAGTTATATGCAAGCTAACTTGACTGATACCTCAACATTTGTTCAACGCTATCTATTAGTCGCCTATTGCCGTGGGCGGTGTGAAATATGGCGGGGTTCGCGTAACGTAGACGGCCCGCCATTTTTCTTTGGTGCTACCGAATCGGGCGGGTGCGAAGTTTTGAAGCCATTTGTTTTTCATTTGAGTTATTGGTGGGTATGTCATGAAATGCTATCGCATGGTCAGATTTTATTTAAGTAACTTAGTAGGTTTAACAGTTTAGCTCTCGATGATAATGGTGGGATAGTGGCCAAAGAATGACGTGGGTTTTGTGAACTGTAATTCTTAATTAGAACATTTTCGAATACAGATGAAACTTATATAAGCATGTGGAGCGAACTTTAAAGCTATAAATTATTGTGGATAAAAAAAATACTTGTATAATAACTTTCGTGAGGCATATTCATATTAATCATTGTTCACCGGTTCACTAGTTTCGAGCTCGAACGGAGTCCTTAATCATGAGCTGAGTCCGCGGCAATGTCGCGTGTCAGACTGTCGGGCAAACGCGAAGAATACACGTGAGTAGTAACCGGTGAACAATAACTAAGATTAAAAATACGGTCGTGAGCAGGACATCCAACCTGCGCTTCCCACATAAATACTCTAGGCGCTCAGACCATTAAGCCAATTTGACCACTGCTCGCTGCCCCGAATTCTTCCTCTACATTTTAATACGTCTTTTGGTGACGTCATTGCAAGGACGTATTAGAACGTGGAAGAATTCGGGGTAACGAGCAGAGGTCACACAGGATCACAGGTTTAACTTTAGATAATTTTCTTTATTTTTCATGGAGAATAATTTTATTCATGATGTTAATAAACCAATACTAATATTATAAATGCGAAAGTAACTCTGATTGTTTGTTACCTTTTCACGACTAAACGGCTGGAGGGACCGTAATGAAATTTGGCAAGAAGATAGATTGTATCTTGGGAAAAGACATGGGCTACCTTAAGTCGCGCAGATGAAGTCGCAGGCACCAGGTAATTTAATATGAAAGGGATTTACTTTCATTTCTCCAGTTAGGAGTTATCTAATATTGATATAACCAAACTCCTTTGTACCGTAAGCCCATGAATGACAGTCTCTAAAATACTCACAGTAAAGTAAAGAGTGGTAGCAAGATACACACATTTTTTTCCAAGGGCTTCCGGTTGAGATAAGACTGGACTTTATCATAATTGTTTAACAGCTTTGGTTTAAAAAGATAATTTTCGGTGAATGTACGTATTTTATGTTTAAGACAGACAATCTGTTGCTCTACGTAGATAACAAACTATTACTTAAGAAAGTGTCAGAATGGTCACGTGCTGTTTACAAAACAGCTTAGGTAGACTTTCATAAAGATGGAACTTCCCTATAAAATAACTTAACCAGCTCTTCACTGTCCCACTGCAAGGCAAGGGCCTCTTCTCATACAGAGAAGGCACGTTTATTGATCACCACGTGAGGTCACTGCGGGTTGGCGATTTAGGACTATTAATTCCAGGTTTCACCGTATGTTTGTGATGTCATTGAAAAAGTCATATTGGCATGCCATGAAAATTGTTACTTATGGTAAATACTAACTCAAAGTACTACCACAAACAAAACTATAAATACTTTAACCGTCCATAAACCATGGTATCTCATAGAGCAATGACATATCGGTCCAACGCGTTAAGATCGGCACACGCGCATGACAGGTCTAACCATCGCTCACTACTGTCATAATAACGGTACATACTCACGCAGGATCAAAACAGGTAGATACTTTTAGATTTAAATTTATAACTATAAGAATAGAGTTAAAAATTATTATATCGTTCATTCATAAAAAAAGACTATTATGGAGTTGAAACATTTTGGTCTTTTGATACTAAGAGAATTTCATTTATTTTGGTCCTTTTAGAAATTTTAATTCATATATATATATATAGGAAATATGATCTATAATCGAAGTAACATAAATGCGGTGTATAAGAAATGAAATTGTTGTTGAATGCCGATATTTTGAAGTAGGTAGCTGGCGTGGCAGTAATTTAAATTTTAAGATTTTTTTATGAGAGATCAAAAGCTCGAGGAGGTATGATCTCGCTAAGAAGAAAATATTAACTAGATTATTATAAAACTAAAATAGATATAATTATATAAAATGACAGATCTTTCAAAATCAGAACAACAATTAAAATGTGATCAAAAGCAGGGTCATTTCACCTTGGTCCTGTTTTTAAAATTAAGTCAACTAACTACTTAGTCTGTTGACTTAACCTAAATTTTAAAGGTATCACGTATGTCAAGGTCGATATCCAATCAAAAATTGGACCATATTTCCGGCCAAAACACTCTTTAAGTCAAGTGTCTTCCAACAGAGAGCGCTCGTTCACTCCGTAACCTGCCTTTGCAGGTTTTTTACCTTTTAAACTAACCCTTCAAACAAAAAACTACCCTAAAATGATATAGATAGGGCTTAAAATATAACGGGATATAGATTGCAACCACGCTCACTCTTATTTAAATAAGGTAGTCGGTGTGTGAAAGAGATAGGTCGTATCAGGGATGTGTAAGAAAGAGATAGTAGATGGCGATGTTGCCGCAGTTTTAATAGTGATGTTATGGGTCGATAATTTTTTAGGATTATTAAAATTTAATATTGTGTAACATATCTGCAATTTTAATGTCCTAATAATTAATAATTTAAGTATTGTTTGATCATCACTATGCAACGATGCCATGATGTATATCGGTATTATAAACCGTTTTCAATAAAATTATATATACGTTTTGTATTTTTAATATATACCATAACCATTCATGTCTACAAGTTGATACAAAATATAAATAATTTAATCGTCTGCGGTCCGGATCTGTGTATGGTTGTTGAATCATTAATATATATAAATAACTAATTCAGTAAACACATAATGAATATTTAATTGATATAAATTAGGAAAATCTTGTATCTATGAAAGTATTTAAAAGAATTTATTATAAAGAATTTAGGATTCTAATAAAGCAATGATTCATATATATTAATGTTAATTAATTCTAAAGTTTAAACGTCTTTTATTTGTAACCAAAATTAGAATACATTTTGGCATATAGTTACGTCCGAACAAAAAACTGGATTCGTTTTTCATAAAACAGCTTTTGAGATATGATGTGTTGAAATATATGCATTTCAAATGTGTTATGAATAGCTTACCATTTTAAGCGATGGATATTTATGCAGTGGCTTTATAGAGACGAAGAACATTCATATATATTATTTTTTAGTGCTAAACTTATATTATTCCTTACAATACAGATGCTAGTCAAAACAGAATATTCAATATATTACATTTGAATGGGTTTAATTACTGTATTTAAAATTTATACCATATCTGGTTTTATGCGTGGCAGTGTGTCGTATGAATTCTTATTCAAAGAATATAACTTTAATATTTTTAGAGTGACCTTCACGTTATTAACAAGAAAAAAATCATAAATTTATATAATTTGATTTTAATGCATTTCTGGGACACCTTTTTATCGTCGGTCCACGTCAAATAAATAATATGGTGTTGTTTAAAATAAAATAAAATTCTTTCTTCTCTAAGCCTTGTATTAGATATCTACCTACTTAATGTATGAAATATTTAAACAAATTCTCAAGCCCTTTTCTATTCCTAACTCATATCGATACCTCTTCGCTCATCCCTAGTAGCCAGATGGCGTCGACAGGCGCTGCGAGCCGACAACTCGAATTTGGCCTGTTCGGAATTCCTTGCGTCGCCTCCGCCCCGTGATGCATACACGCCGCGAGTTTCGGGGATTTTAGGGCTGACCTGGGATTCTAGTGGAACAGTTTAGAGTGCCGGATTCAGAGAAGATATTTTTGTATGCGAATTTTTGCGTCCTTTTTATGGTAGAAATAGGTAATTTTGAGAAACTGTAGCTTTACAATATTGACTTAATAATCTCGTGTCTCATGATCTTGCCTTAATCAAGCCATAGTACCTAGTAAAAGATTAACTATAGAATGTTACCTATGTCGAATTAACATAATAAATAAACAGATTTTAATTAAACGTAAAGAATTATCAGGAACAATCACTGTATTGGCTTTTAACCTTTTAACAAAACAACTTTTAACCGGATTAATCGCGTGTATTATTGGACACAGACAGTCCTTCTGCGACCACGAACGCTGCAAAGTGTTCGAAACGTCAGGAAAAACAAAAAAACCAATAATTGTTAAAAGTTGTTTTATTATAATGTGTAGTGATCGCGCAAACCTAAGATATTATTATGGCTTTTTACCTGTTACACCAAATATGTCGTTCGCGTTCACTGTTACATATTTACTCGTAAGAGTGGCATGCATGACGGGGATATACCTATTAGTCAAACTTATAAAGCCAAATCTAACGTAAATTCTTATATACTAAACTATATTGTAGTTTAAACTATATGCATACATAAACATAACCAACCCATAACTGTCCTACTGCAGGGCAAAGGCGTCTTCTCATAGGAGGAAGGCACGAGCATTGATCTCCACGCTAGCCTACTGCGGGTTGGTGATTTCAGACTATGGCTGGCAGCTGGCTATAGCTAAACAGACTTCAATATGTTCTCCTTCACCGTATGTCTTAGATAAACTAAGAAAATACATATGAAACTATATGCAGGCACTGCTTATGAATACATCCGAATTGATAGGTGTACTGTTCTCAGTCATCGTTTCTTAATAAGTGATCACAAATTTGATTACAAAATACAAGTCAAGTTAACAATGTTCCTTTTTTTTTTTTTTTATAGAAATGCTTAAGATCATAGCTCTTCGCTACTTCCTTGCATGAGCCGGGGTTAAAGACAGTGTTTGAATGAATCATCTTCCGTTTTACTGTCATTGTATTTTATGTTATACAACCTTATCAAGTTGATGTAACATGAGTAAACTACAGTATGCCATTTGAAATGCTAGCTTAATAAAATATTGTAGTATTAAATTTTTCTGTTTAATACGCTGTAAAACATAATGTAAGTATAATAAAATAGCATGGTCTCTACACAGTATAAAACAAATACCTCTGTCGCTTCTGTCCGTCTCTGCATGATTGTCATCGCCACTGCTGAACGTATTTTATAGAGATTTTCACCATGGTATAGACGCATTCAAGAGGAAGTTAAAGTGCCAAAATAATTTTGTAATAGTCCGTAATAAGGATTAGTAGTCAACTAGGAACGTGACAACTAGTTTTTGACAATTCAAAAGTGCCTGTAAATGGTCTAATTGAATTAAATGATTTGAATTTGACTTTAACTTTAGTAATATCTTATAATTACCATACTCATTGTATATTTTTTCCAAATAACACATCGATATTTTCACCTTTGCTAACTAGTCTTCAAATTGTGTATATGCTTATTATTCATGTCATTTTGCAAGCAGACATGTGTACATTAAATGAACGATGGAATTTCGCACGAGCGCCATTGTGAATCATGTCTCGTGACCGGTGTGCCACGAATACGAAAATTGGGTTTTAACATAAAAATATATACAGTTGTGACTCTTCATCATGCATATTACTTCAAAGACAGTTGAATCTTTTTGTGAATCTAAGGACCACGATTTTTCGGTCATTAGCAACGAATGAAATAAAATGCTAGTACGTAATAGATTAATAATAACCCCCCTTCTTCCCATTAGTCCTCAAAATATAAGTACGTTTTTCGATCATTAACTAAATACACAGTAGTTGAAATAACACAGTGTTTCATATTTTTTATTTACCTACTAATTGAAATTTCAAATATTAGTACCAGCTAGGTATATAGCTCAGAAGTTGTCAGATAAATCAGCAGGCAGCTTTCAGTCAAACGGTATGCTGTTAAAAACCTCGGCCTTCAATAATATAGTTTTGATTATCATTTAATAAGGGTACCAATATTTTCTTATTAACTCCTCAACATACAATACCACAAAATTGATTTCTATAATACTCCTAAAACAGAAAGGAATCAAATTTCAAAACTTTCTCTGATAAAATTCAAGGTTTAAATTCCAGTAAATGTTTAAAATTTCAAGTGTTAATTGTTACGGTGTGTGTGCGCAGCGAAATGTCGGGGGCGCGAGATTGTGTAACTAATTCTCACTATTAGTGGAGCTAGGATTATACGGGATACACTGGATTTTGGGAGGTTTTGCGTAGACAGAGGTTATGAAACTATTTTAATTAGAATTTTATTTTTATGTATTGCAATTTGTGTAGATATCCTCTAGCAATAATTATAGAATTAATTTTTGTAAAACATGAATGAGAATCACCATAATAATCTTTGTAGTCAAAGCTTAACATAGGCTCACTTGACAGACATAAAAAAATGTGGAGATATATAAATTTCCAAAGTCTTAAAATATGTAAGTACCACTTAAAACCAAAAAAAAAGACAACAATTACATACAGCAGCCCTAAAATTATTAAAGAACTTTTCTGTTACCCGAATGTATTATCAAAATATAACTTGAATCCCGTGTCGAAATCACAAGAAGCCCACAGTAGCCTCTGTTTATCCAACCATTAGCACCAGAAGCTCTAACCGTGGATATGGGTGTAATAAAAACTGTTTTAACGTATCCAGCCCACTAGCGGGCATTGTCTTAAAGAGTCGCTTTAAAAGGGATGTTTTACTCTAATTAGAATCAGTCAAATTTGTACGGATTTAATATGTAAGTACATACACGACTTAGTTCGTGTAGTGGTTGCAAGCGCAGTTGCTGTATGAGACCCAGATTCCCGTTTCAGGCAAAGAATTACATAATTAAAAAAAATTCTTTGTGGCAGCCTAGAGTTTGAAATGTGTCCGGTTGAGGGTAATAGGTTCAGCACTATAGGGCGTGCAGCAGTACAATTCTGCTTAACATAATGAGTTCATAAATGAGAGTTAAGGTTTCATTATTGAAAACCATACAAAGCCATACAGTTTCTGTTGGATTGTTTCTATAGATGTAAAAAGTAGTTATGCATATTCAAAATCATATGTTGGTATTACTAACCATTACATGTGTGGTTAAAACGTAAACTTTAAAAACACAGTTGTATCTACCGTCCCACGTACAGTACGGGGCACGGACGACACACGTCCGGCTGAATTACGATTCACAGGAGACGCCTTATGTCGTGTCGTGCTTCAAAATATTTTTATGAAGAACAAAAGGTTTTTTGGAAAGTCTAAGTCATAAGAGATGGAGAGCGATTTAGTAGATAATTAATCACAAACATTTTTCAGAAATATATTACAATTTGGGACTGGTTATTATAATTTAAAGACAATACTTTCTCACAAAATCTTCTAATATTTAGGACTGCCTCGTTGGTCTAGTGGTCCTAATTGCAACTGCTGAGGTCTCAGGTTCGATTGGGATTGTGCCCGGATCGGGCAGTGTTATTGAGGTTTTCTGTTAGGGAATTCTCAGTAGCAGCCTGGAGTTTGAAATTATGCCCGGCAAAAGGAGATAGGCTCACCATCTATTATATGGGACTTAAAAACAGCATTGGTGGAATGCGGGCGTCCAACTGTTTATACCTCTAACTACCTCTTCAGGGAATACGGCGCTATGTGTTATGTATAATCGGACATGATGAAATTCTTACGAAATCCTATCGTATTTCTCCCAAAATTATATATAGTTTGTTCTGTTTCTCCTGGGAGGGGCCAAAGGCATGGCACAGAAAGGGCACTGGTTTGATATACTCGAGTTAATGGTGCCCATTTTTTATGTACTAAGATGGCAGTATAGTTTTAGAAGGAAGGAGCTTCCACCCAATAATAATAAAAACATGTTTTGTGTCTTCTCAATTTGAACACATCAATTAAGTATAAACGCTCAGACGACTTATAAAAATCGATATTTTATCACTATTATATTGTTCCAGTTATTAAAACCTTTAATTAAGAAAACGACTACATCCTCTCACCGCTCATTACTTAGTTCAAACCTAACAGAACAGTTCCCAGTAACTCGTATCTTAAGGATTTATCTTCCACGTTCATCTCGCTTCGTGGGCTCACCACTTCGTCTAGGTTATGAGAGAATTCCGACACGGTGATGACATCTAACCGACTTTATTGAAGGAAGGTAATGTTTTAAGACAAATAAAGACTTTAAAATAATAACTTATGAAAGTTATTGCGAGTAGCCTGTTAAGTTACTTCTGAAGTGGCGCGAAAGTTACGGTTAAGGTATGATGCTTTAAATTTAACGGTTAATCGTAACTAGTAACCGAAAAGATCAAACAACCCAACTAGCCACTTTATTATGTAGTTAAGAAATTCTGTTAAAATTTAGAATGTTGCCACGATTTGACAACTTGGTCCTTTGGTCCGCTTTTGTAGAATTGCTGACCAAAGCTCAAAATATACAAATAAAAATGCACCACGAAGTTTAATATTAAAAAGATAATATGTAATAAATACAATATTCCCACAACTCTATTCAAATAAAATAGCATTATGTATACTTTCAAATACTAATAAAATGACTTCTTTTTTGCAGGTATGTTCCAGATATCATCTCACAGAGGTAAAATTTACGATATAACTTCTCGATAGTTACACAAAAGATGGGACAAGGGGACTATGAAAAAAGCTTTTATTGCGTTATTGCGTATTCTATGCACGTGCGCACACATGAATCATTCGTCAGTTTTTATAGTAAAAATGGGGATTAATTTGTAAATCACGTTTTTATAATATTTTTATGAATTGAGAAAGTTTAGTTCTTGGTATTACGTTGCTTTGTAGAATATGTAATGGTTTTAAGAATGATT
The DNA here is from genome assembly GCA_935421205.1 of Xylocampa areola. Lineage (NCBI taxonomy): Eukaryota > Metazoa > Arthropoda > Insecta > Lepidoptera > Noctuidae > Xylocampa > Xylocampa areola. The sequence continues at coordinate 18,277,787 of OW285207.1, forward strand.
ATGAGGTTTCATGTTACACTCTTACCGATAGTTAAAGACAGTTTTTTTTTGTATATAGCCTATTGTAAATTTCTCGATTGTTAATAAGATCATAAACCATCCGTTAAATTTGCAATAAATGTTAGTGTGATAATCTATAATTAAACATCTAATTTATCCAAACTGCAAAAGCGTGACAGTTCATACTTTAATTTTATATTTGTAATGTACTCGTAATAGCAACCTGTGTGGTCCTCGGCTACGGCGAAATTACTCCTGGGAGCATGGATTAAAAAAGACCTACTATTTTTTTTAAACTCAGTTATATATACTTTTCAATCATCATATTATTGTTAAAACAAGAAACTTACATAATTATTAGTATAAAAACTAGCTTCCATATTATACAAATCAGTATAATTTGAATGAATAAGGCTAACATTCCGAAACCATAAATCCTTTATCGATATCAAAGATCAGTTAAATGACATCACTTAGAGAAAACGCTTCTTGTTTTAGGCGAATTTCACAATGGAAATCTTTTTGTGTTTACCAATACTTTTGGATTACGTTTGCCGGGATCTTTTTGGATAATCTCATCCTATATCATTTATAAAGATTGAGCGTCTAAGTTAAAATACGTTAAACGAACTTCTAACGTTACTAAAGTTATTTTTGTAAAGTAATTTATATTGCCATAAAACTACTGAACTAGTTTTTATAAGTGATCAGTTTATTTTGCAATTAAAGAGGACCTGTTATAAAAATATACATAAAATGATTGATTTTTTGGCTAATAATCAACGACGTTATGACTTGTGATTTGCTTTGAATGTAGTATCTGGGATTCATTGTGCAAGCCGCCTTAGGAATTCTTATCAAACAAATTATAATAAATGTATAGAAATGACTACGATTCCTTCTCTTTAATAGGAGCTTCGGTAATTTTGCGGCATATTTGCAAAGTATAGACATTAAAAACTATATAAACGACTGTAATAAAGAGCGAGTTTAATGTCCAAATGAGTATAGCGTTGGCAACTTGTATTTTTTATTGATTTCAATCGGACTAAAATATTGTTGCAATAGTTCAATACCTATTTAGTTTTTTTAATGTTTAGTGGGCTTAGAAACTTACGTTAAATGTTGAAAGATGGCTCTTAGGAATCCAATTTTTTCTGTGTTATTTATAATCATATATTTATATCATATGCTTGTGTAATTGTTATTGTTAATTTGTAACGTATTCCGTGAAAGGCTCAGAGAAGTAGAATTACCTGAATAGTCACATTTTATGTTTTGGTATTTCTCAAATCATTTACAAGTAATGTGACGTATTCTCTTAATATGCATAGCACAATACACGCGGACTAAAATCCAAAATACTTTGAAAATGAGCGTGAATGAATTCTATTATATTTTAAGGCCCAAATATTATATCATACAAGTTCCAAAGATGTATTTACTGAAGCATATCATCCCATAGACGCTACCACTTGAGCAAACACCATTTTATTAGCCGTGGCACTTACCCACGTTAAACTTAAACCTCTCATTCAAAGCTTTTGTAAAGAAACAGGGGTCAAGTCAAACTGGCCGTATATTTTTGTCTTCTAATACGCCGAAAGACGAAACAAAAACTGTATATCGCTCCTTTTGGGGACTTTTACGTGATCAGAATAATAAAGGTGAAAACAACTTTAGGTTATGTTACCATACTAAGCGTGTGAAACGATGGTAACACCATGGGTGTGGGCAATCACCTAATTTTACTTTTATTTCACGAACGTTATTTTTATAAATTTTCCGAAAGACTTGTCGATTTTTAGATATGAAAAAATACAAATGGCATTTATATATACCAACTCGACGCCAATCAGTAATTTAGTTCGAGATGTATGTAGTATCGATGATTATTTATTATTGGTAATTATTTTCTTTTAATTGTAAAACCAAGTCACTTCTTCGAATGAAAAGTGTATAATCTCAAATCTACAAAATCGCGTTTGTTTAAAAAAAAACAATAAATAATAATGTAATAATATTTTTTTGCATACTTGCAAAATAATACGAAACGTTCAATCAAATCATTCAAGTAATATTTTTTTACAATAAAGTATTCAACTATTAAACATCTAGTACTAATAATTATACATTGTATTACATCTGGTCCTATTGTCCACTCATTTGGTCCTTCGACATTTTCCATAGCGTAACCTAACTAAAAACAAGCAATACAAAGCTCTCTGTTTGTTTGTTTGCTCTATGCTGTCGAAGTGTTAATGTCAGTCTTAACACGTATTGAAATTATGAATTATTGAATAGATGGTACTAAACAGTATATTATAAGAGGAATGTTATATAAATGTAGTGATTTCGTAATGCACCAAGTTTTGGAAAAAAGATCAGTTTTTGGTCTCGTTTTGGCAAAGGTATTCCGGAGCAGTGTCTCGGTAGATATTAAATTATAATTAAATGTTTAATACTTTGAAAAAGAATAACAATAAAATAGCTGACAAATAAAATGTACCTATAACATTTTTCGGTGTAAATTATAGTGATTTCGTTTAGATATTTGTATAATACATATAAAACATAATTGCGATATATCTCTCTTCATAGTAAAGGCAATAACATTATTAAACCTAACAAAAATACGATCGAATATATTGAAAATCAGAAATATCGGATATAAGTTATAATATTACTACTTAAATGAGTATACTACTTACTGTAGTCTGCTTGTGACCACGATTAGTGCATCAAGCGATTCAAAGGTATTTACTGCGAATTTATTCCTGTAAGTATATAGTAATATCATGCAACGCGAAAGTTTCAAAGTTAGTATAAGTAATAAGTTTATCAAGTCGATTTTTTATTTTTATTATTGGTAGTCAAGATTGACGTTTATATGTTAATACAATTTGATAACGACTTTTATTATAAGAACCATATCTGTGGGCCTAAATAACATGTTCCAACTACCTTTTTTATCATCTTTAACAAGACTACTAGTTTTTACATGACCTTAAACCTTAAAAACATTTGACACACGAAATTCCACAAACACAGAATATGCAAAACATATTCAAAATTGTTCGAAAAACGCAAATTTATGTGCGAATACGTAACATTCATGTAGGTGTCGTGTCATTTAACCTTTAGCAAAAAATCTAGATCTATCAATCAACAAGCACGTTTTGAATTAGACTTCGACTGTATAATAGAGTTGTGATTAGTCAGATAATATTTTTATTGTTATTTTTTTAACTTGATAGGTGTTATAGGATGCCCATGGCAATATGTATGAAAAAGATTTTTAATTTTTATTTAATTGGCCGATGGTTGTAATATTTTTCGGTATTAGGAATGTCTTTGTTATTGTGTATTGTATATAGATATCAAAAGTTGATGAAAACATAATTTATAAGGACAATAAATCACATATATTCTAATCATTATGATATTACAATATTTTAATATAGGAATTTTGGTATGATATTTAATTTAACGAACTGTGCTCAGTTAAAAGAAGGAGTCTAAGTATGTGAATATATTTATATAAATAAATAAGGCCAAAATTAGCATAGCCTGAAGCGAATGAACAACAGACAATAAATTAAATACCTAATATTTTATTTAATATGCGTAGGAGTCATAAATCTCTTAGTGGCTTTAGACCACCCCATCAGTTGGCGTCAACATGCTATAATAATTCAGGAGGTTCATCAATACAGAATACTCTAAATAAAATATATATTTATATAGTAAAACCTGACAATATTTTTCCGAATCCATTGTAAGGGCTAGTAAATTTTTTCGAAAAACACCTTCTGCTTTTGTCTGACAAGAGTCCAGCATATCATTGTACACAAGAATGGAACTTAAATGAGCCTTATTGAACATTATAAGGTGTCAAAGATATTTTTTTAAACCTGGTAGATATTTGCTAACATTACGAGGAAATCTGATTGGCTAATTCAGTAAGCTTGCTTATCAGTCTCGGAATCAGCATAGAATATAAATCACGATATTTTGATCAGCCTATCAAAATACGCCTTCCGCAGTTGTATATTTAGAAATTTTGAAATAATAAAATAGTGTTGTGCAATTCGTGTCATATTATCGATAGTTTTGGACACGCCTCTAACATTTGTGTTGTCGGATCTCTAGTGCCGTGTGACATCCCGATAACGCCTTGTGATTATGAAATATCGTTTTTTAGAGAGGTCCAATTCGGTCCGTTTTATTGGGATGTCAAATTTGAAGCGATGTTCATTTATAGTATTAAAAAGTAAGCCTTCATGTTTTAGTGCTTTTAAATTGGTTTATCTTTAGATCCTAATATTATAACGTATTAAAAATTACTAGTAGGTAGATCAATTACTACATGGGAACACAGATACGTTGATTTCAAACTTTATTGCCAGAAATTGAATGCGAGCCAAACAAAAGCGTTTAAGTTTTTTTTTTTAAGTTATTGTTTATATGACAAAGGTGTAGATTGTTCTAAAAATACTTATATGCAAATTGTGATCAATAAAATTATGTTAAGGAGACTACACAAATCAATATGAGGAATTACTATCTGCGTCGAGACTGGCTAGATTGTTATGCATTAAATAAATTATATTTTAGACATATGTGATGATTGAATTGAAGCTTTTATGATCAATCGAATTTCTGTTAGGCAAAATATTAGCACATAAAACTGATAATTGTCGCGTATGTTTTGACATTTAAAAATCTGTTATTGGGGATTATGACAGGTATGATCTCATTTAATAGTATAATTTATTGATAATCAATTTTAGCACTTTGCATTTGAAACTGTTTTCCTAGGAAAGAGTATATAATTAAAGTTGGAATATTTAATATAAAGTAAAAAGAGGTTCAGTACCTATATGTTTTCAAATAAATAGTTAGTTATAGTCATAACAGTAAAATCGCATATCAGCCATTAAAGGCGCTCCTTTGCTGTACTATTGCATTTTTATTACGTTCCATAATGAGCGTAGAAGTAATTTAAGATCTGCTAATTAACAACAAAAATATGGTAAATATTTTTGCATCACATAAGTATATGTTTACCTTTAATTTTCTAACCTAATCGAAAAACATTTTCGTGTATATTAATCCTTAAATGCCTCCCTCAAATCCAAAAGCGCAATATTTAAACCTAAACAGACAACGAAAACGACCTGCTTAAAACGTGAACCGTACTTAATATGGTTAATTCACATATTTATATGTTAATATTTTGCGATAATTGAATCGAAAAATATCATCGCAATACTTTCTTTATTAATAAAAAAGGATTCGCATCAAAACACGTCGTATTAACACAAAAGTTACGCACCAGGGTCGTAAAAATAAAATTATTATGGCTCCTTTCAAAATGTCGGAACGATCCATTTGACTATTTAAGTTCACGTATAATTGCACCGGCTTTTAGCATCGACTTGATATAATCCTGGGAGGCATCCTTTTATCCAGTCTCGGTTCGTATATAGTAATTGCTAATCTCAAAGTTTTTTTTTCGCCAAGACCGGTAACTCGACACTGTAGGATGCCGCTTAAAAGGGAAACTTAGTAATGCCTTTACGCCAGTCGAGTCGTGTTATGTCAAAGTGAGAAGTGTATATTTTTTATCGATATCATTGGCCCAACACTAGTTAGTTTTAATTGGCGTTAGTAGCTGACAAGTGATGAAGGGTGCGGTTTTTTAGTAGTGAATTGGAACCGAGTTTCAGTTAATTTTTAGTGGTTTGTACGGATTGTAATTGGGTTCTAGAAGGTGAACGACAGTGAATAAGGGTTTGAATAAATGGATGAATGTAGCTGGTAAATGGAATATATAAACATAAGATCTGATTTGTATCTCTCCTGAATATAGTTGTTTTTTCTTCTGATGTTATTTAGTGCTATTTATATAGTTGCATCGTACGTAATCATATGATCATGTTTTTAGTCTCATGTCAAGGCCTGTTCGTAGTATTAATTTAAAGTTTATTTTCAACATATCTTCAAACTATCTATTACAATTCACATCACTAACTTGTCGATGTGAGGTAATTCTATAAATTATAGTCAACACAGAGCCGGTTAGGATTAGCATACACTAATATGATTTGGTTGCGATGCGGCAATACAAGGATATAATGTATGGACTTCATTCGCCTTTAATGCGATTAAATTCCCTATACTGCACCCATCGACACAGTTTATGTCGATAATCTTAGTTTATCGATATGCTAAGTGAGTGTTGCCCAGCACTAGTGTTTAGTTACACGTTGCGAAAATATTATGTGGAATAGAAATGGTTGCATCGATTATTGAGGTAAGTAATGTAATCATTACAGTTATGGATACGTTGTAATTGTTTTTTTATGTGATCTCGTATTATTGCAGTTGTATTTTTATTGTAAATACTAGCTTTATAATAATTTTGAACTTACGGCATGTGCAAGTTTGTAAATAAGTTCCAACTTTACCTTCAACGTATAACTAAGATTTTAATATAGATATGTAAACACGAAAGCGATATCAATATCAGACAACGACTTCAAGAAATGTGCGGAAATCCAAGATGTCTATTTTGTACTGGCAATAAAGTAAAATGCGGTGTGTAGTGGCTGCTGTGCAAGTCATAAAAGTCGAATAAAAGTACATTTTTATTATTGTACTTGTGAGTGATTATTGAGAAACCTGTTCCTGACCGCGTTCCTGCTTTGCAGTTTTCATCTCGTCTCACTATGTTGTTTGCATACTCTGATATGAATAAGGCGATAGATTGCATGCGTCGATCTTACACATTGCTTGCTTGCCTTATGGTAAATATATTAAGCTACATACGCATAGAGGCAGGTAGGCTCGTTTTACAGGCAGTGACTCGTAATATAATGTAATGTTGTTATCTAACACGGATGTGGTATCAATATTTGAATTTAATATCATGTCTCACTGCAGGATAAGGGTCTCTTCAGAACGTTAATGTTTGTCTTCAACGTATAGTTTTGTTGAAATTAGAAACTACTTATTATGCGAGCTTCCAAATACGCAGCCTGGTGTTCAAGAAGTGGGTCCTTAAACCACCGACACACGGTTTCATTTAATTGGTATAATATTCGAATCATCACCCCCTTACCTTAATCCAATTTATTTGGGGTCGGCGCAGCATGTATTCTTCTTCCATACATACTCTATACTTGTAATGGAATGGATGAATACTGGCGAGAGTGGACGGAAGAGTCGCGGCAGGCCGATCTCTACGAACGCACCTACCGCAATCAAATTGCGGACGATCTCAAAAAAGAACACGTCAGGAGCCACCTAAATCGGCGAGCATGTATGAAGAGGTTAATGAACATAGACGAAGTGAAAGAGGTGTGTCAGAATCGTAGAAAATGGGAATCGGTAGTCTCTGCCTACCCTAATGGGAAACAGGCGTGATTGTATGTATGTATGAATGTATGTACTGGCATGCTGCTAAAGTTTTGGCTATGTTTTATGACGGGCGGCCTGCCTGACGTCAACCCTCATCGGGAACGCTGTTGTTCGTGGTAACCGCCACCGATACGGTCTCCTTCGATCTAGCTATGTCTTACCAAATGTTATTCCATGCGCCCGGTTCTGATGTTATCCTACTATCATATTCCACTAACCGGGCCACAATATACGAGCTACATACATTTAAAGTTACAATATTAAATGGAAAAAGAATACGGTTCGCGACCGTATTCTTTTTCCATTTAATATTGTAACTTTAGAGTTCGCTAAGCATGCGTTAATGCTTTTCAAAGATTTAGTTTGAACTACATACATTTATTTACAAGGTGACGTAGCAGTAAGTAGGCCTCGTAGAAAATTGTCTGAAGTGAGCATAGAACTCCCACGCCAGCACGAGTTATCCATCATATCCCAGATATCCGGTATATATCCCATCCCATGTAGTTCAAAGTGTAATTGTGTGTGTAAGTGTAATTGTAAAGTGTATAGAGAAAAAATTCTAAAATCATTAAAAATGAAACTATTGGCCTTTCATCTTCCTTTACTGATGTAGCCAACATCATCCACTCTGTACACAATACGATTCCTTTACATACCATATCATACAACATCCATTAACCATACAATCTTGCGCCAGTCTGCGCCACTCAAACCTCGAAACATTCCTCGGTTCACAATTCGAATTAAGGCAACATTGTACACCACAAGTCTGAAACAATTTAGGAAATCATTTGCGGTACATCTGCAATTGTGCCGGGTTATACCGCTGTGGTGTATCCCTCTGCGGTTTGGTTGGTATAAGTGACGAGATGACAGCGTTTTAAGAGTATTTTTTTCTGGTTTTCACCATTACTAGACATTTTAAAATAACTTTCAATCGGACTAATCCCGTGTATTATTTGGTTATGATTTTTCCAAAGGGTTCGAACACTATCTCTAAATGAAAAAACGACTATAACTTCTTAATTTTTTTCATCAAAATTGGATCTACGTTTGACCACCAACTCGCCTAATGTTAAGCGACGCTTTGGCCGAGGATGGAACACGTATATCCAGAATAAATCTATTCACTCTTAAGTAGAGTGGATAGATTTTGGGAGAACGATAGTTAGGAAGTTGATGCAACTTCCCAGACCCGTCTCCCACCGTCACTTCTGAGTTTGTTTCGGTATTTCTTCTCAGGGATAGTCATGGGAAAGGCATAGTTTTAGTTTATTGTATTCATTCAGGGGTAGGCAGTTTTATGAAGTAAAATCGTTTGTTTTTCTTGTGTCTTCTCTTTTATAATATTTTGGATTACAAAATGTTTCTAACTCCTTATAAAATATTATTGGTATTTGTATTGTTTTATCGTTTGTATTTGATGTGTACAGTTTTTATTACGTATGCAATAGAGCTTACTTGCTATAAGCTATTCTCAAAGTTTTATATTATTATCACGTTGGATAAAAAAAAAAAAATTTTACTAACCTCCTAACAAGTTAGACCAAACTTCAAAGGAAATATATCTACGCAATATGATTTACGATTCAAATACAAATTTCTCTATTAAATAATATTATAGAGGGTATTACGTGTTCTCACTTACTTGTTATCTATACTACGTATTTGTGGGTAGATAGAGACAATTTTACATAGGCACTGGAAATAGGTTAACGATTCCCCTTATGATTCAGTGTTACTATTGTTATGTTTTAAATTAGACAATATTTGTCTTATGATTATCTGGCAACCCAAATCATCATTGTACGCAATAAGGAAAAAAGTATGCATCATTGATATTAGAATAGAAAAATATATAATAATAAAAAAAGCAAGTAATGGAACTATTGATAAATAAGAAGTTTAGTAAAAGAGGATTTGTCGGATAGCAATATGTTGTTCTAGTTATTTCCCTATTAAAATGTTGCCGTGTGCTTTCTACGTCGGATTTATTATAAAATTAGGTACATATACTAAAATCTTCATGTTTCAATTTATTAATGATTTTATTTGGACATCTGTGTTCTTTTTTGCATGCCTAAATTGACAAAACATAGTGAACTGCGCATTCATATAAAATCTTGTATTTTATTTAAGTATATTGATTGAATGAATAAAAAAAAGTGAGTGGTTGCGGGGTTTGAACCCGCTCCTCTTGCACGGGTACTTCTTTCAAGTGTTTAAACACCACTCACAGTAGTATTTTCCTATTCACAAAACCAACATTAAGTTTCGCTTTGCAGACCTTTAAAAATGTATCAGTATTTAATTAAAAAGGAATAGATATCTATGATTGGACTGAACGCACGCGCAAGACTCAAGTTTCACAGAATCAAAGTCGGATAATGTTTAAAGGTATTTTAGTTTACGATTCTAACATCAAATACATTCGCCAGCTCTCCCAGGAGATTGATTCTTAAAAGATTTCTATTCATCGCAGAAATGCTGGCCTCAACGCCATTTAACCATAGACAATGTGTTCTATAAGTATGTTGTGTTCGTATTAAAGAAGATTTTATATCGTCTAACATCGAGTGAGCGTTAAGTTTTCAATTTTGCGAGAAGAAATGTATTCTTTGTCCCTTTCCTGGTATAAAATTGAAGGTGAGCTGGGAAACGATGAAGACTATATCCTGCCACGTTTAAGGTATTTGTCATTAAAAGGACTCGTTCATTTTGTGTTGAAATTTTGATGTACCATATATGGGCTATGTATATACGAAGGCAATGTAATAAGCGAAAGCGGCATGGTTATTATTGTCGACACATTTGTCGATTTTAAACGTCAAATTGGATATAAGTTGTTGATAAAACGATAAAATTCAATACTTTTACACTTTCATCGACTCGTCAATTTTCTTGACAAAGATACTGGGACTCATGTTCCCATTCCAGTACTCCGAAATCCCGGATCTGGGTGTGTGTGCGTGTGAGATAATGTGTATGTAAACGCGTTGATAATACAGAAGAAATGCGTTTCTCCGTAGCGTGTCTTTTAACCGAATTCAAAGAGGAGAATGTTCTCAATTCGGTTGCTATATTTTTATTTATGTATGTACACCGATTACTTCGAGGTTTCTGATCCCATTTCTGTTATTCTTTTTTTAATACATAAACACTAACAACCCCGGTAAAGATTAGTGGAGTGCTGTGGTTATATTCGCCAGGAGTCCAGCATGACTTCCACCTTAGAGGGCCAGACGGGTGACGGCTTATGACTAAATATCGCACCTATTTGCTCGCCACTTTTGGCGGGGGTGAGGTAACACACAAGCACAAAAGAACTTGCACTAAAGCAACAATAGCTCTCGTCATTACATTAACAGTATTAACACACATAAAAAAACTAAACACATACATAAAATTTTATCACACACGATAAGAATCGTGTACTATCATTGTAACCATACGGGTAAAAGGTATACCTAAAGGTATTTGATTGGGAATCATGCCTGTGGCGAGAGGGGTAAACTACTCCAGTAGTCCGTTAAGGCTCCCACGAAGTATTTCCACACTCCAAAAAAATACCCAATTTAGTAGAATTAGACTGAATCGCCTAACCACCAACGCTGCAGCAAGTGGCGTGGTTACAATGCCCTTTCCGACCTCTTTTTTTCTTCCCGATCTCTTGTCTCTTTCCGATCTCTTCTCTGTCACAGCCCAATCCGAGTTAAAACCACCCATAGGCCTTTGTCACGGCTTTATACAAATCGAAAACAACTCAGGTGTATGTTGTTTTCTCACATTTTCCAATCCGAATTTGGTGTGTCAAAAAATAAAATACATGCAATTTTAGACTTTATTTCTGTAAACGTCTTATTATTATTTTACATTTGTTTAGTTTCTCCTCGCTGGGCTGAAGCCATTGCAAGTGATATATAAGTTATAATTTTTTTGTCAGCACTTAATTACCAAATGTCTGTTACTGGTGCATCTCATCTAAACCTTGACTAGTAGGACAGTTAAATGCTTTTTTTACCCAACAACAGTTATTTAAGGATACGTATTGAAGCCCTGAAGGGTATGTAATTAGTATTAATGTATTTAGCGGAATCTTCGCTAACTTAATTATATATTCGAAGGCCTTAACTAAGGTTTATGTTTTCAAGAATTCGTTTACAATGTATTTTGGTATGTAATTAAATCTTCTGTAGCGTTTAAACTTTTCTTTAGAATTAATTATTAGGAATTTTGGTGTGTAGGTATCCATACTAATATTATGAATGCGAAAGTAACTCTGTTTGTTTGTTACCTTTTCACGACTAAACGGCTGAACGGATTGTAATGAAATTTAGCAAGGACATAGATTGTATCTTGGGGAAGGACATAGGCTACCGGTGGTTCTAAAATCTTATATTTCTTTTAGAGATGCCTAAGTTTATTAAGCGTTATTATATTTACGCTAACTACTTCCCGCGACTTTGTCTGCGTGGACTTTAGAATTGGGTCTAGCTGGGATAAAAACTTAAACATGTGTTAATCCAGTTTATAAACAATCTGTATGCCAAGTTTCATCTAAATCCGTTTTGTAGTTATTGCATAAAAGATTAACAAACATCCAACCACCCATCCATTCTTACAAATTTGTGTCAAAGTCAAAGTTAAAGTCAAAAGGTTTTTATTTCCAATTAGGCAAATTACATGCACTTAAGAAACGTCAAATGATTCTAGTTGCTCGGTTCCAAAAAGTTGATCATATGGAGAAGAGCCGGCAAGAAACTCCATAGACACTCTTTTTAAATAAATAATAAGTACAGTCTCGCATTGTTACATTTTTCTGTTCAGAAATATCCGAGAGCAATGTAGGTTAATGCGTGAAATAATATTAAAAATAAGTTATACTGAGCAAACCGATACTAAGAATGCCATCTGCGATAGAAACACAGGTTAACGCAATTTCTTCAATGTGTAATAATACATATTATTAATAGGACACAGTGTCTGTTTGTTGCATATTGTCGACCACTAACCCTTACCGGGGGTTGGGTGTTGTAGGTGGCTTAGACACATAACATAACATAGGCAGATGTGTACACAATTGTACACCTACATTTCACCAATGCTGTTATTGAGTCCCATGTAATAGGTGGTGAGCCTATTGCCATCTACCGGGCACAATTCCAAACTCCGGACTGATACATAATTATTATTATTATTATACTATGTATTTAATAATATCTTAGGTTTTCGCGATCACTACACATTATAATAAAACAATTTTTTTTTTTCCATTTTTTTTAAAAATAAAAAACGTTGCCCCACACTAGGAACCTATAGATCCTAGATACCTATAGATCGTACAAATATTTGCTCCGTGCGGGAATCGAACCTGCGACACGCAGCGCAGCAGTCGGTCTCTCGACCGCTGCGCCAACCGCGCTGTCAGACTTTTTAACCGGATTAATCGCGTGTATTATTGGTTTTTGTTTTCCTGACGCTTCAAACACTATGCAGGGTTCCTTGGTACACAGGAGGACTAAAGTGTCAGTGTCAGGAGTCATAACAGTGTGCCTATTTGTTCTTCAAATATAAAATAATAATATCTATGTAATTCCTGAATCGACGAGCATGTACGAAGAGGTCAATGAACATAGATGACGTGAAAGACGTGTCGTCAGAATCGTACCAAGTGGAAATCGAGTCTCTGTCACCCCAACGGGAAAGAGGCGTGATTGTATGCATGTAAGTAATAGAAAGTAATAAAAAAAATCTAGTGATTTTTTTATATAACCAATAATATGTGTCATTATTATGAAGGTCTCTAAAACATGGACCAAAGCTTTCTGTCTGACTGGAATTCTGCCTACCCTGCAAGACTTACAAGCTGGTGTCTTCACAAAACAGCATTATCCAACATCCAGCCCGAGGTTTGTTTATTACATTATGCGTACCAACCAACCTGGTAACCATGGCAACAGCTAACGGTTTGCGCAGACGCACAGAATGTATAGTAAGAGATTTAAGACGAAACAACCAGTGTATCTTGAGCTATTGATCTCGATAAACCGCTTTGCAGTTTGTTAAATACACCATCAATCAAATATAGACTTTAAAGCGACGCAATAAAGGTTATACGAAAGTCTGAGTTATGTTTTCGATAAGCAAATTGAGTTGGTAATAAATAGTGTTTGACTGAATTTAGCTGGCTCGTTAGAAATGCTTGGAAGTGAGCGAGTATTAGAAATGTAGGAATTACATTATTACTAAGTTATTAGGTAATAGCTCCTTTGATACTGTTCTAGGAATTTGTCTCATGATAACAAACCTTACCATGAGAACCTTATCCTGAATTGGAAAGAGATTAAGAAATTTTAAGCTATAATAAAAAGACCGACTGTTTGTGGAACCATAATAAAACCATAATTTTTATACGGTTTGGTGCAGTGGTCAAAGATATCGTCTGCTTGAGCTTCAGCAAGCCTGGTGGTATGACCATTGGAAAGCAAAGGTTACAAGTTTGAATCCTAGGCAAGCTGCTCCAATGCGCCGCTGAATTTTTGAAGACATGCGCGTATTATTAAATTAATTATCACCTGCTTAAAACGGTGAAGGAAAATATCGTGAACGAACTATCAAACCTGAGAGATGTTCTCCATGGTGTGTAAAGCCATGTCAGAGATCTACAGACGGTTTAAACGTCGACTTTAAGTTGTTCTTCAACCACATGATAAGAAGAAAAAGCTGCGTGTCGTTCGATGCCTGTCCAGAAGAAATATTTGCATCACCAAATGCAACTCACGATACATGAGCATTTCTTAGAGTAAATGACATGTTTGCTTGCTTCTGCAGAGCCCCCTGGGAAAAGGATTAAGTTTATGTATGTATGTGTGTTTTGTTTGTGGTCGCGAACATTGTAGAGTTGATAAGCTAATTATAAAGTTGCTTCAGATAACAATGGGTACTTTAATGGGCCTTTTAAATACGCCGACACGTGCGTTCGAAAAGAAGTACACATTGCGCTCATAACATGTCAGTATGCGAACATTCTTAATATATTTGACGAGCCCATTGGGAAAGGCGTTCAAGTAAAGACAATAATGGTTTATGAATGCTTCAAGCAGAGACGCAAAATAATAATCTGTAAAGATAAATCTTTGAAAAGCATTAACGCATATAATATTAAATGGAAAAAGCACACCTCCCGGATAAATACTCCAGGCGCTCTGACCACTAAGCCATCGACCTGGAGTATTAATCCGGGAGGCGCAGGTTCGAATCCTGCTCACGACCGTGTTCTTTCCATTTAATATTATAACTTAATAATCTGTAATAAAATCGTAGAGCATCAAAATATAATACGTAAGTAGATTAAAAATCAGCTAATCAAGGTAGAAATGGGGAAGCAACTAAACACAAATCCATTGTATATATAATTTATGTATGTCTGTCTGTCCTTTTGTTGTATGAAAACAGTTGAACAGATTTAAATAAAATTGTACATGCCGAAACATTACCATGTCAAATTTGATGTATCAAAAATATAAGTAACAATTGAAAATAACAACAGTAAGTACAGTAATGATGAAAATCCAATTTAATAAATAAATAAATATGAAAATTGATTAGTTACAGTTAGCGAGAAGCGATAATGTAGCGGCGCTCATAACTTCCCTTTGCATTTAATGTTCTATAAACGATTGATGAAGGTGAAGCAACGGTTGGCACGGTCAGTTTGTTGATGGGTAACTACTCTCTCTAGGGATGCTGTTTATTGATTGCAGACAGAGTCACGCAGAGAGACTAAAGCCAATTCAGATGCCTCCAGACGGCTATAATATCTCTGACACCAGAATAGGCTTCGAACCACACGAAAAAAAATCACTGCTTACCTTTTCACCATACGAACACACAATGCCTATACATCGAGTAGCACTATATGCGCAGCCGCAGGAACACGCACCAATTAGCGCAGTCGTCGCTCGCCGATACCAAGTCATAAATTGAAAGGACCGTTACTGTGGGGCCTTGAGAACAGCGGGACGTTGTGTTTCTGGGTAAACAAAATATAGCCGAGGGCGATGGTAAGGTAGTATAGCGGTGATGAGCGGGAGCGGGCATTAATATTTCTTATGTTGATTTGTTATTTAGGTATATATTATGTAGTAAATAGACAAGACAAAAAAAATGCCAAATCGTTCAAGATACTTGTTACTAGTTCTGATTGGACTACCTGAAACCCTGTGATAGTCAAGATGAATCGTCTGTCTTATCAGAATAGAGACCGAACTTGGTCGGTTTGTGAATAATTGTGCTACGTGGCTAGTATATTCAGGCCCAGTTAGTGGACTGTGATAGTAGTATAACATCAGAACCTAGCACATGGATATTTGGTATGACATAGCTAGATAGAAGGAGAGCGTATCGTTGGCGGTTACCACCAACAACAGCATTCCTAATACGGGTTGACGTCCGGCATGCGGCCGGTCATAAAACATATCCAAAACTTTAGGAGCATTCGAGTACAAGTAGAGATTATGTATGGAAGAAGAATACATGCTGCGCCGACCCCAAACAAATTAGGATAACGGCAGGGATGATGATGATGATGATTATTATGTAGTAAATACGTTTTAAATTGCCAACAACAGTTACAAAACCTAAAGTATTGATGATAAAAAAACTGTAAAAAGAGTAAAAGAGCCAAAAATTATAAGATAATACATGAAAAAGAAGCAAAATAAATGTAAAAGTGTAAAAACTTAAAGGGACAGCATAAATAGATGTGACCACTCAAAGAAATTGTTTATGTACCGTTATAGCACAGGTATTGGTTAGCTGATGTGCGTGTAACGTACAGTTCTATAAACAATCTCGTAACTCGGGAAATTTTCTTACGCCTCCAGGCGTAATCAATTCCAATGGAATTCTATTAATTACCTAAAGGAAACATAAATTGGGTACCCCTGGACTTATTAACTATCACTTCTCGCACAAATTAATCTTCGATACTAAAATATTCTATTACTAGCAGTTGCACGCGGCTCCACCTACGCGTTAATCGAAGCTTATGACTTAATCTAGGACATAAAGTATCTATGCTACAAGTTTCATCCAAATTTATTTACTAACAAAAATCCAAGCTTTTGCATTTATAAAAAAGACAAATTCAAATTGTTTTATGGTGAATCACAGGTATAGAGGATGTTACACAATTGCATTATAAATCAGCTGTGTTCCGCCACTTGGGCATACAATATAATCATAATATACCGAACTGCCTCGTTGGTCTAGTGGTCCCAAGCGCGACTGCTGAGCATGAGGTCTCGGGTTCGATTCCCGGGTCGGGGAAAGTGTTATTGAGTTTTTCTGTTAGAAACTTCTAAGTAGCAGCCCGGAGTTTGGAATTGTGCCCGGTAGAAGGCAATAGGCTCACCACCTATTACATGGGACTTAATAACGGAATTGGTGAAATGTGGGTGTATTACTGTGTACACCTCTGCCTACCCCTTCGGGGAATACAGGCTTGATGCTATGATATGTTATGTTATAATATACCGACAGTGATACTACTAATCAATGTAATTAAATTGTTTTCAGTAGGTATTCTTTCGTCATTCTTTTTCATCATGATATATTTTCTAACTGTCACATAACATAAGTTTTCCCCATTTTACATAATTATTAACGCCGTTCTTTTTGGACAAAATTTGACTAAGTTTTTAGCTTAATTCTCTATCTCAATCATTGACCCATTTCATGCCGTTGGCTACCATTCCGCCATTACTATTAAAAATATATAGTTGTTTATTTTTGGTCCGCCATCTTCGTGGCTTCCCATTCGGAGGACCCCTGCAGCTTCGGCAGTCTTCGGCGAAGGTAACCGAAAGAAAGCGCGCCCGCGCATCTAGTTATAAGAATTCCGTGTATAAAACGTAAATTATCATAGTTTTGTGCAACATTTATTTTATATATTATATGAGTTTAATATAGAATTTTTGTGTCAAACTTCGTAATGGCGATTTAATGGTAATTTTACTTTTGTCTGTGTAAGATGACATGTTTAATAAATGGTTGTTGTTACATTATGCGTTGGGTATGATTTTAAGTGAATTATTGCTTATTTGCCTCCATAAAAGATAGGAAATATATTATCGGGATGAGGGAAAGCGAAGGGAAGAAATAGTGGATTCGTTTTTATAAGGCTTTAAATGCTATAGTTACATAACACAACAAACAATACATTAAGTATACATAGAATGGAATATAATATTTATAGAATGAATTGTATCCGAATGCCAAAATTTTTTATAAATAAAAGATAAGGTTTCACATCGTGCCTACTGCAAGATTATATCTGGCATGATATGATTATTAGGTATTTAAAATTCAATTTTTATAGCACATTAAAATACATTTTACATAAATCATACGAATCTAATATCCATTATCAACGCTGCATAAACATGTAACCATATACTCGTACATGTAAATATATCTAACAAAAATATAGGTATTAATCTCGAAAAATACTGGTGAATAATTTTGAGGGAATTTCACAGTGTGTCATATTAAGATTATAAAATAAAAATTACTTCGACACAAGTTTGCCTCCGACCGCGTCTTGTCATTTTAATGCAATCTTACGACCGATATATTGTCTCTTTCTTGCATTTCAAAGCACATATAGCCGTCTCTTTTTAACATATGAATTATACGTTAGTATCATGATAAGTATATTTACTTATTTGGTCCGATATTGTTAAATAAATTTCGCGTTTTCGGAGGTCTCTGAGGTTTATTTGTGGTCCTTTGCCCACTCCAAATCGGGTTGGTGTGGTATAAAATTAAGTTATTGTCGTAGTTTATTGCTACTAAAGAATAAACTTATACTGAAGGAGTGAATAAAGATATCAATGCTCTCTCTTGAACACGGGCTTTCCTAGATAACGCAGAAAAAATTCGCCAGAGGTTAATACTATAGGCAAAGAAGGTGGGGACCTAGAAATATTAATAGTTTTAATGCAATGGATACTATTATTATTAATTGGACTTTATATGAATTTATCGCTTTAGTGAGACACGGAAGCAACCCTCACATAACATATTAAAACAACATCTGAACAATCAAAACAAATAGCCGTAAAAATAAATTGTAAATTAAAACCTTTAATCGATAAGTTGATTTACTGATTTCATTATGGATCCTTTAATAAAATTGTAATTTATCTCGGCAGAGGTTGCCATAAACAATTGTACGCAACATTGTTGGAAACTGGTTGGTTGTAAGAAACCGAACTCAAGATTGGACCCGTGTTGCTTCATTGTAGAACAATAACCAATTATGCCCAGATTAACTTGAATTTAGTTGAACTGTATGTAAAAACAGAACTTCGGCTTCGCCACGTAAATATATGATTATTATTACTTGCGTTGGCGTTTTGTGTAGTTAGGTACAAACATTGTTGACTTTTACCTCCGTATGTGTTGTAAGATGAGATTATTTTACTATTTGTTATCACTATCATCGACAGGTTTGGTCCTCGCATTGCTTGGTGTCTCCTATCTTTTCTGTCTGTTTCCTTAGTCGGTGAGAATACCGTCTGAGTTCCACCAACTTTTTGCCGGCGATCGTACAATTAACCATCGATCTATATGAAAGCCTTTATGCCTTTTCTAAAAATAATAATTGAAAGTTAGTCGTGTCGCTTCAGTCACCTGTATAGGGATTGAAAAGATATCAATGACCTCACCATGAGATGTATTAAAGTGTGGAAGAAGAATTTGGGTCAGTGAGCAGAGATGGTTTAGTTGGCAGAGTGCCTGGAGTATTTATCCAGGAGCCAAATTTCGAATCCACTCACGAACATACAGTTATTTCCACAAAAAATATAACTTTAGAGTTATCTACGCATGCGTTAATGCATTTCAAAGATTTATCTGAAAAGAATTGAATTCATAATGAATGGCAATGTGGTTATAATGTGTGATTCACAATGTTTAACCGTCAAAAGAATAAGGAAGCATTTTTGAAGTGCAAATTAAAATTCACCCTTCCATTGCAGATATTAATATTGTAGCATGAAACATTTCAACTCAAAGTTATTTCCACTATTCCTGTTTACCCGGAAGAAGGTATCGTAGTATCCTACTAAAGTTAATGTAAGCAAGCGGTCAAAGCCTGCAGTAAACCATAATAAAGGCCACAAGTTAAACATGCAGATGATTTGATGGCAGCCCGCGTCATTTGACATTAAGTACTGCATATTTTAGCTCATCTATTGTACGGACCGTTAGGTTCTAAGTGAGATCTTTAGGGTTAACGCCATAGCTAGAAGCTAATTCGAATTTAAGATCAGATTCAAATTGGTTTTCAGAATAGGGTTCTGATGGATTGTGCTGATTATTTGATATGTTCCGAGTTTATCTATGTACATTATGAGCTCAAACGATAATATAATTGAATAGTTAAAAAAATTGACAATTAATATTTGAATCTGTATCAAGATGTCGAAGCTTGAAGTTAGTTCTGACAATTGGAAAATATGCCATATCTATCTATTAAATACTTTAAACCTATATAAAATATGATTTATTATCTAATCAGAACACCTTTAGGGCCGTTATTCTACCAACAGCTGCACGAAGCGGTATTGAGGAGACCTAATCTGAATTTGATTTTTCACGTGCAGATATCCACGAAGACCGCCATTAATAACTAAATGCGGTATATTTTATTTAACAACATCTTTGCCTATACAGTTAAGATTGAAGTGAGATATTTCTTCCTTAAAGCCAATGTTCGGTGCTGTTCTTTACTTTGATCAAATGGGTCCAATGTCTCATCTATCATTGTAACAGCTACATTGTTTTCATCATGATATATTGTATTAAGAACATGAATTTGGGGGCTGAGTTGCCCGCGTCCGTAGGAGTGCTCCCTTAGAATGGAATCCCTACACGTGGCCACTGGGTGGTGAAAAACAGGCAACACAGCTCTGGTAGGCGGCTTCTGCCGCAGCTAGTTACCACCCACCGGACGTAGCCATGCCGTGAAATGACCTAGTCGTAATTCGGGATGTAGTCCGGTGCAACCGTTGTGGGAGACTATTTAATCTACTTAGAGTGAATAGATTTATTCTGGATATACGTGTTCTATCCTCGGCCACACCGTCGCTTAACATCAGGCGAATTGGTGGCCAAATGCAGATCCATTTCGGATTAAAATTGATCTGAATCGTAAGGCTCTCGGGAAATTCTGTAAATTTTTGTTCATGGTAGTTGATATCTTTAATTAGCTTAAAAATATTTATAAGACACTTGGTCCACAATGGTATACGATGACACAGGTCAAGTCACCTGTGTCATCGTATACCAATGTGGACCAAGTTTTGTATTATTTTTTACCCTGTACCTGTGGCCGTTAGTACCGTGATGGGATTATACTTCCGTAGTTTTTTCACATTAAAAATCATTTTGAATTCGAAACATAATTATTTGAAATTCTAAGTATCAATAATAGAAATACTGATATTTTGCGCTCGCATAAGGAAAAATTATGAGATAAGTCTTATTATTCAGGTTTCAGACTTAATAAATATGTTCTTTATATTACCACAAAACCGTATCCCTTTTAAGGGTCCAGAATAAAATTGGCATACACAATTGACCGGAACATTTTAGTGTACTTTAAAAAATCCTTTTAAATAACCTCAAAAACGAAGGGTATCGTAAATCAATCAAAAAACTAATTAAAATCAACTGTAAAAACCGTAGGACGAATTGCACTTGAGCGTGTAACAATACTTTGGTTATTTTTATGCGAAAACATGTATTAACCGTCAGAATGATTACAATTCATGAATATACGACTGTTGGTTTTGATGAGCTGTAGATATTTGTATCATATTTTTATTATATTTTCGTATTAAAGTCATCTATGACAATACACACTGAAATATAAAAAAAATTGTAAGTATTCCTTATCACTTGTGCCAAGAGACGCTCTGAATGCAAGACCTCTAAAATGCTCTGGCCGCTGAGCTTTTATAGTTTAGTTGCTTAGAAATAATTTGCGCATTTTAGAAGTAATTATTTATCTAAGATAT
This sequence comes from Xylocampa areola, assembly GCA_935421205.1. NCBI lineage: Eukaryota > Metazoa > Arthropoda > Insecta > Lepidoptera > Noctuidae > Xylocampa > Xylocampa areola. The sequence goes on from OW285207.1 coordinate 18,299,302, forward strand.
TATGCAATAAGGTAATCAATTCATTCCGAAACGTTGAAAGTTAGACAAACTTGTTCACAATTTATGACTAGTTTTAAACAGTAAGAGAAAATATTCAGGAAATCTGTGAGGCTATAAGTAACCGCGTGTAATGCCTCGAGGATAGATATAGGCAGAAGTATTTATAACTTAAGATAGTCTTATAGATTAATAGTATGTTATATGTTGATGACTGATTGCACTACCGCTACTAAAATGTTTGAATGTCACAAATTTAAGCACGTGTACTGGTGGGACACACAAAGTTATGGATAATATATATATATATATATATATATATATATTATCCATAACTTTGTGTTACATTAAATATTCTAAATATATATATATATATATATTTAGAATATTTAATGTAACAATAACAGTTTCTTACTGATACGGATGGGCAAGAGAAATATATTATAAATATACATGTAGATGTCGATGAATGATGATGCTCGAGAATTTAGATTGCGTTCCTTAAGACTCGGGTCTAAGGACCATTACGAGCATTAAAATATTATTTAGTATGTATTAATATCTGATTAACATTAGTTTACTTTCACATTTTACATCTGGGGTGATCAGTTAATTGTATATTTTCAATTGTTTAATTGCATATACATATCACCTATTATCGTGTGGTCCTCAAGGAGTAGGCAGAACACAAAGTGTGTTATTTAACATGCGAACATGATGCGCATGCACTTTGAAATAGTCTGCAAAGGCAATTATATTTTATGTGCCGCACACCAAAGGAATATGGGAATAAGTATAATAATACTGTTCGCCGTAATCCACAATATGTGCCACAAGTACTCCATCGCTATTGTTCAATAAGAAGCCAACAATCTTATGCCGTGTTCGTTCTGTTTCATTTTAAATAACAATACTATACGGAAGACGTTACCCATTCAGCAAAAACATATTATTCGACCATATTCCAGAACTTGCACATTTCATCAATCTTTTTGCATATGAATCCCGATTATAAACGCTCGCTCGACGCATTACCGTCCCGTATGTCCACGATTAAGGGACCTCCCGTAAAAGCGAGGTGATTTTATGATCATACTAATTGGCTATACCAAATAAACGTAGAAATATGAAATGCATAAAACTCGGTTTCGATTCCTGAGCGGTTGTACAGCGTAATGGATTTAGCGACATTTCAGATGTAAAATGTTTTCTGGACTCTCATTAGTTTTGTTGCGCGGCCGCTGCGAATTATATTACGTGTGTTGCGAAGCTTCTATTTTTAATTTTTTACGTTTGCTTCGGGTTTGCGTTTATAGTTTTGCGACTTGGTTTTGTAAGAAAGATATTTTAATGGATACCTAGGTACTGCGGAGTCTTTGAGTGAGTAAAACTTGAGATGTGTGAAATGTGCCGCATTGACTTCTTTCGAGACGTTGCTAGGTAATTTATTATTTTAAGCTTCATTTTGATTACATGTGAAGGCTTTGGTGTGATCTTTTGATCAATTATTGAGGACTTTAATCCGGCTTATGGCGGTGTCGTGAATGTTGCTTACTCTGAAAGCCTTTTAAAGGACACTGTATGGAATTGATATGTTTGTTAATTTGAATCATTTAAGGACTTCAGATTCACCATAAGTATTGCCATATTTATACCTTTCTTCCCTTTTATGTCTGTTTATATGAATTGCGTTGTTATTATGATATTTGGTAGAAGTGTGTCGCCATATTGTTGTATTATAACATAGTAGAACATTCATCTTATTCCGGATCCAGCATACGAACCTAAGACCGTCAGCAGCCGAGCTAACTACCAAACCAATAAGTTGTTAAGAAGACCCACGTCATAAAAACACAAAATATATACCGAAGGCATTTCAGACAGACAAACAGTAAACACACAATTTGTTCAGCAAAGTCCAACAATAGTTTTTCACATAACTCAAAGTTAAAATGGTGGTTAAGTTTATGAGTTAACGGTGCAAAATAACCAATGAGTTAGGCGTCATTGTTAGCTTACGTAGCTTAGAGATAAAAGTCTAAGTAGCTAACTTGTTAGTCCTTTGTGGGTATAATCATATGCAGTATTTAAATTATACGTTCTGAGATGAGATTGTGCATGATAGTTAAATTCACGGTGTTAATTTTAACGGAGAGTTAACAAGGTGCAGGTAACCATATCTGTTTAAAACTAAACATGTGGAAGGGTTACCTCATATTATAAACTCCAGATTTATCTAATAATTTTAACAACGATAGGAAATGTCAACATAGAATCTATGATCGTGATATAACTGGCCCTATTCAAGCTAGGTAAAATCTACCAAACGTGCATACATTGTCGAAATCATAACCCTCCTTTGTCAAAATCGGTTAAACATAAATTTTCCTCCATATTAAATATTCACTCCGTTACAACGTAGGCGTAATGCTTGACCAACGTTGATTCGGTTTTGTTTATCGATACTTATTTATTTGGTAATCGAGTTATTCATCGATAAAACCTGAAGAATGTCGCTGTGGGCACGTCACTCCACAATAATGATGCAACTGCATTATTTGAAGAGATGTTTTAGAATATTTATGTAAAAATATCGATTGTGGTACATAGTTTGATGGGTAGTGAGTCGTATACAATGGTCAATGTAGACTGACAACCAGAGCTATAGAATGACCAATGCGTAAAATATAGAAATAATGTAAAGTTAAAAAAGGCTTAGGGTTCAGCGCAAAGAGATCTCGACATAGGAATAAAGATGGTACTGAAACAAAATAGGTAAAACAAGAATAAAATACAAATTTTTGAACATAAAACCAATATTTTCTATTCAAAATAATATTGCATTTACGTAATTACTAGAATATTAAAGATCTTTGAAAAATATTAATGCATGGTTAGCGAACTCTAAAGTAATTATATTAAATGGAAAAAGAATACGGTCGTGAGCAGGATTCGAACCTGCGCCTCCCGGATAAATACTACAGGTGCTCTGACCACTAATTGCTCTTGGAGTTACTAGTTAGTACTTGGAGCAATTTAAGGTAAATTATACGAAGCTTAATCCTAGAGGAGATCGAGATGGCTTAGTGGTCAGACCGCCTGGAGTATTTATCCGGGAGGCGCAGGTTCGAATCCTGCTCACAACCGTATTCTTTTACCATTTAATATAATAACTTTACTAGAATATTTTACCCAACATTTTACTAAACTTAGAAGTTCCTTAGATAAACTTGAACAAATAAACGGCCAAACACAAGAACTTTGTCTAATAATATGCAGCGATATAAGTTGCTTGTCGTCATGCGCGCGGGCAAGCAATAAATCAAACAAGAGCAATGGGTTACGGTGGGACCTCTAGGCAAATGCTCACAACTTATTAATATTTACGCACAATTGTAGGCACCTCACTGGCTTCGACTGGTGAAGGTTCGAATCAGAAATGGTCTTTCGGTCCGGGATTAAAAAATACAATATTAAATATGTAAAGTATGATGAGGAAGTGGTGGCAAAATTACTTAACGGCCTTTAGAGATAGGTCGAGGGAAGCAATGAATCAGGAGGAATGGAGGGCTTTGCTGTGTGGTTTTAATTTTAATGGTCTGGGGTGTATGGGCTCGTCTCGAGTTCAGTTTAATGAATCAGGGTGCGAGTTGAAAACACGTATTCTATATTATATTCATATTTTTTTTGGCATGTGTGATGTCATATTCCTTGTATAAAACTATCGGAAACAAAACACTCTATAATCTATACACATTCTAATAAGGATTAAGTTTCGTATCATTTGCCTTAAATTGGTTCTAACTAGTAACTCCAAGAGCAATTTAAAGAGAATGATTTTGTTAGCGATAGCTGCCAACGCTACGTGAATGGGGAAATGTAGAAACCTCGGCCTATTATCAGCCGGTTATTGTACACTAAAACGGCTTAATCATCTCGCATCACCAGTACATAACATTATAATTCGACTAAGACTATCAAAGAAAACTAGGAACTACGTCACGGATCTAAGGACCAGACTACCATTTCTTACACAGTGATCTCTCAGATACATTTTATTGCATTACGTGACTCACCTCCAAGGCATCTCATCTTCATACATACCTTCGACATGTACGGAAAAAGTCGTGACATCACATACAAGGCGCCTAAATTCAGAGCGCATGGGCACTTATTGACAAATTCAGTAAGCAACGCTAACAGGCTGTATAATGCGTGAAAACATAAGTGCGACACAACACCCTCTATAAGGCTTCGTATAACTAGCTGGGCTTGTTAGTTGGGCCCGGCGTGTAACTCAAAACGAGCTTAGTTACAGCTAGGGTTGGGACTTGGGAGATAGGATACCTAGTTGACACTTCTAAGGGTGGTCGTCGCTTATCAGTATACTGACGCAACACCTGCATCGAGTTGACAACGTGTCTGTATACCCATATTAACCATGATTAAAAATACTAATTATACCATATGTATATGGTTCCTTGATTTTAGGCGTTCATTTTGGTTGCTTTTTTAACTACAATACTTTATTATTATGTTAATTATACGCTGACTCGCGACATCGCCGCGGGCTCAGCTCATGAGTAAGGGCTCGTTCGAAACTAGTCGGGCAATCCCGAAGAATGCGCGTAAGTAATAACCGTTAAACTATAATTAATATGAATGTGTCTCACGAAAAAGTTATTAAACAAAAATATATTATTATGACTATTTAATTTGAAGAAATGGCAGTTCTAGGTACTAATACTCGTAAATTAATGACTGAGCTTCTTTGTAATCTCCCCTTCTTTGCTGGAATCTCAACCACAAAAAATATTTCTCCAAGCTATGCGTTTCGTGGTGATCGCTCGGTCCATTCTGCCTCCTGCAGTAAGGTGCTGTAAAACGTCTTTCGGAAAATTTTAATTTTGTTAATAATTGGCCTGTTATAATATAAAGCTTTTCTACATGACCTGTGCTGCAATTCAAGTTAATAAAGTAACAATTACCATGTAGTTAAGTTACGTCGTGTCTGAGTTGTTCAATTAGCCATTAATAATACCGACGTCCGACGGCTTATCGTACCCTCCAAAGCTCGTACACGCTAAGATGAAAACACTCCTCCTCCTCCGGTCAGCCATCTGCAGATTGACCTGGGCTGTGAGCGCTTCAAGCGGTGGAGAACAGCAGAATTGAGAAAGAGGACAATTGATTATTATCAGCTGCATATTTTTTGCAATGTTTGTGGCAACCCTTGTTACGAAGCTAGTGACAGATTTATTCTCGAAGAACAAGGCAGAGATCAACACGCCGCACATTGTAGGTTATTGTTGATGCGAAGCAATATGGCGGGGATTACCTTTTGTTAATTAGTTAAATTATCTTTGTGGTATTAAAGCTGCTTGTAAGGTACGTTTAAGATGTTTTTTATAGATTAAATCAGGTATATTTTTCGGGAATGTTCATTTAGTTTTGAGCGGAACCTTTCGTAATGAGCAGAATTTTCTTTGTGTGTATATTAATGCATACGTAAAACCCAGACATCCCCAAATGTGATATTATGAATTACCACAGAATATGCTCCAAGATGCGGAAACAGAGTCAATGATTATTTAACAACAACGTCGAAAGATCTTATATATATATAGCTTTGTTATGTTTTTTGTCCAGTTATTGTAACTACAATAGCCATAAACTGTTTATATGTATAATAAAAAAGTTAGGACCACAATAAAATACGCAATTTCACTTATTGTATCAAACTTATGAACTGGATAAGGCGCAGTCAGTTAAAGCTCTTCCCTATAAATGTAAGCAATCAAGTCCTTTCTGCTTGCATCCAAAAACAGTAATTTCTTTCATATATTATCCTTTTTTATAATAACAATATTCAACCCACATTTCACATCAATTTCTCACAATCAAGAAATACTTAAACCGCATATAATTTAATCCTTATTTAAATTTTATTGCGAATGTAATTAATGCGTCGCTTATAAATAATTGTTTCAAACGCTAACGATTCATATGGATGATTCTTTATTGTTTTAAATGCAAAACAACTACATATTGGTATCATGAAAAGGGACATAGTTACAATGCATGGCTGTGATTGATCTTCATAATCATCACGATAGGCGATTGTTGATTATGATTGATATGATTTTGCCCATATCCTCTAAAGACAATAAAATACTAGACGAATAGCAATAGAGAGAGATGCAGCATATTTCTTAGACCAACTAAATTGCAGATAAAGGGAGAGATTTCGCTAGTGAATGGTTATCTGGAGAATCTTAGTAACAATTGAAATTATTTGGAGAATGAAACGAGGTTGTGGCTTAGTCTTGACAAGGGAAAAAAGAAAAATAATACCTTGAAAATGAACATGTCTAACAAATGAATAAAGGTATATTTTATTTTAGACTTAAGCATTTTGACAAACATGATACAGGTAATTTCAATCCATAGGTGAAGAATCCATACAAACCCAAGGTAAAAACTAGTCCTTTAATTAGAACTGATATATTTTTTCTCGGGCACGCAGTAATATTCTTTGGAACAAACGACCACAGGTACCTGTCAGCTTAGTTATGAGCCTAGAAATAAAAGTTGTGCTGACATTATTACGGACTATAATGTACGGGTGGTATTATTTTAGAAATTATTATACGTCTTATAAACTATAGAGGATTGGATGAGCTGGCTTTAGAATTATGTATTTTTTTGTACTGAATAGGAATGCTTTTATGGTTACTGTTGAAAATAATTTATTTTGACTTGCATTGGATTGGGATTTAAATTTAGTTTTATTAGCTAGGTCCGAACCTAGGTAAAACCAGCGTCGCATTGCGTTGAAGATCGAGATGATCTTGTCTTAAAGATATAAGTTTCTGAAACTAAAGAGTTTCGGAGATCAGAAATCAGAAATTTGTTAAAACAAATCAACAATTATTATTCTTACCCAATTTAGTCCTCGAGCCTTGCCCCAATTCAGTCCTCGAGCCTAGCTCCAATTCAGTCCTCGAGCCTACCCCGTATTCAGTCTTCGAGCCTAGCCCCAATTCAGTTCTCGAGCCTAGCTCCAGCTTTTGCCAAAGAAAACTACAACAAACGTATATTGTTAAGGTTCCCTATATTGTTAATCAACAAGATTTTTATTCCCTAATATTTATTATTTTCTTTTAACATCGCTCCAATTTTCTTTTGAGCTCATTCAAATGTTACTTTTTTGCCACACTACACCGAAATTTCCTCTAAATTTTCAATTAAAGTGCCAAGTATACACAGTACGTAGTCCCAACATTAGAACAAATGCGTCGTTAGGGCGGGATATAGCGTGTACCCTCGGCTTGTTACTAGCACATACTGCTACACTTATTCTTGAGCGTGCGCACGTGATACAGATTGGAAGAGCAGCGAGCAAATCTGATGTGTTTAGTGGAACAATATGCATGTAGGTAAAGGTTCATTATGATCTATATTGATGAGAAAATCTTTCAGTTTCAGGTTAATATCTTCGTAATTTTGTGCTGGTTTTTATTGTCAATGTCACTTTGTTCATTCATTTTGCTGAAGATGAGATGTTGATTTGGCTTTGATTTGATGTTTCATTTTGTGACACAATGTAACTGTAATTTAATTTAACCAATGACTAATCTCATGCACAGTTACGGCATTTTGTGTGTCATGTCTCTTGAACAGTTTCCATTACTTTCACGTTTCTATCGCTGCATTTGGACTAATTGGGTGTTGACCATCAACATTTGACTGTGCTATTGTGTGCTATAACAAAAATGAAGTTTTATTTACACTCAGTATTTTATAAGTATTACAATTTCTCTTTGCTATTATTCCCAGATTGTTCTAGGAATAGTCGCAAGATTGCACGATAATCTTAACATTTCGTTGCCCATCCTTTTGCTTCGTGTGTCCGCTTACACTCACACCCTTTGCAGATAATCCTGAGATCCAGAAACATTCAGATCCCATCCGATACTGCGATATAGTTACAATAGTTGTCGTTTAAAGGACAAAATCTTGTTATTCGGACGCCTACGGTCACATTTTACATCGGCCATGGGTTCTTAGAGTGGTGCTCTGCAGACCTATTAATACGTAGATATTGGATATTAAAATTGTTTTGGTCTTGAGATGTTGTTTCCTTATTGGTAGAGCTAAGCAGTGTCAGTGCTTTGAAGAAATGTTTATTTGTTGGTGTAACAGTGAATAGTGTTATAGTGTCAATAAGTATATAGATGTCCAGGTACCTATTTATTGAAAATGACACTTTTTTGACAAAATTTTACAAAATGCCTCTCTTTTCTTTTAAATAAACCAGCATTCTTGAATTTCCCAATTATTTTATGTATTTAGATAATTTTTTTGTTAAGTTCCCATTCAGAAAACATTTATTCCAGTCTAAATTATGTATAAAATTACTAAACAATCAAAAGCTACATACATAGTTCACGAAAATCAAATTCTAAAAACGAGATTGCAACAATTGTACCCGCCAAAAATGTAGCGTTCACCACTATAAGACCATTAAATAATGATAAATCAAAAGTGGCTCATTCGTCTAATCGAATGCTTTGACTTGACTTTGCTTTACTGCCCACTCTCTCCCTTCTTAACTCCACAACAGTATTCCACAGCGTATGTTCTATTCGCAAGCCGCTCTATATCACATTTTATCTTGCGCGTCGGAGTCGCACACACATATAACTCAGGCCCCAGGCCGGTGTTAAGTGCTGCAATTAAATATTACCCAGCTTTGTTTCTGATGTTGATTTTATCACGATTCTTTTGAGAAGCTTGGCTTAATGTGGATGTATTTACAGACGTTGGTGGTGTTATTGTTTTAAGTACATTTACGTATAGGCAGTGCATTGTTGCGAAATAGAGGTAGTGCCGTTTGGAAGGTGAAAGGTGAAACACATAGATACAAAATATGTGTGGTGTCCAATGTACAGTCAAGCGCATATACTTGGTAAAAAATTATCATTGACAATGCTTTTATGTCGAAGGAGTAAGGATGGGTTTCGTGGGTGGCCATGTTAGCCGTTTTACCAAATTCTTCTTCTTCTAGTGCCTGTAAAAATATCGATGGTTCGCCAACAGATCAGCGAAATTCTCTCTTTCAGGTACAAGATGTATCACATTACCATTATATGCAATTTCTGCCCAACTATTGACGTTATCTGTGCACGACATATTTTTGCGATAGTATCTTTTATCGACAACTTTTCCCATCACTATAATTTGCGGAAGGTATTTTTTTATGTTTTACCTTATTCAACGGGTGACTTCTACTTGTTTCAAGTTAAAATTGCTTCAATATCATTGCCCGTTATGTAAGATTATTTTGATTTAATCCTAAAATCGCGTATTTCTATTACAAAATAAGTCTCCTAAACCAAAGGCTACACCCAAAAAGCGTTTTGTATTGCCATACGATACATACAAATATAAAATTCCATAACGACGTTTTCCCATTGACTCCCACATCGCGTCGAATCGGGAATGCCACTGGTATCAAAAACACTCGACACAATACTCGGCTTAGGCTGTGTATTCACTAGCGACCAAATGTCCCGGGACACGTGCTTTTGGACAAATCACATGATGCACATTTCTGCATTAACGTTATCATGTTATTAAAAAACGTTGTGCTACACTTGGAATTTCTTCTGTATATATGTCTACAGACATAACTCTTCCATCACATTCAGATCTAGAATAAATGGAATTTAAGCAATGCAAATCTTGCCAAAAAGATTAGAGAAATACTTGCCATTAAGAAAGTTGTCAATGCTAACATGAGGTCCGCTAATATTCTTTATTCAGCGATTTAAGAAGCGAACGATAAGGCACAAATCGTGCAATGTTACTAAAAATGTCGTGCGAAGTCGAAGAAGGAGTGCGACTTCGCCCGTCTCGCGTTGCGGGGAATTTGTTCTCCAGTGAATACGCAGCTTTAAAATCATTACCAGTCAACAAGGCATAAACACATATTAGCATAATATTACGGGGTGTTGTGGCAATGAGAGGAGCGGATGGATGTAAGTTGTAAAAGAGTTAATTGTGGAAAGATTTAAGTGTTGATTTAAAGTATTCACTGCTTAGTTAAGGGTATGGACCAGCTGTTATTGCTTGTGATAGTGTCTATAGAAGATAAAAATACATTTATTTTTATCATGTGGACTTCTCACGGTTAGGACTGCTATCTCCAAATTTGACGTTTACCTATATCTTGAAGATCATAATTAAAAACTATTTAACAATGGAATTTCAGCTGTAACTAGTGCAGTTTTATGATTAAAACACCTATTTTTTACTTAAAGAAGTATAAGCATCACCAGTTACTTAGTTAAGTAATATATCGGATAAAACAGTTTACGTAACGTCAAATTAATCGCCAAAGCCTATCACTCACGCGCACTTATATCCAAACTCCTTTCAAAGGGACTCATTTCAATAGGCGCCGAGACCGCCCAGCATAACCCGACCTCCTTCCCCCCTCTCATGACTTACAATACAAACGAAATCGGGACCCAAATAGGCCTAACCGGGGCTCTATTACGCTGGCCATTGATCAGTTGACACTTCTGAGGTCGTGACGGGTGACCTCTACCATTGCGACCCAACCCTTATAAGTGCGTCCATGCTTTCACTTAGTATGTCAAATTAACATATTTTAGAAACATGCTCTTTGTATCTTTTATCTGTGTTTCGTCAAATAGAATGTCTATGGGTTTTGGAATCAAGTAATATATTGGTTGTGAATGTGAGAAGTTTTTGAGGTAGTGGGCGGTAATGATACTTGTTACTTTGATTATTGCAATGTTTAGACAAAAAAACTTTAAGAATAACATAGATACAAACGTTATTATGTTGTGTTGTTATTATGTTATAATACATATAGAGGAAGTTCTGGTTAGGAATGTTGGCCCAGAAGAGGAATCAATGAAAGACAGGAGGCGGAGGTGTACAGAATGTTATGAGGGATGTGTGGTGTGACGCGGATGGATAGAATTAGAAATGAGTATATAAGTCTGAAAGTGTCGGTTACTGAGAAGTTGAGTGGAAATCATTTAGCATGGTATGGCCAAGTTATGTGGAAGAATGAGCATCATGTGACGAGAAAAGTTTTGAGTATGAATGTCGATGGCTATAAAAGTAGAGGAAGACTGAGGAAGCGTCGGATGGATTGTGTTAAAGATGATATGGCTAGAAATGGAGTGAATGCCGATGTAACGACTGATAGAGATGTATGGAAGAAGCATACATGCTGCGCCGACCCCAAATAAATAAGGATAAGGGAAGGAGGGTATGACGATAAGGTCACATAGAGTTTATTTCAAATGTTCATTGCCAGCCAGAGATTAATTTGTAGATGGGTGATGGGTCAAGAGTATTATCATCTGAGCTTCTTCGAAAGGAACTATAAGTCGTCGGTACCGGCTGTTGTTCAGTCAGCCAATCTAAAGGCCACTTGAGCTCGTCTGAGACCGTGGTTGTAGCTTAACTACACCAAGGAAGAAGATATTGCAGTATAGTCACACAATACTGTCATTATTTATACATTCAACGTTTTATGGTGTCTTCATGAGTAAAACACATATGGCTAAGAGGGTAGTTAATATGAATTTAGATGGATAGAAGGGAACAGGGAGATCAAAGAAAAGATGGATAGATTATGTGAGGAACTTGACCACTGACATAGGGGAATGGGAGAGAAAAATATATTGCACTGACCCCAAATAAACTGGACCAGGGCGGAAAGAAGAAAAGGTGATGTCATGTGTCAGTATCATCTACTCAATCATTACGATGGTGCCGATATCACCAGAAATATTTTAAACTCAAACTCAATATTTTCATTTCAAATAGACCATTACAGGTGCTTAAAAAGTAAAAGCGAGATGCATGGTTGAATGGAATTATAGTGTAAGAAAAAATCGTATTATAAAACAGAGGGCGAGATAGCTCTTAGAGTATTTATCTGTGGCCTTCTTAGGACACAGTTTCGTATTCTGCTCACAATCATATTTTTCATTCGTCATACGCTTGCATAGTAGAATCCGTTTCTTTAATTAATTTTTAAGCCAATTTGGTATGCCAAAGTATGAATTGACAACCCCAATGTCAAACGAGCGGATTTATTTTAAAAAGTAGACCTGCAGATTAATTAATCTGGTAGGTAATAGCTTTTGACTTCATTTAATGTTCATAAAAACTATATTAGATTTCAACTTAATCTTAGTCTTCTAACTTATTAGTCTCCTTTAATTTTGTAGACTCAATCAGTAGCTGGGTCGTTGACTTCGAAATAAGATTTTAGATTTTGTTTGAAGTATTTTTAATTAATTCAAACGGCTGCATCTAAACGGATGCCATCGTAAATATTGTGATTAAGTAGTTTTAATATTGTAAAAATGTTCTATTGGTATTATAGTGCTATTGCTTGCGTGAACTTCTGGGTTTGATACCCGAGTTGATCCTTTTAAACTACACATGGTCTGCAGCTAAAAAAAATTATAACAACTCATTTAATATCATGTTCAGTAGATGGTAATATGCTCATCACGTATTATAAAGACCTTAATAATGGCATCAGCAATATGTGTACAATAAATATTTCACCTCTGTCTAACCCTTCGGTGAACACAGATACGTAGTCTGTTTAAAATATACGTGCTCCGTCCTAAGCCACACCGTCCTTTAACATCAGGCGAGTTGGTGGCCAAATGTAGACACAAAAAAAAATTGATAACCGTTTTATTACGGATGCAATGCAATTGAATTTCAAGCATTTGATTGCTTAGTAGTTAAAATTACGTTGCTACCTTCAGGGTGGCCTCAGAAATAATTTTATGGCACTGTTAATTCAAAATTAATTATTCATCTAGATTTGAAGAATATCATTTTGAGCGGTTCTGCGGCTTATTGTATATTTCAACAAGAAAAAAAAAACCTTTAGCCATTTATAGAAATAATACCCATCAAGCTATCCTTGATAATACGCATGTCTTCTTCATAAAAATAAAACATAAATCGCACATAACTCGAATAAATTGCATCTTATTTTAATGTCAGCGAAAAATGAAAACAAGAACAATAACGAAAATTCAAAAACAATTTTTTAATAAGCACAAAACGATTGGACTTTCGCACGAATTGTAATAATCGAAAAACTCACGTTCCGAACGCGCCCGGCATTCTACAAGACTCTATTAAAGCCTTCATCAAAACTAACAAAGGAAATACAACCTTATTTCAATATTAATAAGATATAAAAATCGAGGTTGCAAAACCATCGGAGTCCCCACATTACTTTTTTACGTCGCATCTCAAAGAAATTGTGTCTCGTTTACAACTTACGAGACGATTACGATACGATTTAGTTTTGATATCTGTTTTATAGAGGATTTGTATTTGATAGTAAGTATTGTGACTTAATATACTTATTTTACGGTTTAGGGCTAATAAATGTGGCCATATTTTGTATTTTTATTTGTATTACGATGTCGTAGTCTGATTTTCTTGAATACGAATGTGCTAATATTTTATGTAAAGGTTCTTTATTGTGAAATATTTCGGTTTCTGCGTATTTTTATGTTGGACTTCATAATAAATGGTGTGGTGAAAATCCTGGCTATAATTGTTTAAAATCATAATCACGTCCTTCTTTAATAAATGAGAAGAAGTACACAGGACCATAATATGCTGACTATTAGTATAGCAGGATAATAGCGCAATTCGCTTTTAATAGCCCTTTATTTTGCCATACATTACCTCGTGTGTTCTAAAAGTTAAATACTCAATACCACCTCCTCGACTAAGATCATCGCAATGTATATTGTCGAACTGTCAAAATGAACGCTCTTGCCATTGAAAATAAGTTCCACATCTACCCTGCAGGACGACTGAATATCGTTAAGTATAAATCTTCCCATCTCCTGTATTAGCAAAAACTATCGACGGGCTTCTACATTCCGCCTGTTGCTTAGATCCTGGGTAATTTATATTGCGATTAATCCTTCACTCGACTTCCTGATCTACCCCTTCACTAACAGAGCTCACAATTGATTGGAGTTGACGCGTACTTGGTACCTTTTGTTGTTGTAACAGCTGGTCATATTACATGACAGAGAATTAATTGTCATAGTATTGTAGTATGTATTGATGTAGGCACTTAATGATGTTATTATTTCTGTAGCAGTTCAGTGTGAAGGGGATAAAGCATTTGAAATTAATTAGGTATCTCCATAGTTATATTTCTTTGCAGGTTACTTGAATAGTTAACTCAAACTCATTTTGATAGTTTTAAAAGACAAATCAGGCGTTCTTAGAAATCGATTTCATTATAATTCCAGAGCAGTGTGTGGCTTCTAATGATCTAAAATTTTACTTAGATACCTAGAATTCTATTTAATTTAATTTAAATGTAGTAAAATATAATTTAGATTACTAGTCTGTGAATCGAGATTTAAGAAGCATACTATCGAAGTAATTTTTCAGCGTGACAGAGGATCAAAAATGTGTAAATAATTCAAATGGTTGCTTCTACAAATTGTTGGTCTGTAGCCGAGCCATATTATGAGGAGGTTTATATACCGTTGATAATGAAAAAAGCAAGAATGAAAGAAATTACGTTTATGAAACCACAATACCACACAAAATTAAGTTTATTAAATCACAATACCACACAAAGACACCACATAAATAATAACAATTTTTAAAGAGCAAAGAAAACTAAAGTGAACTTAAACAAAATAAAACAAATAACAATTACACACACACACAAAACATAACAATTACAACAAAAAATAATAATTACACACATACAGTTGTGGATATTGGTGCCCAAGATACAGGCTTAATACCTACGGTAATATTGTTTTGTGTTTTGTCTTTTGATATCTTTTTTTCTTATAATATTTTTGGGCGATCGGGTAACAGGTACATGACTACCCTCAATATTATAGAAATAGCTAGATATTGTATTAATTTGCATCCATATTTTTTTTATAATTTGCTCTATATATATAGCAAGAATACAAACGAACACCTTGTATATTAATTATCTCACACCACCATATATACTCAACTTGACCATCTCACAAATATTTCGCTTTTAAATTAAATAAATCACGAGATATAATGACAAATTAAAATTGAGTAGCATCAGCTTTGGGCTGTAGTTTTGGCAACAGAGCCGGCAGAAAACTGATACACTTACTAATTCCTTCATCAAAAATTATGATTTCCCACAGCTTATATATGAACATAACATAGCAATTATAATAGAAACTGCTTAGAACAACTGGTAGCAATCGTCGGTTTATCAAAGCAAATCGACACGTTAATCAATACAGTTACTGTAATTTAAAAGGTTTTTAATAGTTGAGTTATGACGAAAACAGTTTATTGATCAATCAACGAGAATTTCTTCCACGATAGAGCTGAAACTAATTAGTAGAGATGTGGTTTAGTGATGTGCTTTAGTTTAGTCGTATTATTCAAGGTATTTAGTTTGAGTTCAGAAATAGTTATGTCATAACTATATTATTTTTTTTTTAAATTAATCTCTACACTGTTAACATAAGAATAAAGTTCCTGACTAAACCTATAAAAAATCAATCAAAAGATATAAAATAGTCTTGTAAAGCTTATTCTGTCAATAAATACAACTTATAAATTTAATGATCAATTATTACTATCTTATATGTATGCTAAAATAAAAGGACGATCTATTAAGGTTTGGAAAAAAATCCGAATTATTTCTAGGCTCATAATTTTCGACTTTCCGACTATAGTAGTATAGTATAGTAGCTCTAGGCACAACACTAAAATGTCTTGATTTATATTATATTTCATATTTGTAATCGATAATAAGTGGCTACTGATTAACTGATCGTAATATTTTTATGTGTATCATAAATGTTGAGCTCAATTACTCAAACAAACTTTTACAACGTAGCCGTCGTTAGTGGGGCAAGCAAAGTTGACGGTACATTTTACAAACTAAATACATTTTTAAAACTTGTTCGTAATAAAAGTCTTTATAAGTTCCTCTTGACGTAATGCTTTAAGTTCCCTTTAAACGAGGAGTCTATTAGGAGTAAAGGATCGGTCATTAGCATATTACGCTATTATTAGTAAACTTTTGGTGTCGAAATCCATAAAACTCCTTCTACAATAACTTAATTTTTATTCATTTTCCTTGTTATATCGTTGATATTATGTTGTCATGGTTCCCACATTCATATACACCGCACCTTGGGAAGGTGCTTTCATATATTTCTTCACCATATATATATATATTATTCCTATTCATACCCTTTCCTAGACAGTATCCAAAATCCAGCTTCTTTAAGTATTGGTTTTAACCTTATTAGCAAGTTAGCTCTATCCATCATAAAACGAGCTGCTAGTTTGACACAAGGCGTTTGTCGGCCTAACCTTTACCGTTTGAGCATACCAGATTTTCGTACTTTATTTATGCATTATCAGAATACTTCTGAATATTAGGTTCTTTGACGCTTTTTGCCATATCCTCCATGAATGGAGTGTTTGAGTAGTCATAAGAAATATAATATTTATCACAAATCGAATTCGGAATTGGATAAGTATTATTGTAATTTTATAATCCATAATTATTCAGTTTTTAATTGACATATCGTGTATGCAGAATTTTATCTTAAGTTTTGGCTACTGTAGATGTCATTACAATAGATAAGAACACGAATATATTATAACGTGACCAGACATCATTTTAGGCTAAACTCAAGTTTATTGTTATTTTATTCAAACGGAGAATATCGATGACATAGTTGATAATTTATGTGCGTACTGGATTTTGATCGTTGATTATTTTAAAATAGACACATATCATAAAATATGTAAAGGTTGTTTAAAGCACACAAAATAAAATACAAAAAACAAAATGAAACATACGAAAAAAAACTAATGCTTTTCAAAATTGAAAATAAATTTAATTGAAATAATGACCTATGTGGTTATTAACAACGCCAATGTTATAATCGTAAAAACTCCATATTAACTTAATATCGGTAATTAAAATAAGGAGAGTCCCCTTTTTTATGGGCAAGTCGTTCAAACCTACCGACAGTCACATGATATGCAGAAATAACTGAAAATACCGAGTATAAATAATTTTATTGACTACAAAATGGATTTTTATAGTCTTTTACTGTCTTGTGAGGATTCCAAGTGGGTACGATTTTAATAAAGATAGGCATAAAATAACACAACTGGTCATCTTGTGAGAGGATTCATTTTGCTCTATTCGCATGAACATGACTTGTAATTTGTTTGGCGCCAGCATAGCTCCTTGCGGGAACCCATTTTAATTTAGGCTAATTACAGGATGATAAAATTTCCTAAACTTTAAAAATACACATTAAATTAGAATAGAATACTTTTATCTTCTATGTACTTCTTTACTATTAATATTGACAAAATATGGTTAGCTAATTTCTCGATGTCACCCAACTATACCCGTGTCGAACGTTAAATTCAATTTTGATTTAAATATAACATGTGTAAGGTAACTTTAATCCAGAATATTCTGAAATAAAACAAAAACGTCTGCCTACCGAGCGACTAGTTGATAAATGTGCTGTTCATTTTATTTTTTCTTGGTTCAAAAGGAACACTTATCGTAATGTCGCGGTCACGAGTTTGTAAAAATTAAGATGTGACTGTATAGGTACGCGGGGACATTTTGTTGAATGACTTTAAGTTTCAAATAAGAAAAAGAAGATAAGTTTGATTTGGCATTTGATTTAGGACAAACAGAAGGCAAATTTTAACACTAAGAGACGACTTCTTTATTATATACTTTGCCTTAAATTTTATCGACTAAATAAATTGATCTAATAAATTTTAACTGTAAAGATTCGAAAATGCTTACCTATGCGTTATTTTAGTTACTAATTTATTTTAATTTTATTTTCAGGTAATAATTATTCGTTTGTGGCTTCACCTACTACAGTGACATAGAGGTACGTAAGATGTTTCCAAATTGAATTTTATTTTTTGTCGCGTTGTTTTTTAACTTCACGAGACACAAAAATAATTTAGATTAGAGTCTAGTTTAATTTAATATCTATAAATCACGAGATTATTTTTAAATCTTTCCCTATCTTTATTCACACACTTTTCATTGTAATCAAAATATTTAAACAGCAGGAAACACTTTCATGTTTCAAAATTTGAAGCTACGATAGCCGATGAGTCAGTCAGCTATCCAGTTATTTTTTTAGATTAGGATTAACATTATCAATAGAATGCATTACACCGCACCTATTCTCTTCATGTTAATAAGACCGTACCTTCTTTGAAAGTCAGTCCCGTAGTTTTTTCTCCTTTTCTAACTTTACATGACAGACAGAGATAGATGTATGTCGCTGGACCAGCTAGGCAAGCGTGTTGAAATACTTACACGAAGCATGGATTAAAACTTGAATGTTTGATGTACTGATTGCATAAAAAGCTTTAAAGAATGTTGGCTTGAAATTGAAATAATTCAGAGTGTTTTAGTTGAGTGAATAAATTAGGGATGCTATGTAAACGTGTGTTTAGAAATAAATTCCTCTCTTGTGAGCGCACGAATTTTATTTTATTGGATAAGTGGTGCTTTTTATACAATGAATAAATTGTAAATGCTCAATAGTAATGTTATGGTTCTCTGATGGGAGCCGTGTTGAAGGAATTTGTTTAAATGAAGAAATTATGACACATACACACGTAACTCAAAAATGTCTGTCTCTTACCTTCTTAATTGTAACAAATTCTGCAAGCTTTTTTGAAATATATTTTAAAAGTTTAACGCATTTTTTTTTTCTTGCCTTGTTTTGTCTGTTAACCCTACAACCAGCCCACGGGACGCTAATGCCCAAAGTTAAACTGTCACAATGGGTACTATTTAACACTACGTATCACCGGGATCGGATAACGCGGCGATGATAACACTGATGATCGATGACGGCAAACTGTTATATGAACGTGTTATAGTTTTAGTATGGTCGTGAGAAATTAAAAGTGATTGAATAATTTTGAATATTTTTTTAAACTGCGTTATTAGTCTAGTGGTTGCAAGGGCGACTGCTTGTCATGAGATTTTGTTTTAGATTCCCGGATTGGACAGCGTTATTGAGTTTTTCTGTTAGAAAATTCTCAGTAGCAGCCAGGAGTTGGAAACTATGCCCGGTTGATGGCAATAGGCTCATTACTTATTACATGGGTCTTAATAACTGCATCGGTGAAATGTGGATGTATAACCGTCATGTATGCTTCTGCCTACCGCTTTGGAACATACATGCGTGATGCTGTTATATTTTAAACAGATACGTTGCTGTCTTTGATATCCAATATTGTTTTAATTCTAAGCTTAATGTTTAATCTACTTGTTCCTGAACAAACTTTTTCTCCTCCATACTATTCTCAACTTCGATATGTCTAATCTCTAGTCCATTCAAATTAGACTTTGTTAGATGAACTAAATGTACTACATATAGGTACTAAAATGTCCTAGCGTTAGCTTATAGGTATATAGCAGCATCAATCAGACCTGATTTAGCTTCAAACCATCTCATTTTATTTCTTGTAATATAAGCAGAAGTAAAAGCAGGTGATATACTCAATAAGTTTTTTAAAGCTTCAATAATCTCGCGCCTAAATCATGAGAGCATCATACGTACTTTCTCTCAGACAAAAAACAAACAAAATATTTGAATCTACCCCCAAACACATGCCTTTTCATACATTTCGAACTAAAATATAAAAAAGGAATGCACAAAGAGGTCCCTATTCTGTTAGCGCGCGTTTCCTCTCAGTTTTTATCAAGTTCACACTACGTAGAACAAAAGTGAGCAAAACAAAGCAACGCCGCTAGCGACACCTGACGAAGTGAGAACGAAACTTGATACCCCGGGACAATACCTCTTTACTGAAAAACCGACTTCAACAACTTTATAATAAAGCACAGAATGCCCAGATGAAATGCATATGAAGCATAAAAGACACCGTGAATTCAATCCGGACTCTACAGTAATTGAAATAGAGTAAGTTTCACATTGTAGTTCAAAATAGTATTAAGATTCCGACCGCCACGTGATACGGTCTACCTTTCGCCAAGTAGTTTTGTATTGGAATAATTTTATAGTTATTACATATTAGAATGCTATAGCGCGTTCATTTGAAAGCCAACCTTCCAGCCTGTCAAATAAAACTTGATTTTGACTGCGTTTAGTCAAACGAAAGAATCGTCAATCGAAGTAGGAATACATGATTCAAAATGAATTGTCAATCAAAAAGTTGGATGTTTTGAAATTTGACCAGTGCTACCAAATTAAAACTTTGTATAATAAAATACTAACGGGTGTGTCTGTCTGTCATTTGAATAATGTAGGAGTTTGTAGTATATGTAGTGGATCGTTCAGGTTTTTTGTTTGATATATGACTAAAGTTATTATGTTGGGCGTTTTGTTTGTATGGTCACAGCGTCGTTTTGATTAAGCTTTTTGATTTATTAGCGCTTTATATTCCATTCTTACGTTTCAAATTTTGTTTCATACAAGATGTGTTTGATAGCCAATCGCACCTATATTTTGGCATTTCGGTATACCCTTAAATAACCATAATTAAATTGAATGGACAAGAATAGGTCAGAATCACGAGAAAACCCTCTTGTACTTAACTCAAACTCAAATTTTTTTATTTCAAATAGGCCCTATTACAGGCACTTATGAAAAGTCAAAGCTAGGTGCACAGTTCCAAGAAGTTGGTCTTATGGAGAAGAGCCGGCAAGAAACTCCATAGACACTCTTTTAAAATTATGTGTTCTTTACAATTTAAATTTATTAATGTGAGAATAATGCAGGTTAATGTTGAAGAAAAGGCAGAATTTTAATTATATAAAAAGCCAAAATTATAACCAGAGCTATTACGAGCTGACCAGTCCCAACAGACAGCACCCGTTCACGAGTATGACGAGCGCATCAGCATCGCTAAACTCAACCATTTTGAAGGGAACTCAACGACCCAATACACAACGCCACCATCAGCAAGACATTTTAGTGAGCATGACAAACTCATAATACCCGGTCATAGGCTGTTATATGAGAGTACTTCTTTAATGTAACGATTAACATTAATGTCCACATAATGCTCACATTTTACAGAACAGTAGTGAAGCTATAAGATATAATACAATATTTATTAAGAAAATTACATTAAATAACTGTTAAAAAAAAGAAACAGTTAAGTCAAATAACAATACAGCAAACCAAATTTTTCGCAAATTTAAACTAGTAGCAGAAGGTACTAGATTAGAATAATTGTCATGTGATTATGTAAGATTTACATAAATATCAAGAAGAAAAATTAAATATATAGGTTTATATAATATATATATATACCTAGTTGTCAAAATAAGGTATAATAAAAACAGTTATTACCAAAGTAATCTGTACAGGCTACATCCATTCATGCAATAAATTAGACAGTGCCAGTGGGTCGCTGTGTGCAGGAGGGGATCGTGCGCCAAACATCCCTATCTTCAATGTAGTGAGTGATACTATAATACGCTTTAGATATTAAAATGCGTTTGATAACTACCTTAAACTTATCATCTGGAAGATCTGTAATATTAGATGGGATCTTATTATAGAACCGAATACCGTTACCCATGAATGATTTGCTGGTCTTCCTAAGCCTAAAACCGGGGACCATAAGCTTGTGCTTATTACGAGTGTTTAGATTGTGGTTGTCACTCTTCTTATTATAATCGGCAATATGTTTGCGAATGTACATGATATTACTGAATATGTACAATGATGGCAAAGTAAGTATATTTATTTCCTTAAACAATTCACGTAATGACTCACGACAGCCAAGATTATAAATAGCTCGGACTGCTCTTTTTTGTAATATAAAGATAGTCTCAACGTCAGCAGCCGAACCCCACAGTAAGATGCCATAGGACATAATACTGTGGAAATAAGCAAAATAAACTAGTCTAGCTGTTGCTACATCTGTCATCTGTCTTATTTTCCTAACAGCGAATGCAGCAGAGCTGAGTTTGCCTGCAAGTGCCTCTATATGAGAACCCCATTGCAGTTTAGAGTCTACTGAAACGCCTAAGAAAACAGTTGAGGGAACCAAATCTAACACCCTACCATCAAGTTTTATATTTGTATTTATATGGGGTACGCTTGGTATGGAGAACCTAATACATTTGGTCTTATTCGAGTTAAGAAGAAGGTTATTAGCAGAGAACCATTTAGATACTTTATTAAGTGTATTGTTGAGTTCTATCTGATCCCTATCCTTTCTATTTACTTTGAATATAAGGGATGTATCATCAGCAAAGAGAACCATATTTGTCATGTTATCCTTGATAAGGTAGGGAAGATCATTAATATAAACTAGGAACAAAAATGGGCCCAGAATTGATCCTTGAGGCACCCCCGTTTTGACAATTGCACCCCTTGAAGTTACATTATCAATAGCCACCCTTTGATTCCGATTCAACAAGTATGAACTTAAAAAATCCATTGATCTACCTCGAATTCCATAGTAATTTAATTTCATAATGAGCGTTCGGTGATCCACGCAGTCAAATGCTTTCGAGAGGTCACAAAACACTCCTATAGCATCTTGAGCCTCCTCCCAAGCCCCCAACACTGCTTGGATCACAGTGGACCCGGCATCCACTGTCGATCGTCCCCTACTGCTTACATAAGGTCCTGATTTATTAGGTAATTTCCTTTGAAAGGGGTAATATATAAGTCAAAGACATTCAGTTAAGCTAAGAATTAAATGGATATAACAAATTATTTGTTATGACCATAGTACGAGCTAGACGAAAACTGCTCCTTGAACGGCGAAGATTAAAAAAATAATATAATTGTTGTAAATATTTGAATTCTGGTTTAAATGAATACTTATCATTTACACATTGACCCATTAAAAGGAAATTACCTAATAAATAAGGACCTTATATAGGTACGTAAAACTAAATAAACACCTCTGCCTAACCCTACTGGGAATAGAGACGTTATGTTATGATATAATTTTAATTATTATAATTAATCTTGTCATTTTCTAATAAGAGCCATATTGAAGTGTCTTGGACCATGCTGGCTTATCTTTATAATATTGTGTGTATAATCTAGTTCGCTGCCCCATCTATCGATGTCTGAGCATAATTTTCTCCGTAACAGCTGACCCAATTTTATTTGAATTTTTCAAGTTTGCGTCGTGCAAAGCATTTTCTTTAATTATTTTAATAAATACGACATGAGATTATTATCCGATATCCACGCGGGCGAGTTCGTTGGTACTGCTAGTTCTATGTATATGTTTATTTTTTGTAATATTAATAACATAATTGAAAGCACTAAGTGACCGAGTAAGAAAGATAGCAAACCGAAAAGATAAAGTAGTGAATATTGAATAGAAATATAAGGTATCATTAACATAATTAATTTATGCACAGGCGTAATGGTCATCATTAAAGATAGGCTTAAGCATTTCTGATAAGGTAATGCCAATATTAAAGCCCATCCCTCAAACTGTTAAGATAAGTCACATAAAAATGAAAGTAAAAAAAAAACTTGTGACTTTTTTAGGGTTCTGTACTCGAAAACTGCCAACGGGACCCTTTTGCTAAGAGTATACCGTCTGTCTATTTGTCACAGTATGTTTTAACCGTAATCTGTTACCAGTTACAAATTTACGAAAGAAAGGTATCAAAAGAAGTTACAGCTTCTGTCACTGCAAATAATATAAATAATAAAAGTCAAAACCATTTTTTTTTATTATACTATCGTATCTTAAAATCGGTAAAACATACAAGCTTAAAATTTGGTTTTATTTTAATGCATATTCTGTAATTAAACAAATATGATAAAATAAGTTAGACCAATGATAGTTTTGGTGGTATAGAATCCGAAGAGCGCGAGCGCGACTCACACTTAGCTTATTTTTTATATTTGTCATGTTAAATGCAGACCAAAGTGTAAACCACAGTCTGCCTTGGAACGGGTCTCTAGGTATAATGTGCTTAGTAAAGATTTCGATTACTCTATTTTAATAATTACTGATTTTGTAGAATACTAAAACAATTTAGTTATGTAGCTTTGAGTTTTGAAAATTGGTGCCTTTGTGAAATACCTGTTTTTTTATATATTATATGTCATTTTTTAAGTTTCGGTTTACAATTTTGATAACAATTTCAGTTATAGATTTATCGAAAACATATAACAGCATTGTATTCGGAAATTTATAATTATTATGTGGCTCTACCTTTTCTTTAACGATTACAATTCAAAAGAGCTGCAAATCTTCCAATAGAAATAAATGCTTTGACAAAAAAAAATGACGTAGCTTATTCTAAATGGTGTCTAAAAATGCTATCACGAGTTAATAAACAGAATATATTATGTATATATTCTATCTATAGTTAATATGTCTCGGGATCATGTGATAAAAGAATATCAAACAAGAAAAAAGCTTTTCAAAGCCAGTTTGAACATATTTTTCTATTAGTAAAAACAGTATACAATAATGTTTATAATACCGAAGACGTGCTGGCAATAAAACCATTAAGATCCTTTTATATCATAAATAATGTAGTCAAAGAATTGAGCAATCATTGAATTCCGATCGGTGATTATTTCTGTAATCATCTTTTATTTATATGGGTGAAAAGTTACCTTAGTATACGTGAGTTACTTTAGATATGTTACTTTAGTTCGATTGAGTAGTATTTTTTGGGAACAGTGATATATTTTGTCCAATTCAAATTTTTGGAAGGCATTTAGGGTGAGTAAATGGAACATTTTATATTAATTGCTTGATCATTCTGAAATCGAATATAATTTTAATTCCAACAATATGAGATCTCTAGATATTTTTCGCAACGACTGAAACAAATTATTGACCACCACATAAATAGTGAATACTTTATCGAATTCCTTCCAAACCAAACAGGTTTTTTGTTTTACGCCAATCTGAAACTTCGAATCTTTTCCACCATATTGACCATTTTAATCTGTATAATATAACTATGTGTCTCCATAAATTATTATTAATATTGTTTTAAATATTAACAAATGTGCAAAACTGGACTTTAATACTTTGTCATAAGGTATCGGTAATAAATATGACAGGTCGATGAAATATCCATCTACTTTTAATACCATGTAGGCTGGTTTCGTTTTAGTACTACAAACCGCATATTTATTCATAGATCATTATTTATAACTTTATGTAAGAGTGAATGAGTTATAACTTGGATTTTTTGTTTTTACCTACGAAATTCTTACTTGGAGTCGTTAGAAAGCCAAAATATTACAGGTACATCGTTCGTTATTATATATATTATATGGTTGGTGTGGAACTTAGAGTTTAAACCACGCCCGTGGGTCTCTGTTTAAGCTTTACACATCATTGAGAACATCTCAACATGTACAACATTAAAAGTTGAGGCAGTAAATTAATTCTACTTTAATTTTTGTAAGCAGTAAAAACTTCAAGTTATAAAGTTTTGTGGAAAAAGAATACGGTCGTGATCAGGATTCGAACCTGCGCCTCCCGGATAAATAGTCCAGGCGCTCTGACCACTAAGTCAACTAATAAAGTAATGAGGAAACTGATATGATCCAGCTAGTCCTTAGTTTTCCCCCCAGCAACGCCCTAAGCCGAGGCTCGTGTCCCTCAGGGGACACCCTTAGCGCTGTTGCTTAGTTTGTAGTATTTCAAAATATGCTCTGGCTGGAGGTATCAAACTGCCTCGCCTGAGGTATTGTCCGGTTACGCAGACAAAACCCCTCTGGGTTTCTGCAAGCGTCCGCTAGTCAATATCACCCACCTGGTCGGAGGATCCTCCCTTCTCAATGGAGGAACACCACACCTCGTTCATCCACACTGGTGACCCCGAGCATGAACATCGTCACAGGCAAAGCAGAAGATCAGTAGCAACCTCCTCGTCACATCGTCATCTTCATTTCCTCAGCATCAGATCGAGTAGCAAGCAGCGAGTCACATAACCAACCAGCATATTCGTTCCTCCATAAGTATATGGAACCAGAAAAACATCAAATTACCTATTGAACTACATCAAGAATCCTATAATTAATTGTAATTTACTACATAATATAAGCGGTGACAGCTATAAATTGTGCGAACAACCTCACAATATGCTTTCCCATATTGTTATGGGAAATATAACATGCACCATATTAATGACTTGTCATCTCATACATAGCATTACAACTGTATTCCCCGAGTGGGTAGACAGAAGTGTGAACAATTGTATACCTACGTTTTACCAATGCTGTTATTAATTCCCATGTAATAAGTGGTGACTCGATTGCCATCAATTAGGCACAATTCCAAACTCCAGGCCTGTACTGAGTTTTTTTTAAACCCAGTAACACTTTTCCTGACCTGGGAATCGAATCCAGGACGTCACGCTCACCACTCACTAGACCAGTGAGGCATTTGAAATTCTCCTAAAACAGCATATAACCATATAGTTTTTATGATATCTTCTACATAGCCTCAACAAACAGGCCTTTCGAATCAAATCATACAAAAAACCACCAACATTCCTTAACCGAAACCAAATACCACCAACCAAGATCTTATTAAACCTTAAATTTATTCAATTAACCCCCAAAGAGCAAAATAAACGTTCACAGAATATATCAAGCCGAAACAACGGTAGCTGGACTGAACTCGTGGCGATAGCCTTAGGTCACACGATAGGATCGCATCGAAACATTCTCCTCTCGTTAATTGTGCGCGCAAAGTTTAATTGACACCGTTGTAGCCTTTGCTTTTGATGGCCGATTGTTTTTGTTGTTTTGTTTTGATCACTGTAAGCGTTTAAAGGGTTTTTATTTTAGAGTGAATAAAAGTCAATATTTGGTTTGATCTATAATCTGTTTAATCTGCCTAGCCACCCAGTTACTGGGTAACACGATATCTCGTGGTATGACTAGTTGTCAGACTGTCAGGCTTCTGACTACCCGTAACGGCTGTCATAGATCTTAATTTGACAAATGAGACCGACGGCTTATCGGGCTCTCCGAGTCACGGAGGGGTCTCGGTGTGAAGTGATGGTCACCCATCCACAAACCGGCCGTGGCAAGCAAAGCTTAACCTCGATCTATCGATCTGTGCGGCTGTTGCTAAGCCAGGAGCTCTTCCTCTTTAAACAGGGCCTGTTTAATAAAGCTGACAATTAGACATAAGTATATGTCAAAAGTGACCATTCGACAATTCGACAAATTTCTTTTATAAGTTTTATAAACTGGTGATAAAATTGGCATGGTGGAAAATTGACAAATAAGTCCGATTGTCAAGGCAAGCCGCCGATCTTTCCGCCACAGGTGAAAGGTGACACTTTCCGTGAAAAACTTGTCAATTATGCTATAATAGACAACAAATTGTCACAAAATATCGACATATTTGTGCAACTGTCAAACAATCCTGACAGGTGCTTTCACCCTGTGCCGTTTATTTTATAATATCAATCAATTAGTTGAAGGTGTTGGTATCTATTTGTATTTAAAGAAATCAAAGTCAACGGAACTTGACAATGGTTTTCGACATTTGTCGAGCTTTATTAGACGCGCTTACAGTAATAAAAAATTGACAAGATTTTACCTGTCGATTTTGGACATATATGTCGCCTTTATGGCACTAGTTTAAAGTGACAATCCGACACATAAGTAAATTTTTGTCAAAGTTTTGACAAGGCCCTGGAGGTAATCTATATTTCCATGTAATCTAATTCTTCCGTTTAGTGAGTTAAGAGGTCTCTGAATGGTTTAGCTACTGCCATTAATGAACAAAACTCGGGACCGATGATTGAACGTGCTCTCTGAAGTGCAAAAATATTAGTCTGGACTAAAACCTATACCTTCATGTTTTATCCAAATCTATTAAGACAGTAACACTTGATTTACAACCAAACTTATTTCCTTAATAATAAAAAATAGTATAGGCATTACATGACATGAGAAAAAAGTGTCTCAAATTACTTTTTTTATAGTGTAGAAATCTACCATGAATGTTGTGCCGGATTCATACACAGTATGAGTCGTTTCTTTCTTTCTTTCTTCTTTCTTTCTTTCATATTAAATGAAGTAGATAAAAAAGAAACTGGTCTCAAGCTTTTTTCAATTCAAATCCAGTCTCCATTTTCTTGCCAGTTTCAATGCTTGACTTCTCAGCAAGGTTTACGCTACACCACGTGATCCCTAACATCCATAAAGGTCAGCCATTTAACTATGGCTTTCTCTCTTTAATGCAACTGGATACACTATATTTTTACTGCCAGAACCGCGTAGACCCTTACAAAACGTTTCGAATTATCAATTCATTCGAGTTTTGGTAACCGGCCATAAATAGGACTCCCGACAGACGAAAAGCTCGTACATGACATAAATACTACTTCTCAAGAACCATAAATGTCGTAACCCCTAGACGTATACAACGGAATACCAGTCCTGTCTGTAAGAATTTAGGGTTTAAATCCGAATGCATTTAATTCGGGAAGTACGTAAAGTGTATCAAGTGGCCGACTTCAAAGACAATGGTATATCGTTTTTGGAGACAAGCGAAGGTGACAGGTTCGGTTTCGGGTTTTAATTTGCGAAATTTTGTGTACAATGGCCAAGGAATCGTGAATGGGTGACGTTGACTGATGTAGGGGTTCACTAGATTTTCAGTATTATTGTTGGTAAGGGTATTGCTTATTGAAGTAAAAACGTAGTTTGGTTCAGTCCAGTGGTGGTCACTTTTAAGGGTGTGGTCATGCATTTGATTCACGGTTTAGACAAAGTGTTTATGTTAATTTTTTTGGAAGGAAAATGCAGTTGTATTCGTAGTTGAGAATTGTGCCCAGATATTGGCAATAGATACGGCGTCGGTCAAGATACGTGTGGACAAGAACATATATCTGCTGAACCATTCGGGGAATATAGGCTATAATGATGCTATGTACAGTCATGAGCACAAACACAAACTTTTAAAAACTCACCGACAATATCTCTAGCGTGTATTAATAACATAAGGGTAAAAGGTATGTTTACCATAGCAGTGATAGCTTAGTGGTATGACCGTTGGACTGACAAGTCAAAGGTCGCAAGTTCGAATCCCAGGCACGTACCACTGACTCTTCCTAGTCATGTGCGTATTATAAATTAATGACCACTTGCTTATAACGGTGAAGGAAAACATTGTGAGGAAACCAGCACACCTGAGAGATATTCTCGATGGTGAGTAAAGCCATGTCAGAGACCTACGGGTGGTTTAAACTCTGACACTAGGTTGTTCATCAATCTCACGATAAAAAGAAGAATTAGGTATGTGACACAGAGAGAAGAACCACTCCCTCTACATATAAACATACATTAATACTACTATATTATTCCGATAACTATTTTTAATCTGTTGACTCGCCAATTACCAGGCAGAATAGAAATATTATTTTTATCAAGTACCCACAGTATGGCCCGGTTAGTGGAGTGTGATAGTAGGATAACATCAGAACCTGGAGCATGGACAACATTTGGTGTGACATAGCTAGATAGA
Source organism: Xylocampa areola (assembly GCA_935421205.1). Taxonomy (NCBI): domain Eukaryota; kingdom Metazoa; phylum Arthropoda; class Insecta; order Lepidoptera; family Noctuidae; genus Xylocampa; species Xylocampa areola. The sequence goes on from OW285207.1 coordinate 18,328,921, forward strand.
AGAAGACCGTATCGGTGGCGGTTACCACGAACAACAGCATTCCCTATGAGGGTTTATGGCAGGCAGGCGGCCGGTCATAAAACATAGCTAAAACTTTAGCACCATTCCAGTACAAGTAGAGAGTATGTATCGAAGAAGAAGACAGTTTTTTGGTTGGTGATGGTGAAGGGGTGGCTGGCGGTTGGTGAAGAGATCAAAATATTGTGTTGTTTATATTGAAAAAAGTTAACTGCCTCGTTGATCTTGTGGTCCCAAACGTGACTACTGGCAAAGTCTTATTGGGTTTTTCTGTTAGGAAATTCTCAGTAGCAACCCGGAGTTTGGAATTATGCCCGGTAGACGGCAATAGAGTCACAACTGTGTACACCTCTGCCTACCCCTTCGGGGAATACAGGCGTGATGCTATGTTATGTTTATGTTATAAAATGTGCCTTTTACCTTTATTTAATGTGAACTAAACTATTATTTAATGTTTAACGGTCACAGGCAGGTAAGTAATAACGCATTCAACCCTAATCTCTTCAAAGTTAGAGTGAACAGACTTCTTCTGGGTAAGCTCACTCCATCGTCTACTTTGTCTCTGTCACCTCTGACCTAGACTAGAGTCAAGAGCAACCCTAGTTAAATAAAAAAAAAAGTAATTTGTCAGTCGAAATCATGAGCATAACGCTTACATAGGAATCCAATAAAAATGTCCACCAAATTTATAAGACAGAAAAAGAAACAGGTACCGTATTTAGTGACATAAAATTCTCCTACCATATACCACTTTATTGACATTCCAATGTATTGTCGCTAACACAAATATTTTGTTCAAACTATTTTGCATAAAAACAAACTTATCACGACCATAAAAATGTTAAGAAGCCGAGAGTATTTTGTTTTATCAACCTAGTATGGTTATTAATATATGAATTCTACTATTTTATTGTAATTTGAAACATAATATCCCTATAGGATATCGATAATGTTCATAAAAAAGGCGTTTAAAGATTTTTACGATAGAAAAGTAGCTTATGATTCGGTCTGAATTAATTAATGATATTAATAGATTTTTTTAATCTGAATAAAAAGAAAAGCAATACATTTGATCTTTTAGTTTAGTTTTTTGGTTTTATCAGTTATTGATAGAAGCACTTTAGTTTTAATTTTAACTAGGAATTATTAAACATTCAAAAATTACGAATAGAAAATACACAATTGTATAACTCGGATATTGCACTCAATACTTCGCGTTCAGCACTTTCTTCCACTAAACCTTGAGGCTGTTAACCGACCGTCAATATAATACATTATTAGTGAAATGTGGGTGTACAACTGTGTACATCTCTGCCAATCCCTTCGGGGAATATAGGCGTGATACTATGATGTTGTGTTTTTAGGAAATGACAATTTCTCAATCAATTGTTCATTGTATGCCTTTTGCAAATATTTCGATTTCTTGAGGTCCAAAATTCGTATAAAATATTAGCAATACTGTTACTTATGACCTCCGAAAGATTAGATTCAGACCCTGACATAAATTTAAAGGAGTGCTTTCCCATTTTCCATCTCCACCTTAAGCTGGTGACTTCCGAAAACAGAGAAACTACAAACCGAAATTCAACACACGAAATAAATGAATTAAATTCATAAAAATGCTTTATCACACCCCATTACGGAACAATAACTGGAATCCAGAAACAAAAAATACGAAAAAAACCGCCAAGTCTCCTCTTACATAACGCATATGTGGTACGGTGAGCACAATAAGTAGCCAACATTTATTCAGAATGCCGGGCGAGGCAGGAATTATCTGTCCGAGTATCAAAAAAGGCCGACCCGAGTTTAAGGAAGAAAAAAAAAGCATAAAACCCGACAAGAAATTATGATACTACCAAATACGCGGGTAAAAACTCGATTCTATATACTGCTGTAAGTCCTACAGTGGATTCCGATCCAATTATCTGGTTTTCGGACGGCGGATTGCATTCGTTGCGAAATAATTTTGTCTACTCACTGTTTTGTTGTCTGTACTTAAGTATTATTGGTTTTTTTCGACACTTGTTAGGTTTTTGTTGCTTAGTTTTAGATTGGCGTTGTTTAAATAGTAATTGTATTTTATTTTGGGATCAATTTAAATTATATGAAACCAGCGTCGGAGGCTATTTACTATTTACAAGTGTAAAAAATAATTAGTGAACAAAATATTCCCTAATAATGTTTTAAACATAGTTCGAATAGCGCAGAGCTTTGATCTACACCTTAAAAGATAAATCAGGGGCCTGATTCAGAAGGAGGTACTCGTCGACACGCCGCGCTTTTTTAGGAGTTTCCTTACTCCGGAGCCCTAACCGCCGGAAGTTAGACCCTGTTCCTGGTAGCTTCCTTAAATATGAAGATTAATACGGATTAGTCCTTGTATATGACACATAGAATCATGCCTGTATTTCCCGAAGCGGTAGGCAGAGGTTTACACAAATGTACACCCACATTTCACCAATGCTGTTATTAAGCCCCATGTGAGCCTATTGCCATCTACCGGGCACAATTCCAAACTCTGCTACAAAGAATTTCCTAACAGAGAAACTCAATAACACTGCCCGACCCGGGAACCTGAGACCTTATGCTCAGCAGTCGCGCTTTTGACTACGAGACTAACAAGGCAGTAAATATAACACTTTTTTTTAATCATATATGTATGTACCCTAAGTCTTGACGTTGTGCCGCGTTTAATGGATTACAGAATACAGGAAAAGGAACAAACTATACATTTGGGATTTGAAGAAATACAATAAAAAATATTCTAATTCTATGTGAAATACTAGCTGTGCCCCGCAAACGTTGTTCTGCCATATAAATTTTCTGCATAGGGCCACCCTATTCTCAGCAGACCTACCAAATATACACAAAAATTTCATAAAAATCGGTCAAGCCGTTTCGGAGGAGTTTGATTACAAACACTGTGACACGACATTTTTATATTTTTGTATATTAGAAGATTATGAAAAAGTACACAATAAAATTGGGACAGTTGCAATAGAATTCTTAATATAAAACTCGACAAGTTTTTTTTTTGTTTCAAGTTCGACGGTCTGTTGCTGCGCCGCGTATCGTAGGTCCGATTCATGCACAGCACAAATATTTGTACGATCTACGGATAAGTGTTCCGGGTCTGGGTGTGTGTGCATGTGAGATTATATGTTTGTAAACGCACCCACGATACAGGACGAAATTCCTAGTGTGGGGCAAAGCTTATAATAAAGAATAAGACATTAATATTAAAACTTTTAAATAAAAAATCAAGTAATCGTAATATTTGACATGCCGTGGGAAACATTTGCTATTAAAATCACGATGTCTACACTGTGTTATCAAATTTAAGCTGCAATGCATCTCTAACGTAATTTTAACTTTCAAGTAGTTCCCTTTAATGCTAACTAAGCTCACACCGTTAGGCAACTTAACTGAGATAGTAAAGAAGTACGAAAAACCACGTTCTACATTAGGAAGCAAAAAGTTTATAAACATCCACATACCACCAATTAGTGACAAAAAAGAGCGATTTGTCGTCCTAACTAAACACAAAACACCTCATTAAACTAATTAGTGAGAAAAAACTAAAGAAGAGACGTCGCTCAACGCGAGCAATTCCGGGTAGTTCCAGTAGTCTTAGATGTAGGGTTGGCGATGATTAACGGCTGAAATATTTTAGAATCAACGTGGATCTCAACACAAATGCAAAATGGTCTACTATTATATCGACATCCATGAAAGATTCTCACACACCAAAATAGGATTTCATCATTTTTGTTTATGCTTTTGTAAAAGCAAAATAAATAAGGTTTCCTTCTTTCTTTGTTCTTTAAATCCATTTGTACGGAAAAGTACATATTTCCTAGCACTAAGGTCCAGTTAGTCTCTGGTATGCATTCAGCAACGCCATAAGCTGAAATCCGCGTCCCGCAGGGGACTCCTTTAGTGTTGCTATTGCTTAGTTGTTTTAAAGTACATTTTGCTATATTTGGAGGCTCATATAGTTTTATTATAGTCCTTGTCCGGTAACGTAGAAGGAGGTCTACTCTTAAAGGAGTATACAAGAGCACATGACGAAGAAAAAATCCGGCAATTCGAAAGAATGCTGTCACAAAACTCCCATCCATCTTTGCACACAGCCCTGGAGTTTCAGGCACCATCAAGATATCCCCGAGGCTTGCTAATGAAAAGAACCTGGGTCCCTTTATTAAGTCTAATGTATGCAGCTGATCGGCTAGACGATTGTGAGCCAAATGTCAGTGTGTGTTTACTTTGTTGTACAGTATTTACTGATGATTTCTAATGTGCATTTGTAGGGGACATCAGTAGTTAATTGTATTAAATGAGAGGTTTTGGAATTAATGATATTCATGTTGCATTAATAATTCCATGTTATTTCACACGATGTTGCCACGTGCCGCGGAGAGTACGTTTAACCGTCGGTCCCGGTTATATATATATGTATCTACCTAGTCTTTTCCCAATTACATTGGGGTCGGCTTACAGTCAAACCGCATGCAGCTTAATACCAGGAGTTCACATGGAGCGACTGCCTATCTGACATCCACAACGCAGTAACTGGGTAACACGATATGTCGTGGTATGACTGGTTGTCAGAATTTCAGGCCTCTGACTACCCGAAACGGCTGTCATAGATCGTAATTTGACAACCGGGACCGACGGCTTTTCTGCTCTCCGAGGCATGGAGGGGTCTCGATATGAAATGATGGTCACCCATCCACAGACCGACCGCGGCAAGCGCAGCTTAACCTCGATCGATCGATCTGTGCGGCTGTTTCTTAGCCACGAGTTCCCCATTACTCACAAATTATTTAAATAGCTCAGTTCTATAGGAATGTATGCCGTTTAGGCAGAAAACCTTTATTGCTTACCGAATGATGTCTTTTAGCCTTTTAGTTTCTATATCACACCGAAGATGTATTGTATTTCAAACCAGCAGGTCTGTACTTAATATTAGGACCACAGTTTGAGCAGAAAACTTTATATGTTATATCATTTCATCCACCTGATTTATGAGGTGATTGCCAAGCAAGGGATATTGAAAATTGATCAGCAAATCTAACCGTAAGGTTCACAGGGGCAGGGGTAGCTGTGAGCAAAGTACTTTTTTAAATAGGTGTTACCCCACTAGGAATTTCTCCCATATAATGGGGATAAATCGTGAATTGTGTGCAAAATAAGTGTAAAAAAATCATAAAAATGCACAGACTGCAGCTGTATACGTATATTCCAGCTGTTTTTTGTAACATGTCCATAAAAAAGTAGTAGCAAACGAAACTGAGCGAATAAAATGTGTTACAGCATATGAACAACATTCCCGTACCGTCAATCTCACTTTTATGGTGTTTAGCAGCCCAGTGGCGAACACCATAGGCCTAGAAAGGTTAGCACCATAATAAATCTGGGTTTTATGGCTCCTTCAATGACTCCTGAATTCAGCCTTTTATATCAAAGATTGTAGTTTGATCTCCCATAAAAGGTAGCTATGGTGAAATAAGACATTGGCACGCCGATTAGTTGACTAATAAATGAAATGGGTGTTTATTTTTTTGGTATTTTGGTTTTATATTTCGTCTCTGTTGGATTTGTAACAGAATAAATGTGATGACTCACAATAAAATATTTTTGAGCTGAAATAACACTTTGCTAGACACGGGAATTGAACCCAGGACCTCGCACTCAGCAGACGCACTTCCGACCACTAGACCGACGAGGCAGATAAATATTATAATATTTAACTTTAAAAGCACATTTTATGCTATAGAATAAAATTATTATTTTATCAAAATAACGCTTTTATATATAAAACCTCATTACGGCAAATCTGAAGGCGGTCTATTAACGTAAGACTCTACATATAACTTAAACCCATTTTCAAAGAATTCCGGCATATAAGAACTTGAGACCTAAACTCCTAATAGGTACACCGCAATGCCGTTTTATCACGTTAACAAATTGCGATCGTCGCCGTCGTCTGCGCAGCGGTGCCATTGGTCGGCAAAAACTCGCGCATGCGCGGAAGCTGAGCCATTAGCCCGCCATTCCAACCTCTATCTATTGGATTGAATTGATAGGCTAATTACATGTTCCTTTTCGGCAAGTCATTTAAATTTTTACTTAATTTCCGTGTACTTTGGTATGTATTAGAGTCTGATCTCAATTGGTACTGTGAAGGTTGTGGTAAATGATAAATGAAAAAAAAAAAGTGTTTACTGTAGCAAGTTCGACACTAAATCTTAAATCAAAGGTTCACCATTAATAATATAAACAAATACCTGTTTCATTATAATAAAGCAACTTTTAACCGGATTAATCGCGTGTATTATTTGTTTTTTGATAATACACGCGATTAATCCGGTTAAAAGTTGTAGTTGTGTAGTGATCGTGAAAACCTAAGATATTACTAAATATATGTGTAATATGTTAGATGATACGGGAGTAAATAACGCACAATTTGATTTATCTAAAAATAGAAAAATCGACAATTAAAGGTTTTTTACCTCCAATATTTTAGTAGATCGACAATGTATTACTTTACTTAGTTAAACTAGCAATCTTATGAAACACTTCTTTTCCTTATTACTATTAAAAAATGAGAGATAAATCACTTTAAGAACAAGCTTAAATTTTCTATTGCGAGTGTGTCGTCTGTCACTCTCATTCTTCGTGTGTCACGTCATACTCGTTAGGCGGCGTACACATACTCGTATATTGGGCCACGTACACAACATACAGTATACAAAGCTTACATATGTTTCATTTTCATTAATACATCATATGCGTAGCGAACTATAACGTTAATAAAAATGTGGATAAAATAATAATTTTGTGAGTAGTCCGTGTCTCCAGGGTGAATTTTACAGCCTATTCTCAACCATATTTCTCTTTCCACAAAAATTATAACCACAGTTACAAGTAGTTTAAGATTTTCTGAATGTTTTTGTGTGTTTGCAAACGCGCCTACAAAACTGATACACTTACTTTAATCAAAACATTAGACCTTTTAAAAAGTGCCTAGTAACTTTCCAACAAAATTACAACATTATTAGGTAATAGATGCAACACACTACACGAGTAGAGGAAGACCGAAGAAACGATGGGTGGATTGTGTGGAATAATAAATAAATGGATAACATAATAAATGGATGATGATGATTAGGAACGCAATAAAGCCAGAAAGTGACAACCTTACATAACCTCTAAATTAAAGACGAAATATGATACTTATACCTTACGAACAATTGGTGTCAATTCATTAATACTGTGTTCCAGGATTATACGAACCGCGAACATTTTTATTAATATTCTGAGAATTCGGATCCTAAGTTTATATTTTAATTCATAAAGTCTTGTCCACACCTACGGGTCAATTGCGCAACTGACTAGCAGTTGTCAGTTTGACAGTTCACTAATTCACATTGCACAATAGTTTTTATAAAAAAAAAAAGATGCTATGGAATGTTTTTTTTTGACAGTATAATTTGCGACGATTTTAGTAGTCGAAGAAGTGGTAGGTATAGTATGTTACTAATTGGATGAGTATCTAAGAAAAAACTATAAACTTTGAGCTTTTGTATAAAATAACTATAAAAATTTCAAGCTTATTCCACGTATAAAATTACTGATCGTTGGTAAAATCAGCCTTAAGAGACATGCAATGTATGGTAAAATGAAAATTATCATCATTGCAAGTCAGTTGTTAATTTCCACAATAGACACAGTGCATGATTTAAGTACTCTACAGTCAACGATATCAAATTTAAGGTAGGTGTATAGTATTTGTATTTCACAAAGGCTTGTGATGTGACTTCTATTTAATCTGACATAAGGTTCAAATTGTACACTGGCCTGATCTCTAATACAATTCGCACAATATTGTTGACATATCAAGTGAGTCAAAGTTTGACTCGCGACATCGCCGCGGGCTCTTCTCATGACTAAGGGTTCGACTTAGAAACTAGTCGAGCAATTCCCGAAAAATGCACGTGAGTAGTAACCGGTGAACAATAATTAATATGAATATGTCTCACGAAATTTATTATACAAAAATATTGTTGACACGCAGACTTGCACCGAAAATGCAGCGCCACTGTACGCCAACGAAAGAGTATCTCAGTATGAACGATACCTAACTGTAATTGTGACTTTAATACTGTTTTATAAGCAAATTAATGTTGCCGATTACAAGTTCGATGTGCCGATATCATTACTTGAACTTTTATTGCGAACAATAAATTGGTTTTAAAGACTTTTTATTATTGCGAAAAAAAGGGTTTGGGTAATTAACAGTTTCAGTAAAAGGATCACAGTTACTCGTTATAGGGCTTACAAATTAAGTTTGAATTTTATTGTCTATCAATGTATGTATTTTAATGAGTTTTGTGATTCTTTGAAAGAGATGAGCACTTATAAGGCTTGAAGAGTGCTTATGGGCAGTTTAGATTGAAGGGAAAATTTATTCATTTGTGCTATTAACAACATATCGAGAGGAAGGTAAATTTCATCTTCTCATGCTAAAACCAACATAGGCACTGTAATTATTTCTTATTATTTTGGGGATGTGGAAACCTAGACAATTCTCTTCTAAACTTTACCAAGGTTCTGGGTTTGCGTAGGCATTTCTTACTTGCGAAGATGTAAATGTCACACGATTATTTATATGTACTAGAATATGTTCGATTAATTTTTAATCTTCCTTTCTTTAAATAAATAAATCAACTGGTATGGCCAATATGGTCATCATAGCGGATCTCTTAAGATCATGGATTATCAGCAAGTTTTGAGGGCAACAATGTTTAAACGTAGTATTTTGTTGTTTCCTAATATAAATCATCATGTTATTTTCTGTTCATATAAAGAAAAGTCGCCAATAGTTAAATGTTTGATATACTCGTTTCATCACAAATGGATAATAAAATTTCCAAAAACAGTGATTATCTCATAGTCAATGCTTTCGTGTCCTGGCTGAAGAATACGTGACTTACTTACGAGTACTTTATCTTAAAGCGAACTGTGAAGGTTTAAATTCGCTAAACAATTTTGAGAATACGATATGGTTACGATCCTTAGTTAAAAGTGCCGGTGGAACAATCCGCCATCCTTATATCAGCGTCCATTCCCACCTAGAAACAAACCTATTACAACAACGCATTACGTTGATATTTGAGCGGCTGTGAGGGAAAACTTTATTTCAAACATATGCGTCTAATTAGTATTGTTTTAGTTCGTAACAAATTAAAGAAACTTAATGAACAATGAGCATTAACAGCCGTGGCAAATAATAAAGTGCGCCCGCGCTTCGTACCTTGGTACTTGGTCTATAAACTTTGCACTACGTATTGGGGCCTTGAGAATCGCGTGTGAGTGAATATTCTGTTAATAGACTATTTTTTTTAAAGATGGCGGATTCTTTTTTTCTAAGTGCTTGGCTCTCTCAACTGCCATTGCTTTCTATCGTATGTACTGGAAATCATGGAAAGAGTTTTTTGTCAAGCAGTAGGCTGACACAAGTTGCACACCGACTCTTTTTTTGAGAGTGGTGGTTTAGGGTTTCTTTTTGTTGTATTTACATATTTTTCTCGGTATTGTTTTCCTAGTATCGAACTTTAATGAATCATAAGATTAAGAACTTTAAAAAAGTTCGATCACCTTATGGTGAACATCACAGGGGCTCATGGCTAAGCAACAGTCGCATCGATTGATCGGTTAAGCTCATAACCATCATTTCATACCGAGACCCCTCCGTGCCTCGGATAGCACGTAAAGCCGTCGGTCCCGGTTGGCAAATTAAAATCTATGCCAGCCGTTACGGGTAGTCAGGGGACTGAAAGTCTGACAACCAGTCTTACCACGAGATATCGTGTTACCCAGTAACTAGGTTGTGGAGGTCAGATAGGCAGTCACTCAATATAGAACACTGATATTAAGCTGCATCCGGGTTGATTGGAAGCCGACCCCAATGTAATTGGGAAAAAGCTAGGCAGATTGATTGAATTATAAGGTGAACATGTAGTGAGGCCACGAGTTGTAAGTAGCGACTCGATTCGAATTGTACGGGTACAAACTATAATATTTTATGTAGGTACTATCGCAGCCTTTTCCACCTGCACCATGTCACGCCTCCTTAAAGTGTTCGCCTATTAGGAAAGCGAGAACGTAATTAGTTGCAATCTACACTGCACAGCTTAGTGACGCATCACGTGTACTCCCTTTTGTGAATTTTAAGGACGATCTAATTTGACCTTTGCGGGGCTACAGAGCGCTTAAATTTTTTGAGCGCAAGCGAAAATGAACTTAGTGGTGGTCAGACGGGAGTGTCCGCGATAGTACCTATATTGCAGTATGCATTGTATAGTGGTTACAGAATAAATAGAAGGGAAGTCGATATTAAGCAATTAAAATCGAATTAAGCAATTATAGTAATTTAAAGTAAAGCGCATTTACATTCTCCACGTAATAAATGTGTAAGTTCATTGTTTTAATGCCTTTTTTATTTAGTGAACAGCAGAGCTTTATTCGTACAGTGCAGGTAATTTTAACGTCGTGGAAGTAAATTACCGAACACTTTATTTATGTTATAAATACTTTTCTATATTTCTTCTACCTCATTGGTCTAGTGGTCTCAAGTGCGACTGCTGAGCAGGAGGTCTCGGCATCGATTCCCGGATCGGGCAAAGTGTTATTGAGTTTTCAGCCCGGAGTTTGGAGTTGTGCCGAGTAGATGGAATAGGCGCACCACCAATGAGACTTAATAACAGCATTGGTGAAATGTGGGTGTACGCCTCTGCCTACCCCTTCGGGGAATACAGGCGTGATACTATGTTATGTTATGTCATGTTATGTTCTATATTTCACTTTAACATTAATAAAGTTTTTGTTGCGATGAAATATTGTTTCATATAAAATAGATCTGTTACACAATAGTCCATAAAATGATTAGAATGACAGCTGCCAAACCAATGTGTCTAGTGCTGAGAAAATTCTGATCAAATCGATACCTATAAATAAAGAAAGCACTGATGAAATCGATATAAGTAAAAATAAATGTATACCTATTCATTCAATATTTTACAGTATGTAAATATTGGTTTTAATTCGAGCAAATAAAATTAAACAATTGGGTGATATGGTCGCTACGCGACAAAACCCATAAAAAAAACCGTGTCCGCGGCGCGGTTCGTTCAGTGGTCGAGAGACTGACAGCTACCCTGTGTCGAGGGTTCGATTCCTCCCCGAAGCAAATATTTGTATAACCTACAAATATTTTTTCAGGCCGGGAGTAGTGGGTGTTCCTCATTCAAATCAGTATCGCTAAACAGACAAAAAATATGCCACGGCAATGCGCTCATGGTTAATCTATATTTAAGAAGACGAGGATTTAAACTTGGAAATAATTTTTTATTCATTCGATATTCATTTTGAAAATTGATTAAATATTTTTTTTATTAAATATTGGTCCCGTCCCTATCATTTTTGCAACAAGACGTAACCTTGTAAAGACCGTTTAGATAATTAGGTTAATTTTTGGAACTATTTATTAGTATGTCTTTTTTTAGTTTTATAGCTGATTTTATATATTATGATGATTTACATGTGGTACACTGTACTTAGAAAAATGTTAACAAGCTAGTTACGAATAATTTTTCATGTGTTATTTTAAATCATTCGATATGACGTTACTACAAAGTTCAGTCGCATTTTAGTTGTCACTTTTATTGACATCTACCATTCTAATCACGCTATATTTTACGGACTGTAATCAATATTGATGACATTAAAAACTTCGAGAACATATCGATAAAGGAACAGCACTATATTGCCAATAAACTCTTTGTAAATAAATCCTAACTAAATATCGATTATCGCCGCTCTCATAGCCACAACCTAATAAATAATAAACAATTTCTTACAATAGAAAAAACGACAAACGGAAAATGTCAACAAAGCCTACTGAGACCGACATCGAATTAAAATAACTAGTCACCCGCTTACTCCTGTATTGCTTTAATATATGGCTCAATTTGCTTTGATTCGGTAGCAAATAATGTTGGCAGTCATAAACCCCACTGCATCACTCGAAGCAGTGTTGCAGTTTTAAAAATATTTCTCTTAAAAGTAATTTGTTTGTTGGTTTGAGAAACTATTTTGAGAATTCAACACAATTTATTTTAAAGTATTTATTTTATCGTTTTTCTGTTGAAATGAAATGTATACTTTGAAAGTGCTTTGGCTTGAGTGTTGAAACAGAATATAGTTAAAGGTTTTACAATATTGTAGACTATTAAAAATAATGTTAGTTTAAGAATATAAATGATCCAGTCTCTTGGTGACAAGCGCGGCTGCTAAATGTAAGGTCTTGGATTATATTCCTGGGTCGAGCTAATTATCATTGGGATTTTCTGTTAAGAAGGTATCATGGGTGGAATTGTGCCCCGATTATGGCAATAGGCTGATCATGTCATGAACCACATGTCCCTTCATACAAGTATGATGCTATGTATGATAATATTTTGCATTATTCTTTAATGTTGCGGCACATGCGTTGTTTTGCGCTATTGGAACGCTCGCGTTCTTCTGCGCTGCAATGTTCGACGCAAGTTTCAAAACCCTGCAGTGTCTGCGTGAGCCCTTAGAATTATTAGAATTGTTCGCCTCCTTCATTCAATTGTTTTCGTAAATAAAGTCCGCCACTGACCCAAGCACTCGTGCGCTCATTAGTAACTCAGTTCTTGATATGGCAAGCTCTCCGTTTTACGCCTTTTGTGTCTCGGAAACTGCGTTTCAGTCGCATGAAAAACTACTGCATGCAGCTGAGATGAGAACGTTACGAGGGATGTATGGTGTGACCCGGATGGATAAAATTAGAAATTATTATGTAAGAGTAAATTTGAGACTGACGCCGGTGACCGACAAGTTCTGTAGAAATCGTTGGTCATGATATGGACATATCATTTGAAGGAATGAGATGAAAGTTTTGAGTCTGAATGTAGATGGCTAAACGAGTAGAGGAAGAAACGATGGATGGATTGTGTGACAGCTAATATGGCTAGAAATGGAGTGACTACCGAGATGTCAGCTGACAGAGATGTATGGAAGAAATAGACCGAATAATAATGAAAGAATGCACCAGTCTTAGGCTTAATGTATCTATTGCAAAAAGTTTTTTTTTATGGTGAGATATACCCGTAACATTGCTTGAATCTCCACAACTGGTACCCTAAGGACAAGATAAATAAACGTAGTTTAGTGTTTTAGCTTAGCATTATTCCTGTCCCTTTCACACAACTGTCAAACTACAAGTGCAAGATAGAGACGGAAACATAGTTAAGCCAAAGCTCGTGCTTAGTATTGTTAATTAATCTTGACTTAGTGTTCTGCCCAACTAAACTATCGAGACCGAACTCGCTAAACTGAATTTTTCCTCCACTTGATTACATTTTATGGCGATGATGGCATTGCATCCTTGGTATAGGTCCTTTTCTGCATCTTTTGATACCCATGGGAGGTAACTGGGCCTATTCGTACATATGTACGAAAAAGGACTGCCTCGTTGGTCAAGTGGTCCCGGGCGCGTCTACTGAGCAGGAGGTTTCGTATTCGATTCCCGGGTCAGGCAAACAGTTATTGAGTTTTTCTGTTAAAAATTCTCAGTAGCAGCCCGGAGTTTGGAATTTTGCCCGGTAGACGGCAATAGGCTCACCACCTATATTACATGGGACTTGATAACAGCATTGGTGAAATGTGGGTGTACAGGTGTGTACACCTCTGCCTATCCTTTTGGGGAATCCAGGCGTTGTGCTATGTTATGTTATCTAAAATATTACTAACATCATCAGCACCAACGATCGTCTCAAGTGCTGAATTTTGAAACGCTCGGGTAAATTCTGAACGGTATAACAGCTTGGCCCGAGCATCTGTGGATGTCCGCTAGGAACGATTCCATCCGACCGTCTTCGTACAACTCAATCTTTAAATCAGTCTTTAATGCAAGTCAGGGGTCTACGGACGGCCAGAACAACTCCAACATTACTTAACTCATTCTTTGTTCATATTATAAAATATAATTGTTATCAGGTTGAGTTTTAATGAGAAGGTCTAAAAGAATCTGTGTCCGAATAGTAGCACGTAGAAATTGATAGTCTGTGCCTAACCCCAATGCGAAACAGGTGTCACTATATGTATATTATCAGTCCAGGATTCTCGCCAATAGCTTGTCTGTTTCCAGTCTAACCAGATCCATCTGAAATGTATGCCATCAGTTTAGAATTCTGTTTCTGGTCTAACCAGAAACCAAGCATCAATGATCAAGACCACATAAAACCCTCAACCAATTACTCGCCCCTTATCCCGAATCTAACGATCTCCAGATGAATATTCCGTGATACCGTTAAAGTCCCAACTCTAACCCCTAAATGGGAACCAAATAGGATTTAAATAGGCTGACCGCTTGTACACGTCGCATTAGACCGAACAGATACATGTTGCCGCCCTGCGATGGTGTGCATTCCCTAGGATTCCCAATTACAGCCTTATTGGGTTATTGGCCATTGTAAGTTCGCTGGCACTGTTAGGACTGTAGTGCATGGCGCGATTTTTAGACGCGATTATGATGAGATATTTTGTTGGTGTCTTGTTTTGATCGGGTGTTGTGTGCACCAGGTTTATTGACGACATTTGTTGTTGAAACTAAAAGTAAAGATTGTGTTGAAATGTGGTAAAATTACAACTGTTTTAATGTCTTAGTTTTTCGATCCACTACACATAAAATAAAATTGTTTTATTGCTTCCTTTAATTATTATTAGGTATTATTATCCATTGAACGCTGGTTTGTCTTCCAGAGGCTTGAGAATCTGGTAGTTAATTCATAACTCATAAGTAGATATGAATTTTTATAACACGGTTCACAAATAATGAGCTTACATAACTAATTATAACCAATAACAGCTATTACAATATTTGATTTATTATAAAGTTATTATATTAAATGGAAAAATAATACGGTCGCGAACAGGATTCGAACCTGCGCCACTCGGATGAATACTCCAGGCGCTCTGACCACTAAGCCATCTCGACCTCTGCTCACCACCGCGAATTCTTCTTCAATATTTTAACACGTCTTATGGCGACGCAATTGCTATCAATTCAGTCCCTATACGGGTGACCGAATTTGATGATTTATTATATATTGTGATACATTTTTCTGATTTCATGTAAGACAACTTATATCTGATATTTGCAGAAACCCTGAGGAAATCAGTTTTTCTTTATATTACCTACTTTGTATATACCTTGAAAAGAGAGAAAATAATTTCTAATAAATTGCATGGCATATGCAAAAACGCATTAATGTGTGTTAGTCGCACATATGAATGCAGCCTAGCTTTTCAGATCGGCATTCATTGAAAGGGATAAGGTATTAAGTTGATACTGATTAAAACGTGTTTAAGTGCTTGAATCTCAGAATTAAGGCTGGTTATACATCATCCGACAAGTCGCGAGTTGATGAAACAATCTTTATAGCTAGTCGCTCGGTAGGAAATAAGGTCTAAAAAGAACTATAATTATAATGATCCGTTCCTTTATGTTAATCTATTTATTTTCTTGTAACTGTGATTGCATTTGGTGTTTTCAAAATAACGGCAAAGTTAGTGTCATGTCGACAAGAGGCTAAAAGACATCATTCGATAAGAAATAAAGGTTTTCTGCCTAAACAGCATACATTCCTTTAGAACTGAGCTATTTAAATAATTAGTGAGCATCATAGTGTTCTCATGATACTACTTATTATAAAAAAATAACATTAAAAAACCAAAAATTAATAATACACGCGATTATATACATAGCATCACGCCTGTATCCCCCGAAAGGGTAGGCAGAAATGTACACCGAAATTTCACCGATGTCGTTATTAAGTTCTATGTAGGGGCTTAATAGTTGGTGAATCCATCTATTGTCCGAACCGGGAATCGATTCCTGGACCTCACGCTCAGCTGCCGTACTTGCGACCACGAGACTAATGAGGCAGATTTCATCACGCCTGTATTCCCCGAAGCGGTAGGCAGAGGTGTGCACATTTGTACACTTACATTTCACCAATGCTGTTAAAAAACGACTGCTGAGCATGAGGTCCTGGGTTCGATTCCCGGTACGGGCAGAGTGTTATTGGGTTGTTTTATTAGGAAATGGAATTAATAATGCCCGGTAGATAGCAATAGGCTCACTGCTATTACATGAGACTTAATAACAGCATTGCTAAAACTTGGGTTTACTGTACCACTTTATACACCTCTGCCTACCCTTTCGAGAAATACAGGCGCGATGCTATATTCCGTTTAATACTATAAAATTCTGTTTAAGTTTCACTAAATTCAATTCCTCCAACCCGTACCGTGACAATAATTTAAAATATCCCCACAGGCACTAACATTTTTATCACTTAAGCTTTCTTACAATACTTGAGGCCATATTTCCTACACACCTTTACCCAGGGCGTGACTCTGAATCCTCCCGCTGGCCATATTAGGCGCTAGGTAGGGCCCATTTAGCAGCTAGCGACAATTAAGGCCTTCCCTAGTGAGATCACGATCGTTATTAGCATGTTTGTTTTTTTTTGTTATAAGGGTTAAAATTGTAGGCGAAGAGAGACTTTTGATTTGAGATTCTTAATTTTCTTTTATTCATGTTTCGGCCTATATTTCGGACGAAGGTTGCCAGGTCTAAGCCGAAAAGCCGGACTGGACGCCGGACGGTATAACCCTTATTTTTTTGAAATAAAACTGTTTTTTTTTTATATTCAACATAAAATTTTAATAATGGATTTTTTTTTGTCAAATTTAGAAAACCTAATAATAGACCGACCGGCCCTACACCATCTCATTTGGCCGGACACGCAATTCAAAAGTCTGTGTCTGGCTTTATCCGGACGCCTGGCAACGCTATCTGGGATGTTTTCAATTATATTTAGAATTACGATATTCGAAGGCACACGCAAATAAAATGTGATAATTCCTACATTGATTATATTTCCTACTTTGACTTAAAACTTTTTTAAGAGCTATGTACTGATGATAAGTGAGAAAATGCTATATATCCTCAATTATTTAAAACAAATTGCGCAAATATTTTATAAAAAAAAAAAACAATATTTGAAACCACGGACCTTAAAAAAATGCGGACGGAGCGTTGCGTTCGACATGTGAGAAGCATGCTCAGTCATCCAATTTCGCTTGTCATACACGAGCTAAACGCATACAAACACTTAAAACTCATCCACTCGGCGCCAGTACGCTGCGTGTGTGTGTGCGAAATCTATGCTTTGCTTATGACAAGGCAAGGTTCCATCCGTATTTTTTTAAATTCATGAATTAAAAAATCCCTAGAACAATAGTAGACGTTAAAGATATGTTATAATATTACAGTACCGATTCTGAATGCATTACAATGCATTTTGCGGTACTCCAATTTATTTGAACCAGGCATTGCGAAAGCCCTTGTTTTTCCTCTAAAAAGATCTTATCGGTTTAAGAACGAATTGATATAGTAAATCTAATAGCCAGTGTGTTTATGCTAAAAAGTGTATAATACAGTGCTTTGTATGCATCTTTGTTCAATCGGTATTGGCACAGAGATGCGTATACGCCGTCATCCGTTGGAATTAGTATTTTATTGGTCTAGTAACGCTGAAATATTTGTTTTATACAGTATACGTATATATACCAGGGTTTTCAAATTTTAGATGGATTAAGAGATATATCAATTAATTTCATCTGAGATTTTTTTTTGTGGTCTGAAAGGACGACCTCGTGGCTCGAACCTGAACCCCTGGATCAGCATTTTCAAGCACTTTGCTAACCAAGCCGTCGCGGTCATTATTCGCCAAGATTACTTCGCATATTTATTAGAGTGTAAAAAACAACTTCCTGTAAGACCAGATACATTTGGATTATTAGGTAATAAACACCAAGTCGATAGCTAATATGTTTTTGTTTTGTCAATATGTGATCTAAATCCTAGTAAAGGAGATGTTTGGGTTATCTACATTAATTCAGGTACCTAGATTTATAAAATCATGTAGGTATAATTATATTATTATGACGTGTGTAATTATAATGTTCAACGTTACGGCAAGGGAGGGAATGAAAAAAAAAATAGTTCGCGACCGTATTCTTTTTCCATTTAATATAATAACTTTAGGTAAAATTATTTTAAAATTACGCGTTGTTTTAAGGCGTATTTTTAATATTGGAATTGGATTGGAATTGGTATTAGTTTCAAGAGTAACCCCACTGATCACCATTGAGGGTTATTAGTTATGGTTATTATAACAATATCTTGTAATGATCGACCATTAAAAGGCTCATAGTCAGCAAGATTTACATGCACAAAAACTGTGCATTAAAAAGTTTGCACACCTTGTTTAGATCGTATTTCTAGACGACCCAAATGTAATCTACAAAGCCCCTAATGGCAGGTCGTTTGTTCAAATATCACCAATCACGCAATCGTTAAACCAGTCTTAAATTAACATGAATAAATTTTTATTACATGTAATTCAAACGCTTCTTGCTTCTTGCATTGAAGATAAAAATATCTCACTTAAGTGGAGCAAGCAATGTAATTGCGAAAAATATTCATTTTTACGTTATTTTATTGTGAAGCAAATAGATATTTATAATTCAATTATGTTGTAGTTATTATTAATCCAATTTTGAGTGTGATGTCTTGTGGCTAGGTTCTGTAATTTGTGTTTATTGCAAAATAGTTTTATTTGTGAGATAATGTAATGACACTTCGACTGTCCGTGTAATGATGCAGAAACCATAGTTAAATAATATTTGTGCATTAAATGTAAGTCGGAATGAACCTTGAAGGAATTAGTATTGGAGTAATTTTAGCTGGCCCCTCTCGCCACTGGCATATGATTCCCAATCAAATCTTTATACCTTTGACCTGTATGGTTACAATGATAGTATACGACTTTAGTCGTGTATGACACAATTTTATGTTTGTGTTTAGTGTTTTATGTGTGTTACTGTTAATGTAATCACGAGAGCTATTGTTGCTCTAGTGCAAGTTCTTTTGTGCTTCTTACCTCACCCCCCGCCAAAAGTAGCGAGCAAATTTGTTCTATATTTAGTCAAATGCCGTCTCCTGTCTGGTCCTACTTTTTGAAAATTCTACTAATACTACTTAATATTATAAATACGAAAGTTTGTGAGGATGAATTAATGTTTGTTACCCTTTCACGCAATAACTACTGAACGGATTTAGATGTAATTTGTCACACAGATAGTTTATAACCTGGATTATCACATAGAATTTTTATCTCGGCTGGACTCAATTCGGAAGTCCACACACACGCAATCGCAGGCAGAACCTAGTAGTTATTACAGAGGCATTCAAAATGTTATACCTATTGTAACATAAACATAGCATCACGCCTGTATTCCCCGAAGGGGTAGGTAGAGGTGTACATAGTTGTACATTCAAATTTCAGCTATGCTCAAGATAAATCTTTGAAAAGCATGCTTAGCGAACACTAAAGTTATTATATTAAATGGAAAAAGAATACGGTCGTGAACAGGATTCGAACCTGCGCCTCCCGGATGAATACTCCAGGCGCTCTGACCACTAAGCCATCTCGACCTCTGCTCACCACCGCGAATTCTTCTTCCATATTTTAACACGGCTTATGGCGACGTCATTGCGTCATTTCAGCTATGCTGTTACTAAGTCCCATGTAATATATAGGTAGTGCTCCTATTGCCATGTACCGGATACAATTCCGGGCTGTTATCGAGAATTCCGTAATAGAAAAACCTAATAACACTTTGCCCTACCCGGGAATCGAACCCAGGTCCTCATGCTCAGCAGTCGCGCTTAGAACCACTAGACCAACGAGGCAGTAACTATACTACTAATATATTGTAATAAATAACTTTTTAGTCAAATACCATAAACAGCTCAATCAAAATTAAGTACCTATATGGTTCAGTAGGCACATGACCAGTTGCAAGCCAGTTCTGAAAGAGACAATTGTTTACACTTATAAAATATAACAAACGGGGTCCGAAGTCGAAACATACGCCTCGGCAATTACACTTGAAATCCAGTTCCATGTACACAGTAACCAAAACTAAAGTAAATCAACGCGGTAAAAACTGAGTGAATCAACATAAAATTTTTCCTCCACCAATATAATAATTGGCGGTTGCTGCAACCGAAATGATGATTCGAAAGGGACGGACGATACGAAATGCTGATGATGGAAATGATTAGAGAGAGATACAAGATGCAGTAATAAACACGAGGTAACGTGAGAGTCTGGGTTCGCTTGCAAGCTGAACATTAACGTCAATAAAAATCATTTCGTTTTTTTATTTCGGAGTAAGAAATGTGTTATTTACAACTGTGATTGCACTGCTGACCCTTTGATCGATGAAAGTCACTCTCTGTTGGATATTTATCATCTTTATTTTGTATGTATTGTGCAATGGCTGGTTCTAATGTATTACCTTTCTTACCTTCCTCTTTAAGTGGTTAAAGAGAGTCTTAAAGCTTGTTAGGCCGTAGTACTAACTTTTCCTTCATTAGCGGGTAGGTAAAATGTATTTTCATTCAGTAACAGTTCTTGGGAAATACCATTTTGTATTATATTGAACTAATTTGAATCCAAGT
Organism: Xylocampa areola; assembly: GCA_935421205.1. NCBI lineage: Eukaryota > Metazoa > Arthropoda > Insecta > Lepidoptera > Noctuidae > Xylocampa > Xylocampa areola. The sequence continues at coordinate 18,349,634 of OW285207.1, forward strand.
TACTCTGCCTTGCACATAAAAATACTATGCAAGCGTTCATGTGTACACGTTTTAAGAACAAGATTTTTGAATACACTCGAAGCAATTGGATCGAATGCTTTTTCTATAGTTGGAGCCAGCAATTTGATGTTATAAATCTTACACGAACAAGCATTATGTAACATAAACTCAATATCCACAACTTTTTATGTTCTCACAAAACCTAAAATCTATATACAAGAAACGCTAATTTCACATACCCAACAAATTAATAAGAAAAAAAAAAAACTACAAATCCTCATAGTTTTAAAATGCGTGCGTCATTCTTTGATGACTCCTACCACACTTCAGCGATAAAATTGGACTTTAGTTTTAACAAAATAAGGTTTCAATTAAATTGAATTTTGGGGAGCGTCCGCTATTGGTTGTAAAGATGGCTTTTTTCTGCTCAGACCTTTTTATAAGCACGGGATGATGGTTAATGGGAGGCTCGGTAATTTCGGCTCAGGAGTGTGGGGGAGGGAGGGGTAATTATAGTGGCAGCCTGTGTCATTGTCTGCCTGTATATCTCTGTTCTAACTCGTAACGAAATTGAAAAAAATATGGAATTTTTTGATTCTCGGTTTCTGTGTTGATTGAAATTGAGGTTTCGGGCGAATTTTCGGTTTTATGACTGTCTCTCAAGGTTTTATATTATAGAGATTATACTTGTGTTAGTGGAGCCTTGTAATGATAATTTCTTTAGCTTCCTTTTTTCTCTAAAATTACATTTAAATCGATGTTAACGTCGATATAATACCGTCAGATGACGACCATTGAGAAGATGATTTACTATCTTCTACTGTTCTAATCTTTGTGTTCATGTTTGTAGGAACTATAAAACTTACCGTGTAAACAACTTAAATTCCAATTGCAGACGAATGAAACTTTAGATGAAACTATTACAGCAATATGATCGATCGATACGTGTGAAACTGTTGTTCGCAATACAATCAAATGGTGAGTATCAGGTGTTTTATGGTGTCTAAATGTAGTGTCTAATATATTGGTTACCGTATCGATTGTGGATCTTAGTAAATATGAAAATGATGTTAACGATGTCAACGGTGAAACAGTAGAAGATCCTGATCGAGTCAAAATTTTCTCTAAACATAAACAAAACAATATTGAATTAAGCCGTACTTAGAAACTAATTCATAACCTTAGGCTTAGTTCTAACTTTCCCATTAAATTTTTCACTACATACACAAATCCCATACTTTACTATTAAAACATCACCATGATGAATAAGACCGATTACGGAGATGCTGCCTCTAGAATTAACCTCAAAATATTTTTACGCCCTAAGCTTTACTATCATTTGAAAGTTGGTAATGAGTAATGAGATACGAACAGATATGACTGATGACTTTAAATCTTGTATAGTGGTGATAGATAGATCGAATTAAGTTCCTTTTGAAGGTTTTTTTGGTGATGGTAATCACCTAATCACCGCTGGTGTGGTTATTAATTGATCTTGGTCTTTGGCCTAGTGGTAAAACGAATTTGGGTGCTAATGTGTCTGCGGTTGCAGACTAGACACCCAGATTGAACTGAAGTATTTGGGTCTGTAATTTAGATTTTGGTATCATCAGTTTTTTTTGGACAGGTAAATATTATATTAATTATTGTTCACCGGTTACTACTCACGTGCATTCTTCGGGTTTGTCCGACTAGTTTTCTGTCTTTTGAACAATAATTAATATGAATTTGCCTCACTTAAGTTATTAAACAAATAAGGTATTATGATACACGCGATTAATCCGGTTAAAAGTTGTTTTATTATAATGTATAGTGAACGCGATAACCTAAGATATTACTATGAGTTATTACGTTTATTAATAATTATATCTTGACTATATGAAGTAAGATTATAGAAATAAAAATATGGTCGCGACTAGTATGGTCTGAATGAATACCTACTCCAGGCACTCTTCAATCTGGAGGGCGAAGGTTCAATGCTACTCGTTACAGAATAAGGCTTAAAAAAAATTGTGTTTATGCGTTCATGCGTTTGAAAAATGTATCTGTATGTCTATATGATATCCGAGACATCGTACTTTGAAAGCGGTTCGTTTATAAAAATGTTCTAGATTTTTTTCGTACGTAGAAAAATACGATCGTGAGTGGGTTTTGAACCTGCAACCCCTGGATGGGTGCTTCAAGTGCTTTACCATTTCATTGAGAGTTTTAATACAGTGCGTTTTAAAATTTATTAGAATTTTAACCATTTTTTTTAATGACTTGCGGTTTTAAAATGTACCTTCACTGCATGAATCACATAAGTTTCCTAATGAATGACTGTTGTTAGCCATTATTTAACATTTATTGTCCATTCTTCTATCAGGTGTCTGTTATAGTAGTTGGTAACGCTTTGGAAATGTGCCAAATGCCATTATAACCTCTACAAAGAGTACCATAACTCTCTCTGATATCTTCTTTGAATATGTATGCTAAGTACCAAGAGCGAACTGTAAAATGGGCTTGTGGCTAAGTAACAGCCGCACATGTTGATCGATTGAGGTTAAGCTGCGCTTGCCGCGGTCAGTCTGTGAATGGTTAACCATAATTTCATATCGGGACGCCTCCGTGTCTCGGAGAGCACTGTAAACCATCGGTCCCGTTTGGTCAAATGAAGATCTGTGAAAGCCGCTACGGGTAGTCAGAAGCCTGAAAGCCTTACCACGAGATATTGTTTTACCAAGTAACTGGATTTTGGAGGTCAGATAGGCAGTCGCTCCATGTAAAATACTGGTATTAAGCTGCACTGAAGTGCGAAGTGGACATTAGTACAAATTGTACATACATATATAAGAAGAAACAGAAAATAATTGTGACGAAACGTCATTATTCGTCATTTGGAAACCGAATGATACATCGCTAGGTATGTTAATAGGCGGCCGAAACGCAGCCATGTAATTTTGTTTCATATCATTACTGCGGCCATCGAGGGATCCGAACGGATAATGGCAGCCGAGAAAAAAAAACAACAATAATTACTTTAAAAAATACCCGCCATCTTTGTCTAGCGGTCAGTTCGTTTTTCTTTTTTCTTTTTGTTACAGGCGATGACGGTAGTCGTTGCATTGTTATTTGTCATTCTGTTATTGAGGTTTTCGTTAAAATGAAATAAATATCAGTGAGGTCGTTTGATATTTTTTTCAGTTCGAATATACACTTCAAAACTTGTTCTACGTTAATATTTTTTATTTTCCCCGTGTACCAAATTACAATTAAGCGATACTATAGGATGTTACTAGGTAGCAGAAACCAGTAGACATATAGTAATATCAACGGTAGAACTAACTTTACTACTTTATATCATTAATCATTTATAACCTGTCATCAAAAAAGAAATTAAATAAGAACAGTTAAGAATAAAACTGGAAAATTCTACATAACTATTTAAGAATAGACTAGACAGTCCTAACATACATAATATACATAATAAGATAATACATATTAACGAATGATAACACTATATATATTTTACAATTTTAGACTCAAAAATTTTAATATTGAGCCTGTATCTCACGCATCTAATCGCCAACACTATCGACTGACGGATCAACCTTTTTTGTACATCCTCCACAAAAAATGGACGAACCACGGACGCTACTCCGAAACATAATTCGTCGATATTAAACCACTAATTTCTTTGTAATGACACGTTTCGAGCCAATTTTGAGGTCTGAAAATCAGAGGACGTTGGGACAGGAGAGGTTGAGGTCAGATTAAAACATTACGTAAGGTTAGGCAGAGAAGCAAGGTCAGTTAGGTAAGCTTGTCCATTTGAAATAATTATGCCAATATATTATTGCTATTTTTCATTAAAAGTAAAATAATTGATAGCAGTAAAGGTATAATGATAGTTAATTGTAAAACAGCAGCATTTTAATAATTATTAAATAAAAAAAAAGCAAGTGCCTATACCAAATTGATTTATTAGATAAATACAAGATCAGATTAGATTGACACATAGAAAAAAATAAACTATAATCGCGTAGGTTGTCTTTGATACAGATGTCATTGTTAAATATAAAAATTGTTCGACTTTGTTTGCAGTTAATACCAAAACATGATTGGGATTCTAGAAACGAATACCAAGAAGTTGTAGTAATAAAACATCGCTTAAAAATGCGTCCACTTATCTTTTAACAAGTGCAAAATTTACAGGATGAATTACCTGTATATTAATTTAATTATTAGTTTAATTATGCTTTTGGTCTATCTGGATGATTTTTTTGAGCATTAACATAGCATCACCCACGCCTGTATTTCCCGAAGGGATAGGCAGAGATGTACAGATTGGTACAGCCAAAATTCACCAATGCTGTTATTAAGGCCCATGTAATAGGCGGTGAGCCTATTGCCATACATATATATATGCCCTATTGCATATATGCTGCATGGTTACGCTCACATAGGGATGTTTAATGATGTCTGGACTTTAAAAGAGACCTTGACCTTTGAGTTTGTTTCGGCGTTTCTTCTCAGAGGTAGTCAGATAGGAAACGCCGACGCCATCTAGATTATAATGACATGTAAAAGAGTTTTTAAAAGACCTACTTACAGAATAAACAATTTCAATTTCATTTCATTTCATTTCATTTCAATTTCATTTCCATCTAGCGGGCATAATTCCAAACTAGGGGGTGCTACTGAGAATTTCCTTACAGAAAAATCCAATAGATAACATTTTGTCCGCCCTGAGAGTTTAACCCAAAACCTCATGCTCAGCAGTCACGCTTTGGACCAATAGACCAACGAGGCAATTAAAAACACTAAAGGCAAGATTATATATAGCTCATTATAATTGTTTGGAAAATCTATTGTAACTAAGGAGACGAATGAATCATCTGCTATATTTTTGTCAGCATGACAAAAATAGAAGTGCTATTTAAATGGATACTTTTAGATTTGCAATGGCCAGGGTCCTACTTTTGAGGCTATATTATTTATTTTTTGCTTTTCACGATAAAAAGGCGAAGAAAAAACGAAGTCTTGACAAAGCATATCATTATGCTGGATTGGTATGCGACATGCTACACCCAGGAAGAAATTATCAAAGTCCTAGACCCACTCGTTTGTCTAACATACTGGTGTATCATTTAAGTATTATTTACTTTAATCCAAACATCGCGTGACATGGTAGCCGTATTTAAAAAGCGCAATTTCGAGAAATGACTAGTTGATTCGGTCATTTGTTGCAAATATAATTTTGTACACGATATTTTTAAACGAAATGTCATCGTCCGCATGTTTAAAAAAATGTGTCATTGTCCGAATAGCTACCGGCCTGCTTCTTGAGCCGCAGATTGTGGGTTCAAACCTGGCATGTAAAAATGTGACTTTTTCAATGACTTTCGTACTTTCTTAGTTAATCTAAGATATCACTAACATTAGATGAATGAAAAAAACGTAAAGAAACCTGAACCCAATGGAGTGAAAATGCCAATCCACATTGATAATTGCTCGTACCACTTCTATATGAGAAGAGACTTTTACCCTGAAGTGGGGCAGTTGATGTAATGTTATATATGATTAACAAAGACCTCGTACCATTATTTCCGCTTCCGATGGATCCGATAAGATTCCACAAATAATTGTAGTACTGTATGTAAATTAGTATGTAGACTAATTACAACATTGCAATCACCTATGTACCGAAACATTGATCCTATATATAAGTAATAATAATAATCCTATATATAATACAAAATAGAGTCACAGTATATTGCATTAATAAATATATTCATGAAAATGGTGACGTTACTTGCGATTTGGTGATCATAGTGTTTTTATTAATCTAGTGGCCTATCAGGGGATCACCAGACAATGATGAACTAGAAATTCTGATAAGAATAAAAGGTATAAAATACACATCACATTTTTATATCCTTTGATGTATTTGTTAACGGGTAAAAGATTATTATTTAAATTAATTTATATGTAAATGGAGTTGGAATTCTGATGTTTTTTGTTGAGTGAATTAATTTTATGCTTTGTGATTCTTTGTGACTAGATCTAGTTGAGTTAAATCTCAGTCAATAATAAAATATGCTCCTTGTCATTTATTGAAGTTTCAGTCTGATTCAAGCTTTGTAAGTATATAAAAATGAGCTTCTAGTCTTGCAAAACGACGCGACGTTGAAACAGAGTGACTTTTATTATTTTATGCTTTAGACATCTGTTTCCGAAAGTACTTTTACAGATAAGATGTTCGTATTGGTTCGAAAGTCGAAAGAATCATGTTTTTTTTTTTATCAAAAATGGATCTACGTTTGGCCACCAACTCGCCTGATGGTAAACGTTGGTGTGGCCGAGGATGGAGCACGTAGAATAAACCCGCAACCAGAATAAATCTATTCAGATATTTTTGGGGAGAACGATAGTTCGGGAGTTGATGCAACTGCCCGGACTCATCTCCCACAACGGTTGCACCGGACTACTCCCCGAAAAAAGTCTAGGTTGCTTCACAGCATGGCTCTGTTCGGTGTTAACCAGCCGCGGCTGAAGCCTCCCACTAGTGTTGTGTTGCCTGCCTGTTTTACCTGTCACGTGTAGGGAATCCATTTTAAGGGTGCTCTCCTACGGACGCGGGCAACTCAGCGCCCAAAATTATATGATTAGCATACTCTTCAAAAAAACCGAGGAATTGATGTGAAATTTTTAATACCAGCTGGACTCGGGAATAAATTCAATTTAATGTTTTCAATTTTATTTGAAATCCCAGCCTTTAAGTAAATGTTTCCTAACATTACATTTTTGCAGCAAGGTGTTGTAACTTGTCACCCACACACCTGATACTATTCCTCGTGAAAAAATAATCCAGTTTAAACATAAGCTATCTCTTATTGACCATACATGTTCCCAGACCATTAAAATACAAAGTGTTTACCCGACTACGCAGCAAGGAGGTTCAAGAATACAAACTTTGCGAGTCAATTACTCGTTCGTATTAATATGGTTTTAATATTCAAGTTTAATAACATTACGGCTCTTTACGACGGTACTTTTAGAGGCTGAGCACGGATGGCGGTAGATGTTCCGAAGACCGGTTTTTTAATTTTCTTTTTTGTCATTTCAGGTACGTAATTGCTGTGGCGATAGTGGTGCGGTTTGCGAATATGGACTGTAATTCTTCGGAGTGTAATATTGAAAATGGAGTGGTTGGTATCTGTTTTGTTTTTATTTGGAGGAGTAAATGAAGAATTGTAATAAAGTTGGATTGGTACAGGGCCCTGTATTTTGAACAATAAAGTGTTGTTAATGCGTGAAGGCTTTGTAAAGTCATCAACAATTTGGGCTGATTAAATTTTCGTATCAAGAATTCGGTTTGCTCTTGAAAGGGTTCTGCATTGAGAATATCGGATTTGTGGAAACATGCATACCTGTGGAATTACGCTATTAATGTTTTAAGTGTGTATATTGGCTGTAGTAACTATTGACAAAACGTGCCTAAGTTTGGACCAACTACAAAACTCAATCGCGTGATTGTAGCCGGTACTTTTCCATCTTCTGATCAATAACCTGTCGAACCAACACCAAATCATACCGTGTGACTTAACTAATTAACGAGAAAAATCAAAAATCAACCGATTGGTCACACCCCTTGATTTAAAACTAAACCCGTATATTTCATGGTGTACAAAAATTACTAATTACATAGGTATACCTTTGTGTAGATAGTATTACAAACAGAGATTACCAATTCAGTCACGGTATTTACGTCAATATTTTGGATCTAACAAATAAGTTTCATGGGAAACGAAGTAACTCGAATGGCTGGTATTGGGTAACGGTAACTTATTCGATTGATTTCTTTATGGCCAAATTGTTTTTGATATTTTTTATGTTTTGTTAAGGAGAAGCTCTTTCCCTGTTGCCTGTAGATATAGTTACGGCCGACTGGCCGTTACCTATATTTTCTTTTATAAAAATATGGTTATGTCAATTTGCTTTGCAATTAATTATGCGGACTGAGAATAATAAACAATAATACGGTAACTCCAAAAAATGTTAAATAATGTGATTTGTAATTAAATATATGTCATTTTTTTTTCATAAATTATATTTTAGGATGATAATTTTTTCTGACTGAACTCGAACTAAAAGAATGAGTAATACGTTATATACGATAACGATAATAAGTAGTATTATTATTAATAGTGTGATACCTAGCTACAGTTATATTCTGAAGAATATAGAAAATCTGAAATTCTGCTCCAAGTATTAGCTGTCAAAACTGTTGACGAACTAATGGACCTGACTCAATCTTCCGAACAGCAAGAAAAAACTCACGAAAACAAACTAAAAATGTTCGAACAGAAATAATATAAAAAGAATTACTGCCAACTCCAAATCATAACCAAATATCAAAAATCATCGCCTTAACAGAAGCGGCATTCTCAAACACGTAGCCAACATTATAAATTCGTTACCCTCGTAACCTAACTCAGTAATAGATCCGTGGCATACATAGTCAGTATAATTGCTACAAATTGCTTTTAATGATCGATACCAGTGTTGATGAACCCCGATAGTTGTTGAGTTGAGTTGTGTAATAGCCTGTCATTGCAAGGGTTTGGTGTTGATTGGCCGTTTAGCATTCTTGAAAGAGGCGCCGTTAATTAACGGAATTTGCGATAGGCATAGTTTTTGGTGGAGTCGTTTCTTAGAGAACAGGTGGTGGATTTAACTGTAGCATGTATCTATGGCAAGGTCAGGTGCATTTTTTAATTAATTTTATTTATGACACAATTGGTATACTTGCGTTGACAAAAATAAGAAACGAGGGAACGTGGGCTGAGTGATCAGAAATCGCCAACACGCAGTCAGCAAACTTAGTTAATCAATGCTTAAATATTCAATATTTGTATGAGATGAGGCTTTCGCATTACAGAGCGATACTAAGGTGTCGATGAATCCGATATTTGTTGTGTTGATGGTTGCAAGGGTTGGTTGAATAGCCTTTTAGCATTCTTGAAAGAGGCTACGTTTATAAACGGAATTTGCGATAGGCATAGTTTTTTGTAGGAGTCGCAACGGATTCGAATGTGGCTTTTTAATGGCTTGTGCAATATTTTTAAGTTAATTGATGACACCACTGCACTGATATCATCCCCCTGCCCTTATTCCAAATTATTTAAGGTCGGCGCAGCATATATCTGGCATGCTGCCAAAGTTTTGGATATGTTTTATGTCCGGCCGCCTGCCTGACGCCAATCACTGCACTGAAATAGGTTAAAAAATAATAATTGGAAGCATGTGATTGGTTTGAAACTGCCAACACGCAGTTAGAAAGTATCAGTGTGTACGAAATAAGGTTTTAGCTCCACATAGGGCAGTACCAGTGTTGATGAACCCAATAGCTTTTTAATAGGTTATCATTGCAAGGTTTGTTTGGCCTTTTACGTTCTTGGAAGAGGCGCCTATACAATATCTAGCTTGAAGTGTTCGATAGATCAGAAATATTATTCGATGACCATTCAGTTCCTACACAAAAATTATCAGTATCGTTGACGATAAGTTAAACTATTTAACTTCATTAGGTAATTAGGACGTCTTTTTTATCATAAATGGATCTACCTTTGGCCACCAACTCGCCTGATGGTAAGCGACGGTGTGGCCGAGGATGGAGCACGTATATTCAGAATAAATCTATTCACTCTTAAGTAGAGTGGATAGATTTGGGGAGAACGATAGTTGGGGAGTTGATGTAGCTCTCCAGACCCACAACGATTGCACCGGACTACATCCCAAACCACGACTAGGTCGCTTCACGGCATGGTTTTGTCCTGCGGGTGGTAACCAGCCACGGCCGAAGCTATCCACAAGGGTTGTGTTGCCACGTGTAGTGATTTATTTTTAAGGGTGCACCCCTACAGACGCGGGCTACTCAGCCCCTATAATAAGTTCATATTCTGATATTGTAAACCGGCATTAAGCAAGAGATGATACCTTTGCTCTGACACCTATAAAAAATTATAAGACCAGAATATATTTAAATAGTAATATCTTAGGTTTGCGCGATCACTACACATTATAATAAAACGCTGCAAAGTGTTCGAAACGTCAGGAAAAACAAAAAACCAATAATACACGCGATTAATCCGGTTAAAAGTTGATATATATATATATTAATTAATTTAACTCTACCAATTAACTATTAACATACCATTCAAATGAAAGAATGCTTTACCTATCGTTTAAAGATATTATCTCGACAAATATACGTATATTAGTTAAGCGGTAGTTTATTGAAAATTCCTAGAAATTAGCTTAAGAAATCGATACAGTTTCTAAGTAAACACAAAATAAGACAAACGTTAGTTGTAGTACATGCGATAAATTTCAAAATTTACATAAGGCTAGGAACAACCAGTTGCCAAACGAAATGTTTACGTAATTCAGATTGTTGACGCTTTAGAAAACTGGTAGTGGTTCGTTTACCTAATTTGGATTATACCCTTTTATGTGATCGAGAAATAATGCATTCTATCCTAACATCATGCTGAGTAACTTTACAAATATTAAATGCTCCATCTTTTCTTTAGCTCTAGTTCACCAAAATTATAACAGACATAAAATTTTGTGGAAAATAAAAATACCTTCGCGAGCAGGATTCGAACCTGCGGTTCCCGGATAAATACTCCAGGCGCTCTGACCACTAAGCCATCTCGACCTCTGCTCACCACCGCGAATTTTTCGACTGGATCTATATATATCGACTGGAGTATTAATTTGGGAGGCGCAGGTCCGAATCCTGCTAGCGCCCGTAATCTTTTTCTACAAAAAAAAAATATTTTTTTAAAGTTTGCTATGCATGCATTAATGCATTTCAAAGATTTATCTGTATTTATAACAGATTATTAAATCAAAATCATTCGTTTAACACGGACTCTTTTGTACTTTTATAAAAAGTCCGTGTTCAACAGCTGTTTTCTTTTTAAACATCTCTTAAGGATGTTGTTGGTCTTCTTCTTCTCTTGTGGTTGATGAACAACTTGGTGTCAGAGTTTAAACCACCCGGGTCGGTTTAAACCAAACAGGTCTCTGACATGGCTTTACACACCATCGAGAACATCTCTCAGGTGTGCTGGTTTCCTCACGACGTTTTCCTTCACCGTTTTAAGCAAGTGGTCATTAATTTATAATATGCACATGACTTCGAAAAGACAGTGGTGCGTGCCTTGGATTCTAACTTGCGACCTTTGACTTGTCAGTCCAACGGTCATACCACTAGACTATCACTGCTCACTTTTTTAAACATCTCTTAAGCATGTTGTTGTTGAAAATAAACTTTCTATCAGTTCATTGATGACATTGCGTTATCGTTCGCCAATAAGTGAATATTGATAAACCAACAGATTCAAAACTTTAAATTACTAGTAATATTTTTTTAATAAAACAACTTGGACCGGATTAATCGCGAATGATTTTTGTATTGCCTGACGTTTTGAAAACTTATACAGACATGCATTTACGCATGCGTAGCAAACTCTTAAGTTTTTGTGGACTAAAAAATACGGTCGTAAACAGCACGATCATCTGCTTTACACAAAAATTTAACTTTTGACAACTTGCATGCAGCATTTATGTTCGCAGGATGAACTCTTGGTTAAAATTATATTGTGTAGTCATCGCGAAAGCCGATATTGCCAAAAGATTATTAAAGTCACGATTGCAGTACCCTAATATAGACAAAATTCATCGCTTCATAATGTTTATACTGGGAACATTATAAGTTTATGCACTCTATGGTTTTTGAATCAGTAATCAGCGACCTGCCATCCAATTGGCGATATTTTAAATAGTTTCTTCGAACACGAATAATATTATCCTCAACGAATGAAATATATATAACTTCCTGGATGAATTCTACGTAATTTATTTCATTATCTAATTTAAATTTTTCAATAATTAATTTATTTTAGAATAACATCAGTAAATTATTGTTGCATTTTTCTTAGAAAAACGTGGTGGCATTTTAAATAAACTAAATTTGCGATAAATTTAGTATAAATATATTCATATATTAGATGGTTGACACTGCATTAAATTATACTATTAAATAATTGTCCTGTTCGGCTGTCTGTTAATGTCTCAAGAATTGTTGTACCAATTAATTCTGACATTGTTATTATTAAATAGATATTTAAAGCGATCTAGAACAATTTATATTATAATATTTAGTAAATTAGCACCTAAAACATACTCATATAAAACGAAGACTACAATGCATTGATATTTGTTTTTGGACATTTTAAACTTTTAACTAAAATCAAATAAAGAACCATCCCACGCAATTTTCATACCATTATGGTAGATCTGTGTTAAATATTGGTATTAAAAACGTACCACCTGCTGTTTATTAAAATAAGCATGTTTTTAGTCTAGAGTAGGTATACTAGAATTATATATTCTTTATTGGAAAGAAAGATAGGTACGGCCTAAAGCAGAGATCGAACCTGTATCCCTGGGATGTTGACTCCTATTCAACCTCTCAGAGAAATATCTCATTATTATTATTTCTTGTATTAATATGTAATTAATTATTGTCCATCGGTTATGACTCGCGTGCATTTCCCGGGATAGCCCGACTAGTTTCAAATTCGAACGGAGCCCTTAGTCATAAGCTAAGCCCTCAGCGTTGTCTCGAGTCAAACTGGTACTGATGAATGTACCTCACGAAAGTAATAATACAAATATATTTTTGTATAAAAACTTTCGTGAGACATATTCATATGAATTCATGTTCGCCGGTTACTACTCACGTGCATTTTTCCGGATTGCCCGACTAGTTTCAAACTCGAACATCGGGGCAAAACTAGTCGGACAATCCCGCAAAATGCACGTGAGTGGTACCCGGAACATTAATTGATATACAAATATAATATGTAATTATGTCTTATATCGTCTTGTGTGTCGTGATGGGCGAGTGGTTATGGGCCCGCCTCCTGAGCCGCAGGTTGTGGGTTCAAACCTGGCATGTACCCATGTGACTTTTTCAATGTTATATGTAATTTCTTAGTCAATCTAAGACATCACAGACGTACGGTGAAGGGAAACATCGTGACGAAACCTGGAATTGGTAGTCTGAAATCGCCAACCCGCAGTGAGTTAGCGTGGTGATCAACCTCGTGCCTTCTCTGTATGAGAAGCGGCCCTTGCCCTGCAGTGGGACAGTTATGGGCTGTTTTTTTTTTTGTTTTATGTCCAATAACATTTTGTTTTTCGTTATCCATGTAATAACTGAAAGAAAAATCTCTAATTTACTTCACCCAATGTAACATATCCTACATTTTAAGCGACCGAATCCGCGTCACTACATAGTTCAACAATAAAAGGCCCGTACAAAATAAATCAGGCACATTAAATCAGATATACTTAAGAGATAACACCAGTGCCAGAATGTTAGGTTTACATAAATATTGTTTCAACAATTTTTATTACTTTTTTACGACTCAAGATGGTGGATGATCGCCAGATTGCTGTTGGCTATGCAACAGAAGGTCAAGATGCTTGAATATCATTTTAATAGATTATTATTACGATATAATTGAGTTACTTTTTTTATTTTTACACTTTATTGTGTTCTCTGGAGATTTCACTTTCAATTGGTCAAGTTTTATCTTTTAGAATTAGATTAAATTTTCTTTTGATTGCATTTCCTTTCGATATAGATATTAGGTATGCGATATATATTTAATATATATATATAGGTAGGTTTAAGTAGTCATTTATGTAGTATATGATACAACATTATATAAGTAGGTATATATTATAATATATATTTGGTAGCCTAGTATGTATGGCACTGGATTTCTGCACTCTTCCTATTTCTTCTGTTCATGTTGTACACTTGACTCTGTCCTCATATTTGTTTCTCTTCTCTCTATCACTCAAAGGTTTGCTGTAAGAAAACTCATAAATGGGTTAAGCTCGCCTTTGTACATCCTTTTTCACTATTATAATTTGTATTAGGTATCGTGTGTACAATAAAGAATATAATAAAATATTGATTGATATGATATAATACATTAGGTAATACATATATTATACCATATCATTCATCTTCTAGTCTTCCTACTAAAAACATTAGGACACAACATAGCATCACGCCTTTATCATCGAAGGGTTAGACTGAGGTGTACTGTTATTGTTCGACATGTCGCTGCAATTAAGTTATGTGTAATGGGAGGTGAGCCTATTCCAAACTCCGGGCTACTAATACAGAGAATTTTCTAACTCTCTAAATTACCTCTTTTTTTTTGGATTATAAATAAAATTAATATGAAACTTTATTCTTAGTTTTAGATATTTTTTCTAACATTTTGTGGCTTAATTAAACTGAATATTATCGTAAATTTTTATTAAAGAATGTTTCACTAATTCTCGTTGGTGTAAAACATGATAAATGGCTATCAGATAAGATTTTTATCTAAAACTGACCAGACAAAAGATTTAGAAGAGTAGAAATTTTGTGTGATTTACGAAGAAATCATTATATGTGAATGAGAAACTTTGTAACCCTTTTGACGAAAATTACGCGGACGGAGGAGTATGTAATTTGGCAAAGTTAAAGATTAAATGGAGAAGGGGAGCAGAAAGCTAACATTTTATGCATATGCATATGCTTATAATATGCATTAGAAATATATTAAATTAACGAAAAAAAAAACATTATACAAACTACCATGCGTTGGACACACACACAATCACATATCTTTGACAATAGAACCTTAGAAATAACGTTATCATTTAAAATTTACAGTACATATTTAGAGTACAACCATGGACGATATATCGTAATATTAGTATAGTAACGGCCCTTTGGAGTGCGTTGATCATATGCTCCAATTATTTCGGACCTTTGAATTCATTTAATACTTTTGACGCACTACATAACATAACATAACATAACATAACATAGCATCACGCCTGTATTCCCCGAAGGGGTAGGCAGAGGTGTACACAGTTGTACACCCACATTTCACCAATGCTGTTATTAAGTCCCATGTAATAGGTGGTGAGCCTATTGCCATCAACCGGGCACAGTTCCAAACTCCGGGCTGCTACTGCATTCAAAACAAAATCTAATCTATCAAAACTATTAAGTAGGACATTTCAAAATAAAATGATACAAAAGTAGTGTTACTGTAAAAAACGTACAATGACCAAATATATTTAGGGGTCTTTACTAGTATAAACTGTATCACAGACCCCAAAATATATATAATACTAGCTGATGCCCGCCACGACGTCTGCGTGACAAAAGGTAGCTTATTTCCTTATCCAAGGTCCAATCTATCTTCTTGCCAAATTTCATTACGACCCGTTCAGCCGTTTAGTCGTGAAAAGGTAATAAACAAACAAAAATAGTTACTTTCGCATTATAATATTAGTATGGATGATGAAATAAATGCATACCATAATAAATTAATACATACATAGCATTACGCCTGTATTTTATAGGTAGGCATAGGGAAACATAATTTTAGACCCACATTTCACCAATGCTATTATTAAGTCCCATGTAATAAATAGGTGGTGAGCCTATTGCCATCTACCGGGCACAATTCCAAACCCCGGGCTGTTACTAAGAAATACCTAGTAGAAAATTTCAATAACACTGCCCGACCCGGGAATCGAACCCGAGACCAGCAGTCTTAGCAGTCGCTTTTGGGACCACTATATCAACGAGGCAGTAATAAATTAATAAGCTAGGAACTGACGTAAGTCCTCATTTTCGAATGGCCCTATTAGGAGCAAAAGGTATCTATACTATCATTAATTCACCCGACTTCGCCCGTCCACCTGACTGGCAGAGTAATGAGTTAGGTTACTAGCCGTCAACCCTAAGTGGTTGATTGTGGTTAAATTAACCTAGGGATTACCGTTAAGTGAGAATTAATAGTTTCATTTAGGTGTTGAATATTTCTTTACTAAATGAAAGATTTATGTGCGAAGAATTTTTTATATTTTATTTTCTAAGTCTCACTGCCTCATTGGTCTAGTAGTTGCAAGGGCGATTGCCGAGCGTGAGGACTTGGGTTCGATTCCTGGGTCAGTCGAAGTGTTATTGGGCTTTTCTGTACGGAAATTTTGCATGGCAGCCTTGAGTTTGGAATTGTACCATCATCATCATCATCCCCCTGCCCTTATTCCAATTTATTTGGGTTCGGTGCAGCGTGTATTCTTATCCATATATATCTATTAGCTGTCCTATCATCAGTCACTCCTTTTCTAGCCATATCATCTTTAACACAATCCATCCATCGCTTCATCGGTCTTCCTCTACTCTTATAGACATCTACAGTCATATTCCAAACTTTCCTGGTCACATGACCCTCATCCCTCCGGAGTTTGGAATTGTACCAGGTTGTTGGCAATTGGCTGACCGCCAGTGGGCGTCCGCCAATCAACACGCGACATCCCCTATGTTTGACATAACAGCTTCTTCTACTTGTCGTAAGGTTGATGGACAACCTAGCGTCAGACTTTAATCTGTCAGTAAGCTTCTGGTTCTTCGGTTTTACTGACTGTCATGATTATCTCTGAGGAGTGCTGGTCACAATGTTTTCTTTCACCTTTTTGAACAAATGATAATTAATTTCTATTTAATACATAATTACGAAGTCAGATGTGTCTTAGATCGGAACCTGCGTCCTTTGACTTGCCAGTTCAACGTTTATACCACTAGGCTATCACTTCACAAAGGACCAAACCTATACATTCCATTTGAAACGGGAGAAGTTGAAATAGCTTCTTCATACTCCTGACCACACTTCATACACACGCACACACACATCCACACTCACACATATACACACACACTCACTCACTCACACTCTCTCTCTCTCACACACACACACACACACACACGCACACACACACACACACACACACACACACACACACACACACACACACACACACACACACGTCATGAATTAACATGAATCGTTATAAAAGTAAGCCAAGTACGTATAAACAATGAAGAAAACCAAGTCATCATCATTTTGGCAGCCAATCACCATAAATAAGACAATTTGAGTGACTACCGTGGTAGAACTTTTACAACTTACTAGTGTAGTCACGAGTACAGATATGATAGAAACGCTTTTAGTAGTACAAAGTTGTTTTTGATATTATAATGTTACTTACTATGTTTAGAGGTGCTCGAATGAGGTTAAGCTGCGCTTGCCGCGGTCGGTCCGTGGATGAGTGACCATCGTTTCATACCGAGACCGTTCCGTGCCTCGGAAAGCACGTCAAGCCGTCGGTCCCGATTGTCAAATTAAGATCTATGAAATGAATGATAGGCGTGCATTTTTCAGGTTTTCCCGCCTAGCTGTGCCCGCGGCGATATTGTGAGTCAAACTCGAGTTGACTCGTGCAGGTTCGAATCCTGCTAGCAACAGTATTCTTTTTCGACAAAAAATATTTATGACTTATACAATTATTTGCACGATACCTATGCCTAAAAATCAGTATTAATTTTTTTTGTCCGTCTGTCTGAGTGTTTGTTCCGGCTAAACCGATTCTGATAAGATTGTACTGGCAGTTCGCTGACTGTATAATGAGTAATTTAGGCTAATTATAATATAATTATACGCGGGTGAAACCGCGGGGTACAGCTAGGACTATATATAGAGGAATCTCTTCTCACAGTTGCACAAACATCTTTCTGATGGTTTACTAGTGTCCAGAATCGAATTGCATTGCAACCGTATCACGGTAAAGGTATTCCTACTTTTGCCAGATGAATTTGACTTGTCGTTCTTCGACACAAGCTTTCCTTTCAACTGTAAAATATTATACAGCTGAATAAACATTAAATGTCTTTCCATTAGCTCTAGTTTGTCTCCAATTATTTTCATTAAACAATTAGCTAACACGGCATTACGCTTGTATGTCTAAAAGGTTAGGCACAGGTGTAGGTAAGGCTGTTCACTCGTTTCCTATGCAAGATGGATGGTGGTGAATCTGTGGCGATTTAATGAATAATCACTCTCCAGAATTTTCTCACTAAAAATCCCAATAAAACTTTGTCTGACACGGGAATGGAACCAGAACGCTAAGTCTTATGAACTATAGAACTTATAGTCAAGCCAGATTAGCCAAGTACGCAGGAGATATATAGTGCACAAGTGTATGCAGAAACACAGGTGTACTCCCCTTTCCTTCACACTTATAGCTCGATGAGACATGGATCCGACACGACCGAAGAGAGATCAGACGCAGGACCAACGGCTTTACGTGCTATCCAAAGCACGGATGAAACTATACACAGATTAGTAATATATGTAACTGATAAAACTATACTAAACTAAAAATAACATAGGGGAACATAATCAGATAAATCTTCTTAATAAAAGCATTAACGCATGCATAGCGATCTCTAAAGTTATAAACTTTTGTGCGAAAAAGAATACGGTCGTGAGCAAGATTCGAACCTGCGCCTCCCGGATAAATACTCCAAGGGCTCTGACCGCTAAGCCATCTCGACCTCTGCTCACTACCACGAATTCTTCTTCCACATTTCGATCGATCTGTGCGGATTTTACTTAGCCACAAGCCGAATTTAATTTGGCTTTACTATTCTATTCTAAGAAATAATTTGGAGTTAAGTGTATTTACAGTATTTTTAACGTTATAAACTTTAATGATGCTTGATGTGTTGACTAGCTAATTAACAGACACATTAGAAATATTATTGTTAACATTTTATATATCAATGTTTATCAAGTACAACTTTGTACTTTCGCGAGTATACAGATGAGGCCGATTTTGATGATGGCAGACTGAGGTATAAATTTGAGAATGACTTAGTAAATACATCTCTTTCTAACAGCTACTGTCTACTACCAGAGCTGGACGAGAAAAAATATGAAACGTCAGATTTAAAGGAAGAAACGTAACATAATAATTCTATACGATTAAAGTTTGACGGTTCAAATTTTGGCGACCATCTACTTAATTATGTGCCAGCTATTGGAACTTGTGTTTAACGTGCCTAAATTTGATTTTGACGACTTTTAATAATTCATTTTCTCTCGCTCTTATAGTCATTGTTAGTAAAAGAAGACAATGCTC
The DNA here is from genome assembly GCA_935421205.1 of Xylocampa areola. Classification (NCBI taxonomy): domain Eukaryota; kingdom Metazoa; phylum Arthropoda; class Insecta; order Lepidoptera; family Noctuidae; genus Xylocampa; species Xylocampa areola. The sequence goes on from OW285207.1 coordinate 18,368,756, forward strand.
TAATTTTAGTTGGCGTTCTTCAGAAAGGACACATAAATTATCAAAAAAAAAGTAGAACCCTACTTCTAAAAAGTGTCTCTTTTTTTTAGATAATCATTTAGAAGTAATACTGCGTTGAATGACTGTTCATAAAACTGATGAGTCGACATCCTAAGATTTTAAAAATGGCCAGAAAGTCTATTAATTTAGGTCTTGATTGGATCTTATTGGTATATTATATACCAAAAAGGTATCTAAAAAACCCCGGAAGATTTCCAGAATTAGTACTGAAAATATCCCCTGTATATAACAGGGTGTGAACATAAAAACTGTCTCTGGCCGGCCACTGACACCAGGCCGCGCGTGCGCTCGCAACTCCTGCGCATAATTGAACCGCTTGCATTGTTCGCAAGCGTCGCCAGCGCATGTGATTTGTAGTAGCAAAGTTTTTTTGTTTGAAACAAATGAGTTTTGCAGTGTCTTGTATGTGTTTTGATATGATGTTTGTAGTTTTGATGGGAAAATTATAAATAAAGATTTATATGATTCTTATTAATTACTTTGGTAGATAAACATTAAGTTTGAGGTACATGTTTTATTGTTCAGTTAGGTCAGGCAAACATTTTATTGAGTTTTTCCGTTAGGAAATTTTAGTAGCAGGCTGAAGTTTGGAATTGTGTCCGGTTGATAGCAATAAGGTCACCACCAATTAAATGGGACCACCTAATGAGGACTAAGGTGTACCACATTTTTTGTTATGTCTATTTTCTTCTCAATATCAATTTTGTCAAAGTACTCGTACATTACAAAAGCCTTTCAATATCAAACAATCCTACCTACCAACGATGACTGTTCAGCAACCTGGTAAGTTTACAAAAAGTATTTCATAACGGCCGGTTGATAAACGGCAACCTACACGTCATCGGTTCACGATATTAAATGACCATTTTAGCAGTAACCGTTTAATAAATAACCAGGGAAACGTGAGAGGAATCAAGGAAAAGAGGTTCTGTAGGTTTTTTGAAAATATTTCGGGATTTTATTTATTATCATACGTTTTATCGCAAGTTTTAAATGTACCTATCGAATGAATTTATGTTCTTAAACTTATAAGGCGGATAACTTATGTATTTTCTATAAAAAATATTGTAATAGGGTAAATATGCTACCTATTTATGCATTACATAAATCATGTGTCACATACATTAAATTTTTCATTTCTTATAATTCTAATAAAGTATGATAAAAGAAAATTCATTCCGAGTTAAGCTTGCTTTTGCACAATTTTATTTTAATATCTGTCTACGTCTCTTCGTTTGTGTAATAATAAAAATGTGATAATAATAAAGATAAGATTTAAATTCAATCTCTTTCAAATTCCTTATTGATTTTTCCTATAAGGGCACAGAACCCTAAAATAAATCCATAATACCCGCTTTGGGTGTTCTTGGGTTCATAATTTTTGACCGATGCATCATTGAACAAATTAAACTTGGTGCCAAAAATAATTTATCAGTCCTCGGCCCGGTCGATTATTCACGCTTATGACAAATGGTCGCGAGCAGAGCAGTATATTTCACGGATTTGTGATTTGCAATACATACGTTCGGCAATGGATATTGTACGGTATTTTTATTTATAACTTTATACTTTTGTCTGGCGGGATTTGTAACTTTTGTCAGGATTTTTTGGTATTTTTTAAGTTATTAATTGCAAGAAGAAAAAAAATGTACAGTTAGCAGTGATAGCCTAGTGGTAAGACCGTTGGACTGACAAGTCAAAGGTAGCAAGTTCGAATTCAAGGCACGCACCACTGTCTTTTCGAAGTCATGTGAAGGAAAAATCGTAAGGAAACCAGCACATTTGAGAGATGTTGTCGATGGTGTGTAAAGCCATGTCGGAGACCTACGGGTGGTTTAAACTCTGACACTAGGTTGTCATCAACCACACGATAAAAAGTAGAAGAAGTTAGCGACAAAAGTAGCCGAACACATCAAAATATAAACCATCTGAGCTCTTCAACCATTCTTCTAACTGGAGTAGAAGACATTTCAATCTTGACGTCATTGATATACAACATAAACAAAAAACTGACCAAATTAATTAGCACTAGAGTTGGTACAGTTTTGGTACGTGACAATCAATTTCTTGCACTCTGTAATTACACTAAAATATAAAAAAACTTTTTATGTTATCCTTAAACTCGTAGCGTCTTTGCTATATAAAACGTTCCATCCATATGCCAACCTATAAACAACCAATAAAGATTACCGAGAAAATTAAATCATAGATTAAACTATTCATCAATCGTAACACCGACTTTCAATCGAAAGGTCGTGACTTCAAATCGATTCTATTTCACCATGATCATAAACTCGGTCTTTTAGTGTAGAAAGACCGTATACCAAAGATGCAACGAGCACTGATAAAAAAAAATACCAAGAAAAAAAACTGGACCAACAAGGCCAGTTAAAATATTTGAAATGTGCGCTTTATTTATATATTATACTTCACATTAACATATTAATATACGACGATCTTCTAATCACAAATCTGATAAGTTTAAGCATTAGCATAATTACAAGAATCCGAAATATACTCCAGACGAAAATTTCTATACAGTAGATATTAATTAATTAAATGCTTACATCAACTTAATAGATAAACGTTGCAATATTAACAGTTAGAACGAATTAGCGAATCCATTGCAGGTTAATTGTGGTTTAACGTTATTAAAATGCGTACATAATCTTCAATGGATGAGCGACGCATCGATAGCATCTTCGCGAGGATAAGATGAGAACACTAATTATGTTTCTATGGTGCGCAGACGCAGAGAGGGGCGGCATTCCGTCGGTGCGTTGACCTCTCTCACAGACCAACATACCCGCAGAGCGAACGAAAAAACATAAATTGAAATACATATATATTAATGATTTCTATTAATTATCGCACGTATAATAAATTATTCAACGTATTTGAATTATGTGTATTTTTTGATATGGGGTCCAGTGTTAATTAGAGATGAAATGGCGCATCTATTTTTGTGTTCATTAAGGTATCATTTAATTGATGTTGCAATTTCTTGACAGCCGATTAACTGATACAGAAGTGATATACTTAATGTCCAATTAATTCAGTGCTAAGTTACTAAATGACCTATAATTGCTTCTCATTATCAGCTATACAGCTGCCATACTAGTCCAATTACACAAAACATTTTCATTGTATATCAGTGAGAACTAGTTTCATTTGATTAATTTATATAAAAAACAAAAATTTTGGAAAAAAATAAAACTAAGCGTTCATACTCCGCTCGTTTAAAAACCTTTCAAAGTTTCTTAGAAATGGACCTGATACTGCTGGTATATTGAAAATAAAAATCATTACATGATACAAAACTCAAATTTTGCCTAAAACGAAAAAATTGTTCACCATAAATTACTTATTATTTTTGAAGTTGTATTAAAAACAATAATTACACATTCAAGTCAAACTACAAACAATTTTATTGAAAAACCTAGTTACCAGTACATAATTTACTAACAAAACTTCTTAAACTTTCACGTTCGACGCCATCTTCGAATTCACATGTCTTAGTCACTGCGTTCTTTATTCTATGGCAGCCGGCAGATGATATACAGTATCACGGTGTGCGGCGCAAATGTGCTATCTTAGACTATTCTGTTAAGAGACAATCGCCCGTTTTGTGTGTGAAGTCTTTTAGAACACCGTCCGACATTGATATAGCTACTTTGAGTGACATATGTGTTTGAGAGGTCGTCGAATGGGTTTTGTGAAAATAAATGGATGAAGACTTGAATCTTGAAGTATTAATCTTTTTTATTTTCCTATTGAAGTCATGTTTCATTGGTTTCAAGCACGACTGCCGAGTATGAGGTATTGGGTTCGACATCCAGCTTCTGCTGCAGGAACGCCAGCAGCTCATTCACCACAAGTTGATTACTCATGGCGTGTTATTACGAGCGACAGCTTGCGCCGCGCTATTCGGTAATACGAAAAGAAAGCGTGCACATCGGAACGCGGCACAAGCGACTGATGCGACGGTGTGGCCGAGGATGGAGCACGTAGATCCAGAAGAAATCTATTCACTTTAAGTACAGTAGATTTGGGGAGAACGATAGTTGGGAGTTGCTGCAACTGCGCAGACCCGTCTACATCCACAACGGTTGCACCGGACTACATTCCGAAACACGAATAGGTCGCTTCACGGCATGGCTTCGTCCGGTGGGTGGTAACCAGCCGCGGCCGAAGCCTCCTACCAGAGTTGTGTTGCCTATTTTGCACCACCCAGGGGCCACGTGTAGGGATTCCATTTTAAGAGTGCACACCTACGGACGCGGGCAACTCAGCCCCCTAAAAATATATTTTGTTTAAATGACACGTCAACGGTTATGGTAAGTTGATGCAATTGAGCCTTAGTTTAGGTGAGCTACATGAGAATTGACGTCAGTGGGTATTTTATTGGCGGTTGGGTTCAATTTAAAGGACATTTAATACGCGGGCGAAGCCGCAGCTATAAACAAGTAATATTATAATATCAAGCTTATCACTGTCGAGCATTTCAATTGAAACTCTTAAGGTTTTTATTACACATTCATTTTAAAATATCTCAGTGCAAACAAGTTTTTATATCTACTAAGGAATATTATGAAATTTTAATATTGTTATTTAAGAAAAAAAGTGATAGGTAACCGTTGTACAAAATATAGTTTTTGCTTCTTAGAATATTGTATTGAAATTCGTCACGCTATCAAGTGCTGTCGGGGTATATTGAAAAAGTATTATTAAAAGTCATAATTCCATTATTGTATGTGTATTGAAATTTGGTGTGTGGTCTCCATCTAAGAATTTTATTTTGTACTTTACATTTATCATACCGGTTATTCTAAGTTTTCATTTACGTTAAAAGGAAAAAAATAATTAATAGAACTGAACTACAGAGTGAAAAACAAGATTTGTGCAGAATTTTCATAGTAAATGGGGGACAGTACCTACTGTGAAATATTTTCAAGGTTATTAAATTTATTTCATATTCTTTTGTTACCCGGGAAAATGGCAGGTTTCTAACGATAGTCATACATCTAAATCTGTTGAGGCATTTAGAAGTTATAGTGGAATAAATAAACTCAAACATAAATACATATATGAACCCTAAACTTAATTTTAGAGTTATTCAAGCTGCATCATATATTCAAGCATCATATGAAATTACTAAAAAATATCGTATGAAATTACTAAACAATATCATATGAAATTACTAAAAAAACACATATGAAATTATTATATTAAATGGAAAAAGAATACGGTCGCGAACAGGATTCGAACCTGCGCCTCCCGGATGAATACTCCAGGCGCTCTGACCACTAAGCCATCTCGACCTCTGCTCACCACCGCGAATTCTTCATCCATATCTTTAACACGTCTTTTTGGCGACGTCATTGCTATCAATTCAGTACCTATACAGGTGACCGAAACGACACGACTAACTTTGCAGTTAATACAATGTCGTAAAGAATGCAATTACCTTAATAATTTCCATTTAAATATTGTAACTTTAGAGTTCGCTAAGCATGCGTTAATGCTTTTTAAAGATTTATTTTGAAAAGTAAAATTGTTTACCGACCAGTTTGTAACGGGCCCATGAACACGTCACAAAGGTAATAAGAACCAACATACATAGTTTCATGTCTGTATTCCCCTATAGGTGAACTATAGTACACCCACATTTCACCGATGCCATTATTAAGTCCCATGTAATAGGCGGTGTGTCTATTGCCATCAATCGGGCACTATTTGAAACTACAAACAATCGGCACGTTCAAATTTGAAACACCTCTAACAATAGTTCCCACTACGAGTCAATTAAAATACAGTTATCTTAATTAAGCTTGTAATTTGTACACACTATAATATGCGTGGGAGTTTTATTAGCTTTAGAATTTGTGTTCCTGTATCCAAAAACTAAGAGTAGATACTTTAGGAGGGACGAATGCGCAACTTCCCAAACATATGTATAATTCTGCCAAATTTGGCGGGGCGCGGTGAAACACCTACAACACACATCTATCTTTACTAATATTTGTATAATAAAGCTGAAGAGTTTGTTCCTTTGTTTAAACACGCATTAATTTTTTTTATTTGATAGGCCAGTTATTGAGGATGGTTATAGGATATTTAATATCATGCAGAAAGAAAGAAAAAGAAACGGGTAATACCGCGGGTCACAGCTAACATTTAATATTGTTTAAAACAATAGTGTGTTGTGATGAACTCATACATGCTTGCTCAAACGTCTATTGGTAGTATCGATATGACCGTGAAATGTGAGGGACGGATACACCTGTTCTTTCTAACTCCATAAGTATTTACTCTGTGGGAAACAAATCGTTTTGTTTGCGTATGGTTGATTATGTATCAATCATTACGTGACATTGTAGAGCAAAATTGATATCACTATTATTGATAACGTGAGACTCCCATTGGTAAAATAGACGTAAACACGCCAGTTGAGCGTGAGGTATGGGTTCGATTTATTGGGTTTTCCGTTACAACATTTTCAATTGCAACTCGGAACCACCACCATTGTTTACAAGATTATGACAAAAGTAAATCTACAGTCACAGTGGGATACAATTTTATACGTTGTTAATATTACCAATAACGATCGATAAAATATAGGAATCCAGTAGGTATCGTCTAATGCCAGCCCACGTACAACATCCTAACCTGTTTACCTCATTTCTGACTATTGATTTTCATGAGAACTGTGGCTTGTTTACTCAGATAACACAAGAACATTATTTAGATCTGTATACTGGTTTTAATCCGTTATAATCGAAAGTTGCCATTATATTGAATACAAGATTACACAGAGAGAGGGTACTATTCTGAAATATTGTGCTAACTCGAAAGGGGGCTCTAACTAAAGAGGATAGATACCAACCGAAAGGGGATACTAAACCTAAAGGGGACGCTAATCCACAACGGAGTTCTTGTACTTTCTGTTTTATTCCGTTATATGTGAATACCTATTGCTATTATGGATAAAACTAACTTTCAAGCAGGGATTGACTAACCCAAAATGAGGCTTTAATAATCAATAAAAAAAAAAAAAAACTTTAAAATATGCACAACAATATACAGCTAGTGTATTTTTCGCATTTTCATGGTTGGTTCTGCATTTGAAGTTGTTAACTACGTGTACAACAATCCTCTCTCGGATTACTATCATTTTTCGTTTAAGTATCCCGTTTCGGGTTAATGCCCCCCTTTTTGTGTAATCTTCTATATAAATGTACACAAATTATGTTATTTTCGATTCTTCAAAAAAAGACACCCATGCATACGCTTTTAATCAAAGTCAAAATAAAAATAAGGATTAAAATAAATACATCTTGCGTCGCCGTCGCCATTCTTACAATGTTTAATTTTTTTTCTCATTTAACTGAGTGACACTTAACAAAAACTCCGTCTACCATTAGATGACCTCAAATTTATAATAATTTTATTACTTATGATAATATTTCAACAGATTACTGGCAACAAAAAATATTGTACAAGCTTATGCAAGCTGTCTTATGCATAAACTAGTTGTTTTTTTTTTTTTTTATAATTAAGTCATACGCTTGTCATTTTTTTGTGTCGAATAATATTTCCGTTGACACCTTAATTCTTCATTCTGTCTTTTCTCTATCCTATTTGTTCTTATTCAACACATTATATGCTTAAACAAATAACAAATATTACTTCTAATTGAAAGTGCTTACAGTTAATAATTTTAATTTAGTAGATTTATTTTCTAGCCTTTACCTGTTAATTGCAAATATTTTTCTAGATAGAAAATTATATTTTGAATTTTGATCCCGTTGAAGAAATATGCTATAGACATAATAAGTTCGATTACCTGCGCACACGTCGAAATGAATCGTTCTCGAAGGAAATAATAACGTCGTCTGCGCAGTTTGATGTTCCTTGTGATTTGTATGCTTATTTGTCATATGTAAATACAATAAAATGGCGGCGAATGCCGTAAGCAATGTCCTTTATTCACATTGAAACGACTGTGATTGTATGCTAAAATATTAGGTTCGATGCTCGGATGATGACGTTAGTAGTTAATTATTTTTGTTTATATCCTAAACGTGGTTATGGTCGTTAATAATAATATTATCTTTGAAACTGTTCCCAATAGTGATCAAGACAGTTGCCATATACCCAACGCTTAATCACACCTCAACATATATTTCTCAAGCCAAAAACACTAATGTAATTTCATGGGGACTTGCACATGCATTAAAAGAGACACCTCATAATTTTGTTTCTCGTTTTGAGAAAAACGGTCAATTGCGAGTCAAACTATTACTCTTAAGGTTCCGTAACAATAACATTTGTACTTTTTCGCCATTTTTTTTTAAACCTTTTTAGTTTTTTTTCCATTAAACGACAACTATTTTTTAAAGAGCGCTTTTAGAAAGCCCTTTTATTTTATGTTATTTTTATTACTTTACAGTATCAATCATAAATATTATACACAGTTTTTTTAGGGCTGTTGTGTAGAGCAGTGTTGAATTTTTAGCGTGATAGTGGCTGTCATAAAATATATTCTTTGTGTATTTTGTGAACATTTCAACTGGGTATAACGGTTCTAAAGGTACAGCTCTGTGACAGATAGAAAGAGAGACGGCGTCGCGTAGGGTTGGTTATACGGTCCCGTTAGCACCGTACGCGTACGGAACCCTATAAAGCGAGTTTAAAAAATATCACCACCTCACCATCGCGGGTAGTGCTTCGTAATTAAAAGTATTAAAGGCAACTTATGGTGAACTGATTAAAGATTGCTATAATACAAGTGTTCGTGAAATATAGCGTCCCTGTTTGTAAATAAATATGTTGTTGCAACCGACACTGATTGGCCAAGGCAATACTGATACCAAGGACTTTCAGAATAACTGTATTTTGTGAATTAAGTTGTATTCTTGTTTCGGGTTTAAATAAACTTTAATTAAACTAGATAAGGAATGAAAAGAAGTTGTAACTGAGAAACAAAATTTAAGTTGAGTAAATGTAGTTTTGACATGATTTGTTTGTATTAAACTACAATTACAATTAAATTTTATATTTCACTTAGAATTGATAAGTGTAAAATAATGATGATTTATAGATACACATACTTTTGCTTTAAATGAATACAAGATATATGGTGACAAAATTAAGCAAAATTCTAAAATCTCATTTCTGTGTTGGGCTAAGGTAATCCAAAAATTTGCTTTGTAGATCCATGTTAATATTTTTGCATATTTAATAGAAATACACTGGTCTTCAACCCTAGATACGTTTTTTTTATTATCCTTCATAAGAACCTAATCAATATTCTCTATCGTGAATGAAAAACACGCCATCGGCAAACGAATGATCTCGCTTTGAAAAAGTGATAAACTAGCAACTCAGCCTTTATCTGATTTTACTAATTTCAAATAATTACAGCTGTTAATGCCGCATTATAGTAATAAGCTCCCGATGTGGTTAATTAAACAGCATTTAATGGTACTGATAAGTCTAGTACTTTAGTACAATGAGTATGAAATGAGCATCACTTAGACATGGTCCTGGGGTTCGAGAATTAATAGGTACGAGAATTATATAGGATAAAAGATATTTATTTTATTACATTTAATGTTTTTTTCTGACCAGTGTAGAGAATAAATGATGCCGCATGTAGGTAATAATATTCTTTATTAAAATTCTAGTAGTTTTTTATGTTTCTTAATAAGGCGCCGGTACCACTTAGCATTGTATATAATGTTTCAATTATAAGTACATACTTGAACATAGATACTTATTAAGTATAGAATGTACTTACAAAACAACAGGTTTTTTTACTTAATACCTACAGCAACCGTATTAATATATCATTTACACCTGAATGACTTAGAAACCAAAAACGGAAACACAAAAGGAACGTTCATTCTGCATGAACTTCAAAAGCTTAAAAAATAACTGTTGCGTTATAAAAAAAGCATTCAAAATAGCAGTGTTTAAAACGTAATGTCATCGATCACAATCATCTGCATGTGTTTGACCTTGTGTTAGTACTAAATAGTTTTTGTAACAAAAAATTGTGTAACAAAAACTCTTTACAATATCTACACAATAAGAAAATTCCGTTTGGATGTTAAGGCGATGTCCGTGCGATGGAATGGTGACTTTAAAAATGGTCTTGCAATTTGCATGATGCACGGGGCATCCTCAGGAGCTGTTAGCTCTAGATATCCCATGGGGGGGGGGGACACGTGGAGAGTAGTTGGTTATAGTCATAATTTTCACCGCTTGCGTATCTATATTTGCAGGCGGGCAGTGCACAGGTAATGCATGACTGCCCTCAATATTGTGGAAATCTAGCTAGATATTGTATTTATTTGCATCCATTGTAATGGAATTCCGCAAAGTAACGCCTGAATATTATTCATTGAGCATTATGAAAAAAAGTTATTACGTTATAAATGCTGAAACAATTTGAATTTCAATAATCAAATTCAGCCCATTTTATGTTGAGAAGACTTCCCCTTAAACAACAGCTGTGCGTTGTTCTGACTTACAAATCGACGATTGAACTGATAAAAACACCATTAAATTAATATTACAGATTTTTTACGGACAGCAATAGTTTCATATTGATGAAACAGCAGAAAAGCAGTGATTATTGTTATGAGTTCTAATGACATTTTTTTTCTATTAACTGCTATAAAAGTTGATAGAAAACTACAAAGCCAGCATTAGTATTATTTCACTCAGAAAAATAAATAAATATTTCTGTGTACCTCGACAGAAATAACAAAAAAAAAAAATGTGTCGTTATTGGTGGCTTCTGCGGGTCGCGGATTCGGTGCATCCGCTACCAAAGATTCAGTTCGGTGTCAGGATTAACATCAGGCTTGTACATGTTTTTCGAAGGGTTAGGCAGAGATGTATCATTCGTTAAACACCCACACTTTTACCAGTGTTGTTAATTATTCCATGAGAGGTGTTAAGTGTATTGCCATCATTCGCGCACAATTGGCAATAAACAAAAAATGACAATAACAGTTTTCACGTCCTAAAAAACCTCTGGTCCTAAATAAAATATTGGAGGAAAACATAAAAAAAATGTATTATAATAAAGCTGAGTTTCGTTTGTTTGAACGCTCTTATCTTTGTCGCACTTAACTACTAGCGGGATAAAAAAAAAACTATTTGCATTTGATACCCCAATTCTTGAGCAAGGTTATAGGGTATTTAACATGACGCTACGATACGTAGGAGCCGAGAAAAAAGGGAGTGGATCGCGGTGTACAGCTAGTTATCCATAATAGCTGAAAGTTTCTTTGTCATTAAATACTACAATGTTGACTATACTACTTTACTTATTGTCGATATTACCACCATCGTTTAATGTTAAATGTGATATAAAATTTAAATTTCTGACATTATTTTAAAACAGGATGTCATGTTCAAATTAATAAATTTCTCGGGTAGAAGTTACCCGACATTAGTAAATCAGCCCTTAAGGCGAGGGTATCCGGATAACGTCATTTTCAGATGTGTTTTATTGGTAGATTACTTGGATATAAATGTTGAAAAAAAAGAACTTTATTCACTCTTTGACCTAAATATTTCGGCTGTTCGATACACAATTACTTGCATTTTTCTGTATCCAATAAAACCGCAAAGGCAAGCCTAATTACGATTTGACATATATTTTGTTTGAGTTATATTTGACTTTGAACTATACATTTTATACCTAAATTAAGGTCGTAAAAATGTGGTATATAACTGCCGTCATATTGAAAATCATGAAAAACACATCCCTCTAATTCAGAAATTAAGTGTTTTCTGTCTATAAGATGCACTGGCCACGTCATTCAGTCCCGAGCGCGGCGGCGGTCGGAGAACGTCGCCTTAACCTGCTATTAGGTTATGCTGTAGATATTATATAACTATTCGAAAAGACGTTCTTCTTGTTCCTGGGCCCAAGTAATTAGGGAAGAATGGAAGAGAAAAACATATTGCACCGGCAATATGTTTTTCTCTTCCATTCTTCCCTGTCAGTTGTCGCGTTATCCTTCACTCCTTCTTCATTAATGTCATCCCTCACACAATCCATTCATCTTTTCTGTGGTCTCGCTCTCCCCCTACATCCATCAATTCATTCAAAAACAAATGTAAGATTAACAAATATTAAAAACTATATCTATCGAATTTTTATAATTATGTTTTTTTTTACATTTAATATTTCGTTTACAACCACTCTATTTTATTGGCAAATGTCAGTTTTTGCATATTTTATAAGTCTATGGTTTTTGTAGACCTTAAAGTGAAGTTTCCAAGAATCCTTACGTTTTAAATTTATAACGCTACAAAAATCTTAAACACGCAAATTGATTATAATTTATTGTTTTATTCAGAAAAAAAAATTGGGTTATAAACATTGGTGACTAGTTTCACTACATAGTATAAAACAACCCGCCGTCTGTTTGTCTCTATATATGCTTAGATCTTTAAAACTACGCAACAGATTTTTATGCGGTTTTTCTTAATAGATAGAGTTATTCAAGAGCAAGATTTTTAGTAGATATATAATTTGTCAAGTTTTTGTATACATTGGCTAAAATATTAATATTTGTTGGAGGTGTCGGAAAAAAATAAGCCGCCTGGGAGCTTCAACAAAAACGCGGCCTAAACTCTTTGAGATATAACAAAATGATGTATAGTGGAATTATGTATCTTATATAGGTCTACAGAAAAGTCCGCGATGGCATATGTCTATCTCTTAAGGATAACATACTCTATCCATTTGAATACTAAAAAAAATGGGCAATTATAAAGCGGTACTTGGAAAACGGGAACGGGATCAAAATTTCATGATTATTTTTAGTCGCGATAACCGTCATCCACGCGGGCGAAGCCGTGGGCATTAGCTAGTTACAATATAAAATTTACTTAAAGCAGTAAATTATTTAATATTTTTTACTATCGGTAACAAGTTAGCTAGCGTGACCGTGGTGATCAATGCTCCTGTCTTCTCTGTATGAGAAGAGGTCCTTGTCCTGCAGTGGGACAGTTATGGGCTGAATATGTTATGTTATGAGCTAAATTATTAAGAAAAGCTACGTTACTTTGTATGGTCTGTAAATTGGGTTTATTGTCTTCAAGCTCGATCAAGTCCTTTGATTTTAACAACTTGAATAAGGATACTTTAACAAGTAATTCTGTCTCCGGCCATAGAGGTATAATGTACTAGCGTACGATAATACATTATATCTCGATGTCTCCGATCTTATCATAGAATAACCTAGAAGTATGATCCAAATACAAATGTCACAGAACAAGTTCCGATCCCAAGTCACGCACATGTACACTTTTTGTAATCATGTGTGTCAACAACTTTTCCGTCAATTACTATTTTTTAAGGAAACATTGAAAAAATAATAGACGAGAACGGGGCTTGAACCCGCGACCGTTGACATTCCGTGTCATCACTCTACCAACTGATTGGAGATCTGTAAATTATTGCTAAATAAATATCGCCAGGCGTCTCCTTCAGACGAATACAAGGAGGCTTGAAAATTCAATAGGTTCGAATAACGACAAGCTAGTTCAGTTGGTAGAGTGATGGGACTTAATAACAACATTGGTGAAATGTGGGTGTACAATTTTTTTAAACCTCTGCCTAGCCCTTCGGGGAATACAGGCATGATGCTATGTATTTATGTATGTAATATATCCTCAATCAACAGGCAACAAAAGCAGATCAATGCATCATCATCCCCCTGCCCTTATCCCAATTTATTTGCGGTCGGCGCAGCATAACTTTATCTGGCATGCTGCTAAAGTTTTGGCTATGTTTTATGACCGGCCGCCTGCCTGACGTCAACCGTCTTTGGGAATGCTATTGTTGGTGATAACCGCCACCGCTACGGTCTCCTTCTATCTATGCCATATATGCCATACCAAAATGTTATCCATGCGCCAGGTTCTGATGTATAACATCAGAAAAGGCAAAAGCAGATCAATTGATACGAATATTATCTGCTAAACGTGCTTGATACCAAATCAAATGACCTGCGAACATAATCTTATCGTTCCAATGAAATTTAATAATCATTATTTATATATTCAGAAGCTATACTACTATAAATTCAACGTCTCGAAAGTATAATACTGATTCCAAGGTAAACACTAAAAATGTATGATTAAATACGAGTTTCTAACTCTATCCTATAATTCTAAGACACAATATGTAATGAAGATACTCATTTTTTGTTTTTTTTTTTTGCCTCATGTCAAGGATGCGGGGTGTAATTTTCTTAATTCATATAATCTTGGTGCTGGGAGCCGTGCGCAGAATATTGTGGGCAACAAGGAACTTTGTTCTATGTTGATGCAATTAAAATTGTTTGTGAAGTTTATGATTGGAATTGTCCTGTAAATAGATTGGCGAGGTTGTTAATTAGAGGATGGAGGTTATTAAATAAATTAAGAAAATACATTAAAGATAAATCTTAAAAAAATATTAACGCATGCTTAGCGAACTCTTAAGTTATAATATTATATGGAAAGAAAATACAACCGCGAGCAGGATTTGACCCTGCGCCTCCCGGATAAATACTCCAGGCGCTCTGAGCACTAAGCCATCTCGACTTCTGCTCACTACCGCGAATACTTCTTCCTCTTTTTAACACGTATTTTGGTGACGTCATTGCTATCTTGCTCACCTGTATAGGGACTGACTTCGTAGATGGTAGTAAGCTCACCCACCCTTAGGACTAAGAGCATTGGTGAAATATAGCCGTACTATCGTGTACACTAGTGCCTACCCCTTCAGGAAATACAGGCGTGATGCTATGTTCTCTAAGAAGATTTAGATCTGTGAATTTCATTCTGATGTCTAACAATAAAGCTACATTCTACTCCAAAGTAGTTCTGCAGACTGCTTACATCTCGTACAAGACATTGCAGCCATTTTCACTAAGGAATCCTTCATCCCAGGCAATTTCCAACAGATTTTCCCACATCATAATATAATAACATTAATATATTCAAAGAATGCCTCTTACAAGCGATAGAGAAACATAGGTCAACTGATATTGTCTTCAGAAACCATTTAGGAGTTGCGGTACTTTCAGATACTGACGTGTACAGTTAGCAAAAGAGTTCATTAATATACGGTCATAGTGGAGCGGAGGATAATGGACAGGGCTCTGTCGTGCGTACGTTGCTACAGAAATTAATTAGATACGGTGCGCGGAAGGGCTTGGTACGGTTGGAGGACAAGTTTTGTATTCTGCAAGTGTATGGTTAAAGAAAAAAGTTACTGAAAACTAGTTTTGAGAAAATTTATTTAATGCGCTTGTTTATATTCAACTGAGTTTTTTTTTTATGTGAACTTCAATGTATTGTCGTTGTTTCAGTTTATTATTAAATCATATATAATTATATTTTTTAATACATGTTGAGACCATGTAATGCCTATATTAATTACTATTTTTCAAAGAAACATTGAAAAAATAATGGACCAGAACGGGGTTTGGACCCGCGACCTTTGATGTTCCGGGTCATCACTCTACCAACTGAGCTACCTTGTCTCGTTATTACCCATTGAAATTTTCAACCTTCTTTGTATTCGTCTTAAGGAGACGCCTGGCGATATTTATCTAGCAATCATTTTCAAATCTACTAAACTCAACGTTACCACTTTACAGTTGTAAATCGCCGAACAACATTTCTTTGAAAAATAGTAATTTATTATTAAATATAAAAAAATTGAGTTAACAGATAATAGGTAATATGGAAGAATTGAGAATCTCCCCCGTTTTGAAATCGGTTAAAAATATGTTTGGTAAAGTTTAACGACGGTAGAACAGCTAAACTAAGGCTCGATTGCACCAATATAACGTTAACCGTAACCTTCGTGTTATTTTATTATTTTGACGGCTTTTCTATGTAAATACTGTCAAAATGACACAGTAACATGTGGGTTAAGGTCAGTGCAACTAAACCTTAGGTTTGATAACCTACTTCACACCTTAGCCTTAGCCTTAGGTTTGATACCTAGCTCTTCTAAAGTCGTTAACCTTTTATGTTTTATGGGTTCAATTATTTCCGCAAATAAAAAGCACAATTATCATTCAAGCAATATATTCATAGAACTTACGTAATTAAGTTGCAGACTGTACGCGGTAGAATCGGCACAGATAAGTGTAAAGTTATTATTAAGTAACTTGAAGAGGAATGACTTAGATTGAAAAGACCAAGGTCTGTGGTCCTAGGTAGTCGGAATACAGCATTTCTTGTTTATCTCATAATAAATCAATATATTCTAAATCAAATCAAAGTAAACTAGGTACCTGTCCCTTGTCCCTACCTGTACTCTGTACCCCTTTCCTGTGTTTCTTATACAAAGAACCGACATGATTTTGAGTAGATACTTATTTTCTTGTTTTAAATTTCTAATGTCAGAACTCTTTCAGAAATGTGCTGGCTAAAATTCTGTATTTTTTACCGGCTTCTTAAAATGTTTTCAATACTCAATACTTTATTGCATTCCATAGGTGGTAGGCTTAGAACTATGAGATCAAATTATGGACCCTGTCGGGCACAGCACAGTTAAGTAAAAGGAGGTTTTGTTTATAAGTGAAACCTAAAATATAATGCGTAATTACGAAGAAAATCAATCACAGGCAGACAGGCACATCATCTATGTAGAGAAAATATAAAGAAGCACTAACGACATGTCATTCTATATAATTTACATTATACCTAAGTAAAGTGTCCATGGCTAAATATAAAATCGGTTTACCGTTAATTTTACACAGTAATTAACAGTTTGATAGTGCCTGTTTATAGGTATTTTATAGCAAATATAACTTTGTGGCTTATACTGCATAACGTAGACATGTTATGGGGTAGTTTTAGTGACAATTATAATATTACTACTCTTCATAAACATAGAATACGGTATTATCTACTTGTACAGTTATGAGCAGCGAACAAAAGATTTAAAAAGTATATATAATTGTTTTATCAAAAATATAAGTCCTCATCGAGTAACTGTTAGTCTCTTCGAATGAGAAGTACAAAATTATACACCATAACAATAAAAATCTATTGTGTCTGCTAATTCGCGAGCCAGCAGATTACTGCTGTGTTCAATTTAATGCTCAAAAACGACTTTAAAATTTTTTGGTCTCGTCAAATTACAGTGGGTTTACTCTTAAAACTAATACAAATTCCAATCCAATTCCAATATTAAAGAGACGCCTTAATACAACGCGTAATTTAATTAATTTACAGTTGCCTCAATTTTAAAGCATTTTGTCTCCATATTATCCCGAATCTTTAATTATTTTTTCGACATTTTGGCATTTAAAACTACGAACTGACATATTTCCAATGTCAATCGAACGGAATTATTTTCAAGAGTAAGCTCACAGATATTTATAATTCTATTCAAATTTAATTATTTTCCAAAATCAAAATAATTTAACCCTATCATAAAATAAAGGTCATTTAAAAATTATCGCTAAAGGAGCTAAAGTACCGACGTTGAGGCGTCGCTTAAGAAAATTGCGGTCGCTTCGATTCGACACGAAAACTTCATCAACACGTGCGTGCGCACAGCATTCAAGATGGCCGCTTAGGGCTGGTGCATAATGGATATGATGGATATCTTTATTTTTGTTTTAAGTTATAACAAACGATTCTTTTTTTGTTTATTTTCTTATATTTTTTTTTTAATCTCGTTCAATAAAAATACTTCGTTTGTCGACTTAAGCGTTTTTATTAAACATTATGCTTTAGAATATTATGAATGAGCCCCCAACCCTACACAGATGCCTAAAACTTATTTTCTACTCATTTCTTTTTTGGTTCTAGCATCTGAACCATTAGGAAATACATACTTGAATATTTTTACGTGTATTTATTATTTGTTATTGTTAAATTAGTTTCTTCTTTTATTTACAGGTAAGCACTGCATTCATTTTGTTGAAGAGCTGGTCTTAATTGGTGCAGTTAAAAGGTAAGTCACTGATTACATAATATATAATTAGTTTATGAAGCCTTAGTAAATGCTATTCTTTATTTAACCTGGCTCAGCGACTCAGCGACCTTAAGGCCAATTCTTGTGGTCGCTAAACGTGGCGTCCTAAGTTTAATACCGGTATCGGGAAAAATCAATATCACAATTATTATTTTTGGAAAAATTTGTCTGATTAACTTGAGAGCCAGTAGACCGATTTTGGTGGGGTTTTAACTATAGCGTAGCTTGTTGGTATAGCTAAGATCGTAGATTTATTTCATTACGCTATTACTTCACTATAGGCGCTGAGAAGTGAAAATAAACTTTGTGTATAATCATCGATAATATACAATTGAAGAATCGACCGATTTAGGTGAAACTTTTACTGCAGTTGTACTAAAAGGTTAATTAACCTTTTAAATTAAATATTTACTATCACGCTATTAGGTACCCATAGGTGCCGTGCAGCGCTACATATTTTCAACATCTTCAATAGCTACGCAACCAAGTGGTATGAAACATAAAGTTAAATAAAATCTAGCAAACACTTAGAATGTATAAATTTAATTTTCATTTTTTTTTTAATTATTACGGCGACTTTTTTCATATACCCGTGACATGAGATTATTTTCCGACATTCAAGCGGACGGAATAGCGGGAACAGCTAGTTAATTATCTTTAACTATAACTAATATAGACTAACTATAGACCAATATCTATTTTATCTCAATTTGCTAAGATATTTGAGGGTCTCATCTACAACACGGTCTATTGCCATCTTCGTCATATAATTAGTGCTAGGCAGCATGGTTTTGTTTCCAATCGTTCAACCGTGTCAAATTTGCTAATATATTCTAATTTTATTACAAGTGCTTTCGAGGCTAGGGGTCAGGTTGACACTGTTTATACAGATTTTGCAAAGGCGTTTGATCGGGTTGACCATTCAATTCTTTCTGTGAAATTAAAACATGCTGGGATACATGGCTGTTTGCTGCGATGGTTCGAAAGTTATCTAAGAAATCGTTCTCAGCTTGTTACTTTGGAGGGCTACGAATCTGTGCCATTCACTCCAAGTTCAGGTGTACCGCAGGGGTCAAAATTAGGCCCCCTGCTTTTCTTAGTATTTATTAACGATCTCTTGGATATGATAACGTGTGATTGTTTGGCCTATGCTGATGACTTAAAAATTTATTGTAATATTTCTGAATTAAGTGATTGCTTAAAACTCCAAAATGATCTAAACGTCTTGCAGCAGTGGTGTTCTGAAAATGCAATGTCAATAAATATTAAAAAATGTCAATATATAACATTTACAAATAAAGTCAATTATATTCAATTTCAATACCATATAGATGGAAAGTATTTGGGCAGAGTTTCTGTGGTTCGTGACTTGGGGGTCCTTTTTGACACACCTCTAACTTTTCGAGATCATATAGATAGTGTGGTGACTAAAGCTAATAGGATGCTTGGTTTTATAATCCGTATGTCCAAGCCATTCCGTAATAACAGTAGCATAATGTTGCTTTATAACGCACTGGTAAGGAGCACCCTTGAGTATTGCTCCTCTATATGGTCTCCCTTTTATTCGATCCATGCAGACTGCGTGGAATCAATTCAAGCTCGTTTTGTCAGGCACTTATGCATGAAAAATTACATTCGTAGAGTTATCCCTGTATACAGTGATATAATGCTACATTTTAAAATGTTAAGTTTGAAAGAAAGGCGAAATAATTCTGACCTGCTTATTCTTCATAAAATTATAAACGGTTCCATTGATTCTCATTTGATCAATTATTTTAACTTCAGAGTTAGTCAGCGTAGTAAGCGTCAGCATCGCATATTCGACATCCCAACATCAACTTTAAATACTACATTTAATAGCCCCCTTACACGCATGGCAAGGTTGTATAATGAAAGGACCGTTGCGATAGATAACTCTATTGATATCTTCTCTATGACATTCTTAACATTCAGACGCACCCTATTACACAAGCCGCATTAAACCCATCATCATATATAAATGATATCTGCGTAACACTGATAACTTTTTATAATACGTACTCACATAGTTGTAGTCCCTAGTTAATAATAAATCTGTAATGTCATGCATACCTATAATTGGTGTAATTACTTTGTAAGTCAAATATAAAAATTATAACTAATGTGATTTTAGTAGTTATGCTGTTGGTGTGCTAAATAAATAAATATAGACATTGAATCACGCCTGTTTCTCTGACACTCCTCTTTCGCTTCATCCATGTTCATTAACCTCTTCATGTATGCTCGTCGATTTAGGTGACTCCCGACCTGTCCTTTTTTGAGAACTTTGGTTGCGGTACGTTCTCAAAACAGCCTGCGCCGACTTTTCCATCCGCTCTCACCTCATGAACTATTTTAGTCTATCGCCATCCTTTCTACATGTCTAAACCATCTTAGCATACCCTTCTCGATCGTCACTACATCCGCTTTCACTCCACAACGTTCCACGTTGTTCCTCACTTTACCTTTCAAACTTACTCCACACATACTTCGCAAAGATTTCATCTCCACTGCATTTTACTTTATGGATAGTCTAAGTCCCCTGTTCTTAGAGCAAATAGCACGACTGCAGCATCTTCTTCTTCTAATCGTGTGTTGATGAACAACCTAGTGTCAGAGTCCTTCACCATTTTAAGCAAGTGATAATTAGTATATAATACGCACATGACTTCGAAAAGACAGTGGTGCGTGCCTTGGTTTCGAACTTGCGACCTTTGACATGTCAGTCCAACGGTCATACCACTAGGCTATGACTACTCGAACTGCAGCATTAGTCCTATTTTAATCTAGACAAATTTTGTAAGATTACCATTGGAATTGTAAGCTCAAAATTGCATACAAATTAGAGTACTTATTTATGTCTGGTTTCTATGACCAAAAACGGATCGTTCGCATACCTATACATACATAATCGTTTTGTATACCAATAGTAGTGTTTGGTAATACTTAATTTATTGGAGGGGCTCGCGGCGAAGTAACAGTCGCACAGATCGATCGATCAAGGTTAGGCTTCGCTTGCGGCGATCAGTCTGTGGATGGGTGACCATCATTTCATACCGACACCCCTCCGTGCCTCGAAGAGCACGTTAAGTTGTCGGTCCCGGTCAAATAAAGTTCTATGACAGCCGTTACGGGTAGTCAGAGGCCTGAATGTCTGTCAATACACGATATATCGTGTTACTCAGTAACTGGGTTGAGGAGCAGCCTCTCCATGTAAAATACTGGTATTAAGCTGCATCCGGTTCGACTGGAAGCCGACCTCAATGTAATTGGGAAAAGGTTAGGTAGATTGGTAATACTTTATATAAGAAAGAAAGAAAGAAAGAAAGAAAAAGCTTTTATTCCCCTCAAATGGGTACACAGTAAAGAAGAAATAGATTAAGAATTATAGACATTACATATAAAATTTTCAACCTGTAGAAACAGTATTTTTGATAAATTACAAATATAAGATAAACAATAACAATTCTGATACACTTAGAGCAGGACAAAACACAAATAGATAACTAGTTTAAAATTAAAATATTTAAAACAGAAAATACTTTAATAAGTCTACGTCTACAAAATTGAAAGCTGGCAACTTTTTTGCAAGCGGCCAACTGCCAACCTAACAACAAAAGGAAAAAAAAATCAGGAAGGAAAATATACAGCAGAGGTGACAACTTGAAGAATTTAATTTGGAAGATGGAAATATTGGAAATAAAGTTTTAATGCTCTCAGCTCAGTTAATTATAAATAATTTATGATACTCAAGACTAATATTACAAATATAAGTGTGTCCCATTCAAGTGGGAAATGGTAAGCGCTCAGCATAATGCTGCAGATTCCCATAGAAACCTACAGCGCTGATTTTCAGCGCTAACCTTTGTGACGCAATGACGCCTATCACAAGCAAAGGAAAAACAAAGTAAAATAAAAATGAAACAAGACAACTGCCACAGTGGTGCGTATTTACTGTTTTATGTGTAATTGGTGTAAATATATGTAATAAGGAAAGACTATGTGTAGTAGCTTTATTCTATGATAATATCCAGCTTATCTATTTATATGTTAGGATTATTGGGAACCTTCAAAAATAAACCCGATTTCGGAGGGATGATTTAGACAGTAATAATACTATAAAATAGCAGGAACATTATAGTAACAAAATAATTGAGAATGCAGGTTTAAAGCCAACACAGGTGATAAAATGATAAGGGAGATTCCAAGTAAAGACGAAGCCACTCCTGGCTAGAAGCTGGTCAGAGGGTCTTAGGGCTAGAAATCCTGTAATACTGCGATGAGGACTACATGCATATAGAGGGAGCACATGCACTAGCCGCTGTTTGCTAATACAAGCTGTTGGAGATCTACATCTCATGCTCACCGGCCATAACCTCGGAGGTAATGTTATTTATATTTATATGCGGTTCTTCTCCAAAGGAAACGACTTTTTGGAACTGTGCACTTAAATTCTGAATTTCTATAAGTGCCTTTGTATAGTTTATATGAAATAAAAACTTTTGACTTTGACTTTACTGGTCATTTGAATATTGGGAACGCACTAGAAGGTGTTGTTGGTCTTATGTCTACATGTTTTGGTTAGTTATTTCTTTTGATAGTAGTTTGTTGCTTCTAGTTGTCAATACATTAATATTGCACCTAAGTCCTGTGAGGTTCAGGATTCGATTCCCGGGTCGTGCAAAGTAATTTTCTGTGACGTTATTCTCAGTAGCAGTTCGGCGTTTTAGTTGATAATTGGCTTACTACCTATAACATGGGATCTAAAAATTGCATGAGCGATTTTTTTTGTTTATAACAGCACCTGTACCTCTGCTTAGCCGTTCACAGAACACAGGCGTGATGCTATGTTTTTATGTTTGGTACTTATAAGGATAAAAAGGTATTCTTTACAAACTTTGCCAAACGATACGATTAGTTTAGATTAATAACGATTCATGAAGTCTAGGTACTTATCTTGTCAATTTGACCATGATATTTCTTCCATCTCACTACAACCTACCAATGCCTCAATATTTTTAAATTCTCATCCTTATAAAGTAAGACAATCATAAATTCTCATCCTTATAAAGTAAGACAATCATAAATATCGGCGGATAAACATCTCCCTTCAAAACACACATTTCAAACGTAATCTACTTACTTACATATATCCAAAGTCTTTAAGAAAACAAACTCCTTATAAGGTAAAACAAAGTTGTCCAATCAGGACACTACAAATAATACCATTCTACTATTCCAAGTTCAAAATCACCGAAGTAGGAAGCATGGTCACTCAGGAGCTGTCATTGAGGTAAGATAATCCTTAGAGGGACATTACTCATAAATATCTGCCCACTGGATACAACCACCTTTTAATGCTAAGCTGATATAACCGATGAGGGCTTTCGTCGATGGTTTGGGTGCAATAAGGTCGTATGTACCTACGTCAATTGTGTGGGAGACTGTTGTGTTTACTATTTCAAAATCGTTTGGGAAGAAAATTTCTACAAATTATAGGTAAAACAAAATTGTGTGATGAAACATACGATCCCGAGGGATTCGAACCTGCGCCTCCTGGATAAATACTTCAGACACTTTATTTATCTGGGAAGCGCAGGATGGAATCATTGTAACGACTGCAATTTTTTTTTCACAAAAATTTGTAACTTTAGAGTTCGTTACGCATGCGTTCATGAGTTTGAAAAAATTACTTAACTGTATTTGATTGGGGTTCTTCGTTGGCAAGGGTGGTTTTGGTTGTTCGTAAATTATGATGAATCATCATCATTCTCCTGC
This sequence comes from Xylocampa areola, assembly GCA_935421205.1. Classification (NCBI taxonomy): domain Eukaryota; kingdom Metazoa; phylum Arthropoda; class Insecta; order Lepidoptera; family Noctuidae; genus Xylocampa; species Xylocampa areola. Next base: position 18,392,631 of record OW285207.1, read on the forward strand.
TCTTAACTCACCCCAAATAAATTGTGAACCAATAAAATTTACAATTTATTTGGGGTAAAACGGCACAAGTCATTCTTACATACGTCCCTATCAGCCGTCATGTCAGTTGTCACACCCTTTGTGGCAATCATCTATAACACAATTCATCCACAATTTCGATGTTGATTAATAAATTATTATAGTGATCTCATCATTCACAGCCTCAAATCATTCAAGTTTCAAGCATTCTGCTGAGACGTCAACGAAGTGAGTTTTCTTAATTTCATTGATTTTTCGGAACTACGCTACCTTCTCTATTTACATATGTAGTAAAACAAAGTACTACGTCACGTATGTCTGAGACTGTTTTAAAGGAAAAGTTTTTGATATATTTTTTAAATGTTTAATGGATATTAAAAAAAACATGAACTTGGAATACAATACAGAATCAGGTCATCTAAAACACGCTTACGTAAACATAAATAACATAACATAGCATCACGCCTGTGTTTCCTGAAGGGGTAGGTAGAGGTGTACACAATTATGCACACACATTTCACCAATGCTGCTATTAAATTCAATGTAATAGGTGGTGAACCTCTTGTCATTTACCGGGCACAATTCCAAACTCCGGGCTGCTACTGAGAATTTTTAACACGCTTACAATTACTTGTTTTTACCAACACACCGTGCAGTTAATAGTTAGTGTAGAGCACATCGTGCCATTAAACATTGTTAAACTAATAATAAACCACTTCTAAGCGTACCTATAATCACAGCTTAGTTAAGTTTCATATAATTTCCCAAACAAACTACCGTAATAATATCTTAGGTTTCCGCGATCACTACACATTATAATAAAACAACTTTTTACCGGATTAATCGCGGGTATTATTGGTGTTTTTCCTGACGTTTCGAACTTTGCAGCGTTCGTGGTCGCAGGAGGACTAAGGTGTCAGGCGTCTCAACAGATTATTTAAAATTATTTCAGTCTGCCGTACCTACATATAATTTTAACTTTTAAACTATCGCGTTGCATGATATTACTATATACTAACAGGAATTAACGCGCAATAAATACCTTCGATTCGCTCGACGTTTCGACCAGGTTGCACTGATCGTGGTCACAAGCAGACTGACCGTGCTTATTGCGCGTTAATTCCTGTTAGTATATAGTAACTACATATAATTGATAAAATAAAATATTATTACATATAATTGATAAGATAAATAAAATAATTTTTGTCTCTGATACATATTTAAAACTAAAACTACCGTAAGTTCCCTTACGCCATTTTGCTTCTAAAGCCCTGAAATAAGTCTATCGGGACCATAAGGAAAGCCCGCGTCAGTGACGATAATAGTGCGATTTCAGTTTATATTGTCAGTGCCAGTGCAGTCGATTCGCTGACCTTTAGCTCGCGAATCCGACAGTCTAATAACTAGGAGTAATATCCATAAGGCCCGCTGCAAACGTTCAGTATTGACAGTTTTACCTCAGTAAGGCATAAAGTTATGTCTTTAGTGTAACGGTATTTGTTTTAAAGGTCACAGCTTCAAATCATGTTGTGATGAAGCAACTGATAGGAGAATTAGCTTTAATATTAGAAATATTTTCAGAATAAATAATTATAATTCATCATCTTCTGCCCCCTGCCCTTATCTCAGTTTATCTGGGGTCAGCGCAGCATGTATTCTTATTCTATACCATCTCTATTAGCTGTCATATCGTCAGTCACTCCTTTTCTAGCCATATCATCTTTAATACAATCCATCCATCGCTTCCTTGGTCTGTCTACATTCATACTCACACCTGTCCTCGTCACATGACCCTCATTCCTCCGCATCACAGGTCCATACCATGCTAAATTTCTACACAACTCCTCAGTCACCGGTGCCACTTTCAGACTTCCTCTTATATACTCATTTCTAATTCTATCCATCCGCATCAATTAATTAATTAAATGAATTAGAAAAATAATTGCGCAAAGAAAAACGCGGTCGTGACCAGGATTTTAATCTGTGCCTCCTGGATAAATATTCCAGGCGCTCTGCTAACTGAGCTATTCCGACTTCTGCTCACTGTGCCGATTTCTTATTAAACTTTTTAATACGTCTTATGGTGACGTCATCGCTGTTTATTCAGTTACTGATATTTTTAATTTTTGCCTAAATAAAAAAATAAGAAATATAGGCTTAACATGGCTTAAGATGTTAAAAAAATCGTTTAAATGTTATTTAAGGGGATTTTTGTAAAGCGCTGCGTTGTCGTGCGCCCGGCCTTTATATGCGCCAGCATTAAAGGGTATATTTTACAATAACAAGATGTTACACCCACTATTATTTCCATCAACGATCATTCGAATAGCATTATGTAAAAACAATTCAGTCCGTGGCAAATTCAAATATCTACCAATAAAATAAATAATTGACAATCTAACATTATAATGTGTAATGAAAAACGGTTGTCCACTATCAGTGGCCGACTCACTCGTCACGCCACAGCGCAGAAGAATATGCAAATGTGCAGCTTATCAAACCCCCTGCCTAGACCGACTTTATGACGGACACGTTCGCTGTCGACTTTACGATGCATACGTAAAACAAATAGCTGGCTGTGATTCATCTGCGAAGTTTATGTTATTGCTTAGGCTGTGGGCTGGTGTGGTACATGGTGAGCGTATGACAATAAGTGTAGTTTATTTTAATTCTGTTGACTGACGTAAGGGAGAGAGTCGATGTTCGATTTTCGAAATTCAGGTGACCGGAGTCAATTGTCAGTTGGTTCGAAATTCAAACGCGGTTTAATTTTTTTTTTTTTATAATATAATTTTATGTTATGTTTACATTAAACCTTCTTGCTAAGGTTTTGTTTATGTAATGAATATGTATTAGCTAGAGAAGGCGGGGTTGAACTTGGGACCTCTGTAACGTCAGTCACCGCCTTATTATCAACGCTTTTGACTATTGTTTACAGATTTTAGACGTGCAACTGCTGAGCATGAGGTCTTGGGTTCGATGCCCGGGTCGGGCAAAGTATTATTGAGTTTTTTGTTAGGAAATGCTTAAGAGTAGCTCGGAGTTTGGATTTGTGCCCGACAGATAGCAATAGTATCACCACCTATTACATGGGACTTAATAACAGTATTGGTTAAATGTGGATGTGCAACTGCATTAATCCTCTGCCTACCCCTGAATAAACACGGGGAATAAAAGCGTGATGTTATGTTATGTTAGTATATCAGGAATTATAGTTCAGAAAATTTACAAGTTTTTAAAGTATTTTCTTAGAGAAGTAAAAAATAATAATACAATATCGCCATTTTCCAATTCACGCGCAGCCTTACTAGTGACTTTTAACACGGCACGCTGGCCACAAACACATAACACATATTTCTGTTACCCGACTGCGCCTGAGCAAACAAACCGCTATCTATTACAGTGTACGCAACGTATTCTTCCGGCTTGAGTTTAAGTCAAAATTTTAACGTATTGCGAATTTGTTGAACACACAGTTACGGTTAAATCATTATTTTTAACTCCTTATTTTATTAAATTTTTTCAAGGAATCATTGAAAAATAATAGACATGGACGTAGCTTGAACCCGCGACATTTGACATTCCATGTCATGTTTCCATATATATATTTTTATTAATATAGGCATTAAATGGCCTTAAAATGTATAAAAATACCAATTTAAATGCTTATTTTATATTGTGTTTTAACCTGTTGAAGTTTGCTGGACAAAGGTCTCCAATTTAATTCTTTAAAAAAGGTAATGACTGCCTCGTTAGTCTAGTGGTCACAAGAGTGGCTGAGCATGAGGTCCTGAGTATGATTCCCGGTTCGGGCAGTGTTTTTAGGTTTCTTTTCACATCCTACAAATGCTAATTGTAATAGGTAAGTGGTGAGCATATTGTCATCTACCGGACATCATTCCAAACTCAGGGTTCCTATTAACTCAGCATCCACGCCACTAAACAGACAAGACATAATTATTCCAGATATGTCTTTGAAAAAGCATTAACGCATGCTTAGCGAACTCTAAAGTTACAATATTAAATGTAAAAAGAATACGGTCGCGAACAGGATTCGAACCTGCGCCTCCCGGATAGATACTCCAGGCGCTCTGACCACTAAGCCATCTCGACCTCTGCTCACCACCGCGAATTCTTCTTCCATATTTTAACACGTCTTTTTCCATTTAATATTGTAACTTTAAGACATAATTATTCACCTGTATTCCCTGAAAGGGTAGGCAGAGGTCTACACGGTTTTACACCAACATTTCACAAAATGCTGTTATTAAGTCCTATGTAATAGATGGTAAGTCTATCTTTATATGCTATGGTGAGCCTATAATATTGCCATCAACCGGGTACAATTCCAAACTCCGGGCTGTGACTGCGAATTTCCTAAGCGAAAAACACAATAACACTCTGCCCAACCCGGGCATGGAACCCGAGACCTGCTCAGCAGTCGCGCTTGAGGCCACTGGACCAACGAGCAGTTGTTTATAACCGTCTCCACTAAGGATTATTTTCAAATAACACACCATTCTAACATCCTATTGGTTAAACACTATTGTAACAGATAACACGAACATACAGTCACTTCCTGCATGTATTCAATAATGAATGTCCCTTGCAAGTCGTTTGATTAAAATTAAATACCTCATGTAACAGATGACAGATGCAAAAGTATTGCCATGTTTTGTTCTTGGATACAAATGGGGAAAAGTATTCTTCTTATCGTATGGTTGATGAACAACCTAGTGTTCAAATTCAAATTCAAACTTTTATTCTGTATATAGGTCTTTACAAACTCTTTTACATGTCATTTTTTAATCAGAAGGCGACGGTATTTCCTATCTGACTACATTGGAGAATAAAAACCGAAACAAACTCAGAGGTCACTGTCTCCTTTAAAGTCCAGACATCATATTTATGGTTATGTGAGCGTAATCATGTAGGGCGCCTGGAAAGGCCTTTTGAAGAAAGAACCGTAGCAATTTTAAGTTGACCAGTCCTAACTGACGGCACACTTGCATCAGTCACCGTAAAGCTCGAACCATAATTTAGGGAGCTCAACGACCTGTCGCAAGGCGATACCAGATCGGCACGACCTTTGTGTAGGCCATACAAATACTAAAAACTGCCAGACAGTTACAAATCTAAAAGAAAGGGAATATATAACCGACTGATGTGAGAGTGTCAGGGTTTACACCGTAGACCTCGTAGACCTCTGACATGGCTTTACACACCATCGAGAACATCTCTCAGGTGTGCTGGTTTCCTCACGATGTTTTCCTTCACCGTTTTAAGCAAGAGATAATTAATTTATAATACGCACATAACTTCGAAAATACAGTGTTGCGTGCCTTGGATTCTAACTTGCGACCTTTGACTTGTCAGTCCAACGGTCATACCTAGCCTAGGTATGACCGTCACCATCACTGCTCACTCGAATCCAAGGCACGCACCACTGGTGAGTGCCTTGGATTCGAACTTGCGACCTTTGACTTGTCAGTCCAACGGTCATAATACTAGGCTACCACTGCTCACAAAAGTATCGTGATCAATCATATTATATCTTTAGCTGTTAATCGGTATACATGGGTATCTATAAATGGACGAATCTAAGGATATACCACAGACTCTTTAACATTTGGGTGTATTTTAACATAACATAGCATCACGCCTTCCCCGAAGTGGTAGACAGAGGTGTGCACAGTTGTATACCTCCATTTCACCAATGCTGTTATTAAGTCCCATGTAATAGGTGGTGAGCCTATTGCCATCAACGGCCACAATTCCAAACTCCGGGCTGCTACTTAGAATTTTCTAACAGAAATACTCAATAACATTTTGCCCGACCCGAAACGAACCCTCCTGCTCAGCAGTCACGTTTGGGACCCCTAGACCAACTAGGCTGTGTATTTTAACAGATTATTTATAAAGAAAGTAGATACTAAGATACTTTTGGGAACAGGTGACGTCTTCAATGTCACCTGTTCCTCACTAGTTACGTTATGTTACACGAAAATATCGAAACGACTCACGCCTAAAAATTATCAGTCAAACCCATCAGATAACGCAGATCCATTTAACTGTTCTATTAAACCAATGAACGACAGCGTCGACAAAATAGCATTACGCTAAAACTTAATTCCCCATAAAACTAAAATTACCATCTGTATCATTAAAGTTATCTAAGAAAGTTGTAATTTTAACATCTATTCGAGCAATAAATGAAATACATTTAACCGAGAGGTATTTATTTTCAAACCCATAGACGAACGGACAAACTGTATATTTACGATATTTTTTACGATCGGTGCTCTATGCATGGAAAAAGTACGGAGTATACGTTTTACGGCGCCTGCCCATTTTAGTTTGCTTCAGCAATTTCAGTTTAAAGTAAAGTTTTATGTTAATTACTGAGGCCGAGATAAATAAATATAAGTAATATCTTAGGTTTGCGCGATCACTACATATTATAATAAAACAACTTTTAATCGGATTAATCGCGTGTATTATTGGTTTTTTGTTTTTCCTGACGTTTCGAATAATACACGCGATTAATCCGGTTAAAAGTTGTTTTATTAAATAAATATTAGTTGTAGTAGCACGTGTTTTCGCCTTAGAGGACCAGACAGGAGACGGCTTCTTACTAAATATCGAACAAATTAGCTCGCCGCTTTTGGCGGGGGGTGAGGTAACACACAAGCACAAAAGAACGTGTACTAAAGGAACAATAGCTCTCGTCATTACATTAACAGTATTATATTTATTTTATTTATTTCAGATTTTATTGTGTACTTCATTATTGGCGTAATGTTAAGATACTTATAAATGTAAATCTCCATGTAAAGCTGTGAAGTTACCTTATATAAATCTATACATATAATAAAACAGTAAAAAAATTGTTTCTGTTTCATTGAATATATAAAAAAAAAAACAATTGAGGGGGGTTTAGAAACAATAAAAGAGCACGAATCCAAAAAAAAAATCTGTCTGTTTGTCTGTTTGTTTGTACACGCTAATCTTCGGAACTACTGGACGGATCTAAATGTTTTTTTTTGTTGTATAGATATTAAGTCTGGGCAACATATAGGCTATAACTTATCTTGGAAACTTGAACACCTGATGCAGAACCGCAACAGACCAGCTAAACTATAAGAGATACAAACATGGTACCATAGCAAAAATTGTTCCACGTGATGAGCATTATCTGCTGAGAGAATAAATTTGAAGATCTGGAACACCAGATGTGGAACTCCAAGAGCCCAGCTACACTATAACATATATAGGAATGACGTTTTAGCAAAAGTTGTTCAATCTGATGAGCACTCTTTGGTGAATTATAAAAATCGAAGATCTGAAACACCTGTTGTGGAACTCCAAGAGCCCAGCTACACCATAACACATATAGGAATGATTTTCCCGTCCCCGGGCTCTTAGTATTCGATATCAGACGTTTCAAATCTTCGATTTTGAGGACCCCGTTGTCGCTGGCATAAGCAACAGCATCCGCGTACGAAGTCGCGGGCAGAAGCTAGTAAATAAATATAATGTTACAGCGAGCCATGCTCGCGTTAATACTTAACCAGAAGATCGTGAGTTCGAGCTCTGCGGTGTAAGACCTTAAAATTACAAACAAACCATATTTTATGCAAGTGTAATGTTTAGTACAACTCAAAATATTTGCTCACTTTCATAATCACTTACTAACTTAACACTTTTTTTACTAACACCGCATTTATGAGGTCCTGGTGTTGTTGTACCAATGTCTTCGAATCTATATAATTTTATATGCTAAGTGATAAAACATTGTTAAAATTTTCGCACTTGTACTTATTCATTATAACTTGTAACTTGGAAACGTAATTATGTGTTCTTGTAAAGGCGGCCATTGCTTTTGAAAGTAAAGTAAGGATGGTAATTCAAAAAAGGGTCTTTGTTTACTTTGTATGTTTTAGTCTTTCTTCAACTTTGTGAGTGGATTCTTAAGATTCTTAGATATTATTATATTGAAGACAAATTCATAAATTTTTGTGGAAAATAAAATACGGTCGTGAGCAGGATTTGAACCTGCCCCCTCGAATAAATACTGCAGGCGCAGTAACCAGTAAACCATCCCGACCTCCGAATACTTCTTCCACATTTTAATACGTATTTTGGTGACGTCATTGCTATATATTCAGTTCCCGTACAGATGACTGAACTGAGACGACAAACTTTACAGTTAATACAATGTCGTACAAATGCAATTACAGCCGTTACCGGTAGTCAGAGACCTGAAAGTCTGACAATCAGTGATACCACGAGATATCGTGTTACCTAGTAACTGGGTTGTGGAGATCAGATAGACAGTCGCTCCATATAAAATACTGGTATTAAGCTGCATCTGGTTCGAGTGGAAGTCGACTCCAATGTAATTGGGAAAAGGCTAGGCAGATTCAGTACAGATGCAATTACCTTATCAAATACAGTTAAATCTTTCAAACGCATTAACGCATGCGTAGCGAACTCTTAAGTTAAATTGTATAGTGAAAATAAAAATACGGTAGAGAACATGATTCGAACCTGCGCCTCCCGGATAAATACTCCAGGTGCTCTGAGCACTAAGCCTGTCGTGCTCACAACCGTATTTTTCTAAAATTTACCTGTATTATTTCTGATAGTTAACACTATCGTAAATTATTAGGTTGAAGTGTTGAAGGGTCCTTTAAGGCCTGAAGGGGTTGAGTAGATTCAGGCGTTACCTTGCGGAAGTCCAAGACAATGGATGCAAATAAATGACTCGGTAGTGGGTACTGCACGGTCTAAAAGTCCCTGATGATGCCTCGTGGGGTGCGAAACACGTGTAGAGTAGTTGGGGGTAGTTGCAATTTTTCATGGCTTGCATATGTGCATATATTTACGGGCTGGCGGTGCACAGGTTCATTTGCATTTATTGTCTATTGTATTTTTTGCAACCATATTTTTAAGCAGTCGATCACGATTTAACTCAAATTGAAACTAAACTAAAACTCGAAAGTATTAAAACTAAATAACATGGTATAGCGTTTTAGTTACAAATCATTAGTAAAATTTATGAACATGCATTTATAAATATTGAGATTCTCCACATATATCAATTTAGGAGTTCATGACTTAAACATAAAATTGTTCACACAAGTCGTCGCTTGCGCAGGCTGCGTTGTTTTTTATGGTACTCTATTAAAATAGTAGTGGATATTTAGCGCAAAAGCTTACGAGAACTGACGAGACACCTGCATGAGATATCGACTCAACAAGTTAATTACATCTTAGTTCTAACGATGTGACACACGGATGAAAAAGGTGGAGAACTTTGCGTCGAACATTTTTGTAAGGACTTAGAATACACATTATTACATTAAGTTTATTTTATTTCTGGTCTTTCTAAAATTTCTGTACCTTTGATTACATATATTTCAAAGTTATCGTAGGGGTGACTTTAAAATATATGTAATATTACCATTTTGATCAAATTAATATTATTCTATTAGACTACTTTATTATTTTTACATTATTATTGCGTTTTTATTGAGTGTGGGTGCCTGATCGTGATGGTAATTATTATGAATCATTTTGAATTTGAACCTTTTGAATATATAAAATTTCTAAACTCGCCTTCTTAATCTTCTTCTTATTATCGTGTGGTTGATGAACAACCTAGTGTCAAATTTTAAACCACCCGTAAATCTCTAACATGGCTTTACAAACCATCGAGAACATCTCTAATGTGTGCTGGTTTCCTCACGATGTTTTCCTTCACCGTTTTTATGCAAGTGATAATTAATTTATAATAAGCACATTCGATCTTGGAATTGTCAGTACAACGGTCATAACACTAGGCTATCACGACTTATATGCTTATAAACTACCAATCTTCCAAGTTTGACTGTGCGATCAAAAGAGGGTTTATTTACCATATCCACCATTTTTTTATGTGAAGTGCTTCTATTGTAGGGTATAACATATAATGAGGTTAAGGTAAAGTACGTAAAATACATATTCTAACTTAATTTAAAATTTACGTTTTTTGTTTATTTATTACATTTATTATTGTTCAACGGCACTTGCATTCTTTGGAATTGCCCGACTAGTTTCGAACTCGAACATGAGCTGAGTCCACGGCGATGACGCGAGTCAAATTCAGTAACCGTTGAACATTAATTAAAATGTATGTGTCTCACGATATATCAGTGCTGTTGGGTTGCTTTTCTTAAGCGACACATCAGCATTAGGCTGAGTGGCGACCATTATTTGCACAGTTGCAATGCATAGAATTACTTTTTAACAAAAAATAATTAATATTATGACGTACTTAGATTTATTGTTATCTATGTGTGTTTTAGTTGTAGTTTAGACTAAGTTCACTGTTTACTTTGTTTTTCTGTACCGATTTTGCACTGTATGGGAATAGATATATCTTTCTTTCTTTCACGAAAGTTATTAAAATATTTATTATAAATTAAAGTTTATATATTAAAAACATACATTACTGAAAAAAAGCATAAGAATATATTATTAAATATATAGTTCACACCAATATGGTACAGTTATGTTGCTTATTCTCACTTATGTTGGCAAAATTGTTGGGCCAACTATTGGTCCATATATCACAGTATAAAAACCATACAAGCTTGGTATATTTATAGCTAGTTTTAACGCCAAGTGTGGATACCATACATCACTTTCGAACAGTTTAACCAGTTTAAAATACCTTATTAAATCGTCGTTGCGGTCTTTGCGTAAGAGCTTGAATAGCTAATGCAATTGACTTACAATATTTAAATTAATATATATTATATACACCATGTTAAAGCGAGGCGTGTTCATATTAAATACTCACTAGTTCCAGCGTCACTACATTATATGGCAATTAAAAATTTATTCGTTTAGGTAATACTTGGCATATCTGTGCTTACCCTTGAAAATAATTCGCCTCGATTGACATTGGAAATATGTCAGTTCGTACTTTTAAATGCCGAAATTTCTAAAAGATTCTTAAAAATTCGGGATATTAAGAAGACAACATGGTTTAAAATTGAGGCAACTGTAATGTAGGTAAATTTATTTTAAAAATTACGCGTTGTTTTATGGCGTCTATTTAATATTGGAAGTGGATTAGAATTGGTATTAGTTTCAAGAGTAACCCCACTGGTCATTTTATTGGTTTTATATAGTGTAAACTGTGACTAGATTAGTATATGAGGGGAGTATTGATGGAAGTGAACGTACCTAACTATGAAATAGCAGACAATTTTTAATAAAAGGCCAACAGCTACCTTTACAATTTAAACAATAAAAACAGGTTTAATGAACATGAATGAAGTGAAAGGGATGTGTCAAAATCGTAGCAGGTGAATAAGGATATTTTCTGCCTACCCTAATGGGAAGCAGGCATGAATGTATGTATGAATATATAGTACCGTATACCATACCAATCGAAAGACTATGTAAAGGTTCCCAGATTTCATATTTTTTATTAAAATTATAGGCGATTATGATTCTACCACTATGAATGTCTCGTTAGTAGCCTTAAATGGAACCGCTGAGAGTAAGTTTTGGGTTCGATTCCCGGGTCAGTGTTATTGAGTTTTTCTGTTAGAAACTTCTCAGGATCAGGCCGGAGTTCAGAATTTTGCCTTGTTGCTGGCAATAGGCCCATCTCCTATTACATGAAATTTATAACATTGGTTTTAATGTGGGTGTACTGCAATACACCTCTGTCTCACCCTTCGGAGAGAACGGGCGTGATGCTACGTTGCAGCGTTCTATTTTAGAAGGTGACCACACACATTAAAAGCCAATAAAAAAGCTATATCACCTAACCGTATTTTGCCAGCTTCCGGACCGACAGAACCGCGTTCAAAACATGCTATTTAAATATATATTCCATAAGTTTATGGCGGAAACTCTGTGATTCCAGTCTAATGAAGTTTTATTATGGTTTTTATGGGTTTCATTGCCAATCTTACTTTAAACCAGCTCAAAACAGTTGTTATTGCAATTCTAGGATATAATTTCTTATTGCGGTGCGGCAGCGCTTCAGTGGTGGGATATCTATAAAGGTATTTATAATTAGAGTAGGTTTTACTTTGATTGTCCAATAGGAAAATGGTTTGCTATGAGGATTATTCCTCTATGTTAATGTCTCCTCCCATTCATAGAAGAGTTATGAGAGATACTAGTGCTTTGATTGAAGATAACGGTACTCCCCTCCATGTAGTCTAAGATAGTAGATTTTTGGGAGTGGAAATGTCATTCTCTCTGGCTTGTGTAATAAGTTGAGCCTGTCAAAAGATCTTTGAAGGGTATGTACCAAATGGCAAAAAAATGCATTTTTAGTAAGTCATTTTTTTTTTGGTTTGTTCATTTATTTACACTAGCTGATGCCCGCCGCTTCGCCCGCGTGGATGTTATGATGATGAAAGAAATCATGAAATTTTGATCCCGTTCCAGCTTTCCGATAACCGCTTTATAATAGCCCATTTTTAAAGTATTTTTTTTTTTTATTTATTGGCATCATAAAAAGCACAAAAAAAATTAACAAAAACAATGCAGTAATAAAAACGGGATACAGAGTAGTAGATTAATGTCCCCCATGCTAGGAAATTCCTGTGTTATGGGGGCATCCATCCGTCACTAGAATATCAGTATAATGATATAACGTGGTTTTGTACATGTAAACATAAAATAGGGACTAGGGTATTGCAAATAATATAACAAAAAAAAAAAAAAGTAAACTATTTAAAAATAAGAATAAAGTAAAAGGAAGTAGCAAGATAGTAAGCGCTTCTTGCTGCCACTTGGTAACACCTGGTGAGTGTGGGTGAGTGTGAGTGTGTGTGTGTATGTGTGTATTTTATATAACGGGTGGTTTTATAATCTCTTCTGTGTCATCGTAATCTAAGCTCAAAAGAAATTCCTTAGATTTTTGTTTGCATAGATGTGAATTTAATGTATGTATGTTTAATTTGGTTTGTAGTTTATTGTATAGCATTGAGGATAAAAATAGGTAATGACGTTGAGCGAAAGTGGTATTAATGCGTATTTTTGGACATGGAGGTATTAATCGCCTTTTTTGATCGGATTCTATTAATGCGGTTTGCGGGACAGTAATATGTTTACGTATTATTACGCGAAGAATATATAGCTGTCTAACTGTGAGGACTTTATAGTCTTTATATAATTGTTGAGTTGGGTAGCGGGGGGGTTTACCTAGGATGACTTTGATCACGGCGCGTTGGGCTCTTTCCAGTTCAATCATGGTAGTCTTAGCGGCACCTCCCCAAACAGTGATGCAATAAGTAAGAATGGATTCACAAAGTGCCGTGTAGACCATGCTTAAGATGTTTATGTTAGCTGAGATTCTTAGCTTTTTAAACAAGAATATCAGCTTTCTTATGCGAGATGACAGAGAGTGGAGATGGTTTTTCCAGGATAAGCAGGCGTCAAGCTGCAGTCCAAGGTATTTTATCACCGGTGCTCTTGTGACTGATGGACATTGGCAGTTTTGGTCTAATACGTCGCAACGGTGAACTTTAATTACGATTGAGTGCTCAGGGGGTAATGCTGATGAACGAGGACCAAACAACACCATTTTGGTTTTTTCAACGTTAAGAGTAAGACTGCTTTTTGCCAGCCAACAGGCAACCTGCCTTAATACTAATTCCGCTATATTTTTTGCCGTCTGCCAGTCCTGTCCGTAGGTGATGATCGCGGTGTCGTCTGCGTACGCTATTACTTGCACAGAGGGGTGAGACAGAGTACAGAGCTCATTGACATAGATGGAGAAGAGAAGAGGACTTATCAGACTACCTTGGGGTACACCAAACTCTATCCTTTCATCTCTACTTATGAATTCTCCAATCTTGACACATTGGCGCCGGCCGGTAAGAAAGCTTTCAAATAAAGAACGAGCGACGCCACGTACCCCTATAGATTCTAGCTTTGACAGTAAGATGGGAATAGAGACAGTGTCAAATGCCTTCGAGAGGTCTAGGAAAATACCTAGACACTTCTGTTTTTTGTCAATTTTATCCACAACGTAGTTCATCAAGTAGGATACTGCATCTTCTGTAGACAAACCCTTTCGGAATCCGTATTGGTTTTGCGAGATAAGCCTGTATTTATTTACGTAGCCATTTAAATTATTGAATAACAGTCTCTCCAGAATTTTTGAGATTACGGGGAGAACCGAGATTGGGCGATAGTTATTGACACTGCCTCTATTGCCCGACTTATAAATGGGATGTATCAAAGCTTTTTTTAAAGCTTCCGGAAATACGCCTGTGGACAGAGCGAGGTTACAGATATGCGTTATTGGTGGCACCAACACGCCACTCGCACCCTTAAGAAGCCTTGGAGAGATGCCATCCCAGCCCGATGCACTGTCTGTGCGGAGTTGTGTGATAATGCGCTCGACTTCTTCCTCGTCCGTTTCTAGTAAGGCCAGCGAGTTAACTGAAGATACTCCGGTTTTGAAGAAGGATTGACAGGAGTTCTGTGCAAGGTGTGTATTACGAGCTAAATTTCTACCTACCTGCGTAAAATAAGAATTTATAGCGTCGACTGCCTCCAGGGGAGAGTGGTGGGGTTTTAAAAGTTCCATAGGTAATGTTGAAACATTCTTAGTATCAGTAATGTTTCTGATGGTCTCCCACATTTTTTTTGGATTATTCTTGGCTTTCAAGAGTTCTTGTCTCTCATATTCGATTTTGAGCTTTTTTAGCAAATTGTTGCAGAAATTGCGATAACGCATGTAAGTTATCTTGAGAATTGAATTGTTAGGTTCCTTATTAGATTTTTTGTGCATTTTATCTCTGTTCCGTATGCACCTCAATAGACCAATGGTAATCCAGGGCTTTAGGACTCTTGCCTTACACGGAATAGTTCTGTGAATAGTATTTTTAATTACTATGGAGGATAATATACTAATTAATTTATTTGTTGCCATGTTTGGATCATTCATTGTTAAAATGTTTGAGAAATCACAACTTTTAATTTCCGTGACAGCTTCTTGAAGATTAAAGCTGGACAGGTGAAAAGATTGTTTAGATTTTAGATTTTGGGTCTCTAGGCTTAATAAGACAGCTGAATGATCAGTTATCGTAGTTTCGAGAACCAGAGTTAACGCTTTTTTATTAGTTTTTAATAGCACGTGATCTAAACAGCTGTTTTGTCTGGTAGGAAGTTGATGACCAGGGAGTAGACCGTGGGAAGCTGCCAGGTTTAAGTAAGAGCTGGAGCGAGAATCACCAGCCTCTGGACTAATGTTTATATTAATGTCCCCGATCACAGCGATGGTGTGGTACTGTTTGAAATCAGTGAGCACATTATGCAGACTATCGAGAAAATTATCAACATTCCTTGTAGATGGTGATCTGTACAATGCAATTATGGCTAATTTATTTTCTATTGTACAAACGATACAGCTGGCATCCGAGAAATGCGGCTCATTAACATTAAAACTTAAATTTTCCTTAACATATATAACAACCCCATCGTTTTGGTTAGATAGGTTATTAGTTTGATGAGAAGAAAAGCCAGCCAACGTTGGTATAGACATTGAACTTTTTAGCCAGCATTCCGACAGAATAAGGACATCACATTCAATTTTCATTGCCACCAACAGACAATTTAAATCATTGAAGTTTTTGTAAATACTTCTTATGTTGAGATGAAGGACATTAAAAGCACCTGAAGTAGTATACTTATCACATCCATCCGGCGAGCATGCATACGATACAGAGACTGATATATTGTCTAGTTGGTCATTAATTTCTGTAATGGTAGCCATTCATTAAGTTTTTTTATATATATAAGGAACCCGAAAGATTGCACCCGAAAACATATAAAAATATAGATCCACTAACGATATAAAACCAAATTGTGTTATGATTTCTGCATTACGTGTAGTGTGAATAGTGTTATGTTTGGTGGAGGCTTTGTGGGTGAGGTGAGTTTTATGCAACTGATGTGGCAAAAGATTTAACATCGTTATGTTAAGGAATAGTATAATAACTAAACTTAAATCTATAGAGATATAAAACAATGCTTCAATTACTTCCCCATAGAATAGTCATTGGGTAGTATGAGGCGCCAGGTCCTGTAGTGTTTGCTCCGACTTCACCATTATTGGTTTAACTCCCGTGGTTTTTCTCAAGAATATATTACCGTTGGTGGTCCAGCAAAAATCATATTTGTGGAGTTTTGCAAATTCCTTGGCTGCAAAGAATAGTTTCCTTGAGCTGGCGGGAAGATACTCTGATATAAAAATCGGTCGCCTCCCACCCTTCAAACCGATACTCAAAGTACTAAGACTGTCTTCATTTTTATGTTTCCTGTTAAAATCACGAGCAGCGGCGAGCAGTTTGTTTTTAACGTGGACACTGGTAAATTCCGCAACGAGCGGCCGTACTGTGCCCTGTTTACCGGGTAGGCGGTAAGCATCACGTAAATCCGTGTTACTGAGCGGAAGGTCAAAGGTCGAGCCAACTTTTACTACAATAGAGGATAGATCCTCTACCGTCTCGTTATCAACAAAGGGAACATTTCGGATTTCGACACTAGCGGGGCGAGATAAACGCTGTAAATCCTGTATTTTTGTTTCCAATGCCAGAATACTTTCTCTGTATGTTTGTTTTTCCTTTTGCAGCGATTCCACTTGCTTAATCAAATCATCATACTGCTTGTTAATGAATGTAACTGTTTTCTCTATTTCAATGTTTGACTTTTGGATGGCCGAGTTTTGTATTTTCAATTCGGCTAATTCAGACACTAGTTTATTCAAAGTGGAACTTTGGTCAGTGCAAAATTTTTTGAGATAGGCTTCTTGGTCCGCTTTCCAATTTGATAACATTTGGTGTATCTCCTTTTTGAAGTCTTGTAGTTCGGAACCTGGTGAGAAACTCGTACGAGGACGCTTGTGTCGCATAGTAATATTAACAGCGTCGTCGCTCGGACTATTGGATATCAGTTGTGGGATATCAGAGTCAGACGAAGTTTGTATAATGTTTGCCGTCGAAGAGCTAGGCGGCGGCGACCGTTGTACGCGAGGCATCATACGTGGGTATTCTTGAAATAGTGGGCAGTGTAATGTAGACCGTACTACTCACGGTTGTAAGTTCGAATCACTCGTAGCGACGGGGCCGCTCCGAAGTCAGCGTGGCGGTCTTGGGTGGAGCGAGACAGCAATTATGGCTACTGTACTATTCCCTCGGTGGTGAAGGCGGTAAATGCGGGACAGGGGTACCTCGAGCCTACGGTCGGATCGTACTAACGAAGTCACGAGACTTTAGCGAATATTAGGCGCTTTAACTGTACCATTATAGGTTAGAATCGCGTATGTAATTATTAATATTTTACTTAAATTAAATTTATAAACAGACACACGTCCACTCTTGAGCACTGTATCGGACGGAGGGGGAATATTAAAATTAATATTGTATGTTATCCCTAAGAGATAGACATATTGCCATCGCGGACTTTTCTGTAGACCTATATAAGATACAATTCCACGATACATCATTTTATTATATAACTCAAAGAGTTTAGGCAGTGTTTCCGTTGAAAGCTCCCAGACGGCTTATTTTTTTCCGATACCTCCAACAAATAGAATTATATTTTAGCCAATATGTGGAATCATATTAATTATTGTTCATTTACTTACGTTATTACTTACGTGTATTCGTCGGGATTGAGTCAAACAGTTTGATTCGCGAAGTCGCTGCTCAGCACGTAACTAAATGTTCCGTTCGAGTTCGAAACCTAATATGATTCCATTTAATCCACAGCCATCCACTTACATTTACTGGGCTTCCAGCAAATCGCAGCAGTATTTGCCATTTCTCTATTGATCTATTATATTTTGCCTTCCCACTTCACCCGAAAACGCAAACGGTAGTATTTTTAATGATCCTCTGCCGGGTTTCAGGTTCGCAGCTGCTTTCACCGTCTCCCTCATTATGGATTTGTTTTACCTCATCTTCCTCTGCCTTTTTTGGTCCCATGCAAGTGGCTTTTAGTTAGTAAGTCTTGTATTTTTTTTCTTGTACTAATTATAAGTTCGGCCACGATACTGAAATAAATACTTTCTTCCTTTCTTTCTTTCCTCTCAATAAGTTGAAAATCATCTTAGTTATTAACATAAAAGTTACAAACTTTTACGTTAATAACTAAGATGATTATGAGACAAGGTAGCTCAGTTGGTAGAGTGATGACCCGGAACGTCAAAGGTCACGGGTTCAAACCCCGTTCTTGTCCATTATATTTTCAATGTTTCTTTGAAAAATAGTAATTAATATAGGCATTACATGGCCTCAACATGTATTAAAAATTATATAATTATATAAGATGATTATATATATTAACATTATATATTAACCTTAAGTTAGTGTAGTCGGCACTCAAAACAAATTACTAAAGTACTTAGATAGGACACCAATCACTGGTGACGTAACACGATTCTATTTGAAGTCAGCCTATAGCTATTTATAGGTCTACAACCTCAAGGTCTTAATATGATAATGTACCTGGTCAAACCAAGATTAATAAAACTAATGTTATCTTCAAACGTTTACCGATTCCACATTACGGTTATGGAAAGAAGGATCACTTAACAAGAAAGATTATAATATGTTAAACATTTGCCGTTATAAAAAAATGGGCCATCAAAAATTGCCTAGCCTTTTTCCAAATACTTTGCATATAGTCCAAGACTATGTCCTTACTGATTGTTTTCTTTAGTGTGTGTTTCTATGTATTTGTGGTTATGTGCTGGTCTAATAAGGTCTCTTTCTTTCTACTGCACGGAAAATTAGGCCGAATTATATTCTTGATTTGCACATATATTTGTGTTATTCTCTGGATGCCGTATCCCAAACATTTTCTGCCTATCTGACCCACGAGGAAGACTCATGTTAAACTTTTGAGCATCTGAATGTAATGGCTGTCATACACCTTCATATTAAAAATGGAAGAAATAAAAAAGAGAAAGACACAAAGAAAGAAAGACAGTTTTTTTTTATAATATAAAGTATCATGACAATACTTTATTTTAATTACAATCTACACATTATAATAAAACAACTTTTAACCGGATTAATCGCGTGTATTATTGGTTTTTTGTTTTTCCTGTGTAGTGATAGCGCAAACCTAAGATATTACTATAATTACAATCTAGCCTAAACTTGGCTAATGAGTAATATGATTTTAACCTAAATTGCTATGTTATCATAATAGGTACTAAGAATACGTCCAATAACTACTGTTATTAGTTTCTAATATTATAAATAACTGCGTCGTTAGTCTGGTGGTCCCAAGCGCGACTGCTGAGCATGGGGTTCGATTCCCGGGTCGGGCAAAGTGATATTGAGTTTTTATATTAAGAATTTCTCAGTAGCAGCCCGGAGTTTGGAATTGTGCCCGGTAGATGGCAATAGGGTCACCACCTATTACATGGGACTTAATAATAGCATTGGTGAAATGTGGGTGTACAGGTGTGTACACCTCTGCCTACCCCTTCGGGGAATACAGGCGTGATTTTATGTTATGTTTATAATTACGACACTTTTTTCATGTGTTCTTAGTCAGCACTTATCACTTTATTTTTTGACTCACAATTCACTACACTAATTCATGTGGTTTGGTCCGTTTGAGTCTCCTTACTATGTCCATGAGGTCGAGGATCTGAATGGCCTCAACATTCACGTGCTGGTGAAGTCTGCGTTCGTGAGCTTCTGCGTATAAATTTCTTAATAGTTGTGACTACGACGTCCATATTAAGGTCCCGATGGAGGTCACTATTCCTGATGTTCCAGGAAAGAAATAATGATATTATTTTTAATTCAAGATATGTCTTTGAAAAAGCATTAACGCATGCTTAGCGAACCCTAAAGTTACAATATTAAATGGAAAAATAATACGAAGAGAAGAAAGAGAAGAGGACCCTCTTCTAGAGGTCGAGATGGCTTAGTGGTCAGAGCGCCTGGAGTATCTATCCGGAAGGCGCAGGTTCGAATCCTGTTCGCGACCGTATTCTTTTTCCATTTAATATTGTAACTTTATATTATTTTTATTTCATTCTCGTAGCAGACGACAACGGGACCTGACGTGACGGTCTCATATAAAAAAAGCCGTGGAATGGATAAACTAAGCTTCTGCAACTAACTCTTATTTGTTAATCTACATTTACGTGATCTCATATTAAAAATAAAATTGCTGATAAAACGGCGACTATAAACTTTATCTCGCTATTAAAATCGAAAAGGTAGGCAGGTATCGAGCACCGGGATAGGCGAGAACAGGTATATTATGGCGTTGTATCATTGATTGTATCGTAATATCCGCTGGTTCTCGTGTTGGGGGCGGTACTAACTGTTTAGTAGATTATCGGAGTTACCACCTTCAAGGGTTGATTGAGAATTGAGTTACTGGTATCTTAAGGTAATCTGTCATTATGAAATTTGTAGTGTCATCTAACATAACTGGCTCTTCGGTTTACTGGTCCTAAGCGCGACTGCTGAGCATGAGGTCTCGGGTTCGATTCCCGAGTCGGGCAAAGTGTTATTGAGTTTATCTCTTAGGAAATTTAGAGTTGCCGTTCGGAGTTTGGAATTGTGCCCGGTAGATGGCAATAGGCTCACCACCATTTAAAAAGCATTCGTGAAATGTGGGTGCACAGTTGCTGTGTATACCTCTGCCTACCCCTTTAGGGTAAACAAGCGTGACTTTATGTTATAGTAATCTACGACCTACGACTAGCCTTCTCCCTACGAACTCCACGAACTATCACTGGATAGCACGTTACCTCTTGGTAAGCATGTTTGTAAGAAAGAAATTGTCACAGATCTTCATTTGACTACTGGGACTAACCGTTTCTCTCCGAGGCATGTTTCGATATGAAATGATGGTCAATTGGTCACCCATTCATAGGGCTATAAGCATCTGTGCAGCAGTTTTTCAGCCACAAACCCCGGTATTTATTGGGCTAAAAAGCAAAGAAAACCAACCTTCTTAATGGTGGATGAAACATTGTCATGTTACAGAAACAAGAAACATAGTTGAGCCCGGCAGAAACTCAATAATATATGCTTAATATCTCATTTAATATATGATTCATATTTTTCAAAGTCAGATTTAAAATATTTAACCGACTCGCAAAATGAATCACTTACATAAAAATTATACTGACATATTTTTTTCATGATTATCGAACGAAGGCGTTGATGTGACAAGTACATGACGCTAATTAAGGAGGTAATGCTCAATACGAAAGAGGTTTTGTTCGAAAACACCATTCATCTTAATCACTCTTTATAATCTTTATCACGATGACATAAAACCCAAATTTGAATACCACAACTGAAGCATAAATTCGTATCAACTATCAAAGATGGTGAAAGCCTTATTCGGAAGTTATAAGGTAGAAATTCGAATGAAGAAAGTATAAAAGATGTCACATCGATACAACATTGACAATGACCACCGATTGAGCGATCTGATCAGCGAGTAATCGATAAGAGATCGGAATCGAGAGGAAATCGATTCAATCGATTCGTCTCGTTATTTCAGACGTTGATTATTGAATATTGGTTAAAGTATTATACCCCTGTCTCTTATCTTACGTTGATAAGAACTGAAAGTTTGGAAGTAAACACTGCCTGTGAGTAAATCAATCTTGCAAGCTTCGGAATAGGTGGCGGGGTAAAACGGAATAACCTAGGTAGGTACATAATAGCACAGGTCGGAGAATCAAAAACACAGTTTATGATTCAATTAGTTATAGATCAGGAAAAAATTGAAAGAAAGAGAGGTAGTGGAAGATCTAGATATAAGAATGAAATGCGATGATAGGAGAGAGTGGTGATTGTTCTACGGACAAGAGTAAGGAGAAGGAGTAAGAAAGCAAAGTTAAAGATAATATAGATATAGCAAAATTAAAGTTGTAGACACACAAAATTAATGCCATTAATGATAATCCATGTAAACTCTACACTCTGAGTTTTCAGAAAATGATTAAATCTATCATTAACATGGATACAGGGGAACAGGGAGACCAAAGAAAAGATGGATGGATTGTGTGACGGATGATATGAATGAAAAGGGAGTAAACGATAACGTGACGATTGAAAGAGAACAACATATTACGCCGACCCCAAATAACTTCGAAACAGAGCAGGAAGAAAAAGAAACTATTAGAGCCGGACCAAGCCATGCCGTAAAGCGACTTAGTCGTGGTTCGGGATGTAGTCCGGTGCAACCGTTGTGGAAGACGGGTCCGGGCAGTTGCATCAACTCCCCAACTATCGTTCTCCCCAAATCCATCTCTTAACTCAACTTAGAGTAAATAAATTTCTTCTGAATCTACGTGGTCCATCCTCGGCTACACCGTCGCTTACCATCAGGCGAGTTGGAGGCCAAAAGTACATATTTTTTTATAAAAAACAAAGATTGTATTTTGCAATTAAAGAACAGAAACTTCAATTAATTATTTTAACTTCTAATCAAGTTTACAACCACAATGTCGTAACATTCTTTGAATAAGTATTTTAAGTAAATAACCCAAGGTCCACTGCCTTTACAAATACATCAACAAACCTTACATGTCACTGCACATTCGCTTTAAGAAAGACAATATCAGCACCGACACTTAAAAACCAACTTATATTTTCCATCAACAAACAACAACACAATCCAAAATCAACTTTAAGTCATCTACATAAGAGTAAAGTAATTTTTAGGTATGTGAAAAAATATGTGGTCACCGCAAACCACTGAAACTCGATGCTATGTAACCAAACTCACTCATACTTAATATTTATAAGTAATCAGACAAGCTTTCGTTGTTTTTCGAAGTTGCAAGGTTTCTTTTTAGTAAAGAAGTAAAGGGATAACACATTTTGGGAAATACACCGTTTTATTTACCATATTACGGAAAGACATAAATTTACTAATATTCACCGCAGACTCCTTCATTATAGAAATCATGGCTTTTTACGCTAGAGCCTTTTTGGTATCCCTTTTTGGAATAGGTGAACGTAACTGTAGTTATGTTTTTAGAATAAATAATGACCACATCAATCAACGTAAAGTATTAATTAATTATTTTCCTCAAACAATATCATATCATATCCACTCCACTTCGCTAATGTATCACAAATTTATACATTTACAACGACAAAAAAAAAACGA
This sequence comes from Xylocampa areola, assembly GCA_935421205.1. Classification (NCBI taxonomy): domain Eukaryota; kingdom Metazoa; phylum Arthropoda; class Insecta; order Lepidoptera; family Noctuidae; genus Xylocampa; species Xylocampa areola. The sequence continues at coordinate 18,415,842 of OW285207.1, forward strand.
AACATATCCGTAATTCGTCGCAATTTCTGAAAACACTCCGGCCCGTTGCGTCATCTCCGCCATGTTTTACCGCGCAAAAACCGTGTCGTGCGCCTGCACATGATCCAGGCATGTCTCGTCGCCTAATTGGGTGGTTCTACCGCCGCGCCTGCTCATTGGACAAGGGGCGGCGCGTAATTATTTTAATAACCCCACCCCCTTTTTAATTAAAGTGAATTGCACATGATGTAATATGGGGGAGTTTAGTTATGATATTTTTTATATTACTTTTTATAAGAGCTTGGTTATTGCGTCACTGTGTGGTAAATAATTAGCCGGAGTTTATGTGCAAACTATAAAAAAGGTAACCTTAATGCACGTGGTTCCGTATCATTTACTTTCTTCCATAACTCCCGGGCAAGAGATTTTTAGAGCCTATTAATACCTTAATACCGGGTGGTATAGAAATCAGTTGGTACTTATCTAATTCAATTACGTAGTTTCGTTTAAGTACAAAAGTATGATGATTGATTTTCTGTAGAACCTAATGAAGTTACAAAAACTAATTAAATGCTTTGCCTGGTTTCAAGTTCTATCTGAGTTCATTTAGTATATTTTATGTACGCTAACTTAAGGTCTTTAATAAAAATTTAATCTTCTTTGATATATTAGCGAGTTAAAAAGGGCATTATAATATTCTTGATAGAAGCGTGCTTAAAGTAGCTGCAAATTAAACAAGAATATTAACCTGATGACCACAATCATGTACTAAAAATACTTAAATTCTTAAGTCAAGTAATTTTAAGGAATGCCTGGTATTCGCAGCGGATGTAAAGACCACTAAGAGAGACCAGCTACATCGATATGTCGTTAAGTTTTATGGTTCCCAAGAAAATGCCCGGCGTATTATATAAATATATGGGTACCGTTGCAAGAGGTAAAAATGGGCGATGTGATTCAATGTAAAGACAGAAACTGTCAATATCTAATAGTGAAAATGGTCCTTTTGTCCATAAAATAAAAAATATTGAATACATAAAAAGAGATGTGTATTAAATTAATTTTCTCAGAGATTAATGAAAAGTACATTACTTATAAAGACTTTAAAATAGTTCAGTACCTTACGAATAAATCTTAAAACCTACAGGAGAATATGAAAACCTGTCTTTGTTAGTCGATTGAAGCAAAACATATCCATAGTTTGAAATCAAAAGGACCCATTTAAGAAGTTAACAATTGAAAATATTTCCTGGACCAAAACTGTATGCACCGAAAGTTTCATGTGCACCTAGCTTTATTATCTTCGCGTCTGCGCATCGCAATTGATCGAACACGGTATCTCATATAAGACGGGTGTGGTCGGATGCCAATGGTTGCGAACACCATTAAATTGTGGTAACCTTACCCATTGGGTCGGTTCGTCGATCTTGATTGAACAATATTTTCGAATTTTGACGCGTTTAGAGGTAAACTCTTTGGAATCCCATTTAAGGAAAATCTAAAATTATTGAGTCATTTGCAAGGGCAGTTGTTAAAAGCTATATAAATTGCCTCAAAGTCTGAAACCCAGTCTTAACATGCGATATCGTGTTACCTAGTAGCTGGGTTGTTAGGTCAGATAGGCTGCATCCGGTTAGACTTTTGGAAACCGACTTCAATAGTTGAAAAAAGGCCAGGCCGATAGATACAGCATCAAACTCATTTTTACTTTTACTGTCAGACCGCAGCATCCAATTGCTGGACAAAGGCCCCCATGATCTCCGTGTTTCTCTGTCTAGAATTTTGTACCAGTTCTAGGATAATAATCTTCGGGGATTATCACACATTTTATCTAAATGTAAAATTTAATTTCCGGAACTTCAGTGAGATCAGAGGATTTATAATTAAGAGCTTTAAGACTTCTATGGTAAGGAAAATCTTGCTGATAAAAAAAAAATTATAGTGGTGTACAGTGTGGAAAAAATGGTCTAGTTGTTGCATTCCTGGTTTCCAGTCGATTCGTGCCTTCGTTTCATGTAGTTCGCAAACTCGTGCTGATCAACGCCTTAAGTAAATGTACTTTTGCCATTTGTAAACCAAATAACTGTTTCGTTAATTAAGTAGTTGGTCGTGTGCCTGGGACTTTCAATGGCACTTTTGTTAAGACAAAAAGGCTCTAATGTAGGCAAAATAGCTCTTGTATTTAATTGTTCTCCAGATGACCTAACAACTTCATTTTTCGTAAAGGGTTTTGGATCATGCACTTCAGTGTCAGTTCTGATAGATCTGTTTCAACTTTTTCGTTTGCAAGTTGGTTTTGTACTAGCTCCACCTCCCAGTAGTGCCTGTTTTGAGTCCTCTTTTCCTTCTTTTTTGAAAGGTCCTTTAGTTTTGGTTTTAAGACTTTACAAATCTATGACAAGTGATCAGTCTCAAATTGGACATACATAAAAAAAGGAGGCAGTGTCAGCGGCTGGTCATTTAATACAAAAAGCACCCTTAAGGTGGTAACTTGATACCTATATATGACAAGTGATAAGTGGCAGTACTTGATGCTCTCAAAGGTCGTTGCATTGTATTAGGCAAATTAATGTTGAGGCAAACTATTGGTACGGTCAGACTGCAGAAGAATTATCATTGGGGGTATTTTAGATGGGGGGTATTTTTAAGTAGTTCAGAGCTCAAGAAACCATCGGTACCAGGTGTTTAATAACAGTTGCTAAGCCAAGTCAGAGCCGTACAGGCAGCTTGAACAGTTCCGACACCAGGTTGAATCTTAGAACACAAAAAAGAAGTGAATTATTTTAATTTATTTTATTACACTTTCATCAGATATCAGCTGATATTCGCGTTCCTGAACGCTCTGAATCTGCTCTCACTTTCAGTCTATCGAATTAGAATATGTTATTTGGAATACCTTTGACAATTTCGGGAATTCCAAATACTGCTTGTTTAAACATGCTGTAGGTATATTATAGTCAAAATAATCAGGTATTAGTATTCCATGGAGTTAAACTCATGGTATTTGGAGATGTTGCCTAGAATTCTAAACAGACTCACATGGGTTTACCCGACAGTTCAAGGTCATTTTATTGATATCTAGCTATTGTTCTATTGTGGCTAAAGACTTACTGGTTCATATTGAAGTCTAGACTAAGTTAAACATAACTAATTTCCTGGCAAGTGCTTGGAATTATATAAGCTCCTAATTTGTTAGATAACTTGCTTTGCAGAGGCAGTTAGAAATTCTAACAGAAAAACCCAAAGGCACTTTTTCCAAATCGGTAATCGAACCGAGGACCCCACGCTAATCAGCCTGCTCCTAGCCAATGCGCAGGTCCGAAACAAAGGCCGATTAATATTAACAATCAATATTTATTTCAGCCTGGACCCAAATAGGACTTATTATTAATAAAGATTTTATGAGTATTGTTGGTAACTATACGTTAGTAATATCTTAGATTTTCGCGATCACTACACATTATAACAAAACAACTTTTAACCGGATTAATCGCGTGTATTATTGGTGTTTGTTTTTCTTGACGTTTCGAACACTTTTCAGCGTACGTGGTCGCAGGAGGACCTCCAATAATACACGCGATTAATCCGGTTAAAAGTTGTTTTAACTATACGTTATCCTGTGAGGAGTTTCATTTAATGTCACAGCATAGGAGACACGTATCTATCTGCGAAAATAATAAACATAACTTACCAACTTCACTAATGATACCAGTCAATAAGGTATGTAAAATACACCCTGCTTAACTAGTCAATCATTTATTTCACAACGATATTCAAATTCTATGGCTACTTTGTCGCCATTTGTTAGCCTAGATAGGCTACTTATCTAGCTCGGATTGTAGGTGTTACCTGTTTTATATTGGTACCAATGGGTGTCAAGGGCTACGGGTCTCAAACCAGGTGTAACTTCAATCAGTACTTTTGTTTTGTAAATTAAATTAAGCAATTAAATGTAATAAAGGATAAGGGAGAATTAAGTTAATACCGTTAAATCGTTCAAACGCAAGCGTAGTGAACTTAAATATTTTTTGTGGAAAGAAAAATACGGTCGTTAGCAGGATTTGAAGTTGTGCCTCCTGGATAAATACTCCAGGCGCTCTGACCACTAAGCCATCTCGACCTCTGCTCACTACCCGAATTCTTCTTCCACATTTAATTACGTCTTTTGGTGACGTCATCGTTATCTATTCAGTCTCTATATAGGTGACTGAACCGTCACGACTAACTTTGCAGTTAATACAATGTCGTACAGATGTTATTTATAACCTTAACAAATACTGCGAATGATGTTGTAAAGAAATTGTGTAGGTACATTTAAAAGGTTGGATCTGCCTCGTTGGTTTAGTAGTCGGAAGGATGCTGAGTTTCCGGGATGAGCAGAGTTATTTAGTTTTTCTTTTAGGAAATATTCTCAGTCGTACCAGTTTGGAATGTAGATTAAATAATGGCATTTGTGAAATATGTGTGTACTAAGTACACCTCTGCCTAATCCTTTGGGGAATATGGTGATTTGTAAAGTACCGTGAAAAGAAATAGAAATAACTTACCTTCAAACAATTACTCACAAATTAAAGGTGAACCTGCGTCTCCCGTATAAATACTCCAGGCGCTCTGACCACTAAGCCATTTCGACAGCGCTCCTGGAGTTTTTATGCGGGAGGTGCGGGGCGAATCCTGCTCACAACTGTATTTCTTTTCCTACAGAAATTTTAACTTTAAAGTTACACAAGCTTACATACGTTAATGCATTTAAATGTTATATCACTACTCACAAATTCAACATTGTTTAAATTTGTTCCTATAGCATTGTTTCTCACGCCGTAACACGTCTAGAATATTCCCAAAAATATTCAACAATTGTTTCCAGGCATTGTAATCTCGCTTAACCACGTATAACTAATCTAAAAACCAGAAAAAAATGAACAAAAGAATCCAAAACGCATCAGCAGACTGTAATGGAGATCACGTAGCCTCGGATCTCTGATTACCCCTCTCACTTTAATTTACGACCGTTATTCGAGTGCGAGCGAGATAGATTTAATAATGGTCTAACCGCAACCCGGACTATCATTAGGTGGTATTCCATTTACGAACACTGTGTCTCTTTGGCGTTCGAAAAGTGAGTATTTTCTTATGAGTTGAAACACAGTGTTGCTTGGTTGGAGGTGGTGTTAAAGATTTCTAGAGGTTCTTATAGTGGCGGAAACCGTGGTACCGACGTACAGTAATCGTATAGCCGACAATCGTAAGAAATAAATGAATATTTCCCCTTTTTTTCCTTCAAAGCCTCAAATTGGTTTTTATGTGTTTTCCTTAAGATTTTTCGAGACAATCGCCGTGGTTAGTGTTATTATGTATAATTTAATCGATTATATATCGATGCAGCCTTTGTCAATGCGTGATGCCATTATGATGAACTACTATAAATGCAATCGTGTCCTCTCTGTGAGGTGAAAAAACCGTAATGATCCGTATTATGATATAAAAAATAAATATCGGTAATCGTTGGTTGTTATTCGAGGTACAGTTGAATACACAAGTCTATTTAATGTACGGTTTTATTACCCCTGGTAAGTTATAGAACTAGTACTTGTCTCTAAAGTTTTAATAATAGTACAGTCGTGAACAGGAATCGAACCTGCGGCTACATAAATATATATAAATATAAATATTCCATAAATATTCCGACCCCTACTCACTAATACCTACCGAATTCATCCACATTTTAATACGTCTTATGGTGACGTCATCGTATTAACTCGTTGGTCAAGTGGCGCGAGTCTCAGTAGCCGTCTGGAATCCGGAATTGTGCCCGGTACTGCAACTATTGCTGTATATCGGCTGTAATTCCAGATTCCGGCTTTGTACTGAGAATTTTATAACAGAATACAAATACAAATAGTCTTTATTGTGGTACATAGGCAATTAATAAGATATTATATGTTTTCGAAACACAGCTATGACCCACCAAACCATACAAAAAATGTAATAACACTCTCTCACCCGGTATTTCAACCCGATACCTCACGACTAGAATCAGCACTTGCATTAGACCTATGTATCATGTGGTAAATGTTGTTTAAACTATCCCAATTTATTTAGGGTCGGCGCATCATCTTTAACACAATCCACCCATCGCTTCCGTGGTCTTCCTCTACTCATATAGCCATCCATATTCATACTCAAAACTTTCCCCGTCACATGATCCTGATCTCTCCGCATCACATGCCCATACCATACCAAACGATCTCCACACATAATTTTCCCATAATAAATCAGAATATAAAGCAATAACCGGAAAACTTAAAGCCTAATTTAACTACATAATATATAAAGCCACTAAGTAGCTTTGGTGTACTTATCCTTACTTTAATTGAATATCAGTCATCTTGATTAATGCTTAACGCCAATACACAGAGTATTGTTAAGCATTAATCAAGATGACTGATATTCAATTAAAGTAAGGATAAGTACACCAAAGCTACTTAGTCAAGATTAAAAATGTCTATTTTAAATTTCCGATACGAATCACAATTAATTGGAATAATCCGTACTAGGACATCAGTAGCACAATACACTTATTTAGCTTGTCATTTTGCAAGCTTTAAGTTATTACAAGCATCATTCATGCAAAGTTGGCCTATGCCGCCAATATTCTACAAACATTACTATATCCTCCCGAAACTTTTTGCCAAACAAAATTCAATCTTGTCTTCATTGGTTCAAGGTTCATATACTCTGGTGTGTGTGTTTACAGAGTTGTAGTGAAGCAATATTTTATCCTTATTGTAGGCTGTCATAATAATCTCCTTTACGTTGTTATCGCATTGCAAAAGAGTTAAGTGAACGCGTGTTTTACATACGCAATCATACTAATATTGTGAATAAAGGTGTATTTACTTTACCTCTCTTGGGAGGTATGGTGGTATTTGCCAGAAGTACTAATATTTCTATGGGATGCGGTCCTTTGTATGAAAAATTTCATCATAACTGAACCAGTTGGAGGTTATTTTGTTTTAGGTACATAAATACATTTAATATGTAGCAAATATATGAGATTAATTAGTTACATATATCATTTTACTGCCTTGTTGTTCAAGTAATCTCAAGCGCGGCTGCTAAGTATGAGATCCTGGGTTCAATTTCCGGGTCTGGCAAAGTGTTTTCGAGTTTTGCTATTAGGAGATTCTCAGTAACAGCCCGGAGTTTGGAATTGTGGCCCATGGGACAAGGGACTTAATAAAAACATTGGTGAAATTTAAGTGTACAACTGTGTACACCTCTGCTTTCTCCTTCGGGGAATAGAGGCCTAGTGCTATGATATAATTTTATTTGTAATTTCCAATATATACTTAGCAATCTTCATTACTTCATCCTTCTACTGTTAACGTAAGTTTATCCTGAAGATATATAAAAATTACCTACCTATTACGTCCCTGGCTTGCTATGTTCCCGTCTCTATCTTGCACTTATAGTTTGACAGTTGTGTGACAGTAACAGGACTAATACTAAGTCAATGTACGTGCTAAGTATTTGCTGAGACATTTATATAGTTTACGTTAGTTAACCACGTTAGTTAATTAATGTCACATGCTATCAGTATTAAACATCTATAATTTATTTAATATTCCAATCTTCTTTTAAATCCATACTTCAACACAAAATTAGTAAACGATGTGGCTGGTGGCTAAATAACAGTCGCATCGATCGAGGTTAAGCTGCACGGGACCATCATTTCATACAGACACCCCTCCATGCCCCGGAGAGCACATTAAACCGTCGGTCCCGGTTATCAAATAAAGATCTATGACAACCGTTATGGGTAGCCAGATGCCTGAAAGTCTGACAACCAGTCTTGTCTCGAGATATCGTGTTACCCAGGAATTGGGTTTTGGAGGTAAAAACTGGTATCACACTGCATTTGGTTAGATTGGAAACCGACCCCATCGTAGTTGGAAGAGGCCAGGCAGTTTGAACTTCAGCACAGGATAATCCAAAATCTAAAAAGAAAAATAGGTATATACGCGTCGAATTGAGAAACTCTTTTCTTTTTTTCGTCGATATAAAGATTCTACATTTGAACACGACAGTACACTTCGTTAACATTCGTATTCCCGAAGAAACCCGAACGGTTTTTAATTTGAAAATCGTTATGGCTTTAATAAGTGACGTCATAAAGCGGAGATTGTTTTATTGGCCGATATTTTTATGGGGGTTATTATGGCATTTTTAGTCCGTCGTACTGGGTTTACTGTTTTTCCTATGTAATTTTTAGGGTTCGGATTCTACGGCTTAATTAGAGTATTGTAAATGAAATTATTTTTATTTTCATAATTATGATGAGACGATGATGATACCTATATAGCTTGTATCTATGTTTATATGTAACTTGCCTTGGTTTTCTTATAATTTTTTATTGTTTTAGTATTAGAAATTTCTTTTATCAATTTGTTTGTACATATTATCTTCTTAGAAAGAAAGAAAGAAGAAGAAAGAAAGAAAGAAACGTTTATGTGACACAGTTAGTAAGGACACAATCAAAAGATACAAATTTACAAAAAGTTAGGTAGCTAGCGGGCGTTGTGTGCCTCACGGCTGCGCCAAAAACATACATGAATCTACATTCATACATACATAAACACAAACCTTTCTCCAATGGGGAGATTTTATTACATATATCTTCTATATATGTAATAAAATCTAAATTCTGTAACAATCAATTAAAAGTACCGCTCGAATATCTCGTCGAGGAAATAGCGTGCTACATACAAAACAAATTACCACCATAGTTAGTCTTCCTTTCATGCTGTCATTAATACATCATACAAGATCCGAATCGTGCCACATTGTGCTACAATGTTTATTGTTTCCCACACTAGATAAACACGCGAAGTTACTTGTTTTCATTCAATTATCGTATCAACGGATATCATTTTTTGTCATGCTGAACTGGGTTTATAAAATGGTGGAACGAGTTTTGCAATAATTGTTTTAGTATTATGTTTTTTTATGTTATTAGTTTGAATATGAAAAGTAGTATTTTTATTCAAGTTAAATCTTTGAAAAGCATTAACGCATGCTTACTATAAAGTTATTATATTAAATGTATAAAGGATACGGCCGCGAACACCTGATAGCAATGACATCGCCAAAAGACGTGTTAAAATGTGGAAGAAGGATTCGCGGTGGTGAGCAGAGGTCGAGATGGCTTGCTGGTCAGAGCGCATGGAGTATTAATCCGGGAGGCGCAGTTTCGAATCCTGTTGTAGGTTTTTTTTTTCCATTTAATATAATAGTATTTTTATCTCAGGTTTCAGTTTTGCTAGTGAGATTTAGAATTTATATATATAGATTATTACACAAATCACAGTACGTTCTTTAATGCTAAGTATGTATCTAATGTAAGGCGGATATTGAAGACATAGTCGATTCTAAAGGCGGCAGCTATAGTCTAAGGTGCTCCGTGGCGTCGTTGATCTCCGCATTACTTGTTTTCATTCTGACAATAGCGTTTCGCGCGTAAACTTTGTGAAGTCATTGATTGTTTCATATTAATTTAATAAATGTAATTGTAACTTAAACCTTTTTAGTTTTCACCTTCTGACACTAATAATAATAGCATATGTATAACAGTTACTACATCAACAATTGTTTATTAGTCAAAATCACGTGCGTATTATTATAATTTTCGGTAAGGAGAATTGGTGAGAAAATTAGCATACGAGAGGGATGTTTTAGTGATGTATATAGCCATGTCAGAGACTTACGAGTGGATCCATCTCTAACACTAGAATTAGTTGTTCAGAGATGTGTGATAAGAGGAACTCTCAGTAAACCAAATGTACGACATTGTCCATTTATCATAATGTATAATTCCATCTTTCTTCCACAAGCAATCTCTAAACTATACTTGCTTGAATCCACACGATATAAAATAATCCTAAGATAAGTCTATTAATATTATTTCCGCAAACAGACGTACATTGTTATACCATTGTTTATAGCAAAAATGTGGTCGTGATCGCGAAACACCGTGGGATCTGTCTTCGATACAATATATGGCGGAAAGCTTTAGATGAAAATTTAATATTTTGTCTCACAATGCGGTTTAAACAGGTACACGATAGTATGTTATTGATAATGTATGTTTGGTGGTTAGATAGAGTAAGATGATATGGATAAGGTGTTTTTTTTTAAATACAGGATTTAAACACCAAAATTTTGTAGATGCCAACAAGCGACGCGGCCGGCAGCTCAGTTGGTAGAGCGATGACACGGACTATAAAAGGTTTCAATGTATCCTAAGAAAATATTAAGTATCAGAATCCGTTACTTTAAATAACTTAACATAACTTTTTAGAGAGGACAATAAAGAAACCTTCGAGTTGCTAGGACATGTATATTTATTTTCAAATTATTATTTTTGTAAATTCATTTTCATTCCATGAGGATAACAATAGCCGTGCTCCTACCGCCTACGGAATAGGTTTTCATTATAGGTTTGCAGTATGGCAAAATTTCTCACTAATTTCAGCAAAACTTCCAACAGCACTAACTCATAATTTCTATATTTCATTTTTCTTTATTTCTATGTTAATTTTATAATTTGAAATGTTTTGTTATAGTTTTTTTTTACCATGCCTTTCTTTTCCTTTTTTTTTTGCTATCACTGTGTCTGTGTGAGTTTGGAATAAATAATTTATTTCTTCTTCTTCTTCTTTCTTCTAATTTTACTACAAAAAATCCACTACAGATCTGAGCTAACATTTTGAAACAGCGTAGAACACGACATTGCCGCATCCATCAATCCACGCTCTCGGTCAGCCGAGCATTTCATACATCTAACGCGAATACCTCACAGTTATATTATGATTTCACTAGTACGAACTGAACTTAGGGCACTGTCCTGAACGTGTACCTGACGTGTGTACAACACAACTTAACAGCAAAACGTTGGCGCTTACAACTCTCTCCAACAGTTTTATGGTGGTAGGTTTCTCTTTAATATACACCATATTTTAGACCTACTTTGTTATACAGTGATTTAATCTAATATATAAAAATCTCGAAAAGGCTTGACCGATTTTTATGAAATATTTTGTGTATATTATATAGGTCTGAGAATAGGTCGTTGCTTGCGTTCGCTATTTTTTATACCCCTAGGTAGTAAGGGCCCTATCCAGAAAATTTATATGGCAGAAAACGGCTAGTAAATATATAATAACTAAATAATAGTAATAATCTGCTTCATTGACCTAGTGGTCGCAAGGGCGATTGTTAACCTTGAAGTCTTAGGTTTGATTCCCGTTACAGGCCGTGGTATTGTGTTTTTCTGCTAGGAAATTCTAAGTAGCAGCCCGGAGAGCACGTAAAATAGTCGGTTCTCCGCCTGATCTCTCTTCAGTGGTGTCGAACTGAAGGAAGAGGGAGTGCACCTGTGTTTGCGCACACACTTGTTCACTATAATATCTCCTGTGCACTTGGCTAATCTCCGTGGAGAAAGGCTGCCGTAACTGAAATATTTTCAGGAGGAAACATACCTCTGTCTCACCTGGCAGGGAATACAAGTATGAAGGCATATAATATCTTAGATTTTCGCATACATTTTGTCACGACTGTGCAAGATCCCGACGATTCCCATGAGACCGTGATATAACATATACTATGGTTTATTTATACATAGAAGTTATCGTCCACTAGCCAAAATAAGACCATAATTCAATAAAAATAATAATTTGTACGTTATGCAGGATTCTAGTGTCAAATATATCTGCGTGTGTGTGTTGAACGCATGGTAATGTACGCAATGTTATTTTTTTTTTATTTACTGTATTACTAATCTATATATTTTTTTAGGAATCTAGGAATTCCTTCCTGTATCGTGGGTGCGTTTACAGACATATAATCTCACAAGCACACACACCCAGACCCGGAGCAATTATCTATAGATCTTACAAATATTTGCTCCGTGCAGGAATCGAACCTGCGACACGCAGCGCAGCAGTCGGTCTCTCAACCACTGCGCCAACCGCGCTGTCAAATAATATATACCTATATATATAAAAAAGAATCCCTATTTCCCTTGATCACGCCATAACTTGAAAACGACGGCACCAAATTGAATAATTATTTTTTTGGTGTTTTCGTCAAATCCTAATCCTTTTTTTTTAAATAGCAACTTTTTTTTTTAAGTAACTTTTATGAGCATTTTGATTCTTAGCATAATTCTTATGCCTCTCTTTTTAAGTGTTTAGGGTATACATTAAATGAATAAGTTAAGAAAAAATAAACAACAGTGGTCAGTGGCCCAAGCTTAGAAAGACAAGCAAGTCATTTATGGGTAACAGTGTTAGGTTCTACAATAAGATCCCCTCTAATATAACTGAACTGCCGGATTTCAAATTTAAGATTGTTATTAAACGCATATTAATGTCCAAAGCGTACTATAGTACTAATCATTATATGGAAGATAGGGATGCCTGGCTCACGATTCCTTCCTGCACACTGCGACCCACTGGCACCTTGCCTACTTGATTATGGCGACATTTTGTTTGCTTTTAGCTTAAATATTTCTATGTTTTTTCCTTTATTTTGACATTTTTGATTTTTGTTATTTTATTTTTTTAATTTATACAATTTATTTTATTGACGTACAATTAATCCAATTGTATTATTATTTTATTTGACTCTTGGGTATGTAAATTTACATATCGATTGTATAACAGCTAGTATCGAACCTACTAGTTTTAAATTTACATTATTATTTCTTTATGAAATTTTCCATAATATTTAACTTTGTAAAATGTGAGCATCATGTGGATATTAATGTTAGTTTTAATCTCATATTACATACATACTGCCTATTGTCAGGCATTACGAGTTTGTCATGCTCGCTAAAATGTCCTGCTGATGGTGGCGTCGTACATCGGGTCGTCGAGTTCCCTACAAAATGGTTGAGCTAAGCGAGGCTGATGTGCGCGTCATGCTCGTGAACGGGTGCTGTCTGTCAGGACTGGTCGGCTCCTAACTGCCTTGGCAATCATTTTAAAAGGCTATATAAGTTTACTTTCCTTTCTTAGTCTGCTCATTAACCTGCATTATTCTCACATTACCTTATTTATTGTTAAACCAATTTATTTTAAAAAGAGTGTCTATGGAGTTTCTTGCCGGCTCTTCTCCATAAGATCAACGCCTTGGAACCGTGCACCTAGTTTTGACTTTTCATAAGTGCCTGTAATATGGTTTATTTGAAATAAAAATATTTGAATTTGAATTTTGAATTTGAATTTGAAGCAAACACATCAAAGGCTAATGACAAACAATCGTAACAATTTTCAAACCGCAAAATTATTTACAGAAATATAAAAAACCAGCTCACGTACGTGGTACGTACCAAAGTATTTTAACGATATTATAAGTGTAATAATATAGAGATTTTGTGCAATCAAATATTGAGTTACGATGAAACAGAAGGATTTTTTGTTCTATACGCTGTAATCTTTGATGTTGAAAGTTTTTATTGAGCCAATCTGTGGTAAGGAAAAACTGTGGCAGGTATCTTCTAGAATAATTTGATAGAGATAGATAGATAGATAATGCGTTTTATCTAATATAGGATACAATTAATAAGAATTTATAAAAGACAATTTAGGAAATTAATTCGAAAATTAAAAAGCAAGCCTGCCATTCATGAATTATATTTTTTTACTAGCTGTGCCCATTGGTTTGACCCGCGTATAATAATATTATAATTAACTTAAGCTACTCCTTATATAGTCAGCTACCTGACTGTAAAATCTTATCAAATTCGGTCCAGCCGTTTCGAAGATTTGCCGGAATAAACACACAGACAAAAATTTCAAAAACTGATTATTAATCGTAGGTGTCGTGCGAATGTATGAGCTTAAAAACAACTATTATTTTGACAATACAAACAGACACTTCAATTTTATTTATTTGTAGGTTGTGAGTATTGACGATTTCACAACTTTTTGTGGTAAAAGCTACTATATTGTCTTTAATTAATAATTTTACATGATATATATTGATATTTTTTATACATGTTATGGCCAATGCCTATATTAATTACTATTTTACAAGGAATAATTGAAAATAATAGACACGAACGGGTATTGAACCCGCGACACTTGACATTCCGTGTCATCACTCTACCACTGAGCTACCGTGTCGTTGTTTGTGTGTATGAAATTTCGAGTACCCTTGTATACGTCTTAAGGAGAAGCCTGACGATTAGTGGATTGGGTTTAGTAGATCTGTGAATAATTGATTGCTAAATAAATATCGCCAGGCGACAAGGACACGGTAGCTCAGTTGATAGAGTGATGACACGGAATGTCAAGGTTTGCGGGTTCAAGCCCCGTCCGTGTCTATTATTTTTCAATATTTCTTTGAAAAATAGTAATTAATTCTACATGATTGTGAATATTTTTAATAGTGTAATTGCTAGTTGGTTGGCCAACTATAACTATGTATATAATATGTAGGGGCTCTCAAAATTATTGTCACAACGTCATACGCAACGACCTTTTAAACTTTATTGAAAGATACATTGCATAAGGTACTAACTATCCGTTGGCCCTCTGTCCTTCTCTTATAAGACTAAAATGCGTGAAGTTATAATCATTATTTCCCCGTATGGTTCACATTGTTTTCTAATTCCATTGGGTAATATTAATAAAACGAACAATGGCAGACAATTCGCAGCTTGCCGCCTAGTTTACTTAATAAGCCATATCAAATTGTGTGCAGTCGCGTAAGGTAGAATTAGGGTTGTGCAACGCGGTCTATACTGTAAAATATATTATGCAGTAATAACTAGTATTGTAGTAATATCTTGGATTTTTGTGAATACACATCTTCAATCCTAAAATTTAAAAGAGTATGACTAGATGGTTTGGTCAAGTTGAAAGGATAAATGAGAGTTGATTAATAAAAATGAAAATGAGGTAAATAGTAGTTACTTTGTCTATGTTATGATATGAGTACCAGCTGAAATGTATATTTTAATATATTTTTTATATACAAATCTGTGACTTGACAGACAGAGACGTGTAGCTGGGGAGCTTGTTGCGCGGCTTCTTCTCTCCAGTGAAGCATTAGGAAGCGTTGAAGTTGGGGACTGTCCTGTAATGGAGTTCAAAAAGTACATACTATTTCAAATGGTCTAATTTGAATAAATGATATTTTAATTTGAATAAAAGGTCTTAAAAGCAAACATAAGTGGAAATACAAGGAGGGAATGCTCTAGAAGGAAATATCACCTTATTGGTGAAGTCCTCCAAAAAGGCCGGACCATGCGTAGTCTCACAACCGGCGCGCGTTTTTGACCAGATGTATGAACGTGGACGAAGCAAAATGAGTATAGGGAGCGTAGTAGATAGTGTTCTATAGTTTCTGCCTACGCACAAAAGGTGTGAGCTTATATATGTAGGTGTTATAATAAAACACCTTTCATCCTGTGACCTTGACTGCTGCAGTTTTTGAAACGTAAAAATCAATAATACATGCGATTAGTCCGGTTAAAAGTTGTTTTATTAAAACATTTACCATACTTGATAGTGTATAATTATAGGGAACCTACGGGTGGTTTAAACTCTGACACTAGGTTGTTCATCAATCATACGATAAGAAGAAGAAGAATATTATAAGGAAGCATTAATTTGAGCTCTTAGTCTATTGCTAACTGGGTCGGTAAATGATCTTTGAGGTATTCCTTCAGTTTTTTTTTCTGGCAATTAATCGCAACATAAAGTCGTATACTTTTATAAAATACTAACGGTTCGTCCCGGCTTCATACGGATGAACATTTACACCTTGGGTTACATTATTGAAGTTTTAGTAAGGATCCCTAATATTTTCTAGTAATAAATATAGCCTATGTTACTCTGGGATAATGTAGCATTTTAATGATGGAAGAATTTTTGAAATCGGGCTTGTAGTTTTTGAGTTTATTCGTTACATACAAAAATACAAATCTTTCCTCTTTATAATATTAGTGTAGATGTAGATTTCTCCTCCAACTGCCAGCCCTGTAGTGACGTAACGAAGTCACGGTGCGCATGCGTCACGTCCTACGCCATGTTATATGAACATATCGTGATATTTCATCATAATAAGCCTAGACCCACCTTCACGCCCGATTCCTTTGCGATATCAATGGCTTTGTGTGACATGTTCTAAGTTGAAGTTAACTGAGTTAATTAAGCAAAGTTAATGATGATTTATTTGGTAAAACTACACTACCGATAAATCTTCGAAATGCATAGCGAACTCTAAAGTTATAAATTTTTGTGGAAAAAAAAAAACGGTCGTGAGCAGGATTTGAAACTACACTAAGCCATCTCGACCTCTTATAGAGATGAGAGATGAAATCATTGGAGGCGAGATGGCTTAGCGGTCAAAGCACCTGGAGTATTTATCCGGGAGGCGTAGGTTGCAATCCTGCTCACGACCGAATTTTTTTTCCACAAAAGTTTATAACTTTAAAACTTCACTATTTACTTGAAAAACTTTTTATGTGTGGAAAATCCACCATGGAAGTTTTGCTGAACTTCTTTTGCTTAAAAACAATACAGGACCGTGTCACTCACCTTTACCGGGGTTTCGGGATCGTAGCTGTATTTACCGCAACAGTTATTTCAATTACCAAAATGTCTGAATTCCAGTGTAATGTTTTTAGTTATTTTACTTACTTTAATGTTGTAATAATTTGTGGTATGAAAAATTCGGCACAGAAATCTGTTACAAGTATTTATCTACATAAGTCGGATATTGTATGAAACGTTGAATTCTTTATAGGTATTATATACTATATTTTGATGATAATAAAATAAAAACTATTTTATTGTAAAGTCTATGCTAAGAGTTGATTATTCTTAGCGAGAATATGAATAAAAGTTAAAAAGTTGTTAATACGAAGACCCGATAAGCAGCACCAACCTCACATGACCATTTATTTCTACAGATCCAACAATTTACGCACAAACTATAAACAATAACCAACAAGCTAAAACACCCAACTTCTAGTCGCACCTCGTCCGCCATTTCGTTTAGCGAACGCAGAACAAAATGGCGGACGCCCATTTCGGTTACAGGAAACGCGTATCTGTCAACACTGCTGCATCGCAAGTGGGCATTGTATGATAATCGTGCGCGCCGACAAAGTTTTAGCGCGTGGCTCCGAAAACAGCGGGGTGGAGAGATTTTTAAGGTTAGGTTGGAAGGGTGGGGTTTTTTTTTTGGTAACGATATTTTTTTTTTATGTTTTTGATTTTGAGACAACTGATGAAAACAGTGATGTGTAAAGAAAATGATTTTGCAGTGTTCCTTTGTGTTATATATATATTTGCCTAGCCTTTTCCCAATTACATTGGGGTCGGCTTCCAGTCACACCGGGTGCAGCTTCATACCAGTATTTTACATGGAGCGACTGCCTATCTGACCTCCACAACCCAGGTACTGGGTAACACGATATCTCGTGGTAAGACTGGTTGTCAGACTTTCAGGCTTCTGACTACCCGTAACGGTTGTCATAGATCTTAATTTGACAAACGGGACCGACGGCCTAACGTGCTCTCCGAGGCACTTTGGCCTTTGTGTTATCAATAACAATTTAAACAAAGACAGGGGCACGGCTTCGAGAAAAATACCTTTAGGTATTTCGGATTACGTCACAATCCACCTGTAGCGTTCATATCAGTCCTACATCAATGAGGAAACAATATAATAAGTACTTGCTTTAATTTCGCGATAAATCAAGACAAACAATTTCGCATTTTCCAAATGTTTCGAAGATATATTTACTAAGCCTTTATGCAATGTGACAGCAAGCTGAGAAAACATTAATTCACTTAACAATGACATAAATAAGCCTGCCGGTTAGGTAATGTTAAATATAATGCCTTTCTAAGAAATAGTTACATAATGTTCTGCGGCCTACCTAAAGACTGTGCGATGCGAATTCTATGTAATCTCAGGTATATATTAATGTTTCCTGAACGATGCTATTAATGGATCTGTGAATTGCAATTTAAGGGCTAAAGTGTTATGTAAGGTGTTCATGTTAAATTGCTTGCAGATGTCAATAGGTTCGTCCCTAAGCTAGTGATGTATATCATTTGTCTAGAACTAACTATCGATATTGTCTATAAACAATTAACGTTTGCGTAATTATATTTGAAAATTGTAATTAGTAAGGATCAGTGGTCTTAATAGGTTGAGGTAAATTAAATACTAATTGACACTTAATTATTTTTTATAAATATATATTTTTAAAATTAATATATAATGTTCCTTAGTTTGAAAAAATATTATTATTTAGAGATTAAACACACACTTCATTTATATCTAATTAAAACATATTTTTTTACTTGTGTATCACAAATAAAGGATTTCTTAAATCTCTCTAAAGAGTCGCCATCTTTTCTGTGGAAAGGGACAACATATCCTGATACAGTGGGGTTACTCTTGAAACTAATACCAATTCCAATATTATATAGATTCCATAGAACAACGCGCAATTTATAATAAATTTACCTACATTACAGTTGCCTCAATTTTAAAGCATGCCGTCTTCATAATATCCCAAATCTATATTTATTTCTAAACATTTTGGCGTTTAAAAGTATGAACTGATGTCAATTGAGCGGAATTATTTTCAAGAGTAAACTCACAGATCTGCAAACCATATTATCCTTATGTATTTTCTCAAGTCAGTCAAATGGGTTGTAGTAGAATAACTAAGTTTTTTTACCACTGAGTGCAATTGGCATCAGATTCCGTAGAAATAATCCGTCTTAATGCCTCCGTAAAGACATACAATATACAATTTACAATTTTTTTTACTAACAATGGTAGTTTTGCACATTATATACGTTCCTGTTTAGATATGAATAATGCAATAATAATTAAGACCTCTTGTCCACTAGTCCAGCCAGTCATTCCATCATCGGAAAACCGGACGCACGGCAAAGCCTCATCGATATATGGTAGATATTCCACATATGCGTACAAAGTGCTTTGCTTCCACATTTATCATATGTACCCCTAAAGAATGGAACTCTTTGCCGGAGTCTGTATTTCCCGATAATTACAATCTGGGCGCCTTCAAGTCGCGAGTGATTAGGTTTCTTCTAGGCAAGCGTGTTCCATCGTAGATCGACTGCATCGTCGTTTTACATCAGCCGAGGTGTGGTCAAACGCAAGCTTATACTGAAATAAAAAGAAAAAAAAGTCTATTTATTCCATCGCGGTTTTTATAGCCACATCCTAATTCTCGTCTCGGCTTGCGTTATTCCCTTATTCGAAGCGAAATATGGATATTATTGTTATAAGAGCCAACATCGTGACGAGTTCAGTGATTATTGGAAGGTTTCGTACGTAACAAGGTGTTACTTGGTTACACGGCGATCTAAGTACCTGTTGATTTAACGAATAACAGGCTTCTTGTAACACAGATTTATGGCATAGAATTGAATAATGTTTAGTCAATTTAATATTTAGTGTTATAATTAGGGGCTCGTGGCTAATTAACAGCCGCACAGAACAATTGATCGAGGTTAAGCTGCGCTTGCCGCGGATGGATGACCATAAATTCATATCGAAACCCCTCCGTGTCTCGGAGAGCACGATTAACCGTCGGTCCCGGTTGTCAAATAAAGATCTATGACAGCCGTTAAGGGTAGTCAGAATCTTGAAAGGCAGACAACTAGTCATAACACGAGATGTCATGTTACTCAGTAACTGGGTTGTGGAGATCATATAGGCAGTCGCTCGATGTAAAATACTGGTATTAAGTTGCATCCGGTTAGATTGGAAGCCAACCACGGCATAGTTGGGAAAAGGCTAGGCAGATTGATAAGTGTTATAATTAATAAATGTATTTACTAAGTGTCGTGGTGGCTGATTAGTAACGGTCCTACCTCCTTAGACACAGGCTGATGGTTTGAAATCTTGCATGTACTTACCAATGTGACTTTACCGATTCCTGGTTATATATGCAACTGTGACCCCGGGACCTTAGGTAAGGGTTAACGGTGGACCGTATGGTTTTTAGTCGATAGGAGTCCGGCACAATGTCTGTGATGGATTTTCCACATAAAAAAGGGCTTGTTACCGGATCCGGCGGAATTTTTGGATTTTTCTGTTACAATATTCTCAGTAGCAGCCCGGCGATTTGAATTGTTCCCGGTTGATGGCAATGGGCTCACCACCACTTATTACATGGAAGTTGATAACAACATTGATAAATTATGGGTAAATCACTGGTTTACAGCGTCTTTTGTTTGTAAAATCGTGCCAAATTAGTTGATAATATAATTATAAGAATAAAAGCGATATTGATGATAATTTCCACATCACTTAAATAAAACAAGAAAAAACAGCTAATGAACAGAAAATTAATAAAACCTATAAAAAGCATAGGAATTCTCCCTTTTAAATTCACATTAAAATTATACAACCGACGCCGTCGCGTCCGCCATCTTGCGAAAATTGTCCTCTAAGGCTATTGTAATAATTGTAATTTAATTATATCTGTTTGTATTCTAAGAATGTTGATACTATGTTAATTTTATCAAGAAATAATAGGCCTACTATTATGGTATTGACTACTAGTCAATAACTGGAAAATTACTTCGACTTCTCAGTATAAACCGCAGATTTATATTTAACTAGATAACGCAAGTAAGGTTATTTCTATTGAAACCAAGTGCGTCAGATTTTGTGTTTGATTAAATTTCAAAATAGCAATAAAATATCTCCATTCACTAGCTAATTACTTTTGACTGATTAAAGAGTTAATTGTGCCATTATGTCGGATTTTTCTACGGTATCTTACTATGGAAACTTTTGACAGTAGACTGATCTTATCAGCGTAAAAGGAGGTGAATTGCAACTAGTTTGGAGCTAATAATGGCACGCAATATAGCTATGTGCGCTTGCAATATGTAGTTCAATCTATATCTGTGGTATAAACCCTACACAAGGTCCCTGGATGGTGCAAACCGGGCAACACATCTCTGTTGGGAGTCTTCGGCCGCGGCTGGTTACCGCGCACCGGACGAAGCCATGCCTTAAAGCGACCTAGTCGTGCTTCGGGATGTTATTCGGTGCAACCGTTGTGGAAGACCGGTCTGGGCAGTTGTATCAACTCCCCAACTTTCGTTCTCCCCAAATCTATCCACTCTACTTAAGAGTGAATAGATTTATTCTGGATATACGTGCTGCATCCTCGGCCACACCGTCACTTACGATTAGGAGAGGTGGTAGCCAAACGTAGATCCATTTTTGATAAAAAAACAGAATTCTTCGGAAAAATAAGCGTGTTGTTTGAACGTATGTTTAAATTCCTTTTCCTCGGAGAAGTAAATTAAATTCTACACCAGCAATAGTATCAAATTCAATTAAAATAACAGTTAGGTGGATTTAACTTTCAAAACGATTTTTCCGTGACACTCCATCTTATGTATGCTTAAGTTAATCACTTACATATGTAACAAGCCCCGACATACTAATGTTGACATCCGGCGTCGCTTTAGTATCGCTCGTGCATGCATGCCCGCGATTTGATTTGCAGATGCGTTTGCGCCTTAAAGGTTGTGGTGTAAGGTGGGAACTTTATGCAGCGTCTGTGAAATCGAGCTAATTATATTTAGTCTACTTTTTTTTCTTCTCATGCGGTTTATGAACATATCTTTCGTTTTTGCAATCACTACACATTATTATATAACGCCAGTATGGTCGCAAACGCGGCTGCTGAGCGTGAGGTGCTGGGTTGGATTCCCAGGTCAGACAAAATATTATTGGGTTTTACTGTTACGAAATTATTAGTAGCAGCCCGGAATTTGGAAGTTGGTTGTGTGATACTCCCGTGCTTCGGAGAGCAAGTAAAGCCGTCGGTCCTGCGCCTGATCTCTCTCCGGTCGTGTCGGATTGCCGTCCCATCGGACTATGAGAATGAAGGAAGAGAGAGTGCACCTGTGTTTGGGCATACAATTGTACACTATAATATCTCCTGCGTACTTGACGCTTATAGGCCGCTGTGACCGAAATACGTTCAGGAGGAGTATTATTATTAATGTAACAACTTCAAATGTGAATGTAAAATCATATTTAACTAGGCATTTCGTTGTTAACTCAAGATTATTTTATGATATATCTTTAAGACGATGACTATGATCAACCACTTCGCGATCGGTTTGCGCTGCGTGCAGTAGGTTCAATTCCAGCAAAAAAAAAAAACAATTTATTGTTTTGGGTCTAACTGTATAGTAATCTTAGGTTTTCGCGATCACTACACATTATAATAAAACAAGTTTTAACCGGATTAATCGCGTGTATTATTCGTTTTTGTTTCTCCTGACGTTTCGAACACTTTGCAGCGTTCGTGGTCGCAGGAGGACTCTTAACTGTATGCTTTTTACACCACAAATCGTAATCACTCTTACTTTACACCCCACCTGGACTAAAGTTAAAACTTGTTCCAGAACAAAGGCACTAAATTTCGCAGTCCACGCCTTGGCGCAAGATTAATTAACTGTATTTACTAATATGAATTGTAGATGCGACTGTCTCGTTTGTTTGTTGTCATATCCGGTGTTTTTCGTATGACATCGAATTTTTTAGACTAACATAATTAAAGAGCATATCACATAGACCCTCTGATCTACACTAGTGCCAGATTTATAGAGCAAACGATAAAACATGTATCATATAAATTATTATTTTCTAAGGAAAACATTGAAAACTAATAGACTCGAGCGGTACCCGAACCCGCGACCCTTGACATACCTAGGTACCCATAGTGTCATGCTAGGATCCATTAAGTTTCATGTTCCCTTTTCGTCTTACAATTTACTAATTTTCTTTTTATTTTTTTACAGGTATGAACATGTTCTCGTCTTGTCACAACGTACCTAAAATCATATCACAAGTAAGTTTAACTTATTGTACTCTGAAGTACTCGTTGGTCTAGTGATCCCAAGCGTGGCTGCTGGGCATGAGGTATCGGCTTCGACTCCCAGGTCGGGCAAAGTGTTATTATGTTTTTCTGGTAAGAAACACTCAGTAGCAGCCCGGAGTTTGGCATTGAGCCTGGTAGATGGCAATAGGCTCACCACCTATTACATGGGACTTAATAACAGCAATGGTGAAATGTGGGTGTACAACTGTGTACACCTCTGCCTATCCCTTCGGGAAATACAGGCGTGATGCTATATACTCAAAAGTAATTCATAATAAGGATATACAAAAAATACAATAAATTCATCACATTCTTATTACGTGATTATGTAAAAAGAACTTGGCGGATGCACTGCCGCGCACGCGCACCGCATACGAAGCGTTAACCTCACTTATTCGCGAATTCCTCGCAGTTCGACGACATTACTAACTATTAGGAACAAAAGATCGATAGACAAAGTAGATCTGAATCATTCGTAAAAATACAGAATAGAAAAACAACCTACAAAAATATAAAACTTGAGATATATAAGATTGTGTAGAAGATGATATGGCTAGGGAGTGACCACTGAGATGGCGGGCTATAGAGATATATGGAAGAAAAAGATGGGCTGCGCTAATCCCAAACAAATTCGGATAAGAGTAAGAGAGTGATAACTTAATTCTGCCCTTGACTTTACTTGTAGATAAGTACAGGTTGGAAGCCGTTACGGGTTCGTAGGTTATTTAACATTAGCCGAAAGTAAATAAAGCCGTCAAGGACTGCATGATAGATATCACACTACCCGAAATGGGAATCGAACCAGGGATCTTACCTCATCAGCCGCGCTAGCATCCACTACACCAACGGTAAAGCGTATCATATTAAGTACTTTTACAGGCTATAAAACATAAAATAAGTAAAACAAAATTCAGCTAGAAACAGCCTTACCAATTGCGATTATTGTCTTTTCAAACAACTTTTGACACAGAAACTTATGTGAAGTCATTTCTAAAAATAGTACGTAGTAAATAAGACCTCCCGCAGACAACAGACTTTTACTCAGCAAATTACTACTTAGTTAAATCAGTTACTTAATAGGCATGAAGATCTATGAGAGTGCGCAAATTGGTAGACTAGGTTTCATTATCATTAGCATGCCCTTATCCCAATTTATATACCTATACATTTTATATAAATATTATATGGAGTCCACTCATCACGTCTTTATTCTGTTACAACAGGGTGGGGAGGAGAAAGCATAAATAGAGTGGGGTGCAATTGCGCTGACACAGTTGTGGACACAATATTGTGGAAATAACTAGATATTGTATTTATTGGCATCCATTGTAATATAGATACTTCCACAAAGAACATACATCTCTATTAGCTGTCATCACGGTAGTCATTCCCTTTCTAGGCATATCATTTTTCAGACAAATGATCCATCATTTCCTTGTTCACCGCAAGAGTCACTCCTTTTCTACCCATGTCATCTGTCATGCATTCCAGGCATTGTTCCCTTGGTATCTCTTTACTCTCGAAACCATCCTTTGGCAGTCTAGATTTCTCATTAAATCAACCAACTGGCGTGCGATAGACAAGTCTGTGGTCTGTGGGGATCTTAACCTTTTTCCCTATATCAGTGTAGAAAAAGCGTGATGTTTGACGTATTTTTCTATTTCAAAAGTGACAGTAAGACAAGAGACGTGTAACGTTTACTTGATTGATGTGACGGCTAAAACACGATTTATTCTCAAAGAAATAACAAATAAAATACTAACTCATAATTTGTATAAATATATACTCAATGAATGTAATCTGCGGGGCTTGCGTATTTATTTTAATCAAAAATGTCTTTATGTTTGGCCAACAACTCGTTTGATGGTAAGCGATGGTGTGACCGAGGATGGAGAACATATATCCAGAAAAATCGAAATAAAATACCAATATCAAAAAAAAACCTATGCCTAATAAGGCCCTTAACTTAGCATAATGCTGTCTTCTTTCTTTGTTTCCTTCTTCCTGGTATATCATATTTGTCGAAAGAGTATATAAAGAAATATTCTAGTATACCTATACTTCACCATTTTTGACAACAATAACTTCAAGTAAATTAAAGTAATCTAGTTTAGAAAGCAGATTCGTGAGATCTAATATGTTATTAGAAGAGAACACTAATCGCCACTTTCAAAATACCATGCCAATTCCATGCGTCCCCATTTTCGCACGATAGGTCACAGGCAAAAGAAATAAAATTGCACAATATGTAGTTTCGAATACTAGATGTACGCAGAATCTTTGTTTAATGTAAGGGCACAGGGTTTACGATCAATCACACTGTCATTCACAGGCCAAACGCCAGATAAGTTGCGTCAGCTAAGTTCGTAGTATTGATGTGTATTTGCAATATCATCTACATTTAACTTATGCACGATAGATGTAATGATCGATGATGATTGTCAAGAGCGTTCTATAGATTACCGTATTGGTCTGGTAAATTAAAGTGCTGCTGTTGATCACTTCCCATCTGTGTACCTATTAGCTATCTCGATTACCATCGAATTGGTGGGCGTTTTGTAGTGCATTGCGTCGTATGTTACAGTTTGTCTATGATGAATAAAATATAATAAAAACACATAGCTCAATGTACTTACTACAAAGTGAACATCCATTCACTGGTAGTCGAGATACCAGATAGGTACGCTGGACCTACTTACATTACACATAAAAAATCACACTTGTAGTCCCGGAAGGGCAAGACAGAGAGGTCTTCTAGTTTTATTCCCAGATACTAACGCTCTTAGAAAGTCCCATGTCCAACACACCAAGGCAAAACACAGAGAGTAACATATAGACTTAAAAATAGTATAGTCGGAGGTCTTATCGTTAAAGAGCAATTTCATACTGACAACCATTGGATGGACAATAATTTTATAAGAAAAGAGAACACGTATTAAGCAGCAAGCCTAATGCCATCTGCGCTAATAAAAAAATAACAATTTCCGGTTTGTTACTGAGAGTTTTCTAACAGAAAAATATTAATAACTATGCAGACCCCAGCACCGAACCCAGGTTTTAACGCCCAGTTACGAGTATTCACTCTCTACACCAAAAAGGCAGTTATCTACACACACAACAAAGAAAAATCATTCTATTCTTACTCTTAAAGATAAATCTTTGAAAAGCATTAACGCATGCTTAGTGGAAAAAGGAATACGGTCGCGAGCAGGATTCGAACCTGCGCCTCCCGGATAAATACTCCAGGCGCTCTGACCACTAAGCCATCTCAACCTCAATACTCAATTCATTTATTGCACTCCACAAGATAAATAGATGTTAGAATATAATATACAGAAACATATGTGGGCCTTGTCGGCATGGCAAATGTAGGAGAGAGGAGGAAGTGTGTAACCCTTTTTTAACTTTATACTATTACATAACCTTTATATTACGTATTGATGTATGTTATTATTATAAGAATATTATATTATTTCACTGTATTTCAAATATTATTTAAATGCAGTTTTTATTTATATTATTTGTATACTTCTGCTCACCACCGCGAATTCTTCATCCATATTTTAACACGTCTTTTTGGCGACGTCATTTTATTCCCAGGGGTTCCACCTTGTCGTGGTGGGGGGGCTCTAGTAGCCGTGGCTTGGTCACCCACGGTGAAGCTAACGGAACCCGAGGAGGGCCGCTCCTCAGGGCTTGGCCTTCAAGCCCATGTAGGAGCGGCGCCGGCGTAGGTTGCGGGCCTTATGGGGGGTTTCGCAACTGAGGTGGGCTGCGGCGTCGTATGGGCGGCACCGCAGCTGAGGGATGGGGGCCGCGGTGGGAGAGGAGTGCCGGTATGTCGATGCGCCGCTCTCCCTACCTACCGCGGCCTTGACGGGGCCGCCACCGTTGGATGGCGGACGCGGTGGGGCCGCAGGGGAAGAGGAGTGCCGGTATTGCGAGGCGCCGCTCTCCCTATCCTCTGCGGCCGTAGTGGCAGGCGGCGGGGCCACAGACCTGACCCGTCGCAGGGGACCTAGGGCGTCCAGACACGGGGTCGTCTGGCGCCCATTGCACATGGTCTCCGAGGTGGTTGCGGCACGCCATTAGTCTGGTGTGCCGAAGCGGGGGGGTGCAATACCCAACCCCGTGAGGGAGTCCGGCAACGGACGGCTGCGGGCGGGTTCGCGGTTGTTTGCGAGAGCGTTCCCGCGTCCCGCCCTCAAGCAGCTGAGGAGGTATACTGTGGAGTTTTAGTGGGTTCGAGTCCCACATAACCGCTCTGTCTCCCCGTGTCAGAGCGGTATGCGAGGGCATTTCTCCACATAAAAAAAAAAAAAAAGTCCCTATACATTCTTTTTCCATTTAATATAGTAACTTTATTCTTGCTCTGACATCAAACGAACTACCGATAGCCATCCCGCCGATACAAAAACAGTAATTGTTTACAAAATCACGAGGATTTTCAATAAACATCATCCAGCAGAAACTGCACCGTGAACTTTACTGAGACAATTTATTGTACTCACGACTGAAGAAAGCTGTGAAGTCAGTCAATATTTTAATGTAAGTGTCTGATAGTTGCCAACCTAAGTTAGTTTTACCTGGGTCTGAGTACGAACCAAATAATTTTATTAAAACTGAAGTAAATATGATAGATGTGTACTATGATTGAAGTTATTGGATCAGAAGAGAGGGAGGGGCCGCCAACCATCGACCTGGTGGGCAAAAATAAATAAAGACCACAAGCAAGCCCAATTGCCAGAACCATAATTATATCATAAGTTGGATAGATTGTTGTAAAACATGAAATGGCTAGAATTGAAGTGAATAATATGAATGATGGTGGTTAAAACATGTTTGAAAGAAAAAGACAAGCTGCGCCGTCTCCAAATAAAATAGGCAGGAGAATGACATTAGGGCAGTAACAAAAATATAAGTTTTGTGATCTTTCCATCTATAGAGTTTCTTCTCATACAGAGAAGGCATACATTGATCTCCACGCTAGCTCACTGCGGGTTTGTATAATCCATTAGTATAAAATATTAGTCAGTTTCACCAGTCTGCCTACCCATTTACAATACACACTAAAACTATTCTCGTAGTTTTAAATTAACGCTTTTCTTTTTTTAAACTCTTATAACGAAGCTGAATGCGCAGGCGCATAATACTATTGTAGCCAATAAAACACAAATTATGCAATAACACGCCGCTTGTGAATATTTATGTCTGTGTGTGTGTTCCCGAGGGTTGTGAGTTTTAAGTGCGTTTTGTTCGTTTGGTGATGAGTAGGACTCCAAGTACTGAATATGTATTTGAAAAAAATTGCGTTGTTTTTTTTTGTTAATTACCGACTTCAATAAAGGAGGGTCTATATACGACCCATATGTATGTAAGTATGTATGTTTGTATGTCCGCAATTTTCTCAAAAACTACTGATCCGTTTTGGATGGGATTTTCAATATTTACTTTTTTTTCAGGGAAGGTTTTCGTGTATAATAAATTAGGATCTGATGATGATCTTCGGAAATATAGAACTCTTAAATAACTAACACCTAATGATCCGCAATAAATGTGGTCGTATGTCTATGTATTGTTTTTTTCTTCACTATTCCATTGAAGGCGGTTCTTTTTTCGTGAAAAATAAAAATAATTCTTAATATTATAATAAAAAACCTTTTAATCGGATTAATCGCTTGGTCGCAGGAGGACCTCCTGGGACCACGAACGCTGCAAAGTGTTCAAAACGTCAAGAAAAACAAAAAACCAATAATACACGCGATTAATCCGGTTAAAAGTTGTTTTATTATAATGTATAGTGATCGCGAAAACCTCAGATATTTAGGTTTCCGTTTGCACACGACCTCACCCGATGTTATGCGATATTGCAGTCGATGATAGGACACGCTTACCCAGCAGAAACGAGAAGAGTCTAGAGAGAGACTTTGAAGACCACCAGACTATAGGTACAGTCACGAACACAAACATGTTTCCACTTGCACTTTTTAAACTCCACATTAATCGTTATCTGAATAATATAGAAGTATTAATGTCTGTCTATATGTAGAAGGAATGGTTCTTCTATCTGTGTTACATACCTAATTATTTTAGTAATACATGCTAGGGATATTAACGGTGAGTTTAAAAAAGTTTGTGTTTTAATCTTTGTGCTCGTGACTGTACCTATCGGGAAACATAGATCGGTAAGGAGTAAGGCCGGTAATAAGGAAATTAATGGAATAGAAGACTACCTCATTAGGTTGGTGGTCGCAAGTGCGGTTGCTCAGAGTGGGTTGGATTCTTGGGTCGGGTAAATATTCTTGGGTTCTTCTCAGTAGCAGTTGGGAACTGTACCTGGTAGATGGCAATAGGCTCACTAAGTATGATATGGGAAATACAGGCACTATGCTATGTATAATAACTTTAAAAATAGCATAAAAATGGTCTCCGATAACTAGCCTATAGATAGTACTAGCAGTCCAGCATTATATTATCAGCCCTAGTACTTACCAATCCAATAAAATGCCGCAGGACAAACTTAACCGAGCGTACAAATCGTCCCAACACATCCCAATAGCGTATGAAAGTGAATTAGTTCCCACCAGCGGTGAAAGCTGAGGTCAGACTTGGAACCGTTGCCTAGCAACGCGTAGGCCCAGCTAATTTACTCTACGATCCGTAAATCATTGCTAGAAAGTGATCGTATACCATAATACGGTATGACCTTTGCTTTATGCCAACTAGGATTAGTAGCATAATCACCTAATTTGAATGGTAATCGTTTCCTTGGACACGGAAGCATCTAGAAATTACCCAACCTGTACCGGTTGGGTAATTTCTAGATGCTTCCGTGTTTAGTCGGAAATAGCTTGAATTAATCAGGTGTTTATCTGTTAAGTGGCATGAAACGTTGGTAACTGCACTGTACTAACATATTAGTAAAATACTGAAAGTTTAATTTGGCTTTAAGTCGGGACTGTACCCAGAAAATGGCAATACAAAAAAAGAAAATAAGTTAATTAAACCACAATTCCACAGAACATACAAATAACAAATTTATTGAAAAAGAAAACCAACAACAATGTTGCCACATCATTCAATTCAAAAACACCTTTGACAGTTTTAATTTTGCAACTAAAATTACTAGTAATTTCTTCAACAACTTCAATTAGCGGTAAACCTAAGAAACTTAACCCAATCAACGCTGTCTGTATCATAGTAAGCGCAAATTAGACATTAAATCAACAACGTACACGATTTAACCGTTAGATTTTCTCGCAAAGGAAACTCATTCACAGAATGCCTGAACGATTATGTCTTGATTCTACCCGTTTTTTAAGAATAACTTCTCGTTAAAATACCTAAGCAACGTTTTTATTTAACACTCAATATGTTGTGTTTGATCGGCAATCTTGTTCTTACATAAATCTATGTTAGATACTGTTGTGGTCTGTTTGTCTGTCTGTGTGGAGTGATGTTGGGAATAGCAGAATTGATTTTGATAATTTCTCAGCATTATTTTGATATTTTCTACTCATCTAGACACCTAATTAGGTGCAGAGATTTATCGTTTATTTATCCTTCTTTTCATATAATTTTTTTTGCTGATTCTAGAAGTCTATTACTTCCAAAACCTTCCATTCCTTTAAATAAAAGACAAATGTCTTTTATTACTTAAGATTTTTTCTGATTCTCATCTTCAACTCATTTGCTAGGAGTTAGTTTCCAGGTACCTATTTCCTTTGATTATTTTTTACATAATAAAAAATCTAGATTAATCGTGCCTCAGGATTTGATCTGACGGATGAATAAAAAATGTGAAGCTACGATTATCTGATAAATGCTACCTTCACCGAGCTTTTTATTGTTTATAGGTAACTGAATTGTATGAAAACAAAATATAAAAGAAAATTATTAAAATGGCCCTTTACAGCCTCTAGTTATGGATACTGATAAAGATAGATCTCTACTCAAAGATATGCGAGGCTAACAAAGCTGCATGCGTGTATATATAAATTAGCTTCTGTTGAATGACCGTTTGGATGAATTGTCTTTTGGTTGTGTTTAGAAGGGAGATCACTACGTGTTTGACACCGATACTTCATAGATATGACCTAATTAGACAGCTGTATTTTCGCAAGATATTAAATTAATACAATACCATTATAAAATATCTGTCCCATGTCAAATTAAAATTACATGATTATATAAATTTGATAAAATTATTTATTTAATGTCATACAACACCTACAATAGAATCAATCGATAACGATTCTACTGTGAGTGTTATTCACCTGTTCTTCTTTAAATGTCAAAAAGTTTATATCAAGCGATCATTAATCGCATCGCTGACACAGTCACACAATCCTTACCCAGCAGAAATTCCTAGGCAATTTAGATTTATATCGAGACGTTTCACATAACGCGGTCACACGCAATCAGGGGTAAGCAGAACATTATTATTAACAACGGTTATATGTAATTGCGTTCGTAGAACCAGGTCTAAGTGATTTCATAGATTAATACTGAGAAGTGCGTTATTGAATTTTTTTAGGTATAGGTGTGAAGAATTAAGTAATTATCCTTATTATATATCACTGATAGGATGCGCAGGTTTGTGAGATTTAGCTATCCATGCTACAATCATTATTTACACGACTACCAAAAAAACGAGTGTTATGTTTTTGGGGTTCAGGTATGTATGTATTTTTTCTGAACCGATTTAGATAAAACGTCGATGGGGTATCGTTAGAAACCTTATATTGTCCCGGGTAACATAGCTAATATTAAGTCCCATGTAGCCGATTACTATTTACCGGACACAGTTCCAAACTCCGGGCTGCTGCTGAGAATCACTTAACAGAAATACCACTTTGCCCAACTCGGGAATTGATCCAAGGACCTCACGCTCAATACCGCTACATTAGTTAGGCAGTTTAATGATAACATGCATTTTTACACAACTGCCCAAAAAAGGAGTATATTTTTACCGAACCGATTTCGATGTATCGGGTATCTTTTTAATCCTTACATTGTCCTGGGTAATATAGGCTAGTAAGTTTTTTTTTATAATTTCATCTTTTTAGAGCAGGGTTTGTGCAATGGTGACTATAATAGTATGTGAGAAACCTCGGTCAGAAGCTTGTATTAAATAAATTTATTTGCGCTAAACTCAAATAGGTTCGAACATAATCACTAACGATGTAAATGGAAACAAATTTCAAAAATGTAAAATAAAAAGCTTTGTCCCAAATATTTGAACCAACATTGGACGTGACGTTTGTTAATTAATACATAACTTGGATAAAGTAAAAACCTTACTGGAAGCGGTAATTGTCTATAAATTGTATTTTAACGAAGTTATATTTCGCTACGTATTTCAACTATGAAGTATACAGACCATAATTATGACCATAAATATATGGTTGGACATTTTAACACTAACTTATTACTGAAGGGAACAGCAGATTATGATCTTTGAACTATAAATATTATACTAATTATAATATCTATGTGTAACCAACAAAGACACAGATCAAAGTCACTTTCCGTCTACCTAAACCTTTATAAATAGTTTCATTTGCAATAAGAAAGTTGTCAAGTAGTGTTCAATGGATGCTAAGAGATAATAATTAGTCGTTAGTAAGAATCAAGTGATAGTGACTGAGGATTTTAGCGTTCGTCGAGACTATTCTAATTAGGATTTGTGTCTGCGATAAACTAAAGGAAGGAACTATACAAATAAACGTGTTTATGCCTGCTGCCTCTACATAGCTGCCTTGTTGGTCTTGTGGTCGCAAGCGCGGCTGCTGAGCGTGTAGTCCTAGGCTCGATTCCCGGGTCGGGCATAATGTTATTGAGTTTTTCTGTTAGGAAACTATACAATGCTACCTACGATCCTTAAATACTGATTTTGCTTTGTCCACGTTCATACATCTGGTCATACACATGCGCCAGATGAGAGTACTATCCAACTCACTGTCATATATTAAGTTCTTCATATTTATAATTTTCAATGCAAAAAAAAAATCCGGTGGTTTGCAGAGGTCGACGTGGCTTAGTGGTCAGAGCGCCTGGAGTATTTATCCGGTAGGCGCAGGTCCGAATCCTGCTCGCGACCGTATTCTTTTTTTGCTTTCAAGCAGTCGCGCTTGGGATTACTAGACCAACGAGTCAGATATGTAGAAGCAGCAGGCATAAACACGTTTATTTGTACAGTTCCTTCCTTTAGTTTATCGCAGATACAAATCCTAATTAGAACATTCTCGACGAACGCTAAAGTCCTTTCAATCACTATCACTTGATTGTTACTAACGACTAATTATTATCTCTTAACATCAATTGAACAGAACTACTTGACAACTTTCTTATTGCAAATGGAAATATTTAGGTATAAAGGTCTAGGTAGACGGAAAGTGACTTTGATCTGTGTCTTTCTTGGTTTCGGAGGCGTCAAGCGTTGTTTCCAAGCGTCTATGGTCTTTGGTTCGAGATTTGTTTGATTAATTGCAATGTATAGCGTATTATTATCCTTTACTGTCCCAAAAATACTTATTGGTACACGATAATACATCTATGCATCCTCAAAATAATCATTGAATTTCTCAAAAATATTGACATAAATTGAAAATAAAATAATTATGTTTATTAAAATAGATACAAATTGCTCAAACTAATCGATTCCGCACGTCTGCCCAAGCCTTTACATTAACACGCTTTTAAACTAGCTTATCAACAGCATAAATAAATCAGTCACACCGTGCCTGATAAATTGTGAAATCATTGCGCCTATTATCGGTTCGGCACCGACAGAATTGGACCAATGGAAATGCGATAAATCGTCCGTGTACGCAGATAGTTGCACGATGATTGGTTGTCAACGGGATGATATGATGGGTATACTGTTATTAGTTAGGCTGTGAAACAGTACCTACGGAAGTTAAGTGGTTATGTTTGTATGTCAATATGGTTCATTTTATGGTCACAGTCTTCTGATTTCCCATAGCTCAGTGGGAGTACTGCTTCGTTTAGTAATTATTTGTCAATAGCTCGTTTATGTTTTAGTGTATTTTCTGGGAAAAAAGGATAATTAATTAGATTACTTCAATAACATGTCTTCCACCTTAACCTGCCAATGACAAATAAAGTCAAACCTGCAATGGATGTTGATTCTAGCAAAGTACGACAATGCATTTCCAACGCGCCATTTAACAAAAATTCTGTTATTACATATATTATGTTTCAGACTAATAATAAAATATATATTTTTAAATATTATTTTAAATTATAAAATCATATTCGATGTTGTTCTAAACCTAAACACGTAACTGGCTTACCATCCCAACACATATTTGTGTTACTAAAACAACATGTGCACCTATTAAAGTTATTTTTTATTTTTTTTAAGAATACGATTCTATAAGAATACCAAACATAAGTTAGATTTTAAAAATAATTCGTTAATATCTGGAAAATGTCTTGATGTCGTTCAGGTGACACTTAACACAGTAATTACGGACATTTTCATCTGATCGTGTCCATGCTTTAGAGAGCACGTTAATTCGTCAATCTCAGGTGTTGCAAACCTTCAGATTACTATGGAGGTGTTAACAACATTCCAGATTTGAAAACTGACCTACAATTCCAATTTTCCTTTTAATCGAATCGTTATGCTTGAATACCCATAAATCGTAATCTAGGGTAAATCGATTAACTATCGGCGATCGGTTGTCAGCTATAGTCAGCGACGGGTTAGCGACTATTATTAAGACTAACTAGCTAGTAAATGGTCTCGTTATGTTAATTAAACAGTTTCCAGGAAGAAAAGTGGTTGCACGATTAAGTGAGATTTTTTCTAACAATTTTATATGACCATTTGAAGTTAGCACAGAAATGTTGGAAAAGCAAGTTTTTGTAGCAAACTGTGCGACTAAAGATACTTGTATATTCAATTAATGTAACTACTCGATCTGCCTAGCCTTTTCCCAATTACATTGGGGTCAGCTTCCAGTCAAACCGGATGCAGCTTAATACCAGTATTTTACATGGAGCGACTGCCTATCTGACCTCCACAACCCAGTTACTGGGTAACACGATATCTCGTGGTATGACTGGTTGTCAGACTTTCAGGCTTCTGACTACCCGTCATGGTTGTCATAGATCTTAATTTGACAATCGGGACCGACGGCTTAACGTGCTCTCCGAGGCACGGAGGGGTCTCGGTATGAAATTATGGTCACCCATCCACAGACCGACCGTGGCAAGCGCAGCTTAACCTCGATCGATCGATCTGTGCGGCTGTTAATTAGCCACGAGCCCCTCCTACTCATTCTGTTATATTGGCAAATTGTAATAAGTTTTAAAAATTTAAATACTTTAAATGATGTCACTGTGTTGTTGGTGTAGTGGTAAGTGTGGCTGCCGAGCGTGAGGTGTTGGGTTTGATCCTCGACTCAAGCAAAGTTTTATTGCCCAGGGGGTTTTCTATTAGGAAATCCTTAATCTGGCTGGCGATTGGAATCGTGCCCCCGTGATGGCAATAGGCTCATCATGTGACTTAATAACTGCATCGGGGAAATGTGGGTGTAACAAACAACTGTGTATACCTCTGCCTTCCCCTTCGGGGAATACAGGCGTGATGCTATAGTTATGACGCTACATTCAAAGATATCACTGGCTTATCGGTGTAGTGGTTATAAGTGTGTGCTGAGCTTAGTTTTAGGCTCAAATCCCAGGTCAGGCAAAATGGTATAGGGTTTTTGTGTTAAGTAACCCTTCGTTCACAACATATTAGGTGCATGTGACTTAGGTAATTATTGCATCTTTAGAATGTTGGTGAAAAGTGAGTGTACCTAATAATGTAGGTATATAATGCAATACTCTTCTGTTTGCCCTTCGAAGGCAGAGGCATGATGCTATATTGCCTCATCAATGATATCAGAAAAACTATGAAACGCAATTTTTTTTATTGTCCAATATTTGGTTTAAAAATATTTTTTTACTTAACTTCAGGCTATGCAGCTGTGTATATTTGTATGAATGTCATTGAAAGTATAAATTCCTTGATAATAATAAATCAATGTGGTGTTCATGAATGAAATAATAAATCATATTTAATATCTAGTAATGAAGTAATAAATTATTTTCGTAATACTCTTAGTATGGAGACATTTAGGCACGATTTTAGATAAATACTGACAATGAGTGACTTTAGAAGATTCAATTCTTGGTCGTTTAAATAATAGGGTAGATATTGGTGGTGAGCCTAATAACAGAAAATTACAATATACTGTTCGAATCAAACACAGAACCTCGTGCTCATCAGCCGCTCTTGCATCCACTAGATCAAGGAGGTAGTGGTCGAATAGAGCATTATAAAAACCACAAATTTTCTCCTAATAACTATAACTTAACAAGAAGAAATTAATGTGAAACTTTTATTATTTACTAGCTGACCCGGCAAACGTTGTTTTGCCATATAAATAAAAAAATTACCTTAAACCCCTAACATTTAGGGGGATGAAAAATAGATGTTGGCCGATTCTCATAGATACCGGATAAGCACAAAAAATTTCATCAAAATCGGTCAAGCCGTTTCGGAGGAGTATGGCAACGAAAACTGTGACACGAGAATTTTATATATTAGATTTATATACATTTATACTAAAACTAGCTGGTGCCCGCGACTTCGTCTACGCGTCTAAAAGTAGCCTATGTCCTTTCCCAAGATACAACCTATCCTTACCAAATTTCATTACGATCCGTTCAGCCGTTTAGTCGCGAAAAGGTAACAAACAAACAGAGTTACTTTCGCATTTATAGTATTAGTATGGATTAAATGAATTATGGTCAAATTTCGGCCAGTGGGTGTCGACTAGTACTTATAAATATATAAAATAAATACTCATCATCATTCCCCTGACGTTTTCCTAATTTAATTGGGGTCGGCGCAGCTTGTCTTTTTCTTCCATACATCTCTGTCAGCCTTCATCTTGGTTTAAAATATATATAGAAAACTAGCTGACCCGGCAAACGTTGTTTTGCCATATAAATAAAAAAAATTGGGGTAGACTACCCCTAACATTTAGGGGGATGAAAAATAGATGTTGGCCGATTCTCATAGATACCGGATAAGCACAAAAAATTTCATCAAAATCGGTCAAGCCGTTTCGGAGGAGTATGGCAACGAAAACTGTGACACGAGAATTTTATATATTAGATAAATACTAGCCAAAAAAAACTGATATTTTTACCAGTCGCGGACAATAATTCGTACACTATATCTACAAAACATAGCTCATCCTATCCCAAACTAAACTAACATTACCTAAGAGCTCCACAATCTATTCCACCTGACGCGCCCTACATTCCGTACAGATTTATGTCTGCGCGCGCGCCGCGCCGCCTAGATCTCCGACTTTACTGCTACTAACTTTCAATGCAGGGAAATGCTTAATTTTATGTGTACTAATACTGTGTTTAACCTAGTTCCAAGATTGATTTAGGCTGGATTTTTGCTTGTTATCAAATTTTATATTTTGCCGTCGATTTTTCTGATAAAAATATTTTTTAGGTGCATTGTTGGTTCTAGGGCATTGTCACTTAACATGGCCCCTTGTTACTTTTGAATTTAATACCAATTCCAATCCAATTCCGATATTAAATCAACGCTTTAAAACAAAATAAATGTACCTACATCATAGTTATTTGTACTCTTTAATTTTTAATATATTATGTTATTAAGTACCTTTGTGAAGAGTAAAATAAAAATCAATATAATTTCAATTTTAAAGCATGTTCACTAATAGTTATCCCGATTCTTTAATCATTATTTAGACATTATTGCATTTAAAAGTACGAACTGACATATTTTCAATGCCAATCGAGCGGATTTATTTTCAAGAGATAGCCTACAGATCTTCTAATTGTGTAATATTATAATTGATATAATGTAAGCATAGCATAACATACCTATACAAATACATATATTTTTACATAAAACTACAAATTATTTAATATTGTATCACCGACTTCTAACCCGGATAAAGAGGCATATGAGTGGTTTAACCTCTGACACTGGTTTGTTCATCAACCATTCTATAAAAAGAACTCCCGTATCTACAGTTATACTAAAAAAATATCATTTGGTACTTTTTCCTTTCAATTAACTTTGCCTTCTCCATCTAATCGTGGTACTACTCTAAATTATCATTTAAACACAAATCAGGATGGCGTGACCAACATATTTTTTTCACGCCAACCATGTCGAAATAACTGGCCTGACATTTAGACAATTTAATTTATAAATCCGTTAACATTACCCAATAGATACTTTAATTGAAACAGACTCCTATAAATATTTATACATTTTACTTAATCACGATTCCTATTGAAACCGCTCTGAATGAGTGATTTTATTCCCGAACACCTTATTCGGTATAGTTGAATATTGATTATCATTGATAGGTTTTCCAAGTATTTACTTTAAAAGCAAGTACTTAGATAAGTTAACATAGAACTATTAGCATTATCAAGCTTCCTTATAAGCATGGGATTAAGGCTCGTACTAATTTTCTAGTCGGCTCACTTGCAATTTTGATGTATGGCGCGGAATTAAATGTAGATTATTTCTAGTCAGTTGTGGGTTTCCTTCTAGGTATTTATTATTACTGATAACTAGTCTATCATCCATTTTATTTCTTGTTCACGGAGTTTTATTACACAAAAATATAATATAATTTAGAGAATTCGTACAAACACCTAGACCCGGAACAATATTACCATTGTGTAGATCATACAAATGTTTGTTATGTGCGGGATTCGAGCCCCCGTTAAGGGGTAGAATAGCCAATCTCACAACCACTGCGCAAATCGAATCGTCTAAAATGGTGTCAAGTATTGCCCTATTGCACTTATTCCACAAATTTCTAAGCAAAAACACTTTTGCCTTGGTAACGCAATAAAGTCACTCTTAAGTCTCTCCACAGTAACGCTACTATCGGTAAGTCTACTACTCTCCTTAAAATAAACTCTACTTAAGCGCATGTCCCACAAGAACATTACTCTACAACTTAGCGTTAATTCAATTTATTAACTTGAGAAACTAGATCGACCGTTTAGCGTCGAAGCTGAGTTATGTGAGCGAATGTATGAGAACTTGTAAGATTAGCCGGTAAATGACTGAATGATTTGGCAGTTAGCAATTAATCGGCCGTTAAAGGAATTCAAGGACGAACTAGTGAATGGTTCGAATGATTGAAATATAATGAGTGTTGGATTAAATGAATGGGCTTGTAACTGTCATTAATTGGAACTAAGACGAGATATGTTTGTGAGTTTGTGGTAGTATACAAATGTTGCCTTTCCGTTTTGTTTTGCTTTATCGAATGTTTGAGAAGCGTTTACATTGCAACATACATTCATTTACGTTAATGTAGTGGTTGAGAAGACAGATTTTTTATACAAAGCGGGGAAAATACCAAGACATTAAAACATTTATAATAAGTCAATTGGGACACAACTTTGCGATCTCAATTCCTACTACATTAATATTAACTTATATTTATATACACATAATATATATATGATTGAAGACATTTTTACGCCATGATTTTGACTTCGAATCGCAGCCTTCAGTTTCATCAGCTTTTTAGTGGGAGCTTTT
The DNA here is from genome assembly GCA_935421205.1 of Xylocampa areola. Taxonomy (NCBI): domain Eukaryota; kingdom Metazoa; phylum Arthropoda; class Insecta; order Lepidoptera; family Noctuidae; genus Xylocampa; species Xylocampa areola. The sequence goes on from OW285207.1 coordinate 18,455,447, forward strand.
GTGACCGAATGTTACGCACTTAAATGATAATAAATAATAATATTTATGTTAAATAAAATGAAGAGAGTGACGCAGAAGTTAATAATGATAATACCTTTTAATAATTATATTAAAAGCCCTGCTCAACCCATAGGCATAAAAAGCACGTTAGTTTATTTAATTGCCATCACAAAAAACCAAAGGTACATGGCTTCAAAACAACAAAATTCGGTTTTTTTACCGACACGTACAATTATAAATTATTAAACAATTACCTACAAAAATATAATAACAAGCAATCTACAATTAAACTAACTAAGATCTGTGGTCCAATAAAGTACGGGCAGGGATTGCGGATGTGTCGATAACGAGTTATCGAGTAATTGATGTATCGATACTGTCGATATCGATGCGTTTCGATTCGGGCTTTATTAATCGTGTTCGAGATTACGGGACATTAGACTGAATTAGATTCAAGCATTTACTTAGATGGGTATAATAAGAAAATGTTGAATCTTACGGCATAGGTTAAAAGTAGATGGTATTTCATTTAATAGCCCTTTTGAGTACTTTTCAGCTATTATAACGTTTTCATAAATCGTATTCTAGTTTTCAATTGAAGATACGGCTGGGACAGTGGTTGATCGGCTGGTGCAACGCGTGTCACGAGTTTGATTCTCGCATGGAACAAATATTTATATGATCTAAAGATAAATGTTGCGACTCTGTGCATGTGAGAATTGTACCTGCAAATAAACGGACGAAGAATACGGAAGAAATTTCTAGTGATGGGCAACGGTTTATTTACTCTATGTTAGAACTGTGACCAAAATCATTTTAAGTCTCTATCACACTAGTTTTTTTTTGTTAGTTAGTGTCATTTTTATAATTTTTGTGACCTTGGCACACTCTGAGGTCAAGGCTACAAACCTGAATGGTTTGTAGCCTTGACCTCAGAGTGTGTATTGTAAAATATAATCAGTTCGGAGAATCGTTAAACAAATTTAGTGTCATAGTAAAAATGTTTATAAGTAATATAATGTGATGTTCTATAGTTAATAATGATATTTCATTGGATTTTAAAAATGTATGAAGGGAGAATTATGTCTTTTAATATTATCAGAGACAAGGATTGTGATTGAAAATGCGGATCGAAATTATATGAAACAACAAAGAACCCTTTGGATAACATAACGTATTATATATGTATTCGTCGTAGGGGTAGGCAGAGATATACAATTGTACACCCACATTTCACCGATATGGTGAACCTATTGAAAATTTCCAACTCAATAACACTTTGCTCGACCCGGGAATTGTAACCAGGACTCCATGCTTAATAGTCGCGCTTAGGACCACTTCACCAACGAGACAATCAAACGCTTTGATGACGCAAGTTACACAAGAAATGCTAACCTCAAGTTAAGGACAATATACTTTAGCTCAAAAGAACCCCATGATTGCTGGAAGCTTAGGGCTAAGATCAGATTTCCTGAACACTTACCTTTATTGTACTATCTAATTACAAGAATAACTCAATAGAGGAAAACAGTAATTGTTTATACTAATACTGTGCATTCCCAGATATAAAATCATAATTGTTAGTAAAGAAATCTACTTATTACAGGTTTTTTTTGGTGTTTAAATATCGACGTACAATAGTTTTCATTTGAAATTTCGCAGTTTTTATGGTTATTCTTCAAGTTGGATTCTTTGCCTCATTTTCGTCGTGTTAATATGTTTACGAAACATGTCGCGATTGATGAGACACATTCATATCAATTAATGTTCAACGGTTATTACTCACTTGCATTCTGGATTGCCCGACTAGTTTCGAACTCGAACGGAGCCTTTAGTCATGAGCTGAGCCCGCGGCGATGTCGCGAGTCAAATTATTTGACTCGCGACTTATAATAATGTCCTTCTTTCTTGTGATACTTACGAGCAAGTTTGGTGTCAAGAGTTGTTCAATGCGCTGTATGCTCTTAAAGTTAAAACACTATCATAACCTCAACTAATAAAAGCACTTTCGCCCCAACGCTCGCCGCGCACGGACGTGTCGCTCCTCGTGATATCGACCGTGTTGTGTCTGTGATCGTTATTCGCTACGCCCTGCCGTAGCTATCTCCGTAGCTATCTACTAGCTACGACCACATTGAATCAAAAGCTGCCTTTTTCGAGGCGGCGGCTGATTATCTGTCTTTTTCAAAGTACAGTCAAAACGTGTGTTTTTCTTACCCCTTCAGGGCAAATCCACAGTTTCGTGGTTCTCGGTTGAAACCTTACGGTGTCAACGAAGCCGAGAGGGTGTTGACCCGATACACCCAGCCGAAACCCCTTCAGGGTGAGGCAGTCAATTGGACGGGAGCTAGAATAATCGGCCTTGGGGGATCTCCTAGTCGACTCTAGTCTCTTGCTTCCCTTTCAGCTACTCACCTAGTGTCGGTCGGGTGTGTCTACACCCTTCGCACTAGACTGGTCAGGGCCCCGTTCGCACAATAAGACTGGCGTCGGGTTACAAGCTTAGGGCTCACCAATAGGTACTCACCTCCTTGCCTACACCCGGCAAGGAGGGTTACACATCCCCGGGCTTATCCTCCCGGGGAGTTAGGTTTAGGATTATTAGGTACTTAGGCACTCTATGCGCTAAGTTCCATAATGACGGACCTTTCAGACGCAGACTATGCGTCTTCTTTAGATAAATTTTTTAAAGACCCACGCTTCGATAAATACTTTGATGCCTACTTTAAACGTAAAGTAGACTCTAACGCTCTCCCTAAACCCATAGCAGGTAAACGCGGCGGCGTCCCCAAAGTGGACGCAGCTGTGCCGCCTCGCATTGTTCGCGATTCTCCAGAATCGCCCGACCCGTCCCCGCCTTTGTCTCCTTTGTCTCCATTGTCGCCTTTGTGCGATACTAATCCGTTGTTCGATAAGAACAATGACCACGAAAAGTCCAAAGTTCCTTTGTCATCGCCAACAAAGGAATTAGCGTCTCCGCCCGAACTCATGGATGTTGCTATGGAAGCATCCTCTTCCGAATCTGAAACCTCGGACTGCAGCTCGTCTACATCCTCTGACGGCTACACCACCGTAGTCGGTAAGGGGAAAAAGAGGGCCCGTAAGGCCAAAAAAGCCGCCGCCGGCCAAGCTCCCGCCAAAGCTCTCAAAACCGTTGAGGCAACTCAGTCTACAGACCTTCAGCCCCCGGCCCCTATGGACGCCGCTCCAATCTCTAGGCCCGCGAGCCCCTGTCACTCAATTCCTCAGGCTCCAAAAAAGGCGCCCACCCCTCCGCCTATCTATATTCAAGACAAGGCGAAGTGGACAGATATTTCAAAGTGGTGTGTTGACAAGAAAGTCAACTACACCCAGGCCAGGAATACCCAACAAGGCATCAAAGTCCAGGTGCCCTCCCCCAGTGACTTTCGTACACTGACCAACCTCCTTCGGGAAAAGTCAGTATCCTTCCATACATACGCCCTTCAAGAGGAGCGCCTCATTCGCGTCGTGATTCGCGGAGTACCCATTGAGATCGACACATCGTCGATTCTTAGCGACCTTAAGTCGCAACAGATCCCGGTCGTAGAAGTGCACCGCATGCACCGCGCTCGTGGTGGACCACCATTCGCAATGGTGCTAGTAGTGTGCGAACAGGGCCCGGGCTCGAAAGCACTGTATAATTTAAAAACATTGTGCCATCTTTCTGGCATTAAAGTAGAAAACCCGCACAAGTCGGGCTACATTGGGCAATGCCACAATTGCCAACTCTACGGTCATGCACAGCGTAATTGCTTTGCGAAACCCAGATGCGTTAAGTGCCTCGGTGACCATAGCACTAACGCCTGTGATAGGCCTAAAGATAGGTCACTCTGTACCGAGCCTCCTAGCTGCGTCCTGTGCGGCGAATCAGGACATCCGGCTAATTATCGCGGGTGCCCTAAGGCACCGAAAAAACCGAACGTCAACACAAAACTCGCGAAACGCAATGCCGAGCGTAATATCAGGGAGCAGCCTTCTTCAAAGCTACCCGAGCGACTTAGTCCGCAACGGCCTTCACCATGGAACGCACTGAACCACCAGCAAGCGTTCCCGACCCTGAAACCCTCCCCGGCTACTCAATCCACCGTCATCCCGCCGCTGATGGCGAACCCCATCCCCGCCCCTATACCAATACCGATACAACTCGATCAGGTCGCGCCCGCGTCCCCTCCTAAACAGGCCTTCGTTCCTAGGCTAAGCCCGGCTCGCTCTAGCAGTCAGCCAACGATTGGATCGGACCTAGAAGTAGTTCAGAGCGTATTTTCGCTCATTAGCTCAGATAGGTTCAGCGCACTAGCGCAGACTCTGCGCTCCATGCAAGGCAACGGCTTTGCTATTCTACAAGTGATGCTCGAATATAAAGACATCACTGACGCCCTAGCTAATATCAACTTTAACGGTAACTAATGGCTGCCGAAAATAGTAAATTTAAGCCCCGATGCCTTAAGTTAGGTTACTTTAACGCTAATAGCATAAACGGCCAACGTGACGAAATCGCGACCTTCTTACGTGACCATCAAATTGACGTTTTCCTCGTACAGGAAACTTTTCTCAAACCCGCCCAGAGGAACCCTGGAATTGCAAACTATAGAATAGTGCGCAACGACAGGACCCGTTGCCAGGCGGGCGGTACACTTATTTATTATAAAAAATCATTATACTGCATCCCTATGGAGCTCCCATCTCTTTCCCACATAGAGGCTTCTATATGCCGGCTAGGCATGACAGGACATCAGCCGATTACCATCGTCTCGGCATACCTTCCACCTAAAGTCACATCTAAAGTTAACTTAGCTCCCGACATTAAAGCCTTATTTTCTCTGAGCGACTCAGTTATCATTGCTGGCGACCTTAACGCCAAAAATGAATCCTGGTGTTGCAATACGACGACCACACGAGGCAGACACCTCGAACGATTAGGTATCGAACTTAACTTCGATATTATCGCCCCGATGAGCCCTACCCACTTCCCTGACAATGTAAACCACCGACCTGACATACTCGACATAGCGATTCTAAAGAACGTAAACCTCGGTCTACGCTCTATAGAGACACTACAAGAGCTCGACTCTGACCATAGACCAGTAATCCTAGAATTAGGCCCCCGCTCAGGTCCCTCAGACCCAGATCAACCTGTCTCCACTAAAACCACCACGGATTGGGGAAGACTAGAGGAACGCCTCAAGTCTACCTCTTCTGTGCACTTAGACTCAATTCCCGATAATATAGTGTCTGTTGCCGACACGGTGACTGCGATCGACTCCCTCACTTGTCATGTGCAATCCGTAGTGAACGAATGTTCACGGCAAGTTCCGGAGGTGGATGAACACCGCTGGAAACTGCCGGATGATGTACGTGAATTGTTGACGGAGAAAAACGCAGCTATCCGTGCCTATGATAGTTTCCCCAACGAAGCTAACCGTATCCATATGCGCACCTTGCAGCGTGCTGTGAGGAAGCGCATATCGGAAATGCGGGAAGCTAAATGGGACAAAATGCTCGACGATATAGAACCCACCCATCAAGCTTTCTGGCAATTGCAGCGGAAATTAAAATCCGATCAATGCACCGCTATACCCCCGCTCAATAGACCTAATCAAAGACCTGCTTTTGATGACGACGAAAAGTCAGAAGTACTAGCCGACAGTTTAGAAGACCAATGTACACCTAGCACTCTACCAGTAGACAAAGCTCACCTGTCCAAGGTCGATGCTGAAGTCAAACGTAGAACTGTACTCCCGCCCCCAGACGACTCCGACGATCCCTTGCTCCCCGTCACCGTAGACGAAGTCAGAACGATCGTGAGGAACCTCAAACCCAGGAAGGCCCCAGGCTCAGACGGGATCACCAACAAAGTGATTAAATACTTCCCCGCACCTCTGATAGTACTCATGACCGCCATCTTCAATGCGGCACTGACCAACAACATCTTCCCACAATCGTGGAAACAGGCAACTGTTATAGGTTTTCCAAAGCCCGGCAAGCTCAAGTGCGAGCCGACCAGTTATCGCCCGATCAGTCTTCTCAAAGTCTTCGGAAAGATCTATGAAAGGCTAATTTATATTCGTTTAAGGGATTATGCCGAATCTAATAAGCTTCTTCCTAACGAGCAGTTTGGCTTTCGAGCTAAACACTCATGCATCCATCAGTTGCACCGTATCGTTGAGCACATAAGCGCAGGCTTCATGGGCAAGATGAAAACGGGCGTATTATTCTTCGACGTAGCTAAAGCCTTCGACAAGGTCTGGCACAACGGCTTAATCTATAAGCTGTACCAATTCCAAGTGCCTGACCGTCTCGTACTCATCATTCGAGATTTTCTATCGAACCGTAGCTTCCGCTATCGCGTAGAGGGCGTTCTATCGTCCCCTCATCGGATCCAAGCCGGAGTCCCTCAGGGCTCCGTGCTATCACCTCTTCTCTTCGCGCTGTACACTAGCGATATTCCCAAAAGTGGCAAAACCAAGTTAGCTCTTTTCGCCGACGACACGGCCATCTATTACACCGGTAGGAGTCTTGACTGCATTACTCGATATCTCCAGACCTCGGCCAACGCCTTAGGCGCTTGGTTCAGGAAATGGAGGATTGAGGTCAATCCAGATAAGAGCGCCGCCGTTCTCTTTTCGAGAACGGGCGCCAAGGAATTTCTTCCCCAGCTTCGACCTATTACAATGTTCGGCAAGCCAATCCCTTGGGAACTTCAAGCCAAATACCTGGGTGTGATTCTAGATCACAAACTGTCCTTCCGTCCGCACATTAAGACGGTACGCAACCGCGCGGCCTTCGCTGTCGGCCGTCTATTTCCCATGACAAATGCGCGCAGTAAATTGTCACTTAACCTTAAGATTAGGCTCTATACTACGTGCATTAGACCCATTATGACGTATGCTAGCATTGTGTTCGCACACGTTAAGTATTACAAAATCCATAGGATGCAAACCTTGCAAAATCGATTCCTTCGTAAAGCGACAGGCGCCCCATGGTTCATTAGGAACCTTCAACTCCACCTCGACCTCAGAGTGCCTACTGTTAGGCAATTCATGAAAAGGGCATCGAAGAGATACTTCGAATCTGCCCCTAATCATCCGAATCCCTTAGTTGTCTCTTCCGCTGATTACAGGCCGTCCCAGATCAACAAAATCCGCCGACCACGTCACGCTCTCCTCCGTCCCGATGATAGGATCACTGTAGCTCAAGAGTCTAACAGACACACAAGCACACTCCGACGCGCTCGACCGCCTCGTTATAGACCTCATCGGCGAGGTCCGCGTCCGTCGCGAAATGTTTCATCATGTCCGCCCCGACCCTTGCTCGAGCCGGCCCGCGCCGATCTAGTAGCTTTAAATTCGTCCCTTAATAATAAGGAAACTGATATGATCCAGCTAGTCCCTAGTTGTACCCCCAGCAACGCCCTAAGCCGAGGTTCGTGTCCCGCAGGGGACGCCCTTAGCGCTGTTGCTTAGTTTGTAGTATTTTAAAATATGCTCTGGCTGGAGGCATCAAACTGCCTCGCCTTAGATATTATCCGGTTACGCAGACAAAACCCCTCTGGGTTTCTGCAAGAGGCCATTTAAAAAAAAAAAAAAAAAAACTAATAAAAGAAAGAAAGAAAAGAAAGAAAAAGTTTTTTATTTTTACACGCCATCCGACGCACGGTAGTGACGAAACACAAATAGGTGTACAATTTCCAACACAAATTAAATTCCGCTTTCAAAGGAACTCAAATTACTAATATCTAAATTAGGGTGCAATCTAAATATACAATTATCTATGATTAGTGTTAGCTCCATTAAGAGTATAGTGTTCTATGACTCCTGTGAATATTTATAATAAGATAGTATATTATCGAATTGTCAAAATGACAGCGATTGCAGTTGAAAGACAGTTCACCCCGTTGTTGGACTGATGGTTTAACATGCAAATATTAAGCTAATAAACAACATTTTTAAATAAAATTTTATGTTGAAAGAAAAATATGGTCGTGAGCTGGATTCGAACCTACACCTCTCGGATAAATACTCCAGGCGCTCTGACCACTAAGCCATCTCGACCTCTGCTCACTACCGCGAATTCTTTTTCCATTTTTTAATACGTGTTTTGGTGACGCTATCTATTCAGTCCCTATACAATATTAAAAAGTGGAACAAGAATTCGCAATGGTGAGCACAGGTCGAAATGGCTTAGTGGTCAGAGCGCTTGGAGTATTCGGGAGGCGCAGGTTCGAATCCTGCTCACGACAGTATATTTCTTTCCACATAAAATTTATGACTTAAGAGTTCATTATGCATGCGTTAATGCTTCTCGATTTACATGTATAGATTTTGAATCTAAAGTTTATCTTCAATGGGTACTATGCCATTGAAGATAAACTTTAGATTCAAAATCTGAAAAAGAATGAAAAGGAAACCTGACCTACTTCTCCATACCCACAACCCAATTTCAAAACTACATACACACGTCAATTCATACTTACTTTCACACGAGCAAACCCGCGAGCAACAGTTATACGAAGTTTTATCAAAACCATTACCATACAAAGTCACCGGTCGTGACGTAAGATACGAACGTGCGCAGGAGTTGAAAAAAAGACCAAAGAAAGTTCTAAGATTCTGCCAAATGTATGCAAGATTATATCTGGACGGGGAACTAGAAAATGGGTATTTTTGAAGTCGTGATTGCGTATTTTACACGTTATGAGTTGACGGGATGTTGGTATATGATGTGGTATATATTCTTCGGCTTATTCTAGCTTCCGATAGGTGTCTTTATGGGTTGGTTACGTACCCGTCTCATGAACCACAGGTTGTGGGTCAAACCAAGTACTAATGTGACTTTTCAATGACTTTAGTGAACATTCAATGAATCAGCCTCGTTGGTCTAGTGGTCCCAAGCGCGACTGCTGAGCATGAGGTCTCGGGTTCGATTCCTAGGTCGGGTAAAGTTTTATTGAGTTTTTCTGTTTTAAATTCTCAGTAGTAGCCCGGAGTTTAGAATTGTGCCCGGTAGATGGCAATAGGCTCACCACCTATTACATGGGATTTAATAACAGCATTGATGAAATGTGGGTGTACGACTGTGTACACCTCTGCCTACCCCTTCGGTGAATACAGGCGTGATGCTATGGTATGTTATGTTAGTTAATCTAAGACATCACAGACATACTGTCATATAAAATATCGTGTGGAACGCTCGACATAATAATCTGAATCTCCAACCCCCAGTTAGCTAGCATGGTGGTCAATGCTCGTGCCTATCCTGTAAGAAAAGAGGCCCTTGCCCAGCAGTGAGAGAGTAACGGGCTGGTTATGTTATGTTATTCTAGCGTTTTCCAACTTTTTTTTAACAATGGACTCCTAAATGATCATCTAAGAAAATTCATGGACATCTTAAAAACTAAAGTTTAAGTAATTTTAAGTGTCTTTTAAGCTCCATTGTTCATGCTCGCGGTATTGTGCGGACCTCAACTTGGGAAACCTTGGGCTATAGCAACATTACTATGGGTATAAGCGACCATTTGACAGTTGAGAAAGATCGTTGATAGAGATCGTACGGTCACTTCCACACCTTCTTTTCCTTACCTTATTTTATCTTGAGCTCCACATTCACAATAAAACAATACACCACAGCATTAAAAATCTTTTCAAAACAATCTAAACCTAACCTCAGAAACCATTACGCAATTCTTCCAACCACGATCCCAATCTTAAGGTAATATGAAAAAATACAACATAGGTATTACTTTAGTTGAAATTCCAAGAAAGATCACGTTGGAAAGAGGAACCGCAATTTACCTGCCCTCTCCCCCCTCCTCTAGAAGTTAATACTTTATGACTGCGCTTGCGCAGCGAACCGCCGATGTTTAATTAAAAACGGGATTCAAAAAGATGCAAGCTTTATTTGTAAAAGTTAATTTTGTACAACTGTTGTGGTTTTCCATTTTGTTTTTATTATTAACATGGTTCGGTATGTTGTCTAAAATAATAACATATTTTAATTGTTTTACTCGCGTTTTTTTTTTTCATTTATCTCCCTATTAATGACATGTATTAAAATTATAACATAAATAATGGAAAAAAACATGCTACAAACCGATCACCACCATAAACATGAAGTTTGTTTGTTTTTAATTCCTACTTTAAAAATGTTCGATTGTCACATCACATTTAAAAAATAATTGAATACCAAAAGTCTTGTTGATCGTTTTTTTTTTTAAATGCCTCAAGGTGATGGGCTAACAGGCATCCTTTTCTTTCGGAACTTGACGGGACGTATTAAAACGTAAAAGCCAACAAGACAGCCAGTTACCTTTTGACATGCAATTTTCGGATATCCATTTATCAAGCAGTACATACCCTCACAAATATATCGATAATTTTTTGTCGATAGTTTCACATAAAACAGTTATGTATTGATTTTATTTTATCTTTGAACGGTAGTCTCGGTTTCAATTAAAACAGATCGTTTAAATAACTCAACTTGTGTTTATAACAGTTCTGTATGATTGATAAATCGTACCTACAAAATTCTTTGCGGATGGTAAAAAAAACATGTAATTTGCTGAAGTAGCTACATAACCTTTTACGAGTAATAAAAATCAAAACGTTATCGATTTTTACATAAAACGTCAATCATAAAATACGCGAGTACTAATTCAGTGGCATAAATAGTGAGGCGACAGTCATTCATTAATATTATCTGGTATCGATAAAATAAAAAATGATACCGGTTTGGAACCTTGGGCAATCTTGGGTTGAATCAAAACAATTATCTCTGTGTTACCAGATTTGAACCTGACCTTTTTTGAGGCAGCTAATTTAATCAATTTGCAAATGATACCGACCTGTCCTTAAAAATGAGATTGGATTATGTATTGTTCCCAAAATTCAAATCTGCCTTGTTGATTTTAATTATTATGTTCATTCAATTTCAATTCAATGTCAAGGTAGCAGATGGTACCATGGTATGCAGTTAGATTAAAACCACGTTGATTATTTATTTAAATGTATGTATATTATCTTAAACGCAGATATAGTAGGTTATTTATTACTTTATACCATGTTTGGCGAAATGTTGTTAGTGAAGTCAATGTACGCTGGAAACTTTCCGATTCTACAAAATGTCTAATTTCTTTTATTATGATTATGCACTGCTACGTATTTTATTCCTGAGTATAAAACGGTACCATCAACCGCGCCAATTTAACAATCCAAACCGGGATTAATAACGAAAATGTCAAAATAATTACACACTAACCGAAATCCGAGCCCAACGCCAAACATTAAAAACGAAAAATCCCTAAAAAGTCTACAGAAAAAAAAAGACAACAAAAATAATGACTCGGCGAGGTTACGCTTTGTAATACATTAATAATAGTTTTATACTTACACAAAATGACCCATAATCATATGGGATAGAAAATTGTTTTCAAAATGATGCCGATGAAGAAAAAAATTGATGGGTTTTCGCATTATGATGCGTTGATGAGACCAAAAAATAGCGAATGTGAATTTGGTCGCAGTCTGTTGATACATTCGGTTTCTTTGATTAGTGTTGTGGTGTCGGTCGTTGACCCTTTATTATTGAGTGTCCATGTGAATGGTGGGAAGTGTGACGTCATTTGATAGTGAGTCGTTGACTTGCAGTAATTATACAGTGCTTACGTACCGTGCACGGCGGCACCTTTTGATTGTAATAGCTGGAAATGTGGAAAGAAGTGCCTTTTAGGTGTGTGTTTTTTCATTGTAGAACTTTATTTTTGTTTTTTATAAATTATGCCAGTTATAATTATGATTGAATTATTGTTACTATAAATAATAAAAATTATTTGCTTCTTTACAATTTGTAAGAAGCAGCTAAAGTTGTTTATTAAATATCTTTTTTTTCTAGTTACAAGATAATATTTTTTGGTTTTGGGTCGTATAGAGATTAATTTAAACGCCCATGGACAAACTGGTTCGCAACTTTTTTTTTTATAAATTATAATATGTCGTAAATATTACAATAGACCATTTTACGTAACTAGAGCACCCCATAGTTCTGACCTTAACGGTATCAACATTAAACGCAAAATAAATCCTTATCTCCCATCCTTAAAAGCACGCCTATCATACTCACAAAAAATATCTATACAGCCTTCATAAAACATAGTCATGAACACGGATTTAATTGTCCGAGTTTGGTGAAAGTCGGTAACAATAGATGCATTCCATCCGAGGCAGCGGGAACTTTTCAATTATCCACCATCATTGTGTTAAAGTGGATCGCAGTAGCTATTATTTTGTTCATGAGGTCGGATTGCCTTTTTGGTATAGAGTGACGTAACCTCAAGATGTTTTAATTTTACGGTGGAATTGAAGATGCAAATAACTTGGTAGTAAATGTTGTTTTTTGTGATTGCTTCTTAAATTTATATCAATCAATATTTGGTTTTGATAAAAATTAAAAGCAAACAATAAAACCTCTCTTTTTACGTCGGGGGTTAAAAAATGGAACGCGTACGTAACGAATAAGAGACATAAATAATTATGATTTCTTATTGCCTAGTGTTAATCATCTTAACTTTTTTTATATTATTGTTATTTCATTATTTCTTGCTAATCTCAAACCGAGAGTAAAAGGAAACTATAAAATATTGCAGTAGGTTATCATTGTGAGAAAGTACAAAAATTTTAGAAAAGGCCATTTGTAGTTAATGGTTTACAAGTTGACAGTGTAATTTATTAGCTAGTACTTACGCTACAAAAAAAAAATACCTAGTTGAAAAATAAACTTATAATAAAATCATAACAATAACATAATCTTAATACTGTAATCAAAAGTAATTTCGTTAATTAATCATACACGTTCTACGCTTGTAAAACACACTAACGTACGTTTTACAAAATTATGTAAAACACTAACAAGAAAATAACAAAAAAGTTGTGCGCCATAGACAAGGGAATTACAAACTTTATTGTCCATGAAACTTTTAAAATATTCAAATCGTATTCTATTCTAAATTCAAAATTATCAAGTTCCACATTCAAAATGTCGTTTATATGTTGATCTGTGGTTAAAAAAAAGTGCATCGCCTGCTTATCATCCCGCACAAGTTGAAAATGTTAAGTGAGGTGGACTAATATAAAAGCGTTCGTAAATAAATGGTCTTAGAACTTAACTACTGAGATACATAATGTTATTGGATCAGCCATTCTCAGGTTCAATGAAAATTATGTCTTCTTTGTTAGTCTAAGTTGAATCTTTGCTACTACGAGAGGCTGAGGTATGAGTCTCACCATGTACCGTCGAAAATATTGGTAGTAGTATCTCTTTCCAAAAAAGTCCCTAAGATGAATTCACACTATATTACATACAAGTACCTATCTAGGGCTGCTTCGGACGTTTCATGCATGCAAACCAATTTTATAGAAATCCTAAAATGCTAACGTGTCTCCAAATCAGATTCAATACATCATGAGCAACGGCCGTTCTTCAAATCTGCAGTAGATGTAAGTAAAACCATGAAATAACTACATCAGTATGCAGGCCTGGTTGTATGTCCTACGATGCACTCATGACCTTTAAGAAAAGAGACCAGCAATAGGCAGGAGAGGCGATAGGATATAAAAGATATGTAAAGGTTAGTGTATTGATATGGATCTACTAGCGAAATGATGAGGGCACCGCCATATTGAGGTCATTACTACGTACCTTACTTTATAGCACTGTGCTAGGGATGGGACATTGTATCTATATCAATGTGGAATTGTGTTTTAAGTAGTAATTAGTCGATTTTTTGGTTTTATTAGGAACAATAACTGCGTTTTTATAATATAAGAACTGTGAAATTATGTATAGCGATGCGAAATGACTACAATTATATTTCTCAGTTCTTTTGAGTTGACGTAAGAAAATTTCACTGATGAAAATACATTTTATTGGACAATTAACAATTTACTTAAGTTCTAATCAAACTGTTTAATAATATGACCGCAAGTTTACATAAAACATTTTGACATAAATACTAAAGAAAAATATAACGAGACAACCTGCACAACTCGAAAATTGCACACAAGCAACATCGCTTAAAGATACATTACAACAAAACAATGTCCCGAACTATCCTGTCGACATTTATCGATATTTCACATCACTAAGCCGGCCACCCCGCCGTGTCAATATAAGCCAGCCAATTGTGTATGACTCGGCTACAATTCACGGCTATTCAATAAGTTCTTCGCTCACCACAGATTGGTATCGCTACGAACCAAGAACAACACTACCTCATGGTAAATTTGACCTTATTTTTATGTGCCTATGGTCATGTTAAAATGCAAATGTAATATTGTAGAAAGAAATAGTTTGAATATGAATGTAGTGAAATTCTGTATGTGCGAAGGTAAAAAATTGCTGAGAAAACCTAATGACTTGGAAGGAGCTGTTAGGAGCAAAAAATTGAGTATCGATTTATTCAATTTGAGTTTTGGCGAACCGGTATCGGTAGTATACAGTATAGTCACCGTTTTGATAGAAATATAACGTCTTTTATAGTTATATTTTCTGTTGTATTTTTTACGTGTGATATATATATCCGAAAGAATTCTACATATTTAATATATTTTCTAAGATACTGAAACTGTAAATTCACAACATGCCGAGTTTCTTGCCGGCTCTTCTCCATAAGATACACTTTTTGGAACCGAGCCACTAGAATCATTTGACGTTTGTTAAGTGCATGTAATTTGCCTATTTGAAGGTTTCATTCTTATTATTTAGTTTCCAACAAACAATGTCACTAAAAACACAAATACCAAACAACGTAACCCTCAAACCTTTTTGTGCCAAAAATAATCTGTTTCCTCTAAACAGTAACTCACAACCTACACACGACATAAACCTTCACTTCGATCTGATAAAAATACACCGCTATGAAACCGTTAAAACAATAAAAAGTAAATAAAAATCTAAACTCAGACATTCGTCTAGAAGTTGAAAAGGTAGGTTCAGTTTTACGGTTCAGGAATAATATTTTTGGGAAAGCTGATGATGATTTTTAGACCTATTTTGGTTACAGTGACGCCTTCTATTCCGTTCAGATGGTTTTCGCTAACTCAATGACTCCAATAGCTAATCTTGCATGAGAAGGCCCGAGCGCTTTTCTGTCAAATGAACACACGATTACAATAGTTGTACATGATTTTGGGAATATTCCTTAGGCCAATCCCGACTGAATTGGAGTGCCCCTTAAAAATTATATCAACCCACACCTACTGTAAAATAGAATTGTACAAATCTACCTATGACTTTGATGAAATAGAGACTTATTTATAATACAGAAACTTGTTTTAAACTAAGGACAAGTAGATTTATTTTATCGTATCTAAATCATGATGTTTTATGTCTAATGACTTCTGTTAAAAACGTCTCAGATTGGCTACACTCCAATGTGGACTTATCTATTCGTTTAAGTCTTGCAGACCAATAAATAAATAAATATTTATAGAAGAATGTTTAGCCAACAAAAGTTGTTTAATACTTTCTACATAGGTCTTTCACACTCCCTTTTGTTTATCACTATGATATACGTTTACAATCTCAACGCCTATTTCTACTTCTAATGTTAAATTAGTAAGCAGTATGCCCTATTATTCTTTTTATTGGCCTGTAGAGTCCCACAGTGAAGGGCAAAGGCCTCCCTTCCCTCTTTCAATTATTGTTTGTCCTATTGTCGAACCCAAATCGTTAAACTTGTTTAAAACATGAACCCTATAATTCCTAGCCCAATCAGATTTAGTTGGAAGGTATTACATAATTACAGTCTTAAAGAAACTTTACATTGCATAACATAACTTATAGTCATAAATAAAAAAAAGCAAACAGAAAATACAGTCCAACATGGTTTTTTACTCGTCATTATAAGACAGTCCTCTCATACTATGCTCTTGATATCAGTTTCCTCTATAATTTCAGCAATAAAGCGATTACAATTTAAAATAACATCAAACAAATTCACATCGGAAACAAAAGAATCAATTTTACTTTTTCAAACGTTCGGAACAAGTTTTCTTTCAAAACAGCATTCCATCAGCCTATACCTCGTGTTAGTGATGTGCGCATTATCGATAACACTCGCTTTCGGCCGTCAGTGCAGTGCCCCGACCTCAACTAACGGTACCAACCGTCAATCTTACATCAACCATTTTACGACTGCCGTTGCACATCACTATTATAAAAACATAACCTGTAATTCTTATGTCATAAAGTTCAAATTAGGAACGCTATTTTTTTTAACTGTTGTATTAGTTTGAATGATGTTTCTAGGTGTCAGATTGATGTATCGAGTGTAGCTATACATGATTTGTTTCATTTTTGTTAGGAGGGATAGGGAAGGGTTGGTATAATAAAATCCCACAAGGATATTAGAACGGTTAGTATCATTACCCTTTTGAGTTACCGACTCGTTTTGAAACTGTATTTAATATTGAACTTCCTCTCAAACGCGCTAATTAAGTTTGATAGGTTATATTGTAATTTACTTCGATGGAGTGATGGCCAACATTATCGATAATCGATGGACTTTGATTGGTGAATGAAAACGGAGTTTTCTTAATGAAAATTCAAACTGGTTCCGCTCGTTACAAGGATCAGTCTTACAAAATAGTAATTACTTACTTTAAATCGGTTTTAGTCGGGTCACAAAAGGTCACTTACAAGTTACCAATGCTCTTCGACACAATATTAAAAAGAAAGATAAAGAAGATTTTTATTTTGCCTATCAACGAGGACATAATCATTTGGATCCCGATAAATATTCGAAGTATATATACATTTAGTTTTTACTATACATTCGTGACACATCCATATTAGTTATTGTTATACATATATGTACAGCCAGTCAAATAAATAATGCATTTAAAAATGTTTAAATAGTGTTTAGTGGATGAAAAGTTTCTACAATTAGTTTATTGTGACAAATTACGATTGAACAGACACTGTTTTCAATTATGGCATTTTGATAAATGTGAAATAATAATTTAAGCTCTTGTGGTAATTTAATTTAAAAATAACTAAGTGTACACCTATCTATTTTGCTGACCGTACATACGATCGCACCTGTTTCCCAGTGGGATAGACAGTGATTAATAGAATATTGTATCGATTTCCACCTGTTACGATTTGACACTCCTCTGAGGAGTATAATTATCTTCATAAAGATATTAAAATCACAAAAAACCATAAATAGATCGGTCTGGATGAGAAATGCTTCTTTGTTCTAGTGACCGCAAGCGCTGTTGCTGAACGAGGGGTCTTGAGTTCGATCCGTGGGTCACACAAAGTGGTACCTATTAGATTTTTCTGTCAAGATATTTACGTGTCTACGTACGTACTGTAGGCAGAGTGTTTAATTTAAAAAAGTAAAATGCCAACCACTATCTCAAGAATGAAAATAAGATAACATGGGAGTATCATAAAATGTAAACAAAATCTTTAAAAACCATAGTGGAAATGATAACTTTCGTGAGACACATTAATATTAATTATTGTTCAACGGTTATTACTCACTTGCATTCTTGACTCGCGACATCGCCGCGGCCTCAGCTCATGACTAAGGGCTCCGTTCGAGTTCGAAACTAGTCGGGCAATCCCGAAGAATGCAAGTAAGTAATAACCGTTGAACAATAATTCATAGTGGAAATGACTTAACATTAATATGTCACGCCTATATTCCCCAAAGGGGTAAGCAGAGGTATACACAGCAAGCTGTACACCCACATTACTCCAATGCTGTTATTAAGTCCCATGTAAGTGAGCTTATTCCAAACCCCGGGCTGTAACTGACAATTTCGTAACAGAAAAACCCATAGTACCTTACCCGACCTGAGAATCGAACCCATGACCAGCATGTATAGCAGTCGCGCAAAAATGTATTGAAGTCATTTTCTACCCTTTCCATATTTTTACACGACTGCTTAAAAAAGTAGTGTAATGTTTAAGGGTTCATGTACATATGATAGTATGTATATTTGCGAGTAATTGTATTCTACAATAACTTCTATTCTGGATGACAAAGGAGTAGGAAGAATAAAAATATATTGGCTATGGTACACAATAAGGAGTGAAATAAAAAAAAACATGGCGGGCATGTCTTTTTTTATATGAATTTCGTTTCGTCTAGAAAATAATTCTAAAGTAGATGGAAGTTCCGAGTGGTGATAATAAAGCACAAATGAGTACGCGCGCGATTACCAGCGACAGACGGCGACAACGCTGCCGCGCCGCACGCCCGCACATTTTGTTAAGGATTGCTTGACATGTACGATTCTGCGATTATGTTAAGGTAAGGTTGCAAGATTTTAGTGTATAAGGAAATTAGTAATTGTAAAGAAATTGGTAATAAATATCGTAATAATAAAATAAGTAAACAATAATATTTTTAAATTAGTCCCATCCCAACGCAACGTATTTTTTCTTATCATAAGCAAAAGAAAAAGTTAGATTTTTGGGCATATATTTTCTTTTTCGTAAGACGTCGAATTATTAATTTTATCTACAAAGATTTATTTTTAGAATTGAGTTGTTTAATGCAAATATTCGCAGAAATTGTACGGCTTATGAGACATTGAATAATAATTCATCCCCAACATTAAATCCTATTCAACACCACTTAATCATAACAAACAAATTCATACTAAACGCCGACACAAAACCGCACCAGTGTAACCGGCCTTAGTACTTGGCCTACGGGTTCCGTGTGGGCCGACCGCTGTACCGTTAAGGATATTCTCTTAATCTTTAATCGTACAACTGTAGCCGGCCTTAGACAATGTCGGATGAGTAATGTTCCTAGTATTTGCTAATGTCACATCTTGTTATGAAGTGCGCCTGTGTGAGTGAGCGTCTAATTGTTGTGATTTAGATGTCTTGTTTATGTGTGCGTGATGTTTATTTTGGGCATAGGAAGGTTTTGGGCTTGCGTTTGTACGTTTTAATTAAGAACGGAGTATTTAATTGAAATATATAACTATTAAAAAAAGCACTACTCTACTTAACCCTTCGTGGCGATACGGGTGTGATGCTGTGTTATGTGAAATAGTAATTATGTAAAGCCTTATTTACTACTATTTGTAAAACCTACGCGTAATTTTATTAATCATTTATCGACTAATAAATGATTAATAAAATTACACGTAAACTGACTTCAAAATAAGACTACTAGTTTATCCTATGAATGGTATTAAACTCTATGCAGATTAACAATTTAATCTAATTTATTGCGTTGTACAAAGTTAATTTATTTTGGAGGCTAAATATTCGTAGACGTTGTAGAGTCAGGAAAACTGAGTGTAACTCTCTCATTGGACGTAAGTACAGCTACAGAGCGTGAAGTACTGGGTTCGATTAACGGATCAGGCAGTGTTTTTGGATTTTTCTGTTAGAATTTTCTCTGTGTTTGGTATTGTGCCCGGTATATGGATAAATACGTCACTACCTTAGGACTTAATAACGGCATTGGTAAAATGTCGGTGTACAACTTTACCGTTTAAGCTATTGATAATTCATTTCTAATACGCACATAACTCGAAAAGTTTGTGGTGCATGCCTTGGATTCGAATTTGATACATGACTCGAGGATATCAATGCTCATAATGATTGGGTAGTGATGGCTTATATATAGATAGATAACGTCACATTACACCAGAAATTACCCCTCTTTCGGAAGTGCGTTTTCTGATTCAAATCTTAAATCCGAATATAAATCATACTAATATTTATTCCGTGCCAGAATTGAACCAGCGATAGACGGCGCAGCAGTTGATCACTCTGTACCGCTCGTGCGGAGAAGCCAATAATATTAATATAACATAAAATGTCTGGTTTTCGATATCTACTACATTAAAGAGGAGATTCTTTCAATGAAAGGTATTTTCAATAACATAACATAATCAGCCCATAACTGTCCCATTGCAGGACAAAAGCCTCTTCTCATACAGAGAAAGCACGATAATTGATCACCACGCGAGCTCACTGCGGGTTGGCGATTTCAGACCATCAAGTCCAGGTTTCCTCACAATGTATTCCTTCCGTGGTATATGCCGCGGCGACTTGAACTCGCACTTGTAGCTGAAGAGCAGCTAGAGCAAAATGTGGTGGATTTATCATTTTCAATGCTTCCACACTTTCAACTTTTCTACTAGTAAATATTCTTCAAAAGAAAATTCTTAAAACGTTTCTCAATTGAATAAAACACAATCTCTTCCGTCAACCCTTGTCAACAATTTATATTTATTACACGAATACCACCCAAGTGATGGGCGTACCGTAGTATTCCGTAAAATTTACGCGTTAGTGATGCACCTGCGAATCGATACTAGATAATTATCGATGTATCGAATGGTGCAGCCCTTTCCTTGTTTGATCTCCGGACATAGCGGGCCGCAGAATTTATTGCTGATTTTAATTGGCAACACTGTGTAAACGGATAGTTTGTAAAAGGATTTATTGAGTGTTACCAGACTTACGGTTACGATGCGTCAATATTTCCTTTCGGTGTTGCTATGACTGTTAAATGTTTTTGTTGGGTGTCTTATGTTACTTCTCGTTTCCGCAGCCTATTAGCGGATACCGTATGGCTTTGAACCCAGTAGACAGTCGTGTGTTTACTGTTAATATCATCATCTAATGCCCATAATAATAATTCATTGTCATTTCAGTAGCTCCACTGTTTTCAAATTGGCGCTAACTCAAAAACTATAAAAATTTATAAATGTCAATTAAACATTTCAAATTTCTAACTGCTACTAAGAATTTCGTAACGGAAAGGCCTAAAAACACTTTGCTTCTTCCAGAAGTTGAACTCCAGACATAACGCTCAGCACCTGTGCGGTCCGGGGCTAATCTTGCATCCATTACTTAGACCATTAGGGCAGTTTCAGTTCAGCAGTCTTCCCGTCTGATACATTCCACCAAAAGATGTTGGACATCTATACACAACATAAAATAAACAATACAATACATCATTTAAATAGAAATAGGTATCAATTATAAGAGTACAGTACAATGGAAAGAAAGAAGAAATAAAAAGTTTTTATTTAATACGCGCCATTCACGAACGCATTTATAACTATACAAATATACATAAAACTAGAACATTCTTAAAAAATTTAACTAAAAATGGGCGGCCTTATCCCTCCGAACGATTTCTTGCAGGCAACTTTATAATGATAAAGATTGGACGACATAGGGGTATAATTCTGAAAAAAAAAATAAAAAAAATAAGCAACATTCTAAATAAAAAAAATGGAAAAAAAAATGTTTGTCGATAAATTGTAATAAACAACGTTCCACTCGCCCTCCTAAATACACAAAACATCTAAAATAAATATATATTTACCACCTTCTCCCTTTTGCTCTCATCTTCGAAACCTCGTCATAACAAACAATAAAAAGAACCATTTTAAGATACCGACTTCGCTGTAAAGGCACCCCTAGACCAGACAATCGCTTCGGACACGCTAACAATGCTGTTAGTACATTTCCCGGTGACGCAAGTACTGGTTGTAAATAATATTAACACATCGCGACTGGGTCGTGTTCGTCGGCATTTGCAGAAAGCACGATGACGGTATTTCGGTGTTGGGGCTATGGCGCCAATATTGGCGGATTGACCTTTAAACTAAAACATTATTTCGTCAGGTTTTTTTTATTCTATTATTTTTGTACAATAACTTTCGTGAGACATATTCATATCAACTATTATTCACCACTTACTACTTACGTGCGTTTTTAGGGATTGCCCGACTTGTTTCGGCTCCGGGCTCCGCTCGTGACCAAGGGTTCGAATCCGAAACTAGTCGGGAAATCCCGAAAAATGCACGTCACCGGTCAACAGTAATTGATATGGAATATTGTTTTGTTACCATTGAGATGGTAAAAAAGCATACGGCCTAATAGTGACTGGGGGTAGTAATATCACTCGCGCGTTGCTGACTTAGTAAAGAGAAATCGCTGCACAATATAAAAGACAAAAACGGTTTCACCTACTGCCAACACAGCTTCCTCCAGAACCGGTAACCTTATTCACTTATAGAAACACGAACACTACAAAAAGCAGAATTATTTAGTTATGTTACAATATTAAATGGAAAAAGAGGTCGAGATGGCTTAGTGGTCAGAGAGCCTAGAGTATTTATCCGGGAGGCGCAGGTTCGAATCCTGTTCGCGACCGTATTCTTTTTCCATTTAATATTATAACTTTAGAGTTCGCTAAGCATGCGTTAATGCTTTTCAAAGATTTATCTTGAATTATTTAGTTATGATTCTCTGCAAGGTGGTGGGACTTCCCCAGTCGGGCAGTTTTTGTTTATCCGAGCCAAAAGGACTGATATCGACAATAGTCATGTTACAAATTTTTGTGGAAAGAAAATACGGTCTCGAACGGGATTCGAACAAATCGCCTCCCGGATAAATACTTGTAAAGAGAGCACAGGTCGGATTGGCTTAGTGGTCAGAGCGACTGGAGGATTTATCCGAAAGACTCTAAGCTCACGACGTATTTTTCTTTCCACAAATATTTAAAACTTTAGAGTACGCTTCGCATGCGTTAATGTGTCTGATGGATTTAGCAGTTTTTGACCATTTTTTATCTTGAATTTTTTATACTAATCTCGTCATGATCCTTTATCCGCTCCAACTGGGACCTTACACAGTACACAACGTTATTTCCCTTTGATTGCAAACGAAAGGGGGCTGCCCTTTGTATACTCGCTCATACATAGGGCAAATATGACTGAAAATAACAATTTTGTAATATATTGTCGCTTGTAATACGATAAGCGTTTCGCAATATGGCGCCGTGAATTTTGAATAGTAGGAGTGGGACGGAATGGCTGTTGTATGTTTATTTACAGTTTTACAAGTAGTGGATGCGTATTCTTAAAGTATGGGCTTTGTTATTTTTACATACATAATAGTACGACTGAGTCCACGAAGGGTGGGACAGAGTAGTGCTGTTTTTTTATTATTAATTATAGTCTTGCGTTTGACCGCCATCTCGCCTGATGTTAAGCGATAATACGATCTACGATGGAGCACGGTTGGCTAGAAGAAAACTATTCACTAGCGTCTAGAAGACACCCAGATTATACACGAACTATCGGGGATGACCCACTCCGGGAGCGCATTCCACTGTTTCGCGATTTTTATTATGAACGTGGAATCAAAACGCTTCGATCGGGTTTTGGTATATCAACCATGAAACGATGGCGCCTTTTCGTGCTTCTGGCCGTGTGACATAAAAGGGCAGGTGGGAATTAGATCATGTCAATGATCAATGTATCCGATAAAAAACCGATAGACTAGCAACTTCGCCGTAGGTACTCCCTACTACATACTCAGTCATAAAGTCCCAAGTAATGTGGGGTGAACAATGGGTGGTGAGCTTATTACCAACAACTGGGCACAATATCAAAACTCCGGGCTGTTACTGAGAATTTCCAACTCGGAAAACCCAGTAGCATGATAGAGAAATCATACCCACGAATTCACGCTCAGTAAACTTCAAGACTAAAGAATCAACAGATCATCGGTCAAGGAATCGGACATTCTATTGAGAGGATGCCGGTTTGCATCCCGTTTGTTGTAATATTAGAGCAAATCCGATAGACGCAGATTTAAATGGACTAAATCCAAATGTATCATTCAATATTTTAGATATCCACTTAATAATTGTCAAACAAATGTTTATTTCACAATATCACTTGATGTACGTGCAAAAATATAACGATAATAAAATCGGGTAATTCGATCTATCGATATTGATGGGCTGGGACGCGACCCGTACGACACTAAAGGCGCGTTAGAAACACTACGCTCATTTACTTGGCCTCGACATTGGTATTTCGCGCTAGGGATGTGCAATAATTTGATTTAGTCGAATAATCGACTATTGTTGTGAATTTATATGAACATAATTAATCTATTTAAGGATTTGGCTTTTTTACTAAAAAGAAGACTAGTTTTGTAGGATAGAATGATTGTAGGTATGAATTCATTACATATTATTAAATTTAATTCTTACTAATGCTAGTCCACGATTTTGATCATTATTATCAACTCAGGCGTAGTTTTAATGATAAAATATACACCATCTAATCATCAAGTAAATAAAATTTCTATAACATCACTTGCTTAATTACCACACCGATTATAAAACGATTATTCTATTCAACATAATCGACTAAATTAAATCGACTATAATTCCTTTTGCTAGCACGTCTAGATTTATTTTAAAACAGCTGTATAAACGTCAGCACTAGTAGGTCGGGGGAAATAATTTAATCTGTTCGGAGTCATAAATATTAAAAAGCAATCACTTTAACAACTGCTTAGGAAATGGTATGTTTTAATGGAAATACAAGAATTTTATTCTATAGTCAGTGTCACTATTTATAAATTATCTCTTTGTCTATTGAGATGAAAGAGGAAAGTACCGGTGCACAATTTGATTCTGAGAGGCGTTCTACGCTATTCCCTCTAACCATCCTCAGGACTCTTTATTAGTAAACAAAAGTGGACATGCGAATTTAACCTTCAGATTAGATTCAGCTATACCAACAGCAAAAAGCAAAACTTAATACTTAACTGACTGACGATTGGCTTTTAATGGAATCATCATGACTTTTATAAGCCTGTATTATCCCACTGCAGGGCAAAAGCCTCTGTTCCCTCTTTCCACTTTTTCCGGTCTGTGGTTACTTATGGCTAGTCCTTTAGGTGGGAGTCTAGCTCATCCCGCCATCTCCTTTCGGGCCTGCCGCGCTGCCAGCTTCTGCTTCATTGACCGGGTATTTTTGCAACGGACAGATATAAGCCTGCTTTTGTAGAAATCGAAATGCTGAGTCAGCATGAGCAAGGAAGTTGGTTAAGCAGCGCCAGGCCACCGACTTGGCTAATAACTGTCCCTTAGAACAGGAACCAATGGATTAACTGAGTTGTCCAAAGCAGGTAGCTTGGTGAACGCCTCAGATGAAAATAGATAGATGAAAACTGTTCACCCACATTTCAACAATGCTGTTATTAAGTCTCACGTAATAAATGGTGAGCCTATTGCCATTTACCGGGCACAATTCCAAACGCTGCTGCTGACAATTTCCTAACTGAAAAACACAATAACACTTTGCTCGACCTGGGAATCGAGTCCTCATGCTCTGCAGTCACGATTGGGACCATTAGACCAACGAGGCAGTCTAACCTCATCAACCACTTAACTTTAAGGTTCGTATATGGACTAGACTGCAACAGCAACAAACTCTTTTTCCATTTAATATTATAACTTTAGCAACAAACTCCTTAAAGTACCCCGTCAACTGTCAGTTGTGGAGGTAAGACGTCTGCGCTTGTGTGTGTACGTCCACGTGACGTCAACGTCGATCACTCTATTAGTAGCGATCTATATTCCATACTAGTTTTATCTATCGACTATTGCCGCACATTTTAATGCCTGACGTCATTGAAAATGCGGCTCTGAGCTATGTTCGTGCATTAAACTGTGATACTACTTCATATTCTTCCTAGTTGCAAATGATTCTTAAATTGAGAGGTGTATGGTTGGTTTTCGCTTGTTAACCATTTAAATGATTTTATAAAACACAAGCACTATGCATTTTCTTCCCTAATAAGCACGAGAAACATGTAATACTTACTTATAGTATAAATAATAATAAAACAAAATAAACAAAGAATTTAAGTTGCTATTGTTTTCTTCGTAACATGAAGTAAATAAATAGTAAGAAGTTAGTTCAAAAATGTAATAGAAATTGATATAATAGTGTCGGTGCGTTCGTCGGAGTTATAAATCGTTATTGTTTACTCCGCTGGCTTATTGGCGTGAAATCTGACTGCTCTTTGGAGGTCTTGACGTCTTATAGGGTCTTGCGCATACGGGTGCGTGCGCGCAATATGATTGCGTTGATCAAAAGTTTTGATCCAATCATTAAAAGCCTTCTTAAAACATGAATAACGTTTGTGCGATTTGATATAAGCTAAAATATTTTTTGACAATTAATATTAGTTATTTATTCAATTGTACAAAAATACGTTCAATTACATAAGTATGGATAAACTAAACCATGGTAAAACTATGATGTATGTGTCTTAATCATAAATATTTTGTACTCCGTCCACATTAGGTTTATCCTGTTCTGTTAGTAACAATCATATCTTTCGTAGATAAATTCGATTAATTGCAAAATAAATTTGCTTGATTGCAATTTACATTAAAACAGTTTGTACATTTGAATAATAAATTGGCGTAAAAATATTAAAAATGCAAGACTACTAGATATATATAATAAAAAAAATGATTTCAGATATCTATAGCGTGTACATATTTTGAAAGCGTACTTCGAAATTAAAATGACTGTGATGTAGGAAGAATTATTTTAGGATTAAGAGTTGTTTTAAGGCTTTGCCATTGATATTGGAATTGGATTAAGATCAAAATATCAAGAGTAACCCGATGGTCAAGATAAATAGCTTAGCATTAAGTTCTTGGGCCAAGATAAATAAACAATACTAGCACGCACATTGGCTGAGCTATGTTCCCGTCTCTATCCTGAACTTGATTTTTAAAAGTTGTGTGATAGAGACAGGACCAATACTAAACTCGGTCTTATTTGTTGTCACTGTTACACAACTGGGAACATAGCTAAGCGAAGGCACGTGCTAACTAATATTTATATTCCTATAACTTCTATCTATAGAATTTTCATACTTTTTTGGAAAAAAAACACGGTCGTGAGCGGGATTTCAACCTGCACCTCCAGGCTCTCTGACCACTAAGTCTTGACTTTTGCTCACTACCCCGAATTCTTCTTCCACATTTTTAACACGTCGTTTGGTGACGTCATCGCTATCTATTCAGTTCCTATACAGGTGACATACTTTATAACTTTAGAGTTCGCCACGCATTTGTTAATGTGTTCAAAAGATTTATCTGTATTAACATTTTCCTACATTTAGATCTCTGCTTCATCATTGCTGTTTGTCGTATTGGCGCTTTTGTCTTGGTTGACTCAAAGCTTTACTTTACCCAGTGAGTAAACACCTTTACCCAGCAAACCTTTACCTTCAGTTGAATACAGTGAGCGTGTGAAAACTGTACCGAGTTTTATTGAGTTTTATTCAATATTATTTCAAGTTCAATGGAGTTTATTTTATTGGATATTTTGAAATTTGATTTAAATAGACGTACAGTGCGTTAGAGTTATTAGTTTATATTGCTTTTAAGTGGTAGGGTTTATATGCTATTGCCAGTTACACTAACAATGGTAAAATCATGGTCTCACATACGTTGGTAAAATTACACTTAACGTTTTAATAGGGTATGAGCTAAAGCTGTCGGAATATTGAACTATTATTTATAGTATTGAATGATGTACTATCGTGGCCTTTTCCGCCTGCCCACTTACAATTTTTTTCGTGTAAATCCTGCGCCGGCGCCATGCCACGCCCCCTTAAAGTATTTGTCTATTATTCCTAATAGAGAGCGAGAACGTAATTAGTTGCAATCTGCACTGCGCAGCTTAGTGACGCATCACGTGTAATCCCTTTTGTGAATTTTAAGGACGATCAAATTTGATCTTGGTACGCCTACAGAGCGCTTCTATTTTTTTTGTGCACGTGAAAATGAACTTAGTGGTGGAGTGTCCGCGATAGTACATAGAGCAGAGCCGCCTCATTCTTTTAGAGGATGCATAGATATTCTCGATGGTTGGTTTAAACACACTAGGTTTTTATCAACCACACAATGAGAGAGAGTGGATGCAAGTTAGACTGCTGAACGTGATGCTCTGGGTTCAATTAAGGTTTGATTCTCAGTCAGGTTTTTCTAGTAAGAAATTTCTAATATCAGTCCGGAGTTTGAAATTGTGTCCGGTAGATGGCGCTGTTAAATAGACTTGCTTACTATAATGAACTTTATGACGGCATAGACGCTATGCCGGGGTAAAATATTACATATCTATCTGCCTTATCTTTCGAGAAATACAGATGTTTGGGTTTTAAGCTTAGAACATAGTTTTTTCTTAATTTTCTTTTCATTTCAACAATAATTCTCATACCACTTAAATTATACATAAGTACACTTTTGGCCAATTTATTTGAAGCACGTTTTATATGAGATAAGAATGGCACGACGCGGGCACATCAAACGTTTAAGGGATTTTACGACGGATGCATACTTAATTTGGCCTTCAGTGTATTCTTATATTCACTGTAATGAACTGGTGTACCTTTTAACTCTTGTTTAGTGTAGGGTTAAAGTATTTTTAGGGTGCATATATTTTAAATGCCTCCATATTGTTGAATTGTTGCATAATATAATATGCAAAATCGATGTTTTATTCGGACTGCGAATTACGCTAGTTGTCCTCAGCGCTACTGCTGAACTAGAGGTCTTGGGTTTGATTCCCAGGTCAGCAAAATGTGTTTTTGTGTTTTTCTGTTGGGAAATTCTTAGTTGCAGCCCGGAGTTTGGATTTATGTACGGTAGATAACAATAGGCTCACCATCTATTACATTAGGACATAATAATAGCATTGATGAAATGTGGGTGTGCAACTGTGTACACCTCTACCTACATCTTTGTGGAATACCGGCGTGATGCTGTATTGTTTTATACCACTTACATACACAGACCTCCTTCATGTATAGGAAATGAATAGACGTCACCGTAAGACGTATTAAAATATGGAAGAATAATTCAGAGCAGTGAGATGTTGGTATGGCTTAGTTAGCAGCCTGGATTATTTATCCGGGAGGCGTAGATTCACATCCTGGTAACGATACAAAAACGTATAACTTTAGAATTGAAAAAAAAAAGAAAAAAAAAAGTTAGGAACCTTATCTATTTCAAAACCTGTAGGTACTTCTCAATTCAGAGCTCATTCCGTCTACGCGATACCAGGCTGTGACGTCATGTACTCACGACTCATCACTCTGTATGCACACATGCATTGCATGAGAATATTTCCTTATCACATCCATCGTAGTCATAAAGATATTTTTGAGATATGTCTGAAATTTTTAAGTTTTTTGTTTAACATAGGTACATGACTTCATATAAAACAGCGAAGTCCTTGACTGGTTAAGCAGGTACCTACGTTATTTGCACTAAAGGCTATTATTTGTCATGATAGTGCCGTTGGTCTAGGGGTCCCAAATTTCAATTCAAACAAAGCAGGTTGCGAACCTGCAACTCTTGGATAAATACTTCAGGCACTCTGACCAACTAGGCCATCTCGACGTCTGCTCGCTACCCCGAATATAGAAACTGGAAAGATAGCTATGTCGTCAGCAAAAGACGCATTAAAACGTGTTAGAAGAATTCGGAGTAGAGGTCGAGATGGCTTAGTGGTCAGAGCGCCTGGAGTATTTCTTCAGTAGACGCAGGTTGGAATCCTTCCCAAGTGGGGGGGAATACATAAAAGATTCCAATTGCAGGTGTGGTGCTGTTCCGCAAACGATGGAACACTTGACATCTTGCCCTGTGTGCCCTGATACCTGCGCGTTAAAAGACCTCACGGTCGCTACTGACAATGCGGTTGTCATAGCAGGGTTTTGGGCTGATAAAATTTAAATTGCCATCGAAACGCTAAGAAGAAGAATTCCTGCTCACGAACGTATTTTTCTTTATGTTTAAATTTATAACTATTTCATAGTAATCATATTTGTCAGGAGGTATTCATTTCATTCTCGGATAAGCTAACACTTAAACCTTATAAACGTCATCGGTTCCGCCGCTCATGACGAAACAGATGCACAATACAAGTGGAAGCAAACGGCTGGAGGAGGCCAGAACTGACCTATCACGATTGCGAGTATATTGAACAGTGTTCTGAATTACTACTAGTAATTGTGTATTTGTATGAGGTTGAGACGTACAGTATGTAGTATAATTTCTTAACAGAAATACCCAGTAACACTGCCCGGCACGGGAAGAATCGAACCACAATGGAAGCCGCGCGTGTGACCACTAGACTAATGTCGCAGATTTTATTGTAAGAATTATGTAATGACAATATTTTTGGTCGCCTGTACCTATACATTTTTGTAATGTGATTTTATAAAATTTATACAATGGCGTCAATTCTAGTGTAGTTAACCAAACTAAATTTTGAAAATTCTTGTCTTCTTCTATGAGCAAGATATAATGAATCAGGAGAAGTCAAATTCAAAATTAGGCACGTCAAATTAAAATCTTCGAACTTTTTAGGACGCTCAGTTTTAGGTAGCCACTAAAATTAGAGACGTCAAACGAAAATTGTATGGAAATTTAAGGTGGACATGATTAAATTTGGATTTGATGTCATCCTGTCCCGCTCTTATAGTAACGGTTAGTAAAAGACAGCAATGCTCTAAATTTAATTTAGTTTGCCATTATATTTGACGCCAATATCTATCTTAGTTATGTCATTGTAAATGTATTTTAAGGCTTTTATTTTTTTTATAAAACTTATCAATGTCTAATATATTACTAATTCTTGTTACAGGTATGCAAATTCGAGAAAAATGTAATCCATTTACAAGGCGATGTCGTAAGTGTTGAAAAAAAACCGATACTTTAATCGAACGCTATTAATCTATTGACAAAGTGATTTAAATATATATTATTAAACAAACTGTTACCTATTATGATCTCTCAACGGCATATATTGAAATAAAAATCGTCAAATAAAGCCATTTAATCCTTTCGATCGATCGTTAAAGAATTAGAGATGATTTGAAGGAATTGCTATAAAGGTATGTGATGATTTAGAAATTTACTTTTTGGATCGTTTGATACACAACTAAGTGGGTAAGATTCCTAAACAGTGGAACCAATTTTGATGAACTTTGGTATAGAGATAGATTAGACCTAGGAGAAGGACATAGACAACTTTTGTCGCGCAGACGAAGTCACGGGCACCAGCTAGTAGATAAATATATAAAATTGAATTTATATATAGATATATGAGGTTGAATTTGAATCATAACATGGGTAGAATGGGTCGAATTTCACGATACCTTTATGTGAAGTCTGAATCATTTATCCTACTTGACTATCTTCATTTTTAACAGAAAGTTCACTAACTAGGCTTACCAAAGGCTTACCAACATATCTGTCTATTCATATTTGACAACCAAGATAAATGTGACACCGCACTACATATCAACGCTGAAGCCACTTATCTACAAGAACACGTTGAACCAAAAAAAGTGAATGATTTATAAATATAATGTCTTAATTAGCTAAAATAAGATTAATTAGATACAAGATCGCGGATGTTTGTGAAACTCTTAAAGTGTTAGTCGATAAAAGGAAGTTATTAATTTGAAGTGTCAATTGTGTGGCGTTGAACTTTTGGCTTGACTTGTAAAGGCCTAAGATGCTGCATTCATACATATATTTATAAGTTTAAGTGGTAACATTTGTTTAGTCAAGCTATCGAAGGCATTATTGTTTCCTGTCGATGCTATAATTGGTGACTTTTTTAACAGATTTGTATTTCGCTCATTACTGGTGCAGTAGGTTGCCCGACCATGGTAACACCTTAAGCTGCCCTATCGTATTACGGAGTTTCTAGTAATAGTAGTAGAATCTAGTCTAGTAATAGAATAGTAGTAGTAGAGTCCAGTCTAGTAATAGAGTAATAGTAGTAGAGTCTAGTCTAGTAATAGAGCAAAAGTAGTAGAGTCTAGTCTAGTAATAGAGCAAAAGTAGTAGAGTCTAGTCTAGTAATAGAGTAAAAGTAGTAGAGTCTAGTCTAGTAATAGAGTAATAGTAGTAGAGTCTAGTCTAGTAATAGAGTAATAGTAGTAGAGTCTAGTCTAGTAATAGAGCAAAAGTAGTAGAGTCTAATCTAGTAATACAGCAAAAGTAGTAGAGTCTAGTCTAGTAATAGAGTAAAAGTAGTAGAGTCTAGTCTAGTAATAGAGTAATAGGATGTGGGGCTAGCTGATACTGGTTTTGTTACCACTGACGTGCAACCTATTGTTCCTGTTAGCACATCCAAAGTACAATGAACGAGTTGAATCTCGTGTATTCTTGAATGTAAATTCTATATAAATATAAAAATCAAATTAAAAAGTAAATTAATAGATGTTTTGCGAGTTCAAACGCAGTAGTCACAAAAATATACTGTTAAAATTATAGTTTTTTTTTGTTTTAAAATTCAATGTGAATGATCTTTATGAAATAGGTAAAGACAAGATTAATATAATAGCATCAACAACAATTTTTTTTAAATTTTACAAATTGGAGATATTTTTTAAAATTCTAGTCACATATACCCGACAGAAAGTTACCTGACTACATAAATTCCTATCGGCAAAGCAATCAATGCAATCCTTACTTACTATATCTGTATCACCTGCACATTGCTCAGAATACCATTCAATATAAGTAAATAAACATACCATTGCCTCTTAAACGGCCATCGACTTATTTTTATTCTGCCATTATTAGTAATATTATGGTCTCTGTACCGAACATGCCAAGATGTAAGTTCCATTAACTTAGGGCCGATTTAGGCGAGTATAGTGACTAAACTTGTAATTATACTATTGGTTAGATAATGATAGCCATTAATGTTGTAATTGTTTTGTTGATGAGATAGTGATAGTCACTAAAGTTGTAACTATTTTGTTGATTAGATAGTAATAGTCACTAATGTTGTAATTGCTTTGTTGATTAGATAGTAATAGTGACTAAAGTTATGATTGTGTTGTTGATTAGATAGTGATAGTCACTAAAGTAGTAATTGATTTGTTGATTTAAAAAATCGCGAGACTGTTTTAGCGCCTGCACTTTAGATCGGGATAGTCAACGTAGGAAGTCGATTTACACACATCAAAGTTTTTAATGCTAATTCATCCTGCTAATTCCCCATTGGAAAACAGGCATGATTATATGCATGTACCTATGTCTGACAACAAGATTGAACATGTCAATCTGGTTTTCAGACACCCTATCTAAGTCATTTAGATAATAGTTTTAGAGCTTAAATGTGTTCAACTACTTTTGTCAATGTCCACACTCCAAATGAATATAAATGGTGATAAACTCCTCGTCTAAATTGACCTTTACTACGCTTGCGTTCACGAGCCTCCCACAATACTTGATGTTAAGAGTAAACTTCGAGGGTTTGGAGAGGTAAAGGTACAGCAAGACAGGACTCGACAGGTAGCGAGGAGTTTAGAGCTATTTATAATTTGCGATTTTTCAAATGATACCTGTGCATGAGGCAGAAAAAACGTGCCCCACATGTGGGGCACTACATAGAGAAAGGGTTAAAAGGAATATTGTATTGTGAAACGTGTTGTGGCATCTGAGTGGTAAGGCTTGACCACGACTTGAACGTTCTTTGCAGGTTAAAATGTGGTATGTACCAATGTGATATTTTGTGATGTCATTGTCAAAATTCGTTACTCTTTGTAATAATTTTAACTATTGTTATCAAATTATCTCTCGATGACTGAATTCTTTAACTCTACTTAATTTATATTAGCCGAGGCGAATAAGATTATTATAATCACACTATTCAGCACTTTGAATTGAACTCGAATAAAATCCATAAAAAAAGCAAGTCAGCATCGGCATCCATAATTGTTTGCAAATTACAAAGTCGTTCACGTATCGTCCCCGTCACTTGTAAGTCCTAACATACAAATGCTAATAGATCGCTATTTAAAACCCCTTACAAATATAACTACAGCAAATGTAATTTTGCATTCCACTGCCTTTGAACTTTTGAGAATCTCAGAAATCTCTTTTAAATTTCTTAGCAGAATGGTAATTATTAGTGTTGAAGTAGTAAAAAGTAAGATTGCAAGCATTGACATCATGGATTCAAAGGAATTTGAAGATATAATCAGTGATAGCCCAGTGGTATGACCATTGGACTAGCAAGTTAAAGGTCTGGACTCAGGACTTGACTTTTCGTAATCATTTATGTGTTAGAATAATTATCACTTCATTAAAATAGTAAAGGAACATATCACGAGGGAACCAGCATATCTAAGAGATATTCTTGATGATGTGTAAAGTCATGACAGAGGCCTTCGGGCGATTTCAAATGTAACAGAGGGTTTTACATCAAGTAAACAACAATGATAAGAAAAAGGAAAGGAAAACAGGAAATAATCCGTGGTAAAAATAAATGTGCATTGGAAAAACAAACCCAACAGAGCTTTTTGACAAAGATTGCAAAACTGATGAGTGAAAAAGATAATTAAATATAAGAATGAATGAATGCGAAGTATCCGGAACTTTTATATCCGGGTTGTAAGGATAATAAAAAACTGCTGTAAAACATTAAATTTTCGTTTAAGCACAAAATATTATAGTAATAAATTAAATTGTATAAAGGCAACATTTAATTTTCAATTTTAACGACTTTACGGGACTAATATTGTATCTACTACATTATAAAGAATACTATCACTTCTGATTGAATCTCTTTATAAAGATTGAAAGGAAAAGATTTTATTATAGAAATATTCTGTCTGTATTATATTTTAAGTGAAGTTTAGTCTGGAGCCCGGAATAGTCTTTTAAGAGTCCATTTTACAATGTCAATGTAGCTAGCTTTAGGTGGTTGTGTTGGTTATAAGCTGAAGCGGAATTATTATACAGCAACCTTTTAAACTAAGACTTTAGGCATTTGTCATAGTAATAAATTAGATAAAGGTTAATTGCCTGCCCCATAAACAGTTATCTAATACTTCTAAATGAGCAATTCTTGTATATATATAATCTGAATCTCGGAAACAGCTCCAACGATTTTCATGAAATTTAGTATGCAGGGAGTTTCGAAGGCGATAAATCGATCTAGCTAGGTTTCATAATGAGAAAATGACGTTTTACCAACTAAAAAAAATCAATCAACAAAAAATCCGAGAAAAGCTCGGTCATCCAGGTCCTATTGGTTAAACATAATACAGTTAATGAGAAAAATAAAGTACAAAATTGTACTTTGGTGACTGTCGGGGTCATTGATGTTTCATTGGAGACAAACTGCAAGATTTGATTGTCTTGATTAACGTTTTGCCTTGATTAATATTTAGTAGCGGTATTTCATAATTTCTGTTGACACATTATTTTCATAAAATTAAAACATACAAAGCAATAAGATATACTTTCAAAGCAAACATTCCTGAAGAAGCTTGCTGCAGTTCAGATTAAAATTTTAAAGAAACGCTGAATATAGAAGCGGTTGTACTAGAGAAATCTTATTGACTCCTACTACTAACAATTTTAATGAACAGTACCGTAATGTTATGGATAATATTTGTTTAAAACCCAATACAGTACATGTATTGGGTATTAAACAAATATTATCCAAAAACGTAAACCTTAGATATCGATATCGCTTCCGCCTATGACTAAGTCCGCAGTCAACGGCAGCGAAGTAAGAGCGGTCATAAAAACGTGCATTTACAACGTAAATACAGAATAGAGGATGCCATTGCAATGCTCGCCATTCTCATACGAGAACCACTGAAATATTACATTTTAAATGTACTTACAGCCTACACGGTTTAAAAAGTTGCTAGTAATAATAGTTGTACGGTTTGCGAACTAATAGTCTTGTACAGAATATGGCTAATAAAAATCTTTTGAAAATTAAAAATCTTTTTTATTATACCGGTCTCTTTGCTGAAGTCATTGTAGAAGAATTCAATAAAGTGGTCATTTATATATTTTTTTATTTTTTATTTTCTTATAAGCAGGATCCGCCTTCTGTGGCTCGGTGAAAACAATATTTAGATATACGATCGCAGCAATCGCGGGTTATTTGCTGTTAGTTATTGAAGAGTTCCGTTGTCTATATCCGAAGATCTACATCAGATCCTAATATATTATATAGTAACACCTTTCTAGTAAAATATGTAATTAAATAACGAAAACCCTATTCAAATCGAGTTAGTAGTTTTTTAGAGAATCGCGGACAAAAAATACATACGGGTCGAATATAGAACCTCCTTTTTTGAAGTCTGTTAATAACGAAAACCCCTTCCAATTCAGATCAGTAGTTTTTGTGAAAATCGCGGACATACAATACAAACATACGGGTCGAATATATAACCTCCTATTACGGGAATTATGTCTATCGGTTTTGATGGTCTTATCCGTATGAACAACTTCTTGAAAACATAATTCGTCAAAGTTCTTGAAAACAACATCGACATTTGCATTTATGTGCATGGCTTCCAGAAGCTTGACGTACCCATATTTTGATCAATTTCAAGTTTTTCAAGCAAATACATTTTAATTGGACAATTTAGATAAACAAGAGAATATAATTCTTTAGTTATTTTTAAGAAAACTAAATTAAAATTAGCCATCCTAACTCAAACTATATAAAATTTAGTTGTTAGATACCCTACAACGTAATATTTATCTGACCAAACCGTACATTCACGTGATTTAAATTGCGATACTATACCGCACTTTCCAGCTCTACAATTCTACATCCACAACTCCAACAATATAATATTGTAACAAAGTAAAGGCCTCCCTACATGAAACCCAACAAATCTCGAGTCTATGTTATCTCTATTCATTTCTAACAATAGGAACAGTCTCAGACATAGCCGTTTCTCAGCATAACATTAGCTATTTATGATTGCTTATCTAGACTAACGGTCCAGCCAGTCTGCAGTTCAGCCTAGAAACGTAACTTGGGTCTTGATGTAGACATGAAATTTTATGGAACTAAAAATATCATTAGGTTACTCTTGTTGCTGATTTTAGGGTCGTAATTCAGAAGAAAACAGGAATAATGTATTTTTGGGGAGACAATGAAAATGATCATAGCTTCATATCATCACGCCTGTATTCTCATTTAATCAATGCTGTTATTAAGTTCCATGTACCCTAGATGGTGAGCATATTGCCATCTACCGGGCACAATCCCGAACACTGGGATGCTACTAAGAATTTCCTAACACACAAACTCAATAACATTTTGCCCGACCCGGGAATCGAACTCGAAACCTTATGCTCAGCAGTCGCGCTTGGGACCACTAGATAAAAAACCAAAATGCTGTATCAGATGTTATAAAATCAGTAAAGGAGTTAGTTGCTTTGTACCACAAAGTGGAAGATGAGGACAAGATGGGTAAAAATATTTGTACCTGTGTTTTTCGATGAGCCCAAAACCTTTACTACTTAAATTAATACCTATAACAACTATGGCAGGATGACAGATGACAAGAATGAAGTCAAACTCCACGATGAATGAACCAGCTCATCATAAAATCCTGATAATCCCTTCCGAAGTCAGCTGGATGAAGCAGAACTTATACCACAATTCGCAACTGGATGGCATATGATATACATGCACACGAAATACCACAATAATCCAGTTTAAATAAGTCAGAGCAATTACTCGGCATAAACGTCTTGCTGCCTCGTTGTATCGAAAACGAAACGAGACGACCAAATGGTATAATATGGTGTATAGGTAGTGAGGTTCCGTAATATTTATCGATAGAGAAAGAATAATGTAGGAAACTTAAATATAAAGTGAGAAATTGATGTAGACGTTTACGACATTGTAATAACTGCAAAGTTGTCGTGTCGGTTCGGTCACCTGTATAGGGATTGAATAGATAGCAATGACGTCGCCAAAAGACGTCTTAAAATATGGATGAAGAATTCGCGGTGGTGAGCAGAGGGCCTGGAGTATTTATCCGGGAGGCGCAGGTTCGAATCCTGTTCGAGACCGTATTATTTTTCCATTTAATATAATAACTGATATAGGATCAGGACTCCAAAACTGTTGTAATAGCTACTAACATAGACTTTACAGGTTTCGTTCATCTAATTTGCTTAGAAAACCCTTCTCTATACTTCATTCAACCTTTTGGTGTTATAGCTATAGATACTACTGAAAACTATAACTTTGACAAAGCCTTTCTGTATATTTTTGGCACAGTAGATGTAGTATAATGAGATCCTGATAGACGCTACGCTTTTATACTTGTCCGTGGTTAAACACCCAGACCAACTTTTTTCATACTGCAACAGCTCACTCTGCAAAATAAATACCCATAATGACAACTTATCTCCTCACGCCATTTTAAAACACCGCACCTCAATGAACGTGACTGCAGAACCCTAAAATAAAAAATAAACCTCAAAAATCTCGATAACACCCGCGTGGGGCGGTGACAACAGCAAGTAAACAAAAATAATAAAAAAATCTTTACTTGGACCCCAGAGGTGTCGTTTGGACCTTGTCGCGTTATCTTAACTTGGGGACCCAGATCGATCAACGTTCGTTTGGGGAAATTTAAAAATTTAACAATGAAGTGTGTATAGCTTGATTGAGAAAGTCAATGTTATTAAAATGACTTTATATAGGTGGTTTTTTTTATCATCGTGGAGGTGCAGAGAGTAAATTGATGTAATATCACGTATGCTAAGGTCGTCAATGTGGCACTACGCTAATATTAATGATAAAATTAACAGTTCTTTTAAAGGGTAGGTACCAGTTAGTAGTTTTTCTGAGATTAGTAAACTAACTTACGATAAACTACATAAATAATAATATATTTTGACGTAAAAGACTATTTCAAAAGTGTTAATATGTGAAACACAACAAAAATATTCGACAGCTTTGGTAACGTAAAATTCAAAACTCGCATCAAAACAGCAATAACCAAATTCCTTAAAAATAACAATAAAAAGACAACATTGCTCCCACACCATTACACTCCGCATAGTTTTCATAATAAAGCGCTAAATTTTAATTAAAAATCACTTGCGCCCGCGAAGTGCTCGCAAAAAACGGCGAGTATCAAGGTCCGAGGATGCCCGAGCGTCGGCGATGTTACCCGAACACTACGCAGACATTACGCGTAATTACTCAATCGCCGAAACGTGGAATGCTTTCGGCCAACTTTGAATGCGATGTGTTTTGTGTTTAACGCCTTATATGGCCAAGAGATTATACTTGAATCATTGATAATGCGAAAATTGGGATTTCGTCGCGATGTCGTTAACGGCTGTGGAAGATTGTGTGAGGTTATTTGGCTGAACATTTATACCTTTTTATGCTCATCTGACTATAAAGGCAAGCAAGAGGATCATCAAAGTCAGTTTAAACAAAATATCTTGAGCTGATCACAGTCAATGGTTTTCTTCAATGTAAATTACATTTCAATTGGTCTCTGTCATTGTTTATATTAGACTCCCGACAAAGATTTGTCTCAATTTTTTTTCTACTGATGTCATAGAAGCTAATTAGAGTCACATGGTACTTGTGGCCAATATCTCTCATACTTCTCATAGAAGTGTATGAAAAAATTAAATCATGTAATTTTATTATTGGCGATCGCTTTTTTATTTAAAAAGCCATTGAAATAAGATCTATTACACCTATCATCATCATTTCCCTGCCCTTATCCCAATTTATTTGGGGTCGGCTCAGCATACCGACATCTGGCATGCTGCTTAAGTTTTGGCTATGTTTTATGACTATTACATCTATATTTACCTTAATTAAATCAGTACTCCTTACTCCAGATAATAATTTAAATAACTTAACTAAAATATTGAAACAAAACAAAAAGATTAAGTATTGGTTAGATGACCCAAAACTTAATGTTATTATCCGTGACCATCCAAGGAATGTAGTCTTCGATGCTAAGGAAATTCTCAAACAAAATTCAGAATTTGTGTCAAAATTACATACAATTTGCAGTAATTACGTATTATTAGGGCTTAGCGCTGAGTTGTTGACAAGTGTTCTGCTGGTATCTCTTGATAGGATCAAATGTATGGTAATTTATGCTACTCTTAATTACTAAGCTGCTGTAAGACTCCAATTTTATTGTAGATATGAAATCATTGGAGCAAGGCTGAGTGGTGGTTTTGTTTAGTCATGATCTTGTGGCTGATTACTATTATAATTTTATAATTGAGACAATTGTAGTGATTTTTGTGAACTATTATGACCATATCTTTGGTATGTTTTGGTGGTGTGATACAATTTTGTTAGCATTATTTTTCTCATGCAGTTTTTGTAATTATTTATAATCAATTCTATTATACTGATGACATTGAAATTTATATTGATATTAAAGTTAAAGATTTTTCTAGAAAGAAAAATAGAATCGTGAGCAGGATTTGTACCTGCGCCTTCCGGATAAATTCTCCTTATTTTTTTTTCTTACACAAAAATGTATAATTTTCTGATTACTTATACATTTTAGAATTTATCCGGAAGGCGCAGGTACAAATCCTGCTCACGGTTATATTTTTCTTTCTAGGAAAATCTTCAACTTTAATATCAATATAAGTTTCAATGTCATCAGTATAATAGAATTGATTATAAATAATTACAAAAACAGCATGAGAAAATTATATATAATGCTTTTAAATGATTTATCTGTATATACATTGATATTGTTTATAGACACCATTATCAGAAAATCTCTACCATTTAGTTATTCAATTTTAATGAGGACACTTATAAACGAAAACTAGGTCACGTTCTTGCTGATGACTAATTTTCAAGAACTGCTGTTAAAAATACTGATAATGCATCAATGTCCTGCAGAGTCCAAACTAAAGCTGCTAAAGAGACTGAATTAAAATTATCCGGTTATGATAAGCGTTTTATCAACGGCACCATACAACACGGAGTCGACTGAGACAAATCGTGCAAATCGAAGTGCCTCCGTAACTGGTTATTAGAATTTATCAAATCCAATGTTACTGACGTAAATCATAGTTAAGTGTCGTGTTTAAAAAATGAGCCAGGAAAATGTGCAATCGAACACTGTTATTGAAATTTGATTCATGGTAGTATAGTGAATGGTATTAATTTTAGTTGCAACCTTAAGCTCATTTTCCGTTAAGAAGAAGGCTCCATGAAATTTAATTATTTGTATAATTTCCAATAACATGATGTCTTTAAATATCAGAGTTGTTAAGTTCAAACAGTTGTGCTCTTTGCAAATTATCTGATACATTAACGTAAACTTTAATGAAGCTAGCAGCGTTTATAAACTGAAATAGTGTTACGATGCAGACAAAATATGTTCGCCTATTAATTTTCTTGTCCAAGTAAATTAAACGATTATTTATCATTTCCAGTATCTGATTTTTCAATATATTTTT
Organism: Xylocampa areola; assembly: GCA_935421205.1. Classification (NCBI taxonomy): domain Eukaryota; kingdom Metazoa; phylum Arthropoda; class Insecta; order Lepidoptera; family Noctuidae; genus Xylocampa; species Xylocampa areola. The sequence continues at coordinate 18,496,617 of OW285207.1, forward strand.
TAAACGCATTTATTTAATTACATTGCCGAGGGAAACACTAAAGTTAACATTTTTCATTTCATTCATTTACACTGGAATGAATAAATTAATGACGGTGAAGGCACCTAAAATTGGATTGACATGATCTCGAAAAGACTGGTGCGTGGCTTAGATTCTTTGACTTGTTAGTCCAATGGTCATACCACTAGGCTATCACTGCTGTGTAGCGCGATAGCAAAAGTAGTTTACTTCGATCTTCGATCCAAGAAGTGCAGGTAACAGATACAAGCCATGCTTGAGATTGTATATTTCCATCTACAACAAATATGTTACTTTCGTCTTCAATTTCATGTTCATTCTTTTTAAGAGAACTAAATATTCTAAATCTAACTATGCTTATCTAACTGTTAACGACCAAAACAGGTTCATCTGACATCAGCAAGGTAACAAAAGGAAGTTCTATACAACAAACATTAATACCAGGAACACACTATAATTTACCCGTAAGTGCTGCAGTATAATTGAAACGGCTTTCTGCCCATAATTCTGTTGGTCCAGTCTAGCTGTCATCGCTCCTGCGTCGCATAATCCAGTGGAACCTGTAGTGAAGGGAAATGGTAATACATCGCTGGTTTTAATTGCACATTATTTGATTAAGAAGGAATGTTTTCATTGCTTTTTGATGATAATTGTGAAGTATAATTGTGTGTGGATGTTTATTTGGGATGATTTAAATAGCAAATTGAATATTTTTCTTGATTTTTTCTTGGAACTTTTCATAGACGTGACTCGTGCATCATTCTGCAATATTATGGCAGTTGTTCAGTAAATAATTAAACCTACTGACATTGTCCTTAATGTAGATTGTCACATAGGACAGTGAGAGTACTGTCGGAGTGTCGTAGTATTAAAGTAATCGAATCTATACGACATTGAATTAAATGCAAAGTTAGTCGTATTAGTTTAATCTCTTTAGTGATCTTTGATTGAATAGAGGGCAATACGTATTGATGTGGAAGAATAATTTGGAATAGTGAGCATAGGTTGGGATAGCTTTGCTGGCAAAGAACCGGTCCGGAGAAATTCGTCCGGGGACGCATGTTCAAATTCTGCTATCGATCGAACTTTTTTTTAAGTCGAATTCTAATATTATAACCAATGATGTTAAAGACTGGTTAAAGTGGATACGATAGATGAGGAAGTTAGACCACCGATAAGTCTTGAATACACGATATTATTTTTCAATTTGCGTGGGATTCTAAAGCTTTGATTCAGTTTTTTATTATTCGACTCTGAGATCAAATCAGCGTAGAAACTAATTATATTTGATGCACACAATAAAATTATAGTGGCAATCTCATTCGCAGCATTATTTTTATTTCTTTATACTGCAATGAAGAATAAACCTTATGCTAGTCAGATTAAGTTTCTAGTTGCCTGTTAAAGTAAAAGACTTGATGGTACAGGGGTGGGCAGTGATTGTAGAAAAGATAGCGATATTTATGTAGATTTGTAAGTGTCGATTTAATCTGGGACAGGTGTTAATGGACCTTTTCATTTTAATTGAAAATAGATTTACAATTGCAAAAACTGGATTAGTACTTATAAGTTTTAGTTGCAGTTCAGTTTAGTTTAGGTTTAAATATTATTCATAAAACATGATAATTATATAAAAATAGATTAATAAAAATATATTAAGTACATAGGTATATAAAAAATTATTAATAGAAATATATTAAGTACATATGTATATAAAAAATGATTAATAAGAAATTATATAAAAATATATTAAGTATCACTTGGTCTCCAAGTATTACTTAATATATTTTTATACAATTAATAATTAATTAAACTTAATATATTCTATTAATATTTTTTTATATACCTATGTACTTAATATATTTTTACGATAGAGCTTACTCAGTAAGGCAGTGTTATGATAGCTCTTATGTAAATGCAAAATGTAATAGCAAACCGAAAATATTATATTTCTAAACTGTGCATACACTAGGAAAAATAAAAGGATATTCTGAATACTAAGATATGATATTATACATATACAACCATTTTCTAAAGAAACAAACAAAAACTACTAAGACCAAAATCAATTTTATCGACTCATCCAGTTTATAGTAAAACCGTGTCCCAACCCTACGCTACCCGTTCTTACATAGAGAATGCGCGGGCGTGACGAAGTCTCTATCTGCCAATGATCTAAACTGAATAACTAGTACCTTCACTCGGATGCTCTCGCTATTGATCTCTGTCCTCTTATAACTGGAACGTCCTCCCACTATGACTAACACTAGCTTTTTATTTTCACGCATAAGTTTTAAGCTACACTCGTGGTGACCCTTAGTAGTTTAGGACTGGCATCTTGAGCTACGAACCTGGCATAAATACCAATGGCTTTTTAAATATTGTATTATGTATTTAAAATTACATAATATAACACGCATCACGCCTGTATTCACCAAAGGGGTTGCAAATTATACCAATGCTGGTATATCCCATGTAATAGGTGATGAGCCTCTTGCCATCTACCGGGCACAATTTTAGTCTCCAGGCTGCTACTGAGAATTTCCTAACAGTAAAACCCAATAACACTTTTCCTGACCTGGGATTCGAACCTAAGACCAATTCTCAGCAGTCGCGCTTGGGACCACTAGACCAACGAGGCAGGTATTGTGTACTATATTTCCTTATTGAATTTAAGACATCAAATGAACTGGAACCCAGAGTTTGATTTAGTTTTCAATATGTATCAGAGATAATAATAATTTTATGCATTTTATCAATTATATGTATTAGACCGAAATAATTTTAATAAACAGTTGAGACGCCTGACACCTTAGTCCTTCCCCGACCACAAACGCTGCAAAGTGTTCGAAAAGTCAGGAAAAACAAAAACCAATAAAACACGCGATTAATAGTTAAAAGTTGTTTTATTATAATGCAGAGTATGACTTGTTTGTGGACGGGTAACACTGTTTTTAGAAGATTATATTACGAGTAGATGTATTGTGAGAAGAAGGCATAGTAAATTTTATAGTTTTTTTTTTAAATTATAATGTTGAATTCGCTATGCATGCGTATTTCAAATATTTATCTGTATTTATACATATATATTCAATGGCATTATATCGTTATTTATTTCAAGCCATACAATTAGGGAATTTTTTTGATGTTGTAAATCATTTCTACTGCAAAAGATCCGTTACTAAACTACGAGTACATAGTTAATTTAACAGAGTGAACACTACAATCGTGATTACATTTACAGTTTATGATACCATACTTTTCAATTAACCAAAAATTCCCATCGGACAGCAGAAAATAACATAGAATTATACACATTCAAATATTTCTTAGCAATTGAATTATCTGACCTCATATAAACTCTCGTAGTTCACGACCGCACGAGGAAACGTTCCCAAAATACCCTAATTACCTCATAATAACGCCAAATTACAGTACTCAATCATTTAAACTATCTTAAATGGCAGTTGTTATGCAAATTGAATAACAAAATTGTAAGTAGCAGTGGGAGATTTGAAAAATATCGTTCGGAACTTTTTTCCTTTGATATACGCTTCTATGTTAGCTTTTGTTAGAATAGATTTATGGCAGGTTTAGTTTTGTGTGGTTTTATTGATATTAATTTTTAAACTTTCGTTTTGAATAATTTTGATGTAACCTTGAGGAATGTAACGTGAGAGGTCATGTTTGCATGTTTGTAACAAATATTATGAATGTGAGAGTAATTTTTTTTGATGTTTGTTACTCAATTATGCAAAAATGGCTGAATGGATTTGGATACAATTTGGTATAGAGATAGATTGGGCCTTTGAGAGGATATTAACTAACTTTTGACGCTTAGAAAAAGTCGGGGAAACCAGCTAAAAATAAATAAAATAAAAATAGATTGTTTTGGTTTAGTTTAAAAATATTCTTTATAATGATGTAGAGCTGAAGACATTTGCAATGAAAATTTGAAATCGCTGTCTCCCAAACTAGGTTATCCTGCATTTTGGAAGGAAGTGTTCTTCCTTAATATACAATATCATTATAAACAGGCAATATAAACTTGAAGCATAGCCAGTTGATCCTGGTCAGTAAATTATCTTTCAGGTTAAGTAGGGCTAGACGCGGTCAGTCTATAGAAGCGTGATCGCAAGAAAAATTTATGATCTAGATATGTGTTTTTTTAAATTAATTAATAACAAAACTCTATTACTTGTTTGTTAAAGTAGCCCTATCCAATAAAACAAATGACTAGCCACTGTCAGTTACGCAAGATACGCAAGAAAAACGTTTCACATAAAACAGAATCAAATTAACTTAAATTACTAAAACAACTCATCGCCTGTCATTATTTCGTGTACTTGTTCAAACATATCCTGTAGTAATTGTTTAAGTAATTGCTCGTTTTAATGTGTTTTAGCGCAGATAACATCAAACGGGGGTCTTTATTTTCGTGTTTTTGTTGCGTGGGAACTAAATTCTTTTGATCTGTAGATGTGTCTGGATAATATTGTTTAAACAACTTTTAATACAGTGATTGTAAGACACAATAAGATGATTAAATTGAAACAAACAGGAGTTAAACAAGAAATCTTATTATTGTTCAACGTATAGCATTGCGCCGGTATTTTCAGAAAGGTTATGCAGAAGTGTAGTAGGACACACCTACATTTGAGCGACGCTAATATTAAGTCCTATTGCCATCTACCGGGCACCATTCCAGGCTGCTACTAAGGGGTTTTTTTTATTATAATACTATCCAATCCGAGAAGCAAATCCTCAAGTTCAGCGTCTAAACGAATAAGGAACATAAACGTGGTAGTCAACTATTAATATTTCCCTTATGTGCCAAAGACCACCATAAAACTGCGTCTTTTACTTTTACAAGCAAATTTTTCATAGCCATAAAATATGATCTTATATAATAAATTTCACGGTAGCTTTTGCATCATCATACAACGAGGACATCATCACCATAAATTAATTTCATAATTCATACCACATAGTTTCAAAAACCTGCATATTTATTACTATTTACCTAGTTAATAGATTTTATAAGGCACAAGAACCAAACTACTTTGTATTTTAAAACCCCATCCATATCTACTTAATGTCAAGCCGAGTATTAAATACAACGCAACTTGGCAGAATCCATAGTGTGAAGCTAGACGTCACTATAATAACTTTCTAAAGAAACCTTAGGGAGTTTATATAAAGTAGGTTTTTAATTACCACGTTGAAGAAAGAACGTGTCTATAAAACAACTAGTTCTCTGCTATATCAGTGAAGTTGAGACATTATCATTGTGGTGATTTCGAAGATAATGAGGGAAATGTTTGAAACCAGTATGTGTTCAAAAGCATGCAGCAAGCGTGAGTAGGTTTTGAATCTGCGACCCTAATGAATACCCCAAGTGCTCTGCCAACTAAGCTATTCCAACAGCTACTGACTATTCAAAATAATTTTACTACAAATTCAGGTTCTATACAGTGAGCTTTGCAGTTAATTCAATGTCGTACAGATATGATTACCTTTATAAACAATAAGTTTTTAAAACGTATGAGTAGTTATAAATTTACCGGACTTATTATTTAATTGCTTATTTAGATGAGCAAACAATTTTATCATATCAATTATTAATTTTCAAGAGCTGTAGATTGTTTTAGGCTTATAACTTGCGCCCATAATAAATAACTATGATTTACAATCTTTTCTCACACCAGATTAATGTTAACACACCTTCTAATACTTTGAATAATCCAATATCCATATGTCAACAAACTTATAAATAATAATAGTATCACCGATTTATACGCCCACAGGCGAAACTCATTACCCCACATTCTATGGATCAACAAATAATAAGCCACGCCCACATTCTCCACTACTAGTTTTAATTAGCACGAAAATAAATAAAAGTGTTGTATTGATAAGGCTGACAGAGAATGAGGCGGTAACGCAACTGTCAAAGTCCACACCTTTAGATGTTTTATCTGTTTCTGCCTATCGTATCTTACGTGGATATTGAAAATTATTAATCAACATTACATTAAATTTATAATCTCAATTTTTTTTAATTGTTTCGGACTTTACCTTGAAGAAGTCCATTATAATGGATGCAAATAAATATAATATATAGCTACTACTACAATATTGAAGAGCTGCTCTGATGATGACCTGGTGCGAAACATGTGTAGAATAGTTTAGTAGTTGGGATTTTTCACTGCTTGCGTATCTGCATATAATTGCAGGCGGGCGGGCGGTGCACAGGTGACATGACATGACATGATGCATGACTACCCTCAATATTGTGGAAGTAGCTAAATATTGTATTTATTTATATCAATTATCAGTGGTTTATGGATGAATTTTTGTGTGTTCTTTCAATCGCATCTATACTTCTAGAGTCATCGTAACCGTCTTTATGCAACTTTACTTTACTTTTTAGCAACACCCCATCTAAAATTATCTCTATTTCTGAACAAAAAAAAAACCTAATAATGATTTGACCCGACCCGACCTGGGAATCAAACCACTGTGACCACTATACCTATGAGGCCGTTCACTTTGGGAAAGGTTCGTTTTGTTTTTATGAAACAAATGTACTGACAACTTAGTATACAAAGCCTATTTTTCCGTAAAGCAAGGAACAAGTTATGAGAGAAAACTGACAGAGAGACAGTAAAAGTCGGGAAGCGGAAAGCCATGAATCTTATGCACAAGACAGTAGCATACAGCCCAGTTAACCTAGATTAGGAACTAATAATGCGTTGTAAATTGTTTAGGATTGTGATTTTGAAACTAACGCCTATTTCAATTAGTATTCCAATATGTGTTAATAGCTATGCAGAAGTGAAAATAACGCAATGGGAAAAATTATACCTTGTGAAAGATATTTTGCCAACTATAAACAGGTGGCTAAGATTCAGGGTTGCCCAGTTTGGGAGCAACGGTATACCTGAGGTGATGATAATAATAATCACTTAGAATGTTTTTTTCTATACAGCCAAGTAATTCTTATATTATTTTATAACGAAACATTGAAAAATAAAGACACGACCGAAGATTTAACTCACGACCTTTGAAAATTATAATTGATAATAATAATGTTGATGCGTTTCGACAGACTTCAAAAACATGGTTCAAATACAATATAGCATTACACATGTGTCCCCGATGGGTTAAGCAGTGGAGTGCACCCAGGTTGAATTAAAAGTTAGTCATTGAAAATTATCTAAAAGAAAAGCCTAGCAATAGTTTACACCAGACTAAAGATGCGGTCAGATATTGTTATATCGACAATAAATAATTAATAAACTTTTGAATCTTCTCAGAGCATGTACACAGCTTCGCTATTGAAAGGGCAAAAATGATATTTTCAATACTCTATCTATATATAAAATCAATTTATCTAATATTGCCACTTAAAGTAAACTTTGTAAGCAGTAATTGCCTTTAAGTATAATAGAAATAGATGCATTTAAACTATCAGAACTTACAACATTCGCACCTCAAGCTGGTATCTACACTATCATTTACAACCATTTTCTATCATGGATCATTAAAAATACTCCATTAAGACTGCATCATTTACTAGTATATTTTGAACCAGGCTAATTCCATATCACCTCAATCAAGAGCCCACCTTATACTAGTTTCCTTATAGCATTTTAGATAGCAAAGTATATTTCACACCTGGAGGACGGATGCAAACTGTATCTAGAACAACCATTGAATAATAAACGTTATCCATGCCAGATAAAGTTTAAAATAGATTTCAGTTTAACGGCAACATATGATTTCATCAGATGATAGTATTGTTTATGGAAACAGAGCTTTATATATTTTACGATAAGGTTGAATATTTAGATTTTCAATTGGAGCTTAGTCCTATCTTTATGTCAAGTCTGAAAGAGACCCAATATTAATTGTTGGTCATTATTTCGTGGTGTAGAAAGCGGTGAGGCGGTAGGAAGTTGGTCGCCCTCACATTAGGTATAAGGTCGCAATGCTTTAGGGATATTTGTGACTTGAATGTTGTTGCTTACTTATTATACAAATTTGTTACCCTCTGTGTGAGAGTGTAGGAGCAATCGTGAATAATGGAAACTATTTTCTAAACTATATAATAAATGAAGTGTAGAAGACCTCGATGGCAATGGAACGTATTAAAGACGCGGAAGCAATCGGCATTGAAAAGTTAATAATGTTATATACTTATATGCATATATTAGTAGTAAGGTACAAATTAAGGAGGGGCTCGTAGCTAAGTTACAGCCGCCGATCGATCGAGGTTAAGCTGCGCTTGCCGCGGTCGGTCTGTGGATGGGTGACCATAATTTCATATCGAGACCCCTCCGTGCCTCGGAGAGCACATTAAGCCGTCGGTCCCGGTAGTCAAATTAAGATCTATGACAGCCGTTACGGGTAGTCAGAGGCCTGAAAGTCTGACAACCAGTCATACCACGAGATATCGTATTACCCATTAACTGGGTTGTCGAGGTCAGATAGGCAGTCGCTCCATGTAAAATACTGGTATAAGCTGCATCCGGTTTGACTGGAAGCCGACCCCAATGTAATTGGGAAAAGGCTAGGCAGATATATATAAGGTACAAATTGTGTACACATGTGAAGTAGATTGTTTATTTTGGTACTTATATACATCCTAATATATTTATCTTCAAAAATTATTATATAATTACAATGTAATCAATAAGTGATACTTCCAGTCATAAACCGCACCACTTGTGACAATGAGACAATTTACATCTTGTCCAGTTACTGATATAGCCTTTTTTTTAGCGATGATGTCGACGGGTGTGCTTAGAGCCTTTATAAATAAAAGTGGTGGAGTGGCAGTCAAAATACGTACTACTAATACAAATGCGTGCTAGAGAGGGCTTGAAGTGCTGCGCGCACAAGGCACCTGGGGATGATGGATCCTAGGTAATGGTTCCTACAATAATGAACAAACAGTTTTTGATACCGGGGTCATTTAAAATTGATATGAATTCTGATGTAGCCAAATTAAACAAAAAATAAGTAATGCTGTCTTTCTACTTATCTAATATATAAAATTCTCGTGTCACAGTTTTCGTTGCCATACTCCTCCGAAACGGCTTGACCGATTTTGATGAAATTTTTTGTGCTTATCCGGTATCTATGAGAATCGGCCAACATCTATTTTTCATCCCCCTAAATGTTAGGGGTAGTCCACGCCTAAATTTTTTATTTATATGGCAAAACAACGTTTGCCGGGTCAACTAGTAGTTACAATAAAATCGATAAATTACGAATTAAGAGATGACAAATTCGAATTTAGGCACGTGAAATTAAAATTAGATGTGTCAATAGGTTTAATTTAACACTTAACATCTTGTAAAGGAAAACATTATTCTGTAGGGTTACTTTTGAAAATAAATACGCTCGATTGACATTGGAAATATGTCGATTCGTCTTAGAAATAAAGAATCGAGATACTAATAAGCCTTTAAAATTCCGACATGGTTTTACACACCATCGAGAACATCTCTCATGTGTGCTGGTTTCCTCACGATATTTTCCTTCACAGTTTTAAGCAAGTGATAATTAATTTCTAATACGCACATGACTCGAAAAGTCAGTGGTGCGTGCCTTGGATTCTAACTTGCGACCTTTGACTTACCAATACAACGGTCTTACCACTAGGCTATCCCTGCTCCGAAATCTACACCACCAAAACCTAATCAAGCATCTACAAATTTATACCTTAGAAAGCACAAAAGAAAATAATTATATACGCTGAATTTCTAATCATGCTTTACAATTAAACAAATTGTGTCAGTAGACTGCGCGTGAGTTCAATTTCCGACTCATTACGAATGATGAACTGTAAATCTTGAAGACTGTTACCTTAGTCGTGGTAATAAATAAGATCAATGAGAGCGAGGATTACGATGTGAGTGAAAAGTCTATCTGCCTCGTTGGTCTAGTGGTCCCAAGCGCGACTGCTGAGCATGAGGTCTCAGGTTCGATTCCCAATAAGGTCTTGGGTTCGATCGGGCAAAGTCTTATTATTTTTCTGTTACAACATTTTCAGTAGCAGCCCCCAGTTTGGAATCGTCCCCGGTAGATAGTAATAGGCTCACCTCTTATTACATTGGACTTACGGGTAATAACAGCATCGGTAAATGTGGGTATACAGATGTGTACACCTCTGCCTTCGCTTTCGGTGAATACAGGTAAAAAAAAATTAATTAAGTCCCATGTAAATGGTGGTGTCTTTCACGCAATAACTACTGTACGGATTTGGATGAAATTTGGCACACAGATAGTTTATAACCTGGACTAACACATAGGGTACTTTTTATCCCGGTTGGACCTAATTCTGAAGTCCACGCAGACGAAGTCGCGGGCAGAAACTAGTATTTTATAAACCCTCAAACTTAAAAGAACCGTAATCTATGGCCACTATAGCCAGAATACCCATTAACGCTTTGTACTGTAAGACATAATTGTCAATGGTTAATAGCCCCCATATGTTAGACTTTCTACCGTAGACTTTAGCATAACGTTGGTTCGGAGCCTGAGATAATGTGTAGTTGGTAGTTCAAGTAAGTAACGCAGTTTTACATTAATTGCTACATTAGAGAAATTTACGACAGCAAATAAAACCAAGATGAAATTAATCACGGACCTGAAAAAATACGGACGTAACGTTGCATACGACATGTGATAAGCAAACCTAGTCATCCAATTTCACTTATCATACACGAATTAAACGCATACAAAATATATATAACTCATCCACACGGCGCCAGTACGCTGCACGTGTCAACGCCGATGACATACGTCACGTAGCGCGCACAGTTTTTAATCTTTGCTTCATTCATGACAAGGCGAGGTTACATCCGTATTTTTTAAGTCAGTGAAGTTAATTAAAATAATAATAAAAAGCTCGCCTGCTTCTTTTTGTGTACCGTAGCCACAACTTTTTTTTTTCATCTTATTATTCTATATTATCGAGGATAATGTTGATACCCCATACATATAAATTGATTCAGATGTTTAGAAGTTATGATGGATTATATAAACTCACAAACATTACATGAACCCTAAACACATAACTAAAAGAAGGAGTGTTATGTTTTTATACATTCAAATCAAACATAAACTCGGTAGTGTTAAAATACTAACGCACTTAAGCAAATATTTAAATATTCACAGTTACCATTTCAAGTAATTCTATATGAACCAGTTGCGAAACAGCAGACCAAAACACAGTCCCACAAACATCTATCCTGGGCCAAACATGTAAATTGTAAAAACCCTTCCAATGTCCTTCCATAAAATTCCATTGCCAACCAGACATTGACTAGCGTCTGAAGGGAACTCTATTCATAAATCGGTCCACAATCTCCTTTTATATGTAAAACAGATGTTTCAGAATCTACACGAACTTGGGGACGTATATCTGTATAATTTTTATGCGCCGTCAGTCTTAGTTTACGGGTGAGGCCACGATGAAAGGGCCACCTAATGCAAAAAGTTGTGTTTATGCATTTACGCTTATAATCTTTTATGGTGTTGCGGAATTAGAATATTTATTGAAACTATGGTATGAAATAGTGAGACAGTTTTCTGTGTTTGTATATTTGTTTGTCTTAGATATAGTAATATAAAACTAAACACTATCAGCCAGCCCCGGTTTCGCTCGGGTGCAATTTATAGGACAATACAATCTAACAAAAAAAATTGTTGTGTTAAATATTAACATAACAAAAAAAGCTGCCATATTGGTCTAGCCGTTCTCAAGTAATGATCATACGAGTACAGGCGGCAATTGTTTTTTTTTTTATATTGGTAGTAAAGCTTTAGATACAAGACTAAAAATATCCCCTATATTTTGCAGCTGACATCAATTTTCAAACTTTTTTAAATCCTGTTCCTTATTGCATTTGCATGGGTGCCGTACAGGAGGAGTTCGGTTAGGTCGGGCAAAGTGTTATTGGGTTATGAAATTGACATTAGAGAGCCCAGAGTTTTTAATTGTGTCCGGTAGGCTCACTACACATTGGACAATGGGACTTAATAACGCCAACAGAGAAATGTGGATGTACAACAATGTACAACTCCGCCTATCTATCCGGGGAATACAATTTCGGGATGCTCTACTATTTTACTGCTGAAAAAAGATCTCCCCCATATTCCTTCATAACCCTATGCACATTCCTATCTTTGCTTTCTTCCGTAAATGTATCCAAATCGTCAGGCCAACTTTTTTTGGACCTACCACAGTGACAAGGCCTTATCTTCAGGCACACACTGGGTGATAACTGTAACCTTTAAAAAATTATTATCCGATGAAATTAAAATATATTTATACGTTTAAACAACCATGTTACAGTTGCAATGTTGCAAGAAACAGCTCACATAAATTAAAAAGAGCTTCTCCTACTTAAAACTCATTAAATAGCGATTTGATTATACTAAGTTCTTTAATACACGATACACGTTTACGATTATTAGTTTTTACATTAACTATGACATAAATTTAATGTGATCATTATAGGCTTTTAATGTTATTACGTGAATAAAAAATTAGAGGCATAAGCATTAGTGTGATTTTGTGATAATTTTTCATTTTTTATTATGTTGTTTGAGTCCATTAACGTTTTGTTTGCTATGTTCCTTTCATGTTTAGTTACAAAAGGTATAAAAAGTATATAATTAATGGTTATCTCTATATATAACTTTGTTGTATATTGAAATTTACGCACGTATGATTTTTACACACAAAAAATATAAATCACCCCTTTAAAATGTTCAACAGCAAATACAGGCATCTAAAAAAAATCATCCGAAAACCAAAAAAGCAACACGCAAAAGCTGGTTCAATATATTTCACATCGAACTAGCTTCACAGGCCGCACCGCCGGTCCATATCTGTATTTAAATACGACGACATTTTTGCTTCTGTGCGTTTGCATCTAATATTTTACTGTTGCGCATCCTATTTATGCAGCCTATCTTGAATAAGACGTATCTGTCTATCCAGTACGGGTTTCGGTCACTAATGATGTGGGTCTCAACCCTTTTTTGCCGTGTCTAACTAAATAATGTGGACGTGAGCTGGGTACTTGATTTTGCAAGTATGTGTACGAAGAAAATTTTTGACGTAAGTTTGGTTTGTTGATGGATGTCTTGATTTTAGTCATTAGTGACGTATTAGGAGTTTTGTCAGTATGGACTTGGATACAAACGTGTATTGTTTAACGTAGTGCAATGGAAATGCAATTGTCAATAAAAAATACAACTGCGTCGTTAGTCTAGTGGTCACGCGACTGCTGAGCAGGAGGTCTCCGGTTCGATTCCCGGGTCGGGCAAAGTGTTATTGAGTTTTTCTGTTAGGTAATTCTCAGTAGCAGCCCAGAGTTTGGAATTGTGCTGGTAGATGGCAATATACTCCTGGTAGATAGCATTGGTGTACAACTGTGTACACCTCTGCTTACCTTCGGGGAATACAGGCGTGATGCTATGTTGTAATGTTATGTAATAAAAGAGTACTATAATAAGATCTCGTAGCAAATAAATTAGTTGTTGTTAGTCATATATTGTCATCCTTTTGGCAATTTGATAATTTATGCTGCACTTTCCTTTAAAATAAAAGTTTTTGTTCATAGTACTACAGAATTTTTGTAAGAAGATGTTTTTTGAATCTATTATCTTCTGGAAAAACACTTTTCCTCTAATACAGTTATTATAAGCGAGCTAAACAGTTTGTTGTCTTTCAGTACTTCGAGGTACATAAGAGGTTTACTATATACTTATTCATACCTCTTGCTGTTAAATTTACATAACCCATACTTGCTTCCCATTACCAACAACTTATTACGACAAACCCAACTTCTGTAACAAAACTGTACATGGGCTTAATCTTGGACAAACCCCGCCCAAACTACGCCCATACATAAATAGTACAATATAAGTGGGTCATAGAATATGCACTACAGTCTACAGAACACGCCAATTAAACTGTTTCGAGCAAATAACTTCAATTAAAATGGCGGATAGTAAATCAAAATTGGATTTCAATTAAACATCCCAATGGTTTGGTGGCATTAATCATTGCAGTTAATAGAATGGCCTAGGTACGGTACAGAGCCACCTACTGCTGCCGTTCCAAGGATTTATAGTAGCTAGATGTGTCTAGCCTATATTGTTATTGTTTGTTTATTGCTGCACGTAGGCATGAAGGGGCTCGTGGCTAAGTAATTTATTCATCAACAGACTCAGACTAAGCTACGCTTGCCAAGGTTGGTCTATGAATTGGTGTTTATAATTTCATATCGAGCGTCCTTCGTACCTCGAAGAATACGTTAAATCATCGGTCCCAATTGTCAAATGAAGATCTATGGCAATCGTGTATGGGTAGTCAGATGTCTGACATCCAATCTTACCAGGAACACTTGTGTTACCGGGTAACTGTCTGTCGGGTAACGTGAGCCACTGCCTATAGTGGTGCCATTGGTGGTGTAAAAGGCTGCATCCGATCAGACTGAATATTATTTTTGCCCACCAAAAACCTAGGCAAATTTTTGACTGAAAGAACTTTTCTGTCGATTAGTGGTTGAATAATGTTAGTATATTTTGATAGAACCAAACTTGGAAATTATTTATTTTAAAAGCTGTCAATCATTAAATCACATACAACCGAATATTGTAACTATTACGCATCTTAATCTAATGTCTTGTAAGCATTCAATCGACATCCAGGACAGAATTTGACACATTTATGATAGAAAAGATTAAAATTAAAATCGTAGTCCACTTTCTCCATGCCAAGGTTGCTTGGAGAGATTGCCATTTGCGATATGACCATTTTACCTATATTTTTTGCTGTGCTGCGTTATTACTTGTTTCTTGTGTACAATTAATAAATTTAATACTTTTTGTTCACCAGAAACAAGTATTGTTATGTAAATCAATCTCAAAATATAGTATTTTGAACATATAACGTCACTTTTCTTGGTCCTATTTTTTTTCGAGCTGTACCTTCTGCATAGGTCCATCCAGGATGGTCACCAAAAACTCCAACGTCTCACTAATCTCGTAATTTTCTTGCACTGGCAAGACAACTGCATTGCATGACGTTCACAATTTTACCTGATCATATTTGAACTACGCTTTTCATAACCTAGCTAATGCGCTTACCGTATCCATTAAATATAGTTCTAGTTCATATTCATGTTAAAGCGATTTAATAAAACATAACTGTTCAACATTTGAACCGGATTTGAATCAGTTAACACTTTCGTTAATGAAAATTTAACTTTATGTTCATGTAATAACAGCATGCTTACTGTTATTTGAATTTGTACTGCACCTGCTACTATCCTTGGTATGACTTAGAAGGTAAACAAAATTAAGTAAATTTTTATATAGTCCAGCCAAAGCTTCTTATTTTATAGAATGATGTTTTTTATAAATGTTATGGCCATGTAATGCCTATATTAATTACTATTTATCAAGGAAATATTGAAAAATAATAGACACGAGCAGGGCTTGAACCCGTGACCCTTGACATTCCATGACATCTTATTTTATTAAACTTATTGGATCAAATGGTGTTACCTATACTGGATAAGTATCTGTACCATGGGAAAGCCAAAAAAAAGTCAGATTGGGTTTCGCTCAGTCAGAGGGGCTATCGGAGGCCCAAACCCTTAAAAGGCCGGCAACGCACTTGCGACTCCTGGGTTGCGGGTGTCCATAGGCGGCGGTAATCGCTTACCATCAGGCGATCCATCTGCTCGGCTGCCCCATATCCCATAAAAAAAAAGATTATTTATGGATAAATTACCTACAATATGCTTGGAAATATTTGACCGTTTCGTAACTGGTAGGCATAAAATGGAACCTTGGATACTGAAATCATTTTTATACGTCCTTTTGATATCAGCGAGCTTAATCTATGCCGATCGGTATAGCAAAGTAGCTTAGCCATCGTGAATCAAAATATGTATTTTTTTTTTCATCTTTTAGCATATCTCTTATAATTATTACACAAGTCTCGATATAATTTTAAGCAATAATATACACTCACATTTCACTAATGACACTATTAGTCCCTATAACGATGGGCTGATTGCTCTATATCGAGTATATTTTCAGATTTAGAGCTTCTAGGGAGGTGTATTAACAGAAAACCTTATTATTACTATTTATCCCGGAAATGGAAGCCACCATACCCTCATCAGTCGGACTTACGGCCAATAAACCTTCCAGAATTCGAGAAAGTTTGTTCAGTGCCATTTCACCACACAACAAAGTACTTCCTCCATGTAGTGCTTAATGTTCAACATCATATTACACGGTCTATTTTTGTATTCAATGTATCCGGAGTCTTATAAGGCCGTATCTATATCTAACGCCACTGTCCTAGTTTCGCGAACTAACCTTCGGCGTTATTAATTTTATGTACATCGTCCATTCTTCCGACTAGGGCGGACTAGTGTGTGTATTTTCCCGGGATTTCTCTCGATAAATCCCGCAAGAAATTGTGCGAAATATACAAAAATGTATCAATTTTTTTCTTTGATAGATGTAGGATTCAGAGTATTTGACCAATGACTTATGCAATATGTGGATATTTATGAAGACAGCGCATTCTACACTTATTTCTATGATTTTTATAATCATACACATGTAATATACACAAACGGCAAATCCATTCGCACATATTAACCTACTTACCAACCAAGTAGTAGTACTTATAGAATAGTATTTAAATTCTCACAATTGTGATCTCTAACCTACCACGTCACAACTGCGTTCTTCGGCTGACTTCAAACGACGCACGCACCTAGCATTGATACTTGATACTACTTTAATATGTTGAGCAATTTTGTGGGAAACACATTGAGATGGTGCAATAATGTATTAGTGAACCGCCAAGGGGAATCTCATATGGCGAATGTTAAGGTTGTAGCGTAAATTGGTGCTGATAATGTCATCTACATTAAAAAGAGCATGTTGAGATATTTAAATGTTTATGTACACTTGAAGAATAGAGATCAGCCACCGTTTTTGTGCAAGTGTAAACCGATTTTGCAAAATGATTATGCCAGATTCCTGAGTAAGAATTGACTAAAAGCACTGAAACTGAGGATTCATTGAATGTGATGACTTCTGTTAGACTTAATTATATAATTAAATTCCAAGCTTTTATACTTTGATAAATCAGACATTAATTTTGATACGTGTCCAACTTATATAATTTTTATACCAAATAATCCCGGTACCAGAACTAAGTGTGTCCCTTCACTATCCCGTCCATACAAACCCGGTTAGCGCGTCGCCGCCGGGTAAAACACTAAGGTCTGTGGGACGTACCATTCAGTGGGACGAATCGGTCTGAAGGGGTATTAATATCATAACGGAATTAGACTGACTGTATTGAATTAAATCGACTCAGTAAATTTATTATCGCCTCATTGTAAGGTAACAAGTGTAGCTGCAAATCAGTAAGGATTAAGGAATTTGGAGTAATGGTAGCCTGAAGGTTTAACTTATTTCACGTTTACGAGGTTGTCAAATTGTTCATTTAGTTTTTTAGTTTCATTTTACATGGAAGGGTGAATGTTAATTTTTATTTTGTATAGTTCCGAGTATAAGCATAAGTGCCGGAGTAAATAGAGAGATATATGTTCCTAATACATATTTGTGGATGCAGAAATTCACAATTTACCGACGATTTTTTATTTTCACGTTTATTATGAGCATATGATTCCCTTAAACAAACCTTTAACTTGGATAGGCATTAAACCTACATCTCGCATTCACATAATTGCAAGAAAAACCATCCAGATACTATCTTCATAACGGAACCTGTGAAAAATTCTACCATCAGCGGATATTCTAACGATGCGATATAACGCACTATCGGGGCTAGAGATAAATCCCGGACTTTCACAGCCGTACTCATAATTTCTCGATAAGAGTGCGTGTTGGCCTAGTGAGGTGCATTTCACGGGACTGTCGCTCGAGGGGTTAATATTAAGGCCAGTAAGGGCGGTTGATAAATGACATTTAGATCGGTTAGATAGCACTGATTTAACTGTAGATGGTACTGTTAATAAATAAACGCATACCGTCACGCTAGCCCTTATCTCAATAGTCTAGATTGCTCGTAAGATTCCGTAAGTGCTATTCCACACGTAAGTAGAGAGCTAAGAGTTTAGGAGAAATATTTTTTGATGATAATTATGACCTATATGTCTACCGTAGATATATATATCTGCCTAGCTTTTTTCCCAATTACATTGGGGTCGGCTTCCAGTCAAACCGGATGCAGCTTAATACCAGAATTTTACATGGAGCGACTGCCTATCTGACCTCCACAACCCAGTAACTGGGTAACACGATATTTCGTGGTATGACTGGTTGTCAGACTTTTAGGCCTCTGACTACCCGTAACGGCTGTCATAGATCTTAATTTGATAACCGGGACCGACGGCTTAACGTGCTCTCCGAGGCACGGAGGGGTATCGGTAAGAAATGATGGTCACCCATCCACAGACCGACCGCGGCAAGCGCAGCTTAACCTCGATCGATCGATCTGTGCGGCTGTTACTTAGCCACGAGCCCCTCAAAGAAAATTAAATTAAGACTATTATTCATAGTTTTTTGCATATATATTCTCCTCCCAACCGTATTTCAGTCACGGTGGCCTATCTCCGAGGAGACTAGCCAAGTACGCAGGAGATGTTATAGTGCACAAGTGTATGCGCAAACACATATGCACTCCCTCCTTTTTCACTCTCATAGTCCGATTGGACGGCAATCCGACACGACCGGACAAAAACCAGGCGCAGGACCAATGGCTTTACGTGCTCTCGGAAACACGGGGGTGTACACGACCAACTTCCTGACTCCGGGCTGCTACTGAGAATATCATAACAGAAAAACCCAATAACACTTTGCCCGACCTGGACCTCTTTATTTTTATTAACCCAGGACCTCACGCTCCGCAGTCGCGAATAACGAGACTTAATAACAGCATTGGTAGAATGCGTGTGTTGAACTGTGTATACCTCTACCTACCCTTTTAGGGAATACAGGCGTGATGGTATAATGATGTAAGCTAGAAAGTAATAATATTGAATATTACGAAACAGTTTCGTAGTGGACAGCATGAATAAAGCCAGGGTTGTAATCTCTTCTATAATTTATTGCTGGTCAGATAGTACGTAAGTACCTACCCATCTACATTTCCTTGTACCTATTTCTCGTTATTGTGTAACTCTAATTAAATATTGTCGTAATTGCTATCCGACTGCTTCTCCTTTGATATTGCCGGGGTCTCTGTGAAAGTTGCATTGAAATTTTATGTATTTATTATTCACTGCCTAGTCTAGTGGTCCTAAGCGCGAATGCTCAGCATGAGGTACTGAGTTCGATTCCCGGGTCGGGCAAAGTGTTATCGAGTTTTTCTGTTAGAAAATTCTCAGTAGCAGCCCGGAGTTTTAGGTGGCAGTAGGCTCACCACCTATTACATGGTACTTAATAACAGCATTGGTGAAATGTGGGTGTACAACTGTGTACACTTCTGCCTTTCCCTTCGGGGAATACAGGTGTGATGCTATGTTAAATTGTCATTATAAAAAGTAATAAATTTTTCTGGAAAGACAGATACGTTCTTAAGGTTTTAAATAAAATTTTATGTAGAAAGAAAAATACGGTTCGAATCTGCGCCTCCCAGATAAATACTCCAGGCGCTCTCACTACTAAGCCATCTCGACTTCTCCTCACTACCCCGAATTTTTCTTCTACATTTTAATACGTCTTAAAGTGACGTCATTGCCAACTATTTAATCCCTATACATATATATCTTTAAAGTTCGCTACATTTGCGTTACTTTACACTACACTATATGTCCTCCATCACTATATATGACATCATGAAAACCCCAAGGTAAAATATTCATCTGTATTTATTATTTATTCAGAGATTATCGTCAGTCTGTAGGGTAAAGGGTAAAGGCTTCCTTCGACAAAAAAAAGTAATGTTGTTTTTTTTTGTCGATTATTGATAAAATTACTTTTATGTCTACAGTATCTATACAAATATTTGTAAATACAATTATCGAGTTGAATATTTCGCTATTTTATTAAGAAAAACTGTGGTCTAATATTTCTATGAAATTGGAAAACCTTACAATGACAATTGAATTCCTGTTCTAACTAAACATTTATTGATAGATTCTACAACTGAAACTGAACAACTTACTTTAAGAATCAGGGGTCGTCATATGAATGTACTCGTATTTCTTATTCCTACCTAACTAAAATCAAGCAATTAAGATTTTTTGTATGGGAACTACTACTAAAAAAATCATTCTCTATAGTACTTTAGTATACCGATTTGTCTAGTTACTCAAGCATCTGAATGTAAATAAATATGCACCATTGAAATAATTTAAAATTTTCCCACAAAATAACCAACTAGCCGCCACGGAATTTTCTAGATAAATCGGTACATTAGTAAGATATCGCTACTAGGAAAAGCAGTTAGCCACATTATTAGATCATTCATTTGAAATCGTTTTATACCGTTACCTTCTATAATGCTTAATCAATCATTGGAGATCTAGCATGGTGATAGTTCGGTTTCCGCGTAATGTATCTTGCGTGGTGATAATGAGAAATGATTTCATACTGCTTATTAAAAGATGGATGCAAGAATTTAATCGTAAATTTAAGCGTAATTAAGTGTAACCAACGGAGTCTTTATGACGTCTGAAAAGGATTCTCTTAGCAAGACGTTGTCGATTTGGTTAATCCTCCTGCGACGCGGTTCACTATTAATCGCATAAAATTTTATGCCATCATTTTCATTGGCATACTTTTACTTATCCTTATAATCGTTACGCATAATATTAGTTCTACATATATGTTTAGGAAAATTTGTTTTATCGTAACTACTATTTATATAACGATTTCGAAGCATAGCCATTAGACCCATCGCACATTAAACTAAAAGAAAATAAATAATATGCATTGTATGCGACTCAAAGATAGACCGAAAAAATATAGCCTAAATTATAGACAAGCCTATCTAAACAGTATATAAGAAAAAAAAAATTGTAAGATTATTATGCCATTAAAATGTATGCCCAAATTGTTATGCCAAAGTAAATTAGTAATTAAAAAAATATGCGAATCAAAGGGATCCCCTTCGCCGCGCGTTGCAAGTTTGAGAATTATTTGTACGGCTTACAAATCTACGTTCCGGGTTTGGGTGTTTGTGCATGTGATTGTGTCTGCAAATGCATCCACGATACAGGAGTAATTATTATAGATTAGCGAAACGATTTTTATAACTTTATATTGGTTATAAAAATCGTTGCTCTTTGGTCTAGTGGTCCCAAGCGCGACTGCTGAGCAGGAGGTCTCGGGTTCGATTCCCGGGTCGGGCAAAGTGTTATTGAATTTTTCTATTAGGAAATTCTCAGTAGCAGCCCGGAGTTTGGAATTGTGCCCAGTTGATGGCAATAGACTTGGCAATAGTCTTGACATGGGACTTAATAACAGCATTGGTGAAATGTGGGTGTACAACTGTGTACACCTCTGCTTAACCCTTCGGGGAATACAGGCGTGATGCTATGTTATGTTATGTTATTCGTTATTAAGAATTTGTACAAGCATTCATCAGCGTTTTATTTTGATTTGCTTTCACATGGGAGGCACTGATTGGAATCGGCTATTGCAAATAATAGGAATGCTATTATGATATTACGATATTGTTATTAAACATATCACTTAAATGAATCTCGAATTGTATCATTACATATTGCATTGGTATAGATAGCAACGAAAATTACTGTATATATTTATTTGAAAATGTTTAATATACATTTTGGGGAGATTACTGTTTTAGTTTAACTGACAACGTTTTTCGGGAATGTGAAAAAATATTATATATATTAAATAAACTGAAGTCTTTTCAAATTATTTTCACTGTAATATGACTATTTGTTTGTAAAGAACTAAAAACTAAAAGTTTGTGTTCTTCTTCTAAGACTTTAACTTCTAAGAAGTTTATTGGACGTATTCTTGTACTTATTATGACAACTTTGCAATTTAGGTTAAATTATATTACTCATAAGCCTAGTTTTGGTTAGATTATAATTAAAATTAATTGTGATCGTACTTAATATAACAAAAAAAAAATAGTTTGTATCATTACCGCCGCCCATGGACACCTGCAACCCCAGAGGAGACGCAAGTGCGTTGCCGGCCTTTTAAAGGGTTTGGATCACTCAGCGAAACACAACGCAAGCGTTGTTTCACGCCGGTTTTCTGTGAGGCCGTGGTATCACTCCAGTCAAGCCGGCCCATGCATCCCACCCAAGCATGGCTCTCCCAAAGTGAAAAAATATTATTTATATATTTTGGGCCAAAAATCTGTTTAGCTGAATGCATGTCTACAGTAAAGAAAATCAGGCTTTACCGCCATATCACGGCCAAGAGTAACATACCACATATTTCACAGAAATAATACACATAAATAAAACACATAGCCATTTTGAACAACAATAGCCCAACGGTTAAGGTGTGAAGCTATCGGAAGGTCAAATCCTACTCCGTTAAACTAATAGTGACAGGTAAAACTATGTGTTTTTAGCTTAATTGACGGGTTGTACCTATTTGTAGTGCGTTTGTAGTTTCCGGCATCATTACCTACGCTTTCTATTACGCTGTGTCCTGAAAGATTAATACAGAATTGATACCAGAAATATCAAATAAATTAAAAATGAACAACTTCAAGGTGTTTTTGGGGATTTTGTCTTTTTGTTTCTTTATGTTATGTGTACTAATATGACAAGGCAATAATTAATAGGTAACAACTTTTTCCATTGTTTGGCCTACCAAAGATATATATTTGTTTTAACTACTGCCTACCATCAAATGAGGTGAATAGGGATTCAGGGCTGTATAAACACACACACAGCATCACGCCTGAATTTTCCGAAGGAGTAGGCAGTGGTGTTCACAGTTGTACACCCACATTTTCCCAATGCAGTTATTAAGTCCCATATATATAATAGGTGGTGAGCTTATTGTCATCTACCGGGCATAATTCCAAACTTCGGGCTGCTACTGTGAATTTCCTAACAGAAAACTTATAAAATATAGTATCGTGTGTCAATACTGTGTGATAAAACTGTGTGACAAGACTTTATCACAATTACGTACAAGCTAATCCTACTATAATATTTTAAATGTGAAAATTTGGATGTTTGTCACTTACTCACACGCAAAAACGGTTGAACGGATTTGGATGAAATTAGTCTATCTTTTATAGTGCAGAAAAAGTCACGGGAATCGTCTAGTCTACGATATATGAAGTCCATTCCTTCTCCCATTAGGCTTACATAATTGCCAATGAAGATTAAATGCAATTATATATTTATCATATACCGTTTTTTCTCTAACTATACGCCTCTCAGCCGTCACTTCATTTACAATGAATGGGCTTTGTTATACATTATCTTGGATCAATGCAAACACTTTTGTGTATTGATGATTGTATCATTCGCAAATGTTAATATTGTTATTAGTAATATGTTGATTTTTATTACGTAAGTGTTTTTGTGGCTACTGTACGTAGGTGTTTGTAATAAAGAGATCTTATTACACATGATTGAAGTGTTGCTATTCCAGCATTTGTTTTTTCTCGTATCAGGCGTCCGAGGACGGATCTTTTCGACCAATTTGTCGACTCGATAAAAGTTTTTATGTATTGAATTTTATCGTTTTATCAACACTTTGTGTCAAATTTGACGTTTAAAATTGACGAAAGTGTCGACAGAAAGATCCATGCATCCACGCAGTTTTATTTTCCTATTATTTGGTCATTCCATTTATAATAGCGATTAAGCACAATTTTAATATTTTTTTTCAGTATTCTCTATTTTACTTGGAATTTTGTTGAGGATTCTGATCGTCTCAAATCATCTCTGGTTCCCAGGATGGTAGCTGGATATATCATAGCATAACAACGGCAGATGCAATCCTGCTACCTTTTTCTGGTCTAGACACACCAACGACTATCAAACAAGAAACCACCACCAAACATTTTAAAATAGTAATTGAAGCGAGATGAGCATGTAAATGAGGATTGATATTTGAGCTATTATAGCTTTATGGCGATTCTGGTTGCAATAGCCATTGCGCGTGTACACGCTATCCCTCATACGGTGGTGTAATGTTTCATTGTGAGGACCAGGATAGCATAGGGATAGTGGATGTGGCATAATAGATAGAAGGTAATATTTTTGGATGAAATAATACCGTGAAAGGGCTTTCAAGTCTCACTAATTGAAAAGTTATTCCTTGACCAAGATAAATAAAGTTTTAAAATGGAAATAAATTAGGACATAATATATTCTCTGAAACAGTAAGCACACAGCGAAAAGTGTTACTTCAACAACTAAATCATACAAAGACTGTTTTTTTTTGTTTTATATCTTTAAAATCAGATTCCATATGTTTGTATGCGCAAAAATTTAAAATCAATTGATTTTATTGTTCAAATCTTTTTATTCAAAGTGTCCTCGGAAACGGGAAATTCCAAGCGTTTTGCAAGAGTTAGATCAAAGCAAAGCCACGGAAGTGAGGCCGGGTAGAGTTATTAAATAAAAAAATAAAAAACTGTTTTATCTATTGAAAATTCGATTACTTATATTTTCTACAGTCCATTTTTTGATTGGTCTATCTAATTATTATGGTCTTCTTAAAATATATAGGTATATTTAAATAAGTATATATCTAAAGTTATGTTTTTTTGTGAAAAGAAGTTGTACGCTACGCATGAGAAAGATTTATTTCAACTCAGCTCAAAATCTTCCTATTAATTTATACACAAACAACTTTAACAACAAATGTTTAAAATGGCTGACTATACCAATTTAAATACATTATAAATACCACATCTACCGGCTACCACTCGGCGACTGATTCTAATTAAGCAGCAACCTAAAGATTTATAAGATATAAAGGCATTAGGGAGATTTATACCTAGTACTGAATAATGAGATAACACTAATGGCAGACGTTCATGTACTATAAAATTCTTGTATTATAGATGTGGGTAGTTGAGAGTTGTGTGAAAATATAAACTCAGTTTTGAGTCAAGAGTATTTTAAACATGTATATTTGTCAGATATTTTATGGAATTGTGAGTGATATTGAGATCCAATTAAGGTTAAACAACTATTTAGGGTTAAAGAATGAAAATGACGTGAAAAAGCTGTGTCGGAATTGCGGCTTGGAAATTGTCTCTGTTTTTATTCTCGAGTGTATTTATGTATCAGGTTAAAGCTGTTGTTGTAAAGTCATATCAAAATTCGCTCTCATAAATGGAAAAGCGAAAAAAACCACTCTATCTATACATTGGCTTAAGTTTGAGGCCAAAAATTAATTATTAGTTTCGTAATGGTCACAAAATGTTGATGAGTTAGAAATTAGGATTGCAAAACCGAACCGAAGTACATATGTGTCAGTGTTGATTCGTACAAATTATTTTCTAATCACGCCAAAATAATGACAGGCAAATTAAAAGCAAATCAAACTAATCTGAAAAAACCAAGAAAAAACATCGTAAAAAATCATAACTTTTATATTAACAAAATATCATTAGCTAGGTAGGTAGCTACTATTGTAAACAAAAACTGAAAATTTAATTCTCACCAAAAAAAACTCGTTAATCTAAACTACAGTTAAATCGGCGATTAACAAATAATGTGTATCGCATTAGTGTCGCGTTTATCAAGAAAGATTATGTTATATTATGCGTTGCGCAAGCGACTGGTTTCGTATCGGATTCGTGAGCGAGATTCTTTTGAATTTAGATGGTTATGGTATGGGTATTTTATTATTTCTATAGTCCGGAGATTATGGGTAATATTGTGTTTTAATTGTACTTCAGTTCCGGTGTTGAATATGTTTTTTTCCCATTATGTCAAAAGATAAAACTTAGGTTGGTTTACATTGATAACTTCAAGCTTTTAAATTACTATTATGACTAGTCTCCTTAAATTTATGGTTTAGCAGTTGGACATTACCATAAAATAAACATTTACAGATTTTGCAAGTTTTTATTAGTGAGCTGAATTGAAAAAGAATGAGCTAAAAGAATTATTATTTATTTATATAAACAGACAAACAGAACAAATGGAATCTTAATTGAATAAAAAAAAATGGCGTCGCAATTGATTTATATACCCTTTACGATTCTATAGTTGTCTCCATTACTACTTACACCATGCCTTACTTATCCGTTTCCGCAGTCTTATTCCCCGCTACTAGCGCCACGCGGCCGAAGCCGACAACTGGCGGCGCAAGCGCAACCCACACACAACTAACGTTAATTTTCATAACAGGTCGCGCCGGTAGTTTTTCTTGTCACCATGTTCGTTGCTTTCGAAATATGTTATTTATTATATAAAATTTGGCTGGAGGGTGTGCAGGCATCATGGGTCGTGCTGGTGAGTCTACATCAGCATTTACTGTAAATTTAGTGATAGACTGATAGGTCAATTATTTTATCTTTACTGATAAATATTGGCAAGCTAATTACCACTATATGCATTTAACATTAATAACGAGACACAAAATATAATATTCTCATTTTAAACATGTCCAATATGTCCATAAACCAAAAAAGTCATGATGTAATTTTTTTGGGATTTACTTATGGTGATGTCCCTTAGTAGACGTTGTACAAAGGTTTCCAGAGCTGGTATCCTAAGATGACCCGGAACTTCCCTCCACTTGCAGATGGTGACCATCGGGATGGTTTTAGTGAGGTAAAAATCCAACACTCCTCGGTCTTAGACCCAAACCAGGTGTCTTTTAAATGTGTTTGGAGGTATATTTACAAACAAAAATCTTACATGCACACACACTCAGACTGCATTTATCTATAAGCCATAAAAACCATATTTTTTTCGGTCAATTTGGCTCTCATCTATCTCTACATATCCCTTAAAACCTTCTTTTTTCAATAACATGACTTATATATAAAATAACTGTCTCGTTGTTTATAATCTAAGTGAGTTCCTGTCATCACGTCGAGGCGCCAGTACTAAATAGGCGAAAGTTTTTATTTCATACCAATGTACAGTTGTATGACTTCAGCTATTATAGTAAAATTGATAGGAGATAGCGATAGTATGATTTACAAGCGGTAGCGAGTTTGTAAGTTCGCGTTTTTGCTTGAATTACTACATAATATACAATATTGGAACTGATAGACGAGATCGAGAACAAGAAAAAGATTTATAGATTGTATGAAAGATGATATGGTTTAAAAAATAACAAATACAAATACAAATAACATCTGTTAGAGCAGCTGTTTAGAAATAAAAACGTGCTACATCAAGTACAAATAAATTGGGATTGATATAGATGATGATGACAATAATGGATGCAAATAAATACAATATAGGCGGCATAATCGCTTTAGCGACAAAGTCCCTAAAAAATAGATAAAAAAACAATATCTAGCTACTTCCACAATATTGAGGGTAGTCATGCATTACCTGTGCAAGCAAATACATGCCCATACGTAACCGCCACCGCCTCGGTGGCGGAAACTGCATGGTTTATGAGCTCCTGGTGATGCCCCGTGGAAGGGCGAAACACGTATAGAGTAGTTGGTGGTAGTCGCAATTTTCACCGCTTGCTTCAACTTTTGCAACCTCGCCCTCGCTGCCTTAACCAAACCATGCTACAGCTATTCCTCAGTCAACGAAGCCATTGGCAAGAAGATCTGTAGAAAAGATCTCACATTGCAGTTTTCTAGTTGCTTTAGTTTAACTAAAGAATTACGTCAAATAGATATCTAACTTACAGCCTTCTACCGTTTCTGCTAGTTTTAACGTAATATTAACATTTAACTTAACATAGCTGGCGTTAATAGCGGCTATAGTATATGGACCTCTTCTTATACAGAGAATAGTAGCATGAACGTTGATCACCACCACGCTAGCTCACTGCGGGTTGGCGATTTCAGACTACTAAGTCCAAATTTCCTTACGATGTTTTCAATCATCGTATGTCTGTGATGTCTTAGCTATTAATAATGAAAGTACACAATCATGACATTAAAAATATCACAGGGTACATGTCAGATTTGGACCCACAACTTTTTACTCACTTAGTTAGCCAAGAAGCAACGACTAAAACAAAACCCCTCTTGAGCCACAGCAAGAGGTGAGCCCATTACCACTTGGCTAAGTAAATCTAACCTGCCACAGTCGGGATTAATCTTAAAGCCCATCAAAGTCAAATTCAAATCATTGAGATCATTTACAGGCACTTTTGAACTGTCAGAAGCTAGTTGCTATCTTCTAGAATGTATATTCCTATAGAAACAAACGTTGCCCTCAATCGTCTAGAACTTTGCTTTCACCGCTAAAGCACCGCTTATGACTTGTACCAAACCCAGCAATTTGAGAAACGGACCCGTACGTCAATTAGCGGTGTATGTCTCATCACCATCTTTTGAACCACATTAAGATAATTCGCTGCACCGTTGTAAGTGTTAATAGAGTGTGGTCGGTACTCGCCGCTTTTATGGCCTCGTTGCGCTGTTCGTGTGGGGCCATGAAATTAGAGGTTGACGAGCTTAATAATATGCAAGAAGTGGTTTTATTATTTATTCAGAATCTAATGTATAAGTAGATATGTGTTCTACATAACATAGCATCACGCCTGTATTTTCCTTAGGGGTAAATAGTCGTGTATACATTTTTAGACCTACACTTCATAAATCCTATTATTAAGTCCCATGTAATTGGTGGTGAGCACATGAGTACAATTCCAAACTCCAGACTAAGAATTTCTAACAAAAAAAAGTCAATAACACTTTGTCCGACCGCGGACATCCTGTCAATGACCGAATAATATTATCATCGAACATTAAGTCATTAATGATGCCTTATATTATGAAAAATACCAATTTCATCGTCAAATATATCGATCATAATCCTAACGTGTAAATATTATACGTAATAAATCTATTATTATACGATATTTTAATATCAGCGAAATACATTACTCCGGTATAAAAATATTTTTTCAAAAAAAAAAAAACATATTTTTACACAGATCCTATTTTATCACTATTTCACACGAATGACAGTCGTAAAGTTTCTTATTGTGAACCAAATTGAATCGTTCACGTTAAATTATTGCTTGTAAAAGTCTAAATAATTGTAAATAATTTAAAGAATTAAGACGCCATATTGGATGTTTTCGCATAGCAAAACATGAATGGTCTCGACGGGACGTCTAATGATGGGACATAATTATATGATATAATAATAAAATCTCTGCGTACATTTATGATTTATAAATACTCAGTTTTTTTAGTTAAATTTCCGACCTTTCATTGTTGGTAGCATTGTTGAGTTTTACGTTTGAACTGGACATAAAAAACTGGTATAATAAAAAATACATATCAAAAGGAACCGATAATTATATCGAATATTCATGATATACTAAAATGTTAGTCAATTGGTATATATTTTTATCAGTATTACTCAGTTTTATACCTAACTATTCACTTTATTATTAGCAAACGCGAACTTTACCATAATATAATAAAACAAAACTTGTTTACCTATTAAAGATAAATCTTGGAAAGCATTAACGCATGCTTAACGAACTTTAAAGTTATAATATTAAATGGAACAAGAATACGGTTGCGAGCAGGATTCGAACCTGCGCCTCCCGGATAAATACTCAAGGCGCTCTGACCACTAAGCCATCTTGACCTCGGCTCGCTACCGTGAATTCTTCTTCCACATTTTAATACGTCTTTGGTGACGTCATTGCTATCTATTCAGTCCCTATACAGGTGACCGAACCGACAAGACTAAATTTGCAGTTAATATAATGTCGTAAAGATGCAATTACCTTAACAATTAGAGATAAATCTTTGTAAAGCATTGCAAGCATGCTTAGCAAACTTTAAAGTTATAATATTAAATGGAAAAATAATACGGTCGCGAGCAGGATTCTAACCTGCGCCACCCGGATAACCACGCCTCCAGACACGCTGACCACTACGTTATCTCGACTACCTAGATATAAATTTATAGATTTAATTTTGCATACCATTGTAAATTAAAATAATATTATTCAATAATGCACACTAATGAAATTAATTATATTCGCCCACGCAAAAATCATAATTCTTAAATGTCATAATCGTAAAGGCATGATCTAACCAAGTTTGACATGTATGCTTCTTATTTTATCAAAAATAAAAAACAATTGTTTAAGAACAAAGATGTCATCGTGACAGTATTAGGAAGCAATTTTTTTTTATAATCTTTGCCCCACACTAGGAATTTCTTCCTGTATCGTGGGTTTAAACGCACAGACATATAATTTCACATGCACACACACCCAGAGCCGGAACAATTATCTGTAGATCATATAAATATTTGTTCCGTGCAGGAATCGAACCTGCGACTCGGCAGCCGGTCTCTAGACTCGCCGTCATGTAAATTACTTATATTGATTGTAGTTGAACAAATCAATAACCATTTGTCAATTGTGGCGTACTTAGGCTAAATAAACTAAATTTGCTACATTTTACTAATATTTACAATATCAGACGAGACCAACTATAAAACGTCAACATAAAATTTTTATACTTTTTTAGTTTGATAACTTAAATTTTAGTAGCCACCTAAAAATGCGCCAACTAAAGGGTAATTTTAGTTCGAATTTGATGTCTCTTTATTCTTTAGTCTCGTCTTGTCCATAAAGTAACTAACTATTAGTGTTAAAAGCAAGTAAATTTTAGTACTAACGTAGGCCAAAGACTAAGTAAAAATACCTAGTACCTACATCATTGTTATTTTATCCATTCAATGGAACATTGGCTGTCTAAGTTATTTAAAAAAAGACCATAACATTAACTTATAACCTTCTAAGCTATATATAATAAAAGAAAAACATATTAGTCATCACTTAATCATGTATTCTAGAATCACAACCTTATAACCAAGCCTTAATCTTAACAAATAAATGTCATAATATATTTTTAATTTTACACTCGGCCGCTCAAGTTTGTCACCCGTTGACGCCTCAAAACATCCAATGAAATCCGATATTCTTTTCAAATAAAGGTTGATATTCACTCAGCGATTTTTACACGTCTTCGCAAACTTTGGTAATGTAAATAAATAATTCTTTACAAGACAAACGGAATGATATTGGCGCTCGCAAGCTTTATATCTAAAGCAAGTACCTACAGTGGGTATAAAAACTCTTTCGTGAATACTTTGTTTTACTTTTATTTAATTTTATTATAGCCGCAGGAAACGTGTACATGTTTTAACTGTTCATCAATCGGTAAATACGATTGCGGAAATTGTTTTTTTTTTTTTTTTTTTATTAAACTGAATATTCAAATTAGCATTCTTCTACTACTAAACACATAGATATAATAAAATAAAAACTAGAAAAACATAATATATTTTCCGTCGTGTGTCGATTCGACGTCATGAACAACAGCAAAACTTTCGTTTATCAAATATTCATATAAACATCAAGTAATTAATTGCAACAACATATTGCCACAACACAATAAAACTAACATAGATAATAAAAAAGACAAAAAAGTAACAATAGCCAAAGCTCATCGATGATCGCTGCGCAACCGCAGCATACGCATGACACCGCTGCGCTGACGACCCGATCCGCCGTATCAGGTGTCGGCTCTCTTCCGCAAACACATTCACACACGGGCTGTTGACATGCCCTGACACTTCACATGCACCAACTGTAAAATTTACGTTTATTATTATTGTTAGGTATGAGAGGTTTAATTGATTTTGCGTGTGTGAATTTTTAAGGAATAAATTCTGTGTGCATTGAGTTGAGAGATCCGAAACTACCGCGCGGAATAAATGTTTGTATAATCTACGTTTAATTTTTTGCGGTTTTGGGTTAGTTCATGAGAGATTTGTGTCTGTAAACATCACGACATATGTAAAAGAAGTACCAGTTTCTTTTTTACAAGACACGTTTGTGTAGCTGATTATGATAACCGCAAAAATCTTGGTTGATTTATTTATACATTCTTCTTATGGTGTGGTTGATGAACAACCTTGTGTCAGAGTTTAAGCCACCCGTAAGTCTCTGACATAGCTTTACACAAAATTGGGAACATCTGTCTATTTATATATTTTATTTACTTAATTAGTGTTACCAACATATGCTTACACTTATATAACTTTATGTAAGAACAATATTTTGTAATACTAGTAACAATCATAATGTTAGTGATTTTACTTTAAATCTTGAAGCTAAACATCTTAAATGGAAACAGAAATATATCAATAAAAATAGGGGAAATTATCTTAGCTTTTGTTAATTCTTTTGCTGTGTTTAATTATTGGGGATCGGAATTGGCTAAATGCGTCACCGTATATATCTATGAAATAACGAATAAAATATGACGTCATTCTCATCATGTTACACACACAATTGTCACTGCACCGAAATAATTGTCTTAGATGTTGTTAATTAATCGCAATCTCTAGCCAAGTAAGAGACCTAAAACTGGCGCTAACAACTCTTGACCAGGCCCCTATCCAAAGGTAAGAAGACCGTTTTCACCGTGGGAGAGCCATGCATCGGCACGAATGGGCCGGCTCGACCGGAGTGATACCACGGCCTCACAGAAAACCGGCGTGAAACAAGGATTGCGTTGTGTTTCGCCGAGTGGGTGAGGGTACCGGAGGCCCAAACCTCTTAAAAGGCCGGCAACGCACTTGTGACTCCTCTGGGTTTGCGAGTGCCCATGGGCGGCAGTAATCGCTCCCCATCAGGCGAACCGTCTGCTCGGTTGTACCCTATCTAAAAAAAAAAAATAGAAGAGACTAAAGCTCAATTGCACCAACTTTAATCGTAACCGATTTGTTACTCTGTCATTTTACATAGAAAAGCTGTAAAAATAATAAAATAACACACGGTTATGGTTAAGTTATGTTGGTACAACCAGTCTTAAACCTTAAAACTCACCGTTGCCTTGTTTAGTAATAAAACAGTTCCTAATACTAAACATGACTAAAATATCTCTCCGCTCATAAACCCGTGCAAGGTTCACGTACGATGTACAATTACTTCTGATAGATATTGTTACCTACGAGTACAATCCTTTCCACACCGGTTAACACGAACTCCTGCGCTTCCATTGACACGCCGCGACACTTCGCTAGTGGACCATAAAATTCATATATTTATCCTTCTGACTCCCACATGGTCATTTTAATACTTTTGTGAACGTTTAAAATACTCTTGTTGACTTCGGTGGTCTTGTGGTTAAATGTGTAGTGTCAAAAGATCTGACTTCAAACCAGGACTATAACATACGTAGATATAAAGTAGTTAGTTTCTTATTGGAATCGCTAACTTTAATTACTCCTTGGAATAAAAGCCCTTTAAAAATTTTCAAACACTAAACTTCGCAGGCATATATCGTTAATTTGTCGCCTACGAGCAATTAAGTTTTTTTTTTACTCTAGCAACACACACGGTAAATAAACTACCATTTGAGGAGGAGCAAAAATACCACGAGGATAAATAGAAGAATTGAAGAATCCAATCTATTTAAAACACAATAAGATTCCAAAAACGAAAGCATCAGATTTCCACACAGATACAGAACGGAGTGCTGCTAAAAACAATAATATTATTTCTTTTAATTCTTTAAAATAAAGCTTCGATATAAATTGCGGGGACAATGAAATGTTTAATGTAACAGGAGGTAAAGGTCAATTCGAGACTGCACCTTCAATTAAAGCAATAAGCGATGAACCAATGTCGGAAACCGTTTATTTTAACGTTTCTGGTATTGATATGCTATTTTTGTTTAATTAAGAATTAAATGGTGAAGAAATGTAATCCAATAGGAATGTTCTGAATAATCCACATGAGGCATATTGACCAATTTTTGTTTATATTCTTTGTACGAAATACCGTTATCCAGAAGTGTTAAGGTACATTCTTATTACTCAATGTGCTTCATAAAATAGGTAGCATTTGTAAAAAAAAAAACACTTAAGTGGATGTCTACATATCTTTTTCACTGGAATTTAAAAGCGAAGTCCAACTGAAAGAATCGCAATACAAAATAGTTTTATTTATTTTATTTTAACCTTTGCCACTAAATTAAACGGACCATTTATTTTAACCAATGAAGGCAAGAGCTGTTGAAATACAAATTTTAAGGGTCGCTCCAAATATCGTCAATTAAAACCAATTACAAAAGAAAGTGATAGTCGCCCAAGTATGCAGGTCACAATTTCTGATTCATTTTTTAATTGTCCACAGTTTTCTTTTCCTGTATTTTGGACTTTATATCTTTCGTTTAAAGTTGGGAATTCATTGGTTTAAAGCTGTCGCTGTTGAACTAATGGCACTACAAATCCTCGGCAGTCCAGGCCAGGTATTGTCCTCTGAAAAGTTTATTTGCTCCTTCCACTACTGTCGCCCGATCGCCTTTTTACTTTTATCTCAGACAATTTTTAAATGGTTTATGTTTGATACCATTATTGTGTGCCAATCAGGTTGAATTACAATGTCCTTTACCAACGGCCGAACTGAGTAAGAATTTCTTTATTATTTTTGTTACAAATCATTTTATTTTATGCCTTTTTTAGTTTTAAAGTAAACAAGGCAGATGTTCGCTTTATTTAGATGAGCCAGTCGAATGCGTAAGTTGAATTTAAATAACTCGTGTTTGAATTTACGGATGCCTGGGGACATGGAAAATTGTGGTGCTTACCTTATTTTTTCTCCTTTTTGCGGGAATTTATGAGTCTTTCGTTTTGACAAGTTTACTTAAAGGATTCTAGGAAGGGCTAGGTTCCTTGTATTTAGAATTGTGATACGGTCTTTGACGTATTTGAGTATAATAAAGAATCTCATACACAAGTAATAAAGTTTTCCACTTTTGTTTCTTCATTTTATATATCTCATTGTGTATTTGCACTGCACTAAATTCTACTAATTCTACTATTAACATGGCACCAATTATAATATAATAAACTTACATTGTTAACTACGTATACATTCTTACTATTCTGTTCAGTTCTTGCTTCTCGTCTCTCCTACTTTGCCGTGCCCGACAGGGTCCACAATTGTTACCTATATTATATCTTAAGACCTTTATACATTGTGGAGAGCAATAAAGTATTGAGTATTGTATATATTAATACGTGAAGCAAAAACCTTGTACCCCTTTTAACGAAAATTACGCGGACGGAGGAGTATGTAATTTGGCACAGTTGAAGTTTAAGTGAGAGAGAGTGCAGAAAGCTATTTTTATATAATATGCATTAGAATAAGTAAGTAAATTAATAAAAAAAAAAACATTACACACACTACCATGCGTTTGTCACAAACACACACTTAAATAGGTACATATTTAATATCTCTGTGGGCAAACTGAGGAGATAGCTATACACTCTGTGTTTATGGTTTATGACTGTGGTCAAAATAGAACCTTAATAACGTTCAAACTTAAAATTTTAATGGCTAATCGTCGAATTTCGACCAGTGGTCGACCACCAATTCATACAGATCTTATACACGTCACAATTATTGTTTGACATTATTGGATGTTGAATCATTTCTAATATCTTAAATATACTTTATCCTTCAATGAATAATTATGTACGTCTTTTTTGCAATCACCTAAATATTTTTTGAAGCTGCTTTCCTTTTACCAAAATCCTTTGGATCAATAATCTTACATTAGCGGCACATAAAAGTCACTAATTGAGATATCCCCAACAATTTGAACTCAACGTTTTAAAGTGTTAAGTAGTGGCTGGAGTGTGCAATAAATCTCATTGTTGGCACTCTTATCTACCTTACTGAGGTAGCCGATATGGGAGTTGTCAGTAAAGAAAATTTAAATATAAAACGTGGTGTTGCAGGACAACCAGGGGTATTTATCAGGGACGATCATATTTTGAAGTATATGGGGCGGGTGCACTTCATAGATTAGGTAAAGGGAGGTGATGGTTGTATTGATATATTGTATTAAATATAATTTGGCAGATTTCGACACCTGGAAACGTTGGGTGCATTCATCAAGACTGATGGTTTTAAAGGCTTCATCAATTTCATACCACAGGAAAAGATAATTATGACAACATACTTTAGAGATTTTTACATAAAAGACATTTAAAGTATGCTTATGAATTAAGTGATCGTATAAATTTATGTTACATAAACTGTAATTGAAGATGCAAATAAATTTTCAAATATAACTTTAAACTTGATCTAATCGTAATAACATCATCAGTTTGTGAAACTGTCTCTATCCC
Source organism: Xylocampa areola (assembly GCA_935421205.1). NCBI lineage: Eukaryota > Metazoa > Arthropoda > Insecta > Lepidoptera > Noctuidae > Xylocampa > Xylocampa areola. Next base: position 18,533,024 of record OW285207.1, read on the forward strand.
AGATGAAGACTCATAACTCATAGCAAATGACACAACTTGATTTTAAGTGAATCCCAAAAATGTCACTTTTATATCACATAAAACAAGTTATCAAAATGAGAGCCGATATAAATAAAGATACTTAAGATTACCAAATCACTTTATTTGAGAAAGGGATCATCGTGTGTGGTACTATGGCAAGGTAACGACTTATCGAAAATCTCTTCATTAAAAACTAAGATGTGATATCGTTGCAACTGTTGGTAAATTCTGAGTGAGAGGTCGATGAAATACTCCGGGAGCTTGAGTAAACGGTACGTCTAAAGAAGAAATAGCATTGCAAAAGACTCCATTCTGAAAAATATTCTTTATACAATACATTCATAGTATTTATATACTATGAATGTATTGTATAAAGAATTGACGGAGAATGGTTTGAAAGACTAGAATCAGAGGTCTCCGTCTGTCAGGATTTCAAAGGTCTCTTTTTTATATTGTCAATAAAACTAACATTAAGGCTCTCCGCCACTGACAGCACGTTTACTTTGGGTTAGTGATTAGTAGTGAGTCACTTCCTATTACAATGTAGGTATTCAAATATCATAAACTCAGAGGTCTAGGATAAGTCAGGGTGTAGAGGTCCGTTCACCACGGCGGCTCGCAATCGACTGTTCCTTCACTCGCCATAGTTGCCGAATGCCCGCAGCGCCCAGCGCTACCACACCAACAATGTAGATTATCCTAACCAAGCTTCGATACTAGGTAAAGATCCTAAAAATAAAAGTTTCCATACACCGAGCAAAGGTATTTCGTAATTATTCCAATACCAACGAGTTCAGTAAAATGTATGGACATTTACTCACTCATTAATTACTCAGTTATAATCTTTTTATTCTTTTTCTGCTATTGTAATTATCGTGAATTCGGCTACGAGACTGAAATAAATACTTTCTTATTTAATCGCCAATGGAGGGGGAGAAGAGGTGTATCAGAAATGAAGCCGTTGGAAATCGATAGACTCTACTAACTTCAATGGAAAACAGGCTGCTTGTGGGCTGTATGTACAAAAACCAGTTGTCCACGAAATATAGTTATTCACTTGACGTAATAAGAGAGTCAATTTATTATTGACAGCATTACCTTGATCTGATACATGAGAATAAAATAAATCCCAGAAAAATGTCCGTTCAATCTGGACAGGTTTGAACCAGGATCCCTGAGCCCCACTAGTAAAACTTTGCAAAACTTTGCATGCAACGTCGAGGGCATCAATCAGGGTCTGAATCGTATTCTCAATAATAATAAAGTAAGCTCATCTGTTTCGGGGATCTTAACAAATGTTTCTGAGAACATTGCGTGTCCCCTTAATGATCTGAATAAAAGTAAAGGTTTTAAACAAAGGCTTTCTAAGGTTTAATTAGGTTGTATCGGGTGAAAGTTGGACGATATTGTAGAACTGGACTTTGTAAATAATGAATGAATTTATAAAAGTATTTAAAAAGTACTGTAGCTACAGATATATTACAATAAGTGGAAACCGATAAAGCTTATAACAGTCAATGAAATATAAATAAATTTATTGCAATGAATCAGTCAACATTATTATTAAGTATGTAAGGAACGTGTAAACATGATTAATGGGGGGTACAAAAATGTGATACAGTCGATCAATTGTGTAAAACACCTTTTTGCATAAGATTTTCTGAACACATGAATAAATCGATGAGGATTCTATAAATACCAGATGCTTTAAGTGATGTTTCATTTAAATTTAGTGCTGATATTACCTGTTATATAACATTAAAATAATTATCTAAACGTCTCAATACTAAAGCAATTTATATCAATGATTGACCAACAATGTTAATAAGACAAGATACAAGAATGAAGCCATTAGCGGAATCGCTAAAACTAACACCGTTTCGCGATCTCATAAATCACAAACCAATTTGGACCTTACCATTAACCTGTCAGAGTTGAAACTCGTATAGCATGTGTGCGAACAATTTATCTCAGCGTTCGACGTGGATGCAATTAATCAACAGCCAATGTCACGTACGTAATATAGCCGAGGTAAAAGAGAAAAAGATGATTTCAGGCTAATTATCTTTGATGTTGTTATATTTTTATTTTGCCACTTAACACCTACAGAGGCAATTTGTCGCTTGTTACGTTATGCTATTGAATTTTTGGGGTCCTGTATTGTGTGACTACCGTCTGTGCCGTATGTGAAGCAAGTTGATTTATTTCTCATACGTCCAGTACTCATTTATCATCGTTCGCTTGTATTTAGACTGTTTATTTTTCTAATGAGCTCTCGAAAAGGTCAATTTTGCGTTTATGCTTATTTTTTTCTCTGGAGCCGAAAGGGTGTTTATTTCTTCTTAAATACGTTTAAGATCAGTTGTCGTGTTCGCAACCCGATCTCATTATTCGGGTCATGTAAGAAAAGGAAGGAGTGTGAAGCTTGGAGTATAAGCCGGTGTTTATTCATTATTATTTATTGAGGCCTACTTTAAATAAATCCTTTCAATTATGCAGTCAATAAATAAATTACGAGATACTACTCGAACTGAAGTACTTCGGAAATAATAAGTGCTACTGTTGAAGAATTTAACAAAGAACAAAATATCTGAAACATTCACTTCCTAAGAATAATAACTTAGAATTCTTATTCTTTAAGTAACTGAACATCGGAATATACCGATGTTTATTCTGGTACAATGTCCCGTAACTTCCTATAGTTGTGAGACCTCACAGAACCTTGATCAATTCATCGAATTAAATACCTTTAATTAATTACGATTGCTATCTCAACTTGGTCTGTGGATGGCAATTAGTCGTAGGAGAGATCCTTTGTTACGACTTTACGACTAACATGGAACCAGTAGGTTTCCTGCTTTAGCAACCTTCTAAGATTACAACCAGTAAATGGTGTTCCTGTTGAGAGATTCTGCTTTCCATGAATCTGGGTGTGATAAGAATCGGCTTTTGAAATTTGTTCAATTCGAGGAATTACTACTATATTGGTTTATAGGTGGTTACCACCTATTAACAATTACACTAGAGGTTGCAATTTATTCTACGGAAATAAATTGCAACCTCTAGTGTGTTCTTCCCTATATATATTCATATCGTGTCAATAGTTTTTTTTCTTTCAATAGTATTCTGTATAAAATGTAAAGTAGAAATAGTTTACAAAGATGATTACTTTATTCGTGTGTTATTAGTTTTTGTAATCAGTTCTTGACATCTGACTTTACAGAAAAATCGATTTATATTGTGTTATGTCATTTCTGGCTTAAAAGTATACTTATCATTAAATTTAATTATAGTTTCCCCACTTTTTTCGTAATCTACTTCTTTATATTTGACACTAGCTTCTGCCCGAGATTTTATCTGTGTAGACTTCTGATCGAGGTTCAGTCGGAATAAAAAGTATGCTTTGTATTAATCTACGTTATGAACTGTCTGTGTGTCCAATTTCATCCAAATCGATTTAGTGTTTATTACGTGAGAGAGTAACAAACATAATCACCACAAACTTTCGCATTATTAACGAAATATAATAAGAATGTCCAGTTCTTTCTTCTACCAATAAATGAACGACAGGAAATCGATTACATAATCCTTGTAAATCATCCCGCGCAACTTTTAATTGTGAAATATCGTGAACAAGTACATTTCTCTGAAACATGTAACTTGTAGGCGACGCACCGGTAACCTGCCAACACTTATGAATTATCGTCGCATTTTGCGTAAAACTATTTTTGCAATGAGTGTAGGAGGAACTACTTAAAGGACTGAGTCTCGGTAGGCTTCATTCATACCTTGGAATTCTAATATTATAAATGAGTTTGGATGTCTGCCTCATTGGTCTAATAGTCCCAAGTGCGGCTATTAAGGAGGTATCGGGTTCAATTCCCGGGTCCGGCGTTACTGAGTTATTGAGTTTTTCTGTTAGAAAATTCTCAGTATCAGCCCGGAGTTTGGAATTGTGCCCAGTAGATGGCAATAGGCTCACCACTTATTACATGGGACTAAATAAAAGCTTTGGTGAAATGTGGGTGTACGACTGTGTACATCTCTGCCTACCCCGGGCATACATGTTCGGGGAATACAGGCGTTATGCTATGTTATGAGATTGGATGTTTGATGATTTTGAAATCGTTTTCGCACTCCAAATATTTCTCATGTTATCGTGGGTGTGTAGGTATCTCACATGCACACACGCCTAAACCCGTAATATGTATTTCTAGATCGGTACCACCACACTTGGCAAAGAAGGTGTTCCTTTGACAACCGCGCTGTCCGATTAGGATGAAACTTAGTAAATATTACTTTCCCCCTTTTTGATAATCGACACTTAATTTTGTGGCATGTTGTCTATAAAATAATGGACAGTTAATAATAAAATAACCAAAAGAATAATAATTTACTGCCTTGTTGATCTATTGGTCGGAAGTGGGCTGCTGAATGTGAGGTACTTGGTGTTTGGTTTCCGGTCGGTCAATTTTATTGAGTTTTTCAATTAGGAAATTATGAGGAGCTTGGAATCCTTCCCGGTAGATGACAATATCACCTATTACATAGGACTTGATAACTCATTCGATATTCTTCTTCTTATCGTGTGGTTGATGAACAACCTAATAGTGCCAGAGTTTAAACCACCCGTAGGTCTCTAACATGACTTTACACACCATCGACTCTCAGATGTGCTGGTTTCCTCACGAGGTTTTCCTTCACCGTTATAAGCAAGTGATAAATACTTTCTAAGACAATTGTGTCCTTAAGTAGTGCATGTGGTTTTTTATAACCGTTATATTTAAATTTAATAATAAATAAATGACTTCGAAAAGTCAGTAGTGCCTTGGGTTCGGAATTTTGACCTTTGACTCCATCGGTAAATTGTGTAAAGAGGTACACTTCTGCCTATCTCGTCGGGGATACAAGCGTCACGTGATGTTATGTAATTTTTCTTTACATCTTTCTAACCACTTTTTCCTTCTTCACAGATGTCAGCCATCGACCCCGACTGCGGTGTCAACGCGATCGTGAACTATACCCTCGGCGAGAGCTTCGTCAAGCCACAGTTCTCCGTGAAGCCCGACTCGGGTGAGCTCTGCGTGTCCGCTCCCTTGGATTATGAAGCTCACAGCGACTTCGAGTTTCCTGTCATTGCTACTGATAGAGGTATGTATTTTATGTCTTACATTATTTATTTATACACACATACAGCCTATTTTCCAGGGGGGTAGGCAGGGACTACCGGAAGGAAAAGGAAATCGTCAGTATCTACTTTATGTCCACACTCAGACATAAATCCAATAAATAAACAGAATATTGAGTTAAAAAAAAGTATTGTTAAAAGCATTCTCCAAAAAATAACTGTACAAACATGAACGTTATTATTATACAATAATTTATTAAAAATATTATGTATGATTTTTTAACGAATGGTAATATGTATGTGTAATATGAGTATCTATAGTAATTTGTTATTTTTTAAGTTATAGATACAGATATATAATCATGTTGTATTTTAAATTGCAAAACACGTCTTACAATCATTTTGTAATGAACATAAATATGTTGAAGCGGGAAAGGTAATATAGCAAGTGGAAAATTATAATCTCTGCTTACCCCAACTGGAAACAGGCGTGATTGTATGTATGCATGTATAATTTTCTATCAAAGACAATATTTCATACAAAACACAATCAGTCCTTTTATCAATACCAAAATGATTGATTTTGTCTTTAAAATATTTTGTTCAATTAAACTCGGAGGTTAAACCTCGCCCATTAATTAAGTTGTAAAGTCTAAAATATAATGCAATAATAAATGCATTGATTAAGTGAGCTACCTAATAATTTAAATTAACGGGATTAATTCGCGGGAAAACCAAACCCATTTGGCGAATTCTATTCTGAAGAAATGAATATCCATAGATATAATATCATAAAATATACAAACTGCATCTATATACTTTATGATTTTGATATAATTTCCAAAAAAATGTCATGTTCTAGTGGTGGCTGAACATGAGGTCCGAGTTCGATTCCCAGGTCTGGCCAATTGTTATTGAGTTTCGTTAGTTTTTGAAAATGTTCAATAGTTACCGAAGTTTAGAACTGTGCCCGGTTCATAGCAATAGGATCACCACCTATTTTATAGGGACTTAATAACTGCGTCAGTAAAATGTAGGTATACAACAATGTACATCTCTGCGTACTCCTTTGGGGAATACAGGCGTAATGCTATATCATGTTTTTTCTATATTAATCTAAGTCATAATTGAACCACTCCTATCTAAAACAACAACAACATAGCATCACGCCTGTATTCCCCGACGGGGTAGGCAGAGGTGTACACAATTGTACACCCACATTTCACCAATGCTGTTAGTAAGTCCCATGTAATAGGTAGTGAGAATTCCAAATTCCGATTTTTTTTTTATAAAAAAGCTCATTAACACTTTGCCCGAACCGGGAATCGAACCTGAGACCCCATACTCAGCAGTCACGCTTGGGCCCACTAGACCAACGAGGCAGTATCTAAAAACCGAGTAGAAACATAATTAGTAAACATAAGGTGGTGTTATTTATTTCAAATTTCCGCCTTAGCTTCCAACCTATTTGTGTAATAATACACTATGTTCATAGGCGCAAAGTGGGTTAACAGCATTCCCTACGCGGGCCTTTATTAATTTTCCAATATAATTAGTTCGATGCAATATTCTCTTAGGTACAGGTAAATTGTCTGAACTTAAATTAGTCGCTCGTATTTTGTGAAACTTATAGACATAGGTTCTCGTCATCTTAGGTTTCCGCGACCACTACACGCAATAAAACAACTTTTAACCGGATTAATCGCGTGTGTGTATTCATTTTTGTTTTTTCTGACGTTTCGAACACTTTGCAAACAATAATACACGCGATTAATCCAGTTAAAAGTGGTTTTATTATAAACTTATAGAACTTTGGCTAAAATAGCAGTCCCTACAGTTTGAGGATTTTGTATTTTTCTTTCACTTTAAAAACAAAATATTTAAATTAGAAATAGGTAACGAATTTACTGTATACACATGTAAAGGCTCACTTGTCTCTGATCTTAACTATAAAGAATTGTTGAGTTTTCTTAAAATGCCTACCTCTTCATCATCAATTAGTACAGTTAAATTAAATTTAACAAAAGCAATAGTTCTCTGGAGGGGCTCGTGGCTAAGTAACAGCCGCACAGATCGATAGATCGAGGTTAAGCTGCGCTTGCCGCGGTCGGTCTGTGGATGGGTGACCATCATTTCATACCGAGACCCCTCCGTGCCTCGGAGAGCACGTTAAGCCGACGGTCCCGGTTGTCAAATTAAGATCCATGACAGCCGTTACGGGTAGTCAGAGGCCTGAAAATCTGACAACCAGTCATACCACGAGATATCGTGTTACCCAGTTACTGGGTTGTGGAGATCAGATAGGCAGTCGCTCCATGTAAAACACTGGTATTAAGCTGCATCCGGTTTGGCTGGAAGCCGACCCCAATGTAATTGGAAAAGGCTAGGCAGATATAAAAGCAATAGTTCCCAAACATTATTTTCATGAGTCTCTCGATAGGCTGTAGTTACCAGATTATAGGAACCTATAAAATTGTCACTGGCATGTGGCAGTACATTATAAAGTTTAATAAGACGTTCCTTTATCTATGATGGAAATGAACTGCCTCGTTGGTCTAGTGGTCCCAAGCGCGACTGCTGAGTATGAGGTCTCGGGTTCAAATCCCGGGTTGGGCAAAGTGTTATTGAGTTTTTCTGATAGAAAATTCTCAGTAGCAGCCCGGAGTTTGGAATTGTGCCCGGTAGATGGCAATAGACTCACCACCTATTACATGGGACATTAGTGAAATGTGGGTGTACAATTGTGTACACCTCTGCCTACCACTTCGGGGAATACAGGCGTGATGCTATGTTATGTTATGTGTTATGTTTATCTATGAATTACCAAGAAACTTTAATATTAGCTTACCCTTGATCCCTATTTCAGTACTAAATGTTTTTAAAATGACTACTTAGTTGTACTTTAAAGAAGTCAAAAGTCCGCTTCTTTATCCTAATATCAAATATAGGACATTTCCAATATTTAGAATATCTTTGATTTGAAGATGATTTGATATTTCGTAAAATAGTACATATTTAGTACCCATTGGGGTAGTGACAAACGATAATTGAAAATAGTGACAGACAAAATATCTATTATAGAATAAGACAGTCGGTAAAATATCGAATTATAATATAAAAATGAAAACAATAAGTTTTTTCTTGATATAAAAACCTGCAAAAATCACATGCTTGTAAAGGCTGATTTATTACCAATAATTATATTGTCACGATACTTCCAAGAATTACATCATCAAGGTATACAAAACTCAAAGTAATACAGAAAATCTTTAAAATATCCACGATTTGCTGCGATTTCGAAGCCCCATCACATTGGCGAGCCCGAAATAAATTCCGCCGATGTCTGTCCGCGGTCCGAAAGTCGACCCAGCTGATTTATGGGGAGAGAACTCTGCAACTATCACTTGGTGTTTTTATTTCGTTAGCTCGAGCGGCTACTTTGTCTTTTGAAGCGGAATTTTCGAGGACTTTTTCCAGTTTTAATGCTGTGACGACTGTGTTTGAACTTCGAATGGGGGAAATAAATAATTTGTTGTCTTAGAAATATATTGGCTTTTAATTAAAGTTATTTACAGATTAATTAACTCTGCATTCAATATTGTGCAAGTATAAATCGTTAGAACTTACCAGTATCCATATAATAATTGTATATGAAGACATTGTACGATTTACGAGGTAATGTCGCATCGTAAAAGTTTACGGTAAATATAAAGTTCCATTAGTTTACCTGTTATCCTGAATTAACGTCCCATGTCGTTTTCTTCAAAATATTTGAAAAGGAGATTCAATATTTTCATAAATCAGAAATAACTGTGCTAATTACCTATTTAAATTAATATTTGATGTCAATCGAAATACGAGTATTTTCACAGAGCAATTTCAAACGTACATCCAATACTAATATAAAAAGTACTACAAACAGAAAGACCACTTACTTTTACAATCTCAAAATGCGCTAAGCGTGCTGACAAACACATAAATCAACCACCTGACAATTAGACATAGAATTACAAACAATACGAACAATCAATACCAATTATTTATTCGCAGGAGGCCTGTCGACGACCGCTATGGTGAAGATCCAACTCCTCGATATAAATGACAATGTACCAGCATTCACAGTTAAGGATTACAACGTGTCTCTAAAAGAAGGACGGATCTCAAACGAGCCGATTATAGCTGTGTCTGCAACGGACTCTGATTCAGGAAGATTCGGTACTATTACTTACAGAATTGTCAATGGGAATGAAAATGACGTATTCAGAATTGATAGAAGTACTGGAGAAATTTTGGTTACGAAGCCAGCTTTGGTACAGGCTAATTTGAAATTTGATTTGGAAGTCTCAGCGACTGATGGAGGAGGATTGACTGCTCCTCAAAATGCTGTAGTGCATGTGACTGTGATGCCTGCCGGTATTGGTTCGCCGTTGTTTGATAAGCCTCGTTACAATTTTCGAGTGAAGGAAGACGTCCGAATTGGAACCGTTGTTGGAAATCTGAAAGCTACCGTTGGTGATAGAGGTGAGTGATTTTTTATTTATTAATCCTATATTATGATGCTTTAAACTAAACCAGTTTATAATGGCTTTACAAATTATATTGAACATTATGAACTTTATAAGCACAGAATTCCACGAATTCTCATTTTATTTAAACAAACAATTTATCAATTATCGATGTTTACATTTCACAAACATTCCAGGAAAGAAAGTTTGTATAGCTTTCTCATTTAACTTATAAAATGGGAAAGCAGATATGACAGAGGTACTTGAAAGTTGCTTACTTGTTTGTTCTCACTCAGTTTCTTGACTAGGGCATCTAGAGCGAACTGCAGAACTTTTCATTCATGGATCGTATAAGATTAAACAAATCACTCGGTGGCGGACACTGCACGGTCTAACAGCTCCTGATGATGCCCCGTGGAGGGGCGAAACACGTGTAGAGTAGTTGGTGGTAGTCGGAATTTTCACCGCTTGCGTATGTGCATATATTTGCGGGCGGGCGGGCGGTGCACAGGTAATGCATGACTACCCTCAATTTTGTGGAAGTAGCTAGATATTGTATTTATTTGCATCCATTGTAATGGACTTCCGCAAAGTAACGCCTGAATCTATTCAATAGATTAAACGAAATCATGTCGTAGTTAACAAAATATATCAGTCGGTTTCTTCAGCAACTATCAAAGAAAACTTTTGTTTAACAGTAAAAGCATATGTGGGTTTTTAGAATTTTCGAATTTAGTATATAATCCGCATCAAATTTTGTAGGAAATCACCGTATAAAGTACAAACGACTCAATGATAGAACTACCGTTGACCGGTATCACCTTATGGCTTCATTTTGCTTTAACAAATTTATTGAAATCGTGCCTAAGTTGTTTCTATTCAAATGAAAAGCTTTTAGCGTCTTTGGGAAGACTTGAAAGACTTTACTTGGGATTGGAAACTGGGGTAGGTGAATAGGTCTCGTATATAAAGGTTAAGTACACTTTACATGATTACGGCATGACGTACAAAGTATTATTTTCTGTGTTTACGAGTCTTAAGTTTATGAATCGTGGCGACAGTTCTGAGTAATGGGATATCAGTACAAACTGTTTTGTGTAATTAATTTCGTTTTACTATGAAATATAGGATGGTTTCAATCCATAGAATCCCTTACTCGCAGAGGGGCACAATACATATTTTTCTTGGCACATATTGTAAAATCAATAGCTGCTTCTACATCACTAGATTTGAAATGTTTATTTAGAAAACCGATTTATTAACAATAAGGCCCGCTATTTTTGAAGACACTAAAATAGTTTCATGCTAGCCTCAAATTGCTTCCCGCTTCACTCTTGTACCTTACACTATCACCGAAACGTTAAGATGCCTATAGAACTGTACGTAATCGCCCATTGTCTTAGCGAAGATCACGAGTTGATGCGAGCCGGTGCTGCATCCAGTTGGCAACTTTTATGAACCTCTTTGAATTGCTGATGCGTTCCTTTACCCATTTTGAAAGGACAAATAATTTACACGGTGAATGCAACTGAATACATATATTTTTAATGATAGGTTCTTTGATGGGTTTTCAACTTTTGACTATGCATAGGTTGCAGTCGTTGACATATTGTTTTTCTAAAATGGGTTATGTAATTGCTTGTGATTTCTTTGCAGCTTACCTTATATTTGGTTAAAGGATAGTAATAGTAGTAGTTTAGTGACAGTTTTTCTTTTAAACGGTAGATTATTCGACAATTATACCATGTTTTTTGCAATATGAGAAATCACATAAAATTTATAACTATCACGCCATAATTATTATTAATTAATGTAACAATAATCAAGTCCATGTTTACTAGTAATAAAGCTTGTTAATCACACGTCAATTCTACACGATTTGTTATGGCCGCCTATCACACCGTGTCGTAAGGTGACGTATGACGATATAAATTTAATGGCGCGGAAAACCATTCGAATGACCGCGCACATTCCCGTTTCAATTTATGTCGTTAATGGTGTAATTATTTATAGGTGCTTTGCGTAATTTTCCCACATTATCTCCTAAGGTGGAAACGTAATAATTTTGTATCATTGCGTATAAGTTTAGCTTGGAACTGCACCTAAAGCAATCTTTACTTATAGTGAGTATCGACCTACTAAACATAGCGTTTGGCACTAGATATGTTTAAATAGTAACTATAAGTGCGGATCGTATTTTTGTTTTAGTCAACTTAAAAAAAATACTATATGATGATAAAATATATATGACACGTTACTTCTTATGCTGTTTTCAAAGAATATCGTGTTTGCAAAATTAATTGGTACAAAATGGCGCTCTTAGTTAAAGGTCCCTTATCTACCAAGTTATTTTTCTGTTTATATTTTGTAGAAGAATGTAAATATAACATGGCTGATTGCCATCCTTTTGAAAAATCTCACAATGCGCGATGTCCCAAACTGATATATCATTAGTATTCGCCATTCAAACCACTGCGGAAACACGATATCTTGAGAAAAAATAGCATTAAATCCATTTAACTGCTATCAATCGAATCAGACTGTCATATGTCAAAATCATCATAAATTAAAAATTATGCAATCACTTTAATTAATAAATAAATTAGTGACTGTCGGTGACGGAAATCGAGATAAAGTTTTTTAAGATGCTTTTTACAACTTCTAATGATACATTAAAAAGTAATAAAATATTTTAAGTAAGTGCAAATCGGTTCTGTAGCCCACATCAAAAGATTTTATTGCTATATTTATGAACTGCGGTAGTGTTTCAAAAAGTTTTAGATTGCCTTATAATGGTGTTATGCCTACAATAGGTCAGATTACTTAAAATAAATTAAGATAATTTTTATATCTTTAATAGAATATGTAGAATTTGGTCTGTTTGCGCCGACACACTGGGTCATAAATTAGTGGGAACTATAAGAAAAAATTGGTTCATGTATATGTGCCATATAAAATATAATTAACACCCACAAAGCGAATGAAAAAGCGATAGGCTTAACTAAATGATAAAGGTGATGAAAGCATTATTTAATAGGATGGATAGCAGTATTCTCATGCTTGCTATTAATGCTACTTTATACTTTAATCATGGCTGTTGTCTGTACATTATATGATGGCGCAGTGATCAACAGATCGGGTACTGAGCCGTGTGTCGCGGATTCCCAAACAAACTGTTGCATAATATACTCGTAGGTTGTTTCAGTTTGGGTGCATGTCAGATTTGTACACACCCGCGATAAAAATGTCACACATAAGGCAACGTTTCTAAAAAACATGATAGTCTCAGGAAGATAGAATATTCAGCGTATTAATTTTTATTTTCATCACTTAGTAGATCTAGTAATAAAATTTCACTAAAAGTCAAAGATTTCTGAATACAGCTAGTGATGATCAGAAGTAAATAAATCTTAAGAAATTATTTATATTATTGAAATATTTCTGCGATGATAATGAAGTACACTAATAAACCGCGGAAATAAAAACAAAGCATGGCAATACATGCGTTTAATATGAAAACAACAGTTAAATTTATTTGTATATCATTGTTATATTACGTTCTATACTGTTATACTACAGTATAGACAATAAAGCATGTTCGGTATCTCACTCGCGACGGTGCGTTAGGATAATATTTATACAGGTAGGTCCCTGGCCGTTGTTACACCGTAGTCGAAAGGTGATAGTAATGTAAGTTTATGAGGTACTGGGAACAATGTTACAGTAGCTAAATAATGTAGCTTATCTGATTATTATCAATGCGAAAGCTACTATGTCAGCCAGTCTGTTGCGTTTTCACTGGTACTACCTAGAACGATCAGGAGGAATTTAGGAGTTTCCTATTGCGGTAATATAATATATTTATTACTGAGGGAGTAGACCTAAGTGTATGAGCTGGAATGTTGTTATTTTCAAGTTATTATGTGTTGTGCTTTTTCAATCCTGAAAGCAAATTAAGTAAACAGAAAAGTAAATGTATGATTCGCAACAGAATTCCTAGTAAAAAGTTAGTGTATGCTAGGCTTGCAGCAGTACACAATATAATTATAGTCATATATAAAGGTGTGAACGTATACCAAAACAAATTGTATCAATTTCTAAATAGGACGTAACTAATATTTTATGTTCGAAACAAAAGAGGTATTTTGAGTTTAGAAATAGGTACTACAAAGTATAATATATTTTTATTCGTATTTCAAATTCTTAACAGCGTTTGGAAGTCAGCTTACGTCTTGTATATTGTTATAATATCAATTTATTTTGGTGTGGTTTTAAGCCATAATTCTAAAGCAAAAAATCTCTAAAATAGTTGTTCAAACTGAATGACTCGATTTGGCATAACGAATGCTTTGCTTGACAACTCTTGAGACCGACAGTTTATGTTAGATCCGAAGTATGGAGACGCTCATATAGTAATGTACTAAAGAATGGCCGCCTAAATCGTTACTTTTTATTTAATTATTAACTAACTTACACTTACAGTTAAACCACACTTAAGAGTTAATGTTTACATTGTTTTATGATATTAAGATTACACTAGGTTTCAAATATTATATGTTTATGATTAAATACAATTTTCAGTATTAATTTCTTATTTTATATAGATCGTTAGATTTTTCCTATTTATTAAACATATACTATCTCAAAAGTATATCAAATTATGCTAAAGCACAATGGTAACAATGATATTATACAATTTAAGGACACGTTACAACAACAACAACTTAACCGTTAAAAGGATATTCCATGTTCTTCAGAAGAGAGGAGATATTGATACAAAAAGTCCCTATTAAATGGATCCCTGATTAGATGATTTTATCTTAAACGTCTATTATGTTCAAGATAAATCTTTGAAAAGCATTAACGCATGCTTAGCGAACTCTAAAGTTATTATATTAAATGGAAAAAGAATACGGTCGCGAACAGGATTCGAACCTGCGCCTCCCGGATGAATACTCGAGGCGCTCTGACCACTAAGCCATCTCGACCTCTGCTCACCACCGCGAATTCTTCTTCCATATTTTAACACGTCTTATGGCGACTTACTTGTCTATTATGTTAATGAATTTGGGTTTTTACAAGTTACGATCGGCTCTCCAAGTTACAGTACGGTGTAACAATCATCCACAATACTTGCCCACGTATTCTGTTGTAAGTTCCAGCTCTGTAAATCACTGAATTGCTAACTCTACCGTTATAGTACGTTGTGCACTTGTCTATGGGAATTCTACTCCATGACTCCACCATTGTTAAGACATAGATAGCGGCCGCTTAAGATTCATGGCGTTTGAAATACTGTTTAAGTATAGATATTGAATTATTGTGCTGACCGTTTTATTTGCTAAAGTATTTAATTCATTGATCAATGATCTTTCGTCTTTGTCTGTTACAATCGGGTAATTGTACATTTTTATTTTCTTTTGTTTCTCTTTTTAGTATTGTTAATGATCTGCCTCGTTGGTCTAGGAGGTCCCAAGCCCGACTGCTGAGCATGAGGTTCTGAGTTCGATTCCTATGTCGGGCAAAGTGTTAATGAGTTTTTCTGTTAAGAAATTCTCAGTATCAGCATAGAGTTTGGAACTGTGCCCACTAGATAACAATAGGCTCACCACCTATTACATAGGATTTAATAACAGCATCGGTGAAATGTGGGTGTACAATGTGTACCTACACTTCTGCCTACCCCTTCGGAGAATATCGGTATGATGCTATGTTATGCACTCTCTTAGTTAATCTAAAAAATCACAGACATGGTGAAAAATCTATTTATATTTTTCCGGTATTTTTTATATGGTACGGATTCACCGGTTACCAGACTTCTCAATATTCATAACGAAAGTAACAGCTATAGCACCCAGAACCAACGATTTAACATGTCCCCCGAAGCAATCATTAATCAACAACATAAATAAATTAAATTTTATGTATTATTTGACATTTCACAATATTATATTCATACAAAACGTTGTTTTACAAAGAAGAACACAGATTTATTTCGTGTGAACTATAATCTTAGTTTTCATGGGAGGTTGTTAATGCAGTAGTAATATTAATAAATATTAAACTAATTAGATGAATCACAATACTGGTATCAACTACGTATTGCAAATCAAATCTTTAGATGGAGTTGATTTTATCTTAAAAATCACATTGTATTTTTAGCATTAGCCCAAGTAATAAGCTTTTGATGCAAATGTTACCTCCTAGCCTTATTTGCCAAGAAATAGGACCACTTCTTCTTAACGTATGGCCTATGAATAACCTTGTGTGATAATTTGAATCACCTGTATGCATGCGTTAATGCTTTTCAAATATTTATCTGTACTCACCTGTATGTCTCTGACATAACTTTATACACCATAGAAAACATAATATCCTTGCGAGTTAGTTTCCTCATAATTTTTTCCTTCACCATTTTATGCAAGTGAACGTTTACTTATATTACGCACATGATTTCAAAAAGTCATTTGTGCGTGCCTTAGATTTGAACTTGTGTACTTTGAGATGTCAGTCCAATGGTCATACCGATAGGCTTTTCCTGCTTAGTAGTAGAAGTTACGTACAGATTTTTTTTTATGACAATTTATTTCTTTCTGGGCTCTAGTTTGTGTTTTTACTGCATGAAATATAATTTGGTAAGCAATGTCTCAGGTTTTCGCGATCACTACAAATTATAATAAAACAAATTTTAACCGGATTAATAGTGTGTATTATTGGCTTTTATTTTTCCTGACGTTTCGAACACAGCACCGTTCGTAGTCGCAGGAGGACTTCTATTTCTCCTAAGAATTTGTTGTTTTATAATAATTTAGTAAGCTTTTGGAGATATTTTTTTTTGTACACATCATCTCTTTCTTCACCGATAAAATATTTTGGGAGATACAGATGCAGAACAAAATTAAACGTATTTACGTTTAAGAATTAAACCCGCTGACGCTCACCAATTACACCGCACCCGAACCCGCTTTGGGTTTAATTAGAAAGAGCTCCATAACGCCTGTGTTCAATATAGACGCACGCCCCTCCAGATTTATTACAGCTGGTTGGAGATAAACATCCATTAATTAAAAAAATATTATATATTGAGGTGTACCGTCGGACAGAGCAAGTTTTTGAATGGCCACTTGCCAAATATTGCGATGATGAGATAGCCCTGGTTATGAGACAAAATCCATTTAAAGATAATAATAAATGTTAGGTAAATAGTGTGGAGTTTTTAATTAAATTTTACCCTAACATAATCTTTTAATATTTTCTTCAGGGTTCTCGGTGATATTTTTTTAATTATTTGCATATTTTATTATTAAAAACATTAAATTGGATATTTGCATTGTCAATGTGACCATATTTTTCATCAATATGCAAACATGGTTATAAACTTTTGTAGAAAATATGTTCGCTATGCATGCGTAAATGCTTTTCGAAGATTTATCGAGTATGCAAATATTACTTTAAAATTTTACGTTAAAAAATTTTGATCATTAACAGTACTGAAAATATATCTTCAATAACATTTAGTTCAATCATTAGACTAGTTCCCGTCGTTTGAAATTATATATACTATAGATACAAAACGTCATCAAGCCTAGCCGACGTGCCAAAACATCATCTACAAATCTAATTAAAATTAAAATTTCGATTATCGATACTATAATTAGCGTTCGATTATCGACTAATCAAATATCGATTTGACTCGCACCACCGTTAGACCACACATGCGTACATATTATATTAATTTATCACGTATGACAGTTAATCTCGTGAATAATTCCGATATCCGTTACCTTCTGGCTTCTGCTTCTCCTAAGAATTATTTGGTCGTAATTTGAAGGAAAGTCGAAGATGCTTTATAGCCTCGGTGGCGTCAACTCAATTATTAGTTGGTACTGATTAAACGTAATTTTGTACATTGTTTGTGGTTTAGTAATATTAAAGAGGCTAATATTATTGCTATAGGTACTTCAAATTTTCTTGGAAAATCAAATTATAAAATTAAAAATGTAATAAAGTTTAAAAATCAGGTTTGCAATGTTAAAAATAAATAACATAGATACAGCAAATAATTTGAACAAAACTGTAATCCCAGTTACTTAGAAAATTCACGGAAATTAAAGTCTAAGATTATTTACCTTACATACCACAAAACACTTCTAAAAGTAAAACCCCAATATAAACATAATAATCGTAAATAAAAACAGAATTCCTGTAAAAAAAGAAAATAAGGGAACGAACATGGCCGCACAATAATATGAATAGCATTACGCAAATTAGAACCGATAGCTGGATGCATAGCCTTTTGTGTAGACAGGGACTGTCTCAGTTCTTAGACATAAGCTATAGTGATTTAAAATAGCTCCAGAACATAAACAGGACCGTAAAAGTAGTAGATATATAGACTAGAAAGGTTGGGCCGCAATCAGTAAGGACATAACCTAAAATGTTTATGTGGATGCAATGTATGATACATGCTAAAAAGCAAAAGTAGATCTTTTAGGAACAAGATGAAATGAATTTAAAAAAAAAACACGGCTGCCTGCCTGCGCTGTGTGAATTATATTTCTTTATTTCACATCTTTTTGTGTACTATAGCGACCGAGCCTATATTACCCAGGATAATGTAAGGATCCTATCGATACCTCAAACACCTAAATCAGTTGAGGCGTTTAGAAGATATGGTGAAATAAAGAAACTCACAAACGTACATACATACATGAACCCTAAAAACATAACACACCTTTTTTGGGCAGTCATGTAAAAATAGAGGCAATGTTGAAATAAATTGTGATAAAAAAGAAAATATTTTTTCGTTAAAATTAAGACCGTACTTGTCACATACGATATCAGATATTATCAATGACCAAAATAATAAACCAAAACATACAGAAACCTTATAAAATATTTGCAATAATTTGCCAGGTAGCAGGTTCAAAATTGTTTAATATACTTTTTGTAACTTCACACAATAATCCTCGGGCAAGATTTAAATCTACACTTTATGAACATTAGACGGATTAAAGTAAAACTCATGCCATTTTATGATAGGTTTAAAAATAATAAGTTAAAAAATTTCACGCTCCCGTGCAATCGAACAGTGACTGAAAATTTGAAATTCGAATCTGGAGAAATCCAAGGATACGTTTGGATCTGAGTGCGCTGGCGTCGAGTAGGGTAGCCAGTATTACGGGACTATACGAGTTGGTCTTTTTTGTCATGACTGATTTAATCTTAAAGGTGAAAGGTTGTATGAAAATAAACTTTGCTTAACCGTCGAGAATTACAAGGAGGTGGAAAAATAAAATGACTTCAACTTCTTTTCTGTCAATGCTAATGTTTTGACTTTAGAAAAAGCTGATTCAACCTGTTGTGATTCAACTCTTGAAAATAAAACCGCTCGATTGACATTGAAAAAAATATGTCAGTTCATACTTTTAAATGCAAAAATGTCATAAAAATAATTAAACAATCGGGATACTAATAAACCGACATGCTTTAAAATTCAGATAACTATTATGTAGGTAAATTTAGTTTAACATTAAAAAATGATTTATGGCGCTGATTTAATATTGGAATTGGGTGGGAATTGGTATTAACTTCAAGAGTAACCCCCCTGGTAAGGAATAATATCTTTAATAAGGTTCAATTAACGATATTATTCCTATTTGAGGTATTCACATACCTCATTCCAAGCTGGGGTTATCATGACAAACCTAGGCGCGATTCGAATCGGAGTAAATTAATTAAGTTCTAATTAAAATCAAAGTTGTTGAGAATTCCTATCTAGAAAGGGCAAATCTTAGTGGACCTTTAACCTTTCTTATTACAATGTCACTAACTCTCTTCTTTTAGTTTGTAACAACATAAATAAAAATTTGATAAGAGTGAGGTTTGAACCCGCGACAGTTCCCTTTTTGACAAGATTAAAGGTATTTTATATTTGCTAGATGCAAATAAGTGATACGATAGCAGGTACGACAAGTGTCATGGGCTTAACTTAAATACTCCACTTGTATTCTACTTAAATGTTCTTTACAAAAATAGTGTATGGCCTTTAGATGTAAAAAAATTAATTGTATATGATTGCTAACTCTATTCTACTTTTCAAAAGAAGATTTATTGGTAACCCTACAGGCAGTACACCCAAATAAATCCAGTGAGGTCGGCGAACTCTCACGACGGCGACAGTTTTTGCTGCGTAAACTTTTAGACCTTCTTTTTTAAAGGTCCTGTAGGTACCTCAATTATTTTCGACTTTTTACACCCGCGTTATTCGGACTTCGTATTTGATTCAACTTATTTTACCGTGTAGGTGTTTAATAGGTGTAATTTTGTTCACGACAATGTTGTACGTCAAAAAACGCGTCAGTAACAAATGTTTGTACTTAGACGTGGCAAGGTTTAAAGTTATTTTTATTTCAAGTTCAGGATTTTAAGGTGTTTAAAATTTCTTCCCCTCATTTGGAGAAGATTACGTGCTAAACAAGGCTTTAATTGGTAAAAAAACAGTTTTTGAAAATACGTGACGACTTATCGAAAGTTAAGAAAACATTGCACTGTTCAATGACAAATTAATTAACTTCCAGTGATCTCTTTGTATCTATAAATTACTTTGGTTTCGATGAAATACTTGTAAATTTTCGTAGCTTTTTAGCATTGATTCGAAATACTCGTTAAGTTAATCGTGCATAGTATTATTCAAAATCAGTTAATGCTGTTCCATTTAATATAATACCATTCACTGTCGCTGGTAATTCATAGCCTACTTTCATTCATTTCAGCTACATTATAAACTGTATTGATTGCATGAAATTATGCTGACATCACGTACTTTGTATCACTAGTTAAAGCCTATAACTTCGTAATTCAGATATTTTTTATATCTGAAGATAGGCTTTGGTTATTAATTTATATTTGACTATAGCTGTATTTTAGTTATTCCATAATTATACAAAACTTGTTAATATGCATAATTATTTATTCTCGTATAGACATTATCTGACGTTAATCAGTAGTCATATAGCTGTTAGTAATGACACAAAATGTTCAACTTATTCCACTGAAGTAATTCATTACCAAGATAATAGACCATTTAATTCAACAAAAATCTCAAGTTAATTTCCAATTAAATTAAAATCTTACTGGCCATCCAATTAACTACACATCAAAATCGTGGATACATTATTCAAAACAAAAGATAATCACAGTAGATAAATGAATTCAGTTGAATTAAAATCTAACAATTCGCATAGGTGGAGATTTACAAAGCTTAATTGAACGGGGTTCGGGCCGCGTGAGTGAGATAATCAGTTTAGCCGTTAATGATTTCAATTTAGAAGGGCTAACATGCAAATTTATTTTGTAATGCGGTGTGGGACGGTATGCCACGACACTACCAGGGTTGTGATTGAGATTTTGGCAAAAAAGAAATAAAGTTTGTTAAAGGTCATAAAAACCTTAGTTTAAAAAAAAACTGTGATGTTAATAGTATAGATAGGTAGGAATATTATGGATATTTTGAATTTTAGTTCAAGTTGAAATAATGATAATTTATATCTGAAAAACGCGTCCGCATGGCTTGATAACCCTGAAAGCCAAACTAGTGGCTTACAACTACATGAAATATTGAATAAAGAAATTTAAAAGACATTGAATTGTACTTAAAAAAAACCTTGTAAATGTTGTTTGTATTACAACGTTAATTTTATTTGATTTAAATCAATAAGTTAACCCATTGTTCTCCATACCTGTATTATATGATGCACATAACCAACATACCAGTTAAACCCTCCAGCTAAACATTATTGTGTAAGGAGTGGGCCTAACTAAAGTTCAAACTGTTATGATTTGAACTCGCGACCTCAATCGTCAATCAACGCCTAACCTGTCAGAGTATACTTGTACATAAATTTTGCACAAGTAGGTACATCACATTTCATAACCAATTTTTGTGAAAAGAAAAATATGGTCGTGCGCAGGATTAGGACCTGCGGTTCCCGGATAAATACTCCAGGCGCTCTGACCACTAAACCAACTCGACCTCTGCTCACTGCTCAAAATTCTACCTAACTTTGACTTTTCATAAGTACCTGTAACCTATTTGAAATAAAAATTTTGAGTTTGAATTTCTTGTTCTACATTTTGATACATCTTTTGGTAGCGTCATCCGGGAGGCGCAGGTTTGAATCCTGAGCATGAGCGTATGTTATTTTTCACAAGAAAAAAGAATACTTTACGATTAAGATTTGTTTGTATTTATATAATTACATTTTAGTCAAGTGTAAAGCTTCCAGATTATCTCATACCATAATGACCGCGAGAAAGGGGGTGTGCTTTTCAGTTACTTCACTTTTATAACTCTGTCACCCACTATCGTCCAAATCTAAACCTCAACGACACGTTGTGGTGAGGCAGATGACCAGAACAAATAAACCAAAAAAAAAGTATCCCAAATCACGAACAGCCCTACCCACGATCCTCTGATCCCTAATGAATTGACTAAACACTTGACCCAAACTTAAGCGTTCATGACATAACTTTATTGCTATGCTGATGCTTTTGTCAAGTCTGTCCTTATCCTTACTAATATTAAAAATTATAAAGTTGTTCTGTTTATAAAATTATTACACATCTAATCTGTATCATAGTTGGTGTAGACGAAGTTCTAGAAGCGGTTGATTGTCATGGAGATGAACATAGAACAGTTTTGGTCAAGATAAATTATGGTATCCTCAAGGATAATCCAAAATGTTAAATTCAATGCTGGCAAAGTCGCAGGCAACAGTTAGGCTACCAGTATATCAGCGATCTTAAACCGTCAAAAGGTACGCTTATGATAATTTAAAACAGTCATGAATTTTAGCTTTTAGACACAGAGAGGCTAAATCAAATAAATTCAGCTGATCTTTAGCGTGAAATGGAGGGTATTTTTCTCAATTTAGAACTAATTTTACATGTTAAAACTGTGTCATCAAGAAACAGGGTTTATTATTCGACTGAATCAAATAAACTTTTATCTGTGAGTTCGGTTTTAAGTTCATACATTTAGCTTATTTTAATAACATTTTCATGCGTTATTGTAAGATAAGATCAAGTGATCGTTGAGGATTAAATACAGGTAGGTATATTTTTGTTTTACTTAATATTCACTATAATTATTATAACATTTAGCTATGAACCGACACTGAATTAATTCACACTAACAAAACTTAACACCATAAAACTGAGCAACCAATAGACGAACAAATCGCTCTCACCAAAAAAATCAACGAAAAATAACGACAATTCTCAACAAAAACAACAGTTACGCCAAATCCTGTGAATCCAGCCGAAATAAGTTAGCGTTTGCGCATCGCCGACTGTATAAAGAGGAGAGACAAAGGGGCGACGCGGGGACAGACAGGACACAGGGGGCAGGGCCGGGACCAGTTAAACAAAGACTCCGGAGCATGTCCACGAATAAGACTGTATATCAATCTCGTGTCAGGAGACCTGCCCAAAACGACTGGCGAAAAAAAACGCGCGCCGCCCGCGCAAAAAATACGAAACGCCGGAAAAAAAAAGTTTCGACAATGAACCCCTTTAAATTGTTGTGAGAACTGCCAATTAAAAATTTATAGGTACAAAACCATTTCCAGTTGATGGTTTATTGGGAAAATTTGGGTATAACTAGTGACAAAAGAAATTGAGATCTTTAACCAGACTATTGATTTTGATATGGAAAATAAATTATGGATAGACACTTATAATTCGATGTTACTCTGGTATTTCCAAACATAGTTGAACGCCCTTCGCGTTGCGTATTGTGATTTATTACTTGTTTTGAAACTTATTTTGTCGGAACAATTCTGGCGGTAAGCATTCATGGTATAATTAATTATATACATATCTTGCCTCAAAAATGCAGAACCTGTTCAAATTGTGTACACTTTAGTATTACAGAAGCAAATCCTATTCCTTACAAATACACTCGTTAAGCGATAACATTTATTCAACATCGTTACGAATTACGCTACAGGCAGCCTACGCCAAAACAACTAAAGAATACTTTTGTATGTAAATCCCGTATCAAACATAACAACAGACAATTAGCAATAAAAACCTTTGGAAAATAAACCAAAAAGTAAACTGAGGGACACTACAATAGTCTGTGGGGAACATGCCAGACATCCCGGTATTAATTTAGTTCGTATAATTACTATAGACGTGATGAAAATAGATCTGAACTAGATATCGAGACTGTTGAATGTTATTGTTGGTACTATGAAGCAGGCTAAGGAAGTTTTGGAACACTTTTTGTTGAAGATTGAATACACGTTAATAATTATGATAAAATATCAAAGTAATATGCAAGTGAATCTAAACAATTATGCACAGTTTAAGAATAATGATAGTAGGATACCGATGTGTGAGAATTTTCAGTATTTGGTCAGTAAAACAAATGATAATTAATCAATGGAATAAGTAATGTGTAGTTAAATAGTGCATAGTTGAATTCTAGTAAATTCTGGGTGTCTTTATTTTTGCAACAAGTATTTTTAGCTGGATAAAATCTTATAAAAAACATGTTCCCAGAACAACAACTATTTTTGAAGTTTTCAATTCAAGCATTAACGCAATATGAAGTGTTGCCAATAAATAGTTATGACGGTCATCGGGCGTTGCCTATGAGCATCACAACATCTGCTTATCCGGTTACAAGCTGCGAAGCGATAAGCGGTATCTGCACTATAATATTGACTAGTATACCCTATCGCCCACGTGTATAGTAACCTATTCCTGGCCAATGAGACTTTCGAGAACCATACGTGTGTATTGGGAGTCTTAAGTATCGTAGTAAGATCTCATTGATTTTGCTTGGAAGCAAATTTGTCTGTCGATATTCGGTTCCTGATACCTGAAATGTAAATATGAAAGATTATTTTTATAAAAAAAATTATAGAAATAGAATACGCGGTCGCGAGCCATCTCGAGATGGCTTAGTGGTTAGAGCTCCTGGAGTTTTTATCTGAGAGGTGCAGGTTCGAATTCTGCTCGCGACTGTATGCTTATTCCAAAAAAATGTGTAACTTTAAGGTTCGCTAAGCATGCGTTAATGCTTTTCAAAGATTCGCATACAGGTACTATGGGTTGGTAAATGAAAACTTAAGGTTAAAGATTACATCAATTAATATATTTTCATTTTTGGCGATCATTGTGTGGCTCCCTAGCGTGATAGTTAAGACAATTAGGTTGTCCACCTAGATCAGAATAATGGTTAATTATTTCGCACACCTATAAGCAAAAAGACGCAATGAATAGATGTGAACCAGATATGCTTTAAAATAATTAATATTTTGCATTTGCATTTAAATTGCTTGAGCTTCATATTCGAGTCTAGTCACGAAATTAGGAAGCCATTTTAACGATCAGCAAAAAGCATCGGTATATAATTACGGGTGAAATAAAAACATGTTGTTATAATGTTATTAAGAGAAAGATTTATAATTTGATGGAAGTGAATTAATTTGGGTATGTTAAATATGCAGTATGTTTCAACATGCAATTTGTTATAAGTTTTGTGGAATTTATTGGAAGAATATTAGAAGAGCTTGATTTATATTTTTAAATTGAATAAGCTGACGTCAATAATACTAAGGATGATAAACTAAATAGTAAGTTTAAAATAAAATCAATTCAAACTAAAGAAAAGGAAAATAAATAGATATCTTGTATAGTACAAGTTACAATCATTAAATCAGTCATAGGGTTAGTAAATAAAATTAATTAGTAAATACAGCTTCAAATACGAACAATGATTCCCACAGCATATTTCCTAATATTAAATCTAACATAGTTGACACAAATAGTTTCCCAGTATAAAAGACAATACGAGTCGGAAAGTAAAATGATACTGATACATAAATTTTTACGAGGTCTATAAACAGTGGGTGCTCAATTTCGCTGGGATCACCACAATCTTGGGAAATTGAGACGAGTGAAGTCGACTTTGAGATAGAATACACTGGCATGATGTTCTTCAAACTAATCAAATATTTTCTGAATATTCTATTGACCTTACTGAATCAAATTCTTTATGCATAAACTAACTAGCCTTTGTATACAGAGCTAAGCTAAATAATTATTTTATTATAGTAATATAACCTTACCCATATCTGACATGACAATTGTGTGTTGCTCGCACCACTACTTTTGTACAGGCTGCAAAATTTTAAGACCGGTGACTATCTTCGTACAACTTTACCTTATACACTTTTAAGATCATATTTTTTCTGGATTTTACCTCTTGACTCATCCACACATTTCTTTCACCAGGTCAAGCACCAGTGCGGTACAGCATCATCTCTGGGGATCCTGAACATCGCTTTACAATCGAGCCTTTGACTGGAGCCATCAGAACTACAGGACAATTAGACCGGGAGACCAGCTCATCATATCTACTCAATGTTAGGGCTACTACTGGAAACCCTTCTAGTTTTGATCAGACACAGGTATGATTTAGGTTTTTATAGAATATTGTTGATGGCTGATGTTATGTTTGTTTAAAATCTTTAGCCGTAACATATAATTGTATATGTTAATAAAATTACCTAACCTACATTACACAATATTTCTACTCATGATCTTCAACATAGGTGTGCCAAAATAACTTGTGCATCTACGAATATAAATATGCGGAACACCCATATAAACCTCACTCTTATTACCAGGTCCAAATTACCCTAGAAGATATAAATGACAACGCTCCAGAATTTGGCACATCATCAGTGAGAGTCTCAGTAGCAGAGTCAGCAGCCATCGGTTCAGTGGTATACGCAGCAAAAGCTACCGACGAAGACGATGCCAAAAATGGACAGATCAACTATCATCTGGTTTCGGCTACAGGACCTTCAAACACTTTTGCTGTGAATCCCCAGCATGGATTGGTTACGCTTTTGAGGTTTGTATTCTTGGGTTTCAGTGAAACGTTATTATTCCTTCCAATTCATTTCTAAATCAAAAGAGACATTCACACCGCAGTGAGACATTGATAGCCATAGAATTGATAATTATGCAGTTAATTTTAGTATTCAAATATTAAATACTGGTTTTCTTTTTGAAATCTATTATTAATATTCTTCTTTTTCCTTAGATTACTGGACTACGAAAACCTCGTCCGCCATACACTCATCATCTCAGCCAGAGACAATGGTATCCCATCCCTCAGTGCTAACTTAACCCTTGTGGTGGATGTCCAGGATGTGAACGATAATCCCCCGGTGTTTGAACATGAATCGTATAGCGCTAATGTGTTGGAGTCTGAAGCGCTCAATGCTAAGGTAAGTTTTAAAGCTATTTGCACAACGAGTTTCTAGTTGTATACTATAAAGACTCAAAATGAGTTGTATCCATGAAAAAACAAGACTAATAAAAACATCAATACATAAGGAAAATAAATTTTTGAAAGTTATTTAAATATCTACAGTCCAAACCAAATAACAATATTTCATAACTCTATACATTAATTAAGCTATTAGAAATTCAGATTTGTTTAAAATAATGTTATTGGTATTAAGCTTCGAATGTAGCCATGTCGTCTCAATAAAAATACGTTACAATACGTACATAAATAAGGATTAATCTCTATGTACAATTTATTGGGTATCGTTTAACTGAACGATAATAATCAAAAGGTATCAGGTTCACGAGGCCAGAACTAAAAATAAACTATATCATTTTTTAAACTTGAATTTAAATATCGAGTGTGTAGATAATTTTAGTTAGTGCTACTTTTAATTGTTTAATTCTTGCAAACAAAGTGATGTGCATTAAACTTTTCAAAAGTTACGAATTTATGTCTCATGATGAAATTCTGATTTTAATTATGTTATCTAATTAATTTGTGAGGTTGTTTTGTAAGCTATAGGAGGAGATAACATAAATGGGTTCTGTAATTAATTTGACATTTTATCTGCAATGAGTAATACGTTTTAATCATAAAGGCAATAAGGCTTAAACGACTGTACACTGTACAGCAATATCTCGGTTTCTGTTTCAAATTTTAGGAAAAAAGCAACTACCTGAATCAGAGCATTATTTCATGCATCAGGTCATCTCGTTGGGTGTTCTCATTTCTATAAAAAAAGCAAAGATATGACCATAATTTCTTAAGACTTACTCGACCATTACAGGTATGTATAATAATCACACATTTTATTCCCAACAGATCTTAGAAATTCAAGCAATAGACAAAGATACAGGCAACAATGCACGTATCACATACAAAATAGCCGCAGATGCCAATACAACTGAAGAGTACTTTAAAGTACAACCAAGCACAGGTTGGGTGTACCTCGCAAAACAACTCGACAGAGAAACAACGGCAAAACACAAAATGGTCATAATAGCTGTCGACAATGGAATACCACCGCTTTCCGCAACCGCTACCTTAGTCGTCAATGTAATAGACGCAAATGATAATGATCCGGTGTTCAGTAAATTGGCGTATGAGTTTCAAGTTGAAGAAAATCAGAAGGCCGGTGCGTTTGTTGGTAAGATTGCTGCAACTGATGCCGATTTGGGTGATAATGCTATAGTGAGATATAGCTTGTTCCCTTCAAATACCAGTTTCATCGTGAATCCTGTTACAGGTGAGTTTATTTTATCATTGTTTTTTTTTATATTAATGACGTTTGTTAAAAACGGTTTGGACAAAATAGGATTAATTTATATCATTACCTTAGTTTTTTCTAAACATTTAAAAATGTCTCGTAAACAAAAACAAACAACTTTATATATACTTAATTCCTTATTGATAGGCGACGACAAACCGGAGAAGCGTATTAAAAAAAATCTTGACATTTATATTCCAAAACCAACACTAAAGTGCACTTTGAACTAAACACAATATTTATTCTACCAAAGTTTTGCATATAACTATTGTCCCGCTTATTATTCAACCTTAGAAAAATTCCAAGGTATATTTTTGATTAATAACAAACATTACTTAGTCTACCATTCAATGCTCATCGGATATGACGTCTAGCTGCAATTTATTACTATAATCCTCCAAAAGCTACCGGCGTATGTTGACCCGACAACAATGACTACTGACACAGCCAAGGTCGAATAATATTTCAAGTGTAGACTATGCTTATATATTTGTCATGAGATGAGCAGGCTTATAAGGCTTGAATGCACCTGTTGATATGAATTATGGCTATCAATTTCCTTCCGTATTTAAGTATCGAGAAAATATCCAATTGGTGGATTTGAAGTTTTTGGTAAAGCTAAATGAGAACTAGAAGCAACTATTATTATTTAAAAGTTTCATTAAGTAATCGCGCGCGATTGGGACATGGAATTTCGAAATTAATGACCAGTTAGGTACTGATCAAAACTATATTACGATAGTAAACATTGGCGCTACATGGATCATTACATCGTGTACAGAACTAACTAAGAACAATGATATTTTACCGTAATACCAAATACTCGTTCATATTTGATCAGGCAAGCAACTCCCAGTCGGCCACTTGCCCTTTGTTTAACTTGCCGGCACTTTTGAAAGCTAAAACCCAAAGTATGTAAGTCCCTTGAAACTCATTGAGAGAGCAAACATGTTGGATAAATACGGCCATTTTAATACCTGCACAATTTGAGCGTATGGGGAGCAGATCCGATGGCTTTATTTGTTTTTGGCCTTCCCATGGACCGCTTTCTATGCTTCTATGTAATTATGGAATTATTTTGAGTGTATGCTTGTTGAAAGATTTTGTCGGTTTATATTTAAAGTACAGGATTTTTGAAAGACAAAAAATATAATCATATTGTATCAGTCAAGTTATCTTGCTCACGGGAATAGATTGAACCAAGTGATGTGAGTTTATCTTGGTTTAATGAGCCAACAGTCTGATCCAACATGACATGCATGATCGTGATCTTTGCACTGGACACCTTTGCATGTAACTTCGAGTAGTCCAGACGCATTTTCAGGTACTACTTAGAACTTCGCCTGCCTAAAAAGGAAAATTGAGCGTGAAGAGAAGCAAAAACTATTCCATGTTTAGCGTTATTAACACCAGTAAAATTTAATAAGATATGCAAATAAGAATTCTCCACCGATCTTATCCAAAACGATGTTTATCGTCGAAATCGTGCGAGTATTAAGCATGGCATAAAAAGGGTGCCTGGCAGTTCGTTATTCTCAATAACTGACTGATGAATGGTGGAGCTTTTCGTCTCAATTCGGCTTATCGGCGATCGCACCCGAACACTCCCGAGCTAGTTAGCAAGGAGCCAGTGAGGGCTAAATTCGTAAATCATTTGCGACGGCTGTATGTGGCCCCCTATTGGAAGATTGCGGTCTTCAGCAGGTGCACCCACAATGTTGCCAGTGGCAAAAACTGTGCCTTTTATGAGCATTGATAGCCGTCGGTTCGTTTGTGATCTTTAGGCTTTGACATTGATAGAACTGGTTGGTAGGTTTAGACAGTAATTGACCTGAACTGATTGTGTAAACATTTTAGAGAGTTGAATTATTAGACAGTACTTCAAACAAACCGAAAACTAGTAGTGGTTATCAAAACTAAAATAAATTATTTAACTTAAATGGTGAAGCAAGTTTATAAGTTTTATTATTAAGACAAAGTATAATTTTATTGTTGCTGTGAATTTGCATATAGATTTGCCTGAGGAGATATTCTTGCCATTTCATATGTCACACATGAAAGCCGGTCACCATTAGTAATGCTTTGCGCTCAATGTATCCACTGACTCATAATGTAAGACTTATAATTCTTCTGTGACAAGCGACAGAAGTTCACGGTGTCTGAAGACTTATAAGGATACAAAAACGCTTAAACATAATTAATTGTGGGTGGACATGTATTGATTGGATCAGTGTTTTGGGTGTTTAAGAAAAAAGACATGCTGATAGGATTAAATTTATTCACAGTATTAAGTCGTGATTATCTTTTAAACTCATATATCAATCAAACAAAAGAATTCAAGACTGGAAGAACAATTGTAGATCTTAAGTTTACAGTGTAATGCTATTTACGTACTCGTAAGTGTCGGTGGAAGAATCTTGTATTTCAACCAAACTCAAAATCGATAATCAATCAACAATTTGACGGCGATTTTTATTTAAAAGGTCACGCCACCCGCCAGCCCAGAGCCCACAACGGGAGGCAACACACAATGAATTTATGCGCGTCAATTGCGAGTTATAAACGTCGACGCTCGCGCATACGCCGTGACCCGCCATTAACTATTATTAAAATATTGCTATGTAGGAGCCTGGCTATTCTCTCCCATGTTTTATTACAAGCCTTACCAGTACTAGATACTGTCGTCGGCTATTTAAAGCTCATATGTTACAAATGTACGTGTAGGACGCACAGGGCTCTACAACTCGTTTTGTTGACGGATATCTTTTATTTTCATATGTTCTCAAATGAATTATAGGTGTAAAATGTGGCTGGAATCTTACTGTGGACAGAGTGCTATAAATTGCAGCAATAACAAACAGGGTTGGAACAAAAAGGTAATTGTGATCGAAAGTGACGCAATTGTAAATGATTTGGTCTTTTGTCTTAATAAAGTCATATGGAATGTTTGGCAAACGCAGTTTGGCCATAAAATTGTATCTTTGTTGACTGAAAAATTTGAGATGTGAATTTTACTGTGAAAGATGCATTATTCTCACTAAATTAACCGACAACATCGCTTATACTTCAAGAAATACATACAAAATAGATATGTATTGAAAAATAAACAAACAGTATAATTATAATTCACAAATATACCTTTACATTGTAATAGTCAAGTACGGTTATATTATGGCTGTCTAATAAAAACGTCTGAAGTTGTACATTACACCAAAGAATACAAATCAAAAGCTTGATTTGATAAATTAAACTCAACGATTTAAAGCTACCAGTATTTATTACTCTGCCATCACGATCTCTGCCCTCTTGAGCTGAGGAGAGTTTCATGTGATATCTTACACCGCAACAATAATCCATGTCTTGTACAAAAACAGAAATCAGCAATCTTGAAGAAAATATTACCGTTTACCACAAACAGCGAAGTCAAGACTGTCCAATATTTGCGGTGGAAATAACGATGGATATTTT
The DNA here is from genome assembly GCA_935421205.1 of Xylocampa areola. Lineage (NCBI taxonomy): Eukaryota > Metazoa > Arthropoda > Insecta > Lepidoptera > Noctuidae > Xylocampa > Xylocampa areola. Next base: position 18,564,790 of record OW285207.1, read on the forward strand.
TTTTTTTACAACTCTCTTACCATCGCTCATTACAGCGGTTTCTGGCACATCTTATTATCCTCCTATAAATTTAACTGTTATGCGAATGTAAGCTTTAATAGCCTTTTGTTTAAGTTTAGTATTGTTTGCATCTGAATCATATCACGGTATTCATTTTGCTACCCTGTTTCTGTCATCACAATTTTTAGGCTCCCGATATGGAGTTTCGGATAATCATAGTTATTCTGCCTCGAGGCGATCTCTTTTATGTACGCCTAATTTTAGGTTGCAGACTTAAAAGTAATCGATTTGAAATTGACAAAATTCTTCGGTCATGTGTATAAGATGAATTTGGTAAAACGTGTGTAGGGTTTATTACTGGGTAAGATATTGAAAGTTCATTTTACACATAAAAACAGAATTGCGAATTCCAATTACTCTGTTAACAGGATAAATAGCATTTTACGTTTGATATGTGTTTGTTTTTTATGCTTATATTAATCTAAATTTTTGGAACGTTATACATGTTGTGAGTGATTCGATTGTTTCTTATATTTGGTGAATACCAATTTATGTGAATGTGTCATTTAGTCTATTTATTAGCATATGTATAATTTAAATAATGTAAATGCGTCTTTAATAATTGTAATTTCTTTTGTTACAGGAATAATCACAACCAAAGAAATTCTGGATAGAGAATTTAAGTCTTCCTTTTCATTATTTGCTGAAGCGAAAGATCAAGGAACCTTACCAAGATCAAGCAGAGTTCCCGTGTCTATTAAGATTACTGATGTCAATGATAATCCACCTGAGATTATAGATCCTAGAGAAGATGTTGTTAGTGTTAGGGAAGAACAGCAACCCGGTGCGGAAGTAGCACGAGTAAAGGCAATAGATAGAGATAATGGAGTAAATTCTAGTATTAAATATTCTATTTTAAACGAAAGAGATATGGATGGAGTTGGTGTTTTCGTTATTGATGCAAATACTGGAGTTATTAAAACTAGTACAGGTATGTAGTTTTCATATTTTATTCTATTCTTATCTTATATATTTTATCATTTCTACGTGTATGTAATAATAATAATAAGTAAGCAAGAATAATTAATATGGTTTTTATTTTTAGTTTTGGATCATGAAGAGAGATCGATATATCGACTGACAGTAGCAGCAACGGACGGAGGCACTCCACCAAAGCAGACAGTAAGGCAGCTCAAAGTAGAAGTTTTGGACCTCAATGACAACAGGCCGACTTTCACTAGCTCCAGTTTATCTTTCAAAGTGAGGAAATATTTATATACAGTATAAATTGATATTTTAATGTATCACATCATTAAGCATACAATTTTTTCAGTAGATTCGAGATTTTTTAAATAATTATTTGTTCTCCAGGTAAAAGAGGACGCCAAAATTGGCCATGTAGTTGGTACCGTAGCATGTTGTGATAGTGACATCACTGAAAACTTAGTCAACGATGACGATGAAAAACAGATATCATATCTACTTATGCCTCTCACTGCAGACCATTCACCAGGTACATTTGAAATTGACCGACGAACTGGCTCACTAGTCGTAGCCAGACAATTAGACAGAGAAATTCAAGATGAATACCGTCTAGAAGTTAGAGCATTAGACACTTCGGCAACTAATAACCCTCAAAGCAGCGCTGTAACTGTTAAAATAGAAATCGTAGATGTCAATGACAATTCACCGCAGTGGCCCCAAGATCCTGTAAATATTGAAATATCAGAACTTACCCCGATTGGTATGATAGTATACAATTTTACGGCTAAGGATGCTGATGCGGGTCCAAATGGAGAATTAAACTTTCGAGTTGTATCATCTTTACCTGTTACTAAAAATGTTTTCAACTTAGATCCACTAACCGGGTCTTTGACACTTACCTCTGAACTTGATTATGAGAAGTTGAAGGAATACTGGCTAATCGTTGAAGCAACAGATTTGGCAGCAAATATTACTGAAAGAATGGCAACATCAGCCACTGTACACATTTCTGTTACCGATGCCAATGACAACACTCCTACTTTTGTATCTGCCAATAAAGCCACCGTCTCACTTAACACACTATCTGTTACTTTATATCAAGCATTAGCAGTAGATGCTGATTCTGGTGAAAACGGCAAAATATCATATTATATATCAGGTGGGAATGACCATGCCTACTTTTCTATGGAGTATGATGTTGGGAAGTTGACATTCTCCAATAAATATTCCCAAGATATATCCAGAGTAAGGCCGGGACAGTACAAGTTGAATCTTACTGCTTCAGACCATGGTATCCCATTTCCAAGACAGAGTCACATGACGTTACAATTGACATTGCAAGAGTCTACAAATATACCACCAAGATTTACAGATTCCTTTTACAGAGCTAATATCAGTGAAGATATTCGACCAGGCAGTTTTGTAACAAGACTGTCTGCTAAATCTTCTAGAGGAAGTGCAAGTAAGTACTTTTATATTACCATCGATAATTTACCAAGCAAAATAATTCATTGATGTGACACTATAATATTATAATACTCCTGTTTCAGGTAATTTAACGTACATGATACCATCTGGAGTAGCAGATGACAAGTTTGCAATAGACGAACGTCTCGGCACAATCACTGTCAAAACAAAAATCGATAGAGAAGAGAGAGATCAATATATTTTTCCCGTCTACGTCACAGACTCTAGCACCTTTCAATCTACAACCAATTTTGATGTTGCTACAGTCACAATCACCGTTATGGATGTGAATGATAACCCACCTAGTTTCAAAACAGGATCTTGCTATCCTGTAGTGGTTCCTGAAAATAATGATCCTGAAGTCATACATACCGTCGCAGCAACTGATAAAGATGTTGGAGCAAATGGTGTCATTACTTACAGCATTACATCAGGAAATAATGGAAACAAGTTTTCCATAGATTCTACTACTGGGAGGCTGACGGCAAGAACCCTAGATCGTGAAACACAATCAAAGTATCACCTGACGATCACTGCTTTCGATCATGGATCGCCTGTAGCGTTACAAGGGTCCTGTAATATCACAGTTATAGTTGAAGATCAAAACGATAATGATCCTGTTTTCGATACTGGACATTACTCTGCTGCTATACCGGAAGATGCTATGATTGATACGTCAGTTATCAAGGTCAGAGCTACTGATGCAGATTTGGGTTTCAATAAACGAATTGTATATTCATTAGCTAACGAAAGTCAAGGTCTATTTAGGATTGATAACAAGACTGGGATAATTTTTACAACTGGGTAAGTTTCATAAATACAGGCAAATATATTTTAGATGACTCTATGACTTTAACATCCATTTAATCGAATTATTATTATTACAGAACTTTTGATAGAGAAAAAACGAACGTCTATCATTTTGAAGCGGTTGCAACGGATGAGGGGCGATACATCACTCGTTCGCAACGAGTCTCAGTAGAGGTCACCATCAATGACGTAAACGACAATAAGCCCATTTTTACGAAGTACCCTTTCAAAGAACAAGTTGCTACATTAACACCACCGGGACAAAGTTTACTTAGAGTTTCAGCAACAGATAATGATATTGGAATTAATGCCGAGATATTATATGAGCTCCTTGATACTTCAAATCACAAGTTTCGTGTTAACCCCACAACCGGTGTTCTAACAGCTACACAAAGCTTAGCGAGTGAAAACGGAAAATTAATTCACCTCAAAGTAATAGCTAAGGATAAAGGCAACCCACCTCAAAGCTCGATAGGACTCATAGAAATACGCGTTGGTGATTTCTCAGATCAAACACCTACATTAAATTTCCAAAATGCAACATACAATGTAACTATCGAAGAAAACATGGCGTATGGAAAAGACGTGCTTCAAGTAACCGCAGTTAGGAGCGACGGGCGGCGTCAGAGAATAATTTATGAAATCGGCAATGGCAATGATCAGTACGCTTTCGAAATAGACTCTAACTCAGGCGTAATAAGGGTGAATAACTCAGTGAATCTGGATTATGAGTCGTATCCAGGCCCGCGGAGGCAGCTTGTTGTAGTCGCGCGCACAGAAGGTTCGCCTGTCCTATACGGCTACTGCGACGTTATAATAAATCTGATCGATCAGAACGACCACGCTCCCAGGTTTACGCAACAACAGTACATCGCGAATGTCCTTGAGGGGAACACTAAGGGCGAATTTGTTGTGCAACTCGCAGCTAAGGATGGGGATCGCGGTGTGAATGCAAGAATACTATACCATATTGTCGACGGAAATCATGATAATGCATTCATTATAGAACCGGCATTCTCAGGGTCAGTGAAAACAAATATAGTCCTTGATCGTGAGATAAGGGAGACGTACAAACTGACAGTAATAGCCACTGATGAAGGCGATCCACAGATGACTGGGACAGCGACACTGAGGATCAATGTCGTAGACGTGAACGACAATCAGCCAACATTCCCACCACCGAATGTCATCTCGGTATCGGAAGGTACGTTTTTACTTGTTTAGTCCGTATTCGCATGCGGGTTTTAAATTGCCGTTGTTCGGCCTATCGACTTTTCGAAATAAATTGGTAGAACAAAAAGCGTACCACAGAGAAGGAGGCATTTTACATAATTTGTATTCTCGACTTGGTAACATTGCGACTTTTCGATTCCAACGCTGAGATTAAATAAAAGGGACTCCTTTAGGATCAATATTTATTGGATGGTATTACATTTTTTCCGAGTGCATGTTTTAGCGGTTCACCAACGGTCCGCGGCGTTCGCGTCGCTTTTTATTCGTTTTTTATATCATTGTAAGTCGACTGAGGTTTTGTTTTAGAGAATTTTTATTTTGGCGGATCGTTAAAACGGCAGTCAAACGAGACCCAGTCCGTATATTTAGTATTTGTTTTTGTTTTTAGGAACGGAAGTTGGGACAGTGCTCACATCTGTTACTGCGAATGACGTTGATACATATCCGGCACTGAAGTACTCGATAATGCAAGGGGACAACAGTTTTTCTATAGACAGATATAGTGGAAAGATTGTGTTGAATAGACCTCTTGACTTCGAAGCGAAGAAAACGTATGAAGTAAATGTTACAGCGTCGGACAGCGAACATGTTGCTAAAACGACGCTTACGATTAAAGTTACTGATGTGAATGACAATTCACCTGTATTTGATGATATTTCTTACAACAGAATATTGCCTGGTAAGTGAAAAACTCAAAAGATTTATTTTTAAGTTTTACTCTATTTTTCAATTGTACTACTGAGGGCAAATCGATGTGCCGTGAAAAAATAACCATAAAAATTTAATGGGTTAATACGGGGTGCAACAGCCAATCTCTCAATTACAGTGCTAATAGCACCGATGACATTGTAAATGGAGAACAATGTTAATAAAACCAACTTTTAATAATTTCAGAAGGCACTGATACACTTGAAATCGGCTCAGTCAGCGCTAAGGATCGCGATGACGGAGACAACGGGAGACTTACTTACTCAATTCTTCGACCAACTAAAGGATACTACATTGATGCAGTGTCTGGGGGCATTTTCGTTAACTACAGTGCTCTGCCGCCAAATCAAAGAGACACACAGCTGGCTGTTGTGGCGACAGATCATGGAAAACCTAACAAGAGCGCTGTTGCATCTGTTAGAATTAGTACGGGAGCGTCTTCCGAGATCAAGCCATTCATTGGACAGGATACATACAGGTAAATATACGGTCCTAATTTATTAGATAACTTCCTTTAAAATAGTTAACATATACGTCAAATACATTCACTGCCAATAATTAAATGGAAATAACAAATGATTTGTAATAACCACAGTATTAGCAAGACGCCAATTCGTCGGTGATAGTCCAATTCCAATTTTGGTAATTGTAAATACCGCTAAACGAATGTTTAAGAAGAAAATTAAATATTATAATTTTAATACACGTAGGTATATAGTCTCAAATATAAATTAACTAAATTGAAAGCGCGGATTCCCCAAGAATCATTATCTTGATTTACCTAAGTTTAAAAATGAACGGTACGCGTAATAAGTTTTTAAAATAATTCTAAAATAATTTTCGATGCTTTCTTATAGTTTTAATTCAGTTATTAGTTTTTTTTATTATTATTAAAGTAGATTTAGTTTTTAGTTGAATGAATATAAAACTTAAAATTATTATACAGAAATAAAATTTACATTTATGGCTTAAATGAATCCTTATCACTTACATATTGACCCCTTAAGAAGAAATTACCTAATAATTAAGGACCTTATATTTTTTTTAAATCAAATTTTGATCTACTTTTTACCACTAGCTCACCTTGTGGTAAGCCACGGCGTGGCGGAAGATTAAGCACGTAGATCCAGAAGAAATTTCTTCACCCTAGCTTTAAATGTGTCTAGATTTAATACATTTATATTCTCGTATACATATTAATCAAATTAACCTTATAAATCATGATATGATCCATTCGATTAATTACTTGATTAACTATTAAAACAAAGTTCGTATTGAGAATTAAATTATAATATGTTTTAAGATAACACATAAATTTTTGAGTTATGTCATTTAATAAAATACAAACTATTAACATGAACCTACTCTCAATTCCAGGATCACAGTAAACGAAGATACCGAGAAAGGATCTACCCTGCTCCAAATCGGCGGCATCAATGACGTTCTCAAGAAATATAACCTGGACATCCATATCACATCTGGAAACGAAGGAAACACCTTTGATGTCACTCTCGAAGGAGCTCTAATTCTACTGAACAAACTTGACAGAGAAATACAAGACTCTTATGTCCTTGGAATAGCTGCAGTGGAACAAGGAAAAATGCTCACCCACACTCAGAACAAAACTTCAATCACAGTATTTGTTACAGTAGCAGATGCTAACGATAATTCACCGGTGTTCGCTACAAATGATTTTGAATTAACTGTTAGCGAAGATGTTAAGATTGGATATACGTTGACTCAATTGGCAGCAACTGATGCAGACCTCTATGGAACTTCTAATGCTGCGATCATTTATAATATCACCTCTGGAGATGATGAAAAACTGTTCTTTGTACACCCAACAACTGGCATTCTAACTGTCAATAAAAGTCTGGACTATGATATTGGTAATACCGAATACAAACTTGTAATAGTCGCATGTGACCAAGGCATACCATCTTTGTGCAATGCCATATACATCAGTATTAGAATTCTTGATGAGAATGATAATGCACCCACTTTTCCCGTCAACGAATATTTTGAAACTATTGGTGAAAATGAAAGAGTGGGAACCTCAATATTCACAGCTAGAGCCACAGATTTAGATAAAGGAAGATACGGGAAATTAAATTACTCAATAGTAGCTTCACCAAACAACTACAACAGAAACGACGACTCTTGGAAAATGTTTCTGATCGATTCTTCGTCTGGGTTGGTCAACTCTAATGCCGTTTTTGATTATGAGGTAAAGAATAAATACGAATTTTCCATCAAAGCATCTGATCTAGGAGGGAAGAGCACTACCGTAAAGGTCAGGATCGATATCGAAAGCAGGGATGAATTCTACCCTCAATTCACACAGAAGACTTACAAGTTCCGTGTACCAAAAGCAGGCTCGCTTCCAGCTGGTTATGTGATTGGACAAGCTACAGCAACCGATCGAGATAAAGGTATTGATGGGAGAATAGTTTATCAGCTTTCTACGTCACATTCGTACTTTAAAATTAACAGGACTACTGGCGTAATTATTTTGAAGAAGAAAGTCGATTCAGTACAGAATTTATTTGGATTGGACAAATCGATAAGCTTAGTAGTCACTGCTAGTTCTGGAAGACAAGGCTCTTTGACAAATAAAACTGCTGTGGAAATAGGAATGAATGATCTTGCGTCGGATGGAACTCAAATTAATGATGCTGCTGCTGTCGCAAGCGGAGGTTTATCTGATTGGGCGTTAGGGTTGCTCATTGTCTTCATATTTATTATTATAATATTTGCAGCAGCATTCTTATTCTTGCACATGAAAAATAAAAGACATAAAAAAGTCAATAAGCCAGGTCTAAGTTCTGAAGGCGTTGGAGCTACTAACAGTTATGTAGACCCAAGTGCTTTTGATACTATACCTATAAGAAATACTGGTCCCGTCAATTCAGCTAATCAATTTGCACCACCTAAATATGATGAGATACCACCATACGGGCCTCATACAGCTAGTTCCAATTCTGGAGCAGCAACTACTTCTGAACTATCAGGGTCCGATCAGTCAGGTTCAAGTGGTCGAGGCTCGGCAGAAGATGGTGAAGATGGTGAAGATGAGGAGATAAGGATGATAAATGAGGGTCCTTTACAAAGAGAATCTGGTATACACAGACAAACCAATGGTGTAGATGACGATAATCTTTCTGATGTATCTGTACATAACACTCAAGAGTATTTAGCAAGACTTGGTATTGTAGATACTGGAACTGGTGGCGGTGCATCAACATCATCGAGAAGATGTTCAGAAAATGTAGGAAATAAAGACCCGATGTTGCATCATGCGCCTATAGATTCAATGCACATGTTTGATGAAGATGGTGCTCATGAAAATGATATTACTAACTTGATATACGCCAAATTGAATGAAGTTACTGGTAGTGAAAGAGCTAGTAGTGCAGATGAAGCAAGTGCTGCAGTTGACAGAGCTATGGCTTTGGGAGCTTTCTCTAGCGCTCCTGGAGAAAACAACGCTGTACCCACAGCGGGGCCTTCCATGACTGGTAGCCTTAGTTCTATAGTACATTCTGAAGAAGAATTAACTGGTAGCTATAATTGGGATTACTTACTTGATTGGGGACCTCAGTATCAACCTTTAGCGCATGTATTTTCCGAAATAGCTCGATTAAAAGATGATGCCGTATCGCTTCAAAGTGGTAACAGTGGGGCTTCGAGTGCAAAGAGTAAAGGCACTTCAATATCCGGAGGAAAGAGTGTTCCACCACCATTACTGACAACAGTGGCTCCTAGAAGTTGTCCAGCACCATCCTTATCATGTAGACAACCACAATTATTATTACCGAGGTCTCCAATAAGTCATGATGTTCCTGGTGGATTTTCTGCAGCGGCTGCCATGTCACCCTCATTCTCGCCTTCTTTATCACCATTAGCTACTAGATCACCGTCAATGTCACCACTAGTAGGTCCAGGGTTGCCACCAGCACCCGCTAACAGAAAACCTCCTCACTCGACAATGAGAATATGAAAATAATTGTATGGTAGTATATTCAATACTGTATATATGAACGACTGTTTTGCCTATAGTGTAGTTAGTATTATTTATTCGGCCGATCTGATCGGCTTAATTCATTTTGCGCATATTGATATTTAAAACGAACTTCATAGATATGCTCAAAGTGATAACTAAGCGCTTATTACCGATTTTTGCGGTAAATGTATATAAATAAAAAATCGGGTGTATTTTTTAAGTGTACATACTTACTTATACTCATTGTAAAAAATATATAAAGACTGCCATTTTTTATTTTTAACAAAAAATACAGCTTTACTCTAAGCTATAAGTATTACTTTTAGGTAACGCAATTTGTAGTGATGTGTCGAATTGATTAAGTGATCGTATGATTGTAATCGATTTGGTGAATCAATATTGCTGTAAGCTTTATTACACGGAGATGTATGTATTTTTTCATATTGTATAGTTCAGTTGCACATATAATTTAATGTAAGTTTTCAGTGAATTGAACGTTGATGTTTCGTTTCTCTGTGATTCTGATGATGCCTAAAGATTCAGTTCAGTATTTTTGTTACTTAACATTATAAACTACGAATTAAAATTATACATTTTTATTTAAAATATTGATTATCTTAAAATATCTTCGCCTAAGTAAATTGATGTATTTTATTGTATAGGGTTAAAAATTATTGAATAGTCACTAGCATCGTGAATACATATGACACAAAGTAGCAACATTTTATAGTAAAGATTATGTTTATGCAAATGCTTTTGATCCAATTGTCTGTGTGTGACTATGGGTTCATCTACCTTAAAGTCTACCACGGATCGTCTAATTAAGACCACGTATTATACAATGTAATTTATTTATAGTTTTTCAAACATTCAGACGTTAACATGTATCAAAAATCCTGGACTGACAACTAGTATATTGAATGTAAATAATTATCTAAGTTTACATGTTAATAAATTAGTCGTAGACTCCACCGACTGTACGAATATTGTTTAGGTGGACATAAAATGAAATTTAAAAAATAATGTTTTTTATTTTGATTACTTAGCTGACCCTAAATTAAAGAAAGACTCTATAAAATAAAATTGTTCTGTATTGAAAAATGTGATACAAAAAACTAAAAAAGTTTCATCCGGTCTGATATAAACAGAAATGAATAAAGTTATAATTTTTTGTGGAAAAAGAATACGGTCGCGAGCAGGATTCGGACCTGCGCCTCCCCGACAAATACTCCAAGCGCTCTGACCACTAAGCCATCTCGACCTCTGTCACCACCAAAACTTTATAACTTTAAGGTTCGCTAAGCATGCTTTAATGCTTTTCAAAGATATCTTTATTTGAAAAGAATATGACGATAAGTTAGGCAGTTTTCGACACTTGCTCTGTCTATACATTCATATCCATATTAATGTTATAAATGCGAAAATAACTCTGTTTCTTTGTATGTTAGATTGTATCTTGGGGAAGGACAACGGCCTTTAGTCGCGCAGACGATGTCGCGGGCACCAGCTATTTATCCATAAACCTTTAAAATAATAGTACGAGTAAAACAATACTGAAAGATAAGTTTGTTTATTAAAACTGATTAATCATTTCATGGTGAAATCATATATACTAAATATTTAGAGATAAATAATTCTGCAAAAGGTTTCATTAGTAAGGGTGAGAAAGATAAAGGAGAAAACATTTTTGGGACTTGTCACATTTGTAACAAAACAAGAGATACATACAGATAAATTATTATTTACTTAATTATGTAATAATAATTATGATTTTTGCAAAATGACTTATCTCTATAATAATAATTATATTACAGCTAAATTATGACAAAATGATAAATTAAATATTATTATCACAGTTGGAGCTACATCTACCAATGATATCATAATGATTACCAACTATGGTAATCGTTTTAAGGAAAATAGTGTTATAATAGCTTGCCCTGCGGAAATTAGTACCTATAGAGAAATATATTTATGAATAAAGGACTGAGTAAATATAATAATTATTGTAAACATCACGCCTGGGTTCCTGATGAAGATGTTATAGGTATGTAAGGAACATATTACAGAAGAGATAATCAATTGAATTACACATAGGTAAGTATACCTAATACTTATAAAGATGTTTTCACTCAGATGCGAAACGAAATAGTGATTAAAGATTCCTATTAATTATTGTTCAGCGGTTATTACTCACGTGCATTCTTCGAGATTGACCGACTTCTTTCGAACTCGAACGAAGCCCTTTGTTATGAGCAAAGCCTCCGGCATATCAATCTGGCCATTTTAAAACGCGAAATCGCCGCGAGCTCATGTGAGTAATAACCGATCAACAATAATTAATAAATAAAATAAATAATTAAAATGTCTCTCATGAAGGTTAATTATACAAAAATAATAATTCCTAGTACATTTCATACGTGTTGCATGCGACTGACGCAATGAGAATTTGTGTTGATATTTATGTGGCAGTCGCAATACGTAATGTCTTTTATTGCATCTGTGTGAAGATGTCTTCATTTATTAACAGTGGTATCAACAAATAGGTATAGTAAACTCACAAAAAAAAATTGTACCGCCTACGAATTTGAAAATTGTTTATTAAATATTGATCCCAATAAAGTATGAACCCGAGCGCCGTGATATGGGTAAATTGGATCTAAATTATATGAGCAATAGATAAATGAATTCGGAAATATATTTAAGAAATAGATCAATAATAGAAAATATCAAATTATATAAAAAAGTTTTGTCTTCACAAGTCCATAATGTTAATGACTTCTCACTTCACATCCAAGTCTTTTAGCGTTAGGAACTTGATAGAAACCGCGAATAGGCCCATATTAATACATCAATATTGTGAAATAATTTGCATAGCAAAGCATAACATAACATCTATATTACGCGAAGGGGTAGGCAGAGGTGTACACAGTTGTAAACCCACATTTCAAGTGTCAGTTGATGAGCCTATTGCCATCTACCGGGCACATTTTCAGACCCCACGCTGCTACTGAGAATTTATGCAAATTATTTCGAGACATTATGCAAAGCAGTCGCGCTTGCATTACGCTTGTATTGCATGAAGAGATACGCAAAGGAACGTATTTTCTGTTTTCCGGTCACAATTCAAAACTAACTGCTACTGAGAATTGTTTATCTGAAAACTCCAATAATAATATACTCCCAACCAAATTTTCAGTCACCGCGGCCTATCTTCGCGGAGATTAGCCAAGTACGCAGGAGACATTATAGTGCACAAGTGTTTTCACAAACATAGGTGCACTCCCTCTTCCTTTACTCTCACAGTCCGATGGGAAGGCAATCCGACACGACTGGAAAGATCAGGAAACACTTTGCCTAACCCGCGAATTAAACCCATAACTTCACGTTTAGCAGCATTGTATCCACTAGTCAGACTATCGAGGCAAGAGATCTTGTTTAAACTATTTTCGAACAAACCCTTTCAATTTTTATTTTTCCGAGGCGCCATTTTTAATGTAATATATTAACACCGGCCTAAGATCCCGTTACATATAAAAAAAAAAACTTTTATCAGTCATTACTAAAATTAGAAGGAAGATAACTTAGAAAACAGTAATTTGTATTGAGCATTTCTACTCAACCCTTATTGGGTTAGCGTGTATATATTCAAGCAATAAGGTTCTAATATATTAGTTAAATTCCTTTGAAGGAGTTTATAAGTAAGACAAATACATTGACTTTATAATAACAAATTATTTGAAGTTATAAATATTTGTGAAAGTAATAATACGGCCGTGAGCAGGATTCCAACCTGCGCCTCCCGGATAAATACTCGAGGCGCTCTGACCACTAAGCCATCTCGACCTCCGCTCACTACTCCGACATCTCCTGCGATGACGTCATCAAGACTTATTAAAATGTGGAAGAAACATTCGGAGTAGTGAGCAGAGGTGGCTCAGTGGTCAGAGCGCCTGGAGTATTTATACGAGAGGCGCAGGTTTTAACCCTGATCACGAACGTATTTTTCTTTCCTTAAAGATGTATAAACTTTAGAGTTCGCTACGCATGCTTAACCTCTGGTATGCCGCATTCTAGACACATTTAAAATTCTATTGTCTTTGGCATGGATTCACGTTCCGGCAGACAAGAGGTTAATGCGTTTGAAATATTTATCTATATAACAAATCAATTGTAATTACCATAGTGCCAGCACGGCGAAACCTGCTCCTATAAAGGTGTCTAAATATTACGCAAAATAATAATTTGAAATATATTTTTAAATAAGATGGTACAAACATTGACGTCTTAAAGGGAAGTTAACTAATAAATTAAGATATATTTTAATTTATTTATCAATACAAAATGTCTACGAACACTTTAGCCCTGCTTTAGTTAATATATTTGATATTGACTGTGTATATTATGGTGATATTCACGGTGTTTAATAATAACGGTGTTCATAATAGAAAACGGTTTTAGTATGACCTAAAACCTTTATTAAATAAATTTCAATTGTCTGCCACAATATTGTGGGTACTTACAACTCACCAAAGTTAAATTAATAATTGCTAAAATGACATAAATATTCTGTATTAGCTACAAAACAACATGAAATCAATCAAAAAAACTATAAAGCATGTCTGCCATTTTTTTTTAAATCTTACTAGCCTATGTAATGATTCTAACGATACATCTAAATCGGTTCACGGTCTTATCGAGGTTACTGCTACTGCTGCAGACACTGTGTCGTGATAGCCTAATATTATGACCATTGGATTGGCAAGTCAAAGGTCGCAAGTTCGAATATTTGCAAGTCTTTTCGAAGTCATGTGCGTATTAAAAATTAATTATCACTTGCTTTAAAACGGTGAAAGAAAACATCGTGAGGGAACCAGCACACCTGAGAGATGTTCTCGATGGTGTGTAAAGCCATGTCGGAGACCTGCGGGTGGTTTAAACTCTGACACTAGGTTGTTCATCAACCACAGGATAAGAAGAAGACTCACTATGTAGTGTAATTAACATGGTTGATAAAACCCAAGGAGATTTTACCTATAGAGGCGTTATACCTGAACATTAGTGCATTAAAAATAAGCGGCAACTTTAATATAGCTACCAATACATACAAATCATACAGCGCGCTGCGCATCCACGCAGAAAAGGAAAGAATCGTACAGCATATCGGTTGTTAGAAAGAGATAAACATAGATCGTTTAGTTTCGGCACATACCTGCTGCACGGTCATTGGCGCGATAACACGTGACGCAGCTGTCAGCGGAATGTTCCCGACAAAGTAAACATTACGAAGTTTTGATTCATAAAAATGATATCTTATTATTTCTGAATAAATATAAATATATTTTGTTATGTAGTGACTATTCTAATAATAAAGTGAAATTTGGACACTCTCTATTAACGCGGGAAGGCGGTTTTTCCTCGTATTTCGTTGAGAACTGTGGGTGATAGGACGCGTAACCGCGACACTGGTTCGGACATGACTGAATGCAAGTTGGTCAATTGCCTTACATTAGTATCGCCATTTTCGAGCGCGGGTAACGTATTTATGGGTTTATAATATCATTGATAAAATCACACGGTTTTGTCACTTCTATCGACTTATTTAAAATTATGTGTTTGAGAAACATAGTTTCGCGTCGATGACCAGCGTGGTGAGTGAAGCGAGGGAGGAGAAGACGCAATCTCAAGTTAACTTTGGCGAGTTACAATAAAATATTGACCAAAAACAGGTGTCAGTTACAAATATCTAAGTACTGACATATATAATACAGCCATTTTTAAGGCAACGTTATGAAGCATTAATATATTTAAATGATTAAAAACGACTAATTCCAATTTGGTTAACACTGCAATCAACTACTGAACCCTAATCTTACAATACTCATTTAAGTAATTTTTATTATCATTTGTCGCTCTTATAATAGTGATAACTGGTTTTTTCTCCAGAATTGCTGAACCTATTCCGATGTGGTTACACGCGAAATGCCTTTCAAAAAAAGGTAAGGCCGCCTCTGGTCAACCCTGTCTAACTACTTACACTTAAGCCTACTTATAAATGGCCTTAGGTTCTAATACAGCGATACTCAACCTTATAAATGAATAATTAATGATTTGATGCTAGTTTTACATTTATACAAAGTATATATCTGTAGTTTTTTTTTTTTTTCGGAATTATTTCACTCATTTTATGACAACCATTTTGTTTTTCAATTATCTAAAGTAAGTTTCGAAGGTGTTATTAAAGATATAACATAACACAGTATAATGCCTGTATTTCCCGAAGTGGTAGGCAGAGGTATACACACGTTTCACGAATGCTGTTATAAAGTCCCTTGTGTGGTTAGCCTATTGCAATCAACTGGGCACAATTCCAAATTCCGGGATCCTACTGAGAATTTCCTAACTGAAAATGCCAATGACACTTTATCTGACCTGGGAATCGAACCCAAGACCTCATTCTCAGCAGTCGCGCTTGGGACCACAAGACCAACGATGAGAGGTTTATAAGAAGTTATTTACAGTTTATTTTAATTTGCCATCATGGTCACATGAAATGTTATTGCCTATAATGAATATAACCTATTCCAGAAATCAAATTACACCCTTACTCCTCGATAACTTAAAGCTGTTCAAGCTGCATGTAGCCAAAAGTATGCAAAACTCTAATTGTCATATTATTTTAGTCTACTGATTGGACTATTTTATATTCCCCACCATATTGCTGCATATTCGGCGTCAACTTTTACAATCCCCGCTACACGAATTTACACACTAAACGTAAAGTAAAAGTGGACTCACTTTTACTTTGCCACCCATCACACGTTTATGTCGGGGTTCCCTTTTACATTTTCCACTATATGGCATAGTTTGAGGTGCAATTTCTCATTTCCCTCAACACGCATAGTTAGGGGTTGACTTTTACATTCCCCAGCAAACGCATAGTATGGGGTCCATTTTTACATTCCCTACCACACACATAGTATAGGGTCCACTTTTACATTCCCTATCACACACATAGTATGGGGTCCACTTTTACATTCCCTACCACCACACACATAGTATGGGGTCTACTTTTACATTCCCTACCACACGCATAGTATGGGGTCCACTTTTACATTCCCTACCACACACATAGTATGGGGTCCACTTTTACATTCCCTACCACACGCATAGTATGGGGTCCACTTTTACATTCCCTACCACACACATAGTATGGGGTTCACTTTTACATTCCCTACCATACGCATAGCATGGGGTTAACTTTTTAATCCCCCCACTATACCTTCAGTATAGAATCCATTTTAAATATCCCCCACAGGGCGTAGTCCTTTGTTAGAAACACACTCTTTTACATACCTACCTTACTGATTTTTATCCTGAATTGGAAATAGATTCTTCATCCTCTACATATCATAGTCCTATAGGCCCTATATATTCCAGATCTTAGTC
This sequence comes from Xylocampa areola, assembly GCA_935421205.1. Taxonomy (NCBI): domain Eukaryota; kingdom Metazoa; phylum Arthropoda; class Insecta; order Lepidoptera; family Noctuidae; genus Xylocampa; species Xylocampa areola. The sequence goes on from OW285207.1 coordinate 18,581,444, forward strand.
CAATTTTGGCTAAAGAGCCTACTTTCCTTATAGGTTGAGTAAAGCTGTTCTAAATGGTTATATAATTGTAAGCAATGGTTGGTCACTATATCCGTTTAATGGCGTCGGTATGATTATTTAAATGCATGTCTATGATGACCTCATCGGAGCCGATGGACTTTTTACTGGGGGTCACTATGCCGATGTCCACGTCAGTGTTGGGGGTCAAACCGTTGATGGGGTCCTGAAATTATAAATGGCAAAAGCTTTATTTAAACCTTCAAATATGAAAGGAGACACAATAGAAAGTTAATTAAAGTTATAATTTTTTTTGAAAAAAAAAAAACTGAATTCTATGGGCATCCGCTGGTCCCATAGTTATATGCTATCTATTTGATCACCTGTATAGAGACGGAATAGATAGCAATGACGTCGCCAAAAGACGTATTAAAATGTGGAAAAACAATTCGGGGTAGTGAGCAGAGGTCGAAGCGCCTGGAGTATTTATATATAGACATATTATATATGCTATTTATATAGGCATATTATATATAGGCACAAGTACAAATCACACTCGCGACCGTATTATTCCTTCCACAATTTTTTTAAACTTTAGACTTCGCATCGTATGCGATAATGCGTTTGAAAGATTATCTGTAGAAAATTAATTGTTCTTTTCATAATAATTATGGTTGCGCCATTACCTATGATTCCTATGAAGCATTTAAATACAGGGGCAGCTATAGCCATAACTTTTGGTTACTATGACGCCTACACTTTGTGTAAAGCAAACACGCTAGTGAAGAAATCAATGATATAACATATATTTTATTTTAATTTTAATATGATATTTTATTAATTTTGACAATTATTAGAATGGATAACCGTTGTTTACGCACAGTAAGTGTAATACGCCTTGGATAAAACATAATATATATCGTCGGCATGCAAAATCTTATAGCCGAATCCTCCAAGCTGAAGTTGTAACAGAGAATATGAGATTTAACAACAACTTAAAACTGAGCATTATTAAAGAATTTGGCTGTGATTGTCTTTTTGTTTTTGGTTTTTTAGAGTAGGCCTCTTGCAGTTAACCCATAGGGGTTTAAACTGCGTAACCGAACAATAGCTATGGCGAGACAATTTGATGCCTCCAGCCAGAGCATATTTTATATTACTACAAACTAAGCAACACAGCACTAAGGGCGTCCCCTGCGGGACACGAGCCTCGGCTTAGGGCGTTGCTAGAGGGACAACTAGGGACTAGCTGGATCAGATCAGTCTCCTTATTATTAAGGGTCGAATTTAAAGCTACTGGCTTGGCGCGGGCCAGCTCGTGCAAGGGTCGGGGCGGATATGATGAGATATTTCGCGACGAACGCGGACCTCGCCCTGAGGTCTATAACGAGGCGGTCGAGCGCGTCGGAGTGTGCTTGTGTGTCTGTTAGACTCTTGAGCTACAGAGGTCCTATCATCGGGACGGAGGAGAGCGTGACTTGGTCGGCGGACTTTATTAATCTGAGACGGCCTGTAGTCGGCGGAAGATTTGGCTGTGAGTAATACAGCACATAGACATAATTTTTTTCATATGGCCCCCATATCAGCTATAATAGACATTAGACAATCCGAGGGCATATTATCTTACTTCCTATTATAAAAACCACTACTGAAAAATTACAGCATTTTGTTACTGCAGTATGGTGTTAACAAGCTGTACAATTGTCTGTCTTTTAATCTAATACCTTTAAACGAGCAATTCTTGTATATATAATCTAAATCTCGGAAACGGCTCCAACATTTTCATGAAATTTAGTATTTTTTAATAGGTTTCGGGGGCGATAAATCGATCAAGCTAGGTTTCTATTTTAGAAATCGTCGTTTTACCAAAAAAAAACAAGCATGCTTCGGTCATCCAGGTACTATATATATATAATTAAATGGAGATAGATATATACACCACGCAAAGACAAACTGGTTGTTCAAGATTTGTTTCTAAAACTAGAGATGACAATCATCCAACGAGAGAAAAACGGCACAACATAAAAGAAAGCCGTTAGTCGTATTAAACAATAGATAGAACAGCTATAAAGTCCACTTGGTTTGCAAATAAATATTTGAAGTTTGAACATAAAAGTTTGAACCAAGGTTGCCTGCTTGTCGGTCTTCTACAGATTGTACTTCGGTGATTGTGCCTATTGCCTATATTGAATAAAATAACATAACATAACATAACATAGCATCACGCCTGTATTCCCCGAAGGGGTAGGCAGAGGTGTACACAATTGTACACCCACATTTCACCAATGCTGTTATTAAATCCCATGTAATAGGTGGTGAGCCTATTGCCATCAACCGGGCACATTTCCAAACTCCGGGCTGCCACTGAATTTCCTAACAGAAAAACTCAATAACACTTTGCCCGACCCGGGAATCGAACCCGAGACCTCCTGCTCAGCAGTCGCGCTACGGACCACTAAACCAACGAGGCAGGCAATAAAATAACGTAATGTACAATATATATTTTAGTATTAGAAGTAAACACTCAGTGCTCTTTCTCCTCTCTCCCATAATTATGCTATGCTGTGCCCGACAGGGTCCAAAATTGTGTCTATATTACAACCCTCCAGCTAATGTAAACTTACATATGTACATTTTGGAACGCAATAAAGATATTGAGTATTGCCCAAGAACTCCACGACCTCATCCCACCAGCCCCCTTCTACCACCGGAGATCTAGACGCACTGCAAGTTATCATCCCTACCTTGTTGCTATTCCACCAATTCGTACTAAGCGTTTTCAATCATCTTTTATAATGCGCACAGCAAAGGAGTGGAACTCTCTATCTGCGTCTGTGTTTCCGAACTCATTCAACCCTAATCCCTTCAAAGTTAGATTTAACAGGCTTCTTCTAGGTAAGCTCACTCTATCGTCGACTTTGTTTCTGTCACGTCTGACATGACACTGGGTCAAGAGCAAACCCAATAAAAAAAAACAGCTGGACTAAGAAACCTAAATATTAAAATAACTACATTACTAACCGTAGTTAGAGCATCACAAGCCATGAGTTCATTCTTGGACATGTGTTCGACGACGGCGGCCGCGTAGCAGTCCCCCAACATGTTGTTAGTGGTGCGGATACGGTCACTGGAATAAGTTAATAAACAAATACAGATAAATCTTTGAAAAGCATGCTTAGTGAACTCTAAAGTTATAATTTTTTTTTTTGAAGTAAAATAATACGATTGTACGCAGGATTCAAACCTGCGCCTCCCGGATAAATACTGCAGGTAGTAATTATAACTATAGATAATACACAGTTATGGTTGGTTGATATGGCTAATCTTATGGTTGTAGGCGCACCTGAATTGTACGTGCTTAGTTATATGTAAGTGTGCTTGCACTAATATGACGTGAGCTTCTGAATGAAAATCACTCAAAAAGGAGAATGAAAATCACTCAAAAAGGAGAAAGAAAATAAAGAAACTATCAGTTGGAAAAATCCTTTTAGTAGATATATGAAAGCCAGTACTAACTCTATCGCGTTGCATGATATTACTATCTACTAACAGGAATTAACGCGCAATAAATACCTTTGAATCGCTTGACGTTTCGACCAGGTTGCACTGATCGTGGTCACAAGCAGACAGACTGTTAGTTACACATATAATAATATGATAGCTAATTTCATAAGGAATAGTATAGGCTATACCTCTCAGCTAGCCTTAAATATAAATATTTATTAAGTAAGTCGGGAGAAAAAGTACTCCCGAGCTGATTTATCCGGAGGAGGGATGAAACACTCCCAAATAATATGGGACTAGATCAGGAAGAATTAGATCACGAGACGATGAAGTAGGTCTGATAACTTATCTAAGAGGCTTTATTCACTGGTTTCCTAAAATTCTGGATAATGTGTTCTTCTGCGCACGTATAAAATTAATACAGAAACCGCTGTCGTCATTCATCTATTAAACGTATTTATGTTCTCATTAAATTAACTATTATCCCTTTCAAAATTTCAATAATCTATGTAAAATCACTATTCCGCATACATACATAACACCATACCCGTATTCCCGAAGGAGAGGTGTACCCACCAATAGTTGTAAACCCAATTTCACCAATGTAACAGAATTGTGCAATAAGTCCCACGTAATAGGTGGTGGGCCTATTGCCATCAGTCCCAAACTTCGTGCTGCTACTGAGAATTCTAAGAACAGAAAAACTCAATAACACCTATCCCGACCCGGGAATCGATCCCAGGACCTCATCTTCAGCAGTCGCTCTTGCGACTAGTAGACTAATTGCTATTCAACATAAATATGTAAAATCTGATAATGTTACTTACACAAGCCAATCAACAGCAAACAAAAGTGATACATCGTGCGTGGGCGCATCCACTGCGGCCAACACTACCAGCAGTAACACCATGGCTGCTGAAGGGACTGATGCTGATGACACCGATGCAGCCGTAGAAGTTAGACTGAAATTAAAACCACGCCATTTAAAACGGTTAAATATGGACTCAGTGAGTATAGTGTGTAGCGGGCTTTATAATAATGAAACTATACAGGTAGATGAACATTCTGTCCGAAGTGCAACCTATCCGATACGTCATGAGATTCAAAAGTATTAATTGCGCGTTAATACTATGTTAGTTTATAGTAATATCATGAAACGCTAAACAATAAAACCGAAATCTTTGCTGCCTTTTATTAACATAACATAGTATCACGCCTGTATTTTCCAAACGAGTAGGCAGAGATGTTCACAGATGTACACCCACATTTCAGCAATGCTGTTATTATTTGCTATGTTATAGATGGTGAGCCTATTGCCATCTACCAGGCACAACTCTATACTCCAGGCTGCTACTGAGCATTGCTAATAGAAAAACCCAATAATGGGAATGGAATCCAGGACCTTATACTCCGCACTCGCGCTCGGGACCAACGAGGATAAATTATTTAAATGAAATACTTATTGGTTTTTATAGGTTCCAATCGTGGTCCTAAAGTTAATTTAAGCTTTTAGTTTAGCTTTCTTCAATATTAACTTTACCCTTAACCTTGTCTCAGCTGGTTTATTATTGTTCTACATAATTATATAAAAACATGCCAAAGGTAAAATATCGATCTGCGTAGACATTCACAAAGGCAGCCTTGACCGAGCCGTCATAATGACTTCAAGGTCGCTCATGGAAGGTTATTTTGAAAGATAACCCCATAACTATTAAAGACATCTAATGGGAAGGATGGATTACAGTGGTACTTAATTTCTTGTAATTACTATTGTCCTTGAAACTCTTGAAGGTTAGGTTTTATATAAATAAGCTAATGTGAGAACTAGCTGTCACTGCAACAACAGCAGGGCAGTTCCTGAAAATGATTGTCATCGATCGTTTTAAATTGGTTTCCTTTACTGGTGTTGCTTTAGTTTTCAAGCAGATACTTATATTCATCTGGCTCGTTAATGTACAAAATTGTACTACATATCAATATGATTCTATTGTGTCTGCTCATTAGCGAGTCAAAAGAATATTGATGATTTTAAGACTACGTTTATTCAAGCTTCAAGAGTCACCGTTCGAGATCTATTAGTATAGTGTTAAGTAATTTATTGGTTTCCATGCCATCGGTCGCGAGTTTGATTTCTACACAGAACAAGTATTTTTATGTACTAAGAGTACACAAAAACCTTTCAAACGAATTAAATCATGCGTAGCGAACTCTAAAGTTATAAATTTTGTGGAAAGAAAAATAGAGGCTAAGTAATAATCGTAGCTAAGTAATAGCCGCACAGGTCGATAGATTGAGGTTAAGCGCTGGCTGCGGTCCGTCTGTGGATGGGTGGCCATCATTTCATACCGAGACCCCTCCGTGCCTCGGAGAGCATGTTAAGCCGTCAGTCCCGTTTGTCAATTTAAGATCTATGACAGACGTTACGGGTAGTCGTTAGAGGCCTGAAATCTGACAACAATCATACCAACAGATATCGTGTTACCCAATAAAAACTGGGTTTTGGAGGTCGCTCCATTTAAAATGCTGGTTCGAATCCTGCTCACGACCGTATTTTTCTCCCTACAAAAAATTATAACTTTAAATTCTTGTATGGCTTATTTATATGTGCCCTAAAACAAATGATTTGAAACACTCAACTACACTAGTAGAAATTATAAACACAGACCAGTTTTTTTATTATAGAGGACATAATGTAACCGATAGAGAAGTAACTACATACCTTCAAAGATATTATAAATCTTCAAATTTGATATGTATCTAATAACTGTAATACTTACAAAATTGTAGCAAGCTGAGCGAATCCGAGATGTATATTGTTCATCTGGCACACAAACACGCTAGCGACAGACAAGAACAGCGCCGTGCCGTCCATGTTGATGTTGCAGCCGATGGGTAACACGAAACGCGTGATGCGCGGGTCTATCTGAAGCGGACCTTCCATTGCTCTAAATGTTACTGGAAGAGCTGCAGCACTGGAACGAGAGAAGGTATAATGTGAAAAAGAGTTTTTAATACTTAACAAGTCGACCTGGAACCAGAAACTGGATGAGTTTGGATTCTTAAATTTCAACTCATCCACTTTTATACCAGTCGTAGCCACTACTGGTAAACTCATTAACAATCAAGTGAGCAATATATGAGAGGAAGTCTGAAAGTGGCTGATGACTGGTAGTGTGGAAATCATTCGGAATGTTATGGGGATGTGATGCGGAGGGATGAGGATCATGTGACGAGGAAAGTTTTGGGTATAAATGTAGATGGCTATAAGAGTAGAGAAAGACCGAGGAAGCGATGGATGGATTGTGTTACAGATCATATGGCTAGAAAAGGAATGACTGCCGATATGACGGCTGATAGAGATGTGTGGAAAAAGAATACATGCTGCGCCGCCGTTGTAGTAAGTGTAGGTACTGCCTCGTTGGTCTAGTGGTTAGTAGCCCTGACTGCTATGCCGGAGGTCGTGGGTTCGATTCCCACCCAGGACAAATGTTTGTGTGATGAGCACGATCATTTGTTCTGTGTCTGGGTGTAATTTATCTATAATATGTATGCATTTAGAAATATATAAGTATGTTTATCAGTTGTCTAGTACTCATAACACAAGCTCTGCTTAGCTTGAGACTAGACGGCGTTGTGTGCTAGTTGTGGAATATTATTATTATTATTATTATTATTATTACTTACTAAGGCTGTTTACCTATAAAAAATAAATATGCATTCTGTGCTCCGACTGCTCACAGTATGATGATTTTAGACCACTAAATGAAAGGTTTCTTTAAAATGTCGTTTACTGGAGATCTTCTGTAGCCATTTTCATTGAAAACCATTTCGTATGAATAGTAATTTGCTTGAGTAAAAACCTAAGTTATCAAAATTTTCATATAGTTATTGTGTGTATTAACCAATATTTACCTTACTAACTACCTACTTGAGGTATAAAAACACGTTGCGTGATTCCCATTTATAGAAATAAATGAAAACTTTTTGGGCTGTTAGAACAAATTGCGCAACCTACGTCAGAACTTTATATTGATAGCTGGTCTTATCCATATTCTAGATATATATAGTAGAATCGCTTGATACCAAGTTATTATTAAGCACGCAAGCAAAAAAATCAATACTGTTTAGGTACCGAAAGTAGCTCAACTCTCTTACGCAACAAACCGATTACAAGTCGCAACAGTCAATATAATTTTACGTAACATTTATTAGCACATACCAATGTTTGGTATGTTAGTATATTGTTTTTGATTGGGTCTCTATTATAGCCAATCAAATACAATAGAATAAATTCATTCAAAGGAATGATTTAGTAAACTTGTATTTTAGAAGAATGGCAAGAAAATATGGTTGTGTTGTCAGAATAATTCATAATTAATTTACCTTTTCAAATAACTAGCATAGTTTAGCCTATGTTCCCTAAAAGGGGAAGGAGAAGTGTGCACAGTTGTGCACACTTCCCACACTTCACCAATGCAGTAATTAAGTCCCATATAATAACGTGGTGAGCCTATTGCAATTTACCGGGCCCAATTCCAAACTCTGGGCTGATATCAAAATAAACCCACATAACACTGCCGGGGATCAAAATCAGGACCATACTCGAGGCATGCACGAGGCAGTAATTAGATTGTGTAATTGGCCGCAAGTGTGGCTGCTAAGCCTTCGATTCCCGGCTCAGGCATTCTTTCTTTATATCCATTTTTTTTTTAAAGCAGCCACTTGGCAATTGTGCCCTGCTGGTAGCAATGAGGTTCTCACCTTGTACATGGGGTGAAATTCTCGTCAAGGATAACAAGCGTAAAACTTTGAGTATGTTTATGGTTTCAAATAATAAAAATACGAAATTTCAAACAATTTAACTATTATGTCTCAGTTTAAAATAAAAAAGAAGTCCCAGCTTTTCTACCAAAACCTGATAATGATGATAATAATAATAAATGACCTGAATTATGATAACTATACAAATCGCTATCCTTTCCGCTCAGCCACGTACAGAATTATACGTCATAACAACAAAAATCTATTGTGTCTGCTAATAAGCGTGCCAACGGCTTAATCGCTATTTCATATAAACGTTAAATAATGCTTTTCTATAGAGTTAATAGCGATTTGTACAGAGTTATAATTTTGCACACACGACTCTCACAAAAACAAATATGGTCTGCTTCTTGTTGATGTCATATGGTTGATGAACAACCTAGTCTCGGAGCATCAACCACCTATAGGTGTCTGACATGGTAACACACCTTCGAGAGCATCTCTCAGGGGTGCTGGTTTTCTGTAATTTTTTTCCTTTACCACTTTAAGCAAGTGAAAATTTATTTACAACCATCATCGTCATCCCAATTTATTTGGGGTCGGCGCAGCATACCTATATCTGGCATGCTGCTAAAGTTTTGGTAATGTTTTGCTAAATTTATTTACAATATGCACATGATTTCGAAAGCTCTATGGTGTGCCTTAGATTCGAGCCTTTGATATACCAGTAATACCACTAGACTATCATCACTACTTGCTTAATTCTCTGCTACTCGAAATTGACAAACGTGAGCAAAAAATACTTTAATTGCTAATACCAGTGCCAGCAATTTATAGCTGATTAAACCAGCTAAAAGCTGTTTTATCCGATGACAAGCTAATGAAGATTGGCAGGATAATTATTCGGTTATCATGACAATAGGTTGATTGAACTACTTAATCAGAGGTCCAACATTTTTTTTACAAACTTAAAATTACTCGCAATGTTTGTATGTTAGTTTGTTTCAAGATCATCAGATCAAATCGTGCAAGCTGAACCACTTCTTCTTATCATACGGAGTTGAATTTCTACATGTTGGTTCAGTTTTAATGACAATGCATTTTTATAGTAAGCGTGACCAGAATAAATTTTCAGGATAAGCTCCAGATAAAGGAACTCTTCAATGGTAAATAGTACAGATACAAAATTTTGTGTACGCATTTTATTATGAGAAACAGATTTAAATAAACTCTTGTTTAAATAATGAAAATTACTATTAATTTAAACTGCATCGTTGGTCTAGTGGTTCCAAATGCGACTGCTGAGTATGAGGTCCTGGGTTCGATTCCCGAGTCGGGCAAAATGTTATTGAGTTTTTCTGTTAGAATATTCTCAGCAGCAGTCCGGAGTTTGGAAATGTGCCCAGTAGATGGCAATAGGCTCACCACCTATTACATGGGACTTAATAACAGCATTGGTGAAATGTGGGTGTACAACTGTGTACTACACCTCTGCCTACCCCTTTTGGGAATACAGGCGCGATGGTATGTATGTTAATTTATTTTAAATTCTGAGTCAAGCCTGTTACAAGGCCGTGACGTCTTTCATTGCAAGACTTGTAAATATAGCATAGCATGACGCCTGTCTCCCCAAAGTGGTAGGGCAGAGGAGTTCTTTTGTACACCGACATTTCACCGATCCAGTTTTTACGTTCTATATGGTGAGCCGATTACCATTAACCGGATAGCATTCCAAGGCTGCTTCTAAGAAATTTGTAACAGAGAAGCCCAATAATATTGCCCGGCCCGGTAATTCAATCCAGATCCTCACCTCAGCAGCCACGCTTACGAATTGTGAATTCTGTTAGTAATACTAAAAATAAATATTGATTTATGGATGGCCGCAATCGGGGTTTGAAACTAACGTTCAGAATTGATATTTCAAATACTCTACCGACCCTAGAACTGAAATCTCCTTCATAGTCCTATTCTTCAATCTCAAAACATAAATATGTATATAACTCGCTTAGAATGCATAAATAAATAGGTATATCGATATATTGATAACTTACGTGGAAGCAGTAGCAGATGCCGTGAGCATAGCGTGTGATAATCCCATGTAGAACTTGTAGGGATTCCGTCGAAGAAACAAGAAATATATGAGTTGCATCACGATGAGCTGGTAGAAGAACACACCCACTGCAACCGTGGCTATGAACCAGGCTAACTGAGACATCACGGAACCTGACAAACGAAAAGTATTTAAACATAAAGTTATTATATTAAATGTAAAAATAATACGGTCGCGAACAGGATTCGAACCAGCGCCTCCCGGATGAATAATACTCCAGGCGCTCGGACCACTAAGCCATCTCGACCTCTGCTCACCACCGCGAATTCTTCTTCCATATTTTAACACGACTTATGGCGACGTTATTGCTATCAATTCAGTCTCTATACGGGTGACCGAACCGACACGACTAACTTTGCAGTTAATACTATGTCGTAAAGAATGCAATTACCTTAACAATTCAAGATAAATCTTTGAATAGCATTAACGCATGCTCAGCGAACTCTAAAGTTATTACATTAAATGGAAAAATAATACGGTCGCGAACAGGATTCGAACCTGCGCCTCCCGGATAAATACTCCAGGCGACTCTGACCACTAAGCCATCTCGATCTCTTTTTCCAGTTCATATAATAACTTTAGAGTTCGCTAAGCATGCGTTAATGCTTTTCAAAGATGTATCTTGTATTTAAACATATTTAAAGAGCACGTTATGCCTATGTCGCAGATGGATTGCAGAATCAGTTGTTTCACAAAATTGCTATCTGTTTTACATAGCAGGCTGACTAAAATGATAGTGTGGTGACTAAAGCTAATAGAATGCTTGGTTTTATAATCCGTATGTCCAAGCCATTCTGTAATAACCGTAGCATAATGTTGCTACACTGCACTGGTAAGGAGCATCCTTGAGTATTGCTCCTCCATATGGTCTCCTTTTTATTCGATCCATGCAGATTGCGTGGAATCAATTCAAGCTCATTTTGTCAGGCACTTGTGCTTGAAAAATTGCATTCGTAGAGCTATCCCTGTATACAGTGATAGAATACTACATTTTAAATGTTAAGTTTGAAAGAACCGCGAAGTAATTCTGATCTGCTTATTCTTCATAAAATTATAAACGTTTCCATTGATTCTCATTTGATAAATTATTTTAACTTCAAAGTTAGTCGACGGAGTAAGCGTCAACATCGCATATTCGACATCCCAACATCAACTTTAAATACTACATTTAATACACGCATGGCAAGGTTGTATAATGAAAAGTCCGTTGCAATAGATAACTCTATTGATTCTCTATGACATTTTTAACATTCAGACGCTCCCTATTACGCAAGCCGCATTAAACCCATTATCATATATAAATTATATCTGCATAACACTGATAACTTTTTATAATAAGTACTCACATTATTGTAGTCTCTAGATAATAATAAATCTGTAATGTCATGCATACCTATAATTGGTGTAATTACTTTGTAAATCAAATATAAAATTTAACTAATATGATTGTGGTAGTTATGCTGTTGGTGTGCTAAATAAATTAATAAAATAGCCACTTTTAGCATATCTACTAAAATTTATCATTATTGGAATTGAGTAACTCCATAAGATTCTGCTCTTTGACACATTAGTTATTCTTATTTTGCGAGCCATTTTACGAATCTCCATAGAAAACTATTAAATAGATGAATTACTGTTTATGAATTGCACGCAAATCATGTTATGATTTTGTCCATAAAGTGAATATTTTACGATTTGTGAAATAATATTAGGATCGTATTATGTTTCACCCAACGTGACCTTTTTAGACCACCAGCAAGGTAATTGCGGACTTTCAGTTGCAATCGCTTTCATTTTGACAGTTCGAAAATATACATTGCGTCTTATTAGTCGAGGAGGTTGTATAGGATTTTAACTTTTTAGTGCTTACGGCGCAAGGTATGGCAAATTGATATGTATTGTCATTGCAAGTCAGTTCCGCAATTACCCCGCTGATTTATTATGTAAAACAGCTGAATAACGCTCAGATGGATTGAAATTGCGCGACGTTTACCAAAACTGGTACGCACGTTTAGACGTAATGGAGAATGGCGTATCTACAGTCAGATAGAGTTATTTATCGTATAGGTATATTAAATGGACAGTCACAACTGAAGTAAAAGAAAAAATACTGTATTTTAAATTTTCTTAACATGGCCAGGTCGACATGAACTGGATTCATACTCGCCCTCTTTGTCAGTCTATGACGTCACTCTGCTAACTGAGTTATCTTGTCGCTTGTTTGCGTCTATAAAATTTTAAGATCCGTTCTTTTCGTCCTGCGGAGTCGTTTGGCGATATCTTTAAGCAATCATTTACAGATTACTAATATTTGCCTAAAGATTACAAGTAGAACGAGTGATACATTTTTGGAAGCTGAACAAACTGATGTCTCCCAGACACTACGTTAAAATTCGTCCGTAATAAACACAAATGCTAATTAATAGTAATGATGATTCTTTGTATGGGGACGATTTTGAGTATAATTTTTTCTTCTGGCTGATAAGTGCATGGTTATTTAATTTTTATAAATAATAATAATAATATATTTATATACTATAGAGCGTCTAAAAATTCATCCGCATCGCTGGTAACGTGCCCAAAATGCAGTTTTTTTTTTAATCTCTGATGAAACTATAAGAATTTATTTGTCGTTTTATAAACATGTAATACCAAAAAAGTTTATGCTAAAATACCTTTGAAGCGAGGAGAACAAACTTCAGTTTTATTAAACAAAACCGACCAATTTAATTACGAATATAACACTTCAACATTTTATGTCTTTCTTATCGATAGCCATTTTATTAAACATTCTTACAAAACTCACCAACATCATTAACACCAAGTATTTTCCCAGCTATTACACTGCTGACTCCAACAGGGGTAAACCACATGACACCAGTCACCATCTTCATGATCACCTCGAAGATAGCTTGGAAGAAGTCTATGACCACCTGTCCTTTAGCACCCAGGGTTCCAAGGAGACTACCAAAAACAAGGCAGAAAAATACCAAACCTAGAGTGTTGGTGCCTGACCTAGAAAGAAACAATATAAAGTTCTTTGGATTTGTTTATTAAGACTTATAAATTTCAGTTTTAGCGATCGTAAGTCACAAACTAGTATTTAAATGGTTGGTGGTTTGAAACATGTCATCGCTTTGGCATCAAACCGAAATCTAACCACTGACTAAATAACAAAGAATCAAAATCCTTCACTTCCTCTTCGTATCGTCTTATATGTATATACTCCTTCCGACCGTATTTCGGGCCCGGCGGCCTATCTCCGCGAAGATTAGCCAATTACGTAGGAGATATTATAGTTCACAAGTGTATGGGCAAACACATTCCCTCTTCCTTCACTCTCATATTCTGATGGGACGGTAATCCGACACGACCGGTCAGAGATTAGGCGCAGGACTGACGGCTTTATATGCTCTCCGAAGCACGGGGGTGTCACACCACCAACTTCCTGATTCCGGGCTGCTACTGAGAGTTTCCTTACAGAAAAACTCAATAACACTTTGTCAAACATGGGAATCGAACCCAGGACCTCACGCTCAGCAGCCGCGCTTGCGATTACTAGACCAACGAGGCAGTATCGTATTATTGACAAACTATCTAGCGTCTGACTTTCCCATGGCTCACCATAAAAACATATATCAAGTGTGATTGTTTCAGTGCCGCATGCCCGTGTTATTTGACTTGATAGTCTAACGGCCATAACACTGCATAAAATAATCCTTCGTAGTTCGAACTGGTATCGCTTCGAGCCCTTTCTACAAAGATGTCGGAACAAAAATATATCTGCCTAGCCTTTTCCCAATTACAATAATAATTGGGGTCGGCTTCTAGTCAAGCCGGATGCAGCTTAATACCATTATTTTACATGGAACGACTGCCTATCTGACCTCCACAACCCAGTTACTGGGTAACACGTTGTGGTGTGACTGGTTGTCAGACTCAGGCCTCTGACTACCCGTTACGGCTGTCATAGATCTTAATTTGACAACCGGGACCGACAGCTTAACGTCCTCTCCGAGGCACGGAAGGGTCTCGGTATGAAAATGGCCTAATCAACAATGCAATTTAACAAGGGTTCAAAGGGTGTTGGACTGTCTGTAAATTTTAACGATGATTCGGTTCTGGCTTAACACAACTGAAGCTTCAACTTACCTATAAGCGACGACTCGTACCATAGCAGGTACTGTGTCATTATCACTCGCATTCTTGCCAAATATCGCTGGGGGCTGTGTGTATATAGTGTGGGCCTGTTGGAAAGCAGCCTGCACTATGTTGTCCGGAAAGATGTTCCTGTGACAATCATAATAGTAAACATTTCAGAGCATATTCCGTACATTTCCAAGAACACAAATTATTTACTGGAAATAATTTCAAATAATAGGTAAAAGGGATGGAGGAAGACGTCACTGCGTTTTCTTCCTTTTGGGTGGAAAATCAGATCATGAACTATATCCGGGTTCCTAGCGATTAAAAACCACACGGAAGGACCGTGCCAACCACTAATTGGGGTTTTGGGTTCACATCTTTCACCGCAAACCCAGTAGACTATAATTCATGGAAAGCATCGACGGATCCCGACATGAATGCTGGCTAAAATATCTACAATAATAAAAAACCTTGATAATACACTCATGTCTTTCTCACGCAGTTGTAGGCTACAGTAAGACTTGCCTCCATAGATAATACATACTATTAATTGAGACTTGCCTCTTTCATACCCACTGTGCCTAGGAGTGGCCTTTAATGACATTTGTTTCTATCACGCCCACGTTCGGCATACTCCTGACATTTGCTTATACTTAAGTTAGTCCAGCGTTTCCAAATAAACTAGACACCACATGTGAACGTAAGATAATTGTCCATTATCGTTAATGTGCTTTCCTACGTAAGGAGAGTGCCATTACTCTAATTGGATGTTCTAATAGTGGTCTCATAGTAGGCATTTTGTGGTCTGTAGTAAGTTTTCTTACACAAATTTAATAACGGAAAGTTATTGACATTTTGGTATCCGAACCGCCGAAAGTCCCGCTGGAGCCAAATAGTTTCAGCAAAACGACGACCTGATATTATTTTCTTTTATTTTGACCTCGTCGTACCCAGAGCGGGTAACTCTAATTTCACATTGTTATTCAATCAGCTACACCAATCAGAACCTTACCTATCACCTTTATGACGTAATATTAGCATGATTGTATTACCACAACCCATCTTAATTACCCAGACATAATTGCTCAAACGTGTAATACCTCTCTGTGTGTGACGTCGTAATTTTTCCATAAGGCACCGCCGACGTCACAAAAGAACGTCATATCAGAAAAACGACTTCTAAGCAAACCATGGGGCATCACCACATCTAATCGAACACATACCTGCCAATATCCAAAATGCTGTCCAGAATACTGTGTTCTCTTTTCCCTTCCACAAAGGAACCATACTGCTTGATTTCTGGTACTCCAGGATGTATCAGCATTGCCAGAACGAGACCCAAGAACGCATTGAACATCGATGTCAATATGAAGTACAATAAGGTCCTCACTGCTATTTTGCCACTCATCTTTGCATTCAGGCTTGCTGAGCCGGCAATCAGACTGGCTATGATCAAAGGTAGGATCATGAGTTTGAGGAGCCTCATGAAGAGTTCTCCAGGGTAGGCGATAATTATTAACGCATCAGGGCCTAAGCGGTAGGGACGGAGACCGAGACCTGAAAAAGAAGGGATCGATTAGGTTAATGATAGTTAAATTTGCATTAAGTTTTCTATGGAGTGCATATGAGCTCATAAATTTTCATAGAACGATGACAATGACAAGATTACAAACAAATTAAACGTCCAAATTTGTATTTGTAATTAACTCAAGGCCAGTGGTTCTGTAGAGACTATATATATCTATATATCTATCTATCTGCTAGCTTAGCATTGTTTATATGGGAAGTACTTAAGTATCCCTTTTTTTTAAAGGTTTTTTTTTCTATTAGATTACAGAAAATTGAATACTATATAGGCTTTAAACTATCATCATACACAATTTTATCAACCCACTACAAGAAGAATTGCATACCGTCCCGTTTAACAACAGGCACTTTCCAAAATCCAAAAGCAGTGCTTTTATTCGATTGAATGTATTGAAATTTTGAATTGAAAGTAACTGCAAAGACATTCTTCGTATTGCGTTTTTGTTTTTCTGTCAGTGCTTTCAGTTGAGATTCTTGAGATTCGCTTTTGAATTTACCAAATTCTACACATGTGTTACACATGACTGTACAACATTTAAAAAAAATAAAAAAAATGTCGACACCCCACCATCTGAGACATACTTTGTGTTAAATTAAAACCCTTACACATTTTTAACAACCTTATTAAGCATAAAGAAATGGAGACCTGCCATTTGATATTGTATGAACAGGCCTCCTCGAGATACCTATCCAAATTATTGACATCCACCAATATTAGCACTCAAGAATATTAGTACAACCTGTTTGTTTAATATTTTGAAAATATTATTACTGAATTATATTAGGAACTGCATAAATAACTCCAAAAAAATCCGCATGGCTTATTATCCACGTGGGCTATTCCTATTTGTTTTTGATTCAATTAATATATCACATTTATCTGATGTTTCAATAATTATAAGGAGTTTTATATATTATTTTATTAGAATTTAGTGTTAGAATATAAACACGTTGTTTTACCGGCAACAAAGAAAGTAGCTGCAGCAGAGCAAATAAGAGAATTACCAGAATCAGTCAATAACTAGCATTAACAAAATGGTCTTTCTTTTGATAATCAAACAAAAATACTATGAAATAATAAGGTTTTAATTTAAAACAACTTGAAAATATTGCAATAAACAGAGATTTACACTTACCAACACCAATTCCTGTGATCACCCCAACCAAAGTCACGACTAGCATCACATTTTCGACCAGGATCTTCCTGACTCCAGTCCGTTCAACGGGAGCAGACCGGTCTTCGGTAGTCTTCGGCCCCCTATCACCAGGGCCCATCTTCGCGAACAAATATTCTGAAAATCGTTCACCTTTCTCCATTACAGGTGAAGTTGGACTTTTGAGTCCAGATCCTAGGGACCTGGTTTGTCTAGTAATATTTTCACGTCTTGCCCACTGATTTTAAAGTATAATTTGGAATTTTATTTTTAAGTAATGGTAGTTTTCAGTTTATCTATAGCATTATTATTTAGTTTTAGACGCTACATGAATTAAGTATTAGCTAAATATCATTTATATACGTTTATAAGATTGTAGTTGGGTTTTTAATTACGAATTTCTATACATGTTATTTGTTACGTAAAGAATTCAACGAGATCTGAATTCCTTTGGTGCGCGATCCCCTAGGTCGGATGGTACACTAACCCACAGTGTTTCACTTGGCTCTCACTACCTAATACCCACTACATTGTTACCATCGTCTTTATCAAATGTTCAACATCCACTACTGGTTTGTGTCTACGTAATGCGACTGATTGTGACTAAAAGCAGCAATGTAGGACGATCGTAAAAACATTTCGTGTCCCCACAGTTGACGCAAGAAGCCATGTTTATGGATGCGCGCGCACCCATCGATTGCACTTCCATTCACTTAGTTATATTAAAATTCTTTATATAGATTATTAAATTGTGGGCATTATAGTTTTGCTAAGGTATTGTGTGCATTATGTAATTTTTTGTAGGGTTGAAGAAAGGCTATGAGTTATATACGCAATGCGTGTTTGCCTGTAGCAAAATAATATAGGTTATACAAGACCCTTTTCAATAACAGGAAGTACGGTTTGCATAATTAAACAATCCTATTACTCTACTAATCTTTCCTATTATATACACAATAAAAGTATGGCGAAATATATATTTTTAATCAAAGTGTAAAATATTACGGTGTTCCTCTCATTTTAAATACTATGTTACTCAGAAATACAAAGTTTTTTAAATTTTTCGTTTGTTTTGGTTGGACGAGGAAAGCAACTATAAAAAAATCTATGAATGCAATTTTACTTAAAAAAATAAAATGATGTCTCCTTGAAATAAAAATATACTACAATATTTAAAGTACTTTCCCTCCGTATGCTATAGCCGTGGGACGCCCAGTATAGGTGCTTTAGGTGTTTGTTCCGGGAAAATGCAGTTTTTTCGAGAAAACGGGAATCACGCGGGATGCATTTAGTACAAATTATTAATTAAAAATGTTACCCCCTAAGGTAGTTTTAAATGTTTTATTTTCTTACAGTTTTAGTAAAAAGTAGGTAATTTATTGAATATTTGTCTATGTGGCTTTGGGTTACAACATCTGTTATATTTGGTAGATATAATGTATTAGATAAGTAATTCATTTATTTATTTTATAATAACTTTCGTGAGACACATTCATATTAATTATTGTTTAACGGTTATTACTTAAGGAGTTTGAAACGCGGCATTGCCGCGGGCTCGGCTTATGAATAAGAGCTCCGTTCGAGTTCGAAGCTAGTCGAGTAATCCCGAAGAATGCGCGTGACCAATAACCGTTAACTCTTCAGTAATAAATGAATGAATTATTGTTTATGTGCTTATAGGTAACCGTCCCGTACAATTTTGGGATAACGTACCTACCTTTTGAACATAACACCTTCATACGCTGGTTATTTTAATTTTTAGGCTTATTTTACGAAAGTTTGAAAGGACAACATATGGTTATGATGCACACAACCACCTTCAATAAAGACATAAAATAAAATAATAAAAAAATTTACACATATCACCTTTTTACACTCATTACTCAATTATATTGAGACAACGAACAAATATTATAATTACTACAGTAACATCTATCATTAAGTGGTGGATATTTTTAAAGAAAAAGAGACTTTATTGTTAAATTTATAAAGTAATTTTTAAGTTATCATATATCATCAAGTAAATTGTTGTAACTCTATTAATTATTCAATAATTAATATCAAAAAATTAAAATAATTTAGGTATAATCTAGTTAAATAATAGGTAACCTGGTCTCTTGGCCATTTTAAATAAGTAATTATTATCAAATTGGTTCCAAAATAGGCATGATGACAGATTTTGAAATTTCCTTTTATAATGTAGGTACACGTCTACTATATCCAAAAAACACATTATTTCATAAATAAACAAAGTTTCAACGCAAATTAACGCATTTTATTCTATCTAATTTGATTTAACCGCGAAAACGCTGCTGGGTGTCATGGCGCCGTTTTGACGTCATGCCTCAGCATATTTGACATATGTTGAATCCATATTGTACGGCGATGATTGACATTTGACTGAGGCGTGATGTCATTCGTTGTGATTGACGTTTCAGTTATCATGGCCGATTGCAGTATTTTATACTTTTATTTTATTGAAAATCTTATTAATCTTAATGTTTTTAATAAAACAAGGTAATTTTTTTAATCCTTTGTGTAGATTTACCTCTAAAACCATTTATTCTTTGGTTCTTTAATACTGTCATCATGCCTATTATAAAAGAAGAGCTTGGAATTGTACCCGGTGGATGGAGATAGGCTCACCACGTATTACATGGGATTTTTACCTGTTATTTAGTTAATTAATTTTTTATCGTGAGATACCTACAAGAGCCGATGATAATTTAGAATAGTTTTTAATGTAGTTAACATTCACATAGCATCACGTCTGGATTCCCCGACGGGGCAGGCAGAGGTGTACACAGATGTACACCCACATTTCACCAATAATGTTATTAAGTTTCACGTAATTAGTGGTGAGCCTATCGCCATCTACCGGGCACAATTCCAAGCTCTGGGCTACAACTGAGAATTTCCTAACAGAAAAAACTAATAACATTTTACCCGACCCAGGAATCGAAATCGGAACCCCATGGTCGGTAGTCACCCTGGCGACCGCTAGACCAATGAGGTACTTTAAAAAAAAAGTTTGATATATTAACACCAGTCTTTCTGCATAATAAGTTTCGTGAGACAGATTCATATTAATTATTGTTTAACGGTTATCACCAAAGATTCTTATTTCTATGGTTATCACTCACGCGAAACTCCAAACAATAAGTGGGATCCCGCAACAACCTGCTTGGACGCCTCACTTCCACTACCTGGGGAGCTTAACCCCAGGTACTCCGTAATACAGGCTTGGCACTCTACTTCTCTGCGGGTGAATAAGCAAGTCAAGTGTGGCATCGATCTGCCCACGCCAGAAAAGTAGGTGTCGCCTTATGTGAAACCTGTCGCACCATTACAGGTTGCCTAAAACCTACACCACTATACAAGATGTATCCGACATCTGGTATAGCACCCCCGGATATTCGCATGGAAGTTGCGTATGCTGTGGAAAAACCCAAGCAGGAGTCAGACCGTAGACATCCACTGTTTGATGCCAAGTTACCAGCCCAACGCCTAAAAAGCCGCGACAGTTTTTTAAAATCGACCAAGGCAGCGTCAGGATGCCCAATCTCGCCGCAAACTGTAGCTAGGGGCTTTTCCACTACCCGCTAACTACATAGAGCCTAAAGAGCGTGGCACGAAAATTCCTGGCCTATATGGTAGGTCCCTTAATCGACTCCGGACCGAAGTGGGGCGATGTAATCTCAATATGAGCAAATGGGGCTACATTAACGAAAAAGTCACCGGATGTAAGTGTGGAGTGGACCCACAAACAATGTTCCATCTACTGTCTTGCTGTTTATGCCCTAACACCTGTACATTGAGTGCCCTATACACTGCCACTAATAACTGCATCGACGTGGCAAAATTTTGGGCACGTCAAGTGTGAATCTAGGGAGCCGAAAATTGTACCATCGACACGAAGAAGAAGAAGAAGAATTACTCACGCGCATTCTTCGGGGTTGCCCAACTAGTTTCGAACTCGAACGGAGCCCTTAGTCATGAGCTGAAACCGCTGCGATGTCGCGAGTCAAAGTTTGACTCATCGCCTCGTCATCAACCGTTAAACAATAAATAATAAGTCTTTCTGCTACAAAAACTCAAAGGAAATATTTTCAAAATTCTTCTTGAAAACAACACTTCTATTCTGTCTGTAAAAGTCATGGCATACCTACCTACCTACACGTATCACATACACAAACATCTACTAACATAAACAGAATATGTAATTTACGTAATCATCAATGCAAGTAAATAAAATTGGAGTGTCTATTTGTAATGTCAAAATAATATGAGATCATTGTCAGTTATTTCAGCGATACCAAAGCAAACTAATCAATTTTTAAAATGTTTGTCTATCAGTCTGTCTGTCTTTTTGTTCCGGCTAAACTTCGAAACGGCTGAACCGATTTTTATAAGATTTTTCTGGCAGGTAGCTAACTATATACGGATTAACTTAGGCTAGTTATAATATAATTATACGCTGATGAAACTGCGGGGCACAGCTAGTCTATGATAAAACTATTCGAATCTGCCATTTGGTTTCTACTAAAACCCATCAACGTGTCTCAAAGCTATTTGTAACTTGAACTTGAAGTTGCTTACATAAAACCGACTTATTAGTATTATGTAAGTTCTAGTTATTTTATTACAATAGGCTATAACATGCGAAAAATATTATTATTTACAATAATTATATGGAGTTTTTATAACTAAAAACGGATCCCGTTGCGTTTCCATTTGAAATAAATAGCACCTATACATATTTTATTAACAGTTTTTTTTTTAACAATTATGACGTCAATTTTGTAGGTACGTAAACAGATTAATAATTGAATAGATTCAGGCGTTACTTTGCGGAAGTCCATTACAATGGATGCAAATAAATACAATATCTAGCTACTTCCACAAAATTGAGGGTAGTCATGCATTACCTGTGCACCGCCCGCCCGCCCGCAAATATATGCACATACGCAAGCGGTGAAAATTCCGACTACCACCAACTACTCTAAACGTGTTTCGCCCCTCCACGGGGCATCATCAGCAGCTATTAGACCGTGCAGTGTCCGCCACCGGTTACTACTCACGTATATTCTTCGGGTTACTAGTCGGGAAACCCGAAGAATACACGTGAGTAGTAACCGGTGAACAATAATTAACGTAAACAGATGATACTAAAAGCCTATAAATAATTCAAAATGGGTTTTTATACATGTTAAGGCCATGTAATGACTTGAACATCGACACGGTAGCTCAGTTGGTAGAGTGATGACACGGAATATCAAGGGTCGCGAGTTCTAGCCCTGTACGTGTCTATTATTTTTCAATGTTTCCTTGAACAATAGTCATTAATTTAGGCCTTAATGGCCTTAACATGGATAAAAAAAAAGATATATGATTTAAAAAATTGGGATGTTTGGCGCCTTACAACTGCTAAGTGGTAACACTGGGTTTAGTAAATCTGTGAAAGATTTCTAAATAAATATCGCCAGGCGATAAGTCTCCTTAAGACGAACGCAAGGAACCTTAAAATTTAATAGTCTTGAACAACGGCACGCTAGCTTAGTTGTTACAGTGATGACACGGAATGTCAAGGGTCGCGGGTTAAAACCCTGTTCATGTGTATTATTTAACAATGTTGCCTTGAAAAATAGTGATTACTCTATATATAAAATTGAAGTAATTCCAATTAAAGTATATGATTTCAAAATAAATGCAAAAATTTAAGTAAAACTTGCTATTTAACAGTGCCTCAGCATAAATGATCAGTATCTAATTTAGCCGAAACAAACTCAAAGGTCAAGGTCTCTTTTAAAGTTCTTTTAAGAATGGCCTTTTGGAGAAGTCTTACCGGGTTCAGAATATATTAATATTAATACATATTTAAGATCCGCGGTAACAAAGTCAGGAACACTGCTAGTTTACAATACAACTATTATCATATCACTTACGCAATAGACATAAGTTCCATAGCTAGCCCTTAACTGCCCCACTGCAAGGCAAGGGCCTCTTCACATACAGAAAAGGCACGAGCATTGATCACCATGCTAGTTCACAGTAGATTGGTGGTTTCAGACCATCAAATACAGGTTTCTAGGTAGGTATGTGTTATCTTAGATTAAATAAAAGAAACTACATATGACATTGAGAATGACACATTGGTAAATGCAAGATTTGAACCTACAACCTGGGGGAACCACTCGGCCACCACAACAATAGAATGGACCTAAAAAAAGGGAGGAAATGTTGCATAGTACAGAATTATTATGATTAAGTCCCAAACTACGAACAGTTACTAAAAATTCCTAATAGAACAACTCAATAACACTGCTCCACCTGAGAATCAAACCCAGAACCTCATGCTCCGCATTTGCGCTTTGGGCCACTAGATCGACGAGGCAGTCAATCGGTAACTACAGTATCATTAATTTTACATATTATATTTATACATAAATATCTTATTAATTATTGTTCACCGGTTACGACTCACGTGCATTTTTCGGGATTGCCCGACTAGTTTCAAACTCGAAAGGAACCCTTAGTCATGTCGTGAGTCAAACTATTATTTGACTAATTAACCGTTGAGTAACAACCGTTGAACTATAATTAAACATATCTACCTGTTAAAATATCAATGAAAATTTCCCTCGGTCGTGGTACAAAAGATAGCAGTCAGTCGGAAAAAACTGGTTTCATACATGAATGGCTACTCACTAGCTGCTGATAATGAATGAAACGGACATTACAGACCAGAACCTATCCAGTTAGGCATTAAAAACCTGTAGTAACAGCTAATACTCATATATGTATCAATATCAAACAAATTGGAAACGCAATGGATAATAACAGCATCGGTGAAATGTGGGTATATAACTGTGCCCAACTCTGCCTACCCCTTCGGGGAATACAGGCGTGATCCTATGTGGGTAATCTACAGCAAGTTCTGCCGATAATTACCGACGGATTACCTTCAAGGAATTAGGGGTTTTGCTTCGTCTTGCTTGCGTGTGTATAGGTCGAGCATATTGTAAGGTGTGTATGTGTCCAATAAACGTTTTTCTTTCTTTCTTTACATAGTCTTGGTTTTTTACAGTAATGGTAGTTACTGTACTGAAGAACTAATCTCGATAAGGTTCTGTAGAATACAGCACACATAAGTCCCAGTAACTAATCTAAAACAGTCCCACTGCAGTGCAAAGACCCCTTCTCAAACACAGACAAGAATATTGATCACCACACTCACAGCGGGCGATTTCAGATCATTAAGCGCGGGTTCCATAACTACGTTTTCTTTCACCGTTTACAGATGGTGTTTTACTTAACTAAGAAAGTATAATACATATGACATTGGATAAAGTTATATGCAAGCACCAGCAGTGGGTTTATGAACCCACAACCGCTTCCACAAGATTGAAATCTGTTATCAAGATATTTATATATTTATTTGGGACAAATAAACAGTTACTAAAGATATTATATAAATTTGAAACTCACAGCATTATCCACAGCATAAGATATTATACCAATAAGATACAAAATCCTTCCTACTAATATTGTAAATACGAAAGTTCGCGAGGATGAATTGTTGGTTTTCTTGAATGTTCTTTCACACAATAACTACAGAACGGATTTGCATGAAATTTGGCATACAGATAGCCTATAGAACCTGGATCAACACAGAATACTTTTTATCCCGACTGAACCCTATTTTGAAGTCTATCAAGACGAAATCGAGGGCTAAAGCTAGTCGATAATATAACTACGTATAAAAAAAAATATGGCCGTATTTTTATTTGCTTTTTAACCGAATTCTAAAAGGGAGGAGGTTACATCGGAGCTCCGGCATTTATCAACCGATTTGGAAAACTCCAAACCCAAAAAAAAAAAAATTGTTAAATAATTTCCTAATAAACTGATTTTAATCCTATTCTTCAAAAAAATAAATGCGTTTGGATATTTGTAAGTAAATTTAAATATGGTGGTCGAGATGGCATAAGTGGTCAGAGCGCCTGGAGTATTTATCCGAGAGGCGCAACGTCGAATCCTGCTCGCGACCGTATTCTTTTTCCACAAACATTTTCGCTTTCGGTTAGGTTCGCTAAGCATGCGTTATTGCTTTTCAAAGATTTATCTGTAAATTGAAGTAAGTGAATAAATTTTTCAGTCAATTATTTTATTTTTAGTGCATTTTTTTCCTATCAGAATTTTTTGGGAGTTAGTTTTTTTATATTCTTTTAATTTTATTTGCTACGGTCACTTTGTATGTAAGGGTCGTAGCAGGTAGCGTGCTGAAGTTTCTGCCAACGGATTCATGGGAAAATGGCATGAGTTTCTGTATGTATATACGTTTTACATGATACGTAAATAAATAATTAATTGACTCCAAAATCAATGCTCGTTACAATCGTTTCACTTAAAATCTAGACGGCTTATGATAAACCGATAGTAGGAACATCACTGCCGAAATGAGCAAAAACCTGTACGCAAAAACCCTCAAACATTTAGTTATGATATAATTAAGATATATTATAATTATACTAGCTAAATCCGACCACACTTCGCTGTGAGTGAGTCCGAAACTTGCAAAATGCTTGGAATAAATATTCTTCTATTAAAATGTAACGTTGTGTAAAAATTCAAGACAATCCATCAACTACTTGGTTACACAAACAAACAGAAGCAACATTTTTATATACTTGTATTAATATAATGCCTTTATATATTTGAAACCAAAGCTCCACGCTAATATTAACGTTTTATTGTAATTTCTGATTGAATCTAAGACATCATTGCACTAAACATTCTATTAATAATTTAAAAGAACGCCATTTTTAGGATTCCGTACCTAAAAAGGAAAAACGGAACCCATAAAGGATCACTTTATTGTTCGTCTGTCTGTCTGTCCATCTGTCTGTCAAGAGTCCCTTTATTTCGGGAACGTGTGGTGATATCGAGTTTAAATTAAAACCATAAACTTCAATCTACAGTCCCTTGGAGATAAATAAAGTTAACGTAAAAAGAATATACGGCCGTTTATGCCGCAAATAACGTATGTTTCGACACTCTCAAGGGAATCAAAATGTATAGGGTACTTTCCCTCGATCTAGAATTATAAAATTTGACAAGTCCAACTACAAGTACAGGGAAAAATCTACATAGGAAACTATACATTTGTAATTAAATCATAAAAAATATAGTCCTTATAGGTTTCGGAAACTGAATTTCGGGAAAAGCTCGGAAAAAAACTGCGAGACACGATTCCTGAACTATTTATAATATATACCTACAAATTTGTACGGAACACTTGATGGGCGAGTCCGACACGCACTTGTCCTGTTATTTTTCAACTACTACTTCGATAACATTTAAACTACGTCAAGACTGCAACCAATCGTCGTAAACTTGGGCTTCCTCTTATATTGCCGGTTCTTGCAAGATTGGCAAAGTGCTAGTGATACCCTTGGTATTGGTATTTGCTTACCATAGGGTGGGGCACGCGCTTGTTTACTATATTAGAGGAAAAAAATAAGAATGAAATTAGCAAGTACATAACCATAATATAACATAGCATGACGTCTGTATTCCCCGAAGAGTGGGCAGAGGTGTACACAGATGTATCCTCACATTTCACCAATAATGTAATTAAGTCCCATGTAGTAGGTGGTACGCCTATTGCCATCTACTGGGCACCGTTACAAACTCCGGGCTGCTACTGAGGATTTCCTATTAGAAAAACTCAATAACACTTTGCCCGACCCGGGAATCGAACCCGAGACCTCATTCTCAGGCAACGAGAAAAGATACAACTATAAAGTCGATACTGACTGCTACATATGAGTATGAAGCAGGTGAATCCGCAGTGCGTCACTATCTCGAAATAAATCACAATCCTACATAAGTGATGTCATGTTCATGGCCCATCGCAACTGAACACCGCGATAAATCATTACTTTGAGAGTTTTATAACTTGCGTGGTATGCCAATAGTACTAACAGATATATATTCATCACAATAAATGTGTTCTCAATGTGGAGGTTTATTGATTCAGTTTTGATGGAGCACCGTTTATGAATAGATGGATGTGCATGCACCTCGCCAAGTGTACCTACACTCCACCAGGAGGGGATCAACGACCCCCCCCCCCCCCCCAGAAACCCAGACATGAAGTGAAATTATTTTTACTCGACTGCCCAAAAAGGAGTGTTATGTTTTTAGGGTTCATGTCTGTATGCATGTAAGTACGTATGCATGTTTGCGAGTTCTTTTATTCCAACATAACTCCTAAATGCGTAAACCAATTTAAATGTATGGGGTATTGTTAGAATTCTTATATTATCTCGGGTGACACAGTATAGTAAGATTTTAAAAAAATCACACTTAGCAAGCGTGCCATTAAATTTTTTAATTAATCTCATCTTGTTTATATAATATGTACACTTGTTATAAACGTGAAAAATATTGTTGAATCCTTTCATGGAGGTCAGATAGCAGCAGTCGCTCCATAACAATACTAGAATTAGGCTGCATCCAGTTAGACTAAAAGCTGACCTCAAAGTTATTAAAAAAAGGCTAGGCAATGATTCTAAAGTATCGTCCTTGAGGCGAACCAACGGGGATATGCTTATTGGCAAAGCCGTGATTCCTATTCTTTGCCGAAAATCACAAAATCGCTCCAAAACTTAAATATGATATTGGCCGTTCTCCAACCAGAAGTCGAGTCATTTCTTATCATACCAACGGAAAGATTATGTGCTACTATTCTTAACCGGAGATCAGATGGCAGAACCAATGATGGATGATTAGAAATCTGCTACAAATGTGGGATGGTTTATTAGATGTTTACGCTACAGTGAATAGGAAATTGGCATCAAAGCGACGACTGTCCACTATGTCAAAGATGGGGCCAAAAACCAGTATGCTTTATCTTTGTAACATACTAAAATGGACAAAGAACTGTAATCTCTAAAATAGTTGCTAATAGGTGTCATCTTTAAGATGAAAAGAAGGTAACTTAACACTTAATATATGCAATGAAATGACACGATAGTCCAGTTTGGAGAGCAATGTCACGGACTGACAAGGTCATGGATTTGAATTCCATAATATGTCTATTATTTTACAATGTAGCCCGGTTAGTGGAGTGTAATATTAGGATAACATCAGAACCTGGCGCATGGATAACATTTGGTATGGCATAGCTAGATAGAAGGAGACTGTATCGGTGGCGGTTACCAACAACAACAGCATTCCCAAAGAGGGTTGACGTCAGGCAGGCGGCCGGTCATAAAACATAGCCAAAACTTTTGCAGTATGCCAGATATAGACATGCTGCGCCGACCCCAAATAAATTGGGATAAGGGCAGGGGGATGATGATGATCATTAGAAAAATACATTTCTATAATGATATAAAGATAAAAAATATTTGTGAAATACATATATACACGCCACGGTAGACATTGACTAGGTACCATGTCGTTTGCAGTGACAGACTTTTTTTTTTATATTGTGTGGATGACCTCTACCTGATGGTGAGGGATATGTCGGACTCGTACCGACTAAAACTACACGGCCGTCGCAGCACATTAGAAGGGAGACCGTTAACTCGAGTGGATCAAACCAGTGTCCCCTCTGTGCTATGCCTATGGCACGTCACAGGGATATCGGAAGACCTCCCCGATACTGCAGTGGTAGTATAATGGGATGTTTGTTGTATCTAAGGGACTAACTTTTTGCAGTTATGTGCGTATTATTAATAAATTTGCACTTGCTCAACTCAGTGACGGTAAACATAGTGAGGACACCAGCACACTTAAGATATGTTCTTGATGGTGTGTAAAGCTATAGGCCCAGGGTTATTGACACTGACACTAGGTTGTATGTCGACCAAATCAAATACAAAGAATATCCTTTGTTGATGAAAAAAAAAATACGTTATTTAGAACAGGGGGAAAGTGAGCGGTGGTGGCAAAAGATCTTAGTCTTAGATTTTTTTTTAATAGGTATATTTTTTATTGATTAATTTAACAATAAAATGATACAAAAAAAATTGTGTTACTGTAAAAAACGTGCAATGTATATATTTAGACAACGAGGTCTGTAAACTGTATCACAGACCCTTCCACAAAATGTTATTTTTTTTTTTTGCTGCGTATAGACTGGGAGGTTAAACCAATATATATATAATAATAAATAAATAAATTCTTTATTGTCCAAAAGTTTGAACATAAACACTTACAAATAATTAGTATGCTCATGAATACATTCATTAAATGAATGATGAGTGTTTGTTTGAACACTGGTACCCAATGTAAGATTTAACTTGTGTTATGGGCACCAGGAAAATATATATAGACAAAAGAAAATAACCACAACAGTTTAAACTAATAGATGTAAGTTTGAAAGTATATTGGAGTAAGTATACAAGGATGTGTGTGTAGGCATGTACATGTGCGTGTGTGTGTGTGTGTGTGTCCGAGTTTGCGCGTGCGCCTGTTTGCATGTGTGTAGCTTATCTGTGTATGAGCGTGTGGGCGTAAATGAAATGATACTCAAGAAACAAGATACAAACTCCTTGGAGAACACGTGAGATAACCATTTTCAATTAACTAGAACGTTGCCCCACGCTAGGAATTTCTTCCTGTGTCGTGGGTGCGTTTACAGACATTTAATCTCACAAGCACACAAACACCCAGACCCGGAGCAATTATCCATAGATCGTACAAATATTTGCGCCGTGCAGGAATCGAACCTGCGACACGCAGCGCAGCAGTCGGTCTCTCGACCACTGCGCCAACCGCGCTGTCGTACGATAGTTGGTTACTTTAACCAATTAGATCACGTGAATGCAAGGTCGGTTCTAGTCGGTAAAACCTGGAAATATTATAGATAATAAGGATAAAAAAAATTGTCCTCCATACAACTTTTTTTCTAATTATTTCTGTACTTTGGATATGGACTATCAAATAATTTTTTTTAAAGAGAGTCAACATTCATATCTTAAATAAGTATTTACTGCCTCGTTGATCTAGTTCGCAAGCGCAGCTGTTGATAGTAAAATCCATCATCTCTACAAATTCCTGTATCTTTTTAAGTTAAATCTTTCCATCCAATGCTCGTCTAGAAGCTTTTAGTAATAATTATGACCGCCATTTGTACCGTTCTGCGTACCTACGATTTTTTAACATTGTTACTTGTCATACACAAGCTATAACATATGACGCAGTGTACTTTAAAGTGAACACCAATTAGATGATAACTGATATAGCCAATAGGTACGCTGGTGTGTATAAATATTTCTTTATTATTTTCTGTTAAGTATACAGTAAAGTATAATCTATCCATACATCTTTCTAAATCCGTAAAACCCAGCGAGGGTCCGATTACCCGGTTAGACAAATTATTATTGGTGGAAAATTCTCAGTAGCAAAAACTCAGGGCGAGTTCGAAGCTAAACCTGGTTATAAGCAATAAGCTCTCCACCCATTGCATGAGACTTAATAGATAAGTGTATCGGTGTCTCTACTTAACCCTTCGAGACTATAGGCATGAAGTTATGTTCTATCACATCATCTGCTTACAATTGAATCATTAGACAATACGCTATCGGTCAGTGTCCACCTTTAAATGAAAAATTGAACACCATTTTACAAATCTATAATTAAGAGCACGTGCCAACATTCGGATGTGCCAATAATAGACCAAACAGTCTATAGTGCAAGTTGAAACTCTCATTACAAGAGCAATGATCTTATTATTTGAATTTCACTTTGTATGAACGATAATGGCGCAGACTGACAATGACTTGACATTTGACAGATGACATGTCCCATCCCTTCGCTATGTCTACCTTGATATTTATAGAGAAGAGACTTATTAGCGTGACAGTGTGTTTCGTTCAACGGCATTTTACTAGCTCTGGTTACCGAATATCGAATGTGACAGTGTCTTTCGTGCAAGGGCATATTACTACATCGGGTTGCCGAATATCGAGTGTGACAGTATCATCTGCAAATACGTCTTACCAGCTCTGGTAGCCGAATATCGTCAAACTACACAAATTTCTTTGGCAAAGACTTTGTGAATCATGACATTCGACGTTTGACGTAAAGATATTAAAATAGAACGCGATATATAAAAGGGAAACTGTGTTAACAATTATTATTTATTATTTCTTCATTTCAATTATAAATTCACTCTCTTTGACACAGAATAAAGTTAAGGTCAGTATAAGGTTTTCGAATTGCATTGAGAAAGATTTGTGCTTACAAAAATCCGGGATTTTGACGTTGCAGCGTAATATTGAGCATTTTTGCTTATTAAACATGAAAACTAATCTTATTCAGTGTTTATCTTTTCCCTGTATTGTGCCTAACATGCGATTATACAATATGCTTTTTTTTTAATTGTGGCCGCTTCGCGAACAAGGAAGTGGTTGAAATTAACAGAAATGATATGAAACTTACTGCTTAAGTAAAATTCCAATCACTGCACACTGGGTCCTTATCGCTCACATTTATTTTAGTTCGATTTTCTAGAAATCTTGAATCACATTTCATGAGCATGTGTTGTATGAAGTATGAACGTGTTTGCTTGGCAGCCTCCGTATCTCTATGCAACAGTGACAAGTACAAGCCGATAATGCCATGTCAATATTTGAATGCAATAACACCGTGAAACAAAAGGAAATTTTATTATTAGGTTAATCACGCGTAGGTATATATGTTGATCTGAAATTATATATTGTGTTTGTTATCAGTAAATCAGTTTTGTAGCATTAATGATAATATTATTAAGGTAAAATTGCAATATTGATATGTACAACAACTTCTTCGATACTCCATAACTGCCTCGTTGATGTAATGATCGGAAGCAAGGCTGTTGAGCGTGTAGCTCTGTGGTTTGGTTTTGGGCTGCTATTGAGAATATTTTAACAGGTATCTGAAATAATATTTTAGCCGATCAGAGTATAAGACATTGCATATTAATCCTTATGAACGAAAGTCACTTCATGATCAAGACATTTTTTTTTGTGTTGGGCTGCTCGCAGGCCTACCTAGGAGGTTGTCGACTGCTTAACCGGGCTTTCCTGTGGATGCCTTAAGAAATTAAGGCCCCCAGCCAGGGTATACATCTTATAAACTAAGCGACACCACGTTAATGGTACCCCCTAGGGGGTACGAGCCTCGGCGTAGGGCGTACAATTTCATGAAGATAAACTTTGCCTTTTATAGCTTGTTATTTGGATGCATAGATTAGTAGATAATGTAAAATGAAAATATTTCAACACTCGCGCGATTGAGCCGGTTCATAATGGCATAACCCTGGCTGCTGGAGAAGAACGAACCGTTGGCGAGAAGATCGAGAGAGAAGTTTATTTATTTATTTAAGGATTACCAACGAAAGATACATTAAATTAAATATAATGCGCATAACATATCACGTAATGTACATTAAATTATAGGCAATCACAGCATGCACAAATAATCGAGTAGACAGGCAGGTAATGTAGAGGGGAAGAAATATAATTCAATAGAAATGGAAACAATAGAAAGTTAAATGATAATTGAAAAAATAAACATGGTAACTTATAATGCAATGATAAAATTATAAACATTAAACAAAATTATTAAACAGTTGGTTAAATAAATTCATAATACGAATGATATTAAACGTCATGTGTTAATTATTTTCTATTTGATGGTTAGGTTAGGTTAGGTTAGTACTCAGTAGGCAATTATAATATACGCGGGTGAAACTGCGGGACACGTCTACTAATAATATAACTATGCTAATTGTAATCAATAAGATCACTGCTGAGCACGAGGTCCTAAGATTGATTCCCGGGTCGGGCAAAAGTTATTGGATTTTACCGTTACATTTATAGTATCATCAATTTCACAAATAACATCCAACATAAATATTTGAAAAGCATGCTTAGCGAACTCTAAAGTTATTATATTAAATGGAAAAAGAATACGGTCGCGAACAGGATTCGAACCTGCGCCTCCCGGATAAATACTCCAGTCACTCTGACCACTAAGCCATCTCGACCTCTGCTCATCACCGCGAATTATTCTTCCATATTTTAACACGTCTTATGGCGACGACATTGCTATCAATTCAGTCCCTATAAATATCTTTATCCATTTAATATAATAACTTTAAATAACATCCACTTAACTCTGTTGACGTCCATTGTTGAAAATGGGCCTTCTTAGAGATCACTTTAATCAATGGTGGTGACGTCATCACCATAATGTATAGTGGCACGCGAACCCATTAAAGAACGCGTATGTGGTTTTATCACGTAAAGTTTGTCTCATTTTTTGTCATATTTTTTGTTAGAAATTAAATGTTCTAGGTACTGCCTAGTTAGTATAGTGGTCGCAATAAGAATGCTGAGCATGCGATCCAGAGTTCGATTCCCGGGTCGGCGGTATTATTGAGTTTTCTGTTAGAAAATATTAGGTAGCAGCCCGGAGTTCTGAATAATTATGCCCGGTAAAAGAATCACCACTTATTTGTTACATGAGACTTATTATCAGCATCGGTAAAATTTGCGTGCCGAATTGTACACCTCTGTCTCACCCCTCGGCGATACAGGTGTGGTTACATGTTATAGCCAATAATGTATGTTAAATGTGTTTTTCCTTTATTCAACACTACTTGGTGCCCGCGACTTCGTCTACGCGACTAAAAGTGGCCTATGTACTTCCCCACGATACAAACTTCCTTGGATGCAAATAAATACAATATCTAGCTACTTCCACAAAATTGAGGGTAGTCATGCATTACCTGTGCGCCGCCCGCCCGCCAGCAAATATATGCACATACGCAAGCGGTGAAAATTCCGACTACCACCAACTACTCTACACGTGTTTCGCCCCTCCACGGGGCATCATCAGGAGCTGTTAGACCGTGCAGTGTCCGCCACCGAGTGTGCCCCGTGGAGGGGCGAAACACGTGTAGAGTAGTTGGTGGTAGTCGGAATTTTCACCGCTTGCCTATGTGCATATATTTGCTGGCGGGCGGGCGGCGCACAGGTAATGCATGACTACCCTCAATTTTGTGGAAGTAGCTAGATATTGTATTTATTTGCATCCATTGTAATGGACTTCCGCAAAGTAACGCCTGAATCTATTCAATACAAACTTCCTTGCCAAATTTCATTACGATTCGTTCAGCCGTTTAGTTATGAAAAGGTAACAAACAAACGGAGTTACTTTCGCCTTTTTAATATTAGTAGATATGTATATAAAGACAAGATCAGGAGCAATCTAGGTATACCGACGAGCATGCACGAAGTGGTAGAATACAGAAGAGGCGAAAGAGGTGTATCAGAATCGTAGTAAGTGGAAATCGATAGCCTCTGCTTACTCCAATGGGAAACTAGCGTGATTGTGTTTATATATATGTATGGACAATATAATAATATGGATGTAAAGTATGTATAACTATTATTATTGTCTCAATACGACAAGATCTTACTGCATACCGAATCATGTGCAGATTATAAATATATATTTATATTTATCATTTATATCGTCACACAATATAGTACATCTACCTATGACATATGGCATGATGTATTTAGCGTCAGCACACAATTTTAAAATAGCATAGCATCACGCCTGTATTCCTCGAAGCGATACGCAGAGGTGTACACAATAATTGTACACCCACATTTCATCAATCCTTTTTTTAAGTCCCATGTAATAGATGGTTAGCCTATTGCCATCTATGAAGCACAATTCCAAACTCCGGGCTGCCTCTTAGAATTTCTTAACAGAATAACGAATTCCGACCCGGGAATCGATCCCAAAACCTCATGCACAGCAGTCGCGATTGGAGCCACTAAAACAACGAGGCAGTCAATATTTTAACTTTATTAATTTATATTTTTAAGAAGCTACAAAATAAAACAAAACTTGGGGACCATAAATAAGCATTCTTCTTCTTATCGTGTGGTTGATGAACAACCTAGTGTCAGAGTTTACACCACCCGTAGGTCTCTGACATGGCTTTACACACCATCGAGAACATCTCTCAGGTGCGCTGGTTTCCTCAAGATGTTTTCCATCACCGTTTGAAGCAAGTGATAATTCATTTATAACACGCACATGACTTCAAAAAGTCAGTGATACGTGCCTTGGATTCGAACTTGCGACCTTTGACTTGTCAGTCCAACGATCATACCACTAAGCTATTAGTATAAGCATTACATAGCACTTGCTTTGTCTTAGCTATGTTCCTATCTCTATCTTGCTTTTAGTTAGACAGTTGTACGAAAGTGACAGAAATAACACCTAAAACTTGGCCTTGCAGTTAACCCAGAGGGGTTTTGTCTGCGTAGCCGAGCAATAGCTTAAGCGAGGCAATCTGATGCCTGCAGCCCGAGCATATATTTAAAACTACATATTTAGGACATACTAAGGGCGTCCCCTGTGGGACACGAGCCTCGGTTTAGGGCGTCACTGAGTTAAGCCTAATCATCATCCCCCTGCCCTTATCTCGATTTATTTGGGGTCGGCGGAACATCTGTTTTTCTTTCATACATACTCTCTCTACTTGTACTGGAATGGTGCTAAAGTTTTGGCTATGTTTTATGACCGGCCGCTTGCATGACGTCAAGCCTCATTGGGAATGCTGTTGTTCGTGGTAACCGCCACCGATAAGCCTAAGCACGTGTTGATTGATGTTTATGACTTCTAACACCTGAACTACAGCGTCCCTATTGACCGTTTATAACAACGATTTTTAGTGCAACAATTGGACTGAGGATGGGTGACCATCATTTCATATGGAGACCCTTCTGTACCTCAGTTCCTGTTGTTAAATAAAGATCTATGGGAGTCGTTAAGGGTAAATATATGCCTGAATCTGATAACCATTTTTACTAAAACATATCGTATTACCTCTTAGAGGACCAGTCAGGATACGGCTTCTGACTAAACATCGAACAACTTTGCTCGCCTCTTTTGGTGGGGGGTGAGGTAACACACAAGCACAAAAGAACTTGCACTAAAGCAACAATAGCTCTCGTTAATTTCATTAACAGTATTAACACACTTAAAAACACTAAACACAAACATAAAATTGTGTCACACACGATTAAAATCGTGTACTATCATTGTATCCATACAGGTAAAAGGTATAAAGGTATTTGATTGGTAATCATATGCCAGTGGCGAGAGGGGTACGCCCGCTAAAACTACTCCATTACTTATTCCTTCAAGTGTTCCTAGGTAACTGGATTATTAAGGACAGAGAGGCAGTCACTCCATTTAAAATACTGGTACAGTGAGACTAAAAGCCAACCCTACGTTGTTCGGTAAGAGCTAGACAGATAGAATGAAAAGACCTGCTGCCTAGTCACTCAAAAGAACCCCTGTCGCCTTCAGTATGTATACAGACTATTAGATAGATTCAGCATTACAGTAGGATAATCAAATTAAAATGGGAATAAAATATTATTTTACAATGTAAATATTATTTTCTTAATTTATTTTATGTTTGACGCTGAAAGCGGTATTCCTCGACACGCCACGGCACGCATTGTGAGGGGGTTCCTTTCTCTAGAACTAAGGCTCTAGAGGAACGAACCGGTATCCCGTACCCTGACCCCGACGCCGGTGTTTTTTTTTTTAGTATTTATACTATTATCGCAGGCAATTTATTATTTTTATTTTGCAATCACACCTGTTTCTAATTGGAGTAGGTAATCAATATTTATCGACATCCAGTTATAAAAAAACGTTCTTATCAATATGTTGCAGTTCAATTTAGCAATAACAGGCAATTGCCTGTATAGGGACAAGGTCATTAACCTATCCTATAAGTGTACTGCTAACTATACTCCCCAAGTGGA
The DNA here is from genome assembly GCA_935421205.1 of Xylocampa areola. Lineage (NCBI taxonomy): Eukaryota > Metazoa > Arthropoda > Insecta > Lepidoptera > Noctuidae > Xylocampa > Xylocampa areola. The sequence continues at coordinate 18,618,565 of OW285207.1, forward strand.
TCTTGATATAGATAAGCGTGGGTAACTGGCAGAATTACCTACGACAACTATACTATAAACTTAAAAAATGGTCGGAAAAACGTCGTTATACATTTTCTTTACGTTTTGTAAATAAATTATAACACAAATAACTATACTTCAACTAAAATATGAAAAGACTTACCTTTTAAGTGCTTAATTTTGTCGGATTTGAACTATCGACAACACAAAACTACTACACTACGTCTCCCGCCAAAATAACTAATCAGAACAATAGAATCAATAAAATTCGAAATTAACACTTTTAAATTTGGAATGTTATTCGAACGCGCCGAGGAATTTAAAAAGGCAAACGAATCACCCATACGGTCTAGTTTGGCACTGCACGTAAAAATGGCGGAATTCTCATAGCTACTCTGATTTTAAGGTGTTCATCTAAGTATTAGACGACTGTATGGATGTTTAATCTAAAACAAAGCTGTGATGTCTTCCGACTATTGTTGGCAACTACATCGTTGCATCTGCATCAAGGTTATTTTAATCGCCCGCCATGACTTTTTGAACTTTTATTGTAGGGACAATTTATTGGTTGTTTGAACTGAGCGGCCGCGGACTTGTTACGCAATAAGAAATCTGTGACATTTGACAATTGACAAGAGTACTCACTTAATTGATTTTATTGTTCGAAAAAGTGACGGTACATAGAAGTTAAGCACTCCGATTTATAAACGTACCTAATTTAAAAAAAGTGTTGAGTCTATAAAATGCTTGTTCTTTAATAGATACGAACACTTAACTAAATGTATTTTATTTTTAATCCTCATGCTTCATGTTTAAACATCCCAATTATGATTAAGAAGTTTTTTATTATAATATTCCAATTATAAATAAGAAGTTTGTTATTTATTGTGATTTGTGCCATCTATCCAGAGTTATTAGAAATAAAACGAACGATAAGAGAAACGTCATAATGATGTTCAGACTGGTCTATGTTGTGATTCTTAGAATGGCATAAAGATGGCGCCAGATACCTCATTCAAAAGCTTTTTTAAAAATTGATGCATATTATCTTGATGGAATGTGTCCGTAATGCCGCCTTTCGCATAGATAGGTGTAAAAATATTTTAAAAGATTTTGCTGATCCTAATACAATCTTAGCCAGGCCTGATTCAGACGAGACAAGGTTGTTAATTTGTCTATATAACATCGCTTTTATTCAGATCAGTTAAATTAGATACTGAGAATGGTATATTGTGTTTATAATTTTTAGTTTATAGAAGTTTCTACTTCTTTAGTGATAACCTAACAGAGCGACATAATCGCATTGTGATTAAGCTCTTCAATAAAGAGAAAAAAAAATGGTTTGTTTATATAGATAATTATCTTCATCCAAGTTTGATGATGTCTCTGATGTAAAGTCGACCATACAATCGCTTTACCACCCTAATGCTGAATTTCGTTTGCACATCATAATATGACAAGGTCTATTTTCGCTTACAAGATCAAAGTGTCAGTCAGATACTGTCAACCTTATTGACATTTAAATTTACTGGAAGTTTTTGTCAAATATGGTAAAGTAATTTCTTGGTCGACTGATAGGTATATCAGTCGATAGCGAACTTGTATGCATAATTTATTATAGGATTGATATGAGGGCAAACCACTTATTCTGGAGGGCAAACATAACTGGCGAAACCTAATTTGGACTTTAAAATAAATTAGCGCAGTGGTCGAGAGATTGGCTACTGGGCAGTGGGTCGCAGGTTCACTTCCCGCACGGAATAATTTATTTGTATGAATATTAATGTTCCGGGTCGCATGTGTGATTTGTGTCTATGCACGTAAAATTTGAGTGCACATCACAGCCGAAATTCTAGTGTAGGCCTACCCTCTCTCTCTGCCTCTCTCTCAACCCGTATCCACCCAATGCTGGGTGTAGGTCTCATCCATAAAATACCACTTTTACGTTCTTGGGCTTACCTCATCCAGCTACTTCCAGCTGTCTTGACCAGGTCGTCAGTCCGCTTCTCGCATGGCCTGTCTACACTTCTACGGCCAATTTCTAGTGTACTAGTAGTCGTTTTTTATAAAGAAAGAAAATATAGGTTGATGAATGTTTGAAAAGTATTAACGCAAGCGTAGCGAAGTAAGTTACACATTTTTGTGGAAAGAAAAATATGGTCATGAGCAGGATTCGAACCTATGCCTCCCGGATAAATACTCCAAGCGCTCTGACCGCTAATCCATCTCGACGTCTGCTCACTACCACAAATTCTTCTTCCACATTTTAATACGTCTTTCGGTGACGTGACGTCATTGCCATCTATTCTCTACTCTCATCTATCCTTTTACAGAAAATTACGTCATCAAAAAGTACTAAGACCGGAACTGGAACCACCCCGAAAAGTGGAATCTTAATGAAAACCAAATTGAAAAACGAACCAAAAACTGGAACCGATTTCAATTTTGAATACGACCTTCCATACCTACTTCAATACGAATACGGCATCAAAACAATAGCGACAAATAACTTTACGGCATAAATATTTGAATTCAAGAATTCCTTTTCCACGGTTCTCGAGTAAAATCCCTAAAATTGAGGGAAACCAGAAGCAGACGACGCCAAAATGCATTTGTCGTGCTAACAAAGGTCGTGATATACAGGTGTAAAGAATAGTCAACTAAGGTTTGGAACTGAAATTGCACCAACATAAATTTCTCCGTACCGTAATATTTGCTCATTCATTATCGGCGCCATCTAGTTTATAAAAATAACTTGTAAAAGTGTCTTCAAAAGATCTATTTACAGAAATAAAATCATTTATCATTTACCAGACAATTGATTTTATTGTTATAAAGTGCAATTTTGTAATTCTCCAATTATAAAAGTCACCAATGTGTTATATTATCTATTATTTTAACAGATTTATACCCGAACATTAGTGCATTAAGAATCACCGGCAACTTTGATATAGCTACCTAGCAATACATACAATCGTACATCGCGCTGCGCATCCACGGAGAAAAGGAAAAAAACCGTACAGCAGACCTGTTGTTAGAAAGAGATAAACATATATCGTTTATTTTCGGCACATACCGGCTGCACGGTTGTTGGCGCGAGAACGCGTGACGCAGCTGTCAGCGGAATTTTTCCGACAAACTAAACATTAAGTTTTGAATCATAAAAAATATATCTTATTATTTCGGAATAAATATAGATATATTTTATTATTCTAATAATAAAGTGGAATTTGGACACTCTCTATTATCACAGGAAGGCGTTTTTTCCTCGTATATCATTGAGATTTGTGGGTGATAGTGACAAGTAACCGCGACACTGGTTCGGACATGACTGAATGCAAGTCGGGCAGTTGCCTTACTTTTGTATCGCCATTTTTTATCGCGGTCAACGTATCTATTAGTTTATAATATCATTAGTCAATTCCGTCACAATTATACAGCAACATCTCACTTACGGTTAAAGTTAAATTGGTGCCATTGGGCCTGAGTAGTATCTTTACACGTGCGAGTTGTACTAAATACTAATAATTAATAACTATTATAAATCCGGATATGGCTTGCACAGAATTTAAGAAATATAGATTTCTATGGATAAGGTCGCTTAATAGGTACTTAGTATTACGGAAAAAACATACGGAAAAACTACAATAATTTTAACAAAAAAATTATGAATAGTCTCTACAAATGGAAAACAAAATCAATTAATTAAATAACAAATAATTTCTTAGACATTTCGCGATTCATAGAAGGAATTTGACATTTGACACCGACAGATCTCTTAGCAAAAAATAGTCTTCTAACTATTTGAAGCCTATAAACCAATATAATTTCAGCAAAAGCAATTTATAAGAGTGTGATAAACAGTGAAATGTGATATTTTCATTTCGTTTATTGAACTAATTACTACAATAAATAGATTTCGTATACCTGCGAAGTAAATTATTAGTTTTTTCTACCATAAAATAAATTAAACAATTTTACTTCAGAAAATAGGTCCTAAAAGAAGTAGCGTCTAAAAAACATTTTAATAAAACTCTAAGTCTACAAGCATGCCATACTACACGGCCGTGTATCACTTCTGTAGTCTCTTTACGGTATTCAGCGAATTTCAGATTGTTAGCTGTTGGTAAAAAAAAAATGCACTCACGGTAAAATAGTAAATAAGATTTTTTAAATACTTGGAATTGTTTAAATTCTTATAAATACGGGAACTCCCTAACGCCGGACAGCACTTAGCACTGGACAGATAACGTCACACCCACGTTTCACCAATGCTGTTATTAAATTCCGTGTTTTGAACGTATTGCCAACAACCGGGAACAGTACTCTTCATTTCCTAACAGAAAAACCCAATAACACTGCCTGACCCAGAAATCGATCCCAAAATTTCACACTCAGCAGTCGCCCTTGCGACTACGGAATCAATGACGCAGGACCACAAGATTAATCACTAGACAACAATACCCTTTCTATTGTTTGAGTCAAGTCTGATCAAAAAGTAAAAATGAAAGCAGAGGATAGAGATCAATGGTCGTTGCTCCACCGACATGAGCACATATATATACCAATATTGTATAATAACTTTCGTGAGATACCCTCATATTAATTATTGTTCAACGGACTGCCTCGTTGGTCTAGTGTTCGCAAACGCTGGGGCAAAGTGTTATTGGGTTTTACGAAATTCTCAGTAGCAGCCCGGAGTCAGGAAGTTGGTGGTGTGACACCCCCGTGCTTCGGAAAGCACGTAAAGCCGTCGGTCCTGCGCCTTATCTCAGTCCGGTCGTGTCGGATTGCCGTCCCATCGGATTATGAGAGTGAAGGAAGAAGGAGTACATCTGTGTTTGCGCATACACTTGTGCACTATAATATCTCTTGCGTACTTGGCTAATATCCGTGGAGATATGCCGCCGTGACCCAAAATATTGGTTGGGAGGAATATTATTGTTCAACGGTTATTACTCACATGCATTCTTCGGGATTGCCCGACTAGTTTTGAACTCGAACGGGGCCCCTATAGCTCATGACGAGCTGAGCCCGCGGCTATGTTGCAAGTCAAACTGGTACAGTTATATATCTGCCTAGCCTTTTCCCAACTAAGATGGGGTCGGCTTCCTTTCTACCAGATGCAGCTTAATACCAGTATATATCATGGAGCAACTGCTTACCTGATCTCCACAACCCAGTTATAAGGTAACAAGATATCTCGTAGTAAGACCTGTCAGACTTTCAGGCATCTGACTAATTGTAGCGGCTATCATAGATCATCATTTGACAACCGGGATGGGTTTAACCTGCTGTCCAAGGCACGGAGGGCTCTTAATATGAAATTATGGTCACTCATCCATAGACCAACCACGGTAAGCGCAGCTTAACTTCGAACGATCGATCTGTGCTGCTGTAACTTGGCCACGAGTCCCCCTTAAAGAAGTAGAAGAGCATAAAATCGTTAGGTACTTACCACTTTTTGTGGATTTATTATCAATCCAGATCACATTTATAACATAAACTCTAGGTTAAGTTAAAACCTATAGATACGTATCAAAGATATTATCACTAGAACAGACATAAATATGTACTACGTTTCATATATATTTTTTGCCTTTACTTTGAACACGTATTTAGCACAATGTATTTAAAAAACATAAACAGCAGAATAACAACAAATCGTATGTACTTATGTGGAGTATGAGGTCGTGTGAGGGATAATTAGCTCACACCAATGGCACCACTGGGGGACCGTGTTTAGGTCCATTCTGCAAAAGAGTGTCATTCAAAAGTGGAGGATAAATTCGGCTTAAAGAGCAAAGGTTGCGCTAGCTTAGTGGCCTGACAACTTGGAGTACCTATGACTCCGGGGTCGCAATGAATGCTGCTACAGACGCAAGACCTTGGTAAAGGTTAGAATAGGGCTGTCTGGTTTTTTGTCGGTCGGAGTCCACACTCATAAAAAGGAGTAGGTTGGTACCTACGTACTTATACCTAAGTACTTAAGACCGCAAGTATATACAGGTTCAAAATATTTCAGTTTTTGAGTACAAAAACCCTTCATGCACCGCTCACTCCTACCATCTAATACAACTCAATCTTTCACTAACCTTTTCGGGGGTGCCAGAATCGCAGTTGTATTTATTTATTTATTTCAGTATTTATATATACTTTATTGTACACCAGAAAAAAACATACAAGAAAAATAATCTATACAAGTTTTAGAAAATACAGTGGGCGGCCTTATCGCGATCTGCGATTTCTACCAGGCAACCTTGGCCATCCCAATTTGGATTGAAGAGTCAATTATAAATGGGGTTGTGTGTGGTGTAAATACAATTACATACCAACTGTCCCTATCGCTGAACTCGGGTGCTTGCTCGAGGTTGTATTTTTCTATTTTAATCTGTTGGCTCGCTAATTACCAGACCCAATATATTTATATTGTTGTAAGTATAATTTCTTATTTCTACCATTCGAAGAGCAAATAATTGACGTCTTGCTAAAGTTATTTTATTTTTCCTATAAAGTCCCATTAAAAATGGGACCTAAAATGTACATTTTCAGAATCACCCGATTTCAAATTGTGTCCCCCTAACACTGTAAACCCAATCGTTGCAACACGGTATTGATATATGCATCCTAATGTGTTGTTATGAAAAACAACCGTGAAATGAGATGCTCGATTAATCGGCCAGTAGGAATGATTATTGTGGTGTTATTGACAGTTTACTGGGAGTTATTTTATAACTGCCTTGAGAAATAGTATCTTATATAAAAGAGATATAATAAAAAGTAATTCATAACAATATTTACTTATTATAAATAAATAAAAAAACATAACCGAAATGCATCGCTCAGCATCGACTTTGACTATTCGACTTGACAATAGATTTTAATTTAATAATTGAAATCAACGTGTTTGGTAATTAATAAGCCAAAAGGTTATAGCCTATTTTTATATTTTTATAGATTATTTCAGTTATAATATAACTGAAATAAAATTTTGTACATCTCCGATTATAAGATTAAAAGGCGGTTTTTTCATATTTTTTATTCTTCAATTTAAATGTAATTTTATTTTATTATGGTGATTAAAGTATACCTAAATATAGTATTTTTTTATATTTTGGGGGCCATTTATTAATTTATTTGTCCTTTTTTTTTTTTTTTTTTTAACGATTTATGTACACACATAATATATAATTAAATAAGGTGAAATAAGAAAAAATAACACAAAGGCACTGCTTATTTCTTCAGAAATCTCTTCCAGCAGCCCTGCGAGAGGAGAGATGGAAAAAGAAAGTAGACTTGAGTGTGTAAAGAAGTAAATTAAAGTATTGATAGTGTAATATATACCTACATCTAAAATACATATTAAAATAAACTTAAATATATATACCTACATATATATGAATATAATACATAATATTAATATAATATATATGAATAGAAACTAAAACATAAATATATAAATGCAACTACGTCGATAAAGAGAGATAGTGTTCTTTTAACCGTTTTTTAAATAAGGATATAGTATTACAGTCTCGTATATCAGTTGGGAGCGAGTTCCACAAGCGAACCGCGTGAACGGTAAAGGAATAGGAATAGTAATCAGTACTGTGGGACGGGAATTTAAGGAGGGTTTTAAGGTGCGACCTGCAGGGTGCGTCGATAGGAGTGTAGGAAAAGCGTTCCCGCAGGTACGAAGGAGCATTAGGATTGTGTAGGATATTAAAAAGCAGACATAATATCCGAGTGTTTCTGTGAAAGCGGATTGGGAGCCACTTGAGAATCGTGCGAAAATGAGACACATGGTCATACTTCCTCAAGTTGAAAACAAAACGAATACATAGATTTTGCAATCGCTCAAGTTTATTTAAAAGCTCCTCAGTGGCATCCAGGTAACAGGCATCAGCGTAGTCAACAATGGGCTGGATAAGAGTTTGAGCTAGAGATATTTTGGTTCTCAAGGGCAAGAAGCTCTGAAGGCATCTCAGCGAGTGGAAGGTATAGTGCACTTTTCGGCTCACTTCAGCAACATGGGCGTTCCACGACAGATTCGAGTCGAGGATCACCCCCAGATTTTTAGCCGTATTCGTGTAATCTATTTGTACACCATTGAGGCATAGTGGTGTGAGTGACGCTAGATTAATCCTGTTACACATAGTTCTGCCGCCAATAACCATGGCCTGCGATTTCTTTGGATTTATTTGAAGCCCAAACGAACTGGCCCATTTCCCAATCTTATCCAGATCGCTATTCATTGCGGTAGGGGCTCATGCGGCTTGGCCGAGCATAGAGTTGTTCTGGACAGATTGTATGATCAAATTGTTGGAATACTATGTGCGGCGGCTAGGCAGTCTAAACTGACACGGGAGGGGGGACCGAGGCGGGGTAGGCGCGTTTGTGGGTGGAACAAATATGCTAAAGACGCTCACAGAGAGGCTAGGTTTAGCTTTCAAACCTGGACACATAACAATCGTCCCTCTTCGGGTCCTATCTATGATGAAATGTGTGAGAAGCGAAAATCTTTTAAAGTAAGACTGAAATATTGTCAGAATAACGAGGAACAGCTTATTATGGATAGGTTAGCTGAACAGCGAGTTTCGAAAAATTTTGGCAAATTTTGGAAGTCCACTAAAAAGTTGGATGCGAAAACGGGTCTCCCTGTGAGTGTTGGAGAGGTGTCTGAACCCAGGGGCATTGCAAATATGTTTAAAGAACATTTTAAAGTTCAATCCACGCTCGGTCCCTCATCCCTGGTGAGCGATTCTGGGCCCGGCAGTCATGAAGGGAGACCTCTAATAATTTTCTCAGCTAAACAAGTAAGCAAAATCATCAATAGTATGAGCCGAGGGAAATCTCCAGGACATGACGGGCTCAGCATCGAGCACCTGAAGTATGCAGGTGTCCATCTGCCCAGAGTTCTGTCTATGTTCTTCACAATGTGTATTAGTCATGCATACTTGCCCGCTGATCTAATGAAGACCATTGTGGTTCCCATTGTGAAAAACAAGACAGGTGACATGTCGGACAAATGTAACTACCGTCCTATTTCTCTCGCTACAATAATAGCAAAGGTGCTGGACGGTGTGCTTGATTCTTATTTAAGTAATTATATACATCTTCAAGACGCACAGTTCGGGTTTCGACCCGGACTATCAACCGAAAGTGCAATCTTAAGTCTCAAGCATACGGTTCAATATTACGTAGATCGCAAGACGCCGGTATACGCCTGTTTCCTTGATCTCTCCAGGGCATTCGATCTTGTCTCGTATGATGTGCTCTGGGGGAAGATGAGAGACAGAGGTATACCAGTGGAAATATGTCGAATTTTCCAGTATTGGTATGGTAACCAAACCAATCAGGTGAAATGGGACGGTACACTCTCTGAGCCGTATGGGTTGGAGTGTGGGGTGAGACAGGGAGGTCTGACATCCCCGCTGCTCTTCAACTTATATGTAGATAACCTCATAGCGGAACTCGGCAGCATGCGTGTCGGATGCAGCGTTGGTGGAGTTAGAATTAACAACATTAGCTATGCAGACGATATGGTGCTGCTGGGTCCGTCAGCAGGGGCAATCGGAGAGTTACTTAACGTGTGTGAAACCTACGCTGCCGCACATGGTTTAATATATAATGTTAAAAAATGTGAATGCATGGTCTTTGGGGTCAGTGGCAAGAGCCGTGAGGATGGACCTGATCTATATATTAACGGAACAAAAATAAAAAGAGTATCTACCTTTAAATACCTTGGTCATTTTCTTGCTGACGACCTTAAAGACGATGCAGATATTGAGAGGGAGCGGAGGGCTCTAGCGGTCCGAAGTAATATGCTGGCCCGTAGATTTGCTCGATGTACTGACTTAGTGAAAATCACACTTTTCAAGGCTTATTGCCAGAGTATGTACACGGGCAATCTATGGGTCAGTTACACTAAAAGATCGCTGGATATGCTGCGCATCCAGTATAATAATGCTTTCAGGATGCTCTTGAGACTGCCTCGGTACTGTAGTGCCTCAGAGATGTTTGCGCGAGCTCGCACTGATGGCTTCCACGCTATCTTGCGCAAAAAAACAGCATCGCTTCTGAGGAGAGCGAGAGACAGTTGCAACAGCATCCTGAGAACAGTAGGTGAGAGCTATAGCTCTCCTATCATGAGACTGTTTGTGCAAAGGGTGATGGGTACTAACACTAGATAATAAGTTTACTGTTATAGTTATGTTTTACTAACACTCTATGGATTATTTTATCCGAAATAAAAGTATTAATAATAATAATTGCCTCAACAGTAAGTTCAGCGTCAGATCTTAGAAAATGTCGGTAAAGCTGCAGATCATCTGCGTAGAGATGGAAATTGGAAGAGATTACTCTAGTGATAGAGTTTATGAAAATAGAAAACAGGAGAGGAGAGAGAACGCCACCCTGAGGAACACCCGCAGTAAGGTCACACCAATCTGAAAAGGACTCGCCAAGATGAACGCTCTGAGAGCGATCTCTTAGATAGGAATTAAACCAATCCAAGGCGGTTGGAGAAAAGTTTAAAGATTTGAGAATGCCGAGAAGAACATCGAAGTCAACAGAGTTAAAGGCGCTACTGAAGTCCAGTAGCACAAGTAGTGTGAGTGATTTATTGTTCATAGCCCAACGGATGTCATCAGTAACCTTTAACAGTGCAGTGACTGTGCTGTGACCGGGGCGAAATCCTGATTGTAATGGGCTAAGAAGGTCATTAAGTGAAAGATAAGCGGACAGTTGGCGATGAACAATATGCTCTAGGACTTTAGAGAGAAAGGGGAGGATGGATATGGGTCTAAAGTCAGGTGGAGACTCGGGATTGGAAGCTTTGGGCAGAGGAATAATATGGGCTTGTTTCCAAGACTCGGGGAATATGCCGGAAAATAATGAGAAATTAAAGATATGTGTCAAGGTAGGGAGCAGTGAGGGAAGAATTAGGGAAATCATCCTTGAGCATACATTATCATTACCAATTGCAGAAGAAGTAATAGAGCAAATAGATTTTTTTACATCATTTTCAGTAACAGCACTTAATTTAAAAGGAGGACACTGCGGCATTTGCAAATCTGAGAGCCTTGATAAGGTATCAGCTCTTACTTGCGAATCTAAGGTGACAGGGGGAAGTGAAAAATGTTTGTTGAGAGCGTCCACGTTGATGCCATTACTAGACACCACAGGTGATTTACCAATTCCGACAGATTTTAAGAACTTCCATACTTCCGAGGAATTACGGTTATCAAGAGAATTGTGAAAGTAGCGTCTCTTTGCATCTCTACACATACGACTGCAACGATTGCGCAGTGCTTTATACGTACTGAGGTTGCGCTCAGTTGGTCTGCGCTTTAATCTCCTCTTGGCTTTATCTCTCCACGCCATCATATCTTTTATTGCAGGAATGGGCCATGGTGCTGGGACAGTTTTGACCTTGATTCGACGGACAGGAGCGTGGCGGTCATACAAGCGCAATACTTCCGTATTAAGCTGTATGACCATGTCATTAATACATCCGCCGTTAAGAACACGCGTCCAGTCAATACAGTTAGCATCTAATCTTTTTAAGGGAACCTAATTAAAAACACACATAATTAAAAATAGACATAAGTCCGAGATAACAGCCAAATGCTTGTAACAAAGCGGTCGCAGTCGCTTGTAACAACAGTCGACGACACTTCGTGTCGACAACAGCTCGACGGCAGAAGTCAATGCGCGTCGTGCGACGCTCAGTTTTTCACATATTTCATCTAAATTCCCAGAAAATTGGATGAAGAGTTTTCACAATCAATTATAATTATCAAGAATTACTCAAATGATTCTTAATCTCGGAGGTATATACCTACAAAGATGAAAAGGAAGAAAAGGTGTGATGATATTGAGAACCTTTTTATGTCAGTTAAAAACATGCTAAGGTTTCGTGACTCACCTTCCATGTCTAATTTCCATATACATCACCAAAAGGTATAATTAATACATCCGTGTTAAGACAACCCTTTATCATTCAACTTACCCTCGAAGGAACTAACAGATTGAAGCAAATAGCATATCAGACTTGCATGCATCTAAATAAAATGCCAAACGGCTATCTAAGTGATGACGTCATAGCTGCAGATTTGTGCCAAACGGGAATTCGTTGCGGCACATAGTCGCCGGATTCGGTTGTACTTGATATGCAAATGTCATTCGGAGAGGTTTCGAGCTGGATAGTTCGAATTTTGAACCTAATGTTAGGATATTTTGGAAGTAGTGTGTGCATGCGAGGTATAGTATCGTACGTGGCCAGTGACATAGTTTATCTAAATAAAATAAAAGCGTTTGTTAACGGGCAAGTTTTTTTTAAGCCATTTCTAGCTGCAGTGATATAGCCGTCGAACCGTCGTCTATATCGCGCGCATTTGCTGCAAGGTTTTGCGCAATAACACACAACACATTTGCAGGAAGCGAGCATTGCTGGCAATAGCCGACCTATACTTCTCAGCCAGATTGCCAACTGATTGCTGAATTTTATAGCCCATTTATAGAGGTACAAACCTGATTAAAAAAAGACAAAAAAAATCTTTTTCGTTAAGGCTCTCCAACACACGAGAGCACGTTTACTTTGGGTTACACAAAGTAAACGTGCTCTCAAAGGCTATAAAATTCAGCAATCAGTTGGCAATCTGGCTGAGAAGTATAGGTCGGCTATTGCCAGCGGGTATATGTGGGTATTAAAATATAATTAAATCAGAGGTCTAGATAAGTCAGGGTGTTGAGGTCCGACCACCACGGCGGCTCGCAAGAGCGTCCTTACTCCACTCACAGTAGTCGCCGACCGCCCGTAGCTCTCGGTGTTGCAACACCTATAATGTAAATCAGTGTTGCCATTTGTCTTTTTTTGTGTCATCTAATCTATACTAATATTATAAATTGGAAAGTAACTGTTTGATTGTTACCTTTTCACGACAATGGCTGAATATATCGTAATGAAATTTGGCAAGGAGATAGATTGTATCTTGGGGAAGGGATTAGGCTACCTTTAGTCGCGCAGACGAAGTCGCGGGCACCAGCTAGTTATTCATAACCCGAGAACAGCTAAATGCCTGTACTGAACTTCATACTTTTCGGTTATCGGAGTTTCACTTCTTCATCTCGTAATAAAACAGACAAGTTAACAAACAGGAGAATTATTATCGTCTTAGAATAATATAAAAAAAAACCTATTCGATGGTCCGACGAAGTATAGCAGCAAGTATAGCCAGGATCTCCGAAGTGATGAGGAAGGGGAATATTGCTTTAAGGCTAATTTTAATTTTGGCTTCAGAGAATAAACCTTAATTTTTTCACTTTTGTATCCTCTTTGTTGACTTTTAGGACTGCCAATTAAAACTTTTTCAAAATAGATACAAATATTTGAGCAAGCCTATTGGAAAATCTTTATCCAGAATCAGAAGTTGCTAACACAAAAATGTCGAAGAATTTAACACAATTATCATTATAGGATATCTCAGAAATAACCGTCGTTAACTTTCAAAACTTATTTATTTCCAGAACTCTTATTGATTAAAATATCTAAACTTATTTATTTTAGACGTTCCACGACCGCCCAGCGCCAGCTCCCATCAAAAAGTGCCCGCTCCGTCCGAGTCACCGTAACCCGCCACTCCACCAGTGTTGCCAGTACCCACAATTAAATCCCCTGAATTTATTAAAATACATATTTCCGTTGCCAGTGTGGCCAGGCTATCCTTTTAAATCGTCGTAGTTTTAGTAAAATCAATAAAACCTTACACTCGACCATCCTGACGACGTGTATGCCCTCAGACACGTATCTGGTGAAACCTTACACTTGGCGAAAATCGGGCACATTTTGATAGAATTACAATAATGAATACATCAAAATATTAATTATGATTGACAGAGAAATATCATTACGAGTAAATCTAACCAAATTGTTCTGCAAAACAACCAACTAATTATTCTTATAACTAATTATCCTTGTAACCAATTATCCTTGTAACCAATTATCGTTGTAACCAATTATCCTTGTAACCAATTATCCTTGTAACCAATTATCCTTGTAACCAATTATCCTTGTAACCAATTATCCTTGTAACCAATTATCCTTGTAACCAATTATCCTAGTAACCAATTATCCTTATAACCAATTATCCTTGTAACCAATTATCCTAGTAACCAATTATCCTTGTAACCAATTAACTTTTTAACAAATTTCCCAGAGATTATGAATTATGACAAACATAACACTTAATCACCCATTGTTAATTAATCACCCATTGATATCAAATTGTAACCAAACCAAAAGTATGCATTAAGTCACCAATAACCATTTAAATAACCAAATCTGTAAACTAATAGTTTCTTCCATTTTATGGTTTACCAGATCAGCCATAAGTTTTGCCTGTTTCAGGTCAAGACTCGAAACCTTTCCACGCTTTCTCGTGCTTGACCTGAAAAGGAAAAACAAAAACACGTAAATACATTATAAAAGCCAATATGAATATCCAGTAGAACATACAAATAAACAGGTTTACGTTACTATTGAAATTTTATGTAGTATACATAATTGAAATATCATTCACACATATTATCCTCATTGTTTACATCATTCCCGGTATCAGTATCGGTATCATCATCTACTTCTAAAGAGTCAACATGGATCCATGGCCGCATTCGATCTGCGGCAATGGTAGTCTTTCGCTTTTTCTTCATCCCCTCAAACCCTGCGATTGGAGCTACTTTATACCGATCATTACCTAATATTTTAACGACTCTAAAAGGTCCTTCATACGAAGGCATGAGCTTTGTACTCTTGCCATCATTCTGAAAAGCTACTTTTGTGATTTTAACTAAGTCACCGTTTTTGTAACTGCGCGCAGGTCGTCTTCCTTGGTCGTAATATCGTTTTTGTGCATCCTGTGCTTTGTCAATTCTGATTTTAAAGTTATCGCGAATTGATGGTAAGGAGGAGACCTCATGCGTTTTTTCGGTTATCTCACCCAATGCCGCGTTAAATTCGCTGTTCATTACCGTCCCAAACATAACTTCAGCGGGTGGCCTACCAATCGTCTTTTGCAGTGTATTATTTAGGCCCCATTGAATTCTCCCTAATTTATTATCCCAGTCTTTTTCATCTGCGTTAAGGTTCTGTGCCGTCAACGAGTCGAGAATAGTCCTCCAACTGCATTTAGTACATGCTTTATTTCGCGATCAAGACAAAATCTTCTAAATGCATGGGATGTGAAACAGGAACCTCTATCGCTTACCACTCGATCAGGTGCTCTAAATGTGTCAAAAATGTCCTGCAAAACTTTTATCACATTTTGCGTATTTGTATTCCTGACTGGTTTGATAAATAAGAACTTCGTAAATGAATCAACGACAGTTAAAATGTGAGTATGACCTCTTTTGGACTTTACAAAGGGTCCAAGGTGGTCGATGAGCAACGTATGAAAAGGTCTTTCGATTTTTTCAATGGGATGTAATAATCCTTCACGTGTATTTGTAGCCTTTTTAGCGTATGCACATTCGATACAGGACCCAATATACTTTTTTACAAAACGTTTCATTTTTGCAAACCAATAATGTTTTTTTATTCTGTCCAAGGTCTTCTCGAAACCGACATGACCAATATCATCGTGGTTTCTTTTGCATAATTGCCACCTTGCACCCTTTGGGACCACCCACCTCACACATTCCTTGTCACCACCCACATATCTAAAAAGCTTGTTACCTCTCAAAACGTAGTTCTCCTTAATATACTCTACGCCTTGAGGATCCAGGTCACTAGCAACAATATCACGAATTCTACATAACTCTGGATCCCCTAGTTGCAACGTAAGTAGCCAATCCTCATGAGTTATAACCATCACCGATGGATATTGTTCCGGACTCTGAGATTCTGTATCAACAATTGGATTTCTAGATAACGCATCAACATGACCCATATTTACACCCGCCTTATATTCTACAGAGCAATCGAACTCCTGTAGAGCTAGCCACCATCGAGCAATCCTAGGTATTAGATCACGCTTTGCAAAAGTGGATCGTAGTGCACTACAGTCGGTCACAATTTTGAATTTCCTTCCTAAGAGATATACTCTAAACTTTTTAAGAGCACAGACAACGGCTAGCGTCTCCAAATCATAGGAATGAAAATTCTTCTCCTCCGGTGTCGTCTGACGACTATAATACGCCAATGGGTGGAACGGACCGTCACTTCCCTGAGCACGCTGCAAAAGAATACCACCAACACCTATTCTACTAGCATCCGTGTGGAGTTCAGTTTCTGCTAAGGGATCGTAAATGGCAAGGACGGGTCTGTCTACGAGCTTGGCCTTTAGAATTTTGAATGGTTCTTGTTGATCGTTTGTCCATTCCCAAATTGCATTCTTTTTAAGCAACTTAGAGATGGGGTGAGCGATTTGTGCAAAGCCTTGTATAAACTTTCTGAAATAGCTAACGAGTCCCAGAAATTGTCGGACACCATGCACATTATCTGGACGGGGAAAATCGACTACACTCTGGATTTTCGCGTTTCCTGGCCGCATACCTACTGAACTAATTTCAAAACCCAAGTAATTTATTGAGTTTTGTAGGAAACTACATTTAGATAAGTTTAACTTAAGATTTGCCCTACGTAACAAAACAAGCACATCTTCCAACCGATCTAAGCATTCAGTCGGGTCCCTGCCAAAAATTAACACATCGTCAATGTATACGGTGGCCTTGTCAAATCGAGCCGACCCAAGGACATGGTTCATCATGCGCTGAAAAACAGCAGGTGCGTTTGCCAGACCAAACGGCATACGATTATATTCATATTGGCCGTCCGGTGTGACAAACGCCGTCAAATGCTTGCTGTCTTCAGCAATGGGTACCTGGTAATAGCCAGACATCAAATCAAGTGTAACGAACCATGCCTGTCCAGATATCCTAGCTATCTCATCCTCTATTACAGGTATAGGATATCTCTCTTTCACAGTAATCGAATTTAGCAATCTGTAATCAACGCACAAACAAATACCACCTTCCTTCTTGCGTACTGTTATAACCGAGTACTGAACCCTAAACTCATGAATCGGCTTAGCTCAGCAAATTCATTAATACCTGTAAACATAATTATATGACATATCGTTAAGAAGACGATAAGTACTTCAGTCTATTCGCAACCTCTAGATCGGTCGGTTGTATCTGGGTCCCTTTCCTTTGTATTAAATAAAATAAAGTTTGTGTAACTAAAATATCTTTTTTTTAAAAGCCTTTATTCAGGGACCCTATAACATTTGGTGGCAGCGGTGGGATACGGAAATCCCCAGTGACGATTCGCGAAACAATATTTGCGTGTATGAATAGACTCTCCGTATCCCGCAACCGAATAAAACATAAAGTCCTTCGGGCATCCTGCGCGTCCTTCGGGCATCCAGCGCGTCCTCGTCCTTCGGGCATCCTGCGCGTCCTTCGGGCATCCAGCGCGTCCTCGTCCTTCGGGCATCCTGCGCGTCCTTCGGGCATTCAGCGCGTCTTCGTCCTTCGGGTATCCTGCGAGTTCTTCGAGCATCCTTCACATCCTTCGAGAGTCCTGCGAGTTCTTCGAGCATCCTTCACATCCTTCGGGAGTCCTACGAGTATCTACGAATATCGGTTTCCTTCAAGTGTCGTACGTGTTACCTTATGACATTCGTCCCAAAATCCGCGAGTGTTTCATATAGTGTCTAAAAGTGTTCGGTGAACTTAAGAGTAATTGTGTTATCTGTGTGTGAACGTCGCTATGCAGTTATTCTCAGCTCTAGCCCTTATCGCCGCCTACGTGTTCCAGTAAGTTAATGAACATTTGCTAACTGTAACTTTATCCGTGCTAATACTTTTGTACCAATACTTTGTGCTATTTATAGTATGAAATTTGTATGTTATGCCTCCTAAGGTGTCGAAAACTGAAGATAGTAAATTACAAATTGACATTCCATCAGAGTTTCCGGAACAGAAATCTCCAACTCTATCACCCAGAATAACCAGGCAAAAAGTTGAAATGGACCTTAATATTTTATTGAAGTTCGTGAAACCATATGACGGCAGTCGCGAGCAGTTAAACTCATTCATTAATAATTGCAATAATACTTATGAGCTAGCGTCTGAGGCACAGAAACCAATCCTATTTAAGTACATATTATGTCAACTTACAGGCAAAGCCGAAACTGCTTGTTCAATCAAAGAGTTTACGTCTTGGGAACAATTAAAAGAGTTTCTTAAAACTCAATTTTCAGAAAGGAAACATTATACACATTTACTTAATGACCTCCAAGAAAGCAAACAATCTTCATCCGAAAATGTAGGTCAATTCGCTCTTCGAATGGAAACTTACCTCTCTCAATTGTTAACAGAGATATCATTGTCTAATCATAAGGCTAAGGAAATACCAGGTCGTACGGCGGCCATGGAGGACCTAACTCTCCATCATTTCCTTATGGGTTTAAATCCCCGCGTTTCAAATATTGTAAGGTGTAGAGCGCCTAAAACATTCAACGAAGCCGTAAACTTAGCCATTTCGGAGGAAAGGATCCAAGAAACCTCATACAAACGAAATCATAACTCTCAACAAGTTAAGCAGGCGAACCAAAATCGGTTCAAACCTAAACTCTCTGCCCATAGTCAAGGTAACAGTAAGTTCCCGCAGAAATCATCCTCGCAACCGAGTACGTCGGGTAGCAATCCTAAACACGACTCGCACCTAACATGTAAATATTGTAAGGAAGTTGGTCACGATATAAATAACTGTCAGAAACGACAAAAACGTTACACGAATACTTTTCAAAAGGATTATATTAAATCCTCTGGGTCTCAGCCCAACCCTAAATCTCCTCCAATCAACTTCATCGATGATTGCGATGATTCAGATGAATCCACCCACGATGACGAAGGCGGAAGCGCCGAAGAGGAGGATTTAAACCAATAAACGTCCTGCAACCGTGCCGCACAGGACGTAAAGTCAAAGTCGGCGCACATCCGAACCGTTTGTGTTCAATTCATAGAAATCCTGAGGTTATACATCAGGGTAACCAGTCCCAAAACGGAAACCTCAACCCTTCTAAGGTTATACATCAGGGTAACCAGTCCCAAAACGGCAACCTTAATTCTCTCGAGGTTATACATCAGGGTAACCAGTCCCAAAACGGAAACCTCAACCCTTCTAAGGTTATACATCAGGGTAACCAGTCCCAAAACGGCAACCTTAATCCTCTCGAGGTTATACATCAGGGTAATCAGTCCCAAAACGGAAACCTCAACCCTTCTAAGGTTATACATCAGGGTAACCAGTCCCAAAACGGCAACCTTAATCCTCTCGAGGTTATACATCAGGGTAATCAGTCCCAAAACGGAAACCTCAATTCTTCTAAGGTTATACATCAGGGTAACCAGTCCCAAAACGGCAACCTTAATCCTCTCGAGGTTATACATCAGGGTAATCAGTCCCAAAACGGAAACCTCAATTCTTCTAAGGTTATACATCAGGGTAACCAGCCCCAAAACGGCAACCTTAATTCTCCTGAGGTTATACAACAGGGTAACCAGCCCCAAAACGGAAACCTCAAATCAACTAATAAAGTTTATGAGGTTAGCATTGATACCTCAAAAAGGCTATTGCCTCATGTGCTAGTGGAGTCACAAGTGTCCGACATTCCACTAACACTCCTTGTAGACTCAGGCTCTGCAATCTGCTTGTTAAAAGAATCAAGCATCCAAACTATACCAAAAATCACACTTAAACCTATAAAGATTAAAGGTATCGACCCTGGCGATGAAACAACTCAAACCATAGGTTACTTTAACCTAAAGTTCAAGGTTTCCGATTCTAAATCGATAAGCCATAAATTCCATGTGATTAAAGATATTAATCTGCCTTATGACGGCATTATAGGTAATGATTTCCTTACAGCTAATAGCTGCAATATTGACTATAGTCACGATGTCTTAAAAATAGCTCATAATGAAATTAAAATTCATTTCTTCGACTCATGCTATATCATACCACCACGTACAGAGAGTGTAATAGAATGTACTGTCGTAAACCCAGAGTTAAAAGAAGGCGCGATACTAGATCAACACCTTTCTAAAACCCTCCTCGTTGCTAATTGTGTAGTAAAGGTCAAAAATAACAATAGGATCAATATATCAGTTATTAATACCTCCAACGAACCTGTTAAAATTAAACGAAATCTTAGACTCAGATTAGACGAAATTGAGGCTTATCCAATCCAATCAATCCCACAAGGTGATAACGTTACTGAACGTACTAGGCAAGTCCTCAATTCCCTGAGAACTTCTCACTTAAATGATGAGGAAGCGGAAGCTCTCTTCAATCTATGTTCCGATTACTCTGACATATTTCACTTACCGGAAGAAGCTCTATCCTTTACATCAGCCATCCAACACGAAATTAAAACCACCAGTAATACCCCTATTCATACAAAATCGTACCGTTTCCCGGAGTGTCATAAACATGAGGTTGAAACCCAAATAAATAAAATGTTGGATCAAGACATCATCAAACCTTCATCCTCTCCTTGGTCTGCCCCTATATGGATCGTCCCTAAAAAGTCAGATGCCTCTGGCCAAAAGAAATGGCGCATTGTTATCGATTATAGGAAGCTAAACGACATCACAATAGGTGAAATTTATCCTATCCCTCAAATTACTGAAATTCTCGACCAATTAGGTAAGAGCCAGTATTTCACCACCCTAGACCTGTCATCAGGATTTCACCAACTATTAGTAGCTCCAGAAGACGCACCCAAAACAGCCTTTTCTGTGCCTCAGGGCCACTTTCAATTTAACAGAATGCCATTTGGCTTAAAAAATGCTCCAAGCACTTTTCAGAGACTTATGAATAATTGTCTTACAGGACTGCAAGGCTCTCGTTGTTTTGTTTATTTAGACGATATAGTCCAGTACGCATTCGATTTAAAATCAGCAATCCAGAATCTAAAAGCCATCTTTGAAAGACTTCGAGAATATAATCTAAAACTCCAACCAGAAAAATGTGAATTTCTCCGAAAGGAAGTGACTTACCTTGGTCACATCATTACTCAAAACGGTGTGAAACCAAACCCAGATAAAGTCAAAGCCGTAACCCAGTATCTTGTACCAAAATCTCCTAAAGATATTAAATCTTTTTTAGGCCTTGTGTCATACTACAGGCGTTTCATCCCAAACTTCTCAAAGCTCGCTAAATCTCTTACCTCACTCCTTAAAAAAGACGTCCCGTTTAATTGGACAAATGAACAGCAGCTCAATTTTGAAGCTCTGAAAACCAAATTGGTCGAAGCACCTATTTTAGCCTATCCTGATTTTAACCAACCATTTTTACTAACTTGCGATGCATCCAATTATGCCATATCAGCTATCTTGTCCCAAGGTCCTATCGGACGAGACCTACCAATTGCATATGCATCTCGCACCTTAAATAAAGCCGAATGTAATTACAGCGTTACCGAAAAGGAATGTCTGGCAATAGTATTTGGAACAAAAACCTTTCGGCCTTATTTATATGGTCGTCGTTTTACAATTGTAACAGACCATAAACCTCTCCAGTGGCTATTTAACTGCAAAGATCCCGGCTCTAGACTTATACGTTGGAGATTAAAACTAGAAGAATTTGAATACGACATACAGTATAAGAAAGGAAAAATAAACGCTAATGCAGATGCACTGTCCAGGTTTCCAGTAAATCCAGTCCAACCTACCACCAATGATGCATCGGCACCCAATCTTTCAAACCCTAACTCCAATACTACATCCAAAAACTCAAACGATTTAGACAATCCAGACAGAGACCTGTTCGACTTAATTACATCACCTACATCGATTTTGTCAGACGAACTTAACCCGGATCATCTCCTAGAAATTCCTACCCCAGACCTTTTCAACACAGAATCTTCTAATCCTACTCTAACCGACGTACCACAGCATCCCTCTTCTACAGGAGAACACCATCCATCTGAAAGACAAATAACTCAAGAAACTCACCTCAGTTCCACCCCTGACTTTTCCACTGACGATTACTCGAACTTCCTGAAACAAATCGCTGATAAGAATAGATCATTTAATACAAACATTATTGAACATAATGATAGCCTTCTGAAAACTTCATGTAAAGATATTTTAGTGCCCACATCAATTGACCTTGATGAATCGAATCCGTACATAGAAGAAATATTAGGAAACTTAGAAAGTCAAAGCCAAACCCTTAATCAAGAAAAACAATTACACACATTTTCTAAAGTTCAATCAGGTAACAAAAATTACTACCTTTTATTTATAAAAGTACACCACTTTGATCAGACGTCGTACCACGAAATATTTGACACTCTCAAATCTGTTCGTAATGAATTAATAATTGTCGAACAAATTAAAGAAATAGGTATATCTGACTTCCGTGACCCATTTGAAAAACATAGTTTTATAAAAATATATAATATTTTAAATTATCTATTCCATAACACAGGCATACAAATAAATATCTATCATAACAGTGTAACTTACCCATCACCTTCCGAAGTGAAGAAAATCCTCCATGATAATCATGACTTACCTGTAGCTGGTCACCTCGGCGTCAGTCGTATGTATAATAGGTTACAACAGTTATACTATTGGAAGAGCATGCGCAATGACATAGAGTCCTATGTAAAAGGTTGTAAATCATGTCAAGAAAATAAAGCCCTACGCAAAGTGAATCGCGCACCCATGCAAATTACAAGTACATCAACTAAACCATGTGAGCGCATATCGCTTGACGTAGTAGGACCACTTCCAGAATCAGGACCTGCTAAACTTAAATTCATATTAACACTACAAGATGATTTTTCTAAGTTTTCCACTGCCTATCCTATTCGTAGCACAACCGCAGAGGAAACAAGTGAATGTCTGTTACATTTCATATCAGTGTTTGGCCTCCCAAAAATAATTTTATCCGACCAGGGTACTAACTTCACATCAGACTTATTTAAAAGAACATGTGAGTTCTTAAATATTAAACAACTATGGTCAACTCCATACCACCCACAAACGCAAGGCGCCCTTGAGCGAAGTCACTCAACTTTGAAAGAATATCTTAAATCTTTTGTCAATGAGGAACAAACTAACTGGCCTCGTTATGTGTATACAGCTATGCTAACCTATAATACTACAGTTCACTCCACAACACATTATACACCTTATGAATTAATGTTTGGCAATAAACCATTTATTCCAAATTCTATATGTGACGAACCCCTTGGCGCCACATATCCCGATTATGTACGTATGTTACAAAGCCGCTTAAAGTATTCTCGCGATAAAGCCTTAGATTATATTCATAGATCTAAGATAAATTCTAAGACTCATTATGATTCCCATAGCCGACTAGTACAATATAAAATTGGCGATCACGTTTACTTAAAGAACCATCTTAGAATGCGTAAAGCCTTGTCGCCCATATGGAAAGGGCCATATAAAGTCGTAAAGATTCACGGCAATAACACTTTGTCATTATTAATAGACAGACGACATGTACGTCATCATTACGATCAGGTAAAACTTGCTGAAATCGCCAACAACCTGTAAAATAAAACCGATAGGTATAAAATAGTCTTAGTTACTCATCTTAATCATACGTGTTAGTTAAGTTAGAATGGTAAGGAAAATAAGTATTGTATAAGTAGTATAACGCATACCTATATACTTACAGTGCCTCAGCGGAGCTCCAAGCATCTAACGAGTATGTCCATCCGATAACTGCGAGTCCCGGAATATATTTCGATTATATAGGAAAAATGAAAATTAATAACGGCATCTTAAATGTCATTATGCCAATGGAAATTTTACATTTCAAATCACATATCAATAATATAAATTCAGCATTAGAAACGGTTATATACTTATGTAATCAAACAGGATATATAAAGCATTTAGAATGCCACAATACAGTAGAACCATTAGTAGTCCAACAACATAACATTATAAAACTATTCAGATCCATTTCTTACCTGACTGATAATAGTGATCACAGATCCAAACGAGCTTGGATCAGAGGAATTGGAACTATCTTAAAACAAGTTTTCGGCACTTTAGATGAAAACGATGCTGTTGAATATGATCAGGCTATTCAATCAATAGAAGATAACCAAGAAAAACTTTTGTCACTCCTTAAAAATAACATCTTAATTACTAAATCAGTTATATCTACATATAATAATACACTTCAAAAGATTAAACAAAATGAATTACAATTAAATAGCGCCATTAGTGAATTATCAAGCACTATTCAAAACATTACTGAAATAACGAATAATTTGGAATTAAGAATAAACTTTGACTTTGTCCTTAATACTTTGGAAACCTCCATGGTCACCCTATCATTTCAACTTGAAGACATAACAAATGCAATAATGCTTTGTAGTCAAAATATACTACACCCATCAGTCATGTCACCTACCGGTATGTACCGCGAATTAGCCGATAACGTAAGGCATCTGCCTACTAATCTAAACTTACCTTTACGACTAGACATAAGTTCAGTTCATAGTATTATAAGAGTATCAACTTTATTATGTTATTATTATAATTATAAGCTTGTGTTTCTCTTGCGTGTCCCATTAATATCCGGTCAAGAATATTCGTTGTTTAATAATATTGCATTACCAACACCTCATGATGTCAATCAACTAAACACTTTTGGTTTAATTGTGCCTAGCAGTAAATATATTGCTATTACTAAAGACAAGTCTAATTATTGTAAATTAGAATCATTAGATAACTGTAAAGTGATAAGCCCGGCAGACTATATGTGTGAAATTTCTATGACCTTTAAAACTGATTCAACTCCCTGTTGTGAAAGCGAATTGTTATCTAAAACAATTAAAGAAATTCCCCCACAATGCGATACCAAACTTATATATGGTAAACTGAATACATTTAAATCACTCAACAATAATAAATTTATCTATATTCAATCCGAATTAACCAAACTATCATTCGATTGTTAAGGTTCTAACCAGATACAGGAATTAAATATGTTTGGCATTGGAATTTTATCCATACCAAATAATTGTATTGCTTATTGTAGAGGTACCACATTACTACCAAGATACAACAATGTTTTAAATTTAACTTCACCCATTAATCTGCCCGACTTTAATTTAATAAACAGCAGTTGTTGTAAAATAGACCATATAACGAATAATATGTCCCCTGTTCATTTAAAAGACATTAATTTAGATGAGATAACCCAGATTAGCAAATTATCCAATAAACTCTTATCAGAAGCCAATGAAATTAAAGATATTCCCCACATGATTAAATATGGGACACATTATTCAATAGTTATAAGTTTAATTGTATGTTTTATTCTTTTGTACTCAATTTATAGAATTGTACTTTTTTGTAAGCCCAGTTGCAATCCTCGCAAATATAGTTTCCGCAAATGCAATAAATCCAAATTGGGTTCTGTGGAACTGGAACAGAATATTCAAGAAATTCCTGCTCCAGCCCTAAGAACTTCTTTCTAGGGTTAACTTCAGTATTAGTTTCAGTATTACCCCTGAAGTTCACTCTAAGAGGGGAGGTGTTATAACCGAGTACTGAACCCTAAACTCATGAATCGGCTTAGCTCAGCTAATTCATTAATACCTGTAAACATAATTATATGACATATCGTTAAGAAGACGATAAGTACTTCAGTCTATTCGCAACCTCTAGATCGGTCGGTTGTATCTGGGTCCCTTTCCTTTGTATTAAATAAAATAAAGTTTGTGTAACTAAAATATCTTTTTTTTAAAAGCCTTTATTCAGGGACCCTATAACAGTACGAGAATGATTGGACTGGCATAGTTCGACACTGATTCCCGTATGATCCCCGCCTGTAACATTTCATCTACCATTGCTCGAACTCTTTCACGTTCATAATGAGATAAACGGTATGGTCTATAAACTACTGGTCGTTGACTATTTAACTCTATCCTCATTTCGGAGGCATTTGTACAGCTTAAATCCGCTAAATCGTAAGCAAAACACTCTGCGTGACGTCGAAGGAGTTCTATGAGCTTGGCTTTATCACTCTTTGATGCAGCATCGCCTATTCGTATTTGATTCTCATCAAACCGTTTTCCTAAAGTCACCTCAGTTCGAAGCTCTGAAACTGAAGTGTCCTCAAGACTACATACTACTTGCACCTTTTCAGCTCGGGAAAATACAAAATTTTCTTGAAGCCAACACGGTAATGAGCACGGCGTCACCGTAACAAAGAGTGAACCATGCTTCACTTCATAAACACCGCCACAAACTAAAAATTGATTGTTTGGTTTGCCTACAATTTTAGTATCTAAAATAACGCTACCAGTGAACAACGTCTCTAATTTAGCCCTTATACTGGCAGTGCCATAAATATGACTATGACCTATTACCCTGATTCTTTCCAAATGTTCTTCCTGCTCAGGGAGATTGGGTAACTCGGCTCCAATGTGCAGGAACTGCAACTTGTTCGCGTCTTTGTAAACAACAATGTGTGGTTGTTCTGAGTAACTCTGACCTACAAGCATCGGCTTTTCCAACAAATTATCAGCTACAACCTTACACGAAACAGTGGCAGCTACGCCATCAATAATCACTACCAGCGAACTAGAACCCATTGATTGTACAAGGCCGTTTCCAAAACCCTTCATCGTCGACGGAGTGTGGTCATGACCAACTCCAAGATTTGAAAAATCTGATTGCCTTATAAGTGTAACCTCACTGCCAAGGTCAATGAATGCTTCCAGGGACAAACCATTAACATCCGCTGTTTTTATAAATTTTCTACTTGGGCAAGAACCTGAGATGCGCATGGTCTTTGCCACCGAGTCAGCCTTCGTTGACCCTGTGTCTTGTTTGTGCCTACAGATATCAGACTTATGGCCCACCTTGTTGCAATGGCTACATTTAATCAAGGGTTTAGGGCATCTAGAATACGGGTGCCCTTTCTCTTTACAGTTGTAACAATACAAGTTCGGATTAATCTTCGAACTGGTCTTGTTATTTTGTTTGTCATCTAATGTGCTGATATGTCTATCCCTAAACGGTGGTTGTTGTGTAGAAAGTTCTTTATTATTGCTTAACAAGAATTTCAAAAGTTGATCCGGTTGTTCGCAACGTAGTGCTAAGGCACTCGACCCGATAGTCCTATCACCGATACCGTGAATTATGCAATCAATGGCCCGCCTATCTGTTATTTCACACTGATTTAGTAGTGCTAATTTTTCATAGAAATAAATTTCAATTGGTTCGTTAGGCCTACTCTTTCGCTTTAACATGTCCTCTAAAAGTTGACCGTAATTTTGGTCGGAGGGAAAAGCGTTGATTAATTTTATCTGCCACTCTGCCCAAGTAAACAATATGGTGTTGAGACTTTCGTACCAGGTCTTAGCTAGACCAGTCAGTTTTTGCATAGCAAAATGAACCACAGTCTTTTCGTCCCAGCCGTAAACCTTCGCACATTCGTTGACCTTTTTTAGCCACGTATCTATGCGTTGGTTCTTTTCCGAAGGATTGAACTCAGGGATAATATTTTTATGGTCCAAGCTTCTACTACTTGACACAATGCTCTGGTTTGGAGGCTGCGACGGCAAGACTTCTTTGATAGATTTTATTATTTGAATTAAATAACTATAAGAAAAGGTAGGACTACATGACCTTTTTTTTGGTGTGATGATCCGCGCTCGAACTGTCTCGATCCTTTCTTTGACGACTTCCCGGCCTGCTGTTACGACTGCGCTGCTCGCCGCTCGTCTTAGCGTCAGGTGAGCCCCGTCGTTCACTTCGTCGCCGTTGCTCGATGTCGCGTTCCTTTTGTAGCTCCATCTCCATTCGACGAATCCGCTCCTGCTCCAGCCTCAAAGCTTGTTCTCGTTCCAGCAGGTAACGACTATGGTTGCGGCTTCGGCTGCGGCTTCTTTGTCGTGCGCTAACTTGACTGCACTCTCTCGGCGGGAGCGCGAACGATCCCGCCGAGGAGTATCCAAGCTTCGGCGAGTTCCATTTTCTCCATCCATTCCCTGAAACTCGCCACCAAATAAGGAAATATTAATACACAGATAAAAATTAATGAATAACTAATTATCTCGAAAACGGTGCATCCTAGAGCAAAACTGATCAAATTTTTAATTCCCTTTGTAACCCTCTTACACACGTGTGGCATATGATGTATAACCAAAAACCCATTTTTTTTTTTTGGCCAATTTATTGCAATTAAGTAGAGTTAAATTGCCTGTAGTTACTCTCTCCGGGTCTCCAAAAATAAAAACCCAAAAACCCATTAAATTCCATTTGGGTATAATAATGCCTCATTTTCCATCATTGTATCTTCTATACTCATAAACTAAAACGTTAAGTAACACGAGTTCAATTACCTTCAGTTGCCAAGTAGTGGTGAAAAACCGTTGGTATTTAAATCAAGCAAAGAAAAGCATCAGCCGTTAATCATTTGAATAACATGGCACATAAAACAATTTAAAACGTGTTGCAAAGTCGTTAAAATAAATTATCTAATGAAACTTCTACAATGGTCCTGCCGTTGAAACTTTAAATATAAAATAGCACAGTAATTACAAAACTCGTAATTTAAAAAAATAAAAACCCAAACCCCATTAAATTCCTTTTGGGTATAATAATGCCTCATTTTCCATCATTGTATCTTCTATACCCATAAACTAAAACGTTAAGTAACACGAGTTCAATTACCTTCAGTTGCCAAGTAGTGGTGAAAAACCGTTGGTATTTAAATCAAGCAAAGAAAAGCATCAGCCGTTAATCATTTGAATAACATGGCACATAAAACAATTTAAAACGTGTTGCAAAGTCGTTAAAATAAATTATCTAATGAAACTTCTACAATGGTCCTGCCGTTGAAACTTTAAATATAAAATAGCACAATAATTACAAAACTCGTAATTTTACGTAGCGAAAAGTTTCTAATAACCAGGACAAATATCATATATAATAAATTGCTAAATACCCTATTTTGATTTCATTGTGCAGGGTCTTATAATCGGATATCGGATTATTTTACAATAATTATTATGTAGGTAAGTATAAATAAGGAAAAATAAAATTATAACTTGGCGTGTACTTACGGATCTTGATCCCACTTCTGAGATATAGGATATCTCAGAAATAACCGTCGTTAACTTTCAAAATTTATTTATTTCCAGAACTCTTATTGATTAAAATATCTAAACTTATTTATTTTAGACGTTCCACGACCGCCCAGTGCTAACTCCCATCAAAAAGTGCCCGCTCCGTCCGAGTCACCGTAACCCGCCACTCCACCAGTGTTGCCAGTACCCACAATTAAATCCCCTGAATTTATTAAAATACATATTTCCGTTGCCAGTGTGGCCAGGCTATCCTTTTAAATCGTCGTAGTTTTAGTAAAATCAATAAAACCTTACATCATAAGAATTAAAAGAACTCGGTAACATTTTATATTTTATCGAACATTTTTGTTACTAACTTTTAAATCTATCTAATTACTAACAGGAATTAACGTGCAATAAATGCCTTTGAATCGCTTGACGTTTCGACCAGCGGGGTAATTGTGGAACTGCCTTGCAATGACAATACATATCAATTTGCCATACTTTGCGCCATATGCTCTAAAAAGTTAAAATCCTATACAACCTCCTTAACCATTAAGACGCAATGTATATTGTTGGAGTTTGAAAATGAAAGCGATTGCAACTCAAAGTCAGTTCCACAATTACCCCGCAAGTTGCACTGATCGTGGTCACAAGCAAAACTATGCTCTAATTCCTGTTAGTTTAACGAACATTTTCGTTGTCAGCATTTTACTTCGACTGGCTTTAGTTTTACAATAGCTTGCGTTTATTTATCTTTCAGTAATTACTGCTAGAGCGGAGCGCCTGTCGCTAAATATCCGCAGCTTATCCGCCTTCAGCGGAACGTGGCTTGTGGTTATTGCAGGCTTAACAACCAATATTAGTACTTTTTAAACTTTCGCGATTCGAACATATAATAAATTGAATTCAGACGGGACTTAATCGCGCTAAAGTCATCACAGACAGACGGACAGACAGACAGACGGACGACGAAGTGATCCTATTAGGGTTTCGTTTTTTCCTTTTGAGTTACGAAACCCTAAAATATAACTATGTACATATTATCCATACCTACCTCAAAGAAGTGCCTGTCACTAATTATTCTCAACATTTCCGCTTTCCAAACGTCCTTGCGGATATAACAGTTTTTCATTATTCGTTTGAACTATTCGCTAAAAATATTTGCAAAGAGAAAGTCCAAAAAAATCGAATCGACATAAAATCGTAGGTACCTAACCGGTTTTCTAGGCCCCGTGCTTAAAATGTAAACTATTGTTTGATAGTTCATTTGTTTCTTAAAATAAGTAGAAGTACAGATAAATCTTTGAAAGCATTAACGCATGCGTAGCGAAAATGACATGGTTAAACTTTTGAACACTGTAAACAAACATGCATCACACTACCGAAGAGACAAACATTCTAAAACAATTCCAAAAACAAAGTGCCTATAAAAATAAATAAAATAACACTAGAAAAAATAACAGACCACAGTGTAGTCTATTACTTCGCTACAAAAGGGAACCAGGTTCTAAAAATACAATGGGCACGCCACAATAGTGGCCGCTCGCATTTCATTGTTCTGTATGAGACCGTACCATAGCATATGAAGGTAATAAAAAAAATACAACACACCGATTTATTTTAGGCTGTGACAGAATGAAATCAATTCTTTGGAGAGTATTTATCCGCCCCGTTGTTCATCTTTGCCATCTAGTAGATGCTAAATGCTAAACTTCTGTATATTACTACTCTGTGATGCTAAGCGTGCGTTTCTGAGTTCGATTCCCAGATCGGGCAGTGTTATTAGGTTTTTCTGTTAGAAATGTAATTCAAACTAATATTATAAATGAATGCAAATAAATACAATATCTAGCTACTTCCACAAAATTGAGGGTAGTCATGCATTACCTGTGCACCGCCCGCCCGCCCGCAAATATATGCACTTTCGCAAGCGGTGAAAATTCCGACTACCCCCAACTACTCTACACGTGTTTCGCCCCTCCACGGGGCATCATCAGGAGCTGTTAGACCGTGCAGTGTCCGCCACCAAGTGAGCCTCACCGCCAGCCACTTGCGTATGTGCATATATTTGCGGGCGGGGGGCGGTGCACAGGTATTATAATGAAAAATATTTGCATTCATTGTAATAACATAAACATAACATAAATCCTCTTTATTGCACACCAAAAATACAAAAATAACAGGAACATTTAAAAAATAATAATAGGTAAGTACAATTGGCGGTCTTATCGCACTTCAGCGATCTCTTCCAGACAACCATATGATAGGGAGAGAAACGATTTGTAACACACAAGGGGCAGCGCGCGGTGCAGCGGATACGAAATATATATATACATATATATATATATATACATACACACTTCCATAAATACATACATACACACGTAGATACATACATAGATACATACACACATACATACATAGATACATACATAAATACCCATCTAGATATATATAGAAAGAGAGGAAATTATGAAATGCGAAGAATAAGAAGGAATAATTAGAATGATAAGTAGTGTTTATGGATAAGATTCTTAAATATAGGTAAAGACTGTGCTTTTCTTATTGAAACCGGCAAAGCATTCCACATTCGCACGGCTTGAACTGAAAATGATTTGTCACGAAACTTGGTGGAATGCATCGGCATTTTTAGTTTTAGGTTTTCAGATGACCTTAAGAACCTTGAATGTGTATCATTTAGGAACTCAAAGCGTTCTTTAAGATAGGGCGGTGAAGAAGGATTGAATAGTACATTGTAAAGCAGTGAAAGTAAATGAGCATTCCGGCGAAGGCGTATTGGTAACCACTTGAGTTTAGTACGAAATTCTGAAACATGATCATACTTACGCAAACCAAATATGAATCTAATGCAAACATTTTGAAGTCGCTCAAGTTTATTAAGTTGGTCTTCAGTGAGATCTAGATAGCTGACATCGGCATAGTCAAGGATTGGAAGTAGGAGGGATTCTGCAAGCGCAGTCTTCGTGGCAAAAGGAAGAAAGTTCCGTAGTCGACGCAAAGACCCTGCCGACGCAAAAATTTTCCGGCTGACTTCTTGCAACTGTGGTCCCCAGGAGAGGTTTCTGTCAACATATATCCCTAGATTCTTGACCTTTTCACTGAAGGGAATATTAGTGCCATCAAAGGTGACTTGAGGGAGTTGCGTCCAGTTAATTTTCGAGATCAACCTGGAGCTACCGACAACTATAACCTGCGTCTTCGTTGGATTTACTTTGAGTCCATGGGCTTTACTCCAGTGGCATATCCGTGTGAGGTCACTATTGATGGCGCAAACACCCTCCGCTAGCTTTCCAAAGGGAACTTGGTAGTAGATTTGCAAATCATCTGCATAAAGGTGGTAGGAAGAAATAAGTTGTTTGGATATAGAATTTATAAATATTCCGAAAAGTAATGGAGATAAAACGCCGCCCTGAGGCACGCCAGCAGATGTATGACACCAGGAGGAAAACGTCTGTTCTATTTGAATACGCTGCCGACGGCCAAACAGGTAACTACGAAACCAATCAATCACCGTTGGAGATATGTTAAGAGAGCTCATAATTGCCAGGAGGATATCAAAATCGACAAAGTTAAAGGCATTGCTAAAATCTAATAAAGCAAGGATCGACAACTTACCGTCTTCCATTCCCGAACGAATATCGTCCGTTATATGAACTAGAGCAGTAGTGGTGCTATGGCCAGGACGAAAACCGGACTGGAGAGGATTGAGGAGATTATTTTTGGAGAGAAACGTGCCGAGCTGATTGTGGATAAGGCGTTCAAGAACTTTGGAGAGAAATGGGAGTATGGATATGGGACGATAATCAGAGAAAGAAGATGGATTAGATTTTTTAGGTAGTGGGGTTACTTGTGCCTCTTTCCAGGTAGATGGAAAGACACCACTGGATAAGGAATAATTAAGGATGTGACATATAACTGGAAGGATATGATTAAGGATAGGAAAAATATTTGCATTCATTGTAATAACATAAACATAACATAAATCCTCTTTATTGCACACCAAAAATACAAAAATAACAGGAATATTTAAAAAATAATAATAGGTAAGTACAATTGGCGGTCTTATCGCACTTCAGCGATCTCTTCCAGACAACCATATGATAGGGAGAGAAACGATTTGTAACACACAAGGGGCAGCGCGCGGTGCAGCGGATACGAAATATATATATACATATATATATATATATATATACATACACACTTACATAAATACATACATACACACGTAGATACATACATAGATACATACACACATACATACATAGATACATACATAAATACCCATCTAGATATATATAGAAAGAGAGGAAATTATGAAATGCGAGGAATAAGAAGGAATAATTAGAATGATAAGTAGTGTTTATGGATAAGATTCTTAAATATAGGTAAAGACTGTGCTTTTCTTATTGAAACCGGCAAAGCATTCCACATTCGCACGGCTTGAACTGAAAATGATTTGTCACGAAACTTGGTGGAATGCATCGGCATTTTTAGTTTTAGGTTTTCAGATGACCTTAAGAACCTTGAATGTGTATCATTTAGGAACTCAAAGCGTTCTTTAAGATAGGGCGGTGAAGAAGGATTGAATAGTACATTGTAAAGCAGTGAAAGTAGTAGTGGGGTTACTTGTGCCTCTTTCCAGGTAGATGGAAAGACACCACTGGATAAGGAATAATTAAGGATGTGACATATAACTGGAAGGATATGATTAAGGATAGGAAGGATCATATACCGGCTGATACAGTCACTGCCAATAGCGTTAGACGTAATGGATAAAATACTCTTCTTAACATCACAAGCAGTGAATTGATCAAAGACGAAAGGAGAATAATCTGGGATTGGAAGCGTGGAAAGATTTTTCAAAGTATTTAACTTAGTAGTCTTTTCAAAATTAGACGAAGATGAGAAGTGTTGGTTAAGAAGATCAATATTTAAGTCTTTTGGAGATGTATCATGGCGCGATTTGCCAATCCCAAGTGTTCGGAGAAATTTCCATACTTTAGCTGGATCACCATTTTCTACAGCGTTGTGAATATGTCGGCGTTGAGCATTTCTACACACCTTATTGCAGTGATTTCGGATAGCAATATAATTATCTCGATTTAAGTCACTGGGCCGGTACTTATATTTACATTTTGCAGCTGCCTTTTTCGTTAAGAGTGACTTAATTTCTTGTGTAAGCCATGGCGATGGAAGGTGCCTTACCTTCATAGCTCGTACAGGAGCATGGACGTCGTACAGCTTGACTAGGTTCGACGTAAATATGTTGACTTGGTCATCAATGGAGTTTGACGCAGTTAATAGTGACCAATCAATTTCGCTGGCATCTCTACAAAGGTCATCCAGATTCATTCCACGAAAACTACGCTGCAACATTATTTTTGACTTTGCCTTAGGTGGGCGAATTTTATAAGAAAGGTAAAGGAGATCATGATATGAGAAAGCGTCAGCTGCACATTGGCCATGTTTAGCAACATGATTGGAAGAGGAAACAAAAGCTAGGTCTAAGAGGGAAGGAGCTGAGTTTGGGAAATGGTGGGTTGCATTGAAAGGAAGAATGGATAGGTTATTAGAATTTAGGATAGCATGAAGTGCGGAAGAGCGCGAATCATTTTTTATTAAACAGGTATTAAAGTCACCCATTAATACACAGTGGCTGTATGAAGGCATAAGATTTTCTAGAATAATTTCAAGAGAAGAAAAATAGTTTATACGTAAAGAAGGACAGTAATAGACACCGAGAAATACTTTAGTGTGATTAAGTTCGACTTCCAGAAAAAGATGCTCGCCTGCATTTGACGGAGGTGGTTGAGCAGACATACTGATGATGGAGTACGATATATTGGTTCTTAGATAGATGGCAACACCACCACCACCGCCAACAGCACGATCATTTCTAATAAGCTGGAAACCTGGAAGAGAATAAGAAGTAGAAGGAAGACAGGGTTTAAGCCATGATTCGGAAACCAGAATTGCATGGAGATTCGTACATTCAAAGCTTGCCAGCATATCAGGGAAATGTGCCGGAATACTTTGGGCATTGATATGAATAACATTAAAGTTCTTAGGTACATCAGAAAAAAGTGACACCAAAGTATCATTAAGTGAAGGAACACTAGCAAAACTATCATTGTCACTGCTAATAGAATAAAAACTATCACTGCCTGAAGCTGAAAATGAGTCGGGCATTGATCATATATATAAAATAATATAAATTAAAAATATATATAATATTAATATAAAATAAATAGATATATACCAAAATTATTCAAAAGAATAACTTCTGGTCCACCTGCCGGCTGTGCATACAATCCTAAATTAATTAATAATATAACAAAAACATAGAGTTAATAACAATAATACAATTGACAAACCTCAATAGAACCCAGTCGACAAAAATGTAAATTTAATAATAATTTTGGATAAACACATTTTCAAATTAAAAATACAAAGCTTTTGCGGACTGTTCCTCAAACCACCAAAACTAACGAGAATATCATCTTTAAATTATAATAATCTAGCAATACTCGACAAAAATGACATTTAAATTTTTTAGGCTGTGGTACCTCCTTTACTTTATTAAATGACAGATGTGTTATTATTATTAAAGTTAAGAAAGTTTCGAAAATGTTATTAATTGATAAACTTAAGAAAATAATAGGGTAGATCGTTTGGTTCGCAGTTGATCAAGTATTAGGCAGAAAAAGATAGAATAAAGTAAAGTGCACATCACCGAAACCGATGAGTTCACTTCAACACAATCATGAATCACGCCATGGCCTTTTTGGTGGCAGCAGCACGCTTGTGGGCTTACTCTTGAAAATAATTTCACTCGATTGACATTGGAAATATGTCAGTTCGTACTTTTAAATGCCAAAATATCTAATAAATAATTATAGATTCAGGATATTATGAAGATAACATGCTTTAAAATTGAGGCAACTATAATGTAGGTAAATTTATTTTAAAATTACACGTTGTTTTAAGGCGTCAATTTAATATTGGAATTGAATTGGAATTGGTATTAGTTTCAAGAGTAACCCCATTGGTCTTCGTTGTAATGTACTTCCGCAAAGTAACGCCTGAATCTATTTAATATTATAAATGTTATAGTAACGTGAAGTTTGTTTGTTAAATTTTCTCGCGTAAACCGCTGAACTAAATTAGATGAATTTTGGTATAGTGATAGATGGGACCTTAAAGGACATAAGCCATCTGTTGCCTCGCAGACAAAGTCGCAAGCTTCTTATTCTGCCTGCCATGGTCCAAAGTTATTTGGGGTCGGCGCAATATGTCTTTCCCTTCCATTCTCTTCTATCAGTTGTCAGGTTATCATTTACTCCCTTTTCATTCATATCATCCCTCACACAGTTCAGCTATTGTTCCTTGGCCGGCATCAGCTAGTATTATAAGCTATGTTTTGCAAAAGACCATTTCCAGGACCATCATCATCACCCCCTTATCCCAATCTATTTAGGGTCGGCGCAGCATGTATTCTTCTTCTATACTGTCTACTTGAACTGAAATGCTGCAAAACCGGCTGCCTGCTTGACGTCAAACCTCATTGGGAATGCTGTTGTTAGTGGTAACCGCCACCGATACGGTCTCCTTTTATCTAGCTATGTCACACCAAATGTTATTCATGCGCCAGGTTCTGATGTTATCCTACTATCACACTCCACTAACAGGGACATATTTGTTCTGGACAAAAATGTTATAATAATATATTTATCTGTGACGGGACGGAAGTATATATGAATGTTCTGTTGATTACGTTATTATTGATAATATCAGACCTAATTGTGGCATTTATGAGTTTTTTAAAGCAAGTATGTATTACTACTTAAATATACAGCATTAACGCATGCAAAGCGAACTCTAAAGTTATACATTTTTGCGGAAACTAAAATAATGTTAATGCGTTTGAAAGTTATATCGGTAGATCACTTCGTTGTCAAGTCTATATGTCAAGGCATTTTCTCAGACACACGTGGAGGTATCAAGTTGAAATTATTATCAAATACTTTTTAAAATTATTGTTTACCCAATACGGGTTGATTGGTGTATTAACTACCTATTACTACTACTACTACTTAATCAAAAATTTTGTGTGTAGTGACGAAAAATAACGATACGGGACTCTTACGAGGCCTCGTAATCGGAATGAGTACACTTTAAATATTTTAACGAGGAACAATTGGAGGGCAAGTCTGGTGCCAGCAGCCGCTAGATTTTGTCAAGTCATATTATGGTAAAAGAATGGTACAACTTTGAAAACTGACTATATTTTGAGATCTTATGGACCACTCTTGGAGGTGTAAAAAACCTGATGAACTAACGATTTTCCCCCACCATAAAGCTAATATATTTCTATTGATAATAATTCTGCAGATCTGATCTGATAGATCTGACGTTCTTTAACGACTTCTCTATATACGGAGTGGGGAAGACGGTACGACATTTAAAAAAACCACGTATGGGGTGTCACTTTCTCTGACCGTACACAAAAAATCAATAAAATCGGATGCATAGTTACGGCACAGGAAATTATTTTCATTTTCTTAATTTTGAACATGCTGTAAATGTAGTAACATTTTACTAGGCAAAGATCATTAGGTCATAAACCTGTGCGAATTCATTGATAATTACATCTCCTTCACAATATTATTAAAAGACAGAGAAAAGTGACACACGTTGCCACTTAGACGCCCTTCATTTAGACAAATCAAAACATTAAGTGAAAAATAGTCTTTACGCACTCGAATGTGTAGGTTCATGCATGACAGAGAAAGAAATAAGGATTAATTCGGCGAAATTTTAATTGATCTAATTCATGCGGTCACTGGGTTAGAATTTCAGTACGGAAATGCTATCCTTTGAGAGAGCACGTCCTTTTTCTATTTCGCTAGTTAATTGCGCACGAGTCGAACCGCACGCGCAGGATTGTTATCGTGATCTTATTGTTAGTGATTATTGTTATTAATAGTGTGGTTTACTTTAGTTTAGATTGCCTTAAGTTTTGAAAAAAAAAAACCCTTTGTGTTTTAGACAAATTTTATTATTAATTATGCCTTAGGTGAGTTATTCAGCTGCAGAATACACTCACATGATCCTTAACTATGGAGAATGTCTACAAAACTCGGCTAGCATTACGTACATATCAGGGGAAGTTTTTAGAGCCTCTCAGTGGTCCCGTATCTGATTACGTAGATAACTTGCCATTAGACGTATATCGTCGTCTTTGGTACCAGTTGGATAGTGCGCCTGCCCATTCCGTCGTGCCTGTGAGAGAACATTCAACGGCAATGTTTGGACAGCAGTGGATTGGTCGCTATGGACCCTGCCGGCACGATCGCCAGACTTGACGCCACTGGTTTTTTTTTTGTGGGGATCCTTAATAAATTAAGTCTGTTCTCGCGAAGTTCACAAGTTAGTGATGAGCTAAAAATCAAAATTACTCTTGCGTTTGAGAATTTAAAACGTACGGCTGTGCAAGGCGATTTGTTAAGGCGAGTCCGAAATAATAATACAAAATGATGCCGCTAGTGCGTCGATGAGAACGGTGGGCATTTTGAAAATTTAAGATTTTAGTTTACTTTGATTGTGCAATGCAAAGTTTTTTTCATTTAGCGATCGTTTAAATTAATTATGAGACACTCAGTGTTTATAGCAATAGTTCTCCAAACGTAAATGAGTGCTTTGTTTATCACCGACAAAAGAAACCGACCTAGAGGTCTCAAATTGCACGTTGAGGCGACGACGTTGCCGTTCATACAACAGGTCAGTCACTCTTCATTGACAGATAATTACAAATGGTGTTATTTTTTGCTCCGACTATTTTAATATTTATTTTGTTTGAAAATTACATATTTTTAATTTTCGATAAATAATTTTGTTATGTGTTTGATAATGCTTCTATAGGCTAGTAATAGCCGTGTATTCATTTAATGTCGTAGCATCATCCCCACTCAGTATATAGTATATAACAAAGTCGGTTTCCACGTCTGTCTGTCTGTTTATCGGCTAACTCCTCCTAAACCACGCAACTCTGCTACACAACGTTTTCGAATTTAGGCTGCCTGTCCACCGGAGCGGGGCGAGGCTGCGGAGTGGTTAGCAATATAAAAATCCGCCAATAGAATTGCATTAAATCTCCGCTCCTGTTCAGTGGATATTGTGAGAATTAGTTTAAAAATTCATACAAAACCGGGTAGTGGAGCTGGGACGCGGAGCGAGGACGCTGAGCGAGGAAGAGGAGCGGGGAAGCAGAGCAGGGAAGCGGAGAGGAGAAACGAGGACGGGCTGGGCAGGGAACTAAACCAATCGCCCGCCGCTGGTAGGTCAACTGACTCGGCGCGTGCTCGCGGCCTAGCTCCGCGTATGAAAAAACGCAGTCCTTAACTCCGCTCCGCATTTCTTTCTCACTCCGCTCCGCTACCTAGCTCCGCGTCTATGGATAGACACAATCCGCAATTCCGGTCCGCATTACTCCCTCGCTCCGCTCCACAGCCTCACGCCCCGCTCCACAGCCTCACGCCCCGCTCCGGTGGACAGGCAGCCTTATACCCGTGTGAAGCCGGGGCGAGTCGCTAGTTTAAAATAAGACTTAGTTATGAGTCTCATTACAACCACAAAGCGATAATGAGAGTTATTTTTTACGGTTTTCGCCCTTAACGATGGTAGAAATGATAATGAGGGGTCGAGTACTTTGTACGGGCAATTTCTTTTAGTTTGGTATAATCCCTCTTAATGTAGAAGCCTTGCTCTTGAGAGCATTTATTTAATACCACGGTATTTTATTTTTGTTGGCGTTTTACAAGAATAAAGAATGTGATATGCTTTTTTTTGTGGAAGATTAACATGGACATTTATATCATTGTGCCGGATAAATGATAACATAGCTTCACGTCACTTAACGGAGTTATTAAGTCCCATATGGTGGTGAGCCTATTGCCATCGACAGAGCATGATTTAAAACTTCAAGCTGCTACTGTTGATTTCTTAACAGAAAAACTCAAAAACACTGTGCCGGACTCAGAAATCGAACCTAGGACTCAGCGGCGTAACTATACCGTCTGAGGCCCGTCGCAAATTTATCGCATAAAAGTTTAGTTTTACAAAATGTATTATCTTTACTATTCATAAAGATATAATCGAAACTAATATTATAAACTAACTGGTGCCCGTGATTTCGTCTGCGTGACAAAAGGGAGCCTATGTGTTTCTCCAAGGTTTAATCTATCTCCTTGCCAAATTTCATTACGATCTGTTCAGCCGTTTAGTCGTGAAAAGGTAACAAACATAGTCACTTTAGTATTTATAATACTAGCTGGCGCCTGTGACTTCGTCTGTGTGACAAAAGGTAGCCTATGTCCTTCTCCAATATCTATCTCCTTGCCAAATTTTATTGCGATTTGTTCAGCTGTTTAGTCGTGAAAAGTAACAAACAAACAGCGTTACTTTCGCATTTATAATATTAGTTGAATGTAAAAAAAAACTTTGGAACGACCAGTCTGATTTAGAATAGACTTCTTTAATTTGAAGCTAAAGAATCAAATAATGATAAAATTTTAATTATAATACTTAATCATGTAAAATTTAATAGTTATATACAAAATACTATGAATCATCATCTTAAAAAATAATCAATACTATCTGACTATCATAACAGCCTTTTTGGTTTAGGTAAGCACGATTCGACATTCGCTGTTTTCCTAATATAATCTCTAATTCAAATAAAACACAGTTAAAAATTCAGTGACACAGTCGTAAATGTAGTCGGTCGACCTTCAATAAGGCTCAAACTCGCTTGCATGAAATGTCCAAACACTCCGACAGGCACGCGTAAAGTTGCGCGAGGAGTTCAAGAAACTTTGCTTGCAAAAAACATGATATCTAGTTTACTCTTCAGAATCAAACGGCGGGTCATCATCATCATCATCGATCTCGGCAGCTGATGAAGCATCATTTTCTTGTATCAATCGTTGTTGTTTATCTTTCTGTTCCTGCAACATTTTGTATGTTTTCCTCTTGAAGAAACCACACTGTGAAGAGAAAAACCGAATAAGTAGTGGAACCTTTGGCCACATTTTAATACGTCTTTTGGTGACGTCATTGCTATATATTATAGATAGCCATAGTCACCAAAAGACGTATTAAAATGTAGACAGAATTCACGATGGTCAACAGAGGTCGAGATGGCTTAGTGGTCAGAGCGCCTGGAATATTTAGCCGGGAGGTGCAGGTTGGAATTCTGCTCGCGACCGTATCCTTTTTCCTCAAAAAATTATAACTTTAAGGTTCGCTAGGCATGCGTTAATGCTTTTCAAAGATTTATCTGAATAAGTAGTGGACTGAACAGATAGCGATGACGTCACCATAATATATATATATTTAGCGTTCTATTATATTTCATCTACCGGGCACTATTCCAAACTCCGGGCTGCGACTGAGAATTTCCTCGCAGAATAACTCAATAACACTTTGCCTGACCTGAAAATCGAACCCGAGACCTCATGTTCAGCAGTCGCACTTGGGACTACTAGACCAATCTAGAAAAATCTCCTATATTAAGTGGTGAGCCCACAGATACTCCTAAAATCTTTGGTTGGTGGTGGTAATAGGTTCAAATTGTTCAAACCTGTATACGACAGTATAGATTACGATGATGACACCAAAAGACGTCAATAAGTGTCGAAGAAGAATTCGGAATAGTAAGCGGAGGTCAAGATGGCATTACTGAGCATAGGAATATTTATCCAGCAGGCGCAGATTAAAATCCTTGGCACGAACCATTTTTTTTTTTACAAAAATACAACTTTAAATTTACCTTATAAAATATATATACTATTGCTGCTAGCAATAGCAATCCTAGGAACACACAGACTAGTATTAACTGCCAGGTCAGCTTCTCTGTTTCCAAAATCAATGTCGTAGTCAATTCGAAATGGCTGAAAAAATAATACCTTAATTTATGAACCACTTCCAGTTTCATTTGACGATATAAATATCTATTAACTGCCAAAATTTATTATCTAACTTTAGTACATACTTTAAAGAAAAGTATTTTGAAAAAATAAGATGAGATGGGGCGAGATTTTTTGACATATTTGTTAGGACAATATAGAAACCTATTGCTGTGTACATAGAATGTTCATTACGTCAGCAAAAGAAAAACTATCCTCAACCCTGTGATACACCCGGAAATGAAGAAAGAGATATATTCGTTATTTAATGAAAATAATAATGTGAAACTTACATATAATCATTCTTTATACCAAGAACCATATGAGTTGTAGCGTTAAAGGTAACATTTTCTTTTAAAAATTCACCTGCAACAATTAAACGTTTACAAACAATACAAAAACATATATAAATTACAGAGCTTAATTTTTAATTACCTACCATAAACAAATTAAATTAAATTAAAAAGCACGCCTGCCCTTTTTAAATCTGACTAGCCTATGTTACCCGGGACAATTTAAGGATTCTAACGATACCCCATATATCTAAATCATTATAGTTTAGGCATTTATGTTATGGTGGAATAAAAAAACCCACAAACATACATATATTCATATAACATGTATGTATGTTTGACAGTTTGTTTGCCCAAAAAAGGAGTGTTATGTTTGTATGTATTTACATATAAACGGGCAGTCGTGTAAAAAATAAGGAAGCAATAATTCAGTAGCTATAACAATACATACCTGTCTATCGGAAAAAAAACGAAGGAATCTAACTGCAAGAGTGACAGGTGTATTATAGTGCAAAATTGTAATTTGTAACAATACAATTATATTATGTCTGGCGAGTCAACAGATTAACCAAAAGATTACGGGTCGGGTCCCGCTCGTAGTCGTAATGTTTCTCAACACCAAATATTATGCTTTTATTATTTGCATGCATTAATCTATCTATATATATAAAAATCAATTGCTGTTCGTTAGTCTCGCTAAAACTCGAGAACGGCTCGATCGAGTTCGATGTTTTTTTTTGTGTTTGTGTGTGTTTAAATTTACAATTAGACTCAGTTCAGGGCAGGACACCGTCTGCCGGGCTTACTAGTGCGTTATAAAGATAGAAAATATTGACCTTCTTTA
This sequence comes from Xylocampa areola, assembly GCA_935421205.1. Lineage (NCBI taxonomy): Eukaryota > Metazoa > Arthropoda > Insecta > Lepidoptera > Noctuidae > Xylocampa > Xylocampa areola. Next base: position 18,661,829 of record OW285207.1, read on the forward strand.
CTCAGATCCATTTGCAGTGGAACGGTAACAGGGTATGATACCTTAGCTGGTACAGCCCAAACACATTCATATACTAGTTTGGCATAAGAATGGTTGGCCAGCTCACATCCACTGATACTGGCTGAAATATTAGTCTGAAAAATAAAATATTACATATCTTAACATAGCAGAGAGGGTCGTGGCTAAGTAACAGCCGCACAGATCGATCGATCGAGGTTAAGCTGCGCTTGCCGCGGTCGGTCTGTGGATGGGTGACCATCATTTCATACCGAGACCCCTCCGTGCCTCGGAGAGCACGTTAAGCCGTCGGTCCCGGTTGTCAAATTAAGATCCATGACAGCCGTTACAGGTAGTCAGAGGCCTGAAAATCTGACAACCAGTCATACCACGAGATATCGTGTTACCCAGTTACTGGGTTGTGGAGGTCAGATAGGCAGTCGCTCCATGTAAAACACTGGTATTAAGCTGCATCCGGTTTGGCTGGAAGCCGACCCCAATGTAATTGGGAAAAGGCTAGGCAGATATATATCTTAACATAGCATCACGCCTGTATTCCCCAAAGGGGTAGGCAGAGGCGTACACAGTTGTAGACCCACATTTCACCAATGCTGTTATAAGTTCCATGTTATAGGTGGTAGCCCTATTGTCATATACCGGGCAGAATTCCAAACTCCGGGTTGCTACTGAGTATTCCCTAATAGAAAAACTTAATAACAATTTGGCCGAGCCGGGAATCGATCCCGAAACCGTTCAGCAGTCGCAATTGGGACCACTAGACCAACGAGACAGTTATGAATATAATAAAGTATTACTATTTTGAAACTTTTACTGCCTAGCCCTTCCTTCTAATATCTTTGGCCTAGCCCGATTAGTGGAGTGTGATATTAGGATAACATCAGAACCTGGATAACATTTGGTGTGACATAGATATATAGAAGGAGACCGTATCGGTAGCGGTTACTACCAACAACAGCATTCCCAAAGAGAGTTGACGTCAGGCAGGCGGCCGGTCACAAAACATTACCAAAACTTTAGCAGCATGCCAGATATAGGTATGCTGCGCCGACCCCAAATAAATTGGGATAAGGGCAGGGGGGTGATGATGATACTGCCTAGCCTTTTAACAACCATGTTGGGGTCGACTTTCAGTCTAACCAGATGCAGCTTAACACCAGTATTTTACATAAAGCGACTGCCTATATGACCTCTACAACACAGTTACTGGGTAACACGATATTACATGGTAAGACCGGTTGTCAGACCTTCAGCCATCTGACTATCCATAACGACTGTCATAGGTCTTCGTTTGGCAACCTGTACCAACGGCTTAACGTGTTCCCCGGAGCATAGAGAAGTCTCGATGTGTAATGATGGCACCCATCTCCAGAAAAACCGCGACAAGCGCAGCTTAACCTCGATTGATCGATCTGCGCGGCTTTATTAAGGAGAATATGATAAAAAAGTAACTTACCCTCTCTGGTATTACAATATATACAAACAAAGCTGATGAATCGGATGGTCCAAGATTGGTAATCTGAAATTTCAAAATATCTTTTATATCCTTCTAATATGATAAATACGAAAGATTGTGAAGATGGATGCAAGAATATTTGTTACTCTTTCACGCAATAACCACTAAATGAATTTGAATGAATTTTGACACACAGATAGTTTATAACCTGAATTAACACATACAATACTTTTTACCCCGTCTAGACATTATTCTAAATTCCACGCAGACGAAGTCAAAGGCAGAAACTAGTTAACAATGCAAAGTGGTAACGCTGAGTTTAGTAGATATGTAAAATAATTGCTAGATAAATATCGCCAGGCGTCTCCTTCAGACGAATACAAAGAAGATTGAAAAAATCAATGGATTGTGAACGAGACAAGGTAGCTCAGTTGGTAGAGTGATGACCCGGAACGTCAAAGGTCGCGGGTTCAAGCCCCGTTCTTGTCTATTATTTTTCAATGTTTCTTTGAAAAATAGTAATTAAGATAGGCATTACATGGCCTCAACATGTATAAAAAAATAATGATATATGTAATTAACAATAAATGTCCAATGATACAATAAAACTTCAATTAAAAACCAAACATAGCATCACGAATATATTCCGCAAAGGCTTAGGTGATACTGATGTACATCCAAATTTCACCGATGCAATCTATATAAATATTGTCAAGGCCCATGTAATAGTTGCGAGCCATGTACTGTACACAATTCAAAGCTGCTACTGAGAATCTGCTTAGAAAAACCGCACTACACCTACACTACGTATGTGGATTTCTTCGGTAAAATTTTAATGTAACACATCGCTTTTGCTACTTGGAAGGTATTCACGACTATTTTGAAATATTATAAAAGTGGCATACAGCAGTGAGGAAACGTGAATGTTTATCCGACATGCCAAAGATCTTAGGTCGGAACACATGACTATCAAATTTAAAGTTATTATTAGCCCAATAATCTTTCAGTCGTATCGCGCAGCTCAATTGCAGCTGTCAATCTATTTTCACTAGAATCTCTGGTATTGCCGTCTGTACCTATGTATTTTCAGGTATATGAGAAAAGTAGAAGTATGTGTAAGGAGAATCACATAATTGTCATAATATTTTACCAACTGCCTCGTTGGTCTAGTGGTCCCAAGCGCGACTACTGAGCATGAGGTATTGGGTTCGATTCCCAGGTCGGGCAAAGTATTATTGGGTTTCTCGGTAGCAGCCCGGAGTTTGGAATTGTGCCTGATAAAATAGGCAATAGGCTCACCACCTATTACATGGGACTTAATAACAGCATTGGTGAAATGTGGGCGTACAATTGTGTACACCTCTGCCTACCCCTTTGGGGAATACAGGCGTGATGCTACGCTAAGTTATGTCATAATATTTAACATTAAACTTACTTCAAAATAATGTTTGAACGTTACATTTGCGCCGGCAGCTAAATTGTCTCTAGAAACAGCTATCGAAGTATTTGGCATGGCTTTTCTAAAAAAAAAAAAAAAAAATTATTAAATACAGAAACATACGTAACAACTACCTAACCCATGGCGAGGGGGGAGATACAGGTGTCTCCCAAGAGTTAGGAAGATGTTGACTGTTATCGAAACATATTTCAACGATGCTTTTTTTAAGTTACATGAAGTAAGTGACAAGTTTATCGCCATCTACAGGTTTATTAGAAACCCAATACTAAATTGATATTAATAAATCAGTTACAGACCCGGGAATATAACACACGATGTCAAGTTCAGCATCCGCCCGTGCGCCAACTTGTTCAGGAGATAAGTCATCACAGATAAATAATATTAATTATTTTATGTCATTAAAGCAACAGTAGCCTTACAAATGTAAATTTTTTATGTTAATGGTGGCCGACACTTACCCACTGACACTAAAATTTGTTTCATGTTTAACAATAATAACGATTTCTTTAAAAGCATCATCAGTAATATTTCTATACAATGGATCACTCAATTCTGCTGTAACGTCCAAAGCTATAGCTTCCGTTTGATTTAGACTATGTTTCGTATTGTAATCTAGTTCTATCTCCCATACAATATGTTCTCCTCTTAGCAGCGGTGCCGGCACATTACACGTCATGATCAGCTCTTCAAGAGAACATTCACTAGGAATCCTCTTTGGTGGCATCGGAAGAGTAATGTTGACTTTGGCTCCGTAAGCCGGCTCTTCTTTGTTGTGGATCGTAATCCTCGCTCCTAGTTTTTTGTCCGATCCTGGGATGTAAGGGCTGAAAACATGTATATTTAAATTATTACCCGCATAGCATTTTTCTTTCTTTCTTTCATTATGATTTTTTATGTCGCAAAGCTAAAGTATAATATTGAGATGGTGTTCAAACTTTGTAATATTATGTTATTATCAGCTGATTATAGAGAGAGAGAGACTCGATAGACAAACATGGAAATCAAAATCAAAATTTCTTTATTAAAATTATACCACATAAATTGGAATAAGGGCGGAGGGGTGATGATAAATCTATTTAGGATTAATCATCGTACTTATCCAGAGCTTCCAAAGTCATGACCAGCCAAGGAGTACAAATCAAATCTTCACCACAATCTCTCACAAGCTGTATGAGGAACGAAGTCTTCAAAGTGGACTTTTCGGATATCCTGGCAGCCTCCATCAAAAAACTTGTGGAGTTCTCTAAAACATGTTAAATAAGCTGGTTAGAACAAGTTTACTACCGAAGTATATTCTTTGACCAAAATATGACAAGTCATTAAGGAACTCACTTAAAAATGGTGGTTATAAAACCGTAACCTGCAATTTTTTAGATAAAGTTGTAAGGGATTGTCGTTTTTATCTCCTATATTGCCAGCGCACCGATTCTTACAGGGTTGCCAACGCGCACGTGATTCCCTTAGTATTGCAAGCGTCTTCCTCAGGCTACGATAACAGTTTACTATCAGAAGGATCATACGCATAATTGCAACCTCGTTAATATCATTGGCATTATTTGGTAATAAACAGTTTGTCAGTGTATACAGAGTAAGTAATACATAGAAAGTCTTACCATTCATCAGTTCATGCGGTTCTAATCTAAATATTAAAGATATTGGTTTGGACCAGTCAGCATCTGGCTGAAAGAAGATATTACTTATCGTGAGTGTTATCATAAAAAATATTAATGTAATATAGGACATCTTGTTTTCCCTTGACCAATGACTTTAGTAATTAAATTAATATTTATATATTTATTATTGACGTGGTTAATACTTACGTTAACATCGATTGTCTGTTCATCACATATTTCATTTCCAGGCTTGACACGAACAAGATATTTAAATGAATAATCACCGGATAGCATTGCTCTATTAAACTCGGGATCTACTTCAATGTGTCCAATTATACCTTAAAAATTAAAAGCAGACATAAAAAATACTATATACTTATAAAGAAGTAAAATTTCAGCTAAAATAAAAATAAAAACAAGAAAAACACTTATATTAAAGTTGTTATTAAGGTTTTTGGAGATACAGTGTGGGGACTTTTGTAAAAAATCGTTATTCAATAACAAAGTTCACTAACTTATTTCCACATGTGGCCAATACTTCATTGGTGGTGCTGTCACGCAGAACGCTGCCGTGAATTCTGTGGTATTCTGTGGCAGATTGATGGCATCAGGCACCCTGATTATAGCTTGCACGCTAATAGTTGGAATACACCTGTATAGGTACGCCGTCTGACTGTTATGCGCTCCAATAGCAAGGTCTGTAGCAACATTAAGAAATAATAACATAAGTGTATTCCAAAATAATATGAAAATGTCTTAAATTAAATAAATAAATATAATGATTTTTTTATTTTATTTAGTATGTTAGTTATTTATAAACTACTTAACTATGTACAATAAAATGATAATAAAAGTAATGCATTACCGGATGACAGCGATGCGGAAGAATACTTCGACGCCTAAACAACGCTTTGTTTTATGTATATATTTTACTTTTATAATCATTTTATTGTACATAGTTAAGTAGTTTATAAGTAACTAACATACTAAATTTTAAAAAAAAATAGCACGATTTAAGAGTAAATTTTTTCCACATTATTTTTACATTAACTTGGTTTTATGACAATCATCGTCATAAATGTTAGGGTACCAGTTACATCTATAAGTTTATTTATGCTGTGCTTAAATAACCGTAAGTTCATTTTATTGCTTGTGTTAATCCTCAACAAATTATTGTGTTCTGTTTTATTATATTGTTATATTAATATAAGAAAGTTTAATATAGACTTACCACTGCAATTGTTATTATCTATATCAACACCTTTTGCAATCGACCAACCAAATCCTTTAGCACCTTCCGGTTGAATTCGTTGTACATTCGCTTTATTTAATCCTATTTGATATCCCTTATAAATATAAACTGCCCCTATTCCATCATTCTCCCATGGTGCCCCAATAGCAATGTCTGAAAGTACCAAAAATACTTCCTTGAGGCATTCCTGTTAAAACTAGGCAAATACCCCATAAATTGTGATCACAACTACTAAAAATTCCAGTTCAGTTTTTTTGAATAGCTTACACCTTAATATTATGTCTTTATTAAACTATAAACTAATAATATTTCGTATATCCGAATGAAATTATAAGGTGTAAAACGCATAAGCCCAACATAATATTTTATATAGGTACAATGATATAGCAATTGAAAATTCTGTTATATTCAGTAAATATGACAAAACTTATCATAACAAAACTAATTAAGATAAAGCCAAACCCCATACATTGTAAAGTGCCAAATATAAAGTGAACAACTCCCATAAAATATCGTAGAAACTGACAAATAAGTCAATTTATTACTCAATTTGAATGTGTTACATAAATTTTATAAATTAGAATGCAGCCTTTATGTTGTACAATGTAGATGTTCAAAATACCTTTAAAGCCATCACCATTGACATCACCTAGATCAGCAATAGAGACTCCAAACCATGCTCCGTTCACAGCTGACCCTGATACATGGCCATATTCTTCTAATACAAACCTAGAATCCTGAAGAAACTAATAAATGTCATGAATCATTCTTACATTGAAATTCACTTATTTATGTTATCCTAATACTATCTTTCTTAAACGAACCAATGCGTCAACTGGTTACGCATATTGTGTTTAGGTTCAAGTTTGGACCTGCATGACAATAGCGTCGCAATATTGTATTTATAAAATAGTATGAATTATTGTTATTAAAAATAGTTTCCAACAGTCTTTGATGCATATGTTTGGATTTGTAACTTTAATTTCAAGCGTTTTTTTGGTTAAGCTTATTGGATAAATAGTTGTGTCCTGAATTAGCATGTGTTTCTTTTTACTTAATATCTAATGTTACAGTGACTGCCAAAGTGATGTGCATCAGCAAATAATTATTATCTTTACCCGTTCTTTAGTTAGATAAATGAATACAGCTCCTTGATCATAAGGTAGACCACCATCATTCTTCACATAGGTTGGTGCTCCCACTAGAAGGTCATCCAAGCCATCACCATTGATGTCAGTGCAGCAAAGACTAGCTCCGAAGTACGCGCCATTCTGCGGACCTGTGAGTTTCGCTTTGATATTCAAACTCTTCATTTCTACGGTTGGAGGCTCAAATATCAGGACCTGGAAGGTAGTAGAGATGGTGATGCCAGCTCAAACATTTAGCAGGAAAAAGTGTTTCCGCGTGTGATAATGTTATATATCTATAGAAGTTATGATACGCTCGTTATGGTTACTGGCTATAACGTATTTATATTTAAGTAATAAAAAATAAAATAATAGCAACAGGGTATATATTTTTTTTTGCAATTAGACCCAAATTTTTTAAAAAATTTAACCGACCTCAAAAAGCAAGAGGTTCTAAATTCGGTTGGTATATTTTTTTTTTTAAGGAAATCTCTCTACGGCTCTTATCTACGAAAATTACACCGTCTCTCCCAAAATTTATTGATGTTGCGGGATTTACAGCTGCATTCGCCACAACGGAAGTTGAACATAATATATTTTGGTCTTTATGGTGTGTAAATAGTAAATCACGACAAAAGTGAGCTAATTTGGCAATTACACTTGAAGCAGGATTGCAACTCAAGCCAAAGGCGAGGATTGCTACCGAGCGTGTAAAATTTATACCTTTATTTCGTCATAAAAATGACACGTATGTAATTTTCGTGCATGTTGAAGAATTATTTACCTTTCCACTTGCTATATTATACCGAGGTGCACTAGCGACATACAGCACATTTCCATTCTTTTCAAAAACACCAGATTCGACACTGTATCCTATAAAAGGGAAAAAACTCATAATTATGTTTAAAGATTACGATAAAAATTGAAAAGATTACGAAACAAAATGATCGTAATCGTGACATTTTTCACTATATCCTAAAAATAAAAATACAAAAGATATACTGATAGTATTATTTTATTGGCCTATTGTGGCCATATTCGAAAGTATAGGTCAAAATATTGTATCCTTTTAAAAAGTGCTGAAAAAAGTCTCAGGGTCGATTTAAAAAACCTATATACTTAGCATAACACCATACATAGCATCACGCCGGTATTCACGAGAATTAAATTGAGCCAATAATAAATTAATGGATTGTGAAAATGACTATTATTCGTTTCCTTTTTTGGCCAGTCCCTTACATATTTTTAACAAAATTTTGTATGCTATAGTGAGCAAATGAGCTTGCCTTAAATAGAAATAAGGGCAATAAAAATGGCTTACCAAAATATTCATCAGGTCCTAAGTCCTTCGTAAGATATGGATTAGCTGTCGGCAATTTGTTCATATATGTGCCGCTGTCATTTGCATTAAATTTGATACTGACAATTCCACCTGGAAAAATATTTATAAATTATTATTTTACTGACCATCGGATTAACATGCTTTCCTGAGCATGCTTCTAGGGGTTATCCATTTACATCATGCGATGATCATGCTTCTTCTTATCGTGTGGTTGATTACCAACATATTGGCAGGGTGTAAACTATCCGTAGGTCTCAAACATAGCTTTACACACCATTAAGAACATTTCTGTCAAGAGTGCTGGTTTCCTCGCCATGTTTTCTTTCACCGTTTAAAGAAAGTATTCATGTATGCGAATAACTTTTTGGTGTATGCAAAATTTGGGTTCAAATTAAATCTTTAACAGTCCAACGATCATACCACTAGGCTATCAATGCTTGCTACCAAGCGCTACTCGTACAAGAAATTGCAAGTCGCTGTGAGCGTCTCCAGCAAAACTATCGATCAAATGGTATTTGCTTATGATTAAAACAGTGTTTGTGAAGGACACCTTTTTTATGGCTAAATGGACTAAGCTTAAAGCGGTAAGAACGTCTAGATCTAATCAAATCAAATCAAACCAATAAAAATTTCTTTATAAAATTTAGGCAAAAAATTTGCGCGTCAACATTAAGACAGCCCCCGAAAAAGCCCTTCACTGCTTCCTAGTGTTTTAGCTGAGAAGAAGCGGCGTAACAAACTCTCCAGAAATATTTCTGTCTGTATCATAATTATTTATAGATTCTATACAAATCAAAATTGAATTTATATAAAATATTTTTTAAATAATGAGATATAATGTATATGGCACATGTTAGCTAGCACGCACCTATGTACCGACGCAAAGAAATATAAAATTACTCAATCTTGATCAGGTATCTTTTTCATGTATGTTTTACTCTCTTCCCTGCAATTAAAATGGGATGACAATAAACATCCTAGCTTAATACGTCTAAAGTAGGTATTACCTGTCCATTGAAGTAAGCCTGGTACTCCAAGTATCACAGTGTTCATCTTGGTGACAGCCACTGACATTCCTGCTTGACCATAAGCGTAGAAGTTGAGATGCGTACCATATTCACCATACTCTCTTCTGTCGCCATCTGTCATGAAGGCTTGGCGATCTAGAGGTAGAAGAAAGACAACTTTATAAAGTAAGTAAGTAAGTCTATAATCCTTAATATTATCAATATTTCTACCTAGCCTTTTCCACGTTGGGGTCGGCTTTAGTCTAACCAGATGAAGCTTAATACCAGTATATTTTTCATGAAGCGACTGCGTATCTCATCTCCACAAACCTATTTCTGGGTAGTACGATATCTAGTGGTAAGACTGATTTGCAAATTTCCAGGTATCTGAGTACCCGTATCGGGTTGGATAGATGATGGATGGATGATAATATGCTCTCCGGGGCACGTAGGGCCTTGAAATTATGGTCAACCATCAAAAGACTGACCGCGGCAAGCGTAGCCCAACCTCGATCCTTCGATCTGTCTCAGCTATAATCCTTGTGGATGAACCGCGAGCAGATCTCGGACAAGCACACCTAGTGCTCTACTAATCAAGCCATTTCGAACTCAGCTCGCTGTGCCAAACTCCTCGTCCACTACCATACGCAACAGTTTGAGCCTTCGAGGCATACTCACATTCATGTTTTTTCTATAAAATATCGTTAAAGTATACTTGAGCGATCTTGGTTAAATACCAGAGAGATATACTTGCGCAAATATAGGATATTAAAATAAGGTTACCATAAGGTTACCACAAGGTTAGCCCAAGGTTACCACAAGGTTACCACAAGGTTACCACAAGGTTACCACAAGGTTACCACAAGGTTACCACAAGGTTACCACAAGGTTACCACAAGGTTAATAGAAGTTTACCACAAGGTTACCATAAGGTTACCAGAAGGTTACCAAAAGGTTAACATAAGGTTACTATAAGGTTACCATAAGTTATGGTTACTTTACTCACTATATTCTTTGAGAGGATAAAACGGCCTGTTTCCTTGTTTTGATTGCATGAATGTTGCACCATTCATTAACATATGTTTTTTACCATAAGGCGATGTCCATCTAGGAGCACTGATCTGGAAATGCAAAAATAACAAATTATAACATTTCGCCGGTATTCAATATCGAACAGTCAATATATATATATACCTTTAGAGTTGTAAAAAAACTAGGTTCTCGGCACGCAATAAAACATATGGCCATTCATAACACATACAAAATTATCCCAATTTATTTGCGGTTGGCGCAGCATGTATTCTTCTTCCATACATCCTCTGTACTTATACTGCAATGCTGCTAAAATTTTGACTATGTTTTATGGCCGGCCGCCTGCCTGACGTCAACCCTCATTGGGAATGCTGTTGGTGGTGGTAACCGCCACCAATACGGTCTCCTTCTATTAAGCTATGTCACACCAAATGTTGTCCATGCCCCAGGTTCTAATGTTATACTACTATCACACTCCACTAACCGGGCCATATCAATATCACATTAAAACTATATTTTATACGGAACCCTCAAGGCGCAAGTCTGGCACGCATTTGGTAGTATATTTACGAAAAGGCTCTTTTCGGTGAACAACCACTTAAAAACATAACTTATACGGATTTATATTTAGTTATTGTTATTTAAAACTGTACAAAACAATTTTTTTTATAGAATGTACATAAATTGATGACTTACCATTACAACGAACAATTTCGTTATTCAGTCCAATCAAAATTTACAGTGAAACAGAGCAAAAAGGTTTGTTTTCGTCACATTAAAGAATATCTATTCAATGTCGTTACAAAATGGCAGAGTGTGAGTGGCGCTGCGAGCACTCATTTTCGTATTGTTGGTGTAAAAAAAATTTGTCATTTTGGTAGAAATACAGAAGTGGTCCAATTTAAGCGCCGGTTCAATATTGGTTACTCTCCCCTATATGGTATAATATAGTCGATAAAAAAAAAGAAAACGATTACCGCGCTATTCCTCGGTCACCGGTGCCAATTTCAGACTTCCTGTTACTCATTCTTATATTCAACCATTCTTATTCTCACCTCCAATGCATTCATTCATTAATCAAACCTATATTGAAGAAAGGTGGCAAGCCTAAAGATCCTAGTCAATATAGACCAATAGCCGTTCTACCAGCATTTTCAAAAATATATGAAAAAGTAATGACTAACCGTTTGTGCAAGTTTCTTGAGAAATATAATATCCTTGACGCTAATCAATTTGGCTTTCGGGAAAATCGCTCGACCACTCTAGCCGTATACCGATATACACAAGAAATTCTCACTTACATCAGAGACAAAAACTATGCAATCGGCCTTATGCTGGATATGACCAAAGCCTACGATAAGGTATCCCATGACATCCTGCTCACAAAACTAGAAGGAGTAGGGATTAGAGGAGAATCACACGACTGGCTGAGATCCTACCTCCAGGACAGACGCCAATGTGTTCAGATTGAACATTTAGACGAGGACACCAACGAACTTCAAAACGTGCGATCGGACACCCTAACCACAAACTGGTCCATACCCCAAGGAAGTGTCATAGGTTGCATACTCTTCCTCGTGTACATAAATGACTTGCCAAAAATACTAAACGACCAACTGTGTGTGATGTTTGCTGATGACATATCGATTCTCTTCAAGTCACCTACAGCTAACGTCAATGACGATCTTATAATAGACACCTACAATACAGTTAAACTCTGGCTACAAAACCACAATCTAGAAGTGAACAACAAGAAAACAAAAGTAATTCAATTTAAACCTTACCAAAAACAACACCTAAACCTAAATACGATTACACAAAGCATTAACATTGAACAAGTAGATCATTTCACTCTATTAGGACTTACCCTGGATACACACCTAAATTGGAAGATGCATGTAGAAATAATTAAATCAAAAATATCTAAGTTTATATACGGACTCAGTGTACTTAAAACTAACACAAATGCAAAATGTGCCCTATCTGTATACTACGCTTACGCGTATGCCTGGCTACGGTACAGCATAATCTTGTGGGGTCATAGCACGGACGCCCACGACTTATTCATCTCCCAAAAAAATGTCTTCGCATAATTTACAATATCCGACCACGAACAAGTTGTAAGCCCCATTTCATTAAAGAAAAAATCCTCACCCTAGCATCTATATACACCACCTCGAAACTGCCGTTTTTGTAAAGAAAAATATCAACCTTTTCAATTTTAATACAAACACACGACATAAAAATAAACTAGCTCTTCCAGTACCCAGAATAGAAATGTATAAAAATAGCCCCCAGTATCGATCTATCCTAATACTAATAATAACCCGATAAAATAAAAAACACAAAAACAACAAACATATTTAAATTTAAGTTAAAACGTATGTTAGTTGAGAAATCTTACTATTCTATAAAGGAATTTATGGAAGATACATTTTTAGAATTTAAGAAACCTAGATATTAAGTTACCTTGCAACGCTCTTACAGGGTCTATGTCTGTAAAAGTTTATACTATTATTATGTAATGTGTATGCTGTAAACTACATAGTGCAATAAATAAATAATAAATAAAAAGCTTACATTAACAATAGTGCTGTTATAAACAAATTATAATAAATTGTAAAAAAAATATCTTACCATCAGTCTTCCGTTGGGTAGACAAGCCACAGCGGCTCCAAACCACATGTCATCTTTCAGGAAACCTGGCATCAACCTATTGATCGTGTACTCAATACCGCCGACTAAAAAATAAGTCCAGATTTAGGTTACAAATACCAACCTATCAAAAAAGTGGCATATTACGTATATATAGGGAAATATCCTTTCAAGGAGTCGTGACCAAGAACCATTATTATTTTTTGCATTTGAACTCCACTATCCAGTCCTGCCGGGTATTCGTCAAGATACCAATAACCCTCTATATTTGTTATATTACATATAATTCTAAAAAGAAACACAATGAAGTAAAACATATTGTTTTTGTACTTTTGACAGCGCGGTTGGCGCAATGGTCGAGAGACCGACTGCTTCGCGGCGGTCGCAGGTTCGTATCCTGCACGGAGAAAATATTTGTACGTCCTATAGATAATTGTTTCGGGTCTGGGTGTGTGTGTGCTTGTGAGATTATATGTCTGTAAACGCACCCACGATACAGGAAGAAACTCCTAGTGGGGGACAAATATTTTATTTAAAAAGAAAAAACAATTTGCCATGGATGTTATCAAAATTCAGATAAGAGTTTTAAGCTATTCTTTGTTAATTGTTAATACTTTTTAGGCACTGAATAAAAAAACCTTTACAACAATAATAACTTAAATAATAATAATTATGTATGATTATATGAAAAAAAACATTATTATTGTTCTGATAATAGACGAAATGAGTCATAACTTAATAAGTAATCAACATAACATCCGTTTAACATTAATTAATTATTGTTTCATATCACTCATATTTTTACCTAACTTGAAGTGTTAATTTAAATAAATATCATTGAGTTATAACTACTGAAATGTATGAACGTGGTAGAAAAAAGTTTATGAGTCTTTGGAGATGGTGTTTATGTAGGTATGTATGTCATGTATAATTCAATTAGATTGATCAAAGGCGAAGGTCTCAATGGTGCCGAGAGGTTGTAATGACCAAAGTTCCCGCGTTTAAGAATAAAATAAAGAAATAATACATGAAGTTATTAACACTGTTACTAAAATGGCGCATTACATTTTTTTCGTTTGTCCATTCTATGGTCCATACACGCGCAGGTGGAAGGAGAGTAACCACTGATAAAGTTACCAAAAAGACTAATACTAAAACATTGCATACAGCCAAATACTACTTTTTACTTTGCGTTGTGAACCTAAAAGCGATGCAATAAGAGTAACTTTACGAACTAGTATGTTGAAAAATATGTCCCTCTACTGTCGGTGTCAACGAACCTTCAACATATTTATAAACACATTGATAAAATTCTGTTGTGTATATCATCCTGTTAAAGTTTTTCCCGCTAAAATTACTTTAATTTAGCAATTTTTGAAGATATCATAATTATATATACTTTTTGAAATTGTCTTTAGACAGTTGATAAGTACTTTAAATAACAGAAGACTAATTGGTCACCACATGAGATCGAACATTATATAACAGGAGAGGAAGACTGATTGGTCACCACATGAGATCGAACATTATATAACAGGAGAGGAAGACTGATTGGTCACCACATGAGATCGAACATTATATAACAGGAGAGGAAGACTGATTGGTCACCACATGAGATCGAACATTATATAACAGGAGAGGAAGACTGATTGGTCACCACATGAGATCGAACATTATATAACAGGAGAGGAAGACTGATTGGTCACCACATGAGATCGAACATTATATAACAGGACAGGAAGACTGATTGGTCACCACATGAGATCGAACATTATATAACAGGAGAGGAAGACTGATTGGTTACCACATGAGATCGAACATTAAATAACAGGAGAGGAAGACTGATTGGTCACCACATGAGATCGAAGATTAAATAACAGGAGAGGAAGACTGATTGGTCACCACATGAAATCTACATACATACATACATACAATCACGCCTGTATTCCATTGGGATAGGCAGAGACTATCGATTTCCATTTGCTACGATTCTGACACACCTCTTTCGCTTCATCTATGTTCATTAACCTCTTCATGCATGCTCGCCGACTTAGGTTGCTCCTGACCTGTCCTTTATTGAGAACGTCCGCAATTTGATTGCGGTACGTTCGTCGAGGTCGACCTGCCCCGACTCTTCCATCCACTTTCGCCTCATGTACTAGTTCATCAATCGACTTTCATCCATCCTTTCTACATGCCCAAACCAACTTAGCATACCCTTCTCAATCTTTGTCACTACATCCTCTTTCACTCCACAACGTTCCCTTATCACACTGTTCCTCACTTTATCTTTTAAAGTTACGCCAGACATACTTCTGAGAGCCCTCATCTCTACTGCATTAATTCTGCTTTCATGTTTGTTCTGCCACACCCAATTTTTACTACCATATATAAGAGTGGTAATACGAAAAAGAGAAAGACTTAGACGAGGCTTTGGAGAGGGAGATACTAATATAAGACTATTAATTACGAAAGATGAAATCACAATAAGGGGGTTTACCAAAATCAATGAACTAAGATAAAATAAGATCCAAACTTTTTGAATAGACCTTAAACGCCTATAAATTATCCTTATTTATTATGCACAGACTTGTAATACCAGTACTTTGATAGGGTATAAAGACGAATAGTCTGTGCAATTACTTGTTTGACAACGTTAAGCAGTTGCTTGTATCTTACAAATCAGTGTTTTTCCAAGACTAAAAAGCGAAGATTAAAATAATGACAAATTAATTTTTAGATTAAAATAAAAACCGCCTCCAATAAACTATATACAAACATGCGATTAAAGTAACTGCCAGTGTTTTGCTGTAAGTCATTGCCTATCTACAAAGGTGTTCATCAGATCTTTACCAAATTTAAGTAAGACCTTTAAGAATACTCTTTCAAACAAAAAAGCTCCACTTAAATGACTTCACAATTGGCGACGACATCGCTGGACATCATAGAATTAGAATATTTTTGGTACCCCATAGAAGAACATAGGGCTCAAAAATGTGCTACCGATTTTGAATTGTCAATGTGTGCGTGCAATAGTAATGTACAACGTGGAAATATTGACACATATCAATTATCGATAAACAATATTTCAGATGTAAAGAATTGGTATACAAAATTAAAATATTTTCAATCAAATTATGTTAATGCACTTAATTAATTAATTACATTATTATAATAAAAACATTTCATGTGCTCACGTTGGTAATAGGTACTTTGTAAAGAAAGCAGATTTAAGGACACTGAGCAGTGTATAAAATATGACTGATTGAGATGATGATTGACTGAATGATTTTTACCTACCTACCCTAATACCATTGGTCTGGACTCAGCGCAGCACACGCTTGAGGTGTGCCCTGCCTAGACCGCTGAGCAGCGGGTACTAAGAGCCAGTATCGGGCGAGACCTGTCTCTGCCGGCAGTAGTGATGGCTACGCTTGCAGATAAAGTGAACTGGAGAGGAATGGCTTCCTTTTGTGAGACTGTTGTCATCCAGGAAGAGGCCACCGAGCGGGACTGTAGAGGGCCGATCCCTCTCGGAGAAGAAAGCGTCTAGGAGGCAACGGCCTCGGATTTAAGATAAGCGGCCCTTTGGGGTCACAGATGCTTAGAGAGGGGACTCTGTTTACCCATCGTGATCCCAGAGAAGACTGTGGCATAGTGGTCACGTGCTATCGTGCACAGCGAGGCTTAGGGAAGACCCCTGTACAGTCTCTCCAGGTTTGTGTCTTAATAGGTGCTGCATAGCGTGGGTGCTGGAGCTGGTCTATTAAGAGCCTCCCGCCATATGCTGATGTTGACCACCGAGGTGGTTTGAGTGTTGGTAGTTTTTTTTGGTGAGATAAGAATCCCACACACCCCGGTCTTATCCATAAAGGCCGCGCGTGTTTTTGAAGGCTCCCCCCGAAAAAAAAATGGTATATCTTTTCTTATTTCTTCTTTTTCTTTATTTTTATTCTTCTTTATCTTTATCAATTAGTCTCATCCATTATTCTTTTTCCTTAGCATCGACAGGAAACCTTTTAGTATAAAAAATATTATCATAAAATTGTGATATTCTCTTGAATTGTAGTAAAAAATATGTAAACAATATGTTGTTTACATATTTTTTACTACAATTTATTACGCTATCACATATAGGCTCAGTGCTCACCGCCTCAAGGTGATAGCTCAGGAATCACCAACTAGTTTCATTCAGGGTCTGTTTTTAAAATTAATATTAGTAGCGGTTTTCATTAGATGATTATTAACAACCAAGATCCGCACAAACTAGGTTGGCAGTCCAGATTCCAACCACATTTGGGGACTACTGTAATAGCGTGATGAAATATATTTATTACGTAACCTGGGCCACTAAGCTATGCTAAGCTTCCTATATGTTATAAGCGTTCGGACAGACACACCGACAAACAGACAGAAACGTTTCCAAACATTTTGGTTTCATCTTCTGTGTCGATAGTATTAGGTACCCCAATTAAAATTTTGGAAAAATAATCAATGTGGAGAGATAATTGATACATCTACACTTTAAATAAATTCTGATATCGGAACTTTTTGTTCTAAAATTTCATCGACACAATAGTCGACACTGACAAGTCACTATTTTGTGTACATGAAATGAAAATTGATATTAGAACAACGTCCTTATTATTGCTTTTTGACCATTGTTTTTTACTACAGAGAAAATTCACTATTTTATTGATAGGATTTGTTTTTTCAAAAAAAAAATTCTAACGATAGTTTTCTCCAAATTACGGCCATGAAAATATATACTGTTGTTGACAATTTACCTGTGAAATGAATGTTTTACTGGATTATTTATTTATGAAACATCGCAGTCACAAACAATACACGTAGGCATCGCTTATAAATTTTAAAACTGTTTAAAATATACAGGATTCACTGACAATACAGCAAATATAAGTTAGCGTGATTTTTGACAGTGACACTGGAGAAAACAACATCTGCCAATAGTGCTGATCGAACCTAAATATGCTTTCTCTTTCTAACATGTGATATTTCCGTAAGAGATTCCATACCCATATTAGGCTTTGTAGGTCTTTTTCTATCCTACGTTTATGCTGGACATACATACAAAAATTATCCAGACGAATTGAAAACCTCCTCTTTTATGGAGTCGGTTAAAATCATGCAAAGTGGCATAGTTTAAAGCAGGCTTTAGCCCAACAGCGGATATTGAGGAGTGAGAATGATGATGACATAATTATAAGCTACGTACTTGTTTTGCGGTCCACCTTCCTCAATGGTGAACAGGAGACGTTTGATGATACATCTAAGTCGTCCAAAGAACAGCTGAACACTACTCCAGGTTTGATGCTTGTGGCTGACAAAGGAGTTTCCGAGGCTTTTGGAGCTCCGACTATTAGCCTGTAATTGAAGAAGGCATAGTATTAATTTAGAACAGTAGCTATCATTGGACCAGTTGGTTTTTTGGGGTTCCAAGCGACAAAAGGAGAAACAAAACACTTAAAATATCACTTTATTATCCGGCTGTCTGTAATGAACATTTTTCTCAGGAACGTGTGGAGGATACGATTTGAAATTACATAAAATTCTTAGGTCTATGCGTCCTGGCAGCTTTAAAAAATGAAACTTCTAAGCTAACGCAATAAAAAGCTACGGCCATTTAAGCAGCATATTTAGACACGCCAATAAATAACTCCATCCTCAAAGAACTTCAAATACACGACAAACTTTCGTCGACAATGCAGATACAAATATTGAAGTTCTTTAGACACATCTCCAGAAACGAGGACTCGATGGAGAGGCATATTACAAAGCCAAGTGGAGGCGAAGAGATCCCATCGTCACTCACCACCACGCTTCTTTCTTTCTTTCTTTCTTTCGGAGAAAAATGCAGAGATGCATCTCCATTTTTCAGCAAAGCTGCAGCCCTGGGGAGGGAGGAAGGTGCCGATCCCCGTGCACCATCGACATAACCATGATCACATAAAAGAGTGCCTGACTAAGAAGAAGAATACATCAAAACCTATCGAACTTCTTGTTAAAATTTGACAAAAAGCAAGGTCTCGCAGCACAAGAAGTAAAGGAAAATGGTTAATTTAAAGCTATTATACATAAAAAACATAGCCGCTTAGTGGAGTGTGACAGTAGGATAACGTCAGAATATGGCGCATGGATAACATTTGGTATGACATAGCTAGATAGAAGAAAACCGTATCGGTAGCGGTTACTATCAACAATAGCATTCCCAAAGAGGGTTCACGTCATGCAGGCGGCCGGTCATAAAACATAGCCAAAACTTAAGCAGCATGCTAGATATAGGTATGCTGCGCCGACCCCAAATAATTAGGATAAGGGCAGGGGGATGATTACATAAAAAAGTATTTTATTCGGAACCCTCAGGGCGCGAGTCCAACTCGCATTGGGCCGTATATTTTTTTAATACCGTCCTCATTATGAATGACGATGACTTATGCATGTCAGCCTTCAGTTAGGACAGGTTAATTTGGAATTGCTATGACTCTTACAATTATTCCAATTGTATTTTTTTTTCTGACAATTATTCCAATTGTATTTTTTTTTTGACACTTGTTTGTTTATGTAAATTTACATATCCATTATCTAACCGCTAGTATTCCTACTAGTTTTAAATTTATATTAACATTTCTTTGTAAAATGTGAGCATTATGTGGACATTAATGTTATTTTTAATCTCATGTTACGTACATATTGCGTTTGTCATGCTCACTAAAATGTCCTGCTGATGGTGGCGTTGTACATCGGGTCGTCGAGTTCCCTACAAAATGGTTGAGCTAAGCGAGGCTGATGTGCGCGTCATGCTCGTGAACGGGTGCTGTCTGTCGGGACTGGTCAGCTCTTAACTGCTTTGGCAATCATTTTAAAAGGCTATATAAGTTATTGCTTCTAGCGCTTTCCTTTATTATTTTGCTCATTAACCTGCATTATTCTCACATTACCTTATTTATTGTTATACCAATTTATTTTAAAAGAGTGTCTATGGAGTTTCTTGCCGGCTCTTCTCCATAAGATCAACGCCTTGGAACCGTGCACCTAGCTTTGACTTTTCATAAGTTCTTGTAATATGGCCTATTTGAAATAAAAATCTTTTGACTTTGACTTTGACTTTGACTCTTACTTCAAAAGTCAATTCCAGACGCCCTACATGATTACACTTACATGACTTTAAATAAACAATTAAAAGAGATTCGTGAAATGTGGGTGTACAGCTGTGTACATCTCCTGCCTACCCCATCGGGAATATAGGCGTGAAAATGTTATGTTAATACCTTAGTTTTATGGAATCACTACACTATGCATGTTCATGGTCATCTTGCGAACATGACGCGTGTATTGTAATGTTGCGGGCACTGTTGATGTGATATTTATGTTTTATTTAAGTTAGCTATATTCCTGTGAAATATTTTCTCTCTCATCGATGGTTATATATTAAGGATTTGAAGACTCGATACAGAGTATAAGATATATTTATTCCTACACAGTGAAACACAAGTACAGAAAAACGGAGTAAACAATAAAACCTAACTAAACTAACTAAAACACATAGACAACAATAAATATGTATAGGTATTTTTTTTGTTACAAAGTAATTTTGTTCATCGCAACTGTGTGAGAAATAGTCGCCCCTAATGCTGATGTACACATAAAAAAGCAACCCAACAGCGCTGATAATCTGTGCTAACCTCTTGTCGATGTATGGCGTTTTCCCTCGTCTTCCATTTGAGATCATGAGAAGATAGAAACGACATAATAGCGACCTGACACTGACACTGATATTGACACATAACTAATAGGCAAGTTCAGTTCAGTCTTTCTTCCAATTAAGCAATGGAGTACTGTCTGTAGTCTGTAGTATTACATATTACAATAATAAAACTAGGTATTTAGTGAATTGAAATGAAATAGACACGACCCTTATGATTTCCCGTGGAAGTTGGATTTGTTAAGCTGGATATTATCTAAAGAACCACTGACGTGGTCGCCGCATGCTCTCAGTACACAGATCTAAAGATTTGGTAATGACATTTATGCAACAATACGCGGCCATATTAGATAAGGGCAAGCGTCGACCGGCGCCGTTCCCAACTCTTATGCACATGTTGCAGAGATAAAAAATCTATTGTACAGCGACTGAACGCTAAATTGTGAGCGTGATACGGTCGTGAGCAAAATTCGAAACTGCGCCTCCCGGATAAATACTCCAGGCGCTCTGACCACTAAGCCATCTCGACCTGTCTGAAAGTAGCTTTTAAAGTACGATAACGTTTTTCAAAAATAAATCTGTATTTAAGGTTTATGTCAATAAATTAAAGTTAATGTTCACTGTCGTTATCGTAGCCCAATTTACATATCATACCTACATAATAGACTAATTTTAACCAATATAATGATTAGACTAATTATGTAACTACTTCCATTAGTACAACAACAAGAATTTCGTCTTATGGATGATTATATTGTATGCTTACAATGACTCATAATGCATATGCGCGCATAAAAAGCATTTTTAGACTTTGAGCTTAACACAAATAGACAAACACAATGCGCCGGACGCGTACTATGCGCAACAGATAGCAGTACTTACAAATACCCGGATACGATAAGCGCAGAGCAGAAAATAGTCGCACAAAAGGAAGGATAGCTAGATAGATAGGAGGGGCTAAGTAACAGCTGTACAGGTGTATCAGTATCTATTTCTGAAGGGGTATTCCCCACTGACTTAAAGTACGTACTTGTAAAGCCTGTACACAAGAAAGACGATGCTGACAAAATAGAGAACTATAGACCAATCACTATTATACCCATTACCTATATCAAAAGTCTTTGAAATTGCGATGTATAAAAGGCTTACCGATTTAATTATAAAACATGGAATTCTAAACTGTGAACAATATGGTTTCCAGAAAATCAACGACATTAGCCTGTTATAACATAACGAAAATAAATATTGACTTCCTTGATGATGGGAAATCCGTAACGGCAATATCGTTTGATATATCGAAAGCCTTCGACTTCATTTCTCATCGATTACTTTTATACAAATTAGAAAAATATGGCATGAGAGGTCCGGCATTAAAATGGTTACAATCCTACTTGAACAATAGAATGCAATGCGTTGAAATAAAAAGCCTAAGTAGGAGTAAAATGGTAATTGTGAATAGATCTGAATTCATGCAGAATTCTTGTGGTATACCCCAAGGTAGTGTTCTCGGCCCGTTGTTGTTTCTACTATATATAAACGACCTTCCTGACTTAGCTAAAAATCCTTGTACCTACTCTATTTGCTGATGACATATCCCTATTAACATTCATAATATAAATAATTATATTATATCATGGCTTAACAAAAACAATTTGCAGTAATTAAAACTGAATTCATACAATTTACGACTTATGGTAAAAATTGCGAATCAAATAATATTAATTACAACGATCAGACTCTTGTCGAAGTTAATGAAACTAAATTCCTTGGCATTATATTAGTCAGGTTCTGCAATTGGAAAGCTTATATTAATAACATCTGTAATCAATTAAATAGATTTGTTTACGTATTATATCGACTTCGGAAAACCGCAAACAAAAATACGATTTTAACTGCCTACCATGGTTTTGTAGCTTCGGAGATTAGGTATGAGCTTATATTATGGGGTAACTCCACGGATATACAGAGAGCATTTATGGCACAAAAAGGTGTGTGAGGGCCATTATTGGGATTCCACCTTGGCTGCTAAGTTTGTCAAAGAAAACTTGAATTAATTTACAAAAGCGTCTGAAAAATATTCCGGAAATATAAGGGATCCCAACAGGATAGTCCTCCCAAAGATTCCCAGAACTACGCTTTATAAAAAAAAACTGTCATGTAATGTGTGGACGTATTTACAATAAAGATCCTAGCTGCTAGAGACCCCTTCGTGCCTCGTAAAGCACGTTAAACTGGTCCCGTTTATCTAATGAAGATCTATGATAGTCGTTGCGGGTAAATGCCTGAAAGTCTGACAATAGTCTTACCACAAGATATAGATGGTTAACCCTCCTGACCGTATTTCGGTCACGGCGGCCTACCTCCGCGGAGATCAGCCAAGTACGCAGGAGATATTATAGTGCACAAGTGTATGCGCAAACACAGGTGCGGAGTGCACCTGTGTTTGCGCATACACTTGTGCACTTTTCCTTCAATCTCATAGTCCCATGGGACGACAATCCGATACGACTGGAGAGAGATCAAGCGCTGGACCGACAGCTTTACGTGCTCTCCGAAGCATGGGGGTGTCACACCACCAACTTCCAAAATCCGGGCTACTACTGAGAATTTTTTAATTGGAAAACCCAATAACATTTTGCCCGGCCTGGGAATCGAACCCAGGACCTCTCTCTCAGCAGCCGCGCTTTCGACCACTAGACCAACGAGGCAGTCAAGCAGTGTTACCCAGTAACTTTGTTGTGGAGGTCAGATAGGCGTTCGCTCCATGTAAAATACTGGTATTAAGCTGTATCCTGTTAGACTGGGACTCGAACCCAAAGTAGCTTTTTTAAAAATATTAACGTTGCCCCACACTCGGAATTTTCTTCTTATATCGTGGGTGCGTTTACAGACATTAATCTCA
Source organism: Xylocampa areola (assembly GCA_935421205.1). NCBI lineage: Eukaryota > Metazoa > Arthropoda > Insecta > Lepidoptera > Noctuidae > Xylocampa > Xylocampa areola. The sequence continues at coordinate 18,685,412 of OW285207.1, forward strand.
CTTACACGCACACACCCAGACCTAAAAAATATATTTGTAGATCATACAAATATTTCCTGCCTAACGTCAACCCTAATTGAGAATGCTGTTGTTCGTGGTAACCGCCACCGATACGGTCTCCTTCTATCTAGCTATGTCACACCAAATATTATCCATGCGTCGGGTTCTGATAATTGTAGATTACCAAAAACAAAAAAAAAATTACCCTTCAGGACTCAGTAGGGTAGAGAATCCGAAGTACTCAGCTTCATATTCCGGTTGAAAAATTATTTTCGTATTTTCGTGGAACACAGGACTCGATTTGGAAACAGATGCAAATAATAATGTTGTAAAACAAATTATTGTTTGTTTAGCCATTGTTGATTATAAATATATATTATAACACTACACTAACTACACTTTACACGTCTTTTCAGATAAATAACTTTTCATAGATAATTATTATTTATAAAATATGTTTAAAATGATGTTTGACAAATTTATTTCACTCATGAATAATTATAACTTTATAATTAGTACAATAATTATTGTGCAATACAATGTAGTGTTGTCAGCTTGGAATCATATCGCTGAATGAGTGGTTAACCCTGCCATCACCGCTTGAACCAAAACAACGACAATACGTAATAACTATGTAAATTAGACTCTATCTCAAAACGAATACGTCTTATTTTCCTTTGTTTTTTATAGGAGAGCTTAATTATACCATACAGGATGACCTGTTATCACAGATATAGATAGATACTTAAGAAAAGAAAAACAATAACATTTTTGACCAATCAATCTGCCTAGCCTTTTACCAATTACATTGGGGTCGGCTTCCAGTCAAACAGGATGCAGCTTAATACCAGTATTCTACATGGAGTGACCCCGACCTCCATAACCCAGTTACTGGGTAACACGATGTCTCGTGGTAAGACTGGTTGTCAGACTTTCAGGCCTCTGACTACCCGTAACGGCTGTCATAGATCTTAATTTGACTGTGACCGACGGCTTAAAGTGCTCTCCGAGGCACGGAAGGCATGTTAACCCATCCACAGACCGACCGCGGTAAGCGCAGCTTAACCTCGATCGATCGATCTGCGCGTCTATTACTCAGCCACGAGCCCATCAAAAACATTGTTTTGCTAATTCAACGGTAACTAATGGCCACCGAAAATTAAAAATTCAAGCCTTAAGTTAGGCTTGTCCAATGCAAATAGCATCAACGGTCAACGGGACGAGTTTGCGACCTTTATACGCGACCATCAAATTAATGGACATCTTCCTCATACAGGAGAATTTTCTGAAACCCACCCAGAGGAACTGCAATCTGTAGAATAGTGCGCAATGACAGAACCCGCTGCCAGGCGGGCGGTAGAAAGAAAGAAAGCAAGAAGAGAGAAAAAGTTTTATTCTTGACCAGGACAGGAAGCAAAAATAACATACCTAAAAATAAAATTAAAATTAAAATGAGCTTAAATAATAACCATAACAAAATGAATAAAAGATAACCTGTGCTAGGCCATAAAAGGCTCCTATCTCAGCACAATGCTGCGACATTGATTAGTTTTTTTTTTTTATGGAATAGGCGACAATCGAGCAGACGGTTCGCCTGATGGTAAGCGATTACCGCCACCCATGGACACCCGCAACCCCAGAGGAGTCCCAAGTGCGTTGCCGGCCTTTTAAAGGGTTTGGGCCTCCGGTACCCTCACTCACTCGGCGAAACGCAACGCAAGCGTTGTTTCACGTTGGTTTTCTGTGAGGCCGTCACGGACTGCCATGCAACCTACATCAGCTGTACACTCATTTAATATAAAAAAAACATTATACTGTATCCTTATGGACCTTTCTCACATAGAGACCTCTATATGCCGGCTAGGAATGACAGGACATCAGCTGATCACCATCGTCTTGACATACCTTCCACCTAAAATCTCGGGAAATAGCTGTGGGGGTTGCCATTATACTATATAGACTATATATTTTCTATAATTACTTTTTACAGTAATTTGAATTTAGTACCTACCATTTACCATTCGTTTAGTAAATCTGTAAATGATTGCTAACTAAATATCGCCAGGCGTCTCTCTATGACGAATACAAGGAAGCTTGAAATTTAATAGTATGTATATACTATATAACAACGACACGGTAGCCAAGTTGGAAGACTGATGACACAGACTGTCTAGGGTCGCGGGTTCAAGCCCCGTTCGTGTCTATTATTTTTCAATGTTTCCTTGACAAATAGTAACATATAGGCATTACATGGCCTTAACATATTATATAAAAAAATATAATTATATATGATTGACTTGTTGTTCGGCGCCATAAGACTACACAGTGGTAACGCTGAGTTTAGTCGATCTGTAAATGATTGCTAAATAATTATCACCAGGCGTCTCCTTAAGACAAAAACAAGGAAGCTTGACATTTAATAGTATCGAACAACGACATGGTAGCCAAGTTGGAAGAGTGATGACACGGACTGTCAAGAGTCGCGGGTTGAAGCCCCGTTCGTGTCTATTATTTTTCAATGTGTCCTTGCAAAATAGTAAAAATTATTATGCACTAGATGACCCGGTGTACTTCGTATCACCTCGAACGTCAAATGTTTGACAGGAAAGTAGGTAGGACAGTTTATGTGGGCAAATTAAAATGTTGTTTTTACTATCTTCCTCGCAATTTTCTACATTTTCTCACCGTTTAAACCTTCCCTGGACTACGACAAACATTTCAAAACCAAAATCAGCTAAATCGGCCCTGCCGTTCTCGAGTTTTAGCGAGACAAACGAATAGCAATTGATTTTTATATATATAGATAGAAGATTACATTCCCTTAACATGTGTAAAAAATCATTATATATATATACCATGCATGTATATTGTAGGTATAGAGGTATACGAGGCATTAACCTGTATACCTAGGTATGTAAACGTATATGGGGTGGGTCTCCATAAAAATATCATGATAATGGATTTTCTTGGCCTTTACGTGTGATTTTCGAGGATCATAAACTGATAGCTCGCGACCCATCTCAAATAGGTTTAAAGTGACATAGGTCGTCTTTTATGGGATATTATTATGACCGACCTCATTGTTACATCATCGTTATAGTGACGTGACGATGGTGTGAGTTCATTGTGGGATTTTTATAGTGATTATGAACTAGCTTCCAAACGTGGCTTCCCGCGGTGTCTTTTAAAAATCAGTTGACTTACTCTTGAAAATAATTCCACGCGATTGACATTGGAAATATGTCAGTTCGTACTTTTAAATGCCAAAATAACCTAAAAAATAATTATAGATTCGGGATAATATGAAGATTGAGGCAACTGTAATGTAGGTAAATTTATTTTAAAATTACGCGTTGTTTTAAGGCGTCTATTTAATATTGGAATTGGATCGGAATTGGTATTAGTTCCAAGAGTAACCCCACAGATCAAGAAAATCCATAACATACCAAATTGAGGTCAGCGCCATCTTGTGTTACTTTCATAACTCTAATAGTGTAACACAAGCTTTAGTGAGCGCAGAGATTATAATGTAGTTACAAATGAAATTTTATATTCCTCCATAAAATTTCAAAAGCCATCTTGGTGGGCAAAATCAGAACATAGATAGGCCTTAAATATTAGGATATAAATGATCCACCAAAAAAAAAATTAAGCTTAATTAGCAAAAGAGGTTGAATAGGTTGTTCAATTCAGTTTGATTCGCGACATCGCTGCGAGCTCTTAACTAAGGGCTTCGTTTGAGTTTGAAACTAGTCGGGGGCAATTCCGAAGAATGCACGTGAGTAATAACCGTTGAACAATAATTAAAATAGGTTGAAGTACACAATCGTGGCCTGTGTCAGTGATACCGCTGCAAATATATAGATGGCGTTAGTAGTGGTGAAGTGTAACAAAGAAAAAGTTATAAATTTTTTCTGAATAAATAATATCTTATGCGTACTTGCAACTGACTCGTGTGTATGACCAGATGTATGAACGTGGACAACGCAAAAGGCATATGTAAGGATCGTAGCAGGTGGCGTTATGTAGTGTCTACCTTGCTCTATGGGAGAAAGACATATATGTATGTAAATAGTATCGTAATACAAGTTTCTCAAAGTCGTGATGCTCTTTGCTAAATTTTATTGAATTTGGTTCGAAACTTAAGGAAGAAAGTTACACAAATAGACACACTTTCGGACTTGCAATATTAGTAAGAAAATGGGGATTAGTTAGCCAGGAAGCATCCTATACCGACGAGCTTCAAGAGAATGATGAACATTAATAAAGAGATGGAGGTGTGGAAATCGATATTGTCTGCCTACCCCAATCGAAACAGATGTGTATAAATGTATGTCACAAAGGATGTATTAAAATCCAATTAACGTTAAAAACTCACATGAGATTTGATATCATCTATATTCAACATATGTCTTTGAAAAAGCATTAACGCATGCTTAGCGAACTCTAAAGTTACAATATTAAATGGAAAAAAGAATACGGTCGTGAACAGGATTCGAACCTGCGCCTCCCGGATAGATACTCCAGGCGCTCTGACCACTAAGCGTGAGAGAAGTAAGAAGTAAGAGGTCGAGATGGCTTAGTGGTCAGAGCGCCTGGAGTATCTATCCGGGAGGCGCAGGTTCGAATCCTGTTCACGACCGTATTCTTTTTCCATTTAATATTGTAACTTGATCATCTATATTAATATATCATTTAATAAAAATAAAACTGCCTCGTTGGTCCCAAGTGCGACTGCCGATCTTGGGGTCCTCGGTTCGATTCCCGGGTCGGGCAAAGTGTAATTGGGATTTTCTATTAAGAAATTCTCGATAGCAGACCTAAGTTTTTAAGTAGTTATGTGGTAGGGAGCAAATGAGCAGATGGATCGTCTGATTACCGCCGCCCATAGACAACCGCAACACCAGGAGTAACAAGTGCGTTGCCGGCCCTCTAAAAAGGAGTACGCTCTTTTCTTCAAGGTTTGAAGGTTGTATTGGCCCGGAAATACCGCTGGGGACAGTTCATTCCACAGTTTTGTTGTGCGAGGCCCTAGAGAAACCCACAGTTGTGGACTGTCAACCATCTAAATGATGGGGATGGAACAGTTCTCCCGTAGAACGATGGCGGAAAGAGACAGCAGGGATCAAGTTTGAAATTGCGTCCGGTAGTGGGCAATAAGCTCACCGCCTATGACATGGGACTTAATGACAGCAGAGGTGAAAGATAATCCCTGCCTGCCCCTTTGGAGAATACAGGCATCATCCTATGTTTTGTGTTATGTTTATGTCATGCAATCTTTTACCAATTTCAAAACTTTAAATTGTTAGATAGATATCGAATTCACGAAAAACTCAATTCATTCACCGATTTTCGTGGATAATACACGGAATACTAATATCGGATAGGAGGGAACCGCAAATGTATGGTGCACCCAAACTTCGGACGGACGGAAAATATTTGCTGAACGTGATTACCTCTCTATCCTACATTACGATAGATTTTCGATAGAGTGCCTACTTAGGTATAAATTGTGCAACGTACAGTAGAGTAAGTATATGCATGAAGTTACAATATTAAATGGAAAAAGAATACGGTCGCGAACAGGATTCGAACCTGCGCCTCCCGGATAAATACTCCAGGCGCTCTGACCACTAAGCCATCTCGACCTCTGCTCACCACCGCGAATTCTTCTTCCATATTTTAACACGTCTTATGGCGCGAACTTTAGAGTTCGCAAAGCATGCGTTGATGCTTTTCAAAAGATTTATCTTGAATTATACGCATGAATTTTTATTATAATTAAAATACATGTATTTTAAATATAAAAAACTGCCTTTTCGGTCTAGTGGACCCACGCGCGACTGCTGAGCAGGAAGTTTCGGGTTCGATTCCCGGGTCAGGCAAAGTGTAATGTTAATTTTTCTGTTAGGAAATTCTCAGTAGCAGTCCGGAGTTTGGAATTGTCCCCAGTTAATGGCATTAGGCTCATCAACTATTACATACGTGGGACTCAATAATTGCATTGGTGAAATGTGGGTGTACAATTCTCCCTACCCCTTCGAGGAATACAGGCGCGATGTTATGTTACGTAATTAAAAATTTTTGTGTAAATAAAAATACGGTCGTGAGCAAGATTCGAACTTGCGCCTCTCGGATAAACACTCCAGGCGCTCTGATCACTAAGCTACCTCGACCTTTGCTCACTATTCCGAATTATTCTTCCACATTTTTTAATACGTCTTTTGGTGACGAAAATAAATAACAAAGATTGAAAATGAATGCCAATGGCAGCTTTTTCACGACTGCCCAAAAAAGGAGTGTTATGTTTTTAGCTTTTTAACTTCTAAACGCCTGAACCGATTTAATTTCATCTTATTTATGTTTCTTTTTATCCCTAATTTATTATTGGTATGAATAATGTGTCGGTTGCCCGGTGGCAAGATGAGCGGATGATATTGCTACTATCACTGGAAAAACCTGGATGAGACTAGCACAGAAGCGTGGAGATTGGCATAAGTAGAGAGAGGCAAATGTCCTGCAGTGGGAGAAATAGGGCTGTGAATGATGTGTATGATGATGATCTTCTTCTTCTTATCGTGTGGTTGATGAACGACCATATATCAGAGTTTAAAGCACCCGCAGGTCTTTGACATCGTTTTAAACACTATCGAGAATATCTCTCAGGTGTGCTGGTTTCCTCACGATGTTTTTCTTCACCGTTTTAAGCAAGTGATAATTTAATTTATAATACGCACATGACTTTGGAAAGACAGTGGTGCGTGCCTTGGATTGGAACTTGCAACCTTCTACTTGTCAGTCCAACGGTGATGATGAATACTGTACATATTCATTAGTTTTGCTTTCCATTCAATGGTACGTGGTAAGACCGCCATTTGTACAATTCTTGTTTGTATTAAGGCCCTCTTCTAGTGATGTAGTAGCCATTTGCGCATTCCCAGCCTACGCGTAACAAACATCGAAAACATGCAATGACAGTTAATTCATTTATTTTCTGTTCAGTGTACAATAAAGTATAATCTATCGGTCTATCTATCTATATTTCTTAGATATGTCATGTTCTTTCACTTTTATTCTTTTCTGTGTTCAAAATCGCATAACACTAAAAGGTTTCTCACAATATTCGTGAGACATATATTTAACAGCTGCATAATATCCTACCAAGCGTCGACGTCGCAAGTCAAAAGACTTCTCGCGACGTCTCCGAGCGATCAGTCCATGATTAAGGGCTTTGTATGAGTTTCAAACTAGTCGGGCAATCCCGCAAAATGCACGTGTTAAAACCGTGCAGTTGCAATTTTAATGAACCCTGAATCAATAGACTCCACTTAATGTAAAGCGATCATTCAATCGGTCCTTTAGCACGTGCTTACTGAATGAGGATAAATTCAGTTCACAAATCACAGGACAAGAGGTATGCAACGGTATTCAGTAATATTATATTTTCATTGCATCACACCGAAGGGGTAGGCAGAAGTGTACACTGGTGTTATAATTACAACCACATTTGATTGGTGCCTAATTAAACATATAGGTGTTTCAACTGGAGGCAAGTGTGGCTACTGAACGTCTGAGGAATGATTTTCAGGCAAGCAAAGTGTTATTGGGGTTTGACTGTATCGTTGGTCTAGCGATCGCAAGCGCGGCTGGTGAGCGTGAAGTCTTGGGTTCGATTCCCAGGTCGGGCAAAGTGTTCCTAGTAGCAGCCTAGAGTTTGGAAGTTGGTGGTGTGACACCACCGTGCTTCGGAGAGCATGTAAAGCCATCGGTCCTGTGCCTGATCCATGAAGCAATGGCCTGATCTCTCTCCAGTCGTGTTGGATTGCCGTCCCATTGGAATATGAGAGTAAAGGAAGAGGGAGTGCACCTGTGTTTGCGCATGCTTGTGCACTATAATATCATCACACCTGTATTCCCCGAAAGAGTAGGCAGAGATGTACACAGTTGTACACACACATTCCACCAAAGTCAAAGTCAAAGTCAAAGTCTTTATTTGCATGTTAAGGTATTACAGGTCTTAATTAAAATATTATGTACAGCTTAATGCTGTTATTAAGTATCATTATTCGCGGCTGCTGAGCGTGAGGTCCTGGGTTCGATTCCCAGGTCGGGCAAAGTGTTATTGGGTTTTTCTGTTAATAAATTCTCAGTAGCAGCCCGGAGTCAGGAAGTTGGTTGTGTGACACCCCCGTGTTTCGGAGAGCACGTAAAGCCGTTGGTCCTGCGCCTGATTTTTGTCCGGTCGTGTCGGATTGCCGTCCAATCGGACTATGAGAATGAAAAAGGAGGGAGTGCATATGTGTTTGCGCATACACTTGTGCACTAAGTATAACATCTCCTGCGTATTTGGCTAATCTCCGTGGAGATAGGCCGCCGTGGCTGGAATACGGTCGGGAGGAGTATTATTGAGGTTTTCTGTAAGAAAATTCATATAAGCAGCCCGGAGTTTGGATTTATTCCCGAATTATGGCAATAGGCTTATGACTTGGGATTCAATAACTATATCGATGAAATGTGGATGACGTAGGTACCATGCACCACTGTGGTAACATTTAAGAAATGCAGACGTGCTGCTGTGTTTATCATGCAATGAAAATAATAATTTAATGAGAAAAGAAGATAAGAGAATAATAAAAGAGACGTTGACCTCTGAGTTTGTTTCGGCATTTCTGCTCAGAGCTAGTCAGATAGGAAATGCCGACGCCTTCTAGCTTAAAAAAATTATGACTTCTAAAAGTGTCTATAACAGATGTATTTACAGAAATAAATATCATTTATCATCAATGGATTTAAACATCCTAATATGCTCTCTTTACTTTGCACTAGTAGGGGTATATGAAACGTGAATTAATAATAAAGCGCCCATTAAAATCAAATTAGCGTTTGAATGGTGTTGTATGAAGTGGATTTTATCCTTCATTTTCAGGCATGTTTAATATACGAGGTGAATTAATAGGAAATTTAATTAGGTAATCACTGGGCTGACCTAGAAAAACCACAAATCTCATAATTTCGGGAACGTTTACATAACATACAAAAGTGTATTAAAATTTTCCCTTTGCCTATGCTGTTATTAAGTCGTACGTAAAATTCGTAATAGTCTATTTCTATATAGGTAAGGAGCACAAATTCAAAATCCTTGGTTACTACTGAAAATTTCCTAACGGACAATGAACTAAATAGAACTGCCACACCAGACAGAAATCCAACAACAATATTAAAAAAAAATTGGCAGTAGTGAGAGTGTAAATATGGCATGTATTGGCTAAATAGATTGATATAATTATTCAAGATAAATCTTTGAAAAGCATTAACGCATGCTTAGCGAACTCTAAAGTTATTATATTAAATGGAAAAAGAATACGGTCGCGAACAGGATTCGAACCTGCGCCTCCCGGATAAATACTCCAGGCGCTCTGACCACTAAGCCATCTCGACCTCTGCTCACCACCGCGAATTCTTCTTCATATAAACATATACATACATTGTGCGCCATCATATATCACCCGTAAGCCTCTGACATGACGGTAAAACTCGTGGCAATTGTAATTTTTCACCCCTTACGTAATATTCGCTTCGGTATGACTACTCTCAATATTGTGAAAGTAAGTAGATATTGTATTTATTTGCATCTTTATTAATGAATTTATAATACCCACCTGACTTCTAAAAGTCAGTGGTACGACCTTTCAAATTCAAATATTTTTATTTCACATAGACCAGATTACAGGCACTCATGAAACGTCAAAGCTAGGTGCACGGTTCCAAAATAGTTGATCTTATGGAGAAGAACCGGCAAGAAACTCCATAGACACTCTTTTTAAAATAAAATTTTATTTAACATCGTTTATTGATGGTATGTGAGAATAATGTAGAATGTGTAAGAGAAATGTAAGAGGAAAACAATAGCAAATGATTGAAATAGTAGAAGTTTATAAAACTATGCCAAAACGATAACCAAGGCAATTACGAGCTGACCAGTCCCGACAGACAGCACCAGTTCACGAGTATAATGTGCGCATCAGCATCGCTGAACTCAACCATTTTGAAGGGAAGTCAACGACCCAATACACAACGCCACCATCCAGACATTTTAGTGAGCATGACAAACTCATAATGCCTGGCAATAGGCACGTGAATGATTCAAACCTGTGAACTATGATCTCTAAGTGAACCAATTATTTATATAGATTGAGATGTGCACTGATTACAAAAAGCAGAAAACAGGAAAATGCTATAAAGCCATCTTATGCGGTTTCTTTTCGTATCTTTCGATTCAATTACTCCGTTCAAAGAAAAAATATTACCTTTTAAAAAAACTCCTTTTTATTTATTCACACACGCAAAAGTAGGCCTTAGATGCGCAGTGGAATCTTCAAAGGGCATTAAAGGGTTTTCCTCAATCGTACTTTGTATCATTAGGTAGAGTTTCCAATTGAATCGAGTCTCGTAAACACTTATAAAAGCCACCGATTTACGTCTTACGTGTTCAAACAAAAAACAAAAAAAAAACGATGGTAATTTTGAGGGAATGGAAATTTGTGATGTGTATAAAAATTTAATTTATTTGTTTCTTTTTATTACTTCCTTGTTATCGTATTGCTGAACAACCTGGTGTCAGAAGTTAAACCACCCGCAGGTCTCCAACAAGGCTTTTCACACCATCGAGGACATCTCTCAGGTGTGCTGGTTTCCTCACGATGTTTTGCTTTAGCGTTTGAAGCAAGTGATGATTAATTTCTAATACGCACATGACTAGAAAAGTGGTGTGTGTCTTAGATGCGAACTTACGACCTTTGACTTGCAAGTCCAACAGTCATCATACCACTAGGCTAAAACGACACTACAGTAAAAAAATAATTCAAAAGAACGTGAACTGAAAAGTGAAAAACAAGGTAGGTGTAGAATTTCTATCGCAGTCGGGGAACCTGAAAGCAAATGTTCTACCGTGGGACAGGCACGTTTCGGCACGAATGGGCTGGCTCAACCGGATTGATATCACGGCCTCACAGAAAACCGGCGTGAAACAACGCTTGCGTTGTGTTTCGCCGAGTTAGTGGGGGTACCGGAGGCCCAAACTCTTTAAAAGGCCGGTAACGCACTTGCTACTCCTCTGGGGTTCCGGGTGTCCTTGAGCGGCGATAATCACTTACTATCAGGCGATCCGTCTTCACGGTTGCCCACTATCCCACAAAAAAAAAACATTTCGATATTGTCCATTGTTATGATTTTTGGAAAAGGATATTTGTTTCTCTTTTTTCACCATGTTTCCCTTTTTTCCCGGATTGTTTGTAATTTTTTTTAGGCTGTTGTTAATAGAAGAAGCGCGTGGATTATAATCTAAATTGTGGCAACTCAAAATTACTAGCATCCATAATGTTCCTGTAACATGCAGGTATAAGAAAATGCAAGGCAGAGTAATAAATCTATATATTATAGGTTATATTTACAACGCATATTTAAGACTCAATAGATTTTTATTGTTATGAAGTATAATTTTATACTTCTCCCATTCGAAGATTTAATTTTACTAACATTATTATGGATTTATAGCTATCTGAAATAGAGAGTTATTTATTATTTATTTATTATGCATTTAAAACATACTCTAAGGTTATATTATTTTTATAAACATTGAATAGATTCAGGCGTTACTTTGCGGAAGTCCATTACAATGTCCATTAAAAAAAAAGTCCATTAAAATACAATATCTAGCTACTTCCACAAAAGTAAGTTTTGTGGAAGTAGCTAGATATTGTATTTATTTGCATCCATTTTTATAAACAGAACTAGGTTTACTAAAATGAGGATTGTAGGATCGATTCCTGCTTGTAGTTGTGTTACTGTCCTTATAATTCCTAAATGTCATTTCAAGTATTCCAATGACGTCATCGACGCCTTATTACGTCATTCTATTAGGATCCATTAACGACTATCACAACATTGACTGCGATATCTCAACGAGATTTAATATGTTCTCATAAACTTTGTAAAGGCGCTTTCCCAATGCCTCATAAGAAATAGACGTGTGTATATTAAAATGTAGAACTTCATATGAAAGAAGAAGAAGAAATAATTAAGGGAGAAAGAAAGTAAAGAAAAATTGTTTATTCTAATACAGGAAAGACAATACGATAAATTCAGTAAAAGAAACAATAGCCTGGAGAAACAATATTCTCGTTATCCTGTGAGATGGCAGAAAATATACATATGTATAAATATAATATTTTAACACTTAAGTTTCCAATTAGTAACCGTCTGTGATTATATTCAGTGATAAAATGGCAATTATTGTTCACCGGTTACTACTCACGTGTATTCTTCGGGTTTGCCCGACTAGTTTCGAGCGCGAACGGAGCCCTTAGTCATGAGCTGAGTCTGCGGCAATGTCGCGAGTCAGACACTGTTGAAACTAGTCGGATAAACCCGAAGAATACACGTGAGTAGTAACCGGTGAACAATAATTAATATGAATATGCCTCACGAAAGTTATTATGCAAATAAAATGGCAACATAATTATCTTATTACATTTTTCTTGCATTCTCCATTAAAATATTGCGTATTTGTATTGGGAATTGCAGAAGACGTGTCAGGTATGCGAGCTTTGTACAACCGGATACAAATAAATAAAATATCTACCTACTTCCACAATATTGAGGGTAGTCACCTGTGCACCACCCACCTGCCCGCGAATATATGCACATACGCAAGCGGTGAACCGAGCACTCAGTGGCGGACACTGCACGGTCTAACAGCTCCTGAGGATGTCCCGTGGGGGAGGGGGCGAAAGTGCGAAACACGTGTAGAGTAGTTGGTTGAAGTCGCAATTTTCACCGCTTGCGTATGTGCATATATTTGCGGGCGAGCAGGCGGTGCACAGGTAATGCATGACTACCCTCAATATTGTGGAAGTAGCTAGATATTGTAATTTATTTGTTAGATTTGGTTTGTAATGGTCTTCCGTAAAGTGGCGCCTGAATTTATTCAATACTTTGTACCCCTCATATCTCCTAGCCCTCCTAATACCCTGAATCTGTCTAGCCTTTAACCAACTATGTTGAGTTAGGCTTCCAGTCTAACCGCATATAGCTGATCAATACCATAGTATTATTACCGCAGAATCTTTATTTGGTGTATTTTAGTACAGAGATAGATCGGAACTTGGAAAAGGACACGCTACTTTTTGTAGTACGGATGAAGTTGCGGGCATCAAATCGTCCAATAATAAAACTTACACTCATATGTACTCAGCCTAACGTAGTGATGTAATAGACCATCGAAGATTGGCAGATGGGACATCCCTATTCTTTAGCAATGTGCTCTTTGTTCTTCACCAGATTACTAGAGCCCTCAATGCGTGGTAGATTATAATTACAGATCTCATTGCTTTTGGGTTGAACTGAGTTAAATTATCCTGAGCCTTTAGCTCCTTTGAAATAGATACAGTCATGTGAAAATTAATTTATCAAAATTGGAAAGCGATTATTGACTGACTTCAGAAAGGAGGTTTTCAATTCGTTTGTAAGCTTCTTTTATATGTCGTCGTCAATTTTGACCACATTGACATCATTTTTTTTTGTGACTGAAAGAATATTGTCGAGAGGTGGTCCTATTTAAATTTCATGAAGATCTGATAAGACCTTCGGAGATAGACAATGGAACACTTCAATGAATTATAGCAAATCACTCGCAAGTTTGTGTATAGTTTATTGAAGGCGTTTTGTTTTTATTATAAAAATCTGTTTTATTTTTATCTTTTATATATCGATTGCTTCCTTCCTACTACTCAATCCTACTAATAACACGTTTAGATGTTTGTGAGTTACATACACATTAAAGGAAAAAATCTTAGCAGAAAGCAAAGTTAAAAAAAAAAAAACATTACTTATCCACCTCGTTGGTGACTCGTTCTCGATCTAGTGGTCCCAAGCGTGACTGCTGAGCATGAGGTCCTAGGTTCGATTCCCGGGTTGGACAGTGTTATTGGGTTTTTCTATTAATAAATTCTCGGTAGCAGCCCAGAGTTTGGAATTGTGCCCGGTAATGGTAATGGCAATAGGCTTAAATAATAAGACTTAATAATAGCATTGGTGAGATGTGGGTGTACAACTATGTACACCTCTGCCTACCCCTTCAGGGAAGACAGGCGTGATGCTATGTTACTTAACCAGTCTATAAATTTCCCACTGGGCTTCTAATACCTGAGGATCCCGGACCCTAGTATAGGTGAGTGGAAGACTGTGTGGTTTTTAGACAGCAGGAAACCGACACGGTGTCCGTGAGTGTCCAAACATGAAAAAAAATTGATTACTCGTACAATATTTAAGCTACAAATATATATATACGCTGACAAAATTGTCTTCCACCAGAATATGCCCTGTCCAACATATTAGGTGACTCAACTAGACAGCGGTCTGACGTCCAAGTAAATGGAATAAATATCGTGTTACTAATTAATATTTTACTAAAAATATAACACAGATAAGAAAATGAAAACCGTATTTGTTTATGATAAAAAAAATATGGTCTAACTAGCTTGTGCCTGCTGCTTCACTCGCGTTAATTAGGAGGAAAAACCGTCTATCGACACTCTTAACTCACAAAATGTATTATGTACTTAAATTTAAATTCAATCATGATTCGAAAGACACGTGGCGCCATCTATTAACATAAGAACTTAATTGTTGTTTTCCTCGGAAACAACATTTTTTTTTCGGGATGAAAGGTATGTCCGTTTCTGTACACCTGACAACGTGCAAAATTTCAGGATCGGTTCAGTGGTTTAGGCGTGAAAGGGTAACAAACAGACAAACTTACTTTCGCATTTATAATATTAGTTAGGATTTATTAGGTACGAACTTCTGCCCGGTGTCCGCGAATTCGTATTCGTCCAGCCGGAATAAAAAGTATGCTGTATGTATACTTATTTAATCGTGGGAGAGCCATGCTTCGGTACAAATGGGCTGGCTCGACCGGAGTGATCACAGAAAACCGGCGTGAAACAACGCTTGCGTTGTGTTTCGCCGAGTGAGTGTGGGTACCACAGGTCCAAACCCTTTAAAAGGCCGGCAAGCACTTGCGACTCCTTCGGGGTTGCGGGTGTCCATGGGCGGCGGTAATCGCTTACCATCAGGTGATCCGTCTGCTTGTTTGACACCTATACCATAAAAAAACAACTATGTTATAAAGTTTGTTTCTAAGACTCATAACTTCATAATGCTTTCACTGGTAAAAATATATGAGATCTCATTCCAGAGCCCTAGCTGAGCTCCAATTTGTACTTCGCGTCATAGTCTACAGGCCAATGTCCAAAGTATATAGCTCTACGTGCTCTAGACTGTACCACATTTATAACAAATAACCTACAAGTCACAACTCTACAAATCTACGTTTTTGTTAAAAAATATGGCTTGTGCTTGGGTACAAGCCATAATTTTCCAGCCAGTTCAATTGGTTGAACTAGCTGGTGGCCGTAACTTTGTCTGCGCAACAAAAGATAGCCTATTTCATTCTCCAAACTCCAATCTATCTCTGCACCAAAATGTATCTAAATCCATTTAGTGGATTTTGCATTTTTAAGTAAAAAAAATTCAAATATCCAAACATAAAAACTTTTATATTTATAATATTAGCAGGATAAAGATTAAATAATAGTGACATATAAACAGCATAGCATACCGACTCCATTCCTCAAAAAATTTGGCAGAGATCACTTAGGTACCGCAGTGACTTTTACCCGGGGGTCTAAAATGGCCACTTTGAGCATTTCTCCTAAAAATGAATCATTATTTGAATTTAGTAACTTCGCTTTTTGACACATTAGCAATTCCTATTTTGTAAGCCATTTTCGAATCTCGATAAAAAACTGTCTATTAGATTAATAACTGTTTATGAATTGCACGCAAATCATATTATGATTTTGTCGACGAAGTGAACATTTTAAATGTTTGTGTGATGAGCACGATCATTTGTTCTGTGTCTGGGTGTAATTTATCTATAATATGTATGCATTTAGAAATATATAAGTATGTTTATCAGTTGTCTAGTACTCATAACACAAGCTCTGCTTAGCTTAAGACTAGACGGCGTTGTGTGATAGTTGTGGAATATATTATTATTATTATTTTACGATTTGTGAAATAAATCATTATTAGGATCCTACTAGGTTTTAGCAAAAGTGGCCGTTTTAGACGCCCTGATCAATCAAATACTTTACGTAAAACCGCGTAATGCTCTAAGAAACGAATCAGGCACTGCACAAATACCTAGTCTGGCAACCTCATTGGTGTAGATTTTCTAACACGGCTGTTGAGCGTGAGGTCCTGGGTTCGATTTTACGGTCAGACAAAGTGTTATTGGGTAATAACAAATTTTTAGTTTCAAAGTGCCTAGAGTATTTATCCGGGAGGCGCAGGTTCGAATCCTGCTGACTACAATAGCTTTCTTATCACAAAAAAATATAACTTTAGAGTTCACTACGCATGCGTTAATGGGTTTGAAATATTTACCAATAATTTGTACCTAGTTCCTACTAAAATACAAGGGTGCGATCTACGATCATTTATCAATATTAACCTTCCTCATGAATCACTTTGTCTATTGGTGAAAACCGCATTAACATCCATTCAGTAGTTTTTGAGTTTATCGCGAACAGACAGACCGACAGACGCGGCGGGGGGTGTCCTTTAGTTCTTACTGTAGACTGCAGGCCTCCTCGTCTATAGTCTGAAATAAACTGTAGCAAGATCATTTAACATTTTCCAACAATATCTCAACGTCAAGTGACAGATAATATCTACACGGGATTAAGCGAGGTCTCACTGTAATTTATAATTCAAACAGTTTAAAGCTTAGCTTACAATATCTTTCGATTTATCGCCAAAGACATAAGATTGATCGTGGTGAGACGGGTTCTGAAGGATCAAATTAAAAGTACATTGATGTCCTGTAGCATGCGAACCATCACGCCTGTATTTCCAGAAGAGATAGACAGACATGTACTATGTATTCCTTCTGACTTTTAAACTATCGCGTTGCATGATATTACTATATACTAACAGGAATTAACGCATAATAAATACCTTTGAATCGCTTGAGGCACTGATCGTGGTCACAAGCAAGACTGCTTGGTGTAGTCTGCTTGTGACCACGATCAGTGCAACCTGATCTAAACGTCACGTGATTAAAAGGAATTTATTGCGCGTTAATTCCTATTAGTATATCAAATCAAAATCATTTATTTCAAATAAACCATTTACAGGCACTTTTGAATTGTCAGAAGTTAGTTGCCACGTTTCAAAGTGTAGATTCCTATGGAGAAGAACGGGCAAGTAACTCCAAAAGTATTTATTTATTTATTGCACAATGTAGTTTATATTGTATAGTTCTTTAATTATCCCAAACATACAAAGACCCTGTAAGGGTGTTGCAAGATATACAATTAAATTATATTATATAGTTAGCTTATATATTTGTTTTATATAGCTTCTTTAGCTTCAAAATTTTGTAAATGTGAGAACGCCGTAAACTTGTCAAATAATATAATAATAATAATAATATTCCACAACTATCACACAACGCCGTCTAGTCTCAAGCTAAGCAGAGCTTGTGTTATGAGTACTAGACAACTGATAAACATACTTATATATTTCTAAATGCATACATATTATAGATAAATTACACCCAGAAGAACATGACAGAACAAATGATCGTGCTCATCACACAAACATTTGTCCTGGGTGGGAATCGAACCCACGACCTCCGGCATAGCAGTCAGGGCTACTAACCACGAAAATGCGCTATTCATTTAATAAGGCTTATCTAATTATCTTTTATATTAGTGACTGCATCCAAGATTACGTTGTTTTTACATCCCGCCCAAAATTGTAAAAGATGTACAGTTTAAAAGAGTAACCATGGAGTTTCTTGCCGGTTCTTCTCCATAGGAAGCGACTTTTTGGAACCGTGCACGTAAAATCTGACTTTTCATAAGTGCCCTTGTATGGTTTATATGAAATAAAAACCTTTGACTTTGACTTTGACATTATAAAGAAAAAATATTATAAAAATATTAACAAAAACATAAGCAGTAGTATAGTAATGCATTACTTCTCTTTTATACTTTTTGCCGAGCCCGACAGGGTCCACATTTTTTAATTTTTTTATTTTATGTGGCTATAGTGTCACTTAGACCATAAGAGGTCTATTGTGATCGCCACTTTGTGATTACATTAGAGTTCATCCCTGAACCCTGCCGCTGTGATGAACTGCAGGATTTTCCTAGGGGTGAGCTCCCCCATTTCATCCGGGCCTAAAATATGCTTCCCTAGATGAGCGTAGCGCTTGTGTATCAGCGGTCTACATTCCCCCAAAAGGTGAAGTGGTGTTTCGTCAGCCTCTTTACACCGTCTACAGGTTTGTGTCTCGCTTAGCTTCAGGTTGAACATGTGCTTATTTAAGCAGCAGTGTCTTGTTAAGGCTCTTGCCACTACGCGCAAATTGTTCCTACTTAGCGCACGGACATTGTTTGTGTACCTTTTGTCATAGGCTTTAATGAGGACTTTGGAGTGAGTCATGCCTAGCGATTCCGTCCAGAGCTTCATTGCACTTTCAAAACATGAGTCCATGAGGGATTTTTGAGCTAGGCTTTTAGGTATACCACAGAAGGGCTCGGGGCCTTGCTGTGTACCATTTGCTCCTGCTCTTGCTAGCTCATCGGCACGTTCATTTCCAATGATGCTCGCATGACCCGGTACCTACCTCAAAACTACTCTATTCCTGCTGCCTAGAGAGTTTAATCGAGCCATGCAGTCTTCCACTAGTTTTGATGAGACTACGTTTGAGTCTAATGCCAGGAGAGCTGCTTGGCTATCCGAATTTATGTAAATCTAAAAAAAAGTAACAAGAATCTTAAGTGGACCCTTCCACTTAAGATTCTTGTTACTTTTTTTTACACCTTTATAAACGCTTGTTTAACCGCTTACCGGAAATGCACCTATTTTACTACCAATAAATTCGAAATACCTGCCAGGATGGATAAATGCTCACCAAATTGTATTTCATGTAGTATTGTAGAATTGAGTTTTAATTCTCTTTTTATTCTATGCCATAAAAATATATAAACTCAGTTAGTTTCAAAAGTCAAGTGGAGTACAATAAACGTATATTGAGTATTGTATACCCACATTAATCGATGTTATTATAAAAATCCAGTACCTGGAAGACCAAGCTTTGCTCGTCTTTTTTTGTAAAGCGACGTTTTCTAAAAATGAAACCTAGCTAGATCGATTTATCGCCCCCGAAACCATACTCATAACATAACATAGCATCACGCCTGTATTCCCCGAAGGGGTAGGCAGAGGTGTACACAATTGTACACCCACATTTCACCAATGCTGTTATTAAGTCCCATGTAATAGGTGGTGAGCCTATTGCCATCAACCGGGCACAGTTCCAAACTCCGGGCTGCTACTGAGAATTTCCTAACAGAAAAACTCAATAACACTTTGCCCGACCCGGGGATCGAACCCGAGACCTCCTGTTCAGCAGTCGCGCTTGGGACCACTAGACCAACGAGGCAGTCAAAACCATACTCAATTTCATGAAAATCATTGGAGCCGTTTCCGTGATTCAGATAATATATATACAAGAATTGCTCGTTTAAAAGTATTAGATGTAACCATTTACATGCATATCTACTGGGTACAATTAAACCTACGGGTTGTTATTGAGGTTTTTCTAAATAGCACTTTGCCCGACCCGCGAATCAAACCTGCATAGTCAGCAGTTGCGTTGGGACCGCTAGACCACCGAGGCAGTCTTTTAACTTATCTAGTAACTAGTAATAAATCGAAACTAAAACGGTTTCGTTATCAGTTTAACTACATAATGAGTTTTCACAAAGACTAGCCTTAAACAAATTACCGTCTCACTTCAAAGTTAGCAATCCTTATCGTTTAGAATGCAGCTTAATTCGTTTGAAATAAAATAAACGCGTCTTTGATATTATTTATGCTGTGATTCTAATGTGGTATTCAAATATGTTGAATTATATTTAAAATAGCTTGCAGACTCTTTGTTACTGTTAGCTGTTTCAACTGCTGGGTTTTTTTTTTGTATGGCATCTCGCAGGTCAACCTAGGAGGTTGGCGACTGCTTAACCGGGCTTTCCTTAATAATTGTGGTTGCCTTAATAATTTTAAGGCCTCCAGCCAGGGCATTCAACTTATAAACTAAGCGACAAAAAGCTAAGGGCACCCCCTGCGGGGTACGAGCCTCGGCTTAGGGCGTCATCTGCTGGGCAAATGTCTCACTATTTTATATTAAACGTGACTTCGTCTGCGCGACTAAAGGCAACCTATATCCTTCCCTAAGATACAATCTATCTCCTTGCCAAATTTCATAACGATCCGTTCAGTAGTTTAGTCGTGAAAAGGTAACATACAAACCAATAAATAAACAAAGTTACTTTCGCATTTATAGTATTATATATATAGTATATTATATAGTATAGTATATAGTATAGTATATAGTATAGTATATAATATATCTGTCTAGCTCATCCCGCTATCTTCTTTAGGTACTGCCACAACGCAGTCTGGTTGCATCAGGGCTCCATTTAGTGGTGATCTTTGGCCCACTGTTGATCGGGCACATGGCATACATAGCCAGGCTGGCCACAATTATTGTAACAGTTTAAAACTGTTACAATAATTGTTAGGACTTCATGGAATCGGACATCAATGTTCTCATTCCACGTAAAATATGGTATATTTTTGGCCCAAATAGCTTGAAGAGATAACTTCGAACAGAAAACCGCTCGCATTAAAAATAAAAGCCCTTTTATTCCGGATTAAAGGATTTGTTTAGAAAACCAATCTGCATTAAGGTTATTACGCAAACTTATGAAATGCGGTCTTTGAGAGCCGTAATTTCAAGGATTAAGGTTTAAAATTGAATAGCTTTGAGCAGAGAATGCTAAGCTGATCTCGTTTCAGGCATTAGCTTATGACCTGTTTTATAAATTGTGGAGAATGTTCTTGAAAACGTGGTACCTAAGATTGTTTATATTTTGTCAGAAAGGTGTTATGGTATTTTGGGAAGGCTTGCATAACGTATTTAAAGTTCGTCTCATAACGATAATTAAATAGCCACCTTGGTTGAAAACAAAAAATCATATATATAACTATATATATATCTGCCTAGCCTTTTCCCAAATACATTGGGGTCGGCTTCCAGTCAAACCGGATGCAGCTTAATACCAGTATTTTACATGTCAGACTTTAAGGCCTCTCTACCCGTCTACCCGTAACGGCTGTCATAGATCTTAATTTGACATCCGGGACCGACGGCTTAACGTGCTCTCCGAGGCACGAAAAAGTCATATGAAGTACTTATTTCAATTCCAATTCCTATCGTATTTTGAAATTGTTCGATAACTTTATGACTCTATTCCCTTTACCATATAAAACTGTCGTGAAATAAGGTGCACAACTACTTCAGACTTTACACTCTTACATGCCTCTTGAGAATTACCCCGTGATAAAGTTAAGCCGGTAGGTATCGGGACGCCAACATGAATAATTCATTCAATCTTAGGGCTTGAAAAAAATATGACAAACTTGTCACAATTTACCTTGGCAACATTTTTAATAAGATATCACTGGAGGGAGAGGAAGGACTCATAGCTACAGGCTAAATAAAACCTTGATATGCAAGGTTAAGCTGCTATTACTGAGGTCGGTGTTTAGATTGGCTTCCAGTGTTGTTCATACTTCACAGAGTTTGCGGGAAAAAATACGCTCGGAATTTTGCCGCATTGCGCGATAGGCGATATAATTATATCTATTCTATAATACGTATTGTATAACAAAGTTACACAATTTAATACTTGAACCCGATGGTTTGGTGCCTCTTATCTCGGTGAGGTCAATGATATTAGATAAAGAACTCTACCAGATGTGGGGAGCGGCCATAAAATATGCGACTAAGATACGACGCGAATTCGTAGCTTTAAATATTACGCGTCGTATTGTGTTAATAAAATTATTATTTTTTGTACTGTATAATTATTTATTTATTTTTCATTTAACGACCATAAAAAAATTTGGACATACAGATTTTTATTTCATCTAAAAATTATGGGGATGTGATCTATAGCCCGCGACACATACCACAACTTAAGAAGTGCGTCATGTCATGTGTATTACGCAGACGGAATGTAAAACTATACAAATGTAGGGCTTGTAAAAATACTTAATATTTACACAAATATAAATCATTTCCCATTTAAATCTGACAACACATAAATTATTAATCGACGCATATTTTATGGCCCGTCCCTCAAAATTCTGAACATCAATAATTGTTTCAAATAATATTAGCAAAACACATCGAAGATCTCAGAGGAAAACATTGCAAATAATGTGATACACGTTGGGGCTATGTACGGAAAATTCTTGTGTCTTATGGTGATTATGAGTGGATGTGTTGGTGATTATGTGGGTGAAGGTGAAGATAACTATGTGGATGGGGTGATTGATATGTTGTTGAATGGTGAAAGCAGAGAGTTTGAGCAGTCGGGGGAAATTGATAATGGTGAATATTAATATTATTACTTGTCATTTTTTGTGTCGTAAGTAGGTACGTTTCTTGTCCTACATTACACTGAAGACTGGGTGCATTCATGTTGCTTATAGTTTTTTTATTATCGTTGACCTTCAAAGAGCACTATTTAATAATCAGTTTTCATAAATGCTTTTCTTTTAATTTATTAATAAATTATCTAAATGAACTTAGAGTAGAAATGGATCATATTTATTTTATGTTAGTGTATTATTGAGTACAATGTATTGTTTGTACTATCATTATGCGTTCAGTGCTGAAAAAATGCTTAGTCTTTCTTTCTTCAATTAAAAACTCAACATAACAGAACATAGTATAACGCCTGTATTCTCCGAACGGGTAGGCAGAGGTATATACCATAATTATACACCCACATACAACTAATGCTGATATAAAGTCCCATGAATTAGGAGGTGAGACTATTGCCACCAAACGGGCACGATTCCGAACTCCGGGCTGATACTAAAATTTCGTGACAGAAACACCTAATAACTCTTTGTCCGACTCTGGACTTGAACCCAGAACCTCACGCTCAGCAGTCGCTTGCGACCACTAGACTTATGAGACAGTCAAACATTTCGAACAAATTAAATAATACGAGTATGTTTATAGATTGAATACTTGTGACCATGGTCCGCTAGGCAATTAATAATTTTTATTTATACTGTTTATAGGTGAAGAACCGGTTTTAACCGGTGGCGTCTGGAAATGTGGAACGTGTGACGTCATTGATGACAGCAAGTTAATATACGCCGAAGTCAATGATGTTGACGCTGATATGATGACTGATGAGTCAGTGGATATCCAGGTTAGGAAGTGCTGATTTACAGATAATATATCACTAATCGTAGCGATCTCTAAAGATGCAAATTTTTTGTTGTACTATACCTACGCATGTCTGAAGGGTTAAGTAATATTTGATATAACTATATATCGTTATCGCGCAGGCGGTTTGAGTTGTCGCACTTCGCCATCGCGTAAATCTAAATGATCGGGATAATAGTATTTTAGTTCAAAAATCGTTTTGTGTGGCTATGTATATAAATATATATATTATTCTTTCGTCATATATAATTCATTTTTTTTTAATTATATGTTTACGTTCGTTAACTTAAACAAATAATACGATTAAACGTCGACGTCTAAAAGGCGTCCACACAATTTAGTATGATTTTTTATTACACGCTCCTGAAGACGGCGTATTTAAATTTATATTTACGCAATGGCGAAGTGCGCCAAGCGACAGCCCTAGCGCTTCCGTGAAGTTGCCCCGAAACTGCCCGCGCGTTAACGATGTTTAGATAAACTGCAAAATCAATCAATTGATCTATGCGGCTGTTATCAAAACCCCCTTATTTTTTATAATACAACATTAACATTTCATAAAAAATATATCTTTAAAGCTTATACATTTTATATCTGCATACTTTTTATATCATTCCAGATAGGAATATCCTTACCAGAGATGAAGTGTATAACGGTGAATTCAGACGTAGCAGGAGTTGTGCGTCGCGTCGCGGGCGCATGCAGCGGCGACACCGTCACCCTCAGCGTGGCGCCAGCGCAGCATTTCACTGTACAAGTTTATAATTAAACAAAACAAAATAAATGTTCTTTGACATAATAAAATAAAATATGGCCGTGTAAAAGCTATTAAAAGGTTCATATATGGTCGGAAAACCAATAAAATAAATATACAGGTCAACTTTCATACCCTTACACAAAAAATATAGAATACAAATCAATGCAATACATATCGCTTGTGGTTAATTGAATTGTTTAAGTTTAAGAATCTAATTAATGAAATAATATTATAAATTGCCTTAGTGTGCCATACATGCGAAAAGGCACAAAACAGGCAGGAAAATGCGAGTCCGTTAGTGCCTGACGCTCATTTTCAACTGGGCTTAAACTAAATAAGGAGAAATCATAAATGTAAATCAGCTTTGTATAAATAAAATCCATTGGTCTACTGGTACACATTGCGCCTGGCGAATGGTTCTCGGGTCTGACATATGTAGTGCTATTGTGTGAGCAGAAATATTCTTATTATATGTGCAGTTAGGGTCTTGTGAAACGAAATTCTTCAATCAGAGATTATAAGTCATCAATAGACTTACCACCGCCTTAACGTTTCTAAAAAAAACTTGCCATTAAAATAAATATAATTACACGAACTCATTTTGTAATAAATAGCTTTGTAGGGCTTTCACTTCTGTACCTCTCCTGGCACTGACGAAATTGCTGAATAATGTATAAAATGATATAATAATAAAGTATATTTACTTTTACTTATAAAATAATAAAGTATATTTAAATATGATTTAATTATAAAATACAAGTTAATGTTAATTAGTTGACAAAAATAAATTATTTGATTAACTGAAATGTTTATTTGTCATATTTTATCTAACACACTTTATTTAATCACCTAAATGTTAAATCTCACCAAAGAGTAATTAGACACCAAAACACTTTGCTGAGATAAAGATTAAACGTAAACACGTTACGCTGCTTTATTCGTTTTCCGCACTAGAGCGGTTATGTAAATTGAAAAGCATGCGCATCTCGTCCTCGAGATATATCACAACAACATTTAGGTGCTCGCCGCTCGTACACTAGTTGAAGGTTATTAATATACTAGCGACCTGCCCCGGCTTCGCACGGGTGCAAATTAGGTACTCATGTGGTGTCAATGTTTCTGTGCCTCGGAGAGCACGTAAAGCCGTCGGTCCCGGTTGTCAAATTAAGATCTATGACAGCCGTTACGGGTAGTCAGAGGCCTGAAAGTCTGACGACCAGTCATACCACGAGATATCGTGTTACCCAGAAACTGAGTTGTGGAGGTCAGATAGGCAGTCGCTCCATGTAAAATATTGATATTAAGCTGCATCCGGTTTGACTGGAAGCCGACCCCATGTTATTGGGAAAAGGCTAGAAATGTGGTGTCATTGTTTATAGGCACGCTCCACCGCACACTGTGAGAAAACCAATTCTAGCGAGATTGAATTTGTAATCGTACATACATAATTTTGTTGCATTCATATTAATTATTGTGCAACGGTTATTAGTTTATTACTTACGTGCATTTTTGTGACTGTTAATAGTTTGACTTGAGATATCGCCGCAGGCTCAGCTCATGACTAAAGGCTCCGTTCGTGTTCGAAACTAGTCGGGTAATCCAGAAGAATCCACGTGAGTAATAACCGTTGAACAATAATTAATAGGAACAATATGTGTTTAATTTAATTAATAAAACAGTAGGTATTTTCAGACATGTTCTTCTTTGTGTGGTACTTTTGAAATAGATGCGGCGAATTATTGTAAAACTTCGGCCTCAATAGGACTATACTGCTTCAATGGAACACACCTTCGACTAGTCAAGAAGATCCGAAGATATTAAGAGTGAATTTAAGAGAAGTGTTTATTGGGATGATTTGCACATAAGAAACTCCTGATGCTTACGATTAGATATATCTTTATTCCTGGCCTCTTGTGTTTCATCCGATAACTGCTCAATTGGAAGAATGCACGAGGCTATGACGTCATTGCTATGATATAGCAGTTTTTGAACACTGACGTGCATGTTATATAAAGAGATATTATATAGTTGCCTGGTGACTTTTGTATAGTTCCCGACCGCATCATACCAATCATCCAGAAAACCGCGGAGTAGAATGATACATCCAATCAATCTGCCTAGCCGTTTCCCAATTACATTGAGTCGGCTTCCCGTCAAACCGGATGCAGCTTAATACCAGTATTTGACATGGAGCGAGTGCCTATCCAACCCAGTTATTGGGTAACACGATATCTCGTGGTATGACTGGTTGTCAGCCTTTCCTTTCAGGGCTCTGACTACCCGTAACGGCTGTCATAGATCTTAATTTGTCAACCGGGACCAACGGCTTAACTTGCTCTCCGAAGCAAGGAGGGGTCTCGGTCTGAAACGATCTCATCCACAGACCGACCGCGGCAAGCGCAGCTTAACATCGATCGATCGAACTGTGGGTCTGTTACTTCGCCACGAGCCTTTAGAATGGTACATCCAATACGTTTGATTAATTTGTCACAGATCTGTAATCAATAACATAGCCCAGATGACCTTAGAGCACTAATACATCATACAAGCAAGTTGATCTTTTTCTCATCATTCAAGATAATATCGTACGTCAGAATCCTTACTGCTTTGTACTGATTATGGACAAAAAAAAACGATTTACTACTGATTATAAGCTTAAAACTATGATAGAAGCCAAATTATATATTAATGATGTATTTTTGTCATATTACCCAGTGAATAATCGTGATATTATCCAAATTAACTCTCAGCATGTAGTACATGTTGTGAATAATATATTCATTTTAGGATACTTTCTCTTGAGACGACGTGCGAGTATAATTATTATGAGCGCACTTCACTTGATCAAAAATCAAATCAAAATCACAATCATTTATTTCAAATAAACCATTTACAGGCACTTGTGAATTGTCAGAAGTTAGTTGCCACGTTCCAAAGTGTAGGTTCCTATGGAGAAGAACGGGCGAGAAACTCCACGGTTACTCTTTATCATCATATAGGTTTTTACAATAGTATTGGTTTTTGTTACAAAAACAGTGTAACCAATCTCTCTTGTCAGGTATGTTCGTACAATCATTTTAAATATCTACTAGAATATGAAAGTGAGCGTTATTAGCTTCGACACAGTTTCTATTTTTTTATTTATAGCTTAATTTCAAGTCCTTAACCCATATTATTACAATTATTAAATATAACAAATTCATTCAAGCTTGGTGAAATAGGGACCTGTTATTATAATTTATTATTTTTATCTTAGCTTAGATGTCTCAGAGTGGAATATTGCGGACACTATTCTATTACCACAAACACTAAGACGGATCAGAAAGGACGCTTTGAATCAGCTCATAAGCCAATAAAAATTGATCACTCTGTTCCAGTCGCAGCGCACTGCCAAGGCAGGCCTAACATTGCCTAATATAAAGTGTGGCTATTATCGTATAAACAATTATATATTAATATAATAAAATATAATAAATAATATAAAATATTATATAATAAACTTTGATTTTATGGTCCAATAAATGGGTTATTTATTTTGGTGATCACACGATGATAACTCCTAAGACCCATAATTGGTTGAAATGAAATAAAACAGGGTTTTGACTCCTGGGTCGGGTGGAGGGTTATAGAAACTCTAGGCGTGAGGCTGTTATGTTATATATATATATATTTTGCCATAAAAACTCGAGCACAGTGTGACAAAGATTATTTCAATCATTGTTTGTCAAAAAAAGGTTAAGCTGAGATTCATTGTTTTTATTTTGTCTCATTGTTTGTTAGCGATCTATTGAATGGACTAGTCATAGTAATGTCGCAGGCATCAATTGAAAATTCGGTTTACGAAATATTACCTATTGATTGTCAGGGTATGGGCATGTGATGCGTAGAAATGGGGGTCATGTGGCAAGGAAAGTTTTTATTAGGTAAGTGTGTATGGTTACATGCATAAAGGTAGACCGAGGAAACGATGGCTGGATTGCATGAAAGATGAAGGTGCTAGGAAATAAGTGACTTCCGAGATGACGGTTGAAAGACATGTATTTAAGAAAAAGATTGCCTACCCCAATTCAAATAGGAATATTTGATGTAACAGTACCTATTTTACTCGATTTTATGAATAAAACCTATTTTTTTTATGTAAGGATATCTTGATAAATACATTCAATTTATCATGTCATGTAGTTGAAAAAACAGCCGTGTTTAGTACCAAATTTCCATATAATTATATTTTTATAAACTCGGGTCAAAGAGGCCGTTTGTTGTTATTTTTTAATACTTTAACTAAATTTTAAGTTGAAATATAATTATCATAAACCTTGATAGGTACCTATAAATAGTAAGTTAAAGTTATAAATTAAGTTATTTCTATTTAGAAAGGGACAAACATTCCACCTTTTTGTATCATACTTAGATACACAACATACCCATACATACGGGGTATACCATGCACGCCAGTATACCCCGAAGGGGTAGGCAGAGGTATACACAGTTGTACCCACATTTCACCAATGTTGTTATTAAGTCCCATGTAATAGGCGTTGAGCCTATTGCAATCTACAAATCTGAATTCCAAACTCCGAGTTACTGAGAACTTCCTAATAGGACAACCCAATAACACTTTTCCGACCTCGAAATCGAATCCAGGACCTCATGCTAAGCAGTCATTCATTTATTATCTAACATGTGTTTAATCTCTTGCCAATAAATATTATTAAATTGTATTTAACAATAGAGGTATTATTAAATACAAAGCAATTGTTGCAAAAAATTACACGCAAGACTTTTTTTTATCTAGAAACTTGATACAATGCTGCATTACAAAATGATTATCTTTCAATCGACATTTCGCGACAACCCTGATTCTCTATTACTCATGCAACATAAAATTGTTGTTATTTACAATATTTGTATTTGTGAAGCTGCAGTCACTACCCTATTGTTGTCGGAGTCACATCAAAATCCAGTATTAGGTTTGCTGACGGAATTTTTATAAAATAATAAATACAAAAGTGAAGGTGGTACTGAAAATTATTAAAATGGTCGTTTCAACATCGAAAGAGAATAAAAAAATGTCTGTTGCGGATTTTTACGCTGGAAAATCGGTTTTTATAACAGGCGGGACCGGTTTTCTTGGGAAGGTAAGTAATTTCGGTATTTTGTAACTGAACAGTTATTGATAAAATTTATTATTATTAATAATTAAGTTATTTAGTGAAATCAACTCTAGTAGATATTACTGTTACATACTGTTATTATTATTAGTTAACTTTTTAATTAGTAACTTTCGAGGTTAAATTCCCGTGTTAGGCACAGTGTAATTGGGTTGTACTGTATTCTCAGTAGCAGCTCGGAGTATAGAACTGTGGCCGGTTGATGGCAATAGGCTAACACATGGGACTTAATAACAGCATTAGTCAAATTTGGGCTTAAAATTGTGTAAATTGTGTAAAAAAAAAATTATTTGGTGAAATCAGATGATGAGGTACTAATCGATAATTTCTATTATTAAGTAAATAAATATAAAAATAGCAGTGATATCCTAGTGGTATGACCGTTGGACTGACTAATAAAAGGTTGCAAATGCGAAACCAAGGCACGCACCACTGTCTTTGCGAAGTCATGCGCGTATTATTAGGGTAAGGTTGCTTAAGTTGTACCACCGCCTAAGTCGTACCTCCTTAATATTTCATCCACATTTTATAAAAAGCGCCATCTTGTACCGTAGTCTTGAAGTGTTTAGTCGAGCGAGCGCACAAAAACAAAGCGGATGGCGGCCGACATCGCGATGCAAAAATAATCAAAAAGTAAGTTTTACTCACAGTTTTCATTAAAATTTTGGGCTCATTTGTAAGCTTTTTAAAGAAGGAATGTGATCTTTGTGTTATTTCGTGTTATTGTACTTTATTTATCGTCTTCAGGCAATCATTTAGGCATATTTAACATGGTAGATTTTTTAAGATTATGTCAGTGATTACAATTTAAAACTTTTTAGATCTCGTTGCTTAAGTCGTACCTGTAGAAAATTCCTTAATCGTACCGGTACGACTTAGGTAATAAGGATTTTTTAGGTCATAGCACGAACACCAAAAATTTTGAAGCAATCCTTATGGCTCGTGATTATGGCATAGTAATGTTATCTTTTCCTGCTCACACAACACATCGGCTACAACCATTAGACAGGTCTTTCTTTAAATCATTGAAGAACAGTTATAATGGAGTGGCATCTTTGTGGCTACGCTCAAATCCTGGTAGTGTTATAAAACAAGCCAACGTTTCAGAGTTGCTTGGTAATGCGTACCCTAGATCAGTTCGCATGGATATAGCGCTTAATGGTTTTAAAGCAACAGGATTATGGTCATGTGATAGAAATATCATTAAAGAAGAAGATTTTGTAGCTTCTGTTCACATCTCTGATCCGTCAAATCAAGAACTTGCCGATGCAACTGGGACAACCTCACTTGGACAATCACTCCCTAGAGATCTAGCATCACCAATCAATACCAATCAATCAATAGCCGTAACACCACAATCAACAACATCACCAACAATAGTTGCATCCATTTTTCAGCCTGGACCTTCAACAATATCACACGGTTACAATACAGCAATACTTGATGAAATTACCAATCAACAAATGAAGTCCTACTTGGACACTTTATCTCCTGTATCTTGCATAAAAACTATTATTAAGAAAATAAATAAAGGTACTAAACCCACATTGGAATTAACTTCTAGTCCATACAAAAACGAAGTAGAAGCCAAGGAAAACATAAAAAAGAAGAAGAAGCCTATACTAGATATGAAAAAAGTTAAAATAGAAAAAGGTGTAAAGGACACTATAAAAAGAAGGAAGATAGATAAAATAAATATTAAGAATACAAAAACAAAATACAAGGAATCATGGTTATGCCAACTATATAATGACGATCGAAAAGAAAACATGGTTCAGTGTATAAAATGTAAAGGTTGGGTACATGACCTGTGTGCAGATGTGGATAATAAAATAAAGAAATATATCTGTGATATTTGTGTTCAAACTCACTAAGTGTACTTATTTTATTTTCTATTTGTAATTAACTTGATAACTAGGCCGACTTTAAGACTGATAAAACCAAAAAATTTTCATAAGTTGATATTTGTAGTTTGTTAACATGATCTCCTTATTAATAAGTATTTTCTATATTGTTTATGATGTCTTCGACATTGTCTGACTCGAGACTTACTCTAAGTACGACTTAGGCTATAGGCGGTACGATTTAGGCGACCAGGCGCCTTAATCGTACCGGAGGAACTTTGTTGGAAAACGTGAATATACCTCTTTTGATAAAGATTTTTGAATTCGTATGAATGGTGATTAAAAGTCAAATAAATGAAGATTCTATCTAGCCAAAAAAAATAGTTTTATTTGAATTACACAAAAAAAAAAGAAAGAAAATCCTTATGGAGTACGACTTAAGCGACCTTACCCTAATTAATTATCGCTTGCTTAAAACGGTGAAGGAAAACATCGTGAGGAAACCAGCACACCTGAGAGATATTCTCGATGGTGTGTAACGCCACGTCAGAAACCTGTGGATGGCTTAAACTCCGACACTAGGTTGCTCATCAAATAAACACGATACGAACACGAACGGACGCACGAACAAGAAGATTAAGTGACTGATCAAAAATCAGGGGGATTACTCTTGAAGTTAATACCAATTCCAACCCAATTCCAAATTATAAATTCAGGGCCATTTTTAATGTTAAAATAAATTAACCTACATCATAGTTATCTTAATTTTAAAGCATGTCGGTTTATTAGTATCCCGATTCTTTAATTATTTTTAAGACATTTTTGCATTTTATAGTATGAACTGACATAAGAGTATTTCCAGTGTCAATCGAGTGGTTTAATTTTCAAGAGTAAGCCTACAGGTCAGTGAGTCGTCTTAGAATTCATTTAAGCCACAACATAATAATATAAATAAATTTTCCATTAAATCGTTGTACCTAAAACGATAGACTCGTTTTAGGTACAACGATTTAATGGAAAATTTAATATGTAGTTTAAAATTTTGTTCTTTTTTAAAGCTAAGTTTGGTTAAAGCACAAAAGAAATGTATACGAGCTATTATCGATATTAAACCAACTGAGAGCTGTAAGCCATTATTTTTTAAATTAAATATTTTAACATTACCGTGTATTATTAGAGGTTGTATTATTTGTTAGGAAAAATATGCACTACCTTAAAAAATTTAACAGTAAAAGATTAAATTATAACATAAGTTTACCAGGAAACAAAACAGCTTTACTAAACAAAAGTATTTTATGTATAGCTCAATAATTTACCTTGATTAATTCAAGATATAAAAAATATAGATGCCTTTTAAAAATATAGATGACTTTTAAAAATATAGATGCTTTTAAAAGTAGTGTTAAGAGTTTGTTGTTAAAAAAAGCATACTACACTGTCACAGAATACTTGGAAGATGATTTATTTTAAAATTCGGTCACCTGTATAGGTACTGAATGACGTCGCCAAAAAGACGTGTTAAAAATATGGACGAAGAATTCGCGGTGGTGAGCAGAGGTCGAGATGGCTTAGTGGTTAGAGCACCTGGAGTATTTATACGGGAGGCGCAGGTTCGAATCCTGTTCGTGACCATATTATTTTTCCATTTAATATTGTAACTTTAGAGTTCGCTAAGCACACGTTAATGCTTTTCAAAGATTTATATTTTTACCTGCAGTTATTTTAAATCATTGTTGTAGTTTGAATGCCGTGTGGTACGATATGGTTAATGTACCATTATAATTTGTAAGAACTTTTTTGTTGGATACAAAATTCGCAAACGAATAAATGATTTTATTTGAAATAATATCTTATAATAATATCTTAGGTTTGCGCGATCACTACACATTATAATGTAATACACGCGATTAATCCGGTTAAAAGTTGTTTTATTGAAATTATAATTTAAATTCGTGTTTTTTTTTTTCAAATTTTATTACTTATATTTTTTATTTAGCTTTTCCTAAAAATGAAAATAACTGATAATTTAGAACATTATATATAAGCCAAATGGCTATGTTAGATCGTGTTTTATTTTGTTACAGGTGTTTATAGAAAAGCTTCTGTATAGCTGTCCTGATATTGATAAGATTTACATGCTGATTCGAGAGAAGAAGGGTTTGTCCATACGCGAGAGGATAAAACAATTTGTTGATGACTCGGTAAGAAATCGCCATATTGCCCGTATCATATCTGTAGAGCTAGTGATAAAAAACATGCTCTGTAAACTCGCGAAAATACAAAATTGTACTTGATAATAATAATTATTCTATCGTGTCTGGTAATTAGCGAGACTGCCTCTTTGGTCTAGTAGTCCCAAGCGCGACTACTGAGCATGAGGTCTTCGGGTTCGATTCCCGGGTCGGGCAAATTTTTATTGAGTTTTTCTGATAGGAAATCCTCAGTAGAAGCCCGAAGTTTGAAACTGTGTCATGGAAATTAATAACAGCATTGATGAAATGTGGGTGTACAACTGTGTAAACCGCTGCCTATCCCTTCGGGGGATACAGGCGTGATGCTATCCATATATGTAATTAGCGAGTCAAGTGATTAATCACGTAAGTTTACTTTAAAAAACTAAATGGTTATTGAGTAGCAAAGTTTCCATTTAAAAACAATAGCGAGTTTTTCAGAATAATATATTTATTCGAAACGGCTTGAACAATAACTTGTTGACATTGTCAAAAGACGGTAAGTACCTTTGCCTAATTTTTTTATACTTCTGCTCGGGTTCGTTTTTATCGGGGCGAATTTGAATGTTTATAAAAAAAGATCACTAATCTGTTGTCTCGCTAATTAACAGACACAAAAGAAATATAATTAATCATCATATGTAAAGTACAATTAATAATCAAATTAATGAATCACATTTTTTGAATAGACATTATTGGAAATTTTATGATAAAAATTTAAAATAACACCGATATTTAATTAGACATTTTTAATTTTGTTTGACAGTATTTTATTTATAAGGCTCTTTTGTCGAAATCGAATTGGCTTATTTTATTTTTTGAATATATATTATTGGAAATGTTATTTTAATAATTTAATGGATTATTTAGTATTATTGCATGAACGCGTATATAAGAATTTCAGATACAATATTGTGAATTGTTAATGAATAAATGAAATTATGTACTTTCGCGAGTATACAGACTAATAAAAAATATTTTAAAGTATCGACTTTTTTATTGATTTATGTTCAGCATCAGCGGTATGGTCACCTCCTAAATATGGCACGGGTACACTAATAGCTTGTATTTTTATAATTTACACATAAATGTTACGGGTCTGGGTGTATAATAATGTGAGATTTTCACATAAATGTTACCGGTCTGGGTGCGTATTAATGTGAGATTTTCACATAAATGTTACCGGTCTGGGTGCGTATTAATGTGATATTTACACATAGGTACATTTTACGGGTCTGGATGTGTTATGTGTATTCATATGAGTTTTATGTTGTTAAATGCACTCAGGAACAATATAGTAAAAAAATCTTAAGGTGAGGCAAAGGCTACAAAAAAAAAAAAAAACTGCGTCGTAAGTCTCGTGGTCCAGAGCGCAACTACTGAGCATGAGGTCTCGGGTTCACTTCCTGGGTCGGGCAAAGTGATATTGAGTTTTTCTGTTAGTAAATTCTCAGTAGCAGCCCGGAGTTTCGAATTGTGCCCGGTAGATGGCAATAGGCTTACCGCCTATTACATGGGAATTAATAACAGCATCAGTGACATTGGGTGTACAACAGTTTACATCTCTGCCTACCCCTTCCAGGCATACAAGCGTGATGTTATGTTAAAAAAAACTCAATGGGTACTTAAGAAATAAAAGATTTTTATTTTATACCAGTACAGGAAATTACAAACTAGTTCAAAAAGGCTAGTATCTCAGCATAATGCTGCGACATTAAATTAAATACATAATTTTATTTTTATTCTTACAGCTTTTTGATAGAATTAAACACAAAAAGCCGAAAGATTTAGAGAAAATAGTTCTAATACCTGGTGACATAACCGTTCCTGACTTGGGGATTACTGCTGAAAACGAAAAGATATTGCTGGAAAAGGTAAGGTTTCAAAGATATTGTTTCAATAAACCATATTTTACTCACTCTGGCACTGACTCAGGGCATATTGGATGGATTTTATAGGTTCAAACCCACCACCTTCCGATGACCCCACCGACATCATGTCATATGGGCTGAATCGCGAGACGGCCCTTGGCATAGATACCTTGGCCATCTTATTTTATTGGCCGCAGGCGTTTCTTGAAGCAGTTTTCTTATTTTTTATACAATGGATGGATTATGTGATACATTATCATCATCTTCCTGCCCTTATCCCAATTTATTCGGGATCAGGGCATCATGTATTCTTCTTCCATACACTCTCTACTTGTACTGGAATGTTGCAAAAGTTTTGGCTATTTGTTATGACCGGCCGCTGCCTGACGTCAACCCTCTTTGGGAATGCTGTTGTTGGTGGTAACCGCCACCGATACGGTCTCCTTCTATCTAGCTATGTCATACCAAATGCTATCCATGCGCCAGGTTCTGATGTTATCCTACTATCACACTCCACTAACCAGGCCACGTTATGTGATACATGTTATTGCTAAAATAGGAGGGACAAACAAGATGACGTCTGATCAGCTGATTGCAAGTATGAAAGACACGAACAGAAATAAATTGGGACTCGAGCAATGGGATAGTGATAGAATATAAACCATTAATATGAAATCACGTAAAAAAAAGTAAATAAATTTAAAAAATGCATTTTATAGTCAACTAAATAAAAAGAAGTAATAAATAAAATACGAGTTGACCTTCTCCTTTTTTCGTCGCTTGGAAATGATTGAATAATTACCTATACGTGAAAAATTAGAATTTATCAAAATTATCTCACGATATAAAGTCTGTACAATAAGCCCTAATGATATAAATCATCAACCCACAGTGAGCAAACACAGTCATCTATGCCCATTTCTTCTCTATATGAGAAGAAGCTCTTGCCTTGCGCGGGGTAGTCAATGGCTTGTTATGAATTAGTCATGCCACTTACTTTTATGTTAATTTAATTTTCGTAAACCATTTTGTAAAGCGAATACTGTCGTGAGCAGGATTTAAACCTTTTTTTTGGGAGGAATCCTTTTAACGCCTGGCATTTGGGGATAAGACCGGGGAGTGTGGGATTCCTACCTCACTAAAACCACGCGATCGTCACTAACAGCATGCGGAGGGGCTTTGGCTCAGCCACGTACAAATACGTACTTCATAAGAATAAAAATCTATTGTGTCTGCTAATGAGCGAGCCCATAGCTTAAGGATGATCCCATGGGAGATTATAAAGGGACACCCCTGAACCTCGCTGTGCACGGTAGCACAACAACGTCACTTGATGTGATGAAAACAGTCAAACCTGCACCCTCCAGATGAATACTCCTGGCGCTCATCTAACTAAGCTATCCCAACCTCTGCTCTTTGAATTATTCTTCCACATTAATGTCTTATGGTGATGCTTGACCTATTATTCAAAGGTATCAGTGCTCATCCATTCTGCTGCTACGGTGAAGTTCAACGAACCTCTGCCAGAAGCCTGGAAGATCAACGTGGAAGGTACCCGAATGATCCTGGCGTTGAGTCGACGGATGAAGCGGATTGAGGTCTGTATAATAAAAAGAATTATGCGTGCAGCACCATAGAAAATATAGAAGTGAAACTTCATAAAAACAACACAACGCATGCGTGGTATCTCAGTTGTTCATATACAGCGTTTGAGGTGTACATCTGCAACACACACTATCTTATTCTGTCGCATTGTATCGTGTATACGTCGCTCTCTTTTGCTCCACTTCTGTGGCGTCGGATTACATAGCTTTCTTCCTCTTTCTCTCTATGTTTTATCGTTCTTGTCACTCATGTAACGAAATTTGCCCAAAAATGACACGTCCCTAAAATATTACTTTAATTTCTCTTTAATTTATTGCCTATCGAATTGCCACCTAAGCAGTTTCACTTCAAAAATTGTTTTCTGTATCAACAGACAGAAATCTCACATGCAATCGCACACAAACAGACTCAAAACAAATATCTGTAGTGTGACGTAGTGCAAATAATGAAATCAGAAATTCATATATTACCTATGATAATTACAGTACGACAAAAAAGATATGGTGCGTCATCAATGATCGTTCGCGCAGACGCGAAAAAGAATGGACAAAAACACGTCGAAAAATTTGAAAAAAAGAAATACAATTACCCTATGCAGTGCTCTTAGGCTCGGTTGCACCAACATAAATTTAACCATAACCGACGTGTTAACCAATGTATTACTTTATTATTTTGACAGCTTTTCTATGTAAATTCTGTCAAAATGACACAGTAACATGTTGGTTATGGTTAAAGTTAACTTGGTGCAAATGAAAATGAAGCTCAGTTGCATTATGAAACCAAAATACTTCATTCTGTGCAGGAATTTTAACCTGCAACCAGCGGTACACAACACTATTTTGACCACTGCGCACACGATGACGTCACATCTCTGTATACAATAAAGGATTTATTTAATTCTCCAGGTTTTTCTTCACATATCGACGGCATACACAAACACGAATAGGCAGGTGGTGGACGAAATGCTTTACCCTCCACCGGCTGATATCAATCTCGTGCAGCAGTACATCAAAGAAGGAGTCACTGAAAAGGACACTGAGAAAATATTGAGTAAGACTTGCACTTCATTAATATTATATCTATGAAAGTTAGATAGTCGTGAACAGGATTCGAACTTGCTCTTCCCTGATAAATACTCCAAGTTAGATAGGTACAAAATTTTTTGTGCAATGTTCCAGTTTACCATTTTCATACATACATAAACTCACGCCTTTATCCCATGTTGGCAGAAACTACAGAACGCCACCTGCTAAGATCCTTACATATGCATTTTGCTTCGTCCACGTTCATACATCTTGTTTACATGCGCGGCGGTTGCGAGTTAGTTGTTTTGGTTAATTTACAATTTTCAATGGAGACAAAACGGAAAGAAGTCAAATCATTTATTACAATTATCTTTAGAGACACTTTTATATTGTCAACAACTAATTACAATTCCTATAGAGAAGAATGGGCAAGAAACTATAGACTACATGCTTCGTCATACGTTTTTTGTTGTGGTATTTATTTGCGAACAATGTAGATGATGTCAATGATAAGGTTGCACCAACTTTTGTTTAACCGTAACTGACATGTTACTGGGTCATTTTGACAGAATTTACATAGAAAAACTGTCAAAATAATAAAGTAACACGTGGGTTACACGTTTTTGCGTCATTTTGACATAACTTACATAGAAAAACTATCTAAATGGTAAAGTATTACGTCGGTTACACGTTACTGCATTATTTTGACAGAATTTATAGAGAAAACTGTCAAAAAACAGCTTAAAGTTGTAAAACATATGAAAGAAAGAAAAATTTAGTTTATTAACACAATATCATACAAATTTACGATTTTAATGACAACTCAAAATATTGTCATGACAAGTAAAAGTCCAATCCCAGCTGACGGTGCATTTTCACGAACATGACGCATGCGTCAGCATCACCCAACTCAACCATGTTCTTATAATACACTCCCCGACCGAATTTTCGGTCCCGGCGGCCTATCTTCACGTAGATTAGCCAAGTACGCAGGAGATATTATAGTGCACAGTGTAAGCGCAAACACAAAGTGCTCTTCCTTCACTCTCATAGTCAGATGGGACGGCAATCCAACGCGACCGCAGTGAGAGCAAGCTCAGGACCGACAGCTTTACGTGCTCTCCGAAGCACAGCGTTTTCACACCGCCAACCTCCAACTCCGAGCCGCTATTGAGAATTTCTTAACAGAAAACCGCAATACCACTTTGTCTGACCCGGGAATCGAACCCAGAACCTCATTTTCAGTAGCCACGCTTACGGCCACGAGACCGATGAGGCAGTTGAATCATAATGAAAAAACATATTCTAGGGAATCTATCTAACACAGAACTAAATCTTCTTTAAGTGGCAAGCATCTCGTATGTAAGTTTTGTACCTACTTTTATAACTAACATAACATAGTAACACGCCTGTATGCCCCGAAGGGATATTCAAATTTAAATTTTATTTCACTTAGACCGAATGCTTTGACGTTTTATAAGTGCCTGTAATTTGGTCTATGAGAAATAAAAAAAAAAGAATTTGAATTTGAATTATTGAGTTCAAAAGAGAAACAATTTTACAATTAATAAATGCACAATGAGCGGCCATATCGCATTCCACGATCTCTTACAAAATAATATATTTAAATATCTAATATTATATACTAATATTATAAAACTGATTTATAAGTTAATTTTGCTGATTGAAATAAATAATTACTTATACAGATAAATCTTTGAAAAGCATCAAAGCATACTTAGCGAAGTATTTATCCGGGAGGCGCAGGTGCGAATCCTGCACACGACCGTATTCTTTTCCCATTTAAAATTATAACTTTCAATAATTACTTCCTTACTTTTCTTTCTTTACTTGCAGATGGACGTCCGAACACCTACACATTCACGAAGGCGTTGACTGAGCACCTGGTTGCTGAGAACCAAGCCTTCGTGCCCACAGTCATCGTCAGACCTTCAGTTGGTAACTAAAGTTTTTACAACCTATTACTACGTTTTGATCCTTTGGGTCTCGTGGCTAAGTAACTGCCGAACAGATCGATCGATCGAGGTTAAGCTGCGCTTGCCGTTATCGATCTGTAGATGGGTGACCATCATTTTATACCAAGACCCCTCCGTGCCTTGGAGAGCACGTTATACCGTCGGCCCCGGTTGTCAAATTAAGTCCTCAAAGTCTGACAACAAGTCATACCATGAGATATCGTGTTACCCAATAACTGGGTTGTGGAGCTAAGATATGAAGTCGCTCCACGATATCAAGCTGCATCCGTTTTGACTGGAAGCCAACCCCAATGTAAATGGGAAAAGGCTAGGCAGATTGAAACTATTTGGTCCTTTAGTTTTAAACCACTTGAACATTAGTACAAAAAAGCGAGACAGTTTATTAGGAGAAGTGACCATCAATTCAATGTCTACGGAGTAGCGCCTGTACGCCTGGCGGGCCGCGGTCATTGTCAATGAGGTTGACAACTGCCATCCGGCGATCCAATGGCGGTTTTAATTATGCCAATGCCATTCCATAACTTTTACTTAACTTTTACACTTTAATAGGCTGTCGTATGTACAATCATAGGTTGGAGACACCCAGTGCCGGTCAACGGACCGTGGGCGCTATCCAGCGCCGACAGGCGAGACACTGTCTTTACGTCTGGTGCAGATTTTCCAATTTAATTCCATTGGCTGTAACTTTTTTACAAGAAATACTGACGTGGACAACACAAGCTAATTAATAGTTTTTAACCAATTGAACATGAGTCCAAGCGAAGGAAGCGTGACAATTAAAGGATATATTAGGATTCTCTAAAACCGTTAAGTTGTAAACAATATTGTTTCTTCCTTTAATAATATCTTAATATATATAAATCTCGTGTCACAATGTTTGTCCTCAATGGACTCCTAAACCACTTAACCGATTATAATAAAATTCGCACACCATGTGCAGTTCGATCCAACTTGAGAGATAGGATAGTTTAAATCTCAAATTATAGTCGCGTGCGAAGCCGGGACGGACCGCTAGTTGTTTTATATACTCGTATATCCAGCGAGCGATGGAAAGAAGTATTTTGGGGGTTAAAATTACAGACCGCATAAGGAACTGCATACTTCGTTCTAAAAACTCGCATTGCAGACGTAGGCAACACAAGTGCTAAATTAAAATGGATCTGCCGCATGAGCCGATGAGCTATGCGCCAAAATAATAACGGAGTGGGTTCCGGATACCCGGAGACGGCAACGTGGTAGGCCCAGAAGGAGATAGAGGGATGAGTTGGACTCATACTAGAAGGATTGTCCTCTGGTTGCAATGTATCGAAAAACATGGATAGATGGAAGGGATGCCTTTGCCCTGCAGTGGCATACAACGGGCTCATAATAATAATAATAAAATGATACATTCTCATGGTTATTATTAAATTTGTTATTTTTAATTGTTCTCCCAGTTTATTATCTAATAAACATATCAAAGGGTCAAAGATTTACTATCGTCGTTTGACCTTCAGATCCATAGATTTATTGTTGTTTTTACTATCAGTATAATATTTTAATTAAAGACTTATGTTGACACCTTTATACATTTTAATACCTTAATCAATAGTCAGTAGATAGTTTAATGGTTTGTTGTCTTTTGTTTTTCGATTTTAATATTATCATCTGTGATATACATACGAGCTATCTCTACTATCTGACTGACTATCGCGGTTGATATTTTTTTTTTATGGCGTGGCCTCTTTTTTATGGCGTTTGATCTGCTTAACCGGACAATAGCTAAGGCGAGGCATTTTGATGCCTCCAGCCAGAGCATATTTTTATTTACTACAAACTAAGCAACACAGCACTTAGGGCGTCCCCTGCGGGACACGAACCTCGGCTTAGGGCGTTGCTGGGGGGACAACTAGGGACTAGCTGGATCATATCGGTTACCTTATTATTAAAGGACGAGTTTAAAGCTACTGGCTCAGCGTGGGCCGGCTCGAGCTCATGGGTCGGGGCGGACATGATGTGATATTTCGCGACGGATGCGGACCTCGCCGGTGAGGTCTATAGCGAGGCGGTCGAGCGCGTCGGAGTGTGCTTGTATGTATGTTAGACTCTTGAGCTACAGTGATCCTATCATCGGGACGGAGGAGAGCGTGACGTGGTCGGCGGATTTTGTTGATCTGGAACGGCCTGTAGTCGGCGGAAGAGACAACTAAGGGATTCGGATGGTTAGGGGTGGACTCGAAGTATCTCTTCGATGCCCTTTTCATGAATTGCCTAATAGTGGGCACTCTGAGGTCGATGTGGAGTTGAAGATTCCTAACGAACCAAGGGGCACCTGTCGCTTTGCGAAGGAATCGGTTTTGTAAAGTTTGCATCCTACAGATTTTGTAATACTTAACGTGTGCGAACACGACGCTAGCATAAGTCATGATAGGTCGAATGCACGTAGTGAATAGCCTGATCTTAAGATTAAGAGACAGTTTACTACGCGCGTTTGTAATGGGAAATAGACGGCCGACAGCGAAGGCCGCGCGGTCGCGGACTATCTTAATGTGCGGACGGAAGGACAGTTTGTGATCCAAGGTCACACCCAGGTATTTGGCCTGCAGTTCCCAAGGGATTGGCTTGCCGAACATGGTAATTGCTCGAAGCTGGGGAAGAAATTCCTCGGCGCCCGTTCTCGAAAAGAGTACGGCGGCGCTCTTGTCTGGATTGACCTCGATCCTCCATTTCCTGAACCAAGCGCCTAAGGCGTTGGCCGAGGTCTGGAGAGATCGGGTAATACAGTCGAGACTTCTACCGGTGTAATAAATGGCCGTATCGTCGGCGAAAAGCGCCAACTTGGATTTGCCGCTTTTAGGTATATCGCTGGTGTAAAGCGACTACTGCTCGTCAGGAAGAAGCTTATGGGATTCGGCATAATCCTTTAATCTAATATAAATGAGCCTTTCATAAATCTTTCCGAAGACATTGAGAAGACTGATGGGGCGATAACTGGTCGGCTCGCACTTGGGCTTACCGGGCTTAGGAAAACCTATAACAGTTGCCTGTTTCCACGACTGTGGGAAGAGGTTGTTGCTCAGTGCCGCATTGAAGATGGCGGTCATGAGTACTATCAGAGGTGCGGGGGCGGTTGATATTGACTGATTGATATATTTTATAGTATCTTCGCTCTTGATAGACTAGCCATTTAACGCAATATACTACAATCAGACCATCAATTCGATGTCTACAGAGTAGACAATACGCCTGGCGAACCCCGGTCATTGTCAATGAGGTTGACAACTGCCATACCACAACTGTCGAAAGAAATATTGAAGTCAACCATAGTACGCTTTATTAGCCTGTCGTAGGTACAGCTGTAGGTGCCGCCATCTATTTGAGCTTTGCGCAGTCTTGTCTATGATACTTACATATCACACACAGTCCTAAATCAAGTTAGAAATTGTCGGAAGACTTGAAAAACATTTATACCTTTTTTAAGTGCAGAAAATCCACCATGGACGCTGAGCTGGACTACTGCCGTTTAAAAATCACAAAGTTCTCTAATAACCATGGAAACCATATATTGCATTAATATTTATCAGTTCAAGGTGCCTTTTGCAAATTTTCAGTGTCAGCAATCAAGGATCAGCCAATAAGGGGATGGCTGGCGAACTGGTATGGGGCGACCGGTCTGACTGTGTTTACTGCCAAGGGTCTTAACCGGGTTATCTATGGACATAGCAGCCACGTAGTGGACCTGATTCCCGTTGATTATGTCGCCAACCTGGTGATTGTTGCCGGTGCTAAGGGTAGCAAGTATGTACTTTTATCTATAGTAATGTAATCAAATAAGACCACTTTTTCGCGAACACTCTCTTTTCTCTGATTGGACTGGTATACGAAGACAAAAACTATGTACCTATATATGCTTATGGGAGCCATAGTGTTTATGGACCAATAGACATTAAGCTATGTTACTCTGTATTGTTCATAAAGGTAACTCTTGCTATATTTATTTTCTTAACTTTGAACTGCTAGAAGTGTTTGCGTGACGGCGCATGCGTGCATAGGTGCGCGAGATTGACGAAGCCCAAGTGAGTGAACTGGGAAGAGCGAGTCGGCACTTATCGCGTAATCCCTACTGTGTTTCAAACAAAGCATGGCTACACAAGACGCAGTACGATTCGCTGTTTTTGATTGCTCTTAATAATCTATGAAGATTGAATTGGCTAAACTGAGCATAACACAGCATTGCGCAGCATAGATTAAAAGATTTGACA
Source organism: Xylocampa areola (assembly GCA_935421205.1). Lineage (NCBI taxonomy): Eukaryota > Metazoa > Arthropoda > Insecta > Lepidoptera > Noctuidae > Xylocampa > Xylocampa areola. The sequence continues at coordinate 18,729,603 of OW285207.1, forward strand.
CCCTTAGATGATGTCCAGCACATTCGTCTTTACCAATAACAATAAACCACTTCACCAATTCATCTGCTGAGCTACTGTGGTCAGCAGATGATATTAATCTATAATCATCGAGAACGTGGGCGTGGATGACAATTTTTGTCAGATCCAGTGATAAAAGCCAAATTCTCTGACAAAAACTGTCATCCACGCCCATGTTCTGGATGATTATAAATTGATATCATACAATTTTGGTGCTTTCAGATCAGATAAGCTGAAGGTCTATAATTGCTGCAGTAGTTCTTGCAATCCCATCACCATTGGGAAGCTCGTGGGGTTGTTTGCCGAGGATGCCGTCAAACATAAGTCTTGTGAGTTCCATTATATTTTGTTGGCAAAATAATGTCACGTCCTGTCGCACAGATGTACTTGTGCTTACAGATGTGCAAGCCAAAACGAAGTACCTATACCAGGTACAGTTTACTTTTGTTCTTTTTCAGATGCAATGCCGTTGCCGGGTTGGTACATGTTCACCAGGTATAAATGGTTGGTGGTACTTTTGACGGTGCTGTTTCAATTAATACCAGCATATTTAGTAGATGTTTATCGACGCATGATCGGAAAGAGTCCACGGTAAGAATATTTACTTAATCTAATTGACAGTTTTATTTTACTTTACTCCATAATTAATCTTGCACTGAAGATGAACTTACAAATAAATTGTTCAAACATGTACGGCCGAAACAATTTTCTGTAGACCAGACAAATACTTTTTCTGAACAAGATACCGTTTTTTCATGAAAAAGTAAACTAGCATAGATTTGGCCGGACTTAAAACCATGCGGTAAAAGAACCTTTAGCAGGATCCTCGGAACACATCTGCAGCAAGACTCGGTGCAGGACTCGATTCCACATCCACTGCCTCGGCCGTGCCGTTAAATTATACCTTTTTTGTCAATGAGAAACCATCAAAGGAAGCCTGGTCTTTGGGGATAAGACCGGTGGGTGTAAGATTTGTTTCCTCATCAAACTACCTTGAGGGAAGCTCAAGATTCTTTTAAGAGATCAGCCTGAGTATCCATGTGCAGTGCTTCCTTCGGGGTCTCCACTGACTACTATATCTAATCTCAGCAATTCGGCCCCCAACAGGTTCACAAAGCTCCAATCCCTAGTCATCCAGACGCGGGCAGCAGTTGACTTCTTCACCGCTCACTCCTGGGTGATGAAGACAGAACGAGTGAGAGAGCTATTCGCGTCTCTGTCCCCCGCAGACAAGAACACGTTTCCATGTGACCCAACCAGCATCAACTGGACTGATTATATACGAGATTATTGTTGGGGTGTCCGACTGCTTTTGGAAAAGCGAAAATAGGTTGTGTATAATTGGTAGGGTGTAAAAAGTATCACGGAGATGTATTAAAAGTAGCTAAGTAAATTTAGATAGTGAATAATAATTATATGGTGACAGAAGTTAGATATATAGTTTTTTTTTTCTTAACTTTGAAATCTGCTTCTAGCGGGAATTAACGCTCAATAAATACCTTTGAATCGCTTGACGTTTCGACCAGTTTGCACTAATTGTGGTCTTAAGCAGACTTTAATTCCTGTTAGTTATACATATAATAATATCATGCAAGGCGATAGTTTAAAAGTTAGAACTGCTTCTAGGTCCCTGATACGGCTTTCAGTTTACACACCACCAAGAAAATCTCTAAGGTGTCCTGGTTTCCTCACGATGTTTTCCTTCAGCGTTTCAGTTGATCCATATTTATATAATTATACTTATGTATAGGTACTTACGCTTATTATATTTATATACAAGTTATATACTTATTTACTTATATATCTAATATACAATATAAAAATCTCGTGTCATAGTGTTTGTTATTGAACTCCTTCGAAACGGCTTGACCGATTTTTATGAATTGATTGTGTATGTTTGGTAGGTCTGAGAATAGGTAGGCTGTTTTATACCCCTAGGTGATCAACGTTTGAAGGGCACAGCTTTTATATTATAAATGCGTAAGAAACTCTGTTTGGTTGTTTGTTACCTTTTCACGACTAAACAGCTGTACGGATCGTAATATAATTTGGCAAGGAAATAGATTATATCTTGGGAAAGGACATAGGCTACATTTAATCACGCAGACGAAGTCGCAGGCACCAGCTAGTTTATACTGTCCGTTACTGTGTGTTTCGACTGTCCTGTTGGTCTAGTGGTTAGTAGCCCTGACTGCTAGGCCGGAGGTCGTGGGTTCGATTCCCACCCAGGACAAATGTTTGTGTGATGAGCACGATCATTTGTTCTGTGTCTGGGTGTATTTTATCTATAATATGTATGCATTTAGAAATATATAAGTATGTTTATCAGTTGTCTAGTACTCATAACACAAGCTCTGCTTAGCTTGAGACTAGACGGCGTTGTGTGATAGTTGTGTTTTTTTTTTTTTTTATAATATCAATAAGATTTTGCATGGTTTAAGGACGAAAGAATCGAAGCAGGTGGCTGCAGTTTCTGCCTATATACCATAGAGAATAGCGTGAATTTATATGTTATTGTGTCAAATTGGCTTTCAATCTGAGCCTGTTTGCTTTTCATTAAACGCCCGTCCCACGGCGAGGTCTCTTGAAATAACTTAAACCTTTCCCGAAAACCGATTACGGTGATTTCGGAATTTGTACATAAAGCCACTCAGCCCATAGTTATGTTTTAATTAGTTTAAACAAAAACCTATCTTAATTTCAAACCCTTCGTTAGCACGAAGGGTTTGAAATTGCCGGTGCATGGTTATGAAAATACGGATAAACGTCTAGTTTTCTGTTGGTACAAAGTATGTGTGACCGTGAGTGCGTACGAGCGTACGTGCGTATGAGCCTATGTGTGTGCGTGCGAGACTTATGGAAGCAGTGCGTCTACTATATGCACCACATAAATGTACTTTATTTAGACACGAGACATTGTCGCTGCGCTTGTAGTGAGTATGCCACAAGCATAGTGTACAAGTAGTGTGGTCTGTGTGTGTGTGTGTGTGTATGTGTGTATGCGTGTGTGCGAATGAGTTGGCAATATGCTTGCTCTGAGTTTGAATAGCTCTTCTTCTTAGCGTTTCAATGACAATTTAAATTGATCCATTCAAAAATTTGGCGACGAGTTTGGCACTTTCAATATCGTCCATCAGCTCTTGTGATGTGCAAGCAACAGGATAGGCAGGACACGATATCAAGTGTCCCATCGTTTGTGGGGCAACACCACATTTACACTGAAATCTCCACCGGAACAGGTTTTCCTTGTTTCGGCCAACCTGTGTCCGGAGTCTTTTCAAAGACTTCCAGGTCAGCCATGGCAACTCGTTTCCTGGTAGGAGATTTTCCGCAGCTGGCACAAATGGGTTGAGTAGGGAAACACTTTCTCGCCACAGCTTGAGGCTTTCTATAGAGCGTATGCCAGTTAGCGTAGACACACACTTTAAAAATCTGTTGTGGGTTTTCAACCTTTGCAGCACGAAGATGTTGGTATGTAAAGGGTGTCTTGCGTCGGAAACCATTTTGGGTCTCACTAGAGCTTGCTGCCGCTCTGCGAACTTCTGGTGGCGCTATAATTTTGAATAGCTGCAAACTGGCCATACGCGTCCCAGCATAGCAATAGTAAAATGTGATTGAAGGACTTTTCTGTTTCAGATAAAGTTAAAAAAAATGTGTAAAGAAAAATCACCGTGCTTTCGTGAGCAGCATTTGAACGTGCGTTGCCGGGAGTGGTTTGGAGAGGAATGGAGATTTGAAATGAGTTTCAAATCCTCCTCATAACAGTATTTTTCACTCCACATTTGTAACTTTAGAGTTCGGTACGTATAGGATAATGCGGTTGAAAGATTTATCTGTAAATTCCGATTTTTTTGAGTTTTTCTAGCAGTGTGTGTTTGCATTGGCAGTCCGTTAATATATATGAACTGCAATCTTTTGTATTGTACGGAGAAACGCTTATCTTTAACCGACTTCAAAAAGAAAGAGGTGCTCAATTCAGTTGGTATTTTTTTTATGAGGTTATTACACCTTACATGGAGTTTAATCATGATTAATTTATTGTAAAGGACTCCAGAATAACTAATAATCACAAGGTGATCATTAAAAAATAATTAACACGAAAATTGTTTCCAAATTTCAGACAAAATGAAAATCATAAAAGATATCTTTATTAAACAATTTCCCCTGCCAATCTCAAGCTAATAGAAAGAGACAAAAAACTTAGTTCGTTAAAATTAATTAGAATTAATTTACTTTGTCGAGACGAAAGCTTTATAATTAAATTTGAAATATCGCGTTAAAATCAATTCTGACGTGTTCCCATTGGCACGGGGCTTGAGGGTTTGTTAAAACTGTTAAGGTTTACAAATATTAGTTTTGTCGTGTAAAGAAAGGGTAAATAAATATTATAATATTCTACCTACCTAACCTTTAAGGAATTTGTGGTGGTCAGACAAGACAGTCTAATTTTAAATCCTGATTTATTTATAAATGAGTTTATGATATATCTTTAAGCAATTAAATAGTAAATAGTAGTAAATAGATTTATTTGGCAAAGTATACATTTACATATAATGGTAAATAACAGTGGTTTCTACACTAAGCTCACGGCTTGTATCGCAGAAACCAGCAAGACATTTCCCTTTACCGCGTTAAAGTTACCAAAAATACAAAAGAAAAAAATAATATTTTTATGCAATAAACCAAAACAAAGAGGTAAAATCAAAGAGCAAAAATTATACAAAAAGAGCGTGCGTGCGTGCGTGCTGTGGTTGTGTGTGTGTGTGTGTGCGTGCGTGTGTTTGCGCGTGTGTGCGTGGGTGTGTGTGTGTGTGTGTATTTGTGTGTGTGTGTGTGTGTGAGTGTGTGTGGAAATGCAATGTCAGCTCACCGTTACAATAATGTTTTCTGTTTCTTCATAAGATAGCTCCAGTAGCCAGGATTTTATTATAGATTTAGTTTTACTTGTGGGTATGTTTTTGATTTGGGGCAGGTGGTGGCATACCTTGTTATAAATGTGAGGGAGAAGGAATATTGGTAGACGTTTTATAAAACTTGTTTTTATGACAGGGCCAGGAATGCGAAAGACTCGACGTTGGGATAGAAAAGAATGACTTGCAGAATTTATTATCTTATTATGCGTTATCGTTGTTGCTTTTGCAATAAACAACTGTCGCACTCTGAGGACTTCGCATTCCTTATAGAGGTCGTCTGTGGGAAATGTAAAAGGTTTCCGCAGCATCACTTTTAGAACTGCTCGTTGTGCTCGTTCTAGTTCTATCATCTTCGTTTTTGCTGTTCCACCCCATGCCAAGATACAATAATATAATATTGATTGCGTCAAAGCCTTATAGACCATCAATAGAATATCTTTACTAGTACTTTGACGCAATGATTTGACAATATATATGATTTTTCTAATCCTTCCTGACAATGCAGAGATATGTTTTTTAAAAGACAGATGATGATCTAATATAACGCCTAGGTATTTAATGCTATCTATGTTGCCGATTGTGTCACAGCTGCAAGTTTCATTAGATTCGCAAGTGTGGATAGTTAGTGCTGGCATTGCAGGTGGCTTAGATGCTATAGTTTTGTGAAAGGCGAGATATTTGGTCTTTTTTAGATTTAGAGTCAGTAAATTCCTACTCAACCAGTTAGCTACTATTGTCATACCAGTTTCGGCGGCTGTAATAACTTGTTCCCACGTACGATCCCTAAAAATCACAGCGGTGTCATCGGCATAACAAACTACCTCTGCACTGAAAGTTCTAGAACGTCATTAATGTAAATAGAAAAGAGAGTAGTTGCCAAATTATAATGTTATATATTAGAAATATAAACTCTTCGAACGTTTATATAATTATAGCTTTACGCCTGTATACAATCAAAATAAATCATCACACAAATTCAATCAGTTGTGTACACTTCTGCCTACCCCTAGGTATGCAGAAGTGTACACAACTGATTGAATTTGTGTGATGATTTATAATGTTTATACAAAACTACAGATATATCGAAAATGAACTTTGGACTACAATTAAGTAGATCTCGTTTTGACATAAATGTTTGTGGATAGAAACGGTCGTGAGCAGGATTCAAACTTGCGCTTCCCGGATAAATACTCCAGGCGCTCTGACCATCAAGCCATCTCCATCTGATGAGCAAGTGGAACTTTAGAGTTCGCTAAGCATGCGTTAATGCGTTTGAAAAACTGATCTGTATTTATTTTGTCATAATATGAGGATATGGATTTCAAACCAAACCAGTAGCTGAAATGAGAATGTTGAGAGGAATTTGTGGTGTGACGCAGATGGATAGAATTAGAAATGAGTAATGATTGGAAAGTAAGGATTGGGATGTTGTTCGGCGCCTTGCAACTGCAAAGTGGTAACGCTGAGTTTCGTAGATCTGTAAAATGATTGCTAAATAAATATCGTCAGACGTCTCCTTAAGACACATACAAGAAAGCCTGAAATTCAATAGAATTGAATAACGACAAGGCAGCTCATTTGGTGGAGTGATGACACGGAATGTCAAGGGTCGCGGGTTCAAACCCCGTTCTTGTCTATGTTTTCTTGAAAGGTATTAATAATTAGAAATGAGTATTTATAAGGAAGTCTGAAACTGTTACGCCGGTAACTAAGAAGTTGTGTGGAAATTATTTGTCATGATGAGCGGAATGAGGATCATGTGACGAGGAAAATTTTGAGTATGAATTTGGATGGCTACATGGTAAAGGAAGACCGAGGAAATTATGGATGAATTGCGTAAAAGATGATATGACTAGAAATAGAGTGACTACCGAAAATTCTGTGGACAGAGATGCATGGAAAAATATGACTTGCTGCGCCGATCCGAATTAAAAGGGAAAAGTGATGTTAGTTTCAAACCAAAGATTAGTAGTTTTATAAAACCACAGTCTACTAAAACTATTAATTATAAACCAAATCAAATAAAGCCAAGTTTAAAAACAAGTTAACGATAGCACATACAAAATAATCTAATTGCACAACTCGAGTACGTTGGTGTGAGAGGCTTGTAATATGTTCTAATTGATTTCATTTATTTACATAGAATCATTTTTTTTGGATGAGGTAATTTTAATACGTCGTGACCGAGTGGTTACGGGCCCGCCTCCTGAGCCGCAGGTTGTGGGTTCAAACCTGGCATGTACCAATGTGACATTTTCAATGTCATATGTACTTTCTTAGTTAATCTAAGACATCACAGACATACGGTGAAGGAAAATATGGTGAGAAAACCTGGACTTGGTAGTCTGAAATCACCAACCCGCAGTGAGCTAGCGTGGTGATCAAGCTCGTGCCTTCTCTGTATGAGAAGAAGCCCTTGCCCTGCAGTGGGACAGTTATGGGCTGGTTATTTATTTATTAATTTTTAATTGTAGACTTAACTAGTACAATAAATTATGTAATTGATCTAAAGCACCATAACCAAGAACCAAGCTATAGACACCACTGATGGATTGATGGAACGTTTGTTAGTACCGATCCAGGGGCTGCGAGTTCGAACTCCGCTTGGTTGGTCCGGTTGGTATTCTAGCAACAAAAAATATAATTTACACATAGTATAGGTATACCTTCGATACGACTAATCGACCTAATACCTATGTGACAGATTTTTAAATTCTTTAATTATATAAATAGATTCAGGCGTTAAGTAATATATATGTCAATGGGCGTTACCTTTTTTTTTATGGAATAGGGGGCAACCGAGCAGTCGGCTCGCCTGATGGTAAGCGATTACCGCCGCCCATGGACACCCGCAACCCCAGAGGAGTCGCGAGTGCGTTGCCGGCCTTTTAAAGGGTTTGGGCCTCCGGTACCCTCACTCACTCGGAGAAACACAACGCAAGCGTTGTTTCACGCCGGTTTTCTGTGAGGCCGTGGTATCAATACGGTCGAGCCGGCCCATTCGTGCCGAAGCGTGGCTCTCCCACGGTGAAAACTTACCTTGTGGAAGTCCATTACAATGGATGCTAATAAATACAATATCTAGCTACCTCCACAATATTGAGGGTAGTCATGCAATTACCTGTGCACCGCCTGCCCGCTCGCAAATGTATGCACATGAACAAAAATATTTGTATGATATATTTTTAAATTACAGAAACGACTGCATTTTTATAATATTAATAACTGCAAAGTTAGTCGTGTCGGTTCGGTCTCCTGTATAGAGACTGAATAAATAGCAATGACGTGGCCAAAAGACGTGTTAAAACATGGATGAAGAATTCGCGGTGGTGAGCAGAGGTCGAGATGGCTTAGTGGTCAGAGCGCCTGGAGTATTTATCCGGGAGGCGCAGGTTCGAATCCTGCTCACGACCGTATTCTTTTTCCATTTAATATAATAAACTAAAAAAACTTTTATTTTACATACCATTACGCCTGTATACCCGATAAGGCGAAGGCAGAGGTGTACACATTTGCACACATATTTTACCAATGCTGTCTTTAAGTTCCATGTTGAGCTGATTAGCATCAACCGGGAACAGTTCCCGTCGCCGGGCTTCTAACAGAAAAACTCAATTATACTTTGCCCGACCCGAGAATCGTACCCGAGACCTCATGCTCGGTGGTCGCACTGGGACCACTACTTGGGACACTTTAGAGTTCGCTAAGCATGCGTCAATGCTTTTCATAGATTTATCTCTAGTCGCTGCTTCTGTTTGCATTTATACCTAAATAATGTGGAATGCTCTAAAGGAAATTCAGCATTTAACACCGGCAGATATCCGCTACCGTAGCACTCGCCACAAATTAGAATTCCAACCTCGCCTTTCGGTATGCGGTCTACAATTTTACGTTTTACACGACACTTCTTGGCACTTACGACGGAATTTTGGAGTGAACTTCTATATATCCGAAAAACATTTCGTAACATACAGTGAATAATGGTATTAAGAGTTAGATATTGTTGAAATAATGTGTAAGTCTAACCTTCTTCATGTTCGTTCTTGATGAACAACCTAGTGCCAGAACTTAAACCACTCGTAGATCCCTGACATGGCTTTACACAGCATAGAGAAAATCTCTCAGATGTGCTGTTCGCTCACGATGTTTTTCTTTACCGTTTAAGCAAGTGATAATTAATTTATACTACGCACATGTCTTCGAAAAGACGGTTGATTGAATTCGATCTTGCCTTTGACTTGTCAGTCCAACGGTCATACCACTAGGCTATCACTGCTCATATATCCTAGACCTAAGACTGACCTATAACTAAAAAAATAAATATAATCCCTAATAAATCTTTCAAACGCATACGTAGCGAACTCTTTAGCTATGAGGTATTGTGGAATATTTATCCGGGAGGTGAAGGTTTATCTTGTATACAACTTCATTTTTCTTTCTACAAATATTCATAACTTTCAAGTATATAATTAGAAACATTTTAGCTTGTAAACGACTTAATTTTACTAATTTTATAAATGCGATAGTAACTATTTGTTTATTTGTAACATTTTCAAGACTAAACAGCGGAACGGATCGTAATTAAATTTGGTCAGGAGATATATTGCATCTTGGGGAAGAACATAGACTACCTGTAGTCGCGGGCATCAGCTAGTTTTAATATTTTTAGACATAATTTTGTTTTCTACATGAAAAATACCACATCCAACCTATGATAACATATTAGATCTTAGTAAAATGTATAACTAATGTAGGCACAGCTCTCAGAATTGAATTTTAACCATTAGGGAGGCCGACACTCATGTACATACATATTAATACTATAAATAACACGTCTGAAGGACGTGGGACACAAACATCACGCTTCTATTAAACAAGGGATTAGGCAGAGCTGTACTTTTTTGTACACTCGATTCACCGATGCCTTAGAAAAGGCCCATGTATTTAGTGGTGAGCCTATTGCGTCGATTCATTACTTGGTAATCTGTTGGCTCATTAATTGCCAGACACAATAATCAAATCAAATCAAATCAAAATCATTTATTACAAGTAAACCATTTACGGTACTTTTGTCAGAAGTTAGTTGCCACGTTCGAAAGTGTAGATTCCTATGGAGAAGAACGGGCAAGAAACTCCACGGTTACTCTTTTTCATCATATAGGTTTTTACAATAGTAGGTATTGGTTACACTGTTTTTGTTGCAAAATAGTATGTGAGAACAATGTAAGATGACGCCAATACTAAAAGATTTTAGTTTAACAAATCAACATTTTGCTATGACAGTTTAGAGATGACCAGTCCCAACTGACAGCGCCCGTTCACGAACATGACGCATTCGTTAGCATCACCCAACTCAACCATATTGTAGGGAATCGAATGACCCAACACACACGACACCATCAACTATATAATAGATTTTTATTGTTATGATGGAGTACAATTTTGTACTTCTCCGATTCGAATAGTAATAACATAAAACTCAGTTACACTGCCGCTGACTCAGGTATAGAACCCAAGGCTTCACACACAACAGCCGCGTTTGCGACCATTCGACTAAAATAAATAAATGTATTATTACATACATACATCCTGTACACATCACGCCTGTATTCCCCGAAGGGGTAGGCAGAGGTGTACACAATTGTACACCCACGTTTCACCAATGCTGTTATTAAGTCCCATGTAATAGGTTCACCACCTATTACATGGGACTTAATAACAGCAGGCCAATTGCCATCTACCGGGCACAATTCCAAACTCCGGGCTGGTACTGAGAAATTCCTAATAGAAAAACTCAATAACATGGCCTGACCCGGAATTCCAACCCGAGACTCCATCCATGCTCAACACTCGCGCTTGGGACCACTAGACCAACGAGGCAGAGGCAATATTATTACAATATATTTATGTATATAAATAAAAAACAATTGCCGCATGGATGACAAATTATTACTTGAAAAATGCTCCACCGATTTGGCAGTTCAATACATTGACATACGATCGCAGCAATCGCGGGTCATTTGCTGTTAGTTATTGGAGAGTTCCGTTGTCAATCTCCGATAATGTTCATCAGATCCTAATATATTATATACACAAACCTTCTCTGAAAAATATGTATTTAAATACATAACGAAAACCCCATCCAAATCGGATCGCCAGCTATTTAGAAAATCGCGGACATTCTTTTTTGAAGTCGGTGAATAATTCAAGATAAATCTTTGAAAAGCATTAACGCATGCTTAGCGAACTCTAAAGTTACAATATTAAATGGAAAAAGAATACGGTCGCGAACAAAGGCGTGGAGTATTTATCCGGGAGGCGCAGGTTCGAATCCTGTTCGCGACTGTATTCTTTTTCCATTTAATGTAACTTTCGGTGAATAATTGTCAGGAAAGGTTTGTACGCAAGATTTTTTAATTTTTTTTGGAAAATCCACCTGAAAGGGCTCATATTTGGAAACAAATTTACTTCATTAGTAAATTGCATCCATGTAACGCCGGGGTGGGTCGTTAACCATAGAAAAAAAAATCGTAACGAGCTTTTAATATGTGAAACATTTTGATGTCATTACTTCGACATCCAGCTAAATGTTGCCATAATTCATATGGCGCCATTTAGAGCAATGTGTTGCCAGCATATTTTTTTATATCGAATTATGGTATCATTACTAGCGAGATGAAAAATGTTATTAACGTTAATATAAAAAAAATATGGATGAAACATTATTTTTTTATTAAAGTAAACATTGTAAATTACAACAGCAGGCGTAAATAATGTCTTGTAAATAAAATAAAATGACTGCATTCTATTTTACTAAATAGTTTTTTTTTATACTGTCTGTGGTCTGGTACTGACAGCAGGTGAAGTACCGCAGTGTGCAACCACCGACCAAAATCAAAACCAAGTGAGGGTAGGTGACGAACACGATCACTACTCGAAAATAATCCTCTATCACTGCCAGTCAAGCCGCGACCACGGCGAATGTGAGTCGGTTGAAAATTGATATATCGGGAACTCTAACGCGAACATAAATAAATATCTAAAAATCATGAAACTATATAATTACTACTATATATTGTATTGTAACTATATATTGAAATAAGAAAGTGATAGAATTTATAAGAAATGAGTGCAAGCGACAGTGAACTGAATACTTTTCTGAGACAATTTAGTTTATAAATAATAAAAAAATTAAGAACTTATTTTCTTCGTCGTATCTATTTGAAACTTCGCTAATTTCATGTAATTCTGATTACAAAGCGATACAATATCTATATATCTTAGTTATGACATTGATAAAGTCACATTGGTACAGTCACCGACTAAGGTCGATTTAGCCGTACCAAAACTGCTGACAAATTGTCTTTGAGCTCAGACTTTCTTATATACTAGCTTCTGCCCGCGACTTCGTCTGCGTGGACTTCATAATTAGGTACCCTATGTGTTAATCCAGGTTATAAACTACCTGTGTGCCAAATTTCATCTAAAGCCGTACAGTAGTTATTGCGTGAAAGAGTAACAAACGTCCATACATACAAACTTTCGCGTTTATAATATTAGTGGGATTCCGAATAGACCTGTAATATGATACCTTAGTGTACCGGACTCGATGATGTGGAGCTGGACTGATGGTGCAAGGTGAGTAATAGAACCCTTGAATAATAAACCCATCGAGTTTGTATTTATTTCACATGATAACATGCACCTGATGATGTAGATGTTGGTAACGGAACTTTAGCGTGTTATTTGTCTATTTTTACATGACTATCCAAAAAAGGAGTGTTATGTTTCATGTTCATGAGTGTATGAATGTATATATTTAAGTATTATATATGTATGTTTGTGAGTTTCTTTATTCTGCCATAACTTCCAAACGTCTAAACCGATTTAGATGTAGGGGGTATTATTAAAATACTTACATTTTCCCGGTAACATAGGCTAGTAAGAATATATATATAAATAAAATGCAATATAGGGGCTATGGTACACAAAAAGCGATACAATAAAAGCACACATGGCAAGAGTGCTTCTTAATTTTTTTATTAATTTTAACCGTTTTTAAGAAGATTTCCCCTGCGTGCAGCAACGCTTGCGTTGAGTTTCGCTAATTGAGTGAGGGTACCGGAGGCCCGAACCCTTTAAAAGGCCGGCAACGCACTTACGACTCTTCTGGGGTTGCGGTTGTCCGTGGGCGGCGGTAATCGCTTACCATCAGGCGATCCGTCTTCTCGGTTGCCGGCAATAACATAAAAAAAAAATTGTAGCACTCGGCTCGTGGGTTCCGAGCGCTCATCTTCTATTTAAAGAAATTCAAGGCAATTGGTCGACACCTCACGTGATCTGAAGGCTGATCTTTACTTTGCACAATGACTCTTATGGCAGCATTGCCATCGAACCAGCCAATGCTGCCAGGGTTTTGGGCACGTTACCAGTTGACAGTGATGCGGATGAATTTTTCTGCGCTCTATAGTGAATAGTACTAGAAGTTTAGTTTGTTTAGTCTAGTTATTTTTTTGTCATAAGTAGCTATATTCTGTAGGTAGTTTGTTTTTTTGACTAAACATTATTTACAAAATGCATTTTGTGATGAGGAATCTTTTGCAAGCACATCAGTATTTTAAACTTGTCCAAGAACGTAGGAGGCATCTTATAAAACATTTATTTTCCACCAACTTTTACCTTGAGGTGCCCATATATCTTTTAGCTTTATATTTTTCATACACTGCATGAGCGTCATAACTATGCTACTTCCTTCCATGTTTCGTGAGGACCTTCAGGGGTTCGTAGAGCTTTTATGTTGCAAAGGAATTACTACTGACACGTAAAAATGCACAAATACTTAAGGTTCTTTGTCGTGTAAGCAAATGCGACTCAGTACCTAGTTTGGTACCTAGCTTATTGCATATATTTAGGTTAAAAGACTGGTCGGAGTGAAGCAAGGTTGTTGCACATCGCAAGGTTTTGGCGAAAATGTGTTTTTTTAATTTTTTGGTAAAAAAATATTATTTTGGAAATATATTACATCATGATCTAAATCGCGTTTTACCTTTTCTTTTCCCTTTGGCGACTCAAAGGTATAAAAATCGCGAAAGTTTAATATCAATCAAAATTAGACAAGTTTTTTTATCAAAATTGAATCTACGTTGGACAACAAACTCGCCTGATGGTTAGCGACGTTGTGGCCGAGGATGGAGTACGTAGATCCAGAAGAAATCTGTTGACTCCTTGAATATGCAGGGCAGTGCGTATCATGAACGTGGATCCAAATTGTTGCGTACTCGCCGCTGCGATTTCAATAAGGTATGAGTTTTCTTTTTATAAACACGATATAATTAATTGAAAAATTAAAACGGCCCCAGCCATGTGTGACTTTTTATATTACTATACAAAATTTTACTAGCCTATGTTACCTGGGGCAATGTAAGGATTCTGACGATACCCCATACATCTAAATCAGTTTAGGGGTTTAGAAATTATGGTAAAATAATAAAGAAACTCACAATCATACATACGCTAGGCATGACTCACTCTAAAGTCCTCATTAAAGCCTACTATAAAAGGTACACAAACAATGTCCGTGCGCTAAGTAGGAACAATTTGCGCATTGTGGTAAGGGCCTTAACAGGACACTGCTGCTTAAATAAGCACATGTTCAACCTGAGGCTAAGCGAGACACAAACCTGCAGACGGTGTAAAGAGGCTGACGAAACACCACTTCACCTTTTGGGAGAATGATGACCGCTGATACACAAGCGCTACGCTCATCTAGGGAAGTATATTTTGGGCCCGGATGAAATGGGGGAGCTCACCCCTAGGAAAAACCTGCAGTTCATCACAGCGGCAGGGTTCAGGGATGAACTCTAATGTAATCACAAAGTGGCGATCACAATAGACCTCTTATGGTCTAAGTGAAACTATAGCCACATATAATAAATAAAAAAATAATAAGAAAAAAATACATACATACATACATGGACCCTAAAAACATAACCCTCAAAGGGGCTTAAATCACCTCTGGCGTATTTATTCGGGAGGCGCAGGTTCAAACCTGCTCACGAGTAGAGTTCGCTAAGCATGCGTTACTATTTTTCATAGATTTATCTGTATTAACATAACCCTCCTTTTTTGGGAAGTCGTGTAAAAATATTCTCTTTAAACCCACAAGGTTACTCGTCTGACATTACACAAGCATAAAAAATAACATTATAATATTTAGGGTCAAACTAAATTAGGATTACGGTAAAAAGGAGAGGTACAAAGTATAGAGGGCCGTAACCCACGTAAAGCCAAGTTGATGAGAAGGACCATCGTTCCCCATTTACATCGTAATCACTAGGGGCTCGTCACAGAGTTTGCACAACGGACAATTTACACGTAAATCATTCCTCAAACCCGCCCTTAGTGGTGGCGAAAATCGCTTTAAATTTTACCAAGACGAACATAGCATCACGCTTGTATTCTCCGAAGGGGTAAGCAGATGTGGATGTACACAATTGTACATCCGCATTTCACGTGGTGGTGATCCGATTGCCATATACCGGGCACAATTCCAAACTCCGGGCTGCTATTGAGAATTTCCTAAAACATAAATCAAATAACACTCACAAGACCTCATGCTCAGCAGTTGCGCTTTAGACCACTAAACCAACGGTCGCAACGAGGCAATTTATCATGAGTCAGCATATAAAATATCTACTAGCATGGTAGGTAGGTACGCATCAAAGTTTTATTCTATATAAAAATGAATCCCTATTTCCCTTGGTCACGCCATAACTTGAGAATGACTGCACGAAATTGGATAATTATTTTTTTGTTGTGTTCTTCATTGACAGGATTAAGTTTTAATTATTTTTTTATCGTACGGAGAAGTTTTTAACGGCTGGGTGAAACTGTCAACGATACCTAAATACTAAAAAATGTATTACATTATTTATTAACATCCTTCATAACCAATGATTATTTAAAAGAAATGGTTTTCAATTCACTTTCTTTTTACCAGACTAGTTAGAGAGATAGCTTTACTAATTAAAATATGACCAACAGACTGTAAATAAATTATGAACGAAACGCTTGTAATCGAAATTATTATCAGGATATCGAAAACAATACTATTATGAATCAAGCATGAAAATGTACCTACTTCTAAAATCATTTATAGATTTGAGTCTGGAAGGGTCTTGCTCTTCCAGACTCAAATCTATAAATGAGTCTCGTGAAAGTACACTGTGCATTACACGACTGCCTAAATAAAAGGAGTGCTATGTTTTAAGGTTGATGTATGTGTGTGTACTTACATATATAAATATGTAAGTACATAATATGTTTGTCAGTTTCTTTATTCCACCATAACTTCTAAACGCCTAAACCGATTAAGATGTATGGAGTATCGTTAGAATCCTTACATTGCCACGGCTATCATAGGTATAAGATTAAAAATATACCTAGTGGCCATGGTACACAGAAAGGCGTGAAATAAAAAAGAACTCATATCGCAGGCGTGATGTTTAATAAATTTCATCTATTTATATAAATATTTATAAAGAACATTTGTAAGGCCATTTTATTTTTGTGTGACGTTGTATAAAAACATTTTGCCTGATGTCAAAGTAATTCATAATAACATAGAAATCATCCGATCGGAAAATCTTTACAATAATATTTCATTGAGATTTTTTATGAATACTGTGGAAAAATACGGTTCTATAACGGAGGGTTATGAAATGAAATGAAATTGCTTATACCGTAAATCATTATTTTCAGAACTATTTTTATAAGTCACTTTTCAGAACTTTTTTATTGTCTAGAAGGCGTCGACATTGGCGTCACTTCTATTGTAGTAACTTAAACTAAAGAGCATTGATGTTTTGTACAAACTGTTACTAAATGAGCAAGACAGGACGAATCAAGATATGTCAAATTCGAATTTAGGCACGTCAAATTAAAATCTCCAATCATTTTAGTGGACACAGTTTTAGGTAGCCACTAAAATTAGAAACGTCAAACTAAAACTGTATGGAATTTTTAGGTTGATATGATTAAATTTAAATTTGACGTCATCCCGTCCCACTCGTATAGTAACGGTCAGTAAAGGACAGCAATGCTCTAAAGTTAGTTTAGTTTGCTACATTAGGATTGACGCTATTTACCTATCTGAGAAAAACGGAACTACCCCTAAGTAGACCGAAATAAACTCGGAAGATTAGATCGCTTTTTAAGTCCAAACGTCACTGTATAAGGCCATGTGAAAGTAATCATGTATGTATGTTGTCTAAAATGACCCTGACCAAATTTTAAATTTAGCTCAGATGTCAATACAAGATGTTTTGAGTTGCAAGATAATGGTGACACAGACTTGTCACCTTTATCTTGCAACTCAAACTGTAGGCCAACTAAATTAAAATTAGAGCATTGATACACTAATAGTTACTAACTACGAGTATAAGAGCTCGAATTCAAATTAAGACATGCCTAAAAAAATTTTTCGTACAATTTTAGTTCCGCTAGTTTTAGTGGCCAACTAAAAGTTACTCGTGTAAAAATGATCACAAATTTTAGTATAACGTGCCTATGTAAATTCAAATTTCGGTTTAAGTACATATTTAATTCACCTGCTTCGTTGGTCTAGTGTTCGTAAACACAAATTCTCAGTAGCAGCCCGGAGTCAGGAAGCTGGTGGTGTGTCACCCCCGTGCTTCGGAGAGCACGTAAAGCCGTCGGTCCTGCGCCTGATCTCTCTCTGGTCGTGTCAGATTTCCGTCCCATCGGAATATGAGAGTGAAGGAAGAGGGAGTGCACCTGTGTTTGCACATACACTTGTGCACTATAATATCTCCTGCGTACTTGGCTAATCTCAGTGGAGATAGGCCGCTGTGACCGAAATACGGTCTCGGTCGGTACTCCTTCCGACCGTATTTCGTTTTTCTTAAAACAAATTTCAAATCAGAAATACTTTTCAGATTTGAAATTTGTTTTAAGAAATTTCGCCTCTCTTAACTCATTCTATCTCGGTCTTAAAGAAAGGAAAAGTAAAACACAGCTTGCCCTCATTTTTGGTGGCAAACGTATACGATAGGCAACAATATTCGCCATGAACAGGGTCATTACAGTCGTTTGTTACTCGTAGCCCGTCAAAACAAAAGTGTCTAATTGCAACTGTTCTTGAAGTCAAGCAGCACTTCGCGTGATCTCTTTGGATGGGAGATCTAGATAGCTATCAAAGGAGCCTTAAAAAAGGCAGCTTAAACAGGGCAGGTAACTGTGTAAGACCAAAGAGTATGTAATAATAGACAATGCAATGGCACAATACCTTTCATTTTAATAGTTTGACAATATGCATTGCCCTGATCTTAGTAGTCGATCGAGTACTTTTAAAGCACGTGGTGCAATGTATGCAAAGCTATTGTTATTACAAGCGAGGTGTACAGTCGGCTACAAACGACACTCGACACATCTAAGTCGTGTCGGTTCGGTTACTTGTATAGGGACTGAATGGATAGCAATGACGTCGCCATAAGACGTGTTAAATATGGAAGATGAATTCGCGGTGGTGAGCAGAGGTCGAGATGGCTTGGTGTTCAGAGCGTCTGGAGTATTTATCCGGGAGGCGCAGGTTCGAATCCTGTTCGCTACCGTATTCTTTTTCCATTTAGTATAATAACTCAATAAACTTCGCCTAACCTGGGAACCGAACCGAAGACCTTTCAGCAGGCACGCTTGGGACTACTAGACCAATTAGGGAGTTTCAACAAGCAATATAAATCTTAATAAACTCTGATACAATACAATATAATTGTTAAGGCAAGCACGAACAACTCTCGTTAGAGATCTGACATCTGCATGTGAAATGTTATTTTCATCAAAATGCTAATTTTGTTTATACGAATGCTCTTGAACAAATTACTTGAGTTATCATAGCATTATATTTACCAAAATCAGGGGTTTGATTTCCACTTGGAACAATAGTATTTGTAAGATCAAATCAGCCTACCCTTTCCTAACTCTGGTCGGCTTCCAGAATAACCCGATGCAGTTTAATACCAGTATTTCGGCATCGAGTGACTGCTCATCTGACCACTACAACCCAGTTACTGGGTAACACCATATCTGGTGGTAAGACTGGTTGTCAGACTTTCAGGCTTTGACGACCCGTAACGGCTGTTCATTTGACAACCGGGACCGATAGTTTAACGTGATCTCCGAGACAGTAGGGGTCTCGACACGAAATGATGATCACAGATCCACAGACCGACCGCGGCAAGCTCAGCTTGACCAGGATTTGTGGGGCAGTTACTTAGCCCCGAGCCCCTCTAATATTTGTATGATATGCTACTAATAATATAAATGCGAAATTTTGTGAGGACGGATAGATATTTGTTACTCTTTCACGCAATAAATACTGAACAGATTTAGTTGAAATTTGGCACACAGATAGTTTATAACCTGGATTAACACATAGAGTATCCTGGCAAGATCACGCCGCTAAGGCGCGGGACAAGGAGGACATCATCATCATCATCCTCCTCCTGCCCTTATCCCAATTTATTTGCGGTCGGCGCAGCATGTATTCTTCTTCCATACATACTCTCTACTAGAATGTCGTGGGCAGAACCTAGTATGTTAATATAATTGGTTCGGGTCTGGGTGTGTGTACATGTAACATATGTCTTTAAACACTCACAACACACGATAAATACCTAGCGCGAACCAAAGTTTTTAGGGTTCTGTTCTTCAAAAGCAAAATAGGAAACCCTTAGAAGATCACTTCGTGGTTCGTCTGTCTATGTTTCTGAACCGTTTTTTTCAGGAACGCGTGGAGATATTAAATTGAAATTGATATCAAATTCTTGGTTTGCTAGTTACGCAATAAATTAATATGGCCATTTTTGCCCCACATTTTGACATTTGCCAGTAAATCAAAACCTATGGGGTTGACATGGAATCATGAAATTTAGAAAGAAGCAAGGTCCTCACAGCAGAAGTGAAGGAAAATATCAGAAAATAAATAATTTTAGTTAGATCATAAAAATGCGATAAAAATCTTACATTTTCAGTTGGAGAATCAGATAAGCAGTGATAAAATAGTGGTATGACCGTCTGACTGATAAGTCAAAGGTCGCAAGTTTGAACCCAAGGCAAGCACTACTGACTTTTCGAATTCATGTGCGTATTATAAATGAATTATCTCTTGCTTAGAATGGTGAAGCAAAACATCATCAGGAAACCAGCACACCTGAGTCATGTTCTCGACGATGTGTAAAGCCATGTCAGAGGTCTACGGGTGATTTAAACTCTGACACTAGGTTGTTCATCAACCTTGCGATGAGAGAGAGAGTTGGTGAATCCACCGTGACGTATGGTTTTTTTTTTATTAAGTTT
Organism: Xylocampa areola; assembly: GCA_935421205.1. NCBI lineage: Eukaryota > Metazoa > Arthropoda > Insecta > Lepidoptera > Noctuidae > Xylocampa > Xylocampa areola. Next base: position 18,749,909 of record OW285207.1, read on the forward strand.
CCATGTCAAATTTGTTAAAGATATTTTCCTTCGACCTTTTTTCGGTTTCATACTTTGTGAACATCAATAATATTGATTGTACGGGACCCTTGGTGCGCGAGTCAGACTGGCACTTTTCCGTTTCTTTATATTTTTATGCAAAGAATGAAGAAAAGATCCACTTGTATAGACATATTGAATTCTAGATTGCTTATAAATTGATTTCACTCTGAATGACGAATAAATAATCAATTTAAATTAGTTTTCAACTTTTTTTCTCGATAGCGGGTAAATTGACAATCGAGTGGCCTGATTTATCGGTTTAGTAGAGTTGTACTTAACCTGGTTTACCGAAGTTAGATAAGAGCTAAAAGTTGAAATATTTTTGTACACGACAGACCAAAAACTTCTTAACGCCTGAACTAATTTAGATGTATGGGGTATCGTTAGAATCCTTACACTTTCCCGGGTAACATAGGTTATAAAAAATTAAACCATAGTAAAATAGTAACTATGGTACTACACTAACAGAACATTTTCTTGTAGGTCCCTCGACTGCGATTCAAATGATTCAAAACCTGCGTTTCACTTTTTAGTACACACATGTCAGGTTTGTTTTAATACATAATAATACGTCTTGGTGATGTATAATAACTGATAATAATAATTATTATTGTTTATAATACAGAAAAATCGTTGAAAAGTAGGTATATAAATGCACACATAGCGAACTCTAAAGTTATGAATTTTTAACGTTTTTTTTTTTTTCTAAAATTGAGAATTTTTCGTGCACCTGAAATGGTCTATTTGAAACGAGATCTGAAATAAAAATATTTGAGTTTTAAAGTTATTATATTGAATGGAAAAAAAATACAGTCGTGAGCAGGATTCGAACCTGCGCCTCCCGGATAAACACTTCAGGTGCTCTGACCACTAAGCCATCTCGACCTTAGCTCACAACGGCGAATTAAAAAACAATATGGATGAAGAATTCGCGGTGTTGTGAGTTAGATTTCGCTGAGCATGCGTTAATGCTTTTCAAAGATTTATCTTTAATTTGTTTTAGTTTGATATCATTGTTGAGTTTAATAATTTATATTTCCATGTCTATCATACTTTATTTATTTTTTGCGGCATACTGATTACAATTTGTACATCATTTAACATTAACTTCGCGAGTTCCTGGACTCATAAAATATATACACGCGAGAAAGAAAGTTTTCCGTAAAATAAACCTTGCATCGGAAGTCACTTCCGCTGGGTTCATTTAAAAATTCGTTAACGTTTAATTTATTTAAAACACAAATATCCGAGTTTCTGTTTGAATTTTTAATTTGTTGAGAACCTTATTGATGCATTATTTTAATTAAATCAAGGTTTTGCCGAGCACTGAGGATGTAATAGATTTTAATTTTAAATTACTTGTCAGCGCGGTCAGCGCAGTGGTCGAGAGACCGACTGCTGAGCTGGGTATCTCAGGTTCGATTCCTGCACGGAGAAAATATTTGTACGATCTATAGATAATTGCTCCGGGTCTGGGTGTGTGTGTGCATGTGAGATTATATGTCTGTAAACGCACCCACGGTACAGTAAGAAATTATGAATGTGGGACAAAGTTAAAAAAAAAAACGCTTTTATATCATAGGGTTGATGAACAACCTAATGGCAGGCTTTAAGCCACCCATAGGCCTTTGACATGACTTTACACAGACTTGAGAACATCTTTCAGGTGAGGAAGTGATAATTAATTTATAATACGCAAAAGACTATGTAAAATGGTGCGCGCCTGAGGTTTTAATAAAACATAGCATCACACCTGTATTCCCCGAAGAGGTAGGTAGAGGTGTACACAGTTATACACCCACATTTCACCAATGCTGTTATTAGGTCCCAAGTAATAGATGGTGAGCCTATTGCCATCTACCGGGCACAATTCAAAACTCCGGGCTGCTACTGAGAATTTCTTATCAGTAAACTCAATAACACTGTCTGATTTGATTGAATTCCCGGGGAATTGAACCCGGGACCTCATGCACAGCAGTTGCGCTTGGGACCATTATACCAACGTGGCAGGTTTTAACATATAATAAATTTTCTCCGGCCTACTGTATTTCGGTCACGGCGGCCATCTCTACGGAGATTAGCCAAGTACGCAGTAGATATTACAGTGCCCAAGTGTATGCGCAAACACAAGTGGTCAAGTGCACTCCCTCTTCCTTCACTCTCATAGTCCGATGAGACAACAATCCGATACGACCGGAGAGAGATCAGGCGCAGGACCGACGGCTTTACGTTCTCTCCGAAGCACGGGGCTGGCACACCACCAAATTCCTGACTCCGGGCTGCTACTGAGAAGTTCCTAACAGAAAAGACCTTACGGTCAACAGCCGCACCTGCGACCACTAGACCAACAAGGCAGTCGTTAACATATAATCGATTACTTACCAATTCGACGGTAATATTAATTATTGTTCAACGGTTATTACTCAACGGGCATTCTTCGGGATTGCCCTAGTTTCGAACTCGAACAAAATCAAAGTCAAAATTATTTATTCCAATAAGACCATATAATGGTACTTTTGAAAGTCAAGAACGGAACCCATAATCAAGAACTGAGCCCTCTACGATGTCGTGAGTCAGATGAGCTCAGTTCCAGTTCGAAACTAGACGGGAAATCCCGAAGAATGCACGTGAGTAATAACCGTTGAACAATAATTAATATGAATGTGTCTCACAAAAGTTATTATACGTTCTAACGGTCACATCACTAAGCTATCATTGATAATAATTGAATTTTCTTTTACGAAAACTTTATACTCTGTAAATAAATTAGTTTATTATTATATTAAATGGAAAAAGAATACGGTCGTGAGCAAGATAAGAACCTGCGCTTCCCGGATAAATACTCCAGGCGCTCTGACCACTAAGCCATCTCGACCTCCCTAGTATAGGGACTAAATAGATAGCAATGACGTCGCCAAAAGACGTGTTAAAATATGGATTAAGAATTCCCGGTGGTGAGCAGAGGTCGAGATGGCTTAGTGGTCAGAGCATCTGGAGTATTCGCGCAGGTTCGAATCCTGCTCACGACCGTATTCTTTTTCCACTTAATATAATAGCTTTAGAATTCACTAAGCATGCGTTAATGCTTTTCAATGATTTATATTTAGTTTATTTAAAGTATTTTATGTGAGTTATTTATTACGTATTGTCCAACGGTTATTACTCACGTGCATTCTTCGGGATTTCCCGACTAGTTCCGAACTCGAACGAAGCCCTTAGTCATAAGCTGAGCCCGCGGCGATGTCGCGAGTCAAACTGCTGAGTTATTTATATTTGATACGAGAGATAGACGTACAGTCATGTCCTATATTTACATGGAGATGCTTACATAAAAATTTTACCTTGTCCTCAATTATTTTACAGTGCAATTTAAATGCTAAAATTCATTTAGGGTACTATTGACGTGGTTCTTACGACGTCAATATTTCGACAAATAAAAATATTAAATTATTCCGTGATCACTAATATCACCAAAAACTTAATTGTACCCGATTGATAGCGACAAGCTAATCACTTATTACCTACATGGGACTTTAATAACAGAATTGGTAAAATGTGGGTGTACAACTCTTGTGGGCACACTTCTGCCTACCCTCTCGAGAAATACCGGCGTTATGCTATGTTATGAATTAAGTCCAAAGGCCAAAAGCTACTCCAGTTTGGAACTTAATATTCTACAATATAAAAAAACTACCATTTAATAGCATTCAGGTGTGTGCCAATTCATTCAGTATAATCAGTTTCTCATTTAACAATAACTATGAAAATACACAAAGTGCTCTATTTCTTATTGAGACTACACACCTAATTTATTTATTAAGGCTCTATCTGGGAAATATATGGAAGTAACTACTATCTATCCTACATATATCCAGTCGCGGTTCAGTCGATCCGTGGAGTTCGTAGCAGGCGAACGCTACGCCGCCTACGCGCTACGGGCTACGCGAAAACTTTCGAATAATTGAGAAATTTTCGAATATTATTTTTACGAATTTCGGTTTGATGAATGTGACAGTTTTAATTAAATTAATAATTGTATGAGAAGAATAAATTAGTTTCGCAAATACAGTTACTTTGAATTTCGGATAGGAGTGTGATTTATATTAATACTTCAAAATAGTGTGTCCCCATATTATTCTTAATAAAATAAAAATACTTTAGTATTTCGGAAAAAACTTCAGACGAGCTTTTCCGTTAAAAATGTGAATTAAAAGTGTGTGCATAATGACTAGAAAAGTGCAATCATCATTTTATCGTGGGAGAATGGTAAGTCTATTCAAATCATTCTCTAAACTTCTCCTTCTTCCCCGAAAATATGAAGGATATATTAATATGTGACATAAAAACAATGAAATAACACAGATTTACATAGTATTATGTAACTATTTAACTTTTTATGTGTTTTTTACTTATTGCAGCCGACATGCACAACATAATGGCCATACCATATACTATACTACATGAACTCTGCTCTCTTAAGCAAAATAGCAGAAAACCCGAAGAATACACGTAATTAATATGAATATGCCTCACTGAAAGTTATTATACAAAAATAGCAGCATATACATTTTTGGGGAATAGGCTTTAAATAACTAAAAAAAAAAAACAGTTAACGTACAATGTTTTAAATTAGGCTTAAATATTAAAATTGTAACTTTAGAGTTCGCTAAGCATGCGTTAATGCTTTTTCAAAGACATATCTTGAATTATTAAGGTAATTGCATTCTTTACGACATTGTATTAGCTGCAAAGTTTATCGTGTCGGTTCGGTCACCTGTATAGGTACTGAATTGATTGCAATGACGTCGCCATAAGACGTGTCAAAATATGGAAGAAGAATTCGCGGTGTTGAGCAGAGGTCGAGATGGCTTAGTGGTCAGAGTGCCTGGAGTATTCATCCGGAATCCTGTTTGCGACCGTATTCTTTTTCCATTTAATATTGTAACTTTAGGCTTAAACCTTAGAATTAGGCTTGGAATTTATATTAAAAATCCAACACTAGGTACAACCATCCCCAGGGATGTGCCCTAATAAGCGTTGTATAGAAAGGATTTGGAGCAAGACTCGTAAGAGGACTTGAGGCTCTCCTTCAAGTGCTAATGATGTCCACCTGTGCCGTTTTAGTAAGTTCAAAATGTAGACTCCCCAGACTTATCCCAAAAACAGACAAACAAACAGAAATTTTGTTCATCAACCATACGATAAAAAGAAGAAGGATAAAGAGTATTAAACAAGTTAATTTATGAACCTGGGTTGACGGATTACAGAGATCAAAACTCCTGCAAAAACTTCAAACTTTATTTTTATTTATTATTTTATTTATAACTTTGGCCTGCCGTTTTCGGAGGCGGCCAGAAATGTGTGTACATTATACCCCTCAAGATTGTCCGAAACTGTAAAATAAGACAAAAACATGTATTTAAATTGAGTTGTTATTGTTTTAAGTGCTAATAACATTGTTGATATCTGCTATGGGACGACGTGGTCAAACTTGTCAGTCCCTTAAATAAAAATAAAAATAAAATAAGATTGGTCTGCAAAACACTTATGCAGAAGTTATTTTAATACATAACATAACATAGCATAACGCCTGTATTCCCCGAAGGGGTAGGCACAGGTGTATATAATTGTACAACCATATTTCACCAATGCTGTTATTAAGTCCCATGTAATAGGTGGTGAGCCTATTGCTATCTACCAACACAATTCGAAACTCCAGGCTGCTACCTGGCTGCTTCCCCAGGAATTTAATGTATGAGGTGCTTGCACCTATCACAACTTTTGGTCAATTAACGATCACTGAGGTTAAGCAATTGTAGGCGTGGTCATTCCATAGATTGCTGACCGCTATGAGTATCGGAGACCAGGGAGTCTACAATGGCCACTGAGCTTTTATCCTAAAAATGAATCATTATTTGAATTGAGTAGGTAACTTCTTAAGATTCTGCTCTTTGACACATTAGTAATTCCTATTTTGTGAGCCATTTTACGAATATACATAGAAAACTGTCAAATAGATGAATTACTGTTTATGAATTGCACGCAAATCTTATTATGATATTGTCCATGAAGTCACCATTTTACGATTTGTAAAATAAATCTTATTAGGATCCTACTATGATTCAGTCAAAGTGGCCTTTTTAGACCCCCAGCTCCAGAACCCCTCCTGTGCAATGCCTGTTAGGACACAAACCTGTAGATTATAATGCCACAAAATACCTTACAGTGAAATAAATTACATGTACGGTAGATTGAAATAATTTTAAATTTATCTAAACTGTTATGATACCTGTCACATTAGTCATCCTGCGACCACGAACACTACAAACTTTGTCTCTGTTACCTCTGAACTAGAGTAAAGTCAAGAGAAAACCGATATCAAAAAAAAAACCATAATAAATTATTTCGGTCTAAAGTGGCTTTATTATAACACTAGCTTCTGCCCGCGATTTCATCTGCGAAGACTTCAGAATTAGGTCTAGCCGGGGTAAACGGTACCCTATGTATTAATCCAGGTTATAAACTATCTATGTACCAAATTTCATCTAAATCCGAACAGTAATTATTGCGTGAAAGAGTAACAAACATCCCTACATATAATCACACCTGTAACAACAAAGGATTATACAGAGCTGTCACATGTAATTGGTGATTAACCTATTTACCCATAAAAATATTTACCGGACAGAAAAAAAATATTAGCTTAGGATTCCCTAACAGAAAAACTGAATAACACATTGCCTGAACCGGGAATCTAATCCGGTAGGTACCTCATGCTTAGCAGCCGCGCTTCCGTTTACTAACCCAGTGAGATATTCTAAATATGCTACAATTATCTCCTAATATTACCGCACCGACTCAAATATTTACTCTTAGTCATATTACAATACGTCATAAAGGATAACCTCTAAAAGTAGTAATAATGACTTTAAATTATTCCCAATAGAAATTTCCAAACGGAATTCTTAATTATAACCGAGAAATGTAGGACATCAACAATGACATCACAAGGAATCTTAATGATGGAAGCTTCCATCCTTTCCAGGTCTGAGAGCCTTTAACACAGGTGTACGTCACACCTCTACTCCTCACGGTTAGGTAATATCAATTTTTGTTCAGCGGTTACTACTCGTACGTGCATTTTTCGGGAATTGCCGACTAGTTTCGAGCATGGGGTTCGATTCCCGGGTCGGGCAAAGTTTTATTGAGTTTTTCTATTAGGAATTTCTGTTTCCCCGGTATATGGCAATGGGCTCACCACCTATTATATGGGACTTCATAAGAGCATTAGTGAAATGTGAGTGTACTATTGTGTACACCTCTGTCTACCCCTTCGGGGAATACAGGTGTGATGCTATGTTATGTAACAATACATAAGAAATTGAAAAAAAAATAAAAATATATGGGTTATATATACATATCAAATTTATTTATATCTAATAATTTAATTAAAGTAATGATAAAATTTATTAATATCTAATAATTTAATTAAAGTAATGATAAAATTTTAATAATGTCATATTTTTTATCCGATTAGGTGTTTGTTATAAATTCACAAGATAATACCAAAAAAGCTTTTTAATTCGGTAAATCATATCGGTAAACGTACATTCCAGGTTAGAACCCACAACCTGTGGCTTAAAAACACGTCACTACTCGGTTACTCCGACATTTATAGGAGAGATAGAATCGCTAAACCAATTATTCCCTTGGAAGCCATAAAATTGGTTTACATTTACTGACGCGTTTTGTTCCGTCTGTTAGGGCTTAATGTGATTATCTAAGGGATGATCTAAAATAGGGTCGGTAATTAAAAAAATTCATGAATAATTCGGTATAACATCATGTAGTAAGAAAAATTTTACCACGACTGGGACTGGAACCCGTGACCTCCTAGTTAAGTACACAACACTTTCGCATGTATAATATAATAGAGGATTAATTAAGTAATATATTGTGTTGGTATGAATTATGCAATATACATTTGAACACTAAGTACTTCATAAACAATGTACAAGGGGCGGCCATATCGCGTTGTGCGATCTCCGAAACACTACCTTAGGAGCTAATAATAAATTAATATTTAAAGCTCTTTGTACCTGTACATGCCTACTATAAATAATGAATTAACATAATTAATCACTAATAACAGAATAAAGATTAACTACTAAACTATAAATATCTTAGGTTTTCTTAATCACTACACATTATAATAGAACAACTTTTAAGCGGATTAATAAAGAAAGAAAGAAAGAAAACACATTTATTTTGATATCTTACATAAATTGTACACAAATATAAAAAATACATCAACAAAACAAAAAAGAGAGACAAAAATGGTCTCTAGCTCAGCATTGTGCTACTTTATAATAAGCAGCGCTGGTATTCTGCTAGGACCAAGTGATTTCACGGATAATGGCGTGTATTATTGGTTTTTATTTTTCCTGACGTTTCGAACACTTTGGCGTTCGTGATGGCAGGACTCCCCTAGTGACCACGAACGTTGTAAAGTGTTTACACGTGATTAATCTGGTTAAAAGTTGTTTTATTACTAAACTATTAATAAAAAACATCTAAAATGTTATATTAAAACGGGTAGCAGGTAAATATATTTTTATCTCATAAATAAATATATACTGCCTCATTGGCCGCAAGCGCGGCTGTTCATCATGAGGTTCTGGGTTCATTACCCAGGTCGAGCAAATTGGTATTTGGGTTTTCCGTTAGGAAATTGTCAGTAGCATACTGGAGTTAGAAAGTTGGTGGTGTGACAACCCCGTGCTTCGAAGAGCACGTATAACCGTCGTCCCTGCGCCTGATCTCTCTCCGGTCGTGTCGGATTGCCGTCCCATCGACTATGAGAGTGAAGGAAGAGGGAGTGCACCTGGTTTTGCTTAGTACACTTGTGCACTGTAATATCTCCTGCGTACTTTGCTAATCGCCGTGTAGATAGAACGCCTTGACCGAAAATTCTGTCTGGAGAATATTATAATAAATATGTACCTACTATGAAAACGGAACTTAATTTTGTATCTAATTAGTTATGCTATTTAACATAATTATCTCTTTATTTAATAGGTTTTAAATATTTTTTTAATTCGACATCATTTTATTTGAATACAATTACTGTAATAATTAAAATGTAATAATTGATATTTATATATAAATTACATGTATATATACATGACGGCTGATAGAGATGTATTGAAGAAAAATAAATGCTGCGCCGCCCCCAAATAAATTGGGATAAGGGCAGGGGGATAATAAATTTATATATATGTCGCAAATCTATCTATAGTAGAATCCGCTGTTTTACAAAACTGCTAGTTGATTAACAAGACAGTATTGTTATAAAACAGCTAAACAACGTTAAGCTGGATTGCCATTGCGATACGTTTAACAAAACAGCTACCCACCTTTAGACGTAATGCAGAATGACATATCTACATTGGGACAGGTTTGTTTATTGTATAGGTTATATTAAATGGATAGTATTAAAATACTGTATTTTGATTTGTCTTTCCGTGGTTGTGTCGACGGGCTCCTATGTTTGTGTCTGTAAGGTTAGAAAAATCCTGTCCGTGTCGGGATACACGAAACTCCCGAGCTCGCTTCGCTCGCTCACGGATCAATTTCGTTTATTTTGTTTCATAATCTCGATATAATGTCGACTATTATAGTGGTTTAGTATTTACGTCATTCAAAATTTTCATCTTTCTTTTTTTTGCTATTGACAAGTAAAGTAAAGTTAGGTTATTATTGTTAAGACATACAGAGACATATGCGACAAAATTTCGAACTAAAATCAACAATCTGACAGTTCATTTCACACTGATTTACTTAATCTCTGATCGTCGACCCGCTGCATTGGTAAACGCAAAACGTTCATACAATTCTGCGTGGTAAAGTTCAGTAATTATGTAAAACCGCTAAACGTCGTTCAGCTGTTTTTCATAACAGTACTGTTTTGTAAATCAGCTAGCAGTTTTGTAAAACAGCTGATTCTACAACCCATCTGCGACATATATATAAATTAAATTCAAGTAAACAATGTAACTGCTTACTTGAATTTACGTATTCGTTTAGTAATTTACCTCTATAGTATCGTAATAAATCAATCTTTTTGTATATTACCTTACAATCAATCATCTTAAAATATGTACGCAATCAATCAATCAGAACCGCCTCTCCTAATGCACTACTCAACGTAAGCTGGGCGTATTACACCAGTTAATTCTCACTGGGAATAGGTAACAGGGATTATGTAACATAATCGGCATATAACTGTGCAAGCGCAAGCAAAGACCTCTGCCATTATACCCAGATAATATGGGCATTCATCATATCGCTAACAGCGTGATCCCGATTTCATACCATTAGGTTCAATTTTCTTTAGTACTGTACCTAGTAAATAAAATCGCCAATCTGCAGTGAGCTAGCGTGGTGATCAATGCGTGCCTTCTATGAGAAGACGCCCTTGACTTGCAGTGGGACAGTTATGAGCTGGTAACTTCTGTTTAGTGGACCTGTAAATGCTAGATAGATATCGCCAGGCGTCCCCTTAAGACTAATACAAAGAGGATTGCAAATTTAATAGGTTTGAACACGACAAGGTAGCTCAGTTGGTAGAGTGATGACACGGACGTCAAAGGTCGCGGGTTCAAGCCCCGTTCTTGCCTGTTATCTTTTCAATGTTTCTTTGAAAAATAGTAATTAATATAGGCATTACATGGCCTCAACATGTATAAACATATATAATTATATATGGTTATGTTAAGTTTATCTATCAGATATGACATTTTATTGGTTTTACCAACTAGTTTCCAATCAGTTTGGTTTGCGACCGCGTGGCATACTAATTTATTATGGATTTCAGTGATGTAGGTGTAATCTAGCTAGATGGAGCGCTATTAATGTTATTGATAATTACTGTGACTGAGGTATCCCAGAACAGATAATGCCACAATTATTAATTTTTCCTACTTTTACTCTCATCCTGCTCAACATATTACTTACTTAAGCGCACGAATAATACCAGTGCACACGCATTACTTTTGCACTTTTACCAGTGCACACGCATTACTTGCATTACTTGTGCACTTTATTAAGTCATCTGTACTCCTTGACTAGTCGGACTACTTATTATACAACTCGTACCATATTTAAAGTACAATAAATAAAATATGCTTAATGATGTAAAATTTCTTTAAAAATTCTACGGTAATGTTATAGCCAAATGTTTTTTTTTAAGAGTTAATCCCGTTCTATTTTAGGAATAAGTTGTTGGCATTTTCAAAGGACAATTGTCTGTGCTTAATTTTTTTTTTATGGATTTGCTTAGTTTGGTTTTTGTCGCGCGTATTTTTTTTTGTATAGTCACCTACTTTAATATGGCACGGATATATTATGTAGAGGGGCTCGTGGATAAGTAATAACCGCACAGATCGATTGATAGAGGTTAAGCTGCGCTTGCCGCGGTCGGTCTGTGGATGGGTGACCATCATTTCATACATTATAATTTACAATGGCGCCCTGTGAATGACATGCTACAGATAGCTTAACATTTCAAGTAACTGAGAGATGTATATTGTTTTAGAGCACGTTTCAGGTACAGAATCTCAGCAATTATTTAAAAATGTATAGGGTTGTATACACGTGCCTTTTCCGAATGTTGTCTGACTAGTTTAGAACTTAACCGATGGAGTTCTTGTGTTTCTTTCGTGTCAATTGACTGACTTGTAACACTATTTAACGACGAAACGAACGAGAAACGAGGCCCCTCCGTGCCTTGGAGAGCACGTTAAGCCGTCGGTCCCGGTTGTCAAATTAAGATCTATGATAGCCGTTACAGGTAGTCAGATGCCTGAAAGTCTGACAACCAGTCATACCACCAGATATCGTGTTACCCAGTAACTGGGTTGTGGAGGTCAGATAGGCAGTCGCTCCATGTAAAATACTGGTATTAAGCTGCATCCGGACTGGAAGCCGACACCAATGTAATTGGGAGAAGGCTAGGCAGATAGATATTATGTAGATGAACAAGATTAATATTATGTAGATGAACAACATGTTAAATAGTGTTACAAGTCAGTCAATTGACACGAAAGAAACATAGGAACTCCACCGGTTAAGTTTTAAACTAGTCAGACAACATTCGGAAAAGGCACGTGTATACAACCCTATACATTTTTAAACAATAGCTGAGATTCTCTACCTGAAACGTGCTTTAAAACAATATACATCTCTCAGTTACTTGAAATGTTAAGCTTTCTGTAGCATGTCATTCACAGGGCGCCATTGTAAATTATAATTTATTTCTCATAAATAAACAAATATGTACATAAATTATAATACATTTCAATCACAATCTATAAGGCTTTAAACATTGAATTAATTGTCTTTTTTATTTATGCTGTCTTATCTTCTATTTTGGTGTTCTTTGGACTTCCTGGTGTCCAAGTTGTTTAAGCCGCCCATGGGCCCATGACTTAGCCACTGCTTAAACAAAGGTTTCACGTGTCTTCTGTAGCACAGATGAAAATGCTCGCATCGGTCACCCGTTTATAAACTGACCGCGTTAAGTGTTGCTTAACCTCAAAGATGCATAGTTTACCGACCAAGTGGTTAAACGTAAATTAGGCATCAGATATCACTGGACAAAGAAAAGGATAATTCAATTAAATTCAATTGAATTCAATTATTTATTTCAAGTAACCATGACTCATTTGTTAGTAAAACACTTATCCTATATTAATAATTATGATAATTTTATCTACACTGTCACACGGTCGTACCGTCCGACGCTTCATCGCAACTGCACCATTCCATAAGAAATGGTGCAGCAGCGATTCACATAATCATGCTGCTGTGCCCGCGACTTCGTCCGCGCGTAAATAACAAATGTTCGACGTGATTTTTTAATTTGGCATAACTTTTTTATTCATGAACCGATTGACATAAAACAAACACTAAATGTTAAGTGAAGCTTATTCATATTCATAATCATATTCTTTATTGTGGATCATTGATACATGATACAGATGTTTTTGTAATAAAATGATCAGCTATGTCTCGTCTTTTAGGCATACAATAATATTGTCACAGAAATATAATTATAAATTATCATATTTACAATCATACATAACCAATGAGATTACAATATATTTCAATCCTAAAACTAGCTATTACTAAAAACCAGTTACATAATACTGAACACAACAAGGCTAAGGTAAATTATATAGTGCAAGTGATTTTTCGGTCAAGTAATCTTTTACAGAATAGTAGCATTTGTTCACTAACATGTCATGAAGGTTCTTTTTAAACGTTTTTATTTCTGAAATTATTCTTATTGACTTTGGGATATTATTAAAAAGGCGCGAAGCTATGCAGAAAAAACTTTCATGGAAAATATGCGTTTTACTAGGAACTGTGCATAGCTAATCCTGATGTCGCACTCGGGTACGATATTCAAATAATTTGATATTTGATTTTACGAATACTACACTTTCAAATATGTATAAGCTAGGCAATTTCAGTATTTTCATGTTTAAAAAAAATGGTTAGTATGTCAGTTTGAAGCATATTAAACATAGACCTGATACAGCGCTTTTGAGCAATGAATGCACATTTTTTGTCTGTACTATCCCAGAATATTACGCAATATCTCAGAGATGAGCTAACATAACCATGATACGCTGTCATAATTGCTGAGGTATTTGCAATTGCTTACCACAATATCTTAATGAAAACCACATCTAAATCGGATAAGCCGTTTCTGAGATGAGTGTGTCGTCACAAACGCACAGACAAACAGACAAAAATTCTAACAATCATTGTTTTGGGTGCTTTTTGCGTTGAAAAAGGTTCCAATAATATTTTTTCTCATATATCTTCCATGTACAGACAGCGACCCGCTACATTTTTATTATATGTAATGATGATCATAACATCGTCACTATCGCCGTCGTATCGTAACGTGTCTTGGGTTCATATTGAATGATTATTTATAAACTTCATGGCAACGTTATGCCTATATTAATTATTATTTTCCAAGGAAACGTTGAAAAATAATAGATACGAACGGGATACGAACCCACGACCTTTGACAATTCGTGTAAAATTTCAAGTTCCCTTCTTTTCGTCTTAAGGAGACGCCTGGCGATATGTAATTAGCAATCATTTAGAACGGCAAAGTAGTAACGCTGAGTTTAGTAATCTGTAAATGATGGCTCAATAGAGCCAGGCGTCTCCTTAACGAGGTTGGCGGTGTGACACCCCCGTACTTCGGAGAGCACGTAGTGCCATCGATTCTGTACCTGATCTCTCTCCAGTCGTATCAGATTGCCATCCTATTGATCTATGAGAGTGAAGGGAGTGGGAGTGCACCTGTGTTTTGGATACACACGTGTACTTTAATATTTCCTGCGTACTTAGCTAATCACCGTGGAGACAGGCCGCCGGCCGTGTCCAAAAATGTGGTCGTGTGTATAAAATATAATGTAAAAGTAAAGTGGTCCTATGGTGACCATGGACGAATCGTAACCATATAGAGGTCATATGGTAACCATGAAGTCGTATTATAACCGTAATAATATTTATCGTATCGTAAGCATATCGTGGTCGTATCGTAACCGTATCCAGTAAAGGTCCCTACCCATTTACATGAGGTAATTGAAGCGAGGACAGACAGTATCGCAACGCGGTTAACGCCATCTATTGGTTAATCGACTTAACTATATTGCTGTCCAATCGGACCGGAAATTAGCTATCATGGTATATTAGACACCGTTTGCTATGGTTTCTAAGAAAGTGAGAACTGCGTTTGATCACGCTTGTATTCCCTGAAGGATTAAACAGAGATATAGGTACTATCTTACACACATTTCACAAAATCAAAGTCAGTAGTAATATGTTAGGTTTGCGCGATCACTTCACATTACAATAAGCAGCGTTTTAGCGTTCGAAACGTCAGGAAAAACAAAAACCAATAATACACGCCATTAATCCGGTTAAAAGTTGTTTTATTATAATCAAAGTCAGTGTTTATTAAGTCCTGGAACCATTTGCATAATAATTGATTTTAATTTTTTGCAATCTGTACACCTTTTTAAAATATAATAAATCGGGTCTAAATGCGTAATTTTATGTTAAAAAGCTTTAACGGTACCTTTTTATTTCTCGACGTTTCGGTACCGGCCGTGACCGTAGACTGTACCAATGACCACAGGTATATCATACTCTAAAGTAGCTGCTATTGGGAGTTTCCCAACAGAAAAACCCGGTGAGTTAACACAGCAATTAAACTAAGGACCCTTTCTATCTGCCTAGCCTTTTACCAATAACGTTGGGATCGGCTTCCAGTTTACTCGGATGTAGCATAATACTAGTATTTTACATGGAGCAAATGCCTATCTGACCTCCACAACCAACTTACTATCATGATATTATGTGATAAGACTGGTTGTCAGATTTTCAGGCCTCTTACTACCCATAACGGCTATCATATCTTAATTTGATAACCGGGTCCGACGGTTTAATCTGTTGGTTTAATAACTACCAGACACAACAGATTTTTATTGTTATAAAGTACAATTTTGTACTTCGCCGATCAAAAATGTCAACGTGCTCTCCGAGGCATAGTGGGGTCTCGATATGAACCGAGACCGACCGTGGCACGCACAGCTTAACCTTGATCGATCGATCTGTGCGGTTGTTACTTGACCACGAGACCTTTAATAACGTTACCATCATCATCATTGCCCTGCCCTTATGCCAATTTATTTGCGGTTGGCGCAACATATACCTGTCTGGCATGCTGCCTAAGTTTTGGCATGTTTTATGACCGGCCGCCTGCCTGACGTCAACCCTCTTTGGGTGCTGCTGTTGGTGGTAACCGCCACCGATACGGTCTCCTTCTATCTAGCTATGTCACACCAAATGCTATCCATGCGCCAGGTTCTGATGTTATCCTTCTATCACACTCCACTAACCGGGCTAATGTTAAAATGTTAATGGCTTTAATAACACCAGAATATTATAGAAACTAGTTATTGTAGTACATATAAAAATTACTTAAAAAACCGTCTATTTTTCTTATCCAGGAGGCGCAGGTTTGAATCCTGCACAAGATTGTATTTTTCTTTCCACTACAAAAAATAGTACTTTAGGGTTCGCTACGCATGCGTTTGTGCGTTTAATAGATTTAACTGTAAATATCTACTTTCCGATACTAAAATCTCAAATACAGTAACCTCCTTCTAATACTTAGAGGCATCAACAGGCACGGAGGGGGTGGGACCTTGAAGAAATTAGTACTGGAGTAGTTTTAGCGGCGTACCCCTCTCGCTACTGGCATAATATGATTCCCAGTCAAACCTTTATACCTTTTACCTGTATGGTTACAATGATAGTACACGATTTTAATCTTGTGTGACACAATTTTATGTTTGTGTTAAGTATTTTTATGTGGCTAGTACTGTTAATGTAATGACGAGAACTATGGTTGCTTTAGTCCAATTTCTTTTGTGCTTGTGTGTTACCTCACCTCCCGCCAAAAGTGGCGAGCAGATTTGTTCGATATTTAGTCAGAAGCCGTTTCTCGTCTGGCACTCCAAGGGCGTGTCCGAAGAACAACAAAGGTTAGTCAAACAAAAGGGCAGTTGGTTAGTGAAGAAACTTTTACTCAATACTTACAAGAAGTTGGTTAATTCTCCTGTACTTGAAAGGGTGATGCTACCCGTATCTCCCCAAGGATAGGAACAGCATCTTCCTGTGCTAATATCAACAAAGTTTCTTTGAATCTTGACCGAGCGTCGTAAAAAGTAAGTAATCGTTAAAGTTAAATAGAAACTGCCTCTACAGATAAATATTTCTAATGCATTAACGCATGCGTAGCGAATAATAAAGTAATACATGTCCCTTTTCTTTCCACAAGAAATATAACTTTAGAATTCGCTACGCATGTGTTAATGCGTTTGAGAGGTTTTTCTATATTTGTTAAGGTAATCAATTAACTGCAAGACAGTCGTGTGGGTTCTGTATAGGAACTGAATAGATAGCGACGTCACCAAAACAAGTACGCTTAAAATGTGGAAGAAGAATACACAGAAGTAAGCAGGGGTCGAGATGTCTTAGTGGTCCGAGCACCTGGAGTATTTATCCGGGATATGCAGGTTCGATTCCTGCCCACAACCCTATTTTTCTTTCCACAATAACGTATGATTTTAGAAACTGCTTCGTTAGTCGTCTTTAGAATTTGCTACACATGCGTTAAATTAACTCAAAGATTTATTTGTAAAGATTAGTTTTTTTTTGTCTCACTTTGGAAATTTCTTCCTATATCGTGGGTGCGTTTACAGATACATAATCTCACATGCACACACCCAGACCCGCAACAATTATCTGTAAATCAGAAACATATTTGAACCATGTAGAACTCGAACTTACGACACGTGACGCAGCACCCGATCTCAACCACTGCATCGGGCCGCTAACTTTTATATGGAGAAAAAAGTAATCTACTCATAGCTCATTCGGCAAAATTATTAGTGCCTTTATTAATTAGATAAATCAGCAGTTCTCGAGAAGTATGAAGCAAGTTGCTTACGTTTCAGTCAATCATATTTTTACTTGCAAAATGTGTCTTACTAAACAAATGTACTCATTAACCTCGAATGCTGAATTAACAGTAATTTTTTTTCGCTCAACTAATCTGCCATTGATTATATTGCAAGCGTGTTCATCGATACTAATATTATAAATGCGAAAGTAATTCTGTTTGATTGTTTGTTATTTTTTCACGACTAAACGGCTGAACGGATTGTAATGAAATTTGGCAAGGAGATAGATAGCATCTTGGAGAAGGATGTAGGCTGCCATAAGTCGCACAGATGAAGTCGCGGGGACCAGATGGTTCAAGGATATTTTTGTATAATAACTTTCGGAATTCTAATTTCAGGACCATTCATATTAATAATTGTTCACCGGTTACTACTCACGTGCATCGTTCGGGATTGCCTAAATAGTTTCAAACTCGAACTGAGCCCTTATTCATGAGCTGAGCCCGCGGCGATGTAGCTAGTCAAACAGATTAGTCTAGACAAGACTACCTGTAACGGCTGTCATATCTATGACATCACCCATCAACAGACCAACCGCGGCAAGCACAGCTTAAACACGAGTTAATTAATTAATTAATCGCTACCAACTCACCTGATAGTAAGCGAGAGCGCTAGATAGATTTGGGAGAACGATAGTTGAGGAGTTGATGCAACTGCCCAGACCCACAACTTTTGCACCGGACTACATCCCGAAACACGATTAGGTCGCATCACGGCATGGCTCCGTCCCTACTGTACATGCATACATACCCACTATTCGTGACAAAACATTATCCTGCATTCACCCATAATCACCCATACCAAGCCATATTGTAAAGTGCTTACTTCTTATCTGAGTACACGATTATGTCCTCAAATAAGGTTAATATAGGGACCGAACATTTGTATGGAAAGTTAATCGTTTTTCTATAGTAAGTAATCTCGTCGTTTTTGCGTGTTCCCTCCAATGAACCCTTTTTTGCATTTATTAAAGTAGCTATGTATACAAAAGGTTAGATAGGAGATAAATTGGGATATTTCTATTGATAATCTTAAAGAAAGGTTATGTTGTATCGACAATAGACCGGTCACGTAGGTAGGTACAATTGGTAGGTATTGTTGTTTTCCGATCAATAAATTATTATACGAGTAATACCTATGTAATCATACGTGTATCTGCCCCTGTATCTTAACCATGGCAGAACTAACGTCTCCTTTTTTATTGTGGCCTTAATAAACTTAAGAAGTCTGTCTTAAACATACAAGGTTTTTATTTAAAAAAAATTGCCCCCACTCTATAAATTTATTGTCTTAATATACGCAAATGTAAAATGCACACTCAAACCCGAAACAGTTATCTTTAAATCATACAAATATTAATTAGTTTCGTGCAACGCACTAACCACGTGAAACGTTTATCAAAATAATTTCATAGCATCGTAGTGGTAGTCTGTATTAGGCGTAAGTAGGCGAAGGCGTACAAACCTACACAGTTGTAAACCCACATTTCATTAATGCTGTTATTTAGTCCCATGTAAGAGGTCGTGAGCTTATTGCCATCAACCGGACACGATACCAAACTCCGAGCTGCTACTGATACAATAACAATTTGACCAGATCCAGGCTCCTGGCGACCACTAAACCACTCAGATGATTCATCAAAATCATTTCAATTATCTTTAATCAATATTTTTGGCCACAAATATAAGTATTAGTTAGGTACTCATTTCCCTATTTAACGTTTCTTTCTATCTTCCCGTTTACCTTCAAAAGGGACAAATTGCTTATTGTCGAACGAATACCGTATTATCGTTAAAGACTTTACAAAGCTATTATCCCATACGATTACATATAAAATGGGCGAACAAAAAATTGGCTCATTTTCCAATGTGAATGACGCAAAATGTATTTTATATTTTTCATAAAACGGATAATTTGCCTCGGGTTTTACATTTGGGTGAAGACAATATTAAACAAGATTCTGAACTAGCTAACGATATAGAAAGAAAGAATCAGAGAAAATAGAATTAAAGATAAATCTTTCAAAAGCACCAACGCATGCTTAGCGAACTCTAAAGTTATTATATTAAATGGAAAAAGAATACGGTCGCGAACAGGATTGCAAAAAAATTTGTCGTGGCGGTTCGATCTCCTGTATAGGGACTGAAAAGATAGCAATGGCGTCACCAAAAGACGTGTTAAAATATGGATGAAGAATTCGCGGTGGTGAGCAGAGGTCGCGATGGCTTAGTGGTCAGAGCGCCTGGAGTATTTATCTGGGAGGTTCGAATCCTGCTCGCGACCGTATTATTTTTCCATTTAATATAATAACTTTAGAGCAAATATAAGTAGATTTGTAGTACTTGGTGGTTAACCATGGTGTGTGCAACTGACTTGCAATGACAATATCAATTATTGTTCACCAGTTAGTAATCACGTGCATTTTTCGGGATTGCTGGAATAGTGTCAATTCGGTTATAAGCTATTTAACATCACGCTATGCATCTTAGAAGCCGAACAAAAAGAAAATAAACCAAAAGCAAAAAACCTTTAAAAAAAGCTTTTATTTATCAATTCAGTCCTTATACAGGTGACCGAACCGACACGACTAACTTTGCAGTTAATACAATTTCGTAAAGAATGCAATTATCTTAACAATTAAAGATAAATCATTGAAAAGCATTAACGCATGCTTAGCGAACCCTAAAGTTATTATATTAAATAGTTCAAAAAAAATATTGCAGAAGTGCTTAAAAAATAACTATTCCGCCATCTTGGATGTTCCACCATATTGTATTTAGAATGACGCCACATTATTTTTCTTGTTACTCTCAACAAGGCCTTTCATTTGATACCCATATTGTAGAAATGCATTAAAAATAACTATTCCGCAATCTTGGATGGTCCGCCATATTGGATTTAGAATGATATCACACAGCTTATCGTGTATTGTCATCCAAACTAAACGTGTATACAAAATTTCAGCTCAATCAAACAAACATACATACATACATTTTACAAATTAAATGAAAGCTTTAAAAACCCCGGGAAAACCGTTGCACAATTATGTATTCATATAAGTACCTACACGATATCGAAGGTACTTGAAATAATTCTTTCCCACTTGATGACTAAATACTCATCTAGACAGTCATCACTCGGACTAAATGATAAATAGGTATGTAAAATAATATTAATATAACAATAAAAACAAAGTACCTATCATGACTGCCTCGTTGGTCTAGTGGTTGCAAGCGCTGCTGCTGAGCGTGAGATCCTGGGTTCGACTCCCAGATCGGGCAAAGTATTATCGGGTTTTTCAATTAGGAAATTCTCAGTGGAAGCCCGGAGTCAGGAAGTTGGTGGTATGACACCCACGTGCTTCGGATAGCACGTAAAGCCGTCGGTACTGCGCCTGATCTCTCTCCGGTCGTGTCGGATTGCCGTCCCATCAGGCTATGAGAGTTATAAATTTTTATGGAAAAAAACACGGCAGTTTATTAAAAAAATATTCTTCCACCTTTTATTTAATACGTCTTTTAGTAACGTCATCGCTATCTAGTCAGTCTCTATACAGGTGATTGAACCGACACGACTAACTTTGCAGACAATATAATGTCGTACGAATGCGATTTCCTTCACAAAATCAGATAAATTGATTTCAAACGCATTAACCTTCATTTTAGATTAATTTTAGTACAGGGAATGGGAAATAAAATAAAATAGGGAATTAATTATATCTATAATTTTACTCAACACAAAAATTACATAAACTTACACTAGAGAACAGAAATCTTTACAAGGGAAATTTACTATTTTATTATAAAGCTAGCAATAAATATTTTATTTTAAACCTTATAATAAACAAATCTGTATGTTTACGTAAAAACAACACAACAAAGAGAAACATCCTATTTCCCTACATGGGCGAGGGGATTATTGTTTATAACAATAAATGGTTCGTTAGTACAATTTTTAGTCAAAAGATGCCGTTACGTGTATATCCATTACAATTGTTATGATACGATTATCTTGAACTCTCCAAATTCAAATATCTTTGATCAGAATAAACCGATTATGATGAAATAAAAATGAATAATACTCCAAATTACACACAATATGTTTTTTTCGAATTTATCCACACTGGTTTTATAATTACGTGATGCTTGCACAAATAAATAAAAAACAGACAACATTTACAAAAAATGTTGAAATGGGTTTTGTTGGCTTCCATTTACCAGCCAGTTTTTTTTTTTAGAAATCTATTTGATGTTGAAAACTCCATCTCTACAGATTTATTATATGTGTAGATAATTAAATATATACGTGGCCATCATAATAACCCCTCTCTAGCTTTGAATACTTAATCTAAAATATGATAATTTTCTTGAATTAAAGAATATATAAGTACGGCTCGTGGCTTCGCCACGGGCTCCATTCAGTTCGAAACTAGTCGAGCAATCCCAAAAAATGCACGTGAGGGAACTGAAGTGAAATGCACCTAGGAACAATAATATATTTACAAGGCATTTGTCGTGAATCATGGGTGCAAATTTAACAGCCACAGACACCTTGAACCAATTTTCTATGTAGATTATTTTATACATAAACAGCTGATCTGTCTACCGCACCAACTCAAAATATGTATGTCTATCAACGTCATAATGATTTCTTTAATTAAGAATTAAATCTTAATACGATTCTTCATCTACAATCTGTCCATTAACAATTTCGACTCCGAATCCATCTTTTCTCTCGCCAATTACCACTGGTATCTCGTTAGTAACGTTGGTGTGGGGAAAAGGAAACTTCACAGTGACTTTAAGTCGGTATTCCCCCATCAATATCTTCGAATTTTGTATCGAGTACAAACTCGGCAACGTAGGCACAATACAACTCAGTGTGGCCACAGTATTTTTTTCAATACTTTGAGAATACCCCGTTGTCCTCTTCAGGGGCTTTATTTCTACGTACTTATTTTTATATTTCGATATATAAGTAAAATGCTTCAGAAGTTCCGTTTTTACTGTGGTTATTGGTACATTTGACTCGTTATTTATAAAAAGCATTAGATGTATATTTTCGCCTGGAGTCAATAACGTTTTCAGTACTTCTGTTTTTATATAAACGTACTTTTTTGACGGTATAGAAATTAGCTTTTTCTTCATTCCAAATGTTAGCGGTTCCGGTAAGCTCGGGCTTACATATCCGTAAACAATTATTTCGGTATCAAACGTCTTGGTTGTGTTTAAAAAGTTTGCTTTTGCGAATTTGGCTACAATATTGTATGATATGGTGCAGTTCTTATTTTTAATTGATGATGGCAAATATTCCGGCAGTGAGAATTGAAATGGGGATTCAAATGTACCTTTTGGTTGGAGACCTGGCTCGCCTTCTACTGGTTTAAATATACACTGTTGTAACGATACATACTCTTCTTTGTTGCTATATGATGATGAAGTACCGTCGCTGTCTGATTCTGACCATTCACACTTTCCCTTTCCGGTTAATGAGATGGTTATATATCTGAACTCCGTTGGCTTGGCCAATGTATACATCACCGCTCCGGTAATAGTTTTTCCAGCTCTGTAGACACCTTCGTTGGGTTTCTGTAGTAAAATTTGACACAGTAGCACGCCCATTTTAATTAAATTAAATAATTTTAACGAAACAAACTCTTTCAATCACAGCGTGCAGAATACTGGCACCTTTGAGTGGATGACGCTGTTTTGATCCTTTTTCCTTAAGTGTTTCTGTAATAAATTTAAGTATGTTTGACTCTCAATACTTTAGATAGCCTGATAAACAAGAATGAATCATTGAGCACCATATATTATCCTGGTTTACGCCATTGAGGTTTTAAAATCACATGATACACGTCACGGTTCCCAAAAACAAAAAAAAATAAGTTTAAATTTCTGCCCACTCTCCTTCAAAAATCAAATAACCAAATTTCGGGCAAAAAATTTATATTTCTAATTAACTGTACGTTTTTGAAGTCTCTTGTGATTGGTAGATCTCAAACAAAATATATAGATCCTTATTGCCACTTTATAATCTTAATAAATTAAAAAACATAAATTTCTTATGCAAGACTTTTTCTAAAGTTATTATAATAAATGGAAAAAGAGAATACGGTCGCGAACAGGATTCGAACCTGCGCCTCCCGGATGAATAGCTAAGCATGCGTTAATGCTTTTCAAAGATTTATCTTGCAGACTTTTTCTTTTTAAATAATATATTTTCTGAGCAGGAAGCACTTTAAAGATATCATCCTTTGTAGAGAACAACGGGCAGAATCACTTATTAGCTTGGGCAGGACGAGGATATATATCAATGTACACACTATGTTTTCGTGTAGTTTTTAACACAAGAACAGTCAACAATCCTTTTTATAAGTTGCCCCTCACTTGAATTCTCCTACAATTTCAAACAAAATCTCACACGCACACACTCAAATTCGGAAGAATTATCTGGAGGTTTATGTTCCATACGGTAATTGAAGCCGTGATACGGCGATGCGGCCAGTCTCTCGGCTCCCTTCGTTGATGATTACAACGATCAAACTTTAGATTATTTATAGGTCGATTATCGATAATTTTTATGATTTTCATTACATGTTATTTATTTATTACATAAAACTTTTTAAGTCATTATTGTCAACAAAGTTGGACGAAAGAGTCGTGATTTTATCGGAAACAGGAAAAGTCAACATGTTTTCTTGATTACGAATCGCGGAATACTGGTTAGTGCGCCTGCGCACAATTCTCGAATCATTCTCAAAACAGGTTTTGTATGTTTTGAGAGGTGATTTTGACGTAACTGATTTTAACTTTTATTTTTATCTCTGCGTACTCGCGACAATCTAAGAAGTCCGATTTGACGTTTCTTTTTTGAGTGCATTATTTCTATATAAAGTTAAACTTGAGGTTTACTAATGATACTCGTTGTTATAGTGTATGGGTAACATAGTAATTATTTAGGATTATTAATTTTATTTTTCAATTTCTTACGGAGAATTTCATACAAATGTAAAATGCGAAACGTCAAATCGGACTTCTTAGATTGTCACGAATTTAACGATGAGCCATAAACTTAAAAAAAAAATTGAATCTCTGTGTAAATTCAAGATAAATCTTTGAAAAGCAATAACGCATGCTTAGCGAACTCTAAAGTTATTATATTAAATGGAAAAAGAATACGGTCGCGAACAGGATTCGAACCTGCGCCTCCCGGATGAATACTCCAGGCGCTCTGACCACTAAGCCATCTCGACCTCTGCTCACCACCGCGAATTCTTCTTCCATATTTTAACACGTCTTATGGCGACGTCATTGCAATCAATTCAGTACTTATACAAGTGACCGAACCGACACGACTAACTTTGCAGTTAATACAATGTCGTAAAGAATGCAATTACCTTAATAATTCAAGATAAATCTTTGAAAAGCATTAACGCATGCTTAGCGAACTCTAAAGTTATTAAATTAAATGGAAAAAGAAATGTAATCTGTGTAAATTTGTCACAAGTATTTGATACTACAATATAAACACAGAAATGTAAAATTACTCTGACCATAAAGTTATTACATTTTTTTTTTAATCCTATAAATACTGCTATGAGCTAGACCTGAACTGAACCTAGCACCTCCCGGAAAAAAACTCGCGTTAATGCGTCTAAAAGTATTATCTGTATTTGTAAAGGTAATCACATCCGTACGACATTGAATTAACTGGAAATTTAGTCATGTCGGTTCTGCACCTGTACACAAGTCCGTTAGCCACAACTCACGGTGGCAGATCATAGTGGGCCAAGTCTCCCAGCATTGGTAAGAGAGGTGTGAACAGACTTATCTCACAAAATATACCCATTATGGATAACAAATTTTTCACAAGCGTTGATCACAGGTCACGTTTTTTTTAACGCACTTAGTTTTCGTGCTTCTCACCGTAAAAATAGATATGTTGTGGGTTTTTTTTGTATATCATAATTCTAACATAACTATTTATGCTATCAATGACTCGACGAAGCCGATAACAAACGATAACGTTTGATAAGTGGGGTTACTCTTGAAACTAATACCAATTCCAATATTAAATAGACGCCTTAAAACAACGCGTAATTTTAAAACTAATTTACCTACATTACAGTTGCCTCAATTTTAAAGCATGTTGTCTTCATATTATCCCGAATCTATAATAATTTTTTCGACATTATGGCATCTAAAGGTACGATCTGACATATTTCCAATGTCAATCGGGCGGAATTATTTTCAAGAGTAAGCTCAAAGATTCCCGTTTGAATAAATTTGAAACTTTTGCAAGGTACGCTACATATAACAAGAATATTAACGTTGTTAGTAGATAACTGTTTTTACTAAATAGTTCGTTAACTAGCCAATAAACACTGTATATAATTTATAAAACAAAGGTGGAAATAGCATTAGTAAACATGCGTAAACACAGAAACGTGTCAGACATGTCAAACCATGTTACCTTAGTACCCAGTGACATTTTGATGAATAATTTTTATTACTTCACTATATGAATAATGTTTAAGACTGCCTCGTTGGTCTAGTGGTCCCAAGCGCGACTGCTGAGCATGAGGTCTCGGGTTCGATTCCTGGGTCGGGCAAAGTGTTATTGAGTTTTTCCGTTAGAAATTTCTCAGTAGCAGCCCGGAGTTTGGAATTGTGCCCGGTAGATGGCAATAGGCTCACCACCTATTACATGGGACTTAATAACAGCATTGGTGAAATGTGGGTGTACAACTGTGTACACCTCTGGCTACCCCTTCGGGGAATACAGGCGTGATGCTACTTCACTATATAGTCAAGTGATATAAAATATAACTTCTGGAACACTAGTCCAACAACAATCTGCCAAACAGGAGTGTTTGGGACGCGGCTCTCTACCACCAACTCTACAATATAAATTAGATTATCTAATAAATTTTTAACAAAATAAAGAACAGACTCCAATATACAATAATTATTATTTTTGGAGTCGGTGCCAGCTAAATTTGCGAAGTATATTTGTGTACATTAACCATCATTATTATTACGATAATATAACAATACCTAATTGAACCTATTTATAAATGAACACAACAACTGCCTAAAGCGACAGCTTAGTTACGTAATACGCTACTTCATGGATGTACTTACACGTTTTTTATCCTTTGCTGGCACCGACACCAAAAATAATAATAATTGTATATTATTGTCCAAATAAATTGATTTTATTCAGAATACTCAAAATTTAAAAAAAAATTGTATGTTAATTGAAGTAAGTAAATAATGCAATTATTTTTTTACTTTTTTAGTGCATTTTTGGAGTCGGTTCTTTTTTTTGTTAAATATTTATTTATTTCTTACTTTTTAGTGATCTTGCGTTCCTTAACTGATTTATCGGAAGTGAATATGGGTACCTACTCAACGCGCTGTCCATATGAGACAGGGCCATTTAATTGAGACGAGCAAAGAAGGGAAGAAACGACTATATCAAAATAGGAAATCTAGATCTAAGGCTATTTCAGAAGAGAGTAGTGAACTGCGTAAAACAAGATGAAATTAATTAAAAAATTAAATTAAAATCTGACTAGCCTATATTACTCACGGGACAATGTAAGGATTCTAACGATACCCCATACATCGAATTCAGTTCAGGTATTTAGAAGTTATGGCGGAATAGGTAAAGAAACTCACAAACATACTTACATACATACATACTTAGATACACTCCTTTTTTTGGACAGTCGTGTAAAAAGAGATGTTTGATAATGCGGGCTTACACTAAAAAGTATTAAAATGAACAAAAAAAAATATGGAGCTCCGGTACTTATTTTCCGGTTTCATCATCATCATCTGATGATGAAGCTGGAAAATAGGCAGTTCATTAGAACTATTCTGCAAAATACACCATTTCGTTTACATGGACGACGTATTATTTTTCAGTTATTTTGATTTAAATACCAAAATACAAACCAATTTTCATAAAATTTCAATGGGACCAACCTTCCATCTGGAATCCTTTCAAATAAAAAAATAATTTTCCAAAACGGTTCATAACCGACGGAGTTCTGAGGTAATAAACATAAAAAAAAAACATCTGAATTGATAACCTCCTCCTTTTTGGAAGTCGGTTAAAATACTACAAATATTAACTTCCACTTTACATACCCTTAATGATTACTCCAAAACCTGACATATTCATTAATATTCAATAAGTTGTAACTTACATATACTCAAAAATAGAGACCACATAGTGTCAGCTTGAAATCACCTTTAACGATTAGCAAAAACAAACTACGCCGATGGTATAGCTCAAAAATTTCACAAACTCTGTCAATTTTTCCCTTGATTTTTCCTAATCAAGCAAGGAGATTTGTTATCTCCTTATCTCTTCACAGCAAATAGAAGATATTTTTAGAGAGCCTATAAATTGTTGGACGGAAGGAGGCATCAATCTCGGAGAAAGAATAATACAAATCTTCCTATACCTGAGGACATTGTGCTTTTTTCCTCCTCAGCATAGGACTAGGCTCCATGATCACTGGACTCAACCGAGTGAGCCTCAAAGTCATACTAAAAATCAATATGTCGATGATTATACTGATGACTGATTACCCATCTAATGACGTAATGGTATTTCGTCCTCTCGCACTCAAGAAGGAACTCCTATATGTGTTCGGACACACTTAGGGTTGGACATGGCTCGTTGGTAAAACCCGCTTAATTAAAATCGGGTTAACAGACTGTATAAGGAATTGTATACTGGGCTCCAAAACTTAGACCGACGGAATTACAGATTGGTCAGAAAACGGCAAGCCCAATATGAGTCGATCACATCAGCCGCATCTGGAAGTAGCTGTAGGCAACTGTCACTGTATCGAAACTTATGTTTTAGAATTAGATTATTCATACTTGCTTGCTTACTTTGTGAGAAAGAGGCAGACATATTGCATTATTTCTTTAAATATCATTTCATATTAATTGTCACATCATACAAGCTGTAATTTAAACATGTTGATTATTTTAATGTAGGTAATTCTAGCTGAGTAGTAAAAATATTCTAATTCTATGGTTCTACCAATGAAACTACACAAGTATGACTAAAAAGATCATCAGACAATAAATAATTGGCTTCCCCACAGACTTCCCATACAAAAATCTTAAGAAACATGTATGGATCAATTTTTTTTCTTAAAAATTATTTTCATTATCAACCAGCAAATCAGCAGAATCATTGACAAATATTCTATCAGGATTTTTTTATGTCGACCTCATACTGTACACAAGCTACAGTGAAGTTTCAATTAAAAGGAAAATATATGAAATAGCACAGCACGCATGCCGTGCGCTGGCGGCATAAAATTAATTTGGCGCCTAAAATGTTGCTACTGATGTCCGTAAGGTGTCGCTACACTATCGTGGCTAGTTATCGTATTGCTAAAACAGCCAGAACACAGACACGATGTTATCTTCTAATATGTAAAAATCTCGGCTTGACTGATTTTTATGTTTTTTTTATTGTGTATATTTGGTAGGTCTGAGAAAGGTCTTAGGCTATTTTTTAATACCCCTAGGTGATAAGGGTGGCCCTATCCAGAAAATTTATATGGCAGAACAACGTTAGCGGGGCACAGCTAGTAAAAATATATTATGGTAATCGCATCTGTACAACTTGAATAACTTGTACTTGGTAGAATTGAAATGCTAGTAACTGCAAAAATTGTTTAGCAAGTCTTTTCGCTTTTTAACCTAATCTTACTGATGATTGTTATAAAATCATTTATAACGTCAGTTTACAATCTATTTCTGTAAATCATATATAAAAACTAACCGATCTTACAATTTATCGAACATAATTATTAACTTTACTGCAAGTCTTTATTTGGTTCAAATATTATCATAAAGTCCGACGTTAGAACATGGTTATGGAATTCTTCAAAATTTTGTAAGCTTTATTTTGATTTCCATGTTTCATTTTCGGCAAATGACTTAGTGTACTTTCCAATCAGCTTTCTGAACTAACTTGAGTCTGAGACATTCATTTTTTGGGGTTTAAACAACTTTTTTTTACTGCTTGTAAATTATTTTCACTAGGCGTGTTATCGTAGCTCGTTATCTAGATTTAAAACTTCTTTCATATTTCGTTGACAATCTGTCTCCTAACTAAAGGAGTGTGAATGTGTGTGAGTGACAGTCAAGTAAATACAATATAAATATATATATGTATCTGCTAAAATTAGCCCGATTAACTTAAGTAACAGATGTGAATTCAAATATACGAAAGAGGAATAGACAATAAAACAAGAACCTGAAATTTCAATACTTTTATTATATATCCTAAAAACAAATAACAAACTGATAAAAACGTACACAAAAATTTAAGAACTACGACGTAAAAAATTGTCATAGAAAAATTGACAAAATCTAATATAGAATCTATAAAATACGGGCAATTATGCAATATTATAATTTCAAGATAACTTCATGTTCTTTTATAGATACTGTTGATTCTTAAACATTTTATTTCACAACGATCCCAAAAATCACCTACGTGGAAACTCATATAGACTGCTTTGGATCCTCAAGTTCTGTAAATTCCTGATTTACTGAAACATGTGTCACCTTTATTACAAGACTTTATTCATGATTTTTTACTAAATATTCATTCTACTATTATAGAAAATGCGCCATCTTTATTCACGATTTTTCACCCTTTTCATTACCATCATCCATAGTTTCATCATCGCTGGTATCACCATCCTTCTTAGTTTCACCCATAGCTTCCCAGTACGTCGGAGGTGGGTCACAGATCTCGACACGTTGATTTTTATCTCCTATTTGTACAGGTATTTCCAACACAACATTTTTATGTGGAATTGGTAGTTTAGCTATTATTCTAACTACGTAATCTCTTGATACAATCATAGAATGATCTAAAGATACTCTGTTTGAAGGAACATCAATTATTATTGGCATGGTTTGTATTTCACCACATTTAATGGACGTTGTTTTACATTCACAGTTTGGTATGTCTTCGTAAGTCGTTTCAGTACGTCTTGGTGTTTTAAAAGTAAGCATTTCCATAAGATTAGTTTTAACACTTTTAATAATTACATTAGAATCATTCTGGATTTCAGACTGGATTTCTATTTTACCTCCACTTGGTATAACTGAGTTCGCAATAGTTGCTTTCATGATAACTGTGTTTAATTTGCTCGAAAATAACTGCAATAATGTGCTTCTTTCACCATGAATGACGGGTTCCATAGGCAGTTTTGGGTTTACAGTAGACGCTACCGTAATTTCCTTACGAAAATGTTTTGTAAAGGCAAACCAGCCTGGTCTTTCAAATTTGATACGGACATAATATTTTATATTACAGTTTACTTTGTACTTGCGGACATAGCGATTGTACTCAAATGATGGGGGTATATTCTGGGGTAATCTGAAATTAAACTTCACCTCGTAGGAGCCGACTGGAACCGTGAATTTAGAACCTTCCTGAACCACTTCGTCATTATCAACATAGACTTCGCTGTTGGAATAACTATGCCTCGTGTTCCTATTATTGTTTCTTTCTTTCATTTTCAAATGACCAATTCCTTTTAATGAGACTGTTATCTTATCAACATCCATTGGTTCATCTAGCGCGTACTTTATCATCCCAGATACAATTTCTCCGCTGTAAAAAGCGCCGTCTGGCGGTTTATTTAGATTTATCTGACAGAATATCCCCATTTTGGAAGACAATCTATGTTTTTATTCACAAGCTTTGATCACAGGTCACGAAAAAACTTTCACACACAAATTATTTTTTGCTCTCTTTAACGTAATAACAGATTTGTTTGATTGTTTTATTTATCACTATTTCAACATATTTATGCTATGAATATGAGACACCAAAGCCGATAACAAAAGATAATTTATGATAATAATCTTGTTTGAATGCACAAACTGTGCAAGGCATGCCACAATATTACAAATAACAAATATATTAATGTTTTTATTGTCTGTATATACCAAATGTATTGTTATCTGGTTATTTAATACTGCACATGATTATAAAACATAATTGCTTAGCACCAAAATACTGAGACTGAGTTTATGGCGTAAAAAATATAATAATAAAAACAGAGACGCGTCAAATAGGTTACCTCACTGACATTTTGATGACTAATGACGACACAGCTCTATACAGTAAAAAGCGTTTGGATACACCAACCGAAGTTACATTGAACATTAATAAAAGACGCACAGTAAAATTGCTGAATTTTGTACGATAACAAATCGATAAAAAATACTAGTTTGTCAAAACACGTATACTATTCAGAAAATTAATCATCGTTTATATTTACCTAAAAAAAAAAAACACAGTTTAAAATTTTATATGATGTTATGTCCTTGATATTTTTATGTCGGGGTCAGTGTATCCGAACACAATCTGACGTCATAAAGATGAATAAAGGTTGCAGTGTCGAAAAAAGACAGATGTATTTCTGTCAGTTCCATGGAACTAATTTGGGGTTAACCTTCATATTGGCAGACTCATTGTTAAACAATATAAAAAGTTAATAATAATATCGCAACCAGGCTGAATGAACACATACGTAGTATTAAGAGCATGGATACCAACAAGTCAGCACTTGTAGATCACGCTTGCAGCACGGGCGCGGCTTATTTTATACGTTTCGATAAAGCATCCGTACTAGCGAGGGAGAAATACTTCGTACCGCGAAAAGTACGTAAAGCTATCGAAATAAGCCGTCGTCCGAACTTCAACAGAGACAGTGGTTGGACGTTGCCTCCTGCTTAGGAAACAGCTCTGAAGTCCACGTCATATAAAAGTGAGTTAAGCCTGGAGTGTGACACAGACAGCGCAGTATGCACCGGCATAAATAGTAAAGACAATATCTCGGACACGACGAGTGGCGGAAACACACGAGTACTTCCAACACCGAGTACATCATCGGCGCGTGCGAAACGCTAAGCGGCGCGATGCAGCTCCAGTTTGACGCGCGACAACGCCGCGGGCTCAGCTCATTAATTAATAAAAAAAGTATTTTATGTAACGAACGATGGAGGGCAATTATTATATAAGTTTATAACCAATGATTTCAATCGCAAGGGCGCCAGCTGATCGTGAGGTCTTGGGTTCGATTTCAGGGTGGAGCAGAGTATTATTGGATTTTGCTGTCAGGAAATACTCAGTAATCCCACATTGACATTATGCTAGAATCCTTACTAAAACCTCATCCACTACCCCCGGTATATGACCGGGGGTCCGGGGTGATTTTTTCATTATGTTCCACGTCCATATCTTGTACGGTTCAGAAGATATGAATATAAATGTTTGCGAAGTATCTAGCGGCTATCATCATCACTAACGTGCAAAGTGCTATTTTTCACGTCCCGTGCAGACCAATTTGCGGGCACAGCTAGTAAATAGTAAAACAACGAAACTGATATTATAATACTTTTAATAAATACTTTAAAAATAACTAATAAAGTGATAACAAAATACGCTTAGATTTAACTGTTATGACGTTAAAAATAGTGAGACGAAAACTAATCAAAAGTCATATATCAAACCATAGGACAAACATACAATGATGCAGCTTTACGATTTCAAGATCTTTTACATTCTTATAAATCTTTTTGTTAATTTTTAAACCATTCATTACTAACATTCCAAAATAAATGGAACCGCAAGTTACGTTAATTCCATCTTTACTGAAATATGCGTCACCTTTATTACAAGACTATATTCATGATTTTTCACCCTTTACATTACCATCACCCATAGCTTCATCATCGCTGGTATCACCGTCCTTCTTCGTTTCACCCATAGCTTCCCAATACGTCGGAGGTGGGTCACAGATCTCGACACGTTGATCTTTATCTCCTATTTGTACAGGTATCTCCAACACAACATTTTTATGTGGTATTGGTAGTTTAGCGATTATTCTAACTATATAATCTCTTGATACCATCTTAGAATGATCTAAAGACACTTTAT
This sequence comes from Xylocampa areola, assembly GCA_935421205.1. Classification (NCBI taxonomy): domain Eukaryota; kingdom Metazoa; phylum Arthropoda; class Insecta; order Lepidoptera; family Noctuidae; genus Xylocampa; species Xylocampa areola. The sequence continues at coordinate 18,783,577 of OW285207.1, forward strand.
TCGAAGGAGCATCGATTGTTATAGGCATAGTTTGTGTATCACCACATTCAATAGATGTTGTTTTACAACCACAGTTTGGTATGTCTTGATAAATCGTTTGTGTATGTCCTGGTGCTTTAAAAACAAGCACTTCAATCAGTTTAACTTTAACACTTTTAATAATTACATTAGAATCATTCTGGATTTCAGATTGGATTTCTATTTTACCACTAGTTGGTATTACAGAGTTAGTAATAGTAGCTTTCATGATTATTGTGCTAGTTTTGGATGAAAATAATTGCAATAATTTACTTCTTTCACCATAAATGACGGGTTCCATCGGAAATCTTGGCTTTACAGTAGACGCTACAGTAATTTCTTTACGAAAATGTTTGGCAAAAGTAAACCATCCCGGCCGGTCAAATTTTATTCGAACATAATATTTTATTTTGCAGTTCACATCGTAATTGTGGATTTGGTGAACGAACTCAAATGACGGGGGTATATTCTGAGGTAATCTTAAATGAAAATTCATCTCGTAAGAGCCTACTGGAAATGTGGATTTTCCTTCTTTAACCACTTCGTCATTGTCAACATAGACTTCACTGTTGAAATAACTGCGTCTACTGTTATTTTTATTGTTTCTCTCTTCCATTGTGAGTTGGCCCATTCCTTTTAAAGAGACCGTTATCCTTTCAACATCCATCGGTTCATCTAATGCGTATTTGATCATACCAGTAACGATCTCTCCACTATAAAAAGCACCGTCTGACGGTTTAAAGAGGTTTATCTGGCAGAATATTCCCATTTTTCAAGGACGATCTTTGTGATGTTGTTCACAAGCTTCGATTACAAATCACGAAAAATAATCTTTAACTCTATCTTTTCAGCATTTTACAATGCAATAACACAATTTTTGTGGGTTTTTTGTTGTATTTATAATTATTTCAACATATTTCCATAATCAGTGCGAATCATCAAAACTGATAATGTTTGTTATGAATATTGTTAATGAACGGTTATGGATGTAATTGATACGGTTGGCAGCCGTGGGCTCACTAAATGCTTAAGTGCCGTCCAAGGTATTTTAGTGGCAAAATATAGCAGTTATGATATGAGTGCATAAAACTTACAAGGCATGTACAAAATCACAAAACGTTTAACGTTTTTATTAAATATTGAAATTATATAAACGCACAAGCACTATAATTCGTTTAATATCACGTATAAAAATTAATATTTTTGTGAACACAGAACCGTGCCAAACATTTTACCTACTGACAATTTGGATGACACCAAAAAGTTTGAAAACTCATCACTAGGATGAAAGAAAAAGTTTGAATACGCCAGCCAATGCACAATAAAAGTAACAATATGTACCAACTATTAATGGATATATATTATTCTAACATAGAGCCCCAACCCCAAATAACTTGGGACAGAAGAAGAATAAGGAGACGAGTCTTTAAAATCATTGCATAGATATCGCCAGGCATATCCATAAGATGAAAAGAAAGAATCTTGAAATTTAACGAACGTATTTTTACGAACATGTGTCGCATGTTCGTAAAAATACGTACTATGTACTATGTACACGCACCTGCGACTCACGGGAGAGCCATGGCACGGTATCTTTGGCATACCGTGTCGTGTGTGTGAAGAAAATAAAAACTAATACATGTAGGTAATCCCAAAATGATACAGTAAATATGTCAATCAGTGTATCCGAACACGGTTTATAAATAGTCAATTGCGTTGTGCGAAAGAGACAGGCTTATTGCATTGTTTCATTGTTTCCAAGGTTACTCATTCCACTTCACAGATAAGTCAGCGCGCGGTTAAAATTGAAAAACTTAAAAGACTTCAGGAATGATTAGCGTTCCTAAGTTCAACGAAGAAAATAAATAATCCCCATTATCAACATCCCCTGTCCTTATTCCAATTCATTGAGGGTCGGCGCAGCAGGAAATAATATTTTAAAATATATATTATTTGGTCGCGAGCAGGATTCTAACCTTCACCACCCATTCTCCAGGCGCTCTGTACGCTAAGTTAAACGCCATTTAGTGACATCTTAAATATATAGCTTTAGAGTTCGCTAAGCATGCGTTAATGCTTTTCGAAGATTTATCTGTATAGATTAATTTTTAAAAGACTTTGAAATTAAGTTGGATACAGGCGGGGCTTTAAATCGCCACACTTGTCGAAGCATAACAATACAATACAATATTTATTTATTTATTTCTCACCACAATATTAAATATCACATAATTAAATTAACTGGATTGAAAATCTTAATGCATATTGTGAGAGACTGGTGCCTAGGTAATACCCGTATTACAGGTCACCAGGTCTCCACTCCTATGTAACTCAAAAGATTTTTATTTCAAATAGGCCATATTACAAGCACTTATGAAAAGTCAAAGCTAGGTGCACGGTTCCAAGGCGTTGATCTTATGGAGAAGAGCCGGCAAGAAACTCCATAGACACTCTTTTAAAATAAATTGGTATAACAATAAATAAAGTAATGTGAGAATAATGCAGGTTAATGAGCAAAATAATAAAGGAAAGCGCTAGAAGCAATAACTTATATAGCCTTTTAAAATGATTGCCAAAGCAGTTAGGAGCTGACCAGTCCCGACAGACAGCACCCGTTCACGGGCATGACGCGCACATCAGCCTCGCTTAGCTCAACCATTTTGTAGGGAACTCGACGACCCGATGTACAACGCCACCATCAGCAGGACATTTTAGCGAGCATGACAAACTCATAATGCCTGACAATGGGCAATATGTACGTAACATTAGATTAAAAATAAAATTAATGTCCACATAATGCTCACATTTTACAAAGAATTGTAATATAAATTTAAAACTAGTAGGTTTCGATACTAGCGGTTAGATAATTGATATGTAAATTTACATCAACAAACAAGTGTCAAAAAAAAATACAATTGGAATAATTGTACTACGTCACTAAAATTGTATAATGTATTATTTCCAGTACCTATTTATTTAGCAAGAATTTGTACTTGTGTGTGGTTGTGTGTCTGCGTTTTTGTGTGTGTATGAGAGAGAGTGTGTGTGTTTATGTGTGAGCTTACATTAAGATTCATTAGGTAGATTTAGTTTTGTATTATTAACAAATTATCGGTACCTTCGTAGTCCAGAGTCATAAGCCAATCAGTTACGGCATCTTTACACCTTTACTTTGTAAGAATAACAATCAATGTTCGAACCTACTGAGCTACCGTATCACAGCCCTCTATTATTCAATACTCAATATCTTTATTGCGTTCCAAAATGTACATATGTAAGTTTACATTAGCTGGTGGATTGTAATATAGACACCATTTTGGACCCTGTTGGGCACAGGATAGCATAATTATGGGAGAGAGGAGGAAGCACTGAGTTTCAATTCAAGAACTAGTAAGTTCATGATATGTGTTTGGTTTATAATATACTAGCTTATGCCCGCGACTTCATCTCGTGAATTGAGTCCAGCCGATATAAAAAGTATTCTATGTGTTAATCCAGCATGTACACTATCTGTATGCTAAATTTCATCCAAATCCGTTATGTAGTTAATACGTGAAAGAGTAACAAACATCCACCCAAGCTCACAAACTTTCGCATTTTTAACATTAGGTAGTAAGAGTCATCGGACACCATTCGAATAATCATACTTTACCCTACTAAGAATACAGAGATGATGCTATGTAGTACTAATGTTAAACTGGGCTAAAATTTCTTGTACTAGTTTGAAGTGGTCGGGTATTCGACAGAGGTAGGGCTCGAAAAATGAGTTAAACTAAAATGACGATGTCATCTATATTTTGAATTTAAAAATTCACTCCGAGAATATCTACATAAATTTTCTCCAATCTCTACAATTTGCTATAAATTAAAAGGTGTACGGCGAACTCAATCTTTTCTTACGACGCGACGCCTATCTTTCTAAAAATAGAAGATATATTGAAATATTTCTGATTATCCTTTTGTAATCTTTGCAGCGCCCTCGGCGAAAAGCAATTCACGTAAAATACAGGCTTATACACTTATAAATCGCGCTCTTTTTCTTTAATGTTGTAAGTAGCGGTTTCGGTGTATTAGTATGGGGTACGGAATACGTTTTGGGGCTTTTTGCGTGACGTATGCATATTAGAATTGATTTTTGTCATGATGCGGGTGTTTTAATTTTTTGCCGACAAGCATTTAGATATTTTATTAGATTAGATACTTGCAAAGGTTCAACTCATAGTAATTGAAATATCAACCCGTTTCTAACGCATCAAACATTAGTTATGACTTTTTCAATATCTTATTTAGTATTTCCCTCCTCTGTATAAGAAGATGTTCTTGGCCAATGAAATAGTAATTGTTATATTTAAACAATCATCTACTACATGGGACTTAATAACAGCTTTGATAAAATGTGGGTGTACAGTCACGAGCAAAAACATCTAAACATATTTTTTTAAACTCTCCTTTAATATCCCTAGCGTGTATAACTACGATGATTAGGTATGTAACACAAATAGAAGAACCATTCCTTCTACATATAGATATAGACTAATACTACTATATTATTCAGATTACTGTTTATATGAATTTATAAAGTGCATATAATATATATACCTATATACATGTTTTTGCTTGCGACTGTACACAGTTGTACACATCTGCCAACCCCTTCGAGGAATTCAGGCGTGATGCTTTGTATGTCTCATCTATATCAATATATATAATTGAAGGATTATATGTAATTTCAAAATAAATACCAAAATTTAAGCGAAATCTGCTATTTACACGTATAAATTACCAATTAGATTATTTGTCGTTGTGTCTAAAAGTTTGACGGGAAGAGGCTCATCCGACTGAAATGAAAATTTTAGACAATAAAACGGTAATTTTAACTTTAATTTTCCTGTATGTTCTATTCCGATATCCTGAAGGGTTCAGAAGACATGAATTGATGTATTTGTTCATCCACCACAATCGTAGTTGCGGGTACAGCTAGTACGAAATATAGCATGTCACCCAACCCACACTTCACCGTCTCGATTATAATAGTACATTAAGACACAAGTCAGCTTTTAAGTTGGTAAGCAGTGATAGCCAAGGGGTATGACCGATGGATTGACAAGTCAAAGGTCACAAGTTCGAAGGCAAGGCACACACCACTGTCTTTTCGAAGTCATGTGCGTATTATAAATTAATTATCACTTGCTTAAAACGGTCAGGGGAAACATTGTGAGGAAACCAGCACACCAGAGAGATATTGTTGATGGTGTGTAAAGCCATGTCAGAGACCTACGGGTGGTTTAAACTCTGGCACTAGATTGCTCATCAACGATAACAAAAATTTGGTCATTAAGTCGACATTGAATTGCAAGCCGCGCCATAGGTGAGTATAACAATGCCGAGACGTTGTAATGACACAGCTCACGCGTCTAATACGGTTCTTTTTTCTTATTCTGACTTCGGCCTGCTACGATACATTTAGCCAATGTATCAAATTAACTTAATTTTGTAATACATTTTTAGACTATCATGAACAGGAAACGAACCTGTACCTCTCGGAGAAATACTCCAAGCGCTGTGACTAACTAAGCCATCTCGACCTTAACTCACTATCCTGAATTCTTCTTCCACATTCCACAGCAACTGTGTTGAAAATATATTACTTATTTACCACTAAATTGACACAGTCTTTATACCATGGTATTATGGAAGGTCGGACGCGTCAACAGTAAACCATTAGCGCCCATTAGGATGTATAGATCGCTTCCGTTGTGCCATGATATCATATATCGCAGTATATTCCCTAAGATAGCAATCGAACGAGGGTCCCGTCGCTAAGTAACAGCCGCACGACTCGACTGATTGAGGTTAAGCTACATTTGCCACAGTTTGTATTTTGATGGTGACCATCATTTTATATCCGCCGTGAGATAGGACAGTTCACCTCAAAGTTGCTGTGTCTCTTTCCTCACTAGGCCATTCCAGACGATCCCTGCAAGGTTACACTCACATAATGATGTACTATTATGTCTGGACTTTAAAATAAACTTTGATCTCTGAGTTTGTTTCAGCGTTTCTTCTCAGAGATAGTCTTCTGACTATCCTAGCTAGAAAACACCATCCAGTTTATAAAAATTACTAGTAAAAGTGTCTTAAAAAGATCTATTTACAAAATAAAATAATTTATTATTTATAAAAACCTCTCCTGGCCTCTGGGAGCACGTTAAACCATCGGTACCAGCTGACAAGCGAAGATCTAGGACAGTCTTTATTGTAGGTAGACAGATGCCTGAAAATCTGACAACCAGTACCCAGTAGTACAGTTACCTCAACATATCGTGCTACCCAGTAACTAGTTGGTAGAGGTCAGATAGTCGGTCACTTTATGTAAAATACTGGTATTAAGCTGCATCCGGTTAACTGGAAGCCGACCCCAAAATATTAAGGAAAAGGTTAGCTTCATATAATAGTAACGTATAAATTATCAAAAGGGGTACGAGGGGTGCTGTACCTCCTAGATTTTCTTCCTAGAACAACCCTTAATACTTTACCCGACCCAGGAGTAGAACCAAGAACCGCTCAACAGCCGCGCCTACAACCTCTAGATCAATTGGATAATATAGATAGTATGTTCTTTCGCTTTAAATTAATTCTTAAAGTAACTTATGTAGAAATTATAGATATGAATTAAAAAAAAAACATAAATTTAAGTACATATAGACAAGTCTAGTTTTGAACCCAAACACTTTGTATTTGAAAGCGTATCTGTAAACCTTTGGATAACCGGACACCTTAAATAAATTTTATCTTAAAGTCACTTAAATAAATTTTATCTTAATGATGCCTGTTTTATCTTAAAGTACAAAATAAATGTATTAATTATTGTTTAACGGTTATTACTCACGCGCATTTTTGCGATTGCCCGACTAGTGTCGAACTCGAACGGAGTCCTTATCCATGAGCTGAGCCCGCGGCGATGTCGCGAGTCAATCTACGCGTGAGTAATAACCGTTAAACCATAATTATTATGAATGTGTCTCACGAAAGTTATTATACATACATTTACAAATGACATTTATTTCACAAGGTACTATTGAAATAACAGAAATAAAACGTAAATTTTAATGCACACTAGTCAGGTTCAGACCCAAAATACTTTGTACTTAACAGCGAATCTGTACCTTTTTACCTTTACGTAACCACATCTACTAAACCCTCGCCATCACAGTATAACCTAGCATTTTCTCGCCTTTATCTTCATACAGAACTAAAAATAGACGCCAAAGTACACCTTTACTTCTACCTACCTCGTTTGACGTCAGTCGTAAAGTTATATTATATTATTGTGCCTTCATGCACCGTGGTTTACGAGACTATTCTGCCGGTACCAACACTGATGTAGTATCGTAAATGTGTCTTCTTAATATTGTCGTTAGGATCTTATCGTAGTATGTACTTTATACTATTTAATATATACATTTATTAAGATTATATAATACATAACATAACATAACATAGCATTACGCCTGTATTCCCCGAAGGGGTAGGCAGAGGTGTACACAATTGTACACCCACATTTCACCAATGCTGTTATTAAGTCCCATGTAATAGGTGGTGAGCCTATTGCCATCAACCGGGCACAGTTCCAAACTCCGGGCTGCTACTGAGAATTTCCTAACAGAAAAACTCAATAACACTTTGCCCGACCTGGGAATCGAACCCGAGACCTCCTGTTCAGCAGTCGCGCTTGGGACCACTAGACCAACGAGGCAGTCTTATATATAATACAACTTTATAATATAGTACTAACCTATCAAATAAACGGACGTAGCGTTGCGTACGACATGTGAGAAGCATGCCTAGTTATAGAAAAATTCAACCATATCTGACGACCCTGGATACTAATCTCTTTTGTAGACTGTACGTACTGTCAAAGAAACTGAATTAAGACCTACCCTAAGCATTTTTTTTAAATTTCGCTTGTCATACATGAGCTAAACGCATACAAATACTTAAAACTCATCCACTCGGCGCCAGTACGCTGCGTATGTGTGTGCGTAATCTATGCTTCGCTTATGACAAGGCAAGGTTACATCCGTATTTTTTTCAGATTCGTGCTATCTACACACTAAAATAAAAACTACATATTTTCATAAGATATCTCAAAAAAAAAACTCAGGAGTCGAAGTATTGACGCATGCATAGCGAACTCTTAACTTATTTTTTTTTTTGTGGATAAATAATGCGGTCGTCAGCAGGATTCGAACCTGCGCCGCCCGGATAATTATATATACATAATTATATAATTGTATTAACTGCAAAGTTAGTCGTGTCGGTTCGGTCACCTGTACAGGGACTGAATAGATAGCAATGACGTCACCAAAAGACGTATTAAAATGTGGAAGAAGAATTCTCGGTAGTGAGCAGAGGTCGAGATGGCTTAGCGGTCAGAGCGCCTGAAGTATTTCTCCGGGAGGCGCAGGTTCGAATCCCGCTCCCGACAGAATTCTTTTCCCACAAAAAAAAATAACTGGTAGAAGTATTTTTCCGCATCTCTGTTTTCTGGGAAGGTGCCCAAGAGACTGGCAGTATTGCCACGTTGGATGGCAATGCTGATTCTTTGACCATGAAACAATCCAACCCTCTGGACACGCGAAGTGTCAACCATTCTTCGAGAAATGTCTATAAATAGACAATATTAGAGTAATATAACAACATAGCATCACGCCTGTATTCCCCGAAGAGGTAAGCAGAGGTGTACAAAATTGTACACCCCCATGTCACCAATGCTGTTTTGAAGTCCCATGTAATATGTGGTGAGCCTAGTGCCATTTACCGGGCACAATTCTAAACTCCGGGTTGCTACTGAAAATTTCCTAACAGAAATACTCAGCCTACACTTTGCCCGATCCGGGAATCGAACCCGATACCTCAGTAGTCGCGCTTGGGACCGCTAGACCAACGAGGCAGTTTTAGAATTAATATAATAGAGAATAAGAAATTTCTATTTAAAGACATTAACCCCATGACCCGAGCGTTTCGACCCTAAACGGCTCAGTCGTACATAGTCCTAAATTGAAATCCTGTTAACGACAGTATAACTCATTCCACAAAAAAATATTTTCAAAGCTAACTTTATGCTATAACTCAATGCATTAATGTCTTTTATAGATTAATCAGTAAATATTCCTAACCAAGGTAGTACCACGAAAAAATGCGGAGGTACACTCTAGTCCGGTCAATCTAAATGACTACAAGCGTTTAAACGCCTTAATTTTTACTCTAATTAAACAGTGGCGCTCAACATTTTTCACTTCTTCACTTTTAGTCTTACTTAACAAACTCATATCGCACATTCTAAAACGAGCTCTAAATGTTTAACAGAAGGTCGAAAATCTATTGGACGTTCTATCGTCTAGTAAAATAGGCCACGGCTCAAGACCACTTGGGCGTTGTAAGAGGGAGCTAACATCGAGTAAGGGTGAAGAGTGTACTTTATAAATGTGAGTCATGGGTTTTTTGTTGGCGCAAGCGTTTGTCGAGCACTATTCAAGGTCTATTGATAGGCATCACTTTAAAATGCGATTAAAAAGTAAAATGTTTTTTTTTTGTTTGATAACTATTTTTGACGAGTTATACAGTTTCTTGTGGTGTAATGCACCATTTTTTTCTATTTTAAATGACTCACAATGAAAACTATGGATAGCAGGCTGATCTTAGCATTGTAAATATATGCACTGTCCTGGTGCAAAGTAGGTACTTTAAGGTTAATAATGACACGCAAAGTATGTACACTTGCGGGTTCTAGTTCCAAAAATATTTTTTAGTCTTTCCCTTAATAAAGATTTTGATTCATAACCAAGTTGTCACGAAAATCTCTTGTTTTTCTTTGCACAAACATAAATTTTATGAGCTGTCTTTTTAGTAGTTCTTGTCACACAAACAGTTTAAAAAAATTCACGGGAGATTATTTATTCTACTGAACCATTCTGGTTAAAAATATAAAAACTACATAAATCCAAATGAAATGTTTTTATGCAAAAATTCGATGAGTCGAATTTAAATTTAAACTTTTAATCGTGTCTGCGCGTAGCTTTTAAATAATTGTCATACATAATAGAGAACTGGGAAAAGGTTTCTCATATCTGAGTTTTCACATTTCGAATGTTTTGTTAAACGATTGCCTTCAATTTTCGCCTTTCAATTAATTTAGGTCAAAAGCGAATGAAATGTTCGTGAAATAAATAAATATTTCGTTTTTTTTTGTTTGATTAATAAGCTCTCAATAGCTCAAAGCTTTTATGGAAATAAAATTCATACGTCCAATGTTGGATGTGATAGTTGGCTTTTTTCTTATATTTTATACTACTGCAAATTAAACTCGTTTATATTTAGAATTTTATGTAGGTATTTTATTTTCTAGCAAGTATTGCAGTCAGTTATAAACTAACTTATCATTCGCCATGCGTCCTCCTTTAAATTGCTTTAATACTTATTATTATTGTATGAAAGTTCTAATTTGGTCCTTGAAATTGTATATAAAAATCCTAGGCAAAATATTTTTATACGACTGCCCAAAAATAGGAGTGTTATGTTTTCAGAGTTCATGTACGTATGTATGTAGGTGTATATGTGTGGATTTCTTTATTTCAAGCCTGAACCAATTTAGATGTATGGAGTATCGTTAGAATCCTTGCATTTGCCTTTCCCGGGTAACATAGGCTAATAAGATACGATAAGATTAACCCTTTGGCTCAGCCACGTACAATACGTACTTCATAACAATAAAAATCTATTGTGTCTGCTAATTAGCGAACCAACAGATTAAAAATAATATAAGACATATAAAAAAGTGTTCGACAACACTATTCCTTAACTGCGACGAAAATTTTTCAGTGCCTTGTATTTCACTTTTTAGGTCACGTATAGCAGGCGTGCTTAAAATGTTTTTAATATTTTTTTTTAAGTTACAATATTAAATGGAAAAAGAATACGGTCGCGAACCAGGCGCTCTGACCACTAAGCCATCTCGACCTCTTAGTGGTTAGACGGCTTAGTGGTCAGAGCGCCTGGAGTATTCATCCGGGAGGCGCAGGTTCGAATCCTGTTCGCGACCGTATTCTTTTTCCATTTAATATTGTAACTTTAGAGTTCGCTAAGCATGCGTTAATGCTTTTCAAAGATTTATCTTGAATTTTTTTTTACCTGTTCACTGTCCAATGAACCACATATGGTACACGGCGATTGTTTACCTATTACATCTGCTTCGTGGACAGGAAACCTGACAATATATTTAAATACTACTAAGGTTTCTAACAGACGTAGGACCTACAGGCGTAAGTAAGATGTTAACAATCTATAAACGTAGTAATATCTTAGGTTTAAGCGATCACTATACTCTATAATAAAACAACTTTTAACCGGATTAATCGCGTGTATTATCAGTCCTCCTGCGACCACGAACGCTGCAAAGTGTTCGAAATGTCAGGAAAAACAAAAAAAAATAAAAAAAAACACGCGATTAATCCGGTTCAAAGTTGTTTAATTACAACCTATGAACGCTTTCAACACCAGGGATATCTTTTTTGTTTTTTTATGGAATAGGGGTCAACCAAGCAGACGGCTCGCCTGATGGTAAGCGATTACCGCCGCCCATGGACACCCGCAACCCCAGAGGAGTCGCAAGTGCTTTGCCGGCCTTTTAAAGGTTTTGGGCCTCCGGTACCCTCACTCACTCGGCGAAACACAACGCAAGCGTTGTTTCACGCCGGTTTTCTGTGAGGTCGCGGTATCACTCGCAAGTTGCGAACTCTGTAAGAGTAATCGCTGCGCCGGCAATATAAGAAGCCAAAAACGGGTCCCCACACAACACATGCACTGGTGACCTTCTACAGCGTTATATGTACCTTCTACACTTCATATGGGTGTCGTTATTTGGCTACGATTTTTTGCAAGGTACAAGTACTTCCTCCGTTGGACAGATCTTGTTTTTCCAAGCCCTCTCTTTAAACGGTTATTAGGTATTACTTACACGTAATCATAATTATAATACCCAAATAAAACAAAACACAGTTTTATTTACATACATATAACCTTAACAACTAACTTTTAGGGGACGAGTTGCCCCCAATCCGTAAGAGTGCATCCTAAAAATGGAATCTCTTCACTTGACCACTGCGTAGTACAAAACAGGCAACACAACTCTGATGGGAGGTTTCGGCAGCGGCTGGTTACCTTCTAACGGACGGAGCCGTGAAGCGCCCTAGTCGTGTTTCGGGATGTAATCCGGTGCAACCGTTTTGGGAGACGGGTCTTGGCAGCTGCGTCAACTCCCGAACTATCGTTCTTCCACTCTACTTAGAGTGATTTTTTTTCTGGTGCTAAATGCACCATCCTCGGCCACAACGTCACTTACCATCAGGCGAGTTGGTGGCCAAATGTAGATCCAATTAAAACAGGCAACACAACTCTGGTGGGAGGTTTCGGCAGCGGCTGGTTACCTTCTAACGGACGGAGCCGTGAAGCGCCCTAGTCGTGTTTCGGGATGTAATCCGGTGCAACCGTTTTGGGAGACGGGTCTTGGCAGCTGCGTCAACTCCCCAACTATCGTTCTTCCACTCTACTTAGAGTGTTTTTTTTTCTGGTGATAAATGCACCATCCTCGGCCACAACGTCACTTACCATCAGGCGAGTTGGTGGCCAAATGTAGATCCAATTAAAGATAAATCTTTGAAAAGCATTAACGCATGCTTAGCGAACTCTAAAGTTATTATATTAAATGGAAAAAGAATACGGTCGCGAACAGGACTCGAACCTGCGCGTCCCGAATAAATACTCGGCTCACCACCGCGATAGATAGATAGATATATTAAAAAAAAAGAAAACAAAAAGAAATCGCTAGCCACGTTCAGTTATTTCAAACAATATTTTTTCCAGACAACTAGATCGACAGCCCGAAAATTTGAAAATAAAAAAATGTCTAAGCTTAATGAAAAATACTATGTAGGCTGACAGACGACTGATGACGCAATTGTGACGTCAATAGGGTTGGCACGTAGAGTATTAACGTCATAAATTTTTGTGGAAACAAAAATACGGTCATGAGCGGGATTCGAACCTGCGCCTCCTGGATAAATACTCCAGGCGTTCTGACCAACTAAGCCATATCAACCTCTGCTCACTAACCTGTATTCTTCTTCCATATTTTATTACGTCTTTTAGTGACGTCATCACTATATATCTGCGTTTGAAAGATTTGTAGGGGAGAGTAACCAATATTGAACCGGCGCTTAAATTGGACCACTTCTGTATTTCTACCAAAATGACTCAATTTTTTTACACCAGCAATACGAAAAGGAGCGCTCGCAGCGCTCTCTGCCATTTTTTACCGACATTGAAAAGATATTCTTTAATGTGACGAAAACAAATCTTTTCACTGTAAATTTTGATTGCACTGAATAACGAAATTGTTCGTTGTAATGGTAAGACATCATTTTATGAGACATTCTATAAAAAATAAGTTTTATACAGTTTTAAATACCAGTAACTAAATATAAATCCGTATAAGTTAAGTTATTATATTTTTTGAGAAATTGACAATCTACCCTGGTCTATATATTGGACCACTTCTAAGTTCCTATGTTGTACCAGTCCAATTTATGATGCCACTTTGGTCTTAAATTTAAATAAAGATCATATCATTTTAGAAGGCGACTTCTGATGTAAGGAGTTTAAATAAAGATTTAGAAAGAGCGTTGTATATAAGAAAAAAGAAATAGGTATTAATGCCATTTCCAGACGGTATCAGGTGCTTCGTGCGGTTAGCACTATTTTGACAAAAGTGGCCCCAGGTAGAGTGGCTGCTATGTGTGAGGTGCAAGAGATGGCTACATGGAACATGCACCACACCTTGACATATGTGATGATTGCTTGAATTAATAATATTATTATCATATATAGTAGAAGCATTCTTGTTGATTATTTGATACTTTTGAGTTTATAATTTTTATTAATTTTAAGATATCCAATGACTTTCTTAAGTAAAATTGATCCTTTTTGAGTAAATTTTACGTTTAAAGAATAAATATTTTTAAATTACGATATTAAACTGTGTTATTTTTTAATTAATGATGTGTTGTTTAGATTCGGTACAATTTAGGATACTGGTGGTCCAATTTAAGATACCGGTTGCGTATATTGGACTGAATGACAACCTTGAATAAATAACAATTTTTTATTAGTTGCGCCCATGCTTCGATAACAACAGATGGATACTATCTAGTTACTTAATCAAGCTATATTTTGAGTCATGTCTCATTTTCATAGCTAGAAAACATTTGATTATATGTGTCATTATGTCAAAAGTGGTCCGATATAGGTTACTCTCCCCTACATCGAGTATTTTCGAAAAAAAATGTGCCAATTTTGACTGCCTCGTTGGTTTAGTGGTCCCTAGCGTAACTGCTGAACATGAGGTCTGGGGTTCGATTCCAAAGGGCATTTAGGGCAGTGTTATTGTATTTTTCTGTTGAGAAATTCTCATTAGTAGCCCGGAGTTTGGAATTGTGCCAGATAGGTGGAAATAGGCTCACCACCACATCACATTTCATCTCCACATGATATTAATAACAGCATTGGTGAAATGTGGGTGTTCTACTGTGTACACCTGTGCCTACCCCTTCGGGGAATACAGGCGTGATGCTATGTTATGTTATTTTTAGTAATGCTGCTTCTGCTGACCGTATTTCAATCACGGCGGCCTATCTCCATGAGATTAGTCAAGCACGCGGGAGATATTATAATGCACAAGAGTATGGGCCAACACAAGCGCACTCCCTCTTTCTTCACTCTTATAGTCCGATGGGACAGTAATCCGACATGACCAAAGAGAGATCAGTCGCAGAACCGACGGCTTTAAGTATTCTCCGAAGCACGAGAGATAAGTCCCCTATAATAGGCTGAGCGTATTGCCATCTACCGGGCACAATTCCAAACTCCGGGCTGCTACTAAGAATTTCCTAACAGAACATCTCAATAACACTTTGCCCAACCCGGGAATCGAACCCGAGACCTCCTTCTCAGCAGTCGCGCTTAGGACCACTAGACCAACGAGGCAGTTTTACTAAACACAACTTATCCTCGCGAATTGATCGATTCATTAGTTTGTTGTGTAGGTAAAAAACACAAAAGTACAAACTGCTGTTTATCGACAATATTATTTCGTTTAAACACATATAAACTGGGTTAAATAGAAAATACTTCTTATCTTATCCATCTTATCGTATGGTTGTTTACCTAGTGTCAGAGTTTAAACCACCAGTAGGTCTCTGAAATGGCTTTACATACCATCAAGAAAATCTCTCTAGTGTGGTGGTTTCCTCACGATGTTTTCCTTCACCGTTTTAAGCAAGTGTTAACTAATTTATTAAAGACAGTGGTGCGTGCCTTAGATTCGAACTTGAGACCTTTGACTTGTCAGTCCAACGGTCATACCATTAGGATATCACTGCTTAAATAAAATAGTAAAACACAAAAACAAACTCTCCAAATTGATAAGGCATAAATTTGATTATATCCGCCATTTTGGTAAAGGTCGTGTTCTGCTTACTTTGAATTAGTCTGACAACCCTAGACGATACCGAAAATCGATCGCAGCTGACAAAACACAGTATTTGGTACAAAATAATTTGAAAATATATTTTTAGGAGTTTTAATGGCTAAAGATAAATCTTTGAAAAGCATTAACGCATGCTTAGCGAACTCTAAAGTTACAATATTGAATGGAAAAAGAATACGGTCGCGAACAGGATTCGAACCTGCGCCTCCCGGATAAATACTCCAGGCGCTCTGACCACTAAGCCATCTCGACCTCTGCTCACCACCGCGAATTCTTCTTCCATATTTTAACACGTCTTATGGCGACGTCATTGCAATCAATTTTGTACCTATACTGGTGACCGAAAGTTTATATGTTGCCCCACACTAGGAAGTTCTTCCTGCATCGTGGGTGCGTTTACAGACATATAATCTCACATGCACACACACACCCAGACCCGGAACAATTATCTGTAGATCATACAAATATTTGTTCCGTGCAGGAATCGAACCTGCGACACGCGGCACAGCAGCCGGTCTTTCAACCACTGCACCAACCGCGCCGTCTAAAAGTTCATACAGTAAGTTACATTACATAACATAACATAACGGGGGGTAGGCAGAGGTGTACACAATTGTACACCCACATTTCACCAATGCTGTTATTAAGTCCCATGTAATAGGTGGTGAGCCTATTGCCATCAACCGGGCACATTTCCAAACTCCGGGCTGCTACTGAGAATTTCCTAACAGAAAAACTCAATAACACTTTGCCCGACCCGGGAATCGAACCCGAGACCTCCTGCTCAGCAGTCGCGCTACGGACCACTAAACCAACGAGGCAGTTACATTAAGTCTGCATAATGATATGCATTTTCCTGTGAATATTATATAATACTAGCTGTGCAAATGTTGTTCTATCATATAAATTTTCTGGATAGGGACACCCTGTTCACGTAGCGGTATGAAATATACTTTACGACCTATTCTCATATCTACCAAATACATATAAAAATTTCATAAAAATCGGTCGAGCAGTTTCGGAGGAGTTCGACCACAAACACCGCGAAACGATATTTTTATATATAAAAAGATTATAGTGTAAAAAAATTGTGAGATAATTTCATTTATATTATACTACTTAGCTTTCGCGAGCCCGCGATTTCATCTATCTGCATAGACATCAGAATTGGAAAAAAAAAACACGCGTTCCATGTGTGAATTATATATTTTTATTGTACACTTTTTTGCTACATTCATATTAATATATTTTTTTACTTACTAACCTACGTTAACCCAGGACAAAAAAATACTAACTAAATTGTAACGATACCCCAAACATCTAAATCGGTTCAGGCGTTTAGAAGTAATAGTGGAATAAAGAAACTCACAAACATACATACATAAATACATTAAACCTAAAAACATAACTCTCCTTTTTGGGCAATCGTGTAATAAAGACAATGTCTTGCTCAATTATTTGTCATAATGATCACTTGTTCACAATCTTGCTCACAATCGTCAATACACATCAAAAGACATAAAAACTCTTTGATGTTCCTCTTAGATTAGTTCTAATTTCTTTGCCCACATCGTCAGCACAATTTGAGGGCTAACAGGCGCAGATCAAAGGTTTGGTGGAGTGTGTACTTTTGTACTTTTATCCCTTCAGTACGGTTCGTTGAAACGGTTCAGTGCCTACGTGATTATTTTTGAGAGGTCTTATAGGTAGACTCTTTGAATTTCTAGAGGGTTTGAGAGTTGTGGCCTTAGTGTAAAAAAATCTTTTAGTTTATTCTAATCCCTTTTTTTTTCAAGTGTGATTCTTCTAGTCTGTGCTGGATGTATAACGGTTAAACCACGGATTTGAATAAAATACGGTTGGAACTTTGCCTTGTCTTAAGTGAAGCATAGATTACGCACACACACACGTAGCGTACTGGCGCCGAGTGGAGTTTTAAGTATTTCTATACGTTTAGCTCGTGTATGACAAGCGAAATTGACTAGGCATGTTTCTCACATGTCGTACGCACAAGCGTTGCTTTGCGCAAAAGTCGTTAACTGAGCACAGTTTGCAAAGGGTTATGAGCCCCTCAAAGTATTGGATAAAGCCAGGTTCTAACTACTTGAGCACTTATCAGAACCATTACACCGCTCGCGTTAGCTCTTCAACTTTTATTCAACTTGTGTAAACCGACATTTATACGCAACTTAGCAAAGGAATTTAGACTTTAAAATTATCGTAAATAAGATTCGTTTTGAACTAACTAATAAGTCGGATATAAATTCAGAGTAGCAATGAAAGTGACAAACATTGTATGCCTAATTTTGGCAGTTCTTAAAATACTCTAAAGTTATTATATTAAATGGAAAAAGAATAGCGTTGTGAGCAGGATTCGAACCTGCGCCTCCCGGATAAATACTCCAAACGCTCTGAACACTAAGCCATCTCGAACTGTGCCCGCCACCTTTATTGGTTAATCTAAGACATTACAGATTTCAGATAGGTGAAAGAAAAAACATCGTGAGGAAACCTGGACTTAATGGTCTGAAATGTCCAACCCGCAGTGAGCTAGCGTGATGAGAAGAGGCCCTTGTCCTGCAGTGGGACAGTTATGAATTTAAAGTTACAATATTGAATGGAAAAGAATACGGTCGCGAACAGGATTCGAACCTGCGCCTCCCGGATAAATACTCCATGCGCTCTGACCACTAAGCCATCTCGACCTCTGCTCACCACCGCGAATTCTTCTTCCATATTTTAACACGTCTTATGGCGACGTCATTTAATATTGTAACTTTAGAGTTCGCTAAGCATGCGTTAATGCTTTTCAAAGATTTATCTTGAGTTATGAATTTGTTATGTTATGGGCAGCAATGTAGTTGGTCTTCTATATGGTTAGGACACAACCTTTTCTTTTTAAATTCGAGGAAAAATCTTCAAGGAAATGTATTATAAAAAATGTATATAATATATAAACAAATTATTACAGTGTATGTGATTATTGATTATGTATCACAGTGTATGTGTGCGTGTGTGTAATAGGTGTAATTAACTGTTATAAATACAGTTAGATCTAACACACGCAGATAAATCTTTGAAAAGCATTAACGCATGCTTAGCGAACCTTAAAGTTATAAATTTTTGTGGAAAAAGAAAACGGTCGCGAGCAGGATTCGAATCTGCGCCTCCCGAATAAATACTCCAGGCGCTCTGACCACTAATTCTCTTTTTTCACAAAAAATTGTTCCTTTAAATATCTAACACGTACTGCAGTAAAATTCCATGCATTTCTTTTTTACGCAATATCTGTGATGCATAACGCATTTACTACACAGAGTTTCAAAGATGTCGCAGCAAAAACACACAATGCAACCTAATGCTACAAACTAAAGTGCCCGCGGGAGTAAGTCACAACCAAGTCACAACTATTTCAAATAAAATAATTAGTCATCAATTTTTAAAAAGTTGGTCTTGTGTTCCCAAGCGCAACTGCTGAGCAGGAGCAGGTCTGGATTGAATAGATTCAGGCGTTACTTTGGATAAGTCCATTACAATGGATGCAAATAACTACAATATCTAGCTACTTCCACAATATTGAGGGTAGTCATGCATGTTATGCTGTGCACCGCCTGCCTGCCCGCGAATATATGCACATACGGAAGCGGTGAAAATTGCGACTACTACCAACTACTCTACACATGTGTTTCACCCCCCCACGGGGCATTCTCAGGAGCTGTTAAACCGTGCAGTGTCCGCCACCGCCTGGTCCATTCCCGGGTCGGCAAAGTGTTATTGAGATTTTCTGTTAGGAAATTCTCAGTAGCAGCCCTGAGTTTGGAACTGTGTCCGGAAGATGGCACAGAATAGGCTCACTACCTATTACATGGGACTTAATAACAGCATTTGTGAAATGTAGGTGTACAACTGTGTACACCACTGCACAGGTGGTGCAGGCGTATACAGGCCTGATGCTATGTTATTTTATGTTATGTTATAAATTTTGTGGAAAGAAAAATACGGTTGTGAGCAGGATACGAACCTGCGCCTCCCGGATCAATACTCCAGGCGCTCTGACCGCTAATCTAATATAAATAATAAATCTACCGCTTTCTTATGTCCAGAAAAAAAAAATCTTTAGGGTGCGCTATGCATGCGTTAATGCTTTTCAAAGATTTATCTGTATTTAAATCAATAGTCAGGCTTATAAAAGACTATACGTCATGGTCTAAATACTGCCAAGTACGTTCTTAAACTTAATCGTCATACCAACTTCCATAAGAGTTAATTTCAAATCCAATTACACATTCACGAAATCCTGATTATTACTGCTGAAATTATACAAAATACACTTCACATCTTATTGTATAATTTTCTTGATATTTTAATTAAACATTACCGGGATTTTAGCGGGTACCGGATGTCCCGAGAACCTTATCCCGGGACTTGAAATGACGTTTGGAGTAAATAATTTAAATTTAAATTAAAAGCCGGACTTCAAAAGGTGTTTTTTCCTCTGTTATTATTTGCGTTCAACATAAAGTTTTTAAGGGTGAAGAATATTTAAATCCGTATTTTTTGTAAGTGAGCAACGTAAGGGCTGTTTAGGCCTCTCGGCTTATTTTTAAATCTGCTCTTCATCAATAAACTTTTTTATAATTATTACATTTTATAATCGAAAGCACCTTTCAACGTGTTATTGGTTTTTCTGTTAGGAAATTCTCAGTAGGAAATCAAATTTGTAATTATGGTCATCTTAATATCGACCGAGTTCCCAATACCGTAATTAAAAGGCAAACCAAAGTCCAGGATATCGGTAATCACGTAGTAAAACTTAAATGGAGTTGGACGGGACCCCTGGCTGGACGGGGTGATGAAAGGTGGTAGAAGACGTTGACAGAATGGTGGCCAAGGTCTGGAAAGCGACGTGTTGGTCGTCGAGTGACAAGATGGGTCGATGACATTGTTAAAGTCATGTGCCGCACCTGGATGAAGCTGGCACAAGACCGAGGAGAATGACTCAAGCAAAGCAAAGCGAGGACCATACTCAGCAGAGTCAGGCTATAGATGATGATGATGATGACCATATTAGGATTTAATGGTGGTGAGCCTATTGCGTTAATGCTATTGAGAAATTTTTAACATAAGATCAGTGGGTGACATGAATAGTGGGAATTAAACCAAGACCTTTTGTCGTCCATAAAAACCGCGAAACAGTCGAATGTGCTGCCGGAGTGGGTCTTCCCCGATAGTTACAATCTGGGTGTCTTCAAGACGCGAGTGAATCGGTTTCTTCTAGGCAAGCGTGCTCCATCGTAGACTGCATTATCGCTTAAGAACAGGCGAGATGGCGGTGCG
Organism: Xylocampa areola; assembly: GCA_935421205.1. NCBI lineage: Eukaryota > Metazoa > Arthropoda > Insecta > Lepidoptera > Noctuidae > Xylocampa > Xylocampa areola. The sequence goes on from OW285207.1 coordinate 18,804,533, forward strand.
GTTAAACGCAAGCGTATGAGCAAATAAAAAAAAAAACATAGAAATGTTCATACCTACTTGTTCAAAATGTATAGAGTAACAATTTCTTTATTTTTTTCCTATCTTCCGACGTCCCTATTGCCGACGTTGTTTTCATAGTAAAAGTTGTTGGTATACATGTGTATGAATACGGACTTATGTTAAAAGTTCAGATACTTAGGTACATTTTACACTAAGGCCCGTCGCCCAAATGATCACGGTGTCGAGGGGCGGGTGCAAAAACGGCACGCCGCATCTATGTTCTCATCATCACAAACATTTACATACATACATGAACCCTAAAACATAACACTCCTTTTTTGGGCAGTCGTATAAGAAATATCAATTTAATTTTTTTCTTAACATTAAGCTAGACTTTATCTACCATGCCACGCAATGCCATTGGTCGGAGCGAACCGTACCCGAAGCCTTGCGAGCTGACAGTCTGATTTATAGACCTACCTTTAAACCTAAATTATGACTGCGTATACCGAATATACAATGTTACAAACGAATTTTGTATATACAGATAAATCTTTCACACCGCATGCGAATTCAAAAGCAATACATTTTTGAGGAAAGAAAATACGGTATTGAGCAGGATTGAAACCTGCGCCTCCCGAATAAATACTCCAGGCGCTCTGACCACTATGCCATCCCGACCTGTGCTCACTACTTTGAATTCTTACGACCACAGTTTTTCTTTCACAAAAAATAAACGTAAATAAACGACGTCATGGCGGGCCCAGACAATAGGGAATATGCATGTGATTCAAATTTAGGTCAAATATTTTTATTCGTAATCTTTATTGCTGTAGAATGACACATATTCAATAACTTTATTAATTAATCGTGTTTTAACTATGAAATAATATAATTGAAAAGAGAAAATCATGCGTGAAAAGTTAAAAATGTCAAAACGCACGCTTTTGAATGGAGTGATACGTGACGCGATGACAATATCTCTGGTATGTTATTACAGGGTGTTTATCATGTTTTGTGGTTATTTTTGAGTTTAAAAGTTATTCTTAAAAGCAAATCCCAACAATAAAATTTATAAATCGTTAATAAAACTTTCCATACTTTAAAAGATAGTTATATTTTAAGAAGTGAACTCTGACGTCAGAGAAAGCGCGCCAAGATGGCGGCGTTTCAAACGCTCGAAACTGAGTGCAGGTTTGTTTGATAATTTTAATATTTATTAATCATATTTTCACAAGTGTTATATTTTTTTCGCGGAAATGTACTAACGTAACAATCGGAAAAAAATACCATATACGAGTACCCTATTGGTCGCAAAAACTTTTAAATCGAGAAGAGTGAAAGGATAGTGGGGAGGCGTTTGGTCTGCAGTGAGAAAATCATGACTGTTAATAAATAAATAATAATAAAATGTAACATAGTACCACGCTTGTATTCCCCGAGGGGGTAGGCAGAAGTGTACACAATTGAATAACCACATTTCACCAATGCTTTTATTAATTCCCACATAGTATTTGGAGAGCGTATCCATAACATCTAACAGGTACAATTTCGAACTAGGAGCTACTACTGAGAATTTTCTTACAGAAAAGCCTAATAAGACTCCCCAAATGAAAAAAGTACCTAAGAACTCATGCCCACCAACCAAGCTTGCAACCACTAGACTATTGAGGTTTTGGATGGTGTAACCATCCAAAACCTCAATATTAAAAACCCTATGTTAAAAACCCTTAGAGAGTCTATTCTTCTCATGGGTGTCGTAAGAGGCGACTAAGGGACATAACATTGGGGATTCCCTAAAATAAGTAATGCATCCTAAACTTATAATTTTTTATGGAAAAAGAATACGGTCGTGAGCGGGATTTGAACCTGCGCCTCCCAGATAAATACTTCAGGCGCTCTGACTGCTAAGCCATCTCGACCTATGCTCACCACCGCGAATTCTTTATCCATATTTTAACACGACTTTTGGTGACGTCATTGCGATCTCTTCGGTCCCTATACAGGTGACCGAACCGACACGACTGACTTTCTAGTTAATACAATGTCGTAAAGTTGCAATTACCTTAATAAATAAAGAAAAATCTTTGAAAAGCATTAACGCATGCTTAACGAACTCTAAAATTGAAACGAAGATAATAGAGCTATTTAAGCGAGACAAAATTTATAGCATCATAGCATCACGCCTGTATTCCCCGAAGGCGTAGGCAGAAGTGTACACAATTGTACACCCACATTAAGTCCCATGTAATAGGTGGTGAGCCTATTACCATCAACCGGGCACAATTCCAAACTCCGGGCTGCTACTGAGAATTTCCTAACCGAAAAACTCAATAACACTTTGCTGGACCCGGGAATCGAACCCGAGACCTCCTGCTCAGCAGTCGCGCTTGGGACCACTAGACTAACGAGGCAGTTTTTATGACATTGCCTTTTGCAATTCTATATTAGCATTTCCATTATCAGGAAAAGCTAAACTTTTTTATATGTTAGCAGATTCTTATTTCTATGGTTAGCAGTAAGGTGATCTACTTTATTGTGTATTCTTTTTGTTTTGACATAACTGGGTGATATGGTCGCTAAGCGACAAAACCAACCACATAAAAAAAATAAAAAAAAAAACTTTGTGGAAAGAGAATAGGGTCGTGACATTAAAAATTATAACTAGAATTCGCTACACCCTGTTCAGTGTCCACATTCTGATTTAATCCCCATATCACTGCTACCAGTAACCATGCAAAGTGATAGTGTGGTTTAATCCTGTTGCACGGTTTAAACCTCGGTATAATATAAACGTTCATGTTCACACTTTGACCGCAAAGCTTTTTAACCCTTCCCCTGTTCAATGAATCACATGTGGTACACACGCGAATATTTTACTATTGTATCTAGTTCGCGAACGTTGCTATAATAAATGAATGATTTGTAAATTTTACTTCCGAGGTTTGATAATTATGAATGATATCCAAGTTAATAACCGGACAAGTGCGAGTCGGACTCGCGCACGGAGGGTTCCGTTTTTATGTAATGTATTTTTAAATTTACGTTTTTCGTTTTTCTTCAGGTACTTTAAAAATTTCATAATTTAAGTTTCCCGAAGTGTGTCCAAATATATATATATATATATATGTTCTCCTCGTGACCATATTTCGGTCACAGCGCCCTATCTCATCGGAGATTAGCCAAGTACGAAGGAGATATTATAGTGCACAAGTGTATGCGTCAACACAGGTGCACTCTCTCTTCCTTCACTCTTATAATCCGATGGGACGACAATCCGACATGACCGGAGAGAAATCAGGCGCAGGACCGACACGTAAAATATATATCTGCCTAGCCTTTTCCCAATTACATTGGGGTCGGCTTCCAGTCAAACCGGATTCAGCTTAATACCAGTATTTTCATTTATAAATGGTCATATTTTGATATGCGGTGATTTAGAAGCTTGATTGTTTTACAGCTGCAATAAACTTTAGTATTTGATATTAATTTCAACTTGATACTTCCACATCTTGAGAAAAAGAGACATACAGACGGAAAACGCAGTGATTTTATTATAATTCCGCTTTTCCTTTTGATGTAAGGAACCCTAAATAAAAAGTACAAACAAAACTACACCTATAAAAATTTGTATATTTGTTTAGAAGCTCATAAAGATCATGATGATCTTTATGAGCTTCTAAACAAATATACATATATAAAATTATATATAATTATCATTATAAAATATATATAATTATGCGAATATATTGTAGTTCCAATAATTTTACATACATATTTGTCTTATTGATATTATTGATATATTATTATTGATATGCCTCCTTCTTTTAAGTCGGTCGAAACAAACTGATTGTGGTTTAATTATAAACTGTCCAGTATCATGAAATATTGACGCTTTGTATATCAAAAAAGACCGTCGAGTAGCTTAGTGGAGGCTCCTGGAAATACTCCAGGCGCTATTACCACTAAGCTACTCGACTACCGGATAAATACTATCCGGGAGCCCCAAGTTCGAATCTTGCTCACAACTGTTATTCTTTCCCAAAATGTACAACCTTAAAGTTCGCTACGCATGCGTTAATGTGTTTGAAAGATTTATCGGTACAGCTTAATAACCATGTGTAGTATATGTAATAAAAGAACTTTTAACCGGATTAATCGCGTGTATTATTGGGTTTTTGTTTTTCCTGACGTTTCGAACACTTTTCAGCGTTCGTGATCGCAGGATGGCGGTTAAAAGATGTTTTATTAAAATATGTAGTGATCGCGAATACCTAAGATATCACAAATACTGTGTGTTGTTTAAAAAATACCTACTACAAATAAAGCCAGTTCTCCTTGAAGCAGTTTATATAACACAACATTTTAGACTTGATAATGCTAGATTAAAGACTTTTGTTTAGGTCGTACGAGGCTTAATGTGAATCCATTCGTGTGATATACGATGTAGTGCAGGGTATTAGCACTAGGAGATGTCGGTGTAAAGAACAGGGACGGAATTGGGCTGCATTCAAGAGTAGGTAACCTATTGGTGAAGATCACTGTAACTTCATCAGGCATTTAGGATATTACATTACATTTATATTAATATCATTACCTACTTAATACGGGAAAACATCAGCCCATCTAAAAAAGTTTGAAGACGAATTTCTATTGGGTTTTTTTTTATATATCTAATGTAAGTGTTACTAATTATTTTGAGGTCTGACTTAAAAATCGAATTTAAATAAACACATTCCTTAACAATATTCATAACTTACTTCTCGTTAAGATTTTGTTTAATAAAGACATAACACACTTAACACTACACATGTTTTTTTTTAATTTTCTACCTCTGTTTGAGTATATCCTCTTAGAAATTTATCAATCGCAAAATTTTATGTAAACCTTTTTTTGTTTAGGTTATTCGAGACTCGACACAAATCTGTTCGTGCAATAAACAATGTAGCGCTCTTCAGTATTAGCTCTAGAAGATATAGGTGTAAAGAACAGGGATGTACTTGAGTTGGCAACTTATTGTTTATTTATTTATTTAAACTTTATGCAACAAATGTACATAGGCGGACTGGCGTTGTAATTACTAGTCTACAATTCGTTATAAAATTATGGCAATCTTGACAATCTACAAGAAAATACTCACGCCACAGAATCTAAACTTTGTCAACTACTTGCTTAACTCAACACACAACAAATTTGGCTCACAGGAGCTTCAAATGTCTACTGTCATATTATAATACATTTAATTCTCATGCGAGCAAGGAAGCCCTTTATAGAAAGTGTATTATAATGAGTAATGAGTTTTTCCGTTAGGAAATTCTCAGTAGCAGCCCGGAGTTTGGAATTGTGACCGGTTGATGGCAATAGGCTCACCACCTATAACATGGGACTTAATAACAGCATTGGTTAAATTTGGGTGTACAATTGTGAAGACAGGCGTGATGCTATATGCTAAATTAAAATATATTTTCTTATAATATAAGATACAAAAACGCCCTAAAAGCGCCAGTTTAACGTGTAACCCACATAGCTAGAATTTATTTCAAAACGTAGTCCTAAATACCTCTCTGCAGTTATCGCGTGTTATTCGCTCATTCGCCGAGCCGTAGTTGTAGCGACTATCGCCGACACGGTACTATTGACCTTGCCACTCTATACCAAAGAGCTCGCCCTAAGTAACACCGAGTGACCTTGGTACTCTGTAACAAAGAGATTGCCCTTAAGAAACAGTTAAGTGACTCTTAAATGAAAAGGAAATGCTTTAATATGTATAGCTACATAGTGTATAGGTATGGTCGAGGAAATGGAATCATCAGCCACCAACACAATATTTCATTTGGCATTGATGTAATTTCTAATGTAGCAAACTAAACAAAATTTAGAGATTAAAGATTTAATTGTTAAGGTAATTCCATCTTTACGGCATTGTATTTACTGCAAAGTTAGTTGTGTCGGTTCGGCCACCTGTATAGGGACTGAATAGATAGCAATGACGTCACCAAAAGACGTGTTAAAATATGGATGAAGAATTCGCGGTGGTGAGCAGAGGTCGAGATGGCTTAGTGGTCAGAGCGCCTGGAGTATTTATCCGGGAGGCGCAGGTTCGAATCCTGCTCACGAACGTATTCTTTTTCCATTTAATATAATAACTTTAAATTTAGACAACTGTTTTCTTTTACTAACCGTTACTATAAAAGAGGGTCGGAATGCCGTCAAATTCATATTTAATCATGTAAACCTAAAATTTACATAAAATTTTCGTTTAACGTCTCTAATTTTAATGGCTACCTAAAACTGTGCCTACTAAAAACGTTCGGAAACTTTAATTTAACGGGCCTAAATTCGAATATGACATCTGATTCGTCCCGTCTTGCTTTTATCTGCTGCTAAAAACATGAATGTTCTAAATTTTGTTAAGTTTGGTGCATAAGAATTAACGCTAATGTCAAAGTAGTAAAATCTCCACCAGTTTATTTGATGCCTGCACTTACGACATGTACATGTTTTACATAGACAATACTTCACGACGGTGATAGATAAATTTTCCTCTGTCATTTTCTGTTGAGGTAGTCTAGCTTGACGCCACCATAAGACGAAATAATAAAATGTGAAAGAAGAAAGAAGACGTATAAGTAGGGGTCGCAATAGCGCAATTGGCAGAGAGCCTGAAGTAATTATCCGGGAGGTGCTGTTTCAAATCATGCTCACGACAGAATTATTAATTCTACAAAAATTCATAACTTTATAGTCCAAGCAAATTTTGACTTGGAAAGAAATACTGTTACGAAATCAAAGTTATGGTTGGTCATGATTTGGTTTCCTCGACTGTACCTATATAATGTGTGCATGTTTGTGTACGTGTCTTTGTGTGTGTGTGTGTGTGTATGTGTGCCTTAACCTTTTTGTTTAGAATACTCACAAAATAAATAAATCTGGCAATGTTTGCTTCCGACTTTAGTTGTAATCAACACTCTCGGGAGCTGGTTGGAGTTCGGAGCAAGTTAGGCAGGCAACACCGTAAATAATAATAAATGGATAATATCTACTTAGCGCTTCTTATATGAATATAGACAAATGTAGAGTGAGATAGATATAACAATCTCTTCTCGCCAATGAAGTACTAGGAAATGATGAGGGATGGGTTTTTTGAGGTCTGTCCAAATAAAAAAAAAAAATATAGTGCATCATTAGTTCAGCATTATTCCAAGTAGTGTGATTTGAATCAATGTTTTGGTTTGATAAAAGATAAGTTCGTATTAACTCCAGTAGTACTCTCTAATTACCTAAGCTTATTGATTTATGAGTACATTTTAGTAAGATTTTTGACAATAAATAGTTTATTTGGGAGTCAATAAAGAGAACTTGAATTTTGAGATACAATTTTATTTATTTCCACAAATCCAACGGTTATCTTACGTAATGGCATAGTAGTAATAAAAGGTATATATAAAAGGTGACGGCCATAGAATAAAGAATGAAGGTGACAGCCATTCAAAAAAAATGCAATTCAACATAATCATTGTACATCAAGATAAATCTTTGAAAAGCATTGACGCATGCTTAGCGTAATCTAAAGTTACAATATTAAATGTAAAAATAATACGGTCGCAAACAGAATCCGGGTTCCACTTCATCCAGGAGGCGCAGGTTCGAATCCTGTTCGCGACCTTATTCTTTTTCCATTTAACATTGTAACTTTATAATTATTGTATCCACTACAAAATGTTCACGATTCTCACCACAGATTTTAGATTTTGCCCTACACTGTTTTCGCTACATTATGACGGGATATCTTCATATTGTGATTTATAATTTTATTTACCTGACTGCTATGCCGGAGGTCGTGGGTTCGATTCCCACCCAGGACAAATGTTTGTGTGATGAGCACGATCATTTGTTCTGTGTCTGGGTGTAATTTATCTATAATATGTATGCATTTAGAAATATATAAGTATGTTTATCAGTTGTCTAGTACTCATAACACAAGCTCTGCTTAGCTTGAGACTAGACGGCGTTGTGTGATAGTTGTGGAATATTATTATTATTATTATATTGTGCTTAAATTTTAATCTCTCCCATTTCTGGGGAACTACGTCAAAATTGCGGGCTTTTGGCCAAACAACTATGACGGTACTGAGTATTTAGTCTATCGACAGAAACTTTCTGACGATTCTGCATGTGTTCAGTATGACTGCTTTCTGTAGGAGTACAAATGTGAGTGGATGAAGATTTAATGTTTTAAGGCTTGTATGAAGTGTTTTGGGTATAACGCCGGTGCTGGATATTATGATGGGGATGGTTTTGACTGTTTTTACTCTCCATTGGGTTTTTAATTCAATTGTCAAGTCTGTGTACTTTGAGAGTTTGTTTGTGTGTGTGGATGTTAGGTTGTGTGTGTTGGGAATTGCTATATCTATCAGGTATACAATTTTATTTTGCTTGTCATGTAGGGTGATGTCTGGTCGGTTATGGTGTATAGTTTTGTCAGTTAGTATAGTTCTATCCCAGTACATTTTGTAATCAGGTGAGTCTAGTATGATTTGAGGTGTGTATTTATAGTATGGTGTTTTTTCTGTGATGAGTTTGTGTTTATGTGCGAGTGTCTGGTGTATAATTGCTGCTACCTGGTCGTGTCTGTGTTTATAATCTGTTTGTGTGATAGATGAGCATGCGCCTGTGATGTGTTGGATTGTTTCAGGTTGTTTATGACATTGACGGCAGTGGTCACTACTAAGACTGCTGTCACGGATGATGTACTTCCTGTAGTTTTTGGTGTCTATAACCTGGTCTTGAATCGCTAGCATAAATCCTTCTGTTTCGGGAAACAGCTCACCTCGCTTTAACCATGCGTTTGACGCTATCTTGTCAACACTTGAGTCGGTCAAGTTGAGGCGATGACGACCATGGAGTGATTTTTGTGTCCATGTGTCAATTTTTTGTTGTTTTGTGTTTATATTTATTTGTTTGGTGTGATCCGCAAGAGAGAGTGGTGTGAATTTGTCAGCTTGAGATATGGCTTTATGTAGTGTTGATTGTTGTGAGTGGTCATGAAAAAACTTTCTGAGTAATATGATTTGTTTGTTGTGTAAGTTTGTTATGTCAATGAGTCCTCTGCCGCCCTCTTGTTTTGGTAAGGTTAATCTCTGAATGCAAGCTTTTGGGTGGTGTTTCCTGTGCTTAGTCATTGTAGTATTAATTATTCTTTGTAGGTTCTTTAGCTCTGTTTGTGTCCAGCGGATGATTCCAAATGAGTAAGTGAGTATGGGTATAGCGTAGGTGTTGATGGCTTTAATGGAGTTTCGTGCGTTAAGATGAGTGTGTAGTATTTTGTGTAATCTGTTTTTAAACTTTTGTTGTAAAAGCTTTTTTGTATCTTTGTGGTGAATTTCCTGTGACTGGTGATATCCTAGGTATTTATAACCTTCCACTGGGTCTACGGCGTCTATAACATCATGATTAGCTAATTCATATGAGGCGGGTGCTACTATTCCTTTGTTAACAGACTGAATTTTACATTTGTCTATTCCAAATTCCATGCGAATGTCGTTTGAAAATGTCTGAGTGACGTCGGCAAGTGTGTGTATTTCGTGTAGCGTGCTTCCAAAAAGTTTGATGTCATCCATATACATGAGATGAGTGAGATTTGTTTGTTGTTTGTCGTGTTTAATTTTGTATCCTATGTTATTTTTGTTGAGCATGTTGGATAGTGGATTAAGTGCAAGGCAAAACCAAAGGGGACTCAAGGCATCACCCTGGAATATACCTCTTTTTATCGGGATGAAATCGGTTTCGGAATTTTCGTCAGAGTTGCATATTTTAAGTTTTGTGTTCCAGTTTAACATTATCTTTTCCAAAAAACAGGTGATAGCAGAATTAATTTTATAATGTTTCAAAATATATATTAACCAAGAGTGTGGTACAGAGTCAAAAGCTTTTTTATAGTCGATATACATAGTATGGATGTTGCGTTTTTGACTAATTGCTTGCTTCGAAGCTACGGCGTCGATCGTGAGTTGTTCTTTACATCCCTGACTATGTTTCCGACAGCCTTTCTGTTCCTCAGCTAAGATGTGGTGTTCAAGAGTGTGTTTGTATATGGATTCACTTAAACATGATGTAATAATTTTATAAATATTCTGTAGGCAAGTAATTGGGCGATATTTAGCAGGGTTCGCTGAGTCCGATGAATCTTTCGGTAGCATGTATGTTATACCCTGTGTGATGTAGAGTGGCATAGTATCGGGTGAGTGGATGAATGCGTTAATGTGATTGAGTAACAGTGTGTGAGTGCATGTGAATTTCTTATACCAAAAATTGTGTATGTTGTCAGACCCTGGAGCTTTCCAGTTGTGTGTTCTCGATATTACGGTTCTTAGGAGATCTAAATGGATTTCTTCAAATTCCATTTCCGGTATATCCTTCAATCTCTCTCTATCTTCCTCAATCCATTGGTTGTGCTCGTGTTCAATGGGGTTAGCCCAAATATTTGACCAAAATGTATGTAAAGATTCAGGGGTAGGTAAAGTTCTGTTTTCTGGTAAGGCATTATGTTGTTGTGTAAGCTTTCTGTAAAATAGTTTTTCATTGCTGTAAAATTGTTTGTTCTGTGTTTTTCTGAGTGTTGTTTCTTTGTATCTTCTTAATCGACTTGATAAGGTGTTCAGTTTTTGTTTTAAGGTGTCTAGGAAGTGTGCTATGTCAGTATTTTGGGTTTCATGTTGCGTATGGATTTTATATTGTTGTTTTATTTTATCTATATGATTTCGTAAGGCGTGTGATCGGACCCCCCTTGTATATTCAGTCAGTCTCCCAATGTTTGCTCTGAGATTATTAATCCTTCCTTGCAGGCGTCTTTGCCACCAGGGTACATTTTGTGATTTTTTATTTGTCTTATTACCTTCTGAGATTCTAGCACCGTTAAATTTAGCTGAAGTATAAGCCGCACTGTAGATAGTTGTTTGTAATGTGTGAAAATCTGTGTCAGTAGTGAGTGTTTCTGGAAGTATATCAGAATTAAGGTGACTTATAATAGATGCTAGTTTCTTAGAGGGTTTAAGTTTTGGTAGGTATGGTCGTTTCGTCGGATGTGTGTTTTTAAATTTACTAAAAGTTTCTATGAACATTTCTTTTAATTGTAGGTGTAATTCTGTTGGAAGATTCGGAGATTCGTTTGTGGCTTTTTCCGGCTCTGAGTTAGGTTCATTGGTAACTGTCTGTATCTGATCTATACTGCTGAGTGTTAGATTCTCTTCTGTGTGTTGGTTTATGTCTTCGGCGGTGTGTGTGATACTAGGATCTAGCTCATTTTGAACTTCTTTTCGAATTCTATTCAGTTGATCAGTAGAAAGCAGCCGATTGTTGACAATAGACCTACGTTGGTCTGCTATTCTTTGTGCAGAAAGGTGGGCAATTTCAGGGCATTTAGACGTGACGTCTTGGTGGAGTAGCGTCCTGTATGTGGTTAAGTCAGTCTCTAGCTTTGTCAGTCGATAATAACTTTTCATTATGGTTTCGTTAAGGTTGTCTGACCATCTGATTCTCCGAGCTTGCGTGTGGTGTATTGGTGTGTTTATGTCTGATGGAGATTGATTTTGGAGTAGAACTCTTACTTCCTCTTTGATATTTGCAATCTCTTGCTTTGTTAGAAAGCCACGCTGGATTATAGCGCGACGTTGGTCTCCTACTCTTTGTTTTCCTACTTCCATTTTAGGGAATTCTGCTATAAATCGTGCATGTAAAGGTGTAAGGTAAGTTTTTGTGTTTGATTCCAATTCACTGAGGATGAAATAATGGCGCACGATGAAAATATTCATTTCTTTTGTCCACGTCTTACGTGTGCGCATAACACCTTGGACGGGTGCAGTAACTTCAGCTGAGGTAGCCTCCTGCACAACATCCATGGTGGATTGAAGTAATGGTGAGGGTGATGAATTAGGTGAACTTGAGTCCTGAATAATTTCAAGATAAGAAGGTGGTGATGAAGGGATGGATGAAAATAGTGATGATATTGGTGAAGAACATGATGACGATTTACCATGTTGGACTGCATCAGTTCGAGACTGGGCAGACTGGTGCGATACGGTGCCCTCCCCAGAGTACGTAGGGCAGCCCGAGCTGGAAGGCCCGGGGCGGGATTCTCCATCGCGGTTGGCTCCGGTACCCGCCTGGGGTAATATTCTACTTCTTAGGCGCATCGCATATGTGTTACGTATTACGAGAAATTGGGGAACGGGAAAACTTCTAGCATGGGTTTAGGCTAGAAGCTTAGGTAAGGAATGGGGATTGGTATTTGGCTAGGTAAAGACGGGAATTAGGGAACAGGAGTTAAGGAAAGGAAATTTGGATAAGGAAAATGCCCCTGGCCTGGGAGTGGACCAGGAGCAAATTTGTATCCCTCTTTGTCTGGCCTCTCACCCTAGACCTGTCCGGCACGAGTGTTTCTACCGGTATAGCCCTAGCGCTCATTGAGGCGTACAAGCCCCACCACGACGTCAACGTAGAGATACGACGGGGGGTTATTATTATTATTATTATTATTTAGCTCCTAATATTTTGAGGCTGTTGCAATTTTATTTTTAATTTAACAATACTAATTTTACCTCTTACCTCTCCATACTTACCTTACCTCGTTGGTCTAGTGGCCCTAAGCGCGACTGCTGAGCATGAGATCTCGGGTCAGGGCAAACTGTTAGTGAGTTTTTCTGTTAGGAATTTCTCAGTAGCAGCCCAGAGTTTGGAATTTAGCCCGGTAGATGGCAATAGGCTCACACCTATTAGGGTTATAGGGCTTAATAACAGCGTTGGTGAAATGTGGGTATACGAGTGCGTACGCCTCTGAATACCCCTTCGGGCAATACAGGCGTGATGCTATGTACATGTAGCTGCTTTACATAATAATTGAGAGCTTTAGTTTTAAACTGCCTCGTTGGTCTAGTAACTGCCTCGTTGGTCTAGTGGTCCCAAGCGCGACTGCTGAGCATGAGGTCTTGGGTTCGATTCCCAGGTCGGGCAAAGTGTTATTGGGTTTTTCTGTTAGGGAATTCTCATTAGCAGCCCGGAGTTTGGAATTGTGCCCGGTAGATGGCAATAGGCTCACCACCTATTACATGGGACTTAATAACAGCATTGGTGAAATGTGGGTGTACAAGTGTGTACACCTCTGCCTACCCCTTCGGGAAATACAGGCGTGATGCTATGTTATGTTTAGTTTTACAATTCTACTATACAAATAATATGAAAATAAATTGTTTTTGTTTTTATCATTTTATGTGTATTTAGTACTTAATCATTTATAAGTGATCTTATCTTTATTATAATTCTATGTTTTTTTAGTACAACTACATAGTAACCACAGATTAGTAATGTATTAATCTTAGGAGTTTCTTGCCGGTTCTTCTCCATAAGATCAACTTCTTTGGAACCGTGCACCTAGCTTTGACGTTTTATAAGTGCCTGTTATTTGGTCTATGTGAAATAAAAAAAATTGAATTTTGAATTTTGAATTTTGAATTTTAGCGCCAATTTTTCAATAGTCAGATTCTTTTCAAAGACAATAGAACAGGTTAAATACGTTTTACCCTTTTTGCTTCACCTCCGCCAACCGGAGATTGTCAATCTCTGCTTCTTCTGCTGCTGCGGTATTTTAACTTACATTGAAATTTCAGCTAGCAAGAAAGGAATTTTTTATAAACTTTTCTATTATCGTGATAAAATTTAAGTTTAATGTAGCCGTCACAGATAAATCTTTGAAATGCATTAACGTGTGCTTAGCGTACTATAAAGTTATAAATTCTCGTGGATAAAGAACACGTTCGCGACAAGGATTAAAACCTGCGCCTCCCGGATAAACACTTTAGGCGCTCTGACCACCAAGCCATCTCTCAAAATGTAGAATAAAAATTCGCGGTGGTAAGCAAACCAACTTAAATGTAGCAGTTATTATTCTTCAACAGTACCAAATGAAACATTTTGCAGCGAATTTAATATTATTAAATGCTTAAAATTACATTTAATACTTAAAGTTAAATATGTAAAATTAACGATAATAATTTATTTATTTATTTGTATTTAAAACCATTTATAGCATCTTACAGACGATCCAAAGCGATGCTATAAACCTTAAGACTAAATTAACTTATAACACTTATTATAACTTACTAACTATTTTGAATTAGGTATACATCACTTTCAATGCACCTTTCTGCTGCTTCCAAAAATTTCGGCAGGGTAAGTCCAAATACATCTAAATCATAACAAAATACTAAACAAAGTAATTACGTAGGAACATCACAGATTACATATTACTTCACATTTTACGAGCACAGCTCTTTTAACGTAGTGATATTGCTTGAAAATATGTCCATATCACTTTCATAATATATAATACATACACATAGCATCACGTCTGTATTCCCCGAAGGGGTAGGCAGAGGTGTACACAGTTGTACACCCACATTTCACCAATGCTGTTATTAAGTCCCATGTATAGATGGTGAGCCTATCGCCATCTACCGGGCACAATTCCAAACTCCGGGCTGCTACTGAGAAATTTCTAACGGAAAAACTCAATAACACTTTGCTCGACCCGAGAATCGAACCCGAGACCTCATGCTCAGCAGTCGCGCTTGGGACCACTAGACCAACGAGGCAGTTAAGATGAGGCGTGTATAATACATATACATAAGTTTTATTAATATATTATATATATAATATTAATAAGTGTAATGCCTGTTTTCCCCGATTAAGTAGAGGTGTGCCGTAGTACACCCACACAACGTAAGTACTACATGGAAAATACAAAATCCTTCAACCAAATTACAAATACAAAAATAGCCACTAATTCATGCTTCAATTCTAGCAAAAACTTATTACTTTCAACAAAAGGTTTCCACAAATACATTAATACCTTCCTTGGGTGAAGATAAAACGGGATATTTATTTCAATTTAAAAATACACTTCAAAATGGAAACGCTAAACGAAACGACAGGAACAAGCGAGAAATAAATTGCCTATTTCTCGGGAACCGGGACGAATTTAAGCTAAAAAATTTGTTTCCAGAAAAAGGCTAAATTGTTCCTTGTGTGATTCGAGAACGTTTTCCTCGAAAATTGTGGAAAATAATCATATTATGAATGTAAACACGATATACTTTAGATCACTTGAAGCACTGTGTTGTTAGCATTTTTATTTAAGGTAAAAAACCGTGTTTATAATAATATTAGTTTGGCATATGATAATACTCCTAGTCTAGCCATGCCAGGGGCATACGAGTCGTATTGCTGTTTGAGTGCGTTCGTAGCCCCATTTTAGTACACGACTATGCTCGTATTAGCACTTTGTCCACCCTGGCATACGACTAAGCTCGTAGTGGCGCTTTGCTGCTTGAGTGCGTTCGTAGCCCCATTTCAGTACACGACTATGCTCGTAGTAGAACTTTGTCCACCCTGGCATACGACTCCGCTCGTAGTAGCGCTTTGCTGCTTGACTGTGTTCGTAGCCCCATTTTAGTACACGACTATGCTCGTAGTAGAACTTGGTCCACCCTGGCATACGACTCCACTCGTAGTAGCGCTTTGCTACTTGAGTGCGTTCGTAGCCCCATTTCAGTACACGACTATGCTCGTAGTAGAACTTTGTCCACCCTGGCATACGACTCCGCTCGTAGTGGCGCTTTGCTGCTTGAGTGCGTTCGTAGCCCCATTTTGGCACACGACTATGCTCGTAGTAGAACTTTGTCCACCCTGGCATACGACTCCGCTCGTAGTAGCGCTTTGCTGCTTGACTGTGTTCGTAGCCCCATTTTAGTACACGACTATGCTCGTAGTAGAACTTGGTCCACCCTGGCATACGACTCCACTCGTAGTAGCGCTTTGCTACTTGAGTGCGTTCGTAGCCCCATTTCAGTACACGACTATGCTCGTAGTAGAACTTTGTCCACCCTGGCATACGACTCCGCTCGTAGTGGCGCTTTGCTGCTTGAGTGCGTTCGTAGCCCCATTTTGGCACACGACTATGCTCGTAGTAGAACTTTGTCCACCCTGGCATACGACTCCGCTCGTAGTAGCGCTTTGCTGCTTGAGTGCGTTCGTAGCCCCATTTCAGTACACGACTATGCTCGTAGTAGAACTTTGTCCACCCTCGCATACGACTCCGCTCGTAGTGGCGCTTTGCTACTTAACTATGTTCATAGCTCCACCTGGGCCCATGACTACGGTTATAGTAGCACTTTGCCATTTGACTATGTTAGTCAGACTACGCTCGTTGTCATTTTATTATGTTATTCGGGCACATGACTGTGCACGTAGTAGCACTTTGCCGTTTGACTACGTTATTCGTAACCCCACTTGGGCACATGACTGCAATCGTAGTAGTACTTTTCTGCTACATTACGTTCATAGCTCCACCTGGGCACACGACTACACTCGTTGTAGCGGTTTGCAGCTTAAATACGTTTGTAGCCCCACCTGGCCCCATGACTACGCTCGTAGTAGCACTTTGCTGTTTGACTACGTTATTCGGGCACATGACTATGCTCGTATTAGCACTTTGCCGCTTGACTACGTTTGTAGCTCCACCTGGCCCCATGACTACGCTCGTAGTAGCACTTTGCTGTTTGACTACGTTATTCGGGCACATGACTACGCTCGTAGTAGCACTTTTCTACTTGACTACGTTCGTAGCACCAACCAAACGACTACGATTCTCGTAGTAGCACTTTGCCTTTTAACTGTAACTCCACTTTGGCACAGAACTACACTTGTAGAAGCATTTTGCTATTGCAAACTTGACTACGCTCGTATAAGCGTTTACTTGCAAAAACTTTAACAACAATATTCAGCCAGAGCATAGTATTGAATTGTATGACACCACAATAGGCTCACTCGTCTGAGAGAGATCATCTGAGATTGGCTTCTGTATAACTGATGGCGGATTCGTTTTCCGCATGGAACAAGTATTTTGACGGCTTATATTTTTTTTTCCGGGTCTCATTCATCCAACTCACAAAATATGCAAGGTAAAATACTTGAGCGGGCAGTTTCTAAATGAATGATTATTTTTCACTGTTCTGAATTCGTTATAATATTATTGCCAGTTAATATCCATATTAAGGTTGTGTTGAGTATTTATAAAATTATGCATCAATGTTAATTTAATATTTCCTTGTTAGTGCGAAAACGTACTTTCTCATAACAAAACACATTTAAACTAGAACAACGTATTTTAAAACTATTCATAGATTTATCGCGGTGCCGTCCATGCAATTTGAGAGCAAGCGCTCTTCCGACAATTTCCCGCGAGAGAGAACTATCAAGAATAACCGTTAGGCCGCTTTTGTTTTACGCCAGAGATTGAAAATTGACGACACTGTTGTAGGCTCAGCTTTGCAGTGAATTAAACGCCATATAACACGATATAACACAAAATTCTGGAGTAAAAATATTTCCTTTATAACATACATAACTAACCATTAGTAAAAGCCGTAAAGGATTAAATAAGCCCAATTCTTCGCCCTCATTTTAATACGGCTTTTGGTGACGTCATTGCTTTCTATTCAGTCCCTTTACAGGAAACTGATGATTTATAACTTTAGAGTTCGCTATGCATGTTGTTAATGCTTTTCAAAGACTTATCTGTAAAATAATAATAATAAAACTCGTCCAGACCGTATTTCAGGAGATTAGCCAAGTACGCAGCAAGTGTATGCGCAAACACAGGTGCACCTCTCCTTCACTCTCATAGTCCGATGGGATGGCAATCGGACACGACCGGAGAGAGATCAGGCGCAGGACCGATGGCTTTACGTGCTCTCCGAAGCACGGAGGTGTCATACCACCAATATCCTAACCTCCGGGCTATTACTGAGAATTTCCTAACACAAAAGACCCAATAACACAGGACCCAAGACCTCACGCTCAGCAACTGCGCTTGTGACCACAAGACCAACAACGCAGTCAAAATAAAATAAAGTTGGTGCCGTCACAAGAGAGAAAAAGATTACCTTACTCGCAAGATAAAACTAGTAAAAAAAAATAAAGTTGGTGCCGTCACAAGAGAGAAAAAGATTACCTTACTCGCAAGATAAAACTAGTAAAAAAAAATAAAGTTGGTGCCGTCACAAGAGAGAAAAAGATTACCTTACTCGCAAGATAAAACTAGTAAAAAAAAATAAAGTTGGTGCCGTCACAAGAGAGAAAAAGATTACCTTACTCGCAAGATAAAACTAGTAAAAAAAAAATAAAGTTGGTGCCGTCACAAGAGAGAAAAAGATTACCTTACTCGCAAGATAAAACTAGTAAAAAAAAATAAAGTTGGTGCCGTCACAAGAGAGAAAAAGATTACCTTACTCGCAAGATAAAACTAGTAAAAAAAAATAAAGTTGGTGCCGCCACAAGAGAGAAAAAGATTACCTTACTCGCAAGATAAAACTAGTAAAAAAAAATAAAGTTGGTGCCGTCACAAGAGAGAAAAAGATTACCTTACTCGCAAGATAAAACTAGTAAAAAAAAATAAAGTTGGTGCCGTCACAAGAGAGAAAAAGATTACCTTACTCGCAAGATAAAACTAGTAAAAAAAAAAATAGTTGGTGCCGTCACAAGAGAGAAAAAGATTACCTTACTCGCAAGATAAAACTAGTAAAAAAAAATAAAGTTGGTGCCGTCACAAGAGAGAAAAAGATTACCTTACTCGCAAGAAAAAATAGAAAAAAAAAATAAAGTTGGTGCCGTCACAAGAGAGAAAAAGATTACCTTACTCGCAAGATAAAACTAGTAAAAAAAAATATAGTTGGTGCCGTCACAAGAGAGAAAAAGATTACCTTACTCGCAAGATAAAACTAGTAAAAATAACTTCACAGTTTACACTTCCGTCCATATGTATTGTTTGGACATTTTCTCGGAAACAAGCCGAATAAAGCGCTGGAAACAAATCGAGCACAACCACAATAGCTGTAAGTGAGAGAAAATATCCGACAAATAAAATTGTGGATACATTTTCAACAGCGAAGCGGAATCGTTCCGAATTCTGTAATATACAGCTGCTAAGGCAAGGTCTTTAAAGGCCGACAGGCAATATTTAATTATTTAAAGATATTCGCACAAATGTGTAACATTATCTAGAATTCTATACTAATATTATAATGATTATGTTTGAGGGTACTCACGGACAGCCATGCTAAACAAAAATATTTTCTGTATGGGACCTAAACTTTATAAAAAATTGCCTGAAAGGTTACGAAGTGAGGACAACATTAAAATATTTAAGAAAAAAACTTACACTATAGTAAAAAAAAAAAATACATTTATTATCTCTTCACAAAAGTTACCTTACAAACTAAACAATTATGTAGTGAGGTGATCAAAAATCTGACTTTATTAGAGACTGGTGCCGACGTAGGTTTTTTGAAAAACTTGTATTACAGAATTATATGCAGGTTAATGAGTAAAACATTATAATATTGCTAACTATATAACGATAAAAATTTGACTATTAAAATAAAAAAATAAAAATTGTAGTCGACTTGATTTATTTTAATATTGTACACCATCTAGTATGGTATATTATATTCAATTCAATTCAATTCAATTAGATTATTTGCATAAAAGTTGGTACACTGTTGATAACACAAATGACAGTACTTTTTCGTTAAAACAACTTTAGTCAAATAATGTTGACATGCAAATGTTGGAAACACAATCCTATACATAATGTTTACACTAAATTACTATAGACCACAACATTGCATCATTAATTCGTATACATTACTAGCATATATAATTAATTCGATAATACATTTTGAAACCTTACCTAATAAATTATTTAATAAAATCATGTTTTTTTTTATCTTCTACGGAATAACATGTTTTGTCAATTGGTCATAATTTTAGGTAAATATTCAATATTTTAATAGGTAGACATCTTATGCGGCTAGGAACTTTATTGGAAATACGTCCACACATTTCATGAAAGTTTTTTTGATAAAGCGTAGTTCTGTGAATCTTTGGGAGGACAATTCTGTCAGGAACCCTTACATTTCTGGGATATTTGTCAGACGTTTTTATAAATAAATTCAAGTTCATTACAAGATGGACTTTATGTACCTACATGTAATGACCATAAATGATTTATGATTATGATGATTATGATTAAAGAGGAAAGATTTGTTTGTTTGTAATCGAAAAGCTCTGAAACTATTGAACGGATTTTAATAATCCTTTCACCATTACTAAGCTATTTTTTTTAAAAGTACCTACACATAGGCTACATTTTATTTCACTAATAATAAGCAGTGCTACCCGTGCGTAGCCGGGACCGGTCGCTGGAAAGTCGTAAATAAATTTGCATTTTATAAAAAATAAATGTAAAGTGATTTTTTGTCCAGATAAATCTTTGAAAAGCATATCCGCATGCTTAACAAACTCTAAAGTTATAATTTTTTGTGGAATGAGTAAACGGTCGTGAGCAGGATTCGAACCTGTGCCTCCCGGATAAATACTCGAGGCGCTCTGACCGCTAAGCCATCACGACCTCAACTCACTACCGCGAATTATAATATTATTTATGAATTAAAAAAAAGCTCCATGTCACTCCAGCTGTGCTGTTAGCGAGTGAATTACATCTCGATCTCTCAAGTTTCTTTGAATTCTTTCAAAATGACAAAGAAAATTGCCAGAAAGTAAACGGTAGTAAGGCTAGAATCGATAGCTTTGTTGAGCTGTGAAATCAATGCCTTTGTCAGTCGCTTCAATAACTTTGACAAACAAATCAATTTCGACTTAATCCCTATAAGATAGGATACCATTTTCTTCAGTTTAAACTTTCTAAGCCTTCATATAGTTGGATTGATGTAAACTGGATTAGCGTTTTAGTGGATTTTTATTGGAAATAAAAACAAGATGGCTGCCGTGTTGTAATGTGTGGCCGATTATTTATATAATTAATCTCTATTTCCCTTGGTCACGCCATAACTTGAGAACGACTGCACCAAATTGGTTAATTCTTTTTTTTTTTTTGTTGTATTCGTCATTGTCAGGACAAGGTTTTACCATAAGTTTTTTTTAAACGTACGGAACAAAAATTAGCGGGGTGGGTGAAACCGTGGGGCACAGTTAAAAAGCAATAAATTGTGGGTTCAAATCGTGACATGTACGAACTGTTGATGCTGCACCAATGTTTTCCTGTTGATGCTGCACCAATGTTTTCCTGTTGATGCTGCACCAATTTACCTTATAAATAAGACTTCTTCTTATTATTATCGTTTGGTTTATGAAAAACCTAGTGCCAGACTTTAAATCGCCCTTGAAGCCATGCCAGAAGTATTTTGGCTTTACACCATCGAGAACATCTCTTCTATGTGCTGGTTTTCTCACGATGATTTCCTTGACCGTTTTAAGCTAGTGATAAATATTAATTATTGTTTAAGGGTTATAACTCACGTGCATTCTTCGGGATTTCCCGATAAAATTCGAACTCGAACGGAGCCCTTAGTCCGTGCAGGAATCGAACCTGAAACACGCGACGCAGCAGCCGGTCTCTCGACCACTGTGCCAACCGCGCCGTCAAGTAATTATACAAATAAATATGATAAATAATTTGTAATATGCACATGACTTCGAGAAGTCAGTGATGCGCGCGAACCTGCAACCTCTGTCTTCCCAGTCCAATGAAAATACCACTAGGCTATCACCGCTTAGACAAATAAGAATAGACTGGTAGTTTTAAAACGGTTACAACATCTGTTCAAAAATTTTTCACCGCACCTCCGAGCTTGTCGTCTTTGGCCACTTTTTGCTGAATCGCGCCATTAGGGAGCCCTCATTATCCACTAGTTCGGTGTTGAACACGCTCAGGCTGCATTCAAATTGCGCCATTACTATTCCTAGAACATTATTGGCTGAGTTCGATTATCTGCTAATGTTAGAACTGTGTCTATAACTTGTGTGAACATGCAAATGAATACCTAGAACATAGCATAACGCCTGTATTCCTCTAAGGTTTAAACAGAGGTAGTACTTATAAATGCTTGTTGGATTTAATTGGTGGTGAGCCTATTACCATCTACTGGACACAATGTGGGACTTTTCTAAGAATTCTTAACAAGTAAACCCAAGGTGTACAGTTATGTAAACCTCTGCCTACCCCTTCCGGCAATACAGGCGTGATGCTATGCTATGTTATGTTACTAACAAATAAACCTAACACTTTACTCGTCCGGGACACGAACCCAGACCTTGTGTGATTGAAGCTGGATTGCAGCCCGAGCCGAAGGCAAGGTCTTTATGTAACGGAGAGTAATATGACTAAAGTTCACGCGTTCTAAACGAAAAAATATAAGTAAATAATATGAACCAACTTAAATTTTGATATGCTAATGTCGCGAATATCATTTCTGTACAAACGCCTTTACACACGCACTCTGAACTCGTAACTATTAAGGTAATGTAAAGTTAAAAGCACGCGTGCGTATAAAGCTTAATTATGAACCTAAAATCGGTGCAATAAGAGCGCCTTTATGAGCAAGTGTGTTAAAAAGATGATCTATTTGTTTTTGTCCTACAAATAGAACATAACATAACATAGCATCACGCCTGTATTCCCCGAAGGGGTAGGCAGAGGTGTACACAGTTGTACACCCACATTTCACCAATGCTGTTATTAAGTCCCATGTAATAGGTGGTGAGCCTATTCCCATGTACCGGGCACAACTCCAAACTCCGGGCTGCTACTAAGAATTTTCTAACAGAAAAACTCAATAACACTTTGCCCGACCCGGGAATCGAACCCGATACCTCATGCTCAGCAGTCGCACTTGGGACCACTAGACCAACGAGGCAGTTACTAGTTAGTTACAAATAGAATGTATTGTAAAAATCAAAAAGTCAGAACCACAGAGACTTTTTACAAAATAAATCTGTGGAAAATTACAGCAATTAATTGCCAAAGCGTGTATGCGGTCCACTGTATCGTTTGCTTGTATCTTTTACAATTTAATTCCACTGACCGTAATTTTTCAAACAAAAGATTATTCGCACAGATAATCAGTATTGCCATTCAACGTGGCAATGCTGCCAGCCTTTTGGGCACGTTACCAGTTAATAGTGATGCGGATGAATTTTACGAGGCTCTATAGTATATACTGAGTGGGGATGATGCTACGACATTAAATGAATACACGGCTATTACTAGCCTATAGAAGCATTAGCAAACACACAACAAAATTATTTATAGAAAATTAAAAAAAAAGTATTTTCAAACAAAATAAATATTAAAATAGTCGGAGCAAAAAGTAACACCATTTGTAATTATCTGTCAATGAAAAGTGACTGACCTGTTGTATGAACGGCAACGTCGCCTCAACGTGCAATTTGAGACCTCTAGGTCGGTTTCTTTTGTCGGTGATAAACAAAGCACTCACTTTACGTTTGGAGAACTATTGTTATAAACACTGAGTGTCTCATAATTCATTTAAACGATCGCTAAATGAAAAAAACTTTGCATTGCACAATCAAAGTAAACTAAAATCTTAAATTTTCAATATGCCCACCGTTCTCCTCGACGCAGAGACTTCATTTATTAAGGATCCCCACAAAAAAAAAAACCAGTGGCCTCAAGTCTGGCGATCGTGCTGGCCACCGGCAGGGTCTATAGCGACCAATCCACTGCTGTCCAAACATTTCCGTTAAACGTTCTCTCACAGGCACGACGTAATGGGCAGGCGCACCATCCAATTGGTACCAAAGACGACGATACACGTCTAATGGCAAGTCATCTACGTAATCAGATACGGGACCACTGAAAAGCTCTAAAAACTTGGCCGCATTCAAATTTCCGTCTAATCGTCTAGTCAATAATAATTTGGTTCCTATGAATGCCTGCCCAAACAAAAAACACAAAGGGAAAAAAGTTTCAAAACTTAACACAATCTAAACTAAAGTAAACCACACTATTAATAACAATAATCACTAACAATAACAATAAGATCACGATAACAATCCTGCGCGTGCGGTTCGACTCGTGCGCAATTAACTAGCGAAATAGAAAAAGGACGTGCTCTCTCAAAGGATAGCATTTCCGTACTGAAATTGTGACCCAGTGACCGCATGAATTAGATCAATTAAAATTTTGCCGAATTAATCCTTATTTCTTTCTCTGTCATGCATGAACAATCACCCACACATTCGAGTGCGTAAAGACTATTTCTCACTTATTGTTTTGATTTGTCTAGATGAAGGGCGTCTAAGTGGCAACGTGTGTCACTTTTCTCTGTCTTATAATAATATTGTGAAGGAGATGTCATTATCAATGAATTCGCACAGGTTTATGACCTAATGATCTTTGCCTAGTAAAATGTTACTACATTTACAGCATGTTCAAAAGAAAGAAAATGAAAATAATTTCCTGTGCCGAAACTATGCACCCGATCTTATAAATTTTTTGTGTACGGTCAGAGAAAGTGACACCCCATACGTAGTTTTTTTAAATGTCGTACCGTCTTCCCCACTCCGTATAATTATTATTGTTTTAGTTATAAGTATATTGTTTAAGTAGTTTATTATATTTTTAAACAAGATTAAATGATGTACAAATTACGTTTTAAATTTTATCATACCATAGCAAAGCAATCTGCCTAGCCTTTTCCTACTACGCTGGGGTTGGCTTCCAGTCTAAACGAATGCAGTTTAATACCAGTATTTTACATAGAACTTATCTGACCTCCAGAACTTAGTTACTGGGTAACAATCTCGTGGTAAGACTGGTTATCAGATTTTCTGGCCTCTGACTACCCGTAACGGCTGTCATAGATCTTAATTTGACAACTGGGACTGACGGCTTAGCGAGCTCTCCTAGGCACGGAGGGGTCTCTAATGGTCACATATCCACAGTCCGACCGCGGCAAACGCAGCTTAACCTCGACCGATCGATCTGTCCGACTGTTACTTAGCCCCGGACCCTTTAAAGCAACGCTTAACATATGTATTCCTAAAATACATAGGTATTTATATAATCAACTTGTCATATACAAAAAACATGAGAAAACATTACGAATTCTGAAATAATATTCTCTTAGATTTTCTTTCATGTGGGACTCTCTGATTTAATAGATACTAAAAGAATGCTTCGTATAAATTTGGAGTAATGTTTATGAAAATACATACTCGGTACAATAACTTTTTTCTTTTATAAAAACGGTTGTGACCACAGATATAGATTAAACTAGATACCGCAAGCGTACATAGAAGGACCATAACCTGCCTGGAAATGCAACAGCGATCCCGGAACCCCATTAAAGGTTAGTGGAAGATTATGTGATATTAGTCGGTAGAAGTCCGGCACAACGTGCAAAAAGAAATTACAAACTCGTAAAAAAAATGTGTACCTACTTTGCGTGCTATTATTAGTGTCAAAGTAGGTGCAATGCACCTCCATTTACGCTATTACGATCAATTTGCTGTCCTGCGCTGTGCTGTTAGTTTCCATAGTAAGTAAGAACAGAAAAAAAACTCACATTACGGCACAATATTAAAATGTAGTACTGTAGTTGAAAGTGTCATGTTTTATTGCTATTTTGAATTTAATGAAGCACACTAAATCTGATATACTCAGCTTAGATACTATTAGTCGTACTTGCGGTATCTAGTTAAATATAAATCTGTGGTTGACATGCTCTCGAGGATTCTTCTGTATCGTTTGTATTCACATACCTACAGTACCTACTACACAAAAAAGTAGGCAATAAATTTGAAAAAAAAAATAAAAACAAGCATTGAACACATGCTAAACAAAGACTAATGATAACATTTTTAAGTAGTTATATAAAAATATAAAATCATAATCGCTTGCACTCGGATGTTTTATACTACAAAAATTATTACGACTGCATCGTTGGTTCGTTCGAAGTCCTGGGTTCTATTCCCTGGTCGATTAAAGTGTTATTGGGTTTTACTGTTAGGAAATTCTAAGTATCGGCCTTGTGAAATGAATATATTTATTTTTATTGATAAATTTCAACAAGCTCACCACTTAATACATGGAGCTTAATAACGGCACTGAGACACAAAAAATGCCTTGCCACAGGAGACACGAAAATGCCTAGCCACAGAAGACACAAAAATGCCTTCCCACAGGAGAAACAAAAACGTTGACACAAAAAATGTCTTGCTGCAAGAGACACAAAAAATATTTTGCCACAGGAGATACAAACAATGAGGCACAAAAATGCCTTGCCACAGGAGACACATAAAATGCCTTGCCACAGGAGATACATAAAGTGCCTTGCCACAGGAGTCACAAAAAATGCCTTGCCCCAGGAGACACAAAAATGCCTTGCCACAGAAGACACGAAAAATGCCTAGCCACAGAAGACATAAAAAATGCCTTGCCACAGGAGAAACAAAAAAAATTGACATAAACAATGCCTTGCTGCAAGAGACACAAAAAATGCCTTGCCACCGGAGACACATAAAATGACTTGCCACAGGAGACACATAAAATGCTTTGCCACAGGAGACACATAAAATGCTTTGCCACAGGAGACACATAAAGTGCCTTGCCACAGGAGTCACAAAAAATGCCTTACCCCAGGAGACATCAAAAATGCCTTGCCACAGGAGAAACAAAAAAATTGACATAAATAATGCCTTGCTGCAAGAGACACAAAAAACGCCTTGCCACAGGAGACACATAAAATGCTTTGCCACAGGAGACACATAAAATGCTTGGCCACAGGAGACACATAAAGTGTCTTGCCACAGGAGTCACAAAAAAAGCCTTGCCCCAGGAGACACAAAAATGCCTTGCCACAGGAGACACGAAAATGCCTAGCCACAGAAGACATCAACAATGCCTTGCCACAGGAGAAACAAAAAAATTTACATAAAAAATGCCTTGCCACCGGAGTCACATAAAACGCCTTGCCACAGGAGACACATAAAATGCCTTGCCACCGGAGACACGAAAATGCCTAGCCACAGAAGACACAAAAAATGCCTTGCCACAGGAGACACATAAAATGCTTTGCCACAGGAGACACATAAAGTGCCTTGCCACAGGAGTCACATAAAATGTCGTAAATTTACACGACATGGTGTAAATTTACGACAGCCACGCGGATGGAGTCGCGGGCACAGCTAGTAGTAAAATATTTACCAAATTGTGGTAATAACTCCACATGTATGCACGGTAAAGGTATTTCTTTTACAATTATTTATAAAACACATCATAAAAACGCACACAAGCGTAAAATATGCAAATACGACTTGACCCTTCTCAATAGATTTCATTTTGCGTTGTACCAAATATTTATGCCGCGGTTTCAGCATACAACATTTAAAATTCTATAAGGGACTACCCTAAATCTTTAACGTTGTATGTTCTCGTACTGTGGGCAAAAGAGATAAGTGTGTAGGAATGCGTAAACAAACAATAAACATCTGCGCACGCAATCAATGTATTTGAGTACACGATAACTTTTTATGTACCTCCCTGCTCAAATGACTGACAAGACACCGACTTACCTATCTATTATGTTTTTTTGTATGAATTAGGAGGCAACTGAGCAGACGGCTCGCCTGATGGTAAGCGATTACCGCCACCCATGGACACCCGCAACCCCAGAGGAGTCGCAAGTGCGTTGCCGGCCTTTTAAAGGTTTTGGGCCTCCGGTACCCTCACTCACTCGGCGAAACACAACGCAAGCGTTGTTTCACGCCGGTTTTCTGTGAGGCTGTGGTATCAATCCGGTCGAGCCGGTCCATTCGTGCGGAAGCATGGCTCTCCCACGGTTAAATGTATGTACTCTATCTTCTTCTTCTTCTTCTTATCGTGTGGTTGAAGAACAACCTAGCGTCAGAGTTTAAACCACCCGTAGGCCTCTGAAATGGTTTAACACACCATCGAAAACATCTCTGTCTGTGTGTTGGTTTCCTCACGATGTTTTCCTTCACCGTTTTAAGCAAGTGTTAATAATTTCTAATACTCACATGACTTCGAAAAGACATTGGTGCGTGCCTTATATTCGAACTTGCGACCTTTGACTTGTCAGTCCAACGTTCATACCACTGGGCTATCACTGCTATATGTACTCTATGAAACAATGAGTATTAACTATAGCTACTTCAAAGGGTTCCATTACCTTAATTGATTCTATTTGACAAACACACCAATTTCAATATTCCACGGGAATATTGAAATTGGTGTGTTTTTTTCGGTTATCGGCTTTTTCTTCTACTTAATTAACACTAACTTGGTAATTCGGCCATAAACCTTACAAAATGTAACAATTAGCATACAGGTATTTAGATATCAATTTTAATTTCAGTTTGCTAATTGCCTATTTAAGATAACCCATTTATCTCTTGTGTGCACTGTATCGACGTTCAGTCCAAACTTTTTGTCACAGCTTATTTTTAATAGTATTTTAGTTTGAACTACAGCCCGTGAGTTAAGCCACTCAACCACCATGACATTTTCTTTATCCTGACTAACCCCTAAGAGAGTAAATAATCCAATAAGGACCCCATTTCCATCTAACCCTGTACACGTAATGCCAAATTAACTTCTCATTTCACATAAATACGTATATACGCAATCATGTCCAACTGACCGACCTTTCGGAAACTAGATTTGGCAATTACGTGTGTATCGTTCCCAGTGGGTATCGGAGGTCGTTTCAACCAGTCTCAGGATCCCATACGTTTGACTTCCAAATAAGACTCGTAAAGTCGTTTGAACGCTCTCAACTCGACGGCAAACGTGATGTAATCCTATCTTCGGATTGAGAAGCTACTTGTGTATATTGGGTTGGTAATGCTTTTCGCTAAAGGATTTTTTTTATATAAAGTGTTTCCCTGGCATGATCCGTTGAGGTATTGTGTGTTGAGTCAATAATGCTTTATGATGAAGTTTTTTTTTCTTCTTATGTAATGACCTAGCATGTAACAATGACTTCTTAATGACTTAATTTATCACACACAGGTGATTTTTAATTTAGCTATTTATATAAAAAATTTGCAGGAAATTAACCTTTATGCTTAAAATGTTATATAAGATCTTAATATTTTTTTGTAACGTTACTTTTTGGATATCGGTCAAAGATTATCCCTTTGACCGATCTCCCAAAAGAAACGTTATTGGATTTATCTAAACCATAATAAAAAAATCTACTTTCTACATTTGTATTTGCCAAATGTTCGAAGTTAGAGTAAATGTTTTCGTAATACTGATATTATGACATGAACAATTAATGGGTTATTTGCACCATAAGTTCTATCCACAAAAAAAAATAACTTTAGAGTTCACTACGCATGTGATTGAGAGATTTATATTTATTGAATTTTTAGTTTGAGTGAATGTATTTGACTTCTGACGTTCATTAATAAATTAAGACACTATATAAATAGATAGACGGCATCCATAGGACGACAGTGGAGTGTTATGGGTCGGAAAGTAGCATCATCAATATCATCACGCCGGCATTCCCCGAAAGGATACGCAGAGGTACCTATAGATATACACCCACTGTTTACTGCTGTCCCATGTAATGGGTAGTGAACCTATTGCGATCTACCGGCCTTTTACCGGGCAATCTGTTAACTGAAAACCCTATTATCGCGGCCCGACCCGGAACCGAATCCAAGACCTCATGCTGAGCGTTGGCCCTGCAACGGACGGCCGCGAGCGGGTTCGCGGTCGCCTGCTAGAGCGTTCCCGCGTCCCCCGCAAGCAGCTGAGGTGGAGTTTTAGTAGGTTCGAGTCCCACATAATCGCTCTGTCTCCCCGTGTCAGAGCGGTAAGCGAGGGCATATCTCCTCATAAAAAAGAACAACAAATCATTTTTAGGCGATTCCAACCTATACTCGTAATATTTATTAATCACTAGTTTTTTTTTTTTTTAATAAAAAAGCTGTTTATTTCCAGTAAAATACAGTTTTATACAATTCTTAACTTAATCTTAAACATAAATAGAAAAGATTTTACAGTTGACCCGGTGTACTTCGTATCACCTCGAATGTCAAATGTTTGACAGTAAAGTAGATAGAACAGTTTATATGGACACATGAAATTGTTGTTTTTACTATCTTTTTCTTAATTTTACTACACTTTCCCACCGTTTAAACCTTCCCTGGACTACGACAAACATTTCAAAACCAAAATCAGCTAAATCGGCCCAGCCGTTCTCGAGTTTCAGAGAGACAAACGAACAGGAATTGATTTTTATATATATAGATATGCTACCCAGAATCCACGCTACTGAACATTGAACAGACGAAATACATACTACCTTCATCTATTCAGACATAATAACAGTAAACGTGACTAGCTTCCCGCTTGAATGACCTAATGTTCTAAGACGGGACTAGTTTTGGGACCCAATGAACCCGGCGGGCTGCACGATTGTTAGTACAAGTTTCCGAATCACTGGGTCGGAGATACGCGCGGGTTAGGAAAAAAGCGTTATTCTTGATTTCATAACCTAGTACCACGCCTGAATTCCCCGAATCGGTACGCAGAGGTGTACACAATTTTACACACACATTTCACCAATGCTGTTGGTAAGTCCCATTTAATATGTGGTGAGTCTATATCCATCTACCGGGCACAATTCTTAACTCCGGACTGCTACTGAAAATTTCCTTCCTACAGAAAAACTCAATAACATTTTGCCCGACCCGGGTTCGAACACAAAACCTCCTGCTTAGCGAACTCTAAAATTATAGATAGTATACATTTTAGTGGAAAAAGAATACGGTCGTGATCAAGATTCGAACCTGTGCCTCCCGTATAAATACTCCAGGCGTCACCAAAAGCCGTATTAAAAATGTGGAAGAAGAATGCGCGGTAGTGAACAGAGGTCGAGATGGCTTAGTGGTCAAAGCGATTATTATCGATACTATTGTTAGTTTTTATACAATAACAGTATATGAATTCACTAAATGGGACCATTACTATGGATAATATCGATATTATCGATAGTATCGTTTTGTTATTGACTATCTAGGCTATCTATAGCCTATCGATAGTCGACTACCGACCCGCAACACTATTACAAACCATTTATTCAAATTATAAAGCAATGACCCTTACAATTTAATCATAAACGATTAAAATGTTTCATTATTAAAATATATGCCTAATAAATAATCAAAACATTTTAATCATGTAATTAGTTTACTGATATTACGTAAACAATAGTCGCTGGTGATTTAAATTCAGTTAAATGAGCCAACTGAATAAATTGTTTTAAATTTTGTACGCTACGATTAATTTTACGCTTAAATTCTTTATTTCAAATAGCTGGACATTTGACAAACACTGTTAATTAGTTGTTATTAGCGAAAAAAACGTACTTGTCTGACAAACAGATGAACAGACAGACGTAGCTGTAATGGAAAAATTTATTACTAAAAGGCTGGATTTTACCAACTTTAACGATTATTTGAATTTTATAGAAGTCAATAAAAAAAATATTACAAAAAAAAATACTGCCAGAAAGGAAACTGATATATATATAAGTTCAATCGTTATATCTAAAAACAATAATGCTATCGTTAAAATTACGAAATATCACGTCTATATTCCTCTAAGGGTAGGTAGAGGTGTACAAAGTTGCACACGTATGTACATTGCACCAATGCCATTTATTTATCTGACGTGAATGTGAACGTATTACCTTCTACCGGGCACAATTCGAAACTCCGGGCTGCTCGTTAGAATTTCCTAACAGAAACACTTTATAACACTGCCTAAGCCAGGAATCAAACACAGCACCCCACGCTCAGCAACTTTAATTATTACTTTTAATAACGTTTATACAAACGTAAATCAAAATATAATTAACGTGACGTTAAAAATAAGATTAACTGAAAGGGTTGATATAATCATGTACTTTCATTAAACCGATACATTGTGTCGATATGAGTCGATGTGTGATGGTGTGAGCTCATACCAGTTTACATCATAAGCTGGTATGAGCTGATCTTAGCTCACGATCCAATATATCCGATAACTCAGCGCTTTACTGCGAACATCGTAAACGAGAGCTTAATGTTAAAATTTTACTTTAACGATTAATATCGAAGACTAACGTTTTACAAGGCTTCAAGCGCTAAGCTATATTAATTTGGATGCAAATAAATACAATATCTAGCTACTTCCACAAAATTGAGGGTAGTCATGCATTACTTGTGCACCGCCCGCCCGCCCGCAAATATATGCACATACGCAACCGGTGAAAATTCCGACTACCACCAACTACTCTACACGTGTTTCGCCCCTCCACGGGGCATCATCAGGAGCTGTTAGACCGTGCAGTGTCCGCCACCGAAATCGGATGGTCGATCCGGATTCCTTTTAAACTTCATAGTTTTTACAGTATTTGTATATACAATTTAGTAAGAGGAATGCGAGAAATTCTACTGTCTTTAAAGTTATTATATTAAATGGAAAAAGAATACGGTCGCGAACAGGATTCGAACCTGCGCCTCCCGGATAGATACTCCAGGCGCTCTGACCACTAAGCGATCTCGACCTCTGCTCACCACCGCGAATTCTTCTTCCATATTTTAACACGTCTTATGGCGACGTCATTGCTATCAATTCAGTCCCTATACAAGTGACTGAACCGACACGACTAACTTTGCAGTTAATACAATGTCATAAAGATTGCAATTACCTTAATAATTCAAGACAAATCTTTGAAAAGCATTAACGCGACCGTATTCTTTTTCCATTTAATATAATAACTTTAGAGTTCGCTAAGCATGCGTTAATGCTTTTCAAAGATTTATCTTGAATTCTACTGTCTTTGTTTAGAAAATATTGAAAACATTTATTTTTCTGCGTATAATTTTTTTTTATTGTCATTTTGACTTTGGTGTTCAATATTAGCGGTAAAGGCATCTCCTGCAACCTTAACAGCTTGTATAAATAGAATTTGCGTACATCAATTCAAATAATGTTAAGCGACTGCGCACCTGTCTAATATAATCCCTTAGTCGTCTCATGACACCCACGGGAAATTATGATGTGGGTATGGTATTTTTAGACACGGGCAAACATGAAATAACAAAAAAAACACGGTACATATTTGGTAGCATCTGTTTAGACCCGTAACCGAATGATTCATAATTGGTAAAGGGCCGGAATTGGAACAAATTGAACCGATCCGAGGAAAATTAATTAAAAATCGACGCTCACATTTTGGAAACTGTGGTCCTTATACGTGTGCTTTTAGGGTTTAATTTTGTTTTTTGTTAACACATAATGATTATTTAACTGCCTCATTCGTCTAGTGGTCACAAGGGAATATAGGCTTATTGCCAGCCCGAGAATCGAATCCAAATCCTTACACTCAGTAGCCCTGCTTGTGACTACCAGGCAGTCTTATTTAAATTAGATAACTTATATGCACTGTAATTGAATAACTTACTTCCACTTTAATTAAATATTGATTTACAATCAATATTATATAATGTGCCTATAAAAAACATAATTCAGCTGACGTCGGTTACGCCGAACGTTTTAAGTAAAAACGTTTCCCCACACTAGTAATTTCTTCCTATATCGTGAGTGCGTTTACAAACACATAATCTCACATGCACACACACCCAGACCCGGATTTTTTTTCTGTAGATTATACAAATAATTGCTCCGTGCAGAAATCGAACCTGCGACACGCGGCGTGCCAGCCGATATCTCGACCACTGTGCCAACCGCGCCATCAAATAAGCCTAGTTCAGTGTACAAAGAAATATTTTATCAGGAAAATAATTCAAGTCTCGTGACTCTTTAATGGTAATTCGGGGCTGAGTTGTCTGCGTCCGTAGGAGTGCACCCTTAAAATGAAATCCTTACACATGGCCCCTGCGTAGTGCAAAACAGGCAACACAACTCTGGTGGGAGGCTTCGGCCGCGGCTGGTTACCACCCACCGGACGAAGCCATACCGTGAAGTGACCTAGTCTTGTTTCGGGATGTAGTCCGGTGCAACCGTTGTGGGAGACGGGTCTGGGCAGTTGCATCAACTCCCCAACTGTCGTTCTTCCCAAATCTATCCACTCTACTTAGAGTGAATAGATTTCTTCTGGATCTACGTGCTCCATCCTCGGCCACACCGTCGCTTAATATCAGGTGAGTCAGTGGCCAAACGTAGATCAATTATTTATATTAAAAGAAAAGCCTAGCATACTTATTACTAAAGTTACAATATTAAATGGAAAAAGAATACGGTCACGAACAGGATTCGAACCTGCGCCTCCCGGATAGATACTCCAGGCGCTCTGACCACTAAGCCATCTCGACCTCTGTTCACCACCGCGAATTCTTCTTCCATATTTTAACGTCTTATGGCGACGTCATTGCACCGTGACCGTATTCTTTTTCCATTTAATATTGTAACTTTAGAGTTCGCTAAGCATGCGTTAATGCTTTTTCAAAGACATATCTTGAATTATTAAGGTAATTGCATTCTTTACGACATTGTATTAACTGCAAAGTTAGTCGTGTCGGTTCGGTCACTTGTATAGGTACTGAATTGATTGCAATGACGTCGCCATAAGACGTTAAAATATGGAAGAAGAATTCGCGGTGGTGAACAGAGGTCGAGATGGCTTAGTGGTCAGAGCGCCTGGAGTATCTATCCGGGAGGCGCAAGTTCGAATCCTGTTCGCGACCGTATTCTTTTTCGATTTAATATTGTAACTTTAGAGTTTGCTAAGCATGCGTTAATGCTTTTTCAAAGACATATCTTGAATACTTATTACTTCTGACTCTTCATTTAACAAATTACTTACTTTATAAATATAACTCTTCATTTTTAAAGAGTACTGGCAAGCTGTGATCTATGTTTTTTTTATACACAAAAATAACTTAACTTAGAATCACGCCTAGATTTCGAAGAAGTAAGCAGAGGTATGCACGGTTGTACACCCACGTTTCACCAATGCCGACAATATGTCCCATGGTGGTGAGTGTATTGGCATCTGACCCAGTTGGATTAGATTTTTTTATTTTAGTTCCAGAAATTAGCTCGTTCAAATAAAAGAAAGAAAGAAAGAAAGTATTTCTTTTGACCTCGTAAGAAGGTTAGACATACAGAAAATACACAAATCATAAAACAAAAATTGAGAATACTAAGGACCTGCACGAGACCAAAAAAGGCCCCTATCTCAGCATAAGCTACTCCATCGAAATGAAACAGCGCTGGTTTTCGGATAGGACCGAATATTGACAGTGAAATCACGGGCAACCACGGCGTACGCAAACATGCAATAGGTGAAAAATTGTGATAAATACATATAATTAAACTATTACATAGTCAAGTGTAATGAAAAATTTTAACAATAATTTATTTAAATAAATAGTATATAGTAATAAATAAATAAATGTAAATTATTAAACATCAGTCGCATAAAAGTGCAACGTTTGCCGTTTGCGCCGTGTCCCTGCCCTAGTCTCCGCAACGCTAATTTGTCTATGACATGACAAATTAAGGGAGTTCATGGCAACACTAAAAGGACGCGCAAACGCGGTTATCGCGATACGATGCTGTCATTATGATAATTGATAACATCACAAAATAAAGCAAATAGTAACCTAATGTAAATAGAATTTAAGTGTATTGATTAAGTTGTTTTCTAGTGTAAATATGTATTTTTAAAAGGTACTTACTTTCACAACAAATAAACAAACGCTTTAACAGATTTGTATGGATAAAATTAAATTAACTATGGTCTAGTTTCGACCATTGGGCGACCATTAGAGTCCGTAATTATAATTATTTCTTACTACCAATTAAACACTTTCCAAGTAACCATTTGGCAACTATTAATTTAACGAAATATTCTCATAATCACCCCAAAGTGACCCTCAAATCCAAACTCAAACTACGTAATTCAAACCATTATGATAACTGTTATCTCAGTGGCAAATCAAATAGATACTACTCTCTAATGGCAGAGTTTTAAGTGTTCTTGTGGAGCCCTAAACGGGTGCCTGTGGTCCCGTAATGGTAATCCTGCTGGACGGAGCACAATAAAAGGTATATTGCTCGGGTAATTATGGGTGAGGTTGAGCCATAAGCGGCAGCGGTAGAACTTTATACTATTACAAAAGCTGATATTATTGACGAAATGTGCATGTCACGGGGGTGATGCCCACAGGGAAAAATAATGGTACAGTCTGCGGATAATTGTTCCAGGGTGTATGTAAGAATTATGTCAGTAAAGACATCCGCGATACAAGACAAATTTCTAGTTAAGGGCATCGTATTTAAAAAATTAAGTAGACTTAAATAATTGTGTGCGAGGATAATACGGGATTGTTGCCATATTTACGTTGGAATCACCTTAATAGATTAATTATTTTCTGTAGTATTCTTCTCTTCTGTGTAGTATCTGGGCACCCAGTACATGTGCAATATTCAGGAGTCAAGCATACGTTTTTTTAATGTTTTAGTAGTTTAATCCTAACATTTTTAAGGAAGAATTAATTAAAGCTGACTCTTATGTATAATTGGAGAATTGGCACACAAAATTTGACATGTTTCTTCTGACTTCTTCTAACTCGCGACATTGCCGCGGACTCAGCTCATGACTAAGGGCTCCGTTCGAGTTCAAAACTTGTCGGACAAACCCGAAGAATGCACGTGAGTAGTAACCGGTGAACAATAATTAATATGAATATGTCTCACGAAAGTTATTATACAAATTGACATATTTGACAATTTTTTTTTTTAATTTCCTTTTCATTACTGAATACCTTTCGGCCACCTGTATAGGTACTGAATTGATTGCAATGACTTCGCCATAAGACGTGTTAAAATATGGAAGAAGAATTCGCGGTGGTGAGCAGAGGTCGAGATGGCTTAGTGGTCAGAGCGCCTGGAGTATTTATCCGGGAGGCGCAGGTTCGAATCCTGTTCGCGACCGTATTCCTTTTT
Organism: Xylocampa areola; assembly: GCA_935421205.1. NCBI lineage: Eukaryota > Metazoa > Arthropoda > Insecta > Lepidoptera > Noctuidae > Xylocampa > Xylocampa areola. Next base: position 18,841,461 of record OW285207.1, read on the forward strand.
CATTTAATATTGTAACTTTAGAGTTCGCTAAGCATGCGTTAATGCTTTACAAAGATTTATCTTGAATTACTGAAAATCTCCTAAGTTACAGAAATAAAAGTATAAAACTGTGTAATTAAAGTAGCTTGTACCTTGCACCACACGTCCGTCGGGACACGGCTAACCGCAACCCCGCACAGTCCCTTTTTATTCCCAACTCAAGTTATATCCATTACACATATGTGATCAGAACTGATTTTTTTGTATGAGAACGATCATTTACTTGGCTAATGATAATAAATGATAAATGATATTTATTTCTGTAAATACATCTGTTATAGACACTTTTACAAGTCATACATTTTTTAAGCTAGATGGAATAAAGTTATCATTTGAAAATATTACGTTTATTACTATATACTAACAGGAATTAACGCGCAATAAATACCTTCGATTCGCTTGACGTTTCGACCAGGTTGCACTGATCGTGGTCACAAGCAGACTGCTTGTGACCACGATCAGTGCAACCTGGTCGAAACGTCAAGCGAATCGAAGGTATTTATTGCGCGTTAATTCCTGTTAGTATATAGTAATATCATGCAACGCGATAGTTTACCCCTGGCCGGGACATTCTCGCATCAACGCTCGCCGCGCACGGACGTGTTACTCCGCGTAATTCGCTCGTGTTGTGTCAGTGATCGTTGTCGCTACGCTCTGCCGTAGCATTCTCCGTAGCTGCTCGCTAGCTACGCCACTACAATTCAAAAGTTGCCTCTTTCGAGGCGGCGGCTGATATCTGTCTTTTTCAAAGTACAGTCAAAACGTGTGTTGTGTAAATTCCCCTTCTGGGAAAATCCACAGTTTCGTGGTTCTCGGTGGAAACCTCACGGTGTCAACGAAACCGAGAGGGTGTGGACCCGATACACCCAGCTGAAGCCCCTTCAGGGTTAAGCTACAAATCGGACGGGAGCTAGAACAACCGGCCTTGGGGGATCTCCTAGTCGACTCTAGCTCTGGTTTCCCTTACAGCAACACACCTAGTGTCGGTCGGGTGTGTCTACACCCTTCGCACTAGACTGGTTCAGGGCCCCGTACGCACATTAAGACTGGCGACGGGTAAAAAGCAAGCTTAGGGCTCACCATTAGGTCACTCACCTCCCTGCCTATACCCGGCGGGGAGGGTTACGCATCCCCGGGCTATCCTCCCGGGGAGTTAGGCCTGTTAGGCGAAAATTAGAGTTATAGTGATATAGTTAAATTAATTTCTTTTTAATATGGACGCGCTTCTCGCGTTCGTTAAAATCATAGTCAGGGACCCCGACATTCAACGTCGGTACGGTACCCAAATAGCCGACCTGCAGCATGTCAACCCCGCAATAATTTGCGTAGATAGCCCTCTCTCTCCGCCGCCCGCTAAAATAGGTATACCATGCCTCGCATCCTTGCCCATCATCGACCCTCTCGTAGAGGCTCCCTCTACTTCGGCCATCGCGCCTCCTACGACCGCCGTCACTGTCTCGGAAGACATGGACGTGTGCGTCAACCCCTCTCCCTGTCTCTCGGATGCCACTGCCTCCGACTCCGAGACTAGCTCGTCCTCTCCCTCCTCCTCCTCCTCCGAAGACGACTACATCCAGGTCGGCAAAGGAGGCAAGAGGAAGAAGGGGAAAACTTCCGCCCCGGCCAGCAAGGCCAAAAAACCTGTAGCGCCCCCCGCCCCCTCCCCCGCCCCCGCGACTACCGCCACCCCCGCCCCCCCCCTCCCCCGCGACTATCGCACCCCTCTCCCCCGCCCCCTCTCAGACCAACCCCCCCCTCAGCCCCTCCGGCGCCACTTCGAGCTCTAAGAAGCTTAAATCCCCTCCCCCGCTCTACATTCATGACAAGTCCAAATGGACTGCCATCTCAAAGATGTGTGTTGATCGCAGGATCAACTACACCAGTGCCTGTGCTACTCAGCAAGGCATTAAAGTCAAAGTCCCCTCCACAACCGATTATAGGGAACTCACCAAGGCCCTTAAGGCCAGGGACGTGTCGTTTCACACGTACTCTCTCCCCGAGGAGAAATCTACCAGGGTCGTCATAAGACGCATCCCGAAAGAAATCCCAACAGAGGACATCCTCAGCGACCTTCAGTCGCAGAGAGTCCCAGTATCCCAGGTGCACCGGATGCACCGACCCAGAGGTGGGGCCGCCTACGACATGGTGCTAGTCGTATGCGATCCTACCGAAGGACACCACCCTATCTTCCAGGTCAAAGCGATCTGTAGCCTTTCCGGCATCATTATAGAGAAGCCTTATAAAACAGGCGTAATAGGGCAATGTCACCGTTGCCAATTATACGGTCACGCTCAGACCAACTGTTTCGCCACACCTAGATGCGTCAAGTGTCTAGGTGACCACGGCACCGTAGACTGTCCCCGACCCAAAGATCGCGCACTCTGCACCGACCCTCCCAGTTGTGTGCTCTGCGGCGAAGCCGGTCACCCCGCAAACTATCGCGGCTGCCCTAAGGCACCGAAATCAACCTCGCCCAAGCTCGTGAAGCGGGCCAACGCCCGTCAACAAAGGGAAAGCCCTTCGGTGGCGATCCCCTCTTCTCAACTCCCCGCCCGCCTCAGCCCTCAGAGACCCAGTCCGTGGGCTCCCCTCAACAACCTCCAGCAACAACGAGCTTTCCCAGCTCTCAAAACCACCTCTACGCCCACGATCGCAGCCCTAATGGCCTCGCCCATAGCTGCGCCCCCCTCTCTATCGCCTCCGATTAACGCGTCCGTACCGGCTAACGCCGCCGCCTCTCTACCGGTCGTAAACGACGACCTCGCGTTTGACCCCGCGGTCGTCATTCTCAGCACATTCAGCGTATTCTCTTCGGATAACGCTCACGCTATGGCCAGGGACATCATCGCCTGCAAAGGCGACCCTATGAAGCTACTCATGGTGTACAACACCTTTCCCAAGATTACGCAAGCCCTGCGCAATCTAGCTCACAATAAATAAAATATAAAATCTTTAATGGATAATAGGAACCTATGTAGAACCAAACCGCGCTCCCTAAAAATAGGTTTCTTTAACGCTAACGGCATCACCAAACAACGCGACGAAATAACCACGTTCCTCCGCGACCACCAATTAGACGTTCTCCTCGTACAGGAAACGTTCTTAAAACCTCACCGTCGGGACCCGAATATCGCCAACTACCGTATAGTTAGGAACGATAGAACTAGATGTCACATGGGCGGCACCCTTATTTATTACCGCAAAACGCTCCACTGCATCCCGTTAGACCCACCTCCTCTCTCACTTTTCGAGGTATCGATCTGTCGGCTAGCCATGACCGGTCACCAACCCATCACTATCGTCTCTTCCTACATCCCTCCCGCCGCCACCGATGTGGGGGAAAAACGCGAAATCCTATCCCACGACCTTACTGCCCTCCTCGGCTTGAGTGACTCCGTTATCATAGCGGGCGATCTCAATGCCAAACATCCCGCTTGGAACAGTAATACGACGACCGCGAGAGGCAGGCAACTGTTCGGCCTGTGTGCCACTCTCAACTTCGACATTATTGCTCCGATGCAGCCCACCCACTATCCGCACAACACCGCGCACCTTCCCGATATTCTCGATGTGGCGCTTCTAAAGAACGTAAACCTTCGTTTACAGTCTATAGAGACGCTACACGAGCTCAACTCCGACCATCGTCCCGTGATCATGGCACTGGCACCTCGCTCGGGGCCCTCTGATCCCTCCCGACCCCCTCCCACCCAAACGATCACGGACTGGAAGAAAGTAAGCGAAAGCCTACAATCGACCAGCTCCCCTCAGTTAGACTCTATTCCCGACGTCATCGCCTCGGTCACTGACACTACGAATGCGATCGATTCGTTCACCGGTCACGTACAATCCGTTTTGAACAGTTGTTCACGGGAAGTTCCATTGATGGACAACCATCACTGGAAACTACCGGCGGACGTACGCGAATTGGTAACGGAAAAGAACGCATCCGTACGTGCCTACAGCGCGTTTCCCTGTGACGCGAACAAAGCTCACATGCGCTATTTGCAGCGTGCTGTAAAGAAACGCATCGATGAGCAGCGTAACGCGCACTGGGATAAGACGCTGAGCGACTTAGAGCCCACTCACCAAGCATTCTGGCAGCTTCAAAGGAGACTCCAATCCGATGGAGTGGCCACCATGCCCCCTCTCATCCGCCCCGATAAGAGCATAGCCTTCGACGACATCGAAAAGGCCGAGTGCCTGGCCGACAGTCTAGAAGCGCAATGCACTCCTAGCACCCAACCGGTCGACCGAGCGCACCTCCTCAAGGTAGACGCAGAAGTAGAACGCAGAGCCTCACTCCCGCCGTTCGAAGACCCCGACGACCCCCTGCCCCCCGTCACTCCCGACGAGGTGCAAGAGGTCATTAAAAATCTCAAACCCCGCAAAGCCCCCGGCATAGACGGCATCACTAATAAAGTAATGAAACTTCTCCCCGCCCCTTTCATTATACTCATGACCGCCATCTTCAATGGCGCCATGAGTCACAACGTCTTCCCTCAATCGTGGAAAGAAGCCACCGTCATAGGTATCCCTAAGCCGGGAAAACCCGCGAACGAACCCACCAGCTACCGACCGATCAGCCTCCTCAACGTACTCTGTAAAATCTACGAGAAGCTTATTTATAAGCGACTCAAGGACTTTGCCGATGCGAAGAGCCTCATCCCCAACGAACAGTTCGGTTTTCGTACTCAACACTCGTGCGTACAACAGGTCCACCGCATCGTCGAGCACATAAGCGCCGGTTTTCAGCGCGGCACGATGACAGGCGCGCTCTTTTTCGACATAGCGAAGGCTTTCGACAAAGTCTGGCACAACGGCTTATTATACAAGCTGTACCAACTCGGCGTGCCCGACCGTCTCGTGCTCATCCTACGGGACTTTCTCTCGAATCGCACTTTCCGCTATCGCATAGAGGGCGCACTATCCGCCCCCCACTCTATCCGCGCCGGTGTCCCCCAGGGCTCCGTGCTCTCGCCCCTCCTGTTCACGCTCTTCACTAGCGACATCCCCAAAAATAGACAGGCAAAGTTAGCTCTCTTCGCAGACGACACTGCCATTTTCTACTCCGGTATCGTGCGCGACCGTATAGCTAGCACTCTCCAAACTTCCGCCAACGTACTAGGCGCTTGGTTCAGGAAATGGAGAATAGAAGTTAACCCCGATAAGAGTCAAGCCGTACTCTTCGCGAAAAAGCGTAGGATCAGACCCCCCGACCCCAAACCGATAACCATGTTCGGCAAGCCGATCCCTTGGGAGAAGCAAGCCAAGTACTTAGGAGTCATCCTAGATAGACACTTGACCTTCGGTGAGCACATAAGGACGGTGCGCTCGCGCGCCGCCTTCGCTCTGGGTAGGCTTCACTTCATCATGAACGCACGCAGCAGATTGTCCCTTAAGTGCAAACTGCGCATTTACACCACGTGCATACGCCCCATCATGACCTACGCCTGCGTAGTGTTCCCACACGCGAAATCGTACCGCCTCCATAAGATGCAGACCCTCCAAAACCGTGCCTTACGTAAGGTCACGGGAGCCCCCCTCTACGTTAGAAACGAAAACCTCCATCTCGACCTCAAGATTCCCACTATCCAACAGTTTATAAAACGCATTTGCAAGCGTTATTTCGAGTCTGCTGAAAAGCACCCCAACCCTCTTATCGCGGCTGCCGCCCGATACACCCCCTCCCAGATAAGTAGAATTCGCCGTCCTAGGCATTCACTATTGTACCCCGATGACGCTATAACCCTGCTCCAAGAGAGCCGTAGGGCCACCAGCACAGTACACAAGCACAGACCGCCGTCATTTAGGCCTCGCCGCCGAGGCCCGTCGCGACGTCCCCGTAATGCACCTAATGCATCACCTCCCCGACCCTTGCTCGTGCCAGCCCGCGTAGCCGCTGAGCCTGTAGCTTTAAATTCCCATTATAATAATAATTCTTGTTCGATCCAGCCAGTCCCTTGCTGTCCTCCCTCAAGCGACGCCCTAAGCCGAGGCTCGTACCCCGCAGGGGGTGCCCTTAGCGTGGTCGCTTTAGATTTAATTTAGTTCGTATGCCCCTGGCTGGAGGCCTTAATAATAATTTATTATTAGGGCATCCACAGGAAAGTCCGGTTAAGCAGCCGACAACCTCCTAGGTTGACCTGCGAGATGCCACTACCAAAAAAAAAAAAAAAAAAAAAAAAAGCGATAGTTTAAAAGTTAATAATATTACGTTTAGTTCTACAAAAGTGAAATTGCGCGGATAACCAATTTGAATTCCTGTAACAAAACATTATGTTTAATAACTTTCGGGAGACATATTTATTTGCATATGATTTGTGTTAGTTTTGACTAGTACTCCAAAGCCAATAACGTTAATTGCATTGCTATAATCAAAAAGGTAAGTTTTAAAGAAAGCTAATATTTTACATCGTAATACTCCTCCCGACCGTATTTCGGTAACGGCGACCTATCTCCATGGAGATTAGCCAAGTACGCTATAGATATAATAGTGCAAAAGTGTATGCGCAAACCCAGGTGCACTCCCTTTTCCTTCACTCTCATATTACGATGGGACGGCAATCTAACACGACCGCAGAGAGATCAGGCGCAGGACCAACGGCTTTACGTGCTCTCCGAAGCACAAGGGTGTCACACCACCAACTTCCTGGCTCCGGGCTGCTGCTGAGAATTTCCTAACAGAAAAATCCAATAATTTTGCCCGACCTGGGAATCAAACCCGCGGCTGCTGGAACTCACGTTCAGCAGCCGCACTTGCAACCTCTAGACCAACGAGGCAGTCACATTGACATCATAACATTTTGCCAGCTCGTATTCCTCGAAGGGCAAAGGTATTCTTTTGTACAACCTCATTTCACCGATGCCGTTATTAGTAATCTACCAATTCTACTATTTCTCTACAGCTACTCTCTCTGGTCGTAGCTGACCAGTATTTCCTAACTGAATAACCTAATAACACTGCCCAACTCAGGACTCAAATAAACCAAGGACCTAGCGATAAAAAAATGCTTTTTTTTTACTGTCGCAAAAATTGCTAATTCTGAAATAACCTTTCGACAATCTCCAACTAACTACACTATTATTCTATGGTACCAAGTTCGATCTTTAAGTGGACGAAGTAAATTAAACTTGAACTTTACCAGCCACTCGCCAGGGACCACTTAAATGGACCTTTTAGTTTTCAGCCAAAGTTTTATCTTTTATAGGTCTATTTGCTGTTGATCTTGTCTTCCACCAACTTTCTTGTTGGAACCGAATACTCAACGTAGTGTAATTACATTTAGACAAATTATGATTAAACACGGTTAATGGAGTGTGATAGAATAACATCAGAACCTGGCGCACGAATAACATTTGGTGTGACAAAGCTAGTTTTTTTTTTTTTATGGAATAGGGGGCAACCGAGCAGACGGCTCGCCTGATAGTAAGCGATTACCGCCGCCCATGGTCACCCGCAACCCCAGAGGAGTCGCGAGTGCGTTGCCTGCCTTTTAAAGGGTTTGGGCCTCCGGTACCCTCACTCACTCGGCGAAACACAACGCAAGCGTTGTTTCACGCCGGTTTTCTGTGAGGCCGTGGTATCAATCCGGTCGAGCTGGCCCATTCGTGTCGAAGCGTGGCTCTCCCACGGTGAAAAATATAGATAGGCGGCACCAACAACAGCATTCCCAAAGAGGGTTGACGTCAGGCAGGCGGCCGGTCATAAAACATAGCCAAAACTTTAGCAGCATGCCAGATATATGCTGCGCCGACCCCAAATAAATTGAGATGAAACATAAATAAATATTTCAAACCAATTAGTACGTTCGTAGCGAACTCACAAGTTATGCATTTTTTGTAGTTTGAAAGGCGTTAGTTGAAATTTTGTACACGACTGTATTTTGTTTCCACAAAAAAATATGTTTGGACGATAAAACAATGAATATCATTATCATCTTATCCCACTTTCCCACTGTTGGACATATGTATTAGCTAGTACTTTTAGTTAGTCGAAATTTAAACGTTAAATGAAGATTCTCTAACAAAACATCTTTTACATTCTAAACGAATTTATCGGAATCTACATACATTGCAAGTAAAAAAACCTCCCACCGTCAACTTCCTACGTACACGGTTGTCTACTAACCTATACTGGGTTTCCGAGATCGCAGCTGCAGTAACCGCAACCTACCACAGGTTATTGTTAATACGTTTATTTTTCAAATTTACATATTAATTACATTTTCTAACTATATATCATAAAAAAAAAACAATATACATTTAAAAATATAAAATATAGTATAAAATATAGTAGGCCACCGGCAACGGGAACAGGGTCCAAGTCACCGGTGGTTAGGGCTCCAGAGAAAGGAATCTCCTCACAATGCGTGCCGTGTCGAGGAGTACTGCTTTCTGTATCAGGCCCTTGATCCAGCCGCCTAGCGAAAGCCTTTTAAGATGTTGATCAAGGCTTTTTGCTATTAGTCCGTTAGCCGAAACGACTATCGGTACAATGATTGCAGAGTCCACGCCCCACATGTCGACAACCTCGTGCGCCAGATCAAGATATTTGATTTGTTTATCTTTCTCTGCTTTCACGAGGTTCTCGTCATGAGGGATAGTGATATCCACAATCATTGCGGCGCTCTAATCGATCTATCACTACTATATCAGGCTTGTTATTATTATTATTAATAATAATTTATTGCAGACTTTTCAATCCACAAATTTTACATGTTTAGTGCGTTTTATTTTATATCCCTACATACTCTATACAAATATAATAAATAAATGGCTGTAGCCATGTTTGACGGATATGGAGGGAAATCCTATGTTGTATAATGGAACTGTCAAAACCTGTCCGCTATTACTTTCAGAATGCTGTTGGTGCTCGTCCTGATACTCCGTCACTTGTGTAGGGTGACCACATTTGGGCTATTCACCGTCTACTAGCCTTCGTAAAATTTGTTTTTTTAATACATACCTACCTATTACCTACCTTAAGTCATCACTACTATGTTTATACATAACATAGCATCACGCCTGTATTCCCCGAAGGAGAAGGCAGAGGCATCAACAGTTGTACACCCACATTTCACCAAGGCAATATAGGTGGTGAGCCATCAACCGGGCACAATTCCAAACTCCGAGGTGTTACTGAGAATTTCCTAACAGAAAAAGTTAATAACACTTTACCCGACCCGGGAATCGAACCCAAGACCTCTTAGCAGTCGCGCTTGGGACCACAAGACCAGCGAAGCAGTATGTTTATACATCCAGCAAGTATTAAAATTAACACGAACAAAAAGACCGACCCACGCGGTCCATTGAAAATCAATTTGAGAACTTAGTTGATAAGCTTTAAGTGTATTTTTATTTTTAACTTTCTAACTCATTCTTCTATAATATAATAATTAAAAACCAACTCGCTCTTATTTAATGAACTGTAATTAAAATCTTCCAAGGAAATACGAAATTCATCTTTTAATAATTTTCAGACGGAATTCTCGTTAAAAAGCGCTGTCACAGAACAGAGAAGACAACAAACTGAAATCTGGTTCGTTAAAATGTCCAGACACAAATCTAATTTATCCTGTACGTACTGTACCTTTTTGGAATTACACTGTTCAACTAGCTAAAGGGTGTTACAGACGGTGAAGATAAAATTATAAAATACTCGCTGTGGCACGATTCATCAGTGAAATTCCCCTTTTACAGCGAAAAACTAAAATTCCGAATAACGAAATAGAGATCTGTGTACCTATTCGCTATCTCGGTTACCAACCAATTCGGTCGGCAACCGAGATAGCGAATAGTTACGCTGGTTCTATTTCAGGACATAAAGTTGCCCGTGGTTGATGAACAAACATCCAAATTCACATACTCTAAGTTTATAATTTAAAATTAGAACAGGTTAAGTCATTGAATACATTGAGGCGTTATCTTGCCGAAATCAATTACAATAGATTCAAATAAATAGTACAATGTTTAGCTACTTCCACAATATTGAGGGTAGTCATGCAATTAATTACCTGTGCAATTTAAGTTTGGTAGGTTCAGCAATAGTTTTGATTTTAGTTTAAGTTTCTACCTCTATATTTATAATAACATTTATTATAAATAATCCAGACTTTCATACTAATATTATAAATGTGAAAGTAACGCTGTTTGTTTGTTACCTTTGCGCGACTAAACGGCTGAACGGATCGTAATGAAATTTGGCAAAGAGATCGATTGTATCTTGGGAAGGCGACTTTTAGTCGCGCAGACGAAGTCTCGGGCATCAGCTAGTATTTATATTATTATAAAGAGGAAAGATTTGATTTTTTGTTTGTTTGTTAGTTATAACTCAAAAACTACGCAACCGATTTAAAAAATTCTTTCACTAGTAGAAAGCTGCATTATCACTGACTAACATAGGTTATATTTTATTTCAGTGAAAATAAGATTTCAGTGAACATCCACGCGGGCAAAACCGCGAGCACAGCTAGTGCAGGTATATAGGTACCTATAGTCTTCAAGACGGTAATTGATTTTACATTTTTCAAAAAAAAAAACTTTGTTAGTAACTATATCTAATATATGTATATAATATATAGCAGTGATAGCTTAGTGGTATGATCTGAGTCCGTTGGACTGATAAGTCAAAGGTCGCAAGTTCGAATCCAAGGCACGCACCACTATATTTTCGAAGTCATGTGCGTATTATAAACTCATTATCACTTGCTTAAAACGGTGAAGGAAAACATCGCGAGGAAACCAGCACACCTGAGAGATATTCTCGACGGGGTGTAAAGCCATGTCAGAGACCTACGGGTGGTTTAACCTCTGACACTAGGTTGTTCATCAACCACACGATAAGAAGAAGATTAAGTAACCATAATGTCTAATTTTACCGTCTGTGTCGTCCTTTACAATTTTGCTAAATATACTAAGATACGCCACAGTGTAGTGAAATTTTCCAGCGACTGTCTCTTGCATTGAGAAAATTCCTTTATTCTTCCATTATTCTTAAGCAAATTAAAATAACAAAACGTTAATAGCTAGCTTAACCTTAGGGTTTCTTAAAACGCTTTTTAAATAACTACCTAATACCCGCTACTTTGTCAGCACAACAAAAGGTAACCTATGTCCTTCTCCAAGGTCCAACCTATCTCTTTACAAAAAATCATCAATATTGGTTCAACAGTTTAGGCGTGAAAAAGTCACAAATAAATAGACAAAGTTGCTTTCGCATTTATAATATTATTTTGGTTTATATCTGTCTCTATAACTTGTTGACTGCCTCGCTGGTTTTAAGTTCGATACCCAGGTAAAGCAAATAATTATTGGGTTTTTCTGTTAGGAAATTCTCAGTAGCAGCCCTAAGTTTGAAATTGTGCCCGGTAGATGGCAATATACTTACCACCTATTACATGAGACTTAAAAACATCATTGGTGAAATGTGGGTGTCAACTTTGTACATCTCTGCTTACCCCTTCGGGGAATACAGGCGTACCCCATCTATTGGCTCTGAAATTCTCTCGTCTCTGTTTGCACGCCTTTGCTTTGCTCTCTGTGAGTCAATGGCTTCCCAGTTGAGCCGATGAGCTCTATTTGATCACAGCCGCGCCGTGACCATAAAACAGCCTTTAATTGAATTTAGTGAGGGTATTTGAAAAAATATGAATTTATTTGTATCTTTTTCAGTTTTACTTTTTAAACTGAACGCCGCCTTTACTGCAAAGCATTTTTTTTGCTAGTTTTTTTTTTATAATAAACATTGCCCCACACTAGGAATTACTTCCTGTATCGTGGGTGCGTTTATAAACACATAATTACACATACACACACACACACACCCAGACCCGGAACAATTATCTGTAGATCATACAAATATTTGCTCCGTGCAGGAATCGAACCTGCGACACGCGACGCAGCAGTCGGTCTCTCGACCACTGCGCCAACCGCGCCGTCAAGTTATTGTATATAGAATAAAATATATTTCGCTGTTTACAACGTTGTTATATTTCTATACTAGCTGTGTTCCGCGGTTTTACCAGCGAATAATTATATTATGATTAGCCTAAGTTACTCCTTATATAGTCAGCTACCTGCCAGTAAAATCTTATAAAAATCGGTCCAGCTGTTTCGAAGATTAGCTGAAACAAACAAAGAGACAAAAAATTTAAAAACATAATTTTAGGAATAAGTATCGTGCAAATAGCTTAAAAAGCTATTGTTTTGACATTACAAACAGACACTTCAATTTATTTATTTGTATTGAAAAGGCATAGGTATTTGAATACAGCCTTACTAGAGCCACTGGCATTAGCTTTTTGATTATCCAAAATTATTTTTGTAACCATGTTTTTCACTGCCAAATTCTCTCTCGTCTCTGTTTGCTTTCGCTACGCCTTTGGTTTCCTGTGTGACGTCTCCATGCACTTTTGGTTTGCTGTCCGTGGGTCAAAAGCTCCTCAGTTGAGCCGTTGAGCTCCACTTTGATTGTGGCCGCGCCGTGACCACAGAACAGGCTTTACTATGAGGTGCGGCTCATTGAGATCAAGGGCTCTACCTTTCATTGAATTTAGTTACAGTATTTGAAAGAATGTTCATTTTATTTATTACAGAAAACTTAGAGAGAGCGTCGACAACGTCCCAGAAAAAAAAACTAAATTAAATAACAAAATAAAATGCACGCCTGCTATTTTTTTAAACTTACTCGCTTATGTTATCCGGGACAATGTAAGTAATCTAACGATACCCCATACATCGAAATCGGTTCAGGCATTTAGAAGTTATGGTGGAATATAGAAACTCACAAACATACATACGTGACCCGAAAAACATAACACAATTTTTTTTTGGGCAGTCGTGTATACATACAAAACAGTCAGCTAATTATAAGTTTTGAATAGATTTGTTTATTATTACAATTTTACTGTTTAAACTGAAGACTAATATGTTGGTAAAATAATTTTTTTTTAGTTTTGCTGTTATATTTTATATTTAAAATACATATTTAAGGGATCTCCCGTTACAAGTAAAAATACGATACTAAAAATAGTTAACCTTAAAATAGTGAGCGTATGCAGTTGTAAAGCCCGATTCACACTGACCTCCGTACTAGTCTAAACTATATGACTATATCACGGTACAATCAGACACATGAACCATAATTTTCACCGTGGGAGAGCCACGCTTCGGTACGAATGGGCCGGCTCGACCGGATTGATACCACGGCGTCACAGAAAACCGGCGTGAAACAACGCTTGCGTTGTGTTTCGCCGAGTGAGTGAGGGTACCGGAGGCCCAAACCCTTTAAAAGGCCGGCAACGCACTCGCGACTCCTCTGGGGTTGCGGGTGTCCATGGGCGGCGGTAATCGCTTACCATCAAGTGAGCCGTCTGCTCGGTTGCCCCCTATTCCATAAATAAAAAAAAATAAAAAAATAAAAAATGCAGCGAATTTAATACATATCTGTTTCCGAGACATTTTGAGTTTATATCATAACATTGACGGTCGGAACTTAGGTCATTCTAAGTCAATGAGTAGTGTATATGCAAAAATATGAGACAAATATTTTGTTACGAATGGTATAATGAAAAGTTAGATAATAATAATTTATAGGAAAGGAAAGAAATAACATCAGGGGCATGTGTATAGTGTATAAGTAGCAGCTTTTTTTTTTGTAAAATCTACTACATATATGAGTGTATGTATATGTATATATTATAGTATCAATATGTTTGTGTTTGTGTCTGTCTAAGTGCTTCATTTGTCTTGTGATGGGGCAACTGTCGAGCATGAGAGCTGGGTTCGATTCCCGGGTCGAGCAGTGTTATAGTTTTTCTGCTAGCAAATTCTCAGTAGCAACCCGGAGTTTGGATTTGTGTCCGGTTGATGGCTATAAACCCACGTGTGACTTATTAACAGCATTGGTGAAAGGTGGGTGTACAACTACTGGTTTGTGCATCTCTGCCTACCCCCTCGGGGAACACAGACGTGATGCTGTGTTTGTGTATAAGAATTAGTAATTGCTGCGTTTCGTATACATTGAGATAAAGAGAACAATTATGATGAAGCAGTAACTCGTCGCTGCGCGTGTAAATACCGATTTGTATAATTTATTTGAAATCAGATTTGATGCTATTTGATACTATATCTCAAGACACATGCGCCTGTTACAACCCGTTTTCAAATTATTTATTTGGTTAAAAAAATAGTAAAATAAATAAATAGACAACGGATTTCACAGGCCTTGAGATATCAATATATAAAAATCAATTGCTGTTCGTTTGTCTCGCTAAAACTCGAGAACGGCTGGGCCGATTTAGCTTGTTTTGAAATATTTGTCGTAGTCCAGGGAAGGTTTAAACGGTGAGAAAATGTAGAAACATTAAGAGGAAGATAGTAAAATCAACAATTTAATTTGCCCATATAAACTGTTCTACCTACTTTCTTGTCAAACATTTGACGTTTATCAAAGCATCAAAATCTGATTTCAAAAAATAAATACATAGCTGTTTTTACACGGGCAGCGACGAACTCAGACAAAAGATAATTAACTTTAACACTCAGAGTAAAGAACCTAATTTCCAGATACACCTAAGAGAATTCCCAAAGCTCCATATAAGGTTAGAAATTTATTCTCTGGTACATTACAATTACGTACTCGAATATGTGCGCATTACCGTATTATGGGCTCGGGGAATCATTGGGGCGTTTGGGGAAACTAGGTAATTGCCACAGAAATTGTTTTGATCCCCAACGGCGAAGACGGTATTTGGATCTGTTAGGTACAATATATAAGCTTTAACCTAAAAACAGTAACCTGAACTTGCCTCTACGCATTCTGCTATTGGCCTACGAAGGCCAACGAAGTAATCTTTAACGGGTTCCGTTTCTGTTCTTGTGATACGGAACCATAAAAATATAGAGAATAGCTTTGTCTCTATAGTTGAATAAGATTACTTAGTTGTCTGTCTGTTTGTCTGTCTGTCTATCTATCCAGAACGTTTTTCTCAAGAATGCGTAGAGGTATCAAATTAAAATTAGTATCAAATACTAAGATCTAAGTCACTTGAAGTTTTAAAAATAAAGTTCCATTTTCAGCTTCTCCATTTTTACCATGATACTATGTTATATTTAAACCCATCTCCCTCAAATCAGGCCGTATTGTCTCTGACCTAACATTTGTGTAACGTAACATAGCATCGTGCCTGTATTCCCCGAAGGGGTAGGCAGAGGTGTACACAGTTGTACACCCACATTCCACCAATGCTGTTTATTAAATCCCATGTAAGGGTAAATGGTGGTGAGCCTATTGCCATCTACCAGGCACAATTCCAAATCCCGGGCTACTACTGAGAATTTCCTAACAGAAAAACTCAATAACACTTTGCCCGACCCAGGAATCGAATCCGAGACCTCCTGCTCAGCAGTCGCGCTTGGGACCACTAGACGAACGAGACATTTCTGTACAAGTTACTTATTAACGGTTTTGACTGTCTATCTTTATATTAATCTTCTGAGCCAAATCTGTATTAACGTGACTTCTAGATTCCCTCAATATCCTAGTTTATTACTAAAACCTACCCGATATCGAATAAATCTAGGCAAACATTCACCTATTGTTAGAATGCCCCACACATCCAACGTCTGAAGAAATCGCCATCTTTTACAATTATTTGGGTACTGAACTGGTACCTGAACACCAATTATCTCAACTCAATCGGCTAATTAAGTGATGTTTTAATACTTAAATTAAGTTTCTGTCTCCTTTTCTAAAAATAAGTAAGGTTTTATTTAATCTATCTAGAGATAGGGTATGTTTGTGTTATAATATAGATCAAATCTCAGATATATTAGCATGATTTGATCTCTTATAATCAAAGGAACACAAATTGTAAGTCCTATTTGGTTCCTATGTAAGGTGTTTTCTTGCTGGAGATTCTAATAAATTAATATTATAATTTAAAATTCACGATAACTTAAATCAAATTCAATGATTTTAATTAAAATGTAATAATTCGTGCTTAAAGTTTTGTGTTACACCACAACCTCGGCTGGAAGCCGCGTGACCGCGGTCATCGCCAACATCGCATATTTGTGTAAATTAAATATTAAAATCTCTTTATTTAACACTAGCTTCTGTCTGCGACTTCGTCTCCGTGGACTTCAAAATTGGGTTCAGCCGGGATCAAAAGTATCCTATGTATTAATACAGGTTATAAAAAATTCTCAGCAGCAGCCCAGAGTTAGGAATTGTGCCCGGTACATGGCAATGTGTTCCTATTGCATGGAAATTATATCGATATTGGTGAAATTTGAACAACGAGGTGCAAATCTGCCTACCCCTTCGATGTCGAGTAAACTGTGAATCACTTTACCCAACCCGGATATCGAACCCAGAACTTTACGCTCAGTTTTGCGACAATTCAACTAATGAGACAATCAAGGAAATGCTTCTAATTTATACAAATAATACTTACCGTTTTGCTTAAGTTCAACCCTATCGTTTACCTCAAGTTAAAAGGAGGCGTATATTTTTAATAAAAACAAAACAAGGATATATTGAAAATTAATAGACACGAACAGGGCTTGAACCCGCGACCCTTGACATTCCGTGTCATCGGTCTACCAACTGAGCTACCGTATCGTTGATCGTGTGTAATAAATTTCAAGTCCCCTTTTATACGTTTTAAGGAGACGCCTGGCGATATTTATTTAGCAATCATTTTACAGATCCTGTTCGTGACTATTACACACATCAACACGGTCTAGGGATATTTCATACTCAATTAAATAACTCGAAAAGTACTGGCCGCATTGGAATCTTTTATACATCGATTTGTTTGTAATTTATCTCAGACTAATTCCAAATTCAAATTTTTTAAAATTCTTTTGTTTCGGTGGCATAAAAATGTCTTGATGTGTAGGAGAAGGAATTTTCATTTGTGCGAAATTTAGAAAACAATACGAATAACATTTAGTTACAGTTTTTTTTTTCATTTTTAAACGAAAGATAAAGTTAAAATTGAGGTATTGTAGCCATGCAACGCCAACATTTGACGAGGGCGGAGATGTTACGAGCTGTGGGAATGCTGGAAGCTGGGTCTGTTCAGCGTAATGTTGCTGAGGCCATAGGGACCCACCAAAATGTAATTTCAAGATTGTGGACACGCTATCGTGCCACAGGTGAAGTAGCGGAGAGGCACCGGGGGCCAAGTCGCATCACTACCCCCAGACAAGACCGATTTTTGCAAATTACTGCGCGAGCTCAACCAAATGCAACGGCGACTCAATTGGTCCAAAGGCTGCGAGTGGAACACCAAGTGCTTGTGAGTAACCAAACTATAAGAAGGCGACTGCATGAAAGCAATCTACGCTCTCGTAGACCACTCCGGGTCCCACCTTTACGGAGAGGCAATCGTGGACGACGATTAGAATGGGTTCGGAACCACGTGGACTGGGGCCGTGAACAATGGTCCAATGTGCTGTTCACGGATGAATCCAGGTTCGGCTTCCATCCAGATTCACGAAGGACGCGTGTTTGGCGAGTTCCTGGACGATGGAGCCGTCTTCAGAACCCTCAAGAAGTTCACCCATACCAAGGAGGAACAATTATGGTTTGGGCAGGAATTCGTCTTGGAGGACGGACGGATCTCGTTTGGGTGCGGGGCAATAAATATGACGGCAGAACGATACGTCCAACAGGTGCTGGGGCCCGTAATCTTGCCCCACAGAACACAAATGGGGCAAGATTTCCTGCTCATGCACGACAATGCCCGGGCACACACGGCGAGAACGGTAGCAGCTTGGTTACATACACACAATGTTAGGGCCTTAGACTGGCCTGCTCAATCGCCAGATCTAAATCCCATTGAGCATGCGTGGGATATGCTGCAAAGAAGAGCTCTGAAGGAAGTTCCTGAACATTTGGCTACAGAAGATCAACTTTTTGCGCACCTCAGAAGGACATGGGACAATATTAAGCAGCAAGACATTGACAACCTTGTTCTGAGCATGCCGAATCGTTGCCGATGTGTTATGAACATCATAGGCGCTTTCTCAGACTACTAACTTCAAGTTTATAAACACAAATTAAATGATGTTTCTATTTTTTTCAGTTTTTACTCATAAATTAAAAGTTAATTCATATACGGTTTCCGTCTATGCTTCATTTTTTTTCCATAAAATCCTGAAATTTTAATCGAAGTACCTTAACCATTACTAGAAAATGGTAGAATATTAAATAACGTATCTTTTAAATATATACATGTCATATAAATAATTAACATATTGATAGTAATTCGCTTTTTTAAAAATATCCCTGGACCGTGTTGATGTGTTTATTTTTCAATGTTTCCTTGAAAAATTGAAATTAAAAGCATTACATGGCCTTAACATGTATAAAAAATATCAATGTATATTTTTAACTCAAGAAACCCAAACAATCCCTTCGTAATTGCTTTTCCGAAACTTCGTAACAGTAACCTCAACTCCAAGTTGTGATGAGAAACCAATCTAAAATAATCACGCAATTACTTTGTGAACATTACTCGCCTAAATTACACAATCAACCAGTTAGAAGAGTGGTTTCCTTCCAAAGCTGTAGAATGAGGATGAATATGTGAGATGGAGCTGTAAAACGCCATCACGTCCTCTGCGCTGGATTGCTACCAACAAAAACCTTTACCAGGAACACAGGATCGCATTTTGTTTTTACTCAAATGGTTCAAGTTTTGGCTACTAACTCGCCTGACGGTAAGCGACCGTGTGGCCGACGATGGAGCACTTATATCCAGAATAAATCTATTCCATCTTAAGTAGAGTGGATAGATTTTGGCAGAACGATAGTTGGGGAGTTGATGCAACTGCCCAGACCTGTCTCCCACAACGGTTGCACCGGACTACATCTCGAAACACGACTAGGTCGCTTCACGGAATGGCTTCGTCCGGTGGGTGGTAACCAGCCGCGGCCGAAGCCTCCCACTAGAGTTGTGTTGCCTGTTTTGCACCACCCAGAGGCCACGTGTAGGGATTCCTTTTTAAGGGTACATTCCTATGGATGCGGGCATTAAGCTGCTTTCATCGCAACCCCGGCAAGCTTAGGTTAAGGGTGTCGAGGGCCCCTATCATTTGCAGGCCGGCCATAGCTTGCCTGCACAGACAGCACAGACAGTTTTTTCTGGGTGAAAGGTACTTACCTCTATCTTCCTTTCTGCCGTCTTCTTTCCGAGCAACACCTTCATAATTATTGTTCAACGGTTATTACTCACTTGCATTCTTCAAAATTGCCCGACTAGTTTCGAACTCGAACGGAGCCCTTGGTCATGAGCTGAGTCCGCGGCAATGTCGCGAGTCAAACTCTCAGTTAAACTCGCGACATCACCGCGTGCTCTTAACAAGTCTATCACCTACTTAGCTAATAAGCACCCAAGCAAACCGTCTAAATACCAACTCACAGCCCTTTATATTGAATCAAACACAGTATAATTGACAAATATCAAATACGGACAGAATTCAGCATTATTTGCACTCAAAACCATAATTAAATATTTGCGCCCGAAAGTCTCATTACTTTCAAGATAAATCTTTGAAAATCATTAACGCATGCTTAGCGAACTCTAAAGTTACAATATTAAATGGAAAAAGAATACGGTCGCGAACAGGATTCGAACCTGCGCCTCCCGGATGAATACTCCAGGCGCTCTGACCGCTAAGCCATCTCGACCTCTGCTCACCACCGCGAATTCTTCTTCCATATTTCTCATTACTTGTCATAATCACCACATTTTCTAAAATAAAATAATTCACTTAAGTTGACCTCTAGACGTGAGTAAAGTTTTCATCTTAAAAACCTTTTCTTTCATCACAGACTCAGCTGGATGGCCAATCAGTTGCTAATTGACATTTACATAATGAAGGTACTTATTAAAACTCGTTCCGAACTAGTTTTCTTACTATCATTACGGCCTAAAAGCTGAAATCTTTTGAACTCAAAACATTAAAACAATCGTCAATGTTATTTGACTCGATTATTAAATTCTTTGAAACTGACTTCGGACTTACGAGTATCTTTCTAAATACAAAGTTTTAATTTCACAAAAGCCACACAGACACTTTTTACTATTATAGTACCTACTTTATTTTTAAACTCGTACCTAGGAATTTTACCTGTATCGCGGGTGAATTTTTTGACACAAATATAGCACCATCCGGAACAAATTACTGTTCATACAAATATTTTTAACACAGTCAATAATTGTGTTGCAAGAACACTTGTGACAAAAAAACTCTAATTTCTGTCATGCTTATGATTTTATTTTTATTAAGGACTTGCAAAATTATAGTTTTAAAATTTTAACACTAACTTAACTACAGTAAGTAATTTTCTCGCTCTTTCTAATAAAAATGGCGGCATAATTAGTGTTGCCGTCACATACACAAAAAAGTTGCAAATTTAAAATTTAAATAGATCGCGAATTCGTGTCCATTACCTCTCGTATGTAAATCTCTATTAACATATTTTACTGAAACAGGGTAAATTTTAATACGAATCTTGATTTTACTCAGATTTCATATGCTTACCTAATTATTTTCGGATACCTTTTTACCTCAAATCTCGTTTGACCGCGTCCCGTAACTGGAAAATGTACGAGTTGACCTCAGTCTAACATAATGAGCAAAATTTAATTGACTGTCTCATTGGTGTAGTAGATCGCAAGCGTGGCTGCTAAGCGTGAGGTTCTGAGTTTGATTCCCAGGTCGGGCAGTGTTTAAATTCTCAGTAGCAGCCCAGAGTTAGAAAGTTAGTGGTGTGACACCCCCGTGCTTCGGAAAGCATGTGAAGCCGTCGGTCCTGCGCCTGATCTCTCTCCGGCCGTGTTGGATTGCCGTCCCATGGGACTATGAGAGTGAAGGAAGAGGGAGTGCACCTGTGTTTGCGCATACACTTGTGCACTATTATATCTCCTGCGTACTTGGCTAATCTCCGTAGAGAGTAAGTAAGTCGCCGTGACGGAAATACAGCCTGGACGAGTATTTTATAGTATTATTTATTTATTTATTTACCATTTATTTCAGGAATCAAGGCCCATAACAAAATACATATAATACTATAATGAACATAAAAACATAAAATACTATACATAACAATATAAACTTAAACACAAATTCACACATAGAGTCGGCGTCGTGTGTCGCGCGGTGTCCAGTATCCGGCCTCGAAAACGCCGGAACAGCACACCTCTCGGCCAAAATTCTTCTTTCGTGAAGGTCGAAAGATGTTCAGTCGGCACTCTCACCACAAAGGAATTGAAATTCACATTGTGACGAGACTCCAACCGCTCGACCCTCAGAGTGAACTTCGTCTTTATTTTGATGTACTCTACAATCTCCTCGACCTTTGTAGAGTAAAGCAGCCGGGACACATACAGCGGCGACTCTGGTACAGCCGGACGCAGCAGATGGTTCGGTCCGGTAGGTGCGGTGCCGCACTGGTTCCGACAAGGAGACTTTTTCTTCTTCTTTTCCACCTTGATGAAGCCATCCTTGTCGCACTTGTCCTTCGTTGGACAATGCTGTGGCGGATCTTTGTGGGTCGCTTCACAGCAGCTCTGTTTACCCCTTATTTCCTCCTGCCGCATAGACTGTGGTGCAGTAGGTTTGCTGCAGGCAACAATAGCAGCGTAGGCACGTTTCGGGGTCGACGTACCTACACGTGTCGTTTCTACCGGTGTAGAGGCGGGCACGGCAGAGGGGCACGGTGCATCGTAAGCAATTTTTGTAGCCGGTGACGCAGTAGAACTCGCCGACTCAAAACTGCAAACGGAAGCATTTTGCGCCCCGCGACGAGTGTTCACGTTAGAGGTGACAGGCGACCTACTTACTGAAACAGCATTACGCAACAACACTACTTCGGCACGTAGTTCACCTATGGTGATATCCGATACCTCCAACTTGGACTGCACCTCGGTCAGGCTCGCTTTCAGGGATGTTATGTCCTTCAAGAGCCTGGTGACGTCGACGTGGTCAAACGTAACGGGAGGCAGCTTATGCAGCTCCTTCACCACAAAAGCAGGCACGTCATCCGGGTCGGTCTCCTTCATCAGGGTGATGATATCCTGAAGACTCTTTTCAGTACCATCCCTCCGGCGGCTCGGCATCTGGGCGACTTTGCCGAGCGTTTGAAAATAATTTAAATGAATAATAGTTGTTTGGCACTACTTATTTCCTCTTCTTTGTAAGCAGACTTGCAGATCTGCAAGATGCTTACCTCGTCCATGTAGTCGATGGCATGCTTCACGTATGCCAACAACTCGTTGGCTATGAGCGGTTGTGAACCCGTAGCGAGAAAACGGGCAGCAGCTATAGCCGCGCGATTCGCGAATTAAATATTCGTATCGAGCAACGCAAACACGTCCGTACTCGACCGCGCATTGCGCTGCTATGATGATAATGGATCGGTGACCATAATTTCGTATCGGGACCGCTCCGACCCTCGGAGAGTACGATAAAGTTTCAAGTAAAGATCTATGGCAGCCGATACGGGTAGTCATAAGCCTGAAAGTGTGACAACTAGGCTTACCACGAGATATCGTATTACCCAGTTGCTGGGTTGTGAAGGACAGTTTTTTTTTGGACGTGGCCTCTTACTGTTAACCTTAGTTTGATCTGCGTAACCGAACAATAGCTATGGCAAGACAATTTGATGCCTCCAGCCAGAGCAAATTTTATATTACTACAAACTAAGCAACACAGCACTAAGGGCGTACCCTGTGGGACACGAGCCTCGGCTTAGGGCGTTGTTGGGGGGACAACAAGGGACTAGTTCTCTATGCCTATCCAGTTTCCTTATTATTAAGGGTCGAGTTCAAAGCTACTGGCTCGGCGCGAGCCAGCTCGAGCAAGGGTTGGGGCAGACTTTACTAATCTGGGACGGCCTGTAGTCGGCGGAAGAAACATCTAAGGGATTCTTAAGATTGATTAAGTATTTTTTCGATGCCCTTTTCATGAATTACCTAATGGTGCGCACTCTGAGATCGAGCTGGAGTTGAAGGTTCCCAATGAACCATGGGGCGCATGTCGCTTTACGAAGGAAACGATTTTGCAGGGTTTGCATTTTATGGATTTTGTAGTAGTTAACATAACGCTAACATAAGACATAATGGGTGAAGGACAGATAAGCAGCCGCTGCATGTAACATAGTAGAGAAAAGGCTAGGCAGATTGATTGCAGAGCATTAGCCTCCTCCCCTTACGCCATTTATCCCTGTTTTGCGCCAATCTTGTCTAGTTCAACTGCGACCTTGACAATTTCATCGAACCATTTTGATCGTCATCTGCCCGTGCCAACCGAAAGTTCGAGTCGTTAGAGTCGAGCCGCCAATAGTAGGCCTTTTTTTCGGATAAACCTTCAAAAGGCAACCGGTCTTTCGGGATAAGACCGAGGAGTGTGGGATTTTTACCTCACTAAAACCACCCCGGTGGTCACCATCAGCACGTGGAGGCGAACTCCGGGTCCTCTAAGGAGACCAGCTCCGGAACCCCATTGTGCAACACCTGTTTTGGCACATTCCTGGGGGCCCGTAGTAGGCCTTGCATTTGCATTGGCTTAGACACTGTCATTAATCAACAAAAGCCAAGACTTGTCTGTGTTTTCTGATATGTATAATCTGGTAGTCTTCAAAGCTCGTGTGGACTGGTTTCTGATAAGCAAAACATCAGGTGTAGTGCCGCTTCTTTATGTGGTGAGATGGCCATGTGATTTTAGTCGGTAGGACTCCGACATATCCCCCACCGTCACGTGATAAGGATTTCCACACATAATAATAATATGAAATTAATAAAAAAGAAGTACGCCTGTACGTGTGAATTATAATATACTTTTATGTCACCTTTTTGTGTACCATAGTAATTATATTACAATTTTTTTTAATCTTATTAGTCTATGTTACCCGGGACAGTGTAATGATTCTAACGATACTCCATACATCTAAATTGGTTCTGACCTTTAGAAGTTATGGTGGAACAAATAAACTTACAAACATACATACATACTTACCTACATACATGAAACCTAAAACATAAAACTCTTTTTTTGTCAGGCGTTGTAAAAAGGGTAAAGTGTCAAAGACATGCCTATAAAAATTAAAAATACCCATGGTTTAATGGGCCCTCCACAGCACGAAGACACTCATATAAAAATATACCTAGCGGTCACCCATCTTGAGACTGACCGCGGCAAGCGTTGCTTAACCTCCAAGATTACGTAACAAATGGCCATGAGCGCATTAGTGGGTCGTGAATTTCTTATTATCTACAATTACAATTTTACGACCAAATTTTCTTCCGTCATATTCTCTTACGACTTTAGAAACGAGGTAGAACGAAGTGAATGTATGTTATATTAACGCTAAATGCGAAAGGAGATGAGCAGGAACCTAATTTCCGCTCCTGAAGCGAACATTCTTGAACACACGTGTGAGCATAAATCTCATTTGCAAAGTAAATACGAGAACTGACTTTATTTTTAAAGTTACGTAAAATGCTCCTCAGGTGAATGTTTAGATTTTTATGTAAATAAATACTTAAAGGAATAAAGAATGTGTCCGTTTGTTTGTAACTCCTTGACGTTGTAATCTGTTGGCTCGCTAATTACCTGGCACAATAGAGTTTTATAATTATAAAGTATAATTTTGTACTTTTCCCGTTCGAAGGGTACTATAATACTAAGCCGATTTCTTTCGAAAATTGGCACATTGCATAAATACACACAAAGAAACTCATAAAATATTAGTTATTATTGTTCACCGGTTACTACTCGCGTCCATTCCTCGGGTTTGCCCGACTAGTTTCGAGCTGGAAACCTGGAGCCCTTAGTCATGAGCTGAGTCCGCGGCAATGTCGCTAGTCAGACCAATTAATATGAATATGCCTAACGAAAATTATTATATAAAAAAAACACATACAATACTTTCTATCCTGAAAAAAAATCCCGGTAAAAACATTAAAGTTGAGAAAGAAAAAAAACTAGATGACGCTGATAGGAACTTGTTTTTTTTTTTTATTCTTTAAATTGACCTAGAGGTTTTGTAAGACCCAAACTGTGCAGAACACAGCCGTGAGTGAAAGCTAGTGCCTTTATTATTATTAACAGGTACATAAAACACACAATACACACAATTAATCGCCATGAGTCAACAACTTGTGGCGAACGAATTATTGGCGTTCCTGCAACAGAAGCTGGACGTGATAGACGAGGTGTCTGCTGTCCAGATCTGTTCAAGCAACTTCAGTGAAGAAGACATCGCCGCTTCCAAACTGCTATTGTTCAAAGTTCTGAACAAGATGGACAAGATGGTATCCCGTCGGCGAGATGGGACCAAGAAAAACGTGCAGGATATTATCACGCTGCTAAAGGAGACCGACCCTGACGTCGTGCCGACGTTTGTGGCAAAGGATTTGCACAAGCTGCCCCCGGTCACTTTCGACCACATCGACGTGACGAGTCTGTTGAAAGACATCGTTTTTCTGAAGGCAAGCTTAGTGGATGTGCAGAAGAAGTTAGATGCATCCCATAATACCGTCGCCGATTTGCGCAACGAACTTACAGAGTTGCGTAAAAAGTTAGCAATAACTGGGTCACCATCAAATACATCGAACATCAACACGCGTCGCGGAGCGGGCCTCGATTTATCAGGGGCGAGTTTCGCGTCAGCAGTTTTGTCTTCGCCGTCACCGTCGAGCGCTGAGCTTGCAAAATGCGCACCGTGCGCGCCCCGCAGCCCCGCCTCTGCCCCTGCGGCTCCTCTTCGCACTGCCGCACGAGTTACCCGAGCCCTTGACCCGCTGCATGTGGCTACACTGTCAGCAAGCGCCAAAAAGGTCGAGACTGCTGGTGATGCTCCCTACACGAAGCCCGTGCCTAAAAAGGCATCAAAGCGGGCTGATGATGGTTTTGTGACGGTGCAACGGAGGAAGCGCCGTCAGAAAACCAATAAAAACCGCTGCGGAACGGCTCCCACGGAGCCCAACATAAATATACGTGCCGCGAAACCGAACACTCCAGTGTACATCTCCCGTCTACACTACACCACTAAGGCGGAGGATATCGTAGAGTACGTGCGCCAAAGGACAAAGTACACGCCGAGAGTGCAGCTGCTGGAGTCACACTGCAACGTCAACTTCAGGGCGTTTGTGGTGCGGGTACCAACGTGTTTTCTGCACCTCGTCATGGTGGAGGACTTTTGGCTGCAGGGCGTGGTGTTCCGTCGCTTCCGCGGACAAGTGCCACACGATCGCACAGTGACGTAGTGCTGATGTGAAGTTTTTTACTAATATAGGCTTAAGTTTATAAACTAACAAAAACTGTATTATTATATATATGTGTTAGTTTTTAAGGTATATATCTATGGGCCAGAGTAGCCTGAAATAAATGAATTATTATTATTATTATAATACGAATGACCTTTTACATAATATATCTCTAGTAAAACGACATGAATTAATACATTCACATATGGGGCACACGTCCGTTCGTGCTTACACAAACTAACAAACACAATACAGTATAAAAACATTGGTGGAAAAACAGGCTTCTGCTGCACAGTGCGAAAACACAGAGTAAAAAAATATAAATACATTTTGTGTATTGTAGGATTACAGCAAAAACATTGTGAATATTTCATGTGTGAGTTGTGTGACTTCCATTATCATACGAGGGTAAAAATAGCATTTTTACTTACACATATTTGCATTTATTTTTCGCACCAAAAGAGGAAAATGCTTAACTTATTTGTTGAGAGGGTGTATATTTATTTTAATGTCAGTATAATACAAACATTTTGTATAGATATGACATGTAAAATCTGAGCTTCGCAGTGATATTTTACTATTAATATTGATATGATATTTTTAATAACAAATTAATCGATGGTCATACATAGCCTTTTGAACTACTTCACTCCTCTATCTATTATTAGGGACATGTTTACATACATACATACAATATTATTTTTAGTATATAATAAACCTGAAAGTAGTTTTTATAGAATCAGAAATAAGAAGAATAGGTTTTAATCATTTTTATACCATGTTAAATTTGATGCAAGTAATATATAAGCACGGTTCACATTGGATACAGTACGCGGGCTTCCAGCTGAGTGTACGTGTATTATTTGCAAAGGAAACGTTGATAAACAATAGACACGAACGAAACCCTGCGACCTTGTGACCGTGTCATAGCTCTCCCCTGAGCTACCGTGTCGCTGTTCACATCTATTAAATTTCAAGTTCCCTTCTTTTTGGCGATAGGTATATATGTAAAGAAAATATATTTCCTTTAATTAGAACTCAGGCCGCGCTAATACCGCCATTACGGTAGCAAACGCAGTTTCGCCCGCATTTATTCTATCTGTGGTCGTGTCAGAACAATTATGAAAACTATTACTTGTTAGTTACGAAATAAGAATTGATATTGTAATTATAAGAATTAAATGTCGTTTCTTTTATTACAGGTAAGGTTTTTATAGTTAATTTAATGTTATATTTTGGAATTAGTGTCGAACAAACATGTAAATAACAAATATAAAACTTTTATTACAGAGAAACTCAATTGTGTTTTGATTGACGGTATCATCTCACCTAACTACCAAACAAATACCATTATATATATATATAATAAGACTGAACTTACCCGTCGTTTTTAAGTTTTTACGAACAAGTGGGCGTGTGTAGACAACATTTTTTTATTAAATTATAAATGTAAGCCAGACTTTTCTCGTCACATCTTTTATCTCACCTGTAGAAAAAAACTCAGTCGTCGAAGAATTCCTCCGCATCACTGTCTTCTGGGAAAGTCCCAGGAGCCCAATGTGCCCAGGAGACTGGCAGCATTGCCACGTTGTGCCCAACTGTTGTCGGTTCACAAACACTTCAATTTGATTCTAATCAAACATAATTCGTTGTAAATCTCATTACCCTTATATATGTAACCTACCTACCTACATAAATGTAACTCAATTCATTACGTAAACATTTTCCTGATCTTCATTAGGTACAGTCAGCAACATAATTTCTTATCTCAGATATTCGCCATCACTGCAGATTATTATTAAACAACTTTTAACCCGATTAATCTCGGTCAATTTATGCATTTCCTGACGTTTCGAATACTTGGCAGCGTTGGTGATCGCAGGAGTCATTGAGATACATTAATTCTGTGACTACGAACGTTGCAAAGCGTTTGTAGGTACCTAAGTGTAATACTTGCTTAACATAAAAAAGTTAAATGTCGTTTATGTCTGAAGATTTTAGTGTTAGTAATTATTTTTTATATTTTTTTGTTAAAAGAACGTGAGCAAGATTTGAACCAGATAAATATTCCAGCAAAAATTAATCTATATTTGATAGAAATTACTTGAAATTAATTATTAATCATTATTTTGTTGTATAACACTTTAATAATAATTATTAAAGGCTTTGCTTAATCTCAACGATAGACTACCAACCACAGTTTGCAATGGCCTATGAACGCGACATTAATTGTTGCTAACTGTACACGGTGCGACACAAGTCCCGTTCCCCAATCTCATTCAGTGACGTTTTAAGATCCCAGAGCTGGGCCTTTTACTGTTTATAAATTCATGCGTCCCTGATAAGTATCTCTTGTTTGAAAATCTGCTTAGAAATTTATGTTTTGTTTGTTTGAAAAAAGAAAAATGGTATCTAAACACACAAGACACAAAAATAATACAAAGTGTAGAGGAACGCTGACGCGCATATTATTGGAAGACCGGAGTCACATAGCGCTGGAAACTTTAGTTGTCCCGTACCCCGCGGTATGCCTCATGAGCTGTGAGCCCGTATAGCACAGGACTGGAACCCCGAGACAGCGAGACGGGGCCGCGGCAGACCGCGAAGGAGATGGCGGGACGAACTGGATGACTTTCTTGCAAATTGGCAAGACGCAGCACAACACCGAGCATGGAAGAAATGGAGGGAGGCCTTTGCCCAGCAGTGGGACAAAATAAGCTAGTAATAATAATAATAAGGAAGGAGCTACATGGACGCTTTTGTCGGGTACTCCACGGTCCCGACGTAGATTTTCTAGCGTCCGTATCCTGGCTACGGTTCAGTAACCTCTTTGGTGAAACTGAACGTTTTATCTGTGCAATTATGGACGAAGTTATCATGACGAATAACTACCGGAAGTATATTGTGAAAGATGGGACAGTCGACATAGGTCGGGCA
Organism: Xylocampa areola; assembly: GCA_935421205.1. Classification (NCBI taxonomy): domain Eukaryota; kingdom Metazoa; phylum Arthropoda; class Insecta; order Lepidoptera; family Noctuidae; genus Xylocampa; species Xylocampa areola. Next base: position 18,870,722 of record OW285207.1, read on the forward strand.
TGCCACTGTGCAGGTGAGTCTCTCAGACATATTATTTCTAGCTGTTCACGTCTTGCTAACGGCGAATACTTACATAGACACAACCTAGTGGCCAGGATTATACACCAGCAACTTGCTTTGAAATACAACCTCGTAGAATCGGAGGTGCCGTACTACAGATATGTGCCCGACCCAGTTCTAGAAAATGGTCATATCACATTATACTGGGACCGATCTATCATCACTGATAGGACTGTTATTGCTAACAAGCCTGATATAGTGATGATAGATCGCTTAGAGCGCCACGCAGTGATTGTGGATATAACTGTCCCCCATGACGAGAACCTCGTGAAAGCAGAGAAAGACAAACAAATCAAATATATTTATTTAGCTCACGAGGTTGTCGACATGTGGGATGTGGATTCGGCAATCATTGTGCCGATAGTCGTGACGGCCAACGGTTTGATAGCGAAGAGTCTCGACCAACACCTTAAGAGGCTCTTGTTAGACGGCTGGGTCAAGGGCCTCATACAGAAAGTGGTACTTCTTGATACGGCGCGCATAAGTTCCTCTCTCTGGAGTCCTAACCACCGGTGTCTTGGACCCTGTTCCCGATGCCGGTGGCCAGCTATTTTTTATATTTTTAAATGTATACTTATATTTTTGTTATATATTTAAAAATGTATTGAGTATGCCTATAAAATAAATTAACAATAATAATAAATAAAGTTAGTAATCTCAAAACTTTACACAAGTCCTTCACACAATACACGGCGCAAAACACTTCAGACAATACAAAAGTAAATACGGAGCAGAATGAAAAACCATGTATGATGGTTAAAAAAACAGAATGACTACATGCAAAAAAGGCGTGTTGAAGTAACGATTCTAACCATACCCAGTGGCTTGCATTGCATATAGGCAAATAGGCAGTTCCTACCTCAAAGCAACCTCAATACAACCTATATCACAGTAAACTATGATATCGGTTGTCTTTAGGTAATTTTTTGGGGTTGGCACTGCCTATTTGCCTATATGCAATGCACGCCACTGGGTATCGACTATACCGCAAACATTAAAATCAGTTCAGGCATTTAGAAGTTATATGGGGAATAAAAAAAGCTAATAACCATAACACATACGAACCCTTAAAACATCTCCTTTTTTGGACAGCCCTGTTAAACAAGCTGGATATTTTCTGTATCATCGTAACAGCACTTTAATACCATAGTGTACGCAAGACAAATTCCATACCCATACATCATCGTCTATTTTAGGACCGATCGAGTTACATGTGCTCATGAAAGTTCCTAGGGTCGCCCTCCATTAATATTCTTCTCTCGAACCCTTGTTGTCCTTTATTTTGACACAAAAGAATCGCTACTTGTTGTCAAAGTTTATTTAGGCCCACTAGCCTTTGTACTGCTTCGTGAAATGTTTTTTATTCGATGGTGTGTACTTGAATGAAATATATGATGAGGTAGGCCGTTTTAGGGTTCCGTGTCTTTAAAGGAAAAATGTAACCCTAATAAGATTAACTGCGTCATTGGTTGCATGATTCCGTTCGTGGGTTCGATTGTCGGGTCGTGCAAAGTAAGAACAAAGAAAATATAATTATTTTTATTGCACTAGTACACAACAAAAAAAATACAAAAATAAATAAAAATTACGACAAAATAGTTTTTTTTTTTCTTTTGGCAACATCTTGCATTGACTTGCTGCGAAGTACAGTACAGCCAACATGACATTGACAACCTATTGTGACCAATGTATTGCGTAACAAAATTATCAAATAATAATATTACTAGCGTAAAGTGTTAATGGGATTTCTGTAATGATATTCACAGTAGCTACCCGAAGTTTGGAATTGTGCCCAGTTGGTGGTAATAAGCTCGCCACCTATTACATGGGACATAATAACAGCATCGGTGAAATGTCATGTCATTTCATATTCCACTACATTACGTACTCAGTGTATCTTAAATCTAAGAATGAAAATCAGTTCACCCCCCGCCACCTTGCCACCCTTGTGAGAATACCGCTTAGGAGTCGTGACATGTCAGTTATTATATTACAACGTCAAAGTAACATCGTTTTACAGTTCGTGTGAGATAGTTGTGGAAAAGTCGGTGGTATTTCGCTAGCGAATAAAAAGTATCGAAAAATAAGACTTATCAGTGAGTAGATTTGGCTCACGAAAATTTTGAAGCACAATGCGTATTATAGCTATAAAGGATGCAAATAAATACAATATCTAGCAATTTCCACAATATTGAGGTAGTCATGCATTACCTGTGCACCGCTGCCCGCCCGCAAATACATGCACATACATATGTGCATGATAGCTAGATAGTATTTATTAGCATTTTTTTTTTTTATTCGGCTCCTAATGTCCGACTATTTAACTATTGTCACGTAGAATTTGCATTCATTGTAATAGACTTCCGCAAAGTAACGCCTGAATCTATTCAATACTAAAGCCGTAAGTTGACGAAATAAAATTCTCAAGAAAACGATACAAACCATAGACTTAGAATATTTTTTCTTTTCCGTGTTTATGGTGGTACCTAACCACCCGACATAAGACGAAAAATCTAATATGACTATTTTTGTAGTGTTCAGTTATAAGTAAAAATGAATATTAATATTGTTTAACGGTTATTACTCAAGCGTAACGGGGAGGGGCTCGTGGCTAAGTAACAGCCGCACAGATCGATCGATCGAGGTTAAGCTGCGCTTGTTGCGGTCGGTCTATGGATGGGTGACCATCATTTCATACCGAGACCCCTCCGTGCCTCGGAGAGCACGTTAAGCCGTCGGTCCCGGTTTGTCAAATTAAGATCTATGACAGCCGTTACGGGTAGTCAGAGGACTGAAAGTCTGACAACCAGTCATCAATCAACTTGGTTGTGGAGGTCGGATAAGCAGTCGCTCTATGTAAAATACTGATATTAAGCTGCATCTAGTTTGACTGGAAGCCGACCCTAATGTAGGTAATTGGGAAAATGCTAGGCAGATGATGACTCACGCGTAACGGGCTCAGCTCATGAATAAGGGCTCCGCTCGAGCAATCCCGAAGAATGCGCGTGAGTAATACAATATTAATATGAATGTGTCTTACGAAAGTTATTATACAAAAAATAATATATATAGATATTATAACAGGTTTTTTTTACACCTTTTTTTATCTATATTTATTTGAACCCATATAAATTCTAGAAAAGAAATTTATATAAATAAATCTTCAAGTCTTTGATCATGCAAAATTCTTTGCACGATTTTATAAACCAACAAATATCTTTTGAAACTCTTGAATAACCTCAAAATCTGATCACATAACAGCTTAAGCATAAATTTTCCAGTTTAACGCTTGAGAAACACTCATGTGTAAAGAACTCCTTGCATACGTCTTTTAGGCGTTGAACTCATCGCTCTGAAACAAGTGAACCGTGTATTTTACTTGAGTGTAAACTTGCCTTTATATTAATAACTGTAGGCTTACTCTTGACAATAAAGCCGCTAGATTGACATTGGAAATAATTATGTCAGTTCATACTTAAAAATGCAAAAATGTTTTATATTTAATTAAAGAATCAGGGTACTAATGAACCGACACGCTTTAAAATTGAGTACACTATGATGTAGATAAAATTATTTTAACATTAAAAATTGTTTTATGCCCCTGATTTATTATTGGAATTGGATTGGAATTGGTATTAACTTCAAGAGTAACCGAGTGTTGAGACACTTTGAGAGTCTCTTATTTATTTAACTGCCTCGTTGGTCTAGTGGTCCCAAGCGCGACTGCTGAGCATGAGGTCTCGGGTTCGGTTCCCGAGTCGAGCAAAGTGTTATTGAGTTTTTCTGTTAGAAATTTCTCAGTAGCAGCCCGGAGTTTGGAATTGTGCACGGTAGATGGCAATAGGCTCACCACCTATTACATGGGACTAAAAACAGCATTGGGGAAATGTGGGTAAGTACCTACCCCTTCGGGGAATGCAGGCGGGATTTTGTGTTTATGTTTTTTTTATTTATTTAATGAATACATAGACAAACCAGCTACGTGGGTAATAATGAAGTAAATTCACATACTCATTGGTTTTCAACCATTATTTTCCTAACAGAAAAACTCAATAATACTTTGTCCGACCTAGGAATCGAACCTGAAACCTCATACACAGCAGTCGCGTGTGAGACCACTACACCTACGCGGCAGTCATACATAGAATCGGGAAAAAAATTCATCACCCGGGAATCGAACCCAGGTTCGGTAGTCACCATTGCGACCACTAAACCTAATACCTTACATTCGAACCAGTAATTAAATAAGGTGCTCCCCTATAACTTGATTAGTGAGACGGAGCGTTAACCGGGTCCCTATTATATTCAACAATTTAATTATATATATTAATATGTAGGTAGGTACATTATTTATATATATTTAGGGATCTGTATATGTCGTGGTGGCCGAGTGGTTACGGGCCCGCCTCCCGAGCCATAGGTTGTGGGTTCAAACCTGGCATGTACCAATGTGACTTTTTCAATGTCATATGTACTTTCTTAGTTAATCTAAGACATCACTGACATACGGTGGAGGAAAACTTCGTGAGGATACCTGGACTTGGTAGTCTGAAATCTCCAACCCGCAGTGAGCTAGCGTGGTGATTAAGCCCGTGCCTTCTCTGTTTGAGATGAGGCCCTTGCCCTGCAGTAGGACAGATAAGGGCTGGTTATTTCTTTATTTATTTAGGGCTGTATAGTTTGACGGAAGGTCGATAGGTAAAACAAAACGTTATAGAATCACGCTTATATTCAATGAAGGGCTGGTCAGAAGCATACTTTGTATTATTAACTGTTATTTTACCGATGTATTTATCACTTACCATAACACATACCTCACGCCTGTATTCCATGAAGGGGTAGGCAAGGTTGTACATGGTTGTACACCCACATTCGCAATTGCATGCTACTATTAAGTACCTTATATATATAGGTGGTGAGTCTGTGAGATCTATTTATCAAATATTATAATTATGAAGCACGACTGCTGAGCATGAGGTCTCGGGTTCGATTCCCGGGTTGGGCAAAATTTATTGAGTTTTTCTGTTAGAAAAATCTCAGTAGCAGCCCGGAGTTTGGAATTGTGGTGGTGGTGAGCCTATTACCATCTACCAGGCACAATTAGCAACTGCGTTAATTTTAGCAGAAGCCCGGGCAAACAAGAATTTTCTCACAGAAAAACCCAAATAGCTGGGAATCGAACCCAGAACCTTACCCTGAACAGTTAAACAGGCAATTATTTAAATATTCTTGGTTTTTTTCTTGAAAATCCGCTTATTTTTCCAAAGATCCGGTGTTAAAATAAACACACAACATCGAATCGACATTTTGGAATAATCACATTCAATTCAATCACTTTCTAAATCGAATAAATTACCGAGGGAATTTTAACACCCAATCGTAAGGGTAGGCACACATCATAACATTTGATTCTGCAATTTCCCCCTCCCACGAAATAATTAATGACAAGTGAAGCGAGAACGATTAAATCCAACATGTGAATATTTTATTGGAAACGCCGGTGTGTATTCAGCTTTTAAAAAGTTTACGTCAAAGGTCACGTAGGGTTATTTGATGTCAGATAATTAAATTTGCATTAAAAAACTGTTGTTATTTTGAGTGGTTCAGAGTAGGGGTTGATAAATATGGCTCATGTTTAATTTATCACCAGATATAGTAAAATGTAACATAAAAACTATATATCTACTGCCAGAAATAGTAAATTATCACCAAAAGTAAAACACCATTTTAATGTTAGCACTTTCGGCACGAATGAGCCGGCTCGACCGGAGTGAAACCACGGCCTCACAGAAAACCGGCGTGAACGCTTGCGGTGCTACGCCGAGTAGAAGGCCGGCAACGCACTTGAGACTTCTTTGGGGTTGTGAGTGTCCATGGGCGGCGGTAATGGCTTACCATCAGGCGATCCGTCTGTTCGGTTGACCTCAACCCCATAAAAAAGTAAAATCATAAAAATAATCAAATAATTATTAGCACGCCTGCATTTTTTCAAAATCTTATCAAATCTAGCCTATGTTACCCGAGACAATGTAAGGATTCTAACAATACCCCATACACCGAAATCGGTCCAGGCATTTAGAAGTTATGGTGGATTAAAGAAACTCACAAACATACATACATACATACATGAACGCTAAAAATATAACACTCCGTTTTTAGGCAGTCGTGTAAAAATGTTATATCTTGCTATCCAAAGTAAATGACCCCAAACAAATTATGACAGAATGCATGCCTCCTCTAAAACACTACGACTGTAAAAGATTAGTTTATCTAGCACTCACTGGCCGCTACCGTGGCACCGCTCGTCATATTATACAGTGGTTTATTTAGGCAGTTATAGTGCATTAAGATTTGGTGATCATTTTGAAATGCAGTCATGAGGAAAACAGCTAGAAACATTGTAATTTTAGACTTAGTCTTTTATTGGTACATGTTTAGTTCTTTGATAAGGGAGCTTAGGGTTTCAAAGTATATTTTGATAGTTATAACATTTAATCCCTATAAATATAAAAGATTCTTCTTTAACATAGTGTTTTTAGCATAAAACAGACAGATAAATCTTTCAAATACATTAGCTTGGTTGGCAAAGCACCTAGTCTGGAGTATTTATCCATAAGATACAGCTACAAATCCTGCTTCTACCGTATTTTTCTTGTCAAAAATTATGAAACAAATGTGTTGGCCTTAGACTCGCCTCCAAGACTCATGGCTTTGTTATCAATTCATAGTATATTATCTTATGATTACGTGCAAAACATACGCCACAGTAGCGTAAAAAATGCCAATAAATATTCTGCACACTACTGCGACAAGTTTCTGCAACATTTATTGAATTCGCAACTTTAGATAACTCGCAATATTTCAGCGTGTCGCTTTGCACGTCTAATCGCATTTATTTGGAAGAATTTAACTTAATTAAACTGTTAAGACTGTTTTAATAAAAACGCTTCTTAAATTATATCTGTCCTTGTCACTTAATTGTCAATGGAAAGAGATGAGAATAAAAGATAACAGTCATTTTTGCTGAGACATACTTTAAACTTGATTATGATAGGATGTAAGCAGACAGCGATACCGTTAAAATGAACAAAAATAAAAAGCACTAATGCTATGTTAACTAAAAAGTGAAAAACAAGTGTCTTAGTGGTCTAATGAAACTGATGCTCACACGTGTTTTCTCTATTTATGGATCGATGTCAGTAGACGAAGAAATATTAATGCTTTTGAAATGTGATGCTGGCGCCGATTACTAAATATACCATGGACAGCCCACCGCACAAATGTCTCAGTTCTGGAAGAATTAAAATTTTAAAGCGCCCAACGTCTGTCTTTAACCTATCTGCAGCGAGTAATACGATATTTTGGACACATTGCTAGCAGAAATTCTAGTAACATGAAACGACTGATAGTGACAGGAAAGATCGAAGGAAAAAGACCCAGAGGAAAGAGCCCGAAACGCTGGAGGGATCAAATATCTGATCAACTGCAGAAAACACACCGCACTCCCTCAAGCAGCTGATTGCAGCAAACGGAGACATACAGCTGATATACTTCATTGTAGTCACGATCCTCGGCAGTAAGGCAACGATTAAGAAGAAGAAAAATAGTGTTGTATGGAAAACGGCAGTGCGGGGGGAGGATTTTGGGGTCAGTTCTGTGGAACATTTTCTGTAATAAACATTATTCAATACTAAAGTTACAATATTAAATGGAAAAAGAATACGGTCGCGAACAGGATTCGAACCTGCGCCTCCCGGATAGATACTCCAGGTGCTCTGACCACTAAGCCATCTCGACCTCTGCTCACCACCACGAATTCTTCTTCCATATTTTGACACGTCTTATGGCGACGTCATTGCAGTATCTATCCGGGAGGCGCAGGTTCGAAACCTGTTCGCGACCGTATTCTTTTTCCATTTAATATTGTAACTTTAGAGTTCGCTAAGCATGCGTTAATGCTTTTTCAAAGACATATCTTGAATTATTCAATACCTTGTACAATGTAACTTTTTTTTGGGTAATTGTATAAAAAGATTAACTATGTGTTCTGTTCTGATATCGTATTCGATCAAATTCAACGGTCCAGTAACATGGCATTGCATCATGCCTGTATTTACAAAAGGGCTAACCAGTTATAAGGTCACATGTAATTGGTGACGATGCTTTGCATCTACAATTTCAAACACCGGTCTGATACTTAGAATTTTGTAAAAGAAAAACCCAATACTACTAGACCAAGGAATCGAACCAATTATATCACGCTCAGCAGCCGTGACTGCAACTGACAACTGCACTAGACCAACGAGGTAGTCTCCTTTCATACCTTCAGCATTTTTCCAATACCTATCAATAATTTAATATTCTTTTTCTTCTCATCATGTGGTTGATGAACAACCTAGTATCAGAGTTTAAACCACCCGCAGCTCTCTGACATGGCTTTACACACAATCTAGAAAATCTCTCAGGTGTGCTGGTTTCCTCACGATGTTTTCCTTCACCGTTTTAAGCAAGTGATAATTAATTTATAGTATGATGACTTCGAAAAGACAGTGATCAGCCTTGAATTCGAACTTGCGATCTTTGATTTGTCTGTTCAACGGTCCTACCACTATGCTATCACTGCTCAAGTTGAAATTGAACTCAATCAATATCACACACATTGATTGGGTCTGATAATGAACGAACTGAATGACAATAGAATGATTGACAAAAATAATTAATCCTTCCCTCGTACTTTCATTCGTTCGCGCATTGTTCACCTCTTTGTGTTGTACTTGTTGATTATTATTTACTTGCTATCATTTTGAGCATTAAAAATGTATTGTCATATTTATAGACTTTTATCGAATATTTTTATTCAATCAGACTGCCTCGTTAGTCTGGTAGTCGCATGCGCAGCTGTTGAGCGTGGGATCCTAGGTTCGATTTCGGTGTCGGGCAAGTGTTATTGGAGTTTTTTGTTACAAAATTCTCAGTAGCAGCCCGGAGTTAAGAAGTTTGTGCTGTGATGCCCCGTGAACGATCCAAAGTTATTTCATCATATAGACAATTTTATGGAGATAAACTTTGCCCGTAAAAGCATGTTATTTGGACGCATTGTTTAGGAGATAATGTTAAATGAAAATACTTCAACACTTGCGAACGAGTCGTGTGACACATAACCCCCGCCCGACGCGAACTGAACATTGCCGAGAAGAGATGAACTGTGAATTATTTTCTATTTATTGTTTAATACTAAGTAGGTTATTAAAATATAATTACACACGGGTGAAACCGTGGGGCACAGCTAGTGCTTACTATAACTTGCGGACGAATCTTGATATTACTTGAGTTTTAATTTCTTAATATATTTATCTTATTTTTATATATTTTATAAATATCAAGTTGAATAACGTTTTAACATTGTTTTGTTAGTTTTGATATAACCCTGAATATCACCCTGTAGGTATATGCTTCGACAGCCATCCTGCAATCAACCCAAACTACATACCGTTAAAAAGTTACTAGCTGCGCTGCGCAAACGTTGTACTCCCATAAAAAAAAAAACTGGATAAGGCCACGCTTATCACCTAGGGGTATAAAAAATAGCCTACGACCTATTCTCGGACTTACCAAATATAAATAACAAATTTCATATAAATCGGTCAAGCCGTTTCGAAGAAATTCGATAACAAACATTGCATGTTTTGTATATATTGTATGTATGTATTCTAACCAGCCACCTACCGATATTACCCATCAATCTAAAACTCGAGTGAACTACAAGCCAATAGAATTTGCGATTCGACGTAGAAACATCAAAACTTGATGCATCGCCCAAGCTGCAGGAAATTAACTGATCACTATCTAGCGACCGACATGTTTATGATTTGGAACTTCTGGACCGGACTTGGGACTTCTCAGAATGGTGGAAGTGAAATTGGGAAAGTTTCGGGGTGTGATTGCGAATCAAACTTTAATTGTTAGAAAAGATGGTCCCCTTAAATGTTTAAAAAAAACGGTCAAGTGCGTGTCTGACTCGGGCAATAACATGGTGGCCGAGTGTTTACGGGCCCGCTTCCTGAGACACAGGTTGTGGGGTCAAATCTGGCATGCACCAATGTGACTTTTTCAATGTCATATGTAACGTTGCCCCATTCTAGGAATTTCTTCCTGTATCGTGGGTGCGTTTACGGACATATAATCTCACATGCACACACACACACACTGACCCAGACCCGGAACAATTATCTGTAGATGATACAAATATTTGTTCCGTGCAGGAATCGAACCTGCGACACGCGACACAGCAGCCGGTCTCTCGACCACTGCCCTAACCGCGCCTTCATCGTCGTCTTTTCCAAAATCTTAGACTGAAAATCGATTACGAGTTATTTATGCCGACTAAAATTTAATCTATTGCCCATTATTTATTTCAACTTAGAATGGATAGAAATACTTTCAAAACACAAAATGGCCGTCGAAAGGTACAGAAAGTAGCCCAATATAAAGTTAACTGAAGGTCAATTTATCTGGAACATCGTTATTTTTACATCAACAGAATGAGAATCCCAAAATTCAGACAAGACTACCCTTTTCTCAGCACAAAAGCTTAAATCAGGGGGAGTTTCTTAACTTTCAATTCTCAATGAAAATTTTCAACTGGAAATACATTCATCAAATTTGAGCCTTCTGTGTTCTTACAAAAGGTTTCATATTGATTACAGGTGACAACATGAAAGCCTTGCAAAATAATGGTTACTTTTGTCAGCTACGAATAGAACACAGTTAATTGTGATTGAGACGACAATGGACCAAACTTGATTGCAGATTGGAAAAGAAGATGGGATTCTTTAAAAGAGAATGGAGGGAAAGTATGAAAAAAATCCAACAAAATTGTACATAAAGAGGTTGAAGTAATTGTGTATTTGTATAGACCTCTTATATATATTCCTATTTACGATGGGCACCACGTTTTTTTTTTTAAGCGATTCCTAATACCTGGTTGTTGAGCATTAGTTTTACCGGGCCGTGAGCTTTTTAACAAGGAAATTATTTCCTTACTTCTAACGGTGAAGGAAAACATCGTGAGGGAACCAGCACACCTGAGAGATATTCTAGATGGTGTGCAAAGCCATGTAAGAGGCCTACGAGCGGTTTATACTCTGACACTAGGTTGTTATCAACCACACGATAAGAAAAAGAAAAACTATGGGTTGTTACGTACGAATACGAATCACGTGGGTATATTTCTGATTTCATTGATATTTTTTGCCAATATATTTTATTAATCGTGCATGCAAAGAGAACTTAGGTAAACTATCATAAAATTATCATTTTTGTGAAATTAAAAATACGGTCGTGAGCATGTTCAAATCAAGATCTCTACGTGCTACCACGTTAAAGCATCAGTCCCGGTTTTCAAATGATGATCTATGACAGCCGTTACGGTTATTCAGAAGCCTTACAGTCTTACCACAAAATATCGTGTTACCAAGTAACTGGGCTGTGGATGTCTGATAGACAGTCGCTCCATGTAATAAATCGCTATTCAGCTGCATCCGAATTAAATGGAAGCCGACCTCGACATATGAAAAGCTTGGCTTGACTTTTCTAATGTTAAGAAAAAAAAAATTGCTATGTGCAAAAAATAAATTGGTTAAAAAAAATATATGAGAAGAATGAAGAAAGTCACGCTAACAATCTTATTAGGTACTTGGAAACTTAAAATTAAATCGTACAAACAAGTTTGTAAAGTTTTGTACTACATTTTACTAAGATGTAATAAAAAATATTAAGGGTCCGTCTGGAATACTTTCGTAAACTTTTTTAGGCCAATTAATGAAGTTTAATAAGATTATAACATCACGCTTGTATTCTGCGAAGGAGTAGGCACAGGTGTATACCCACATTTCACTAATGCTGTCAAATAAAGTCTCAGGGAATAGATGATGAGTCTTTTGCCATCTACCGGGCACTTCCAAATTTCCCAACAGAAATACCCAATAACATTACGCCTAACCTGAGAATTCAACCCAGAACCTTGTGTACAGCAGTCCAGTGATGCCAACTTAGCAACTTTATAGCTAGATCTAGCAATTATTCGGTGTCAGGCAGCTACAATTTAATAAAACTTGTAGCTAAATTTGTTAGCTACTTTTACAAACTATTTTTCACGTGACGTAAATACTTTGGAGATTCTGTAATACATCACCGTTTTTAAAGAAAAAACTAAACGTGGTGTATGGGACTAAGTTGGAATGATAAATCCATGGTTTCATCTAATAGTAATTTTATTTGAAACAGCGGGGTCCAGAAAAAGACCCGTGCGATAAGGATGGCTTCATCAAGGTGGAGAAGAAGAAGAAGAGGAAGCCTCCTTCTCGGAATCAGTGCGGTACCGCGCTGGCAGGACCCAACATGCTTCTGCGTCCAGCAGTACCTACAACGCAGCTGAACGTGTCCCGCCTACATTACTCCACGAAGGTCGAGGAGATCGTGGAGTATGTCCGAGTGAAGACCAACTGGAGTTTGAGGGTGGATCAGTTGGAGTCGCGCCACAACACAAATTTCAAATCGTTCGTGGTGCGAGTTCCGACTCAGCATCTTGAGACCTTCCTCAAACAAGAGTTTTGGCCGAAGGGTGTCGTTTACCGACGTTTTCGCGGCCGGCTACGCGACACCAGTCAGCGAAACACGATGCCGTCACTTCGTGTGCAGTAGTTATAAATTTTATTGTAATAATAATATGTATTAGTGTATTTATAAATTGTTTATTTTTTGTGTATTTTATTTTATGGGCCAAGTTGCCTGACATTAAGGTTATATTATTATTATTATTAGTTCCCTAGCCATTTATCATCTTTATCACAATATGACCTCAAAGAAATGTTTGCTCCACCGTTAAACTTCAACTGACCTAATATGTAGCCTATTCGTAGTATTCGAGTTCGACCTACAATAGTATGACAACTCTAAACATAATCCACTGCTTCAGAGACTTCCTCAGGAATACTCTCTAGTTCAATTAAAAACACGATTTTCATAATTTGATAATTATTTTATTGGAACCTACCGAAGAAGTAACAATTAGCTACTTTTAGTAAAAATACTGTCAATCTAGCAACTTTTTGTAAAATATCTAGCTACTGACTAAGGGTAGCTGTTGGGAACTCCGCAGCAGTCGCGCTTAGGACCACTAGACCAAAGAGGCAGTTCTTTTAATGAAAGTATTCTTATAAATACACATATTAGATTGCTATAAGAGTAGAGGAAGACCGAGGAAGCGATGGACGGATTGTGTTAAAGATATGACTAGAAAAGGAGTGACTGACGATATGACAGCCAATAGAGATGTATGGAAGAAGAATAAACGCTGCGCTGACTCCAAATAAATTGGGATAAGGGCAGGGGGATGATGATGATGATGATGATGATGATATACATTCGTTTCACGCTTGTATTGACTTTTTGTTATTGATTATTATTCTACACCCAGATATCCATTTTAAATGTGGTGTCCCATGTTGTAGGTGCTAAGCCTATTACTATGTACAAGGATACAATTCAAAACACCTGGCTAAGAATTTCCTAACAAATAAATCCAATAACACTTTGCTTCTCGAGTCGAGCTCGGGACATCGTGAGGAAACTAGCGCACCTGAGAGATGTTCTAGATGGTGTGTAAAGCCATGTCAGAGACCTACGGGTGGTTTAAACTCTGACACTAGTTCGTTCGTATACCATACAATAAGATCACAGAAGCAATATTCTAATTGACCACAAACTGAATATGATTGAATTGATTATATGTTAATATGATTGTGTTTTCTTTACAGGACAGTCGGCGTTAACGCCGGCCTGGCATGACGCGCCAACTACGTCCCGCCTCACCCCTACACCTCTGCTCACCCCTCTACGACCGTACCTTGAACATACTCACTACTGTCCTCTCCCTCTCCCTCTTATTATTACCAATAGCCGACACACAAATGGTTGCCACAAATCTTACAAGCAAAAACAAACATATGGCAAACGAAATTAATCCTAATTATTCTCAAGTAGAAGAATATACAATTACACGAAACATTAATGAAGACAATGAGCTTATAAACACTGTAAGTAGCAAGAATTACCAAACGCTAATTGACAGGTTTAGGAGAAAAGATAAAATCACAATGGAAAATACGAACGTAGATAATAACACACTTGATATTGAAGAAGAATATCAAATACATCTTGAATTAGAGGATGATAATGACAAAGGTGGTTTAGATAACAATTCTATGGAGAAACTCCGAGTAGACGACGCTACCAGAACAAAAATATTCAATGACTTCTCTAAAACAGTTAAAATTTATAAGAACCAAACTAAAATTGTTGCTGTCAATGAAAATAACTTCACGACACATGATAGTGTTGAGGTGAAAGCAGAGGTAGATCGTAAAGATGTGAAGAGTACCTCGAATGAATCATTAGGATTCCCTACACGACCTCCCACATCCTATCAAATTCCTTCAATTACGGATGTTCAACACACAGTTCGACCAAGCTTCGTGGATGGTGAGTAATTTTGAACCTTATTTGTATTAAATTTAGGCTGGGTTTTGGATTGCGTTGAATAATTTAAAGTCTTAGAAGGGTTTGTGAACAGTATTGCTACAAAATCAAAGGTCTTGTTGGTAGCTTTGAAGTGGTATAGTATAAAGTAATTAAATTTAAACATATGCTTGTTAAGAATTCCAGTACTTAAAAATATTAAAAAATGTATTAGATTTTTATTACCTAATGTCAAGCAAATGAAAACCAGTGTATTGTTAAATGATGAACATTTGGATCTTGTAGACACCACAATGTTTTTGGGTATTACTTTAGACTCGAAGCTTCAATGGGGCCCACATATTAATAAATTATCGAACAGACTCAGTTGTGCAGCATACGCGGTCTATAAGATACGACAATTAACTGATATAGAAACAGCCAGATTAGTATACTTTAGTTATTTTCATAGTGTAATGTCATACGGCATTTTGTTGTGGGGAAATGCTGCTGACATTCAAACTATATTTGTGTTGCAGAAGAGGGCTATTCGAGCAATTTATAACCTTACTTTTAGGCACTCACTGAGGGATAAATTCAAAGAAATTGGGATAATGACGGTCGCATCTCAATATGTTTATGAGAATTTGATGTACGTAAAGAAACATATTAATCTATACTGTAAAAACAGCGACATTCATAGTCTCAATACGAGGAACAAAAACAAACTCGTGCTACCGTCGACTAGGCTCCAAAAAATCAGTAATTCGTTTAGATGTCAAAGTGTACGCTTCTACAACAAAATCCCAGGCAATATTCAAGAATTAAGCCTCAATAAATTCAAGTCATATGTTAAGCAGACTCTTTGCAAAAAGGGTTACTATAAAGTCAAAGACTACATAGAAGATAAAAATGCTTGGGATTGTGCCGCTCGCTCTAATGTTTAGACACTACAGTTGACATTTTAATGTTTAACTTATTTATTTTTATGACATTTTTAATGAATCTATTATATTATGATTATTTTCCTATGATTCTTTTTGACATTAATTCTTGCCATTTTTTTATATTGTTATGGATATTAAGCACTATTTGCATTGTGAATGTGAGTACGATGTGGGCCAGAAATTCATACATGAACCTCATAGCCTGTCTGGCGGTTTTGAGTCGTTTTTATGTGACCTACGCAAATGTCCTCCTGATCTGGTATCGTCTTGTGACGGGTTGTTGAGCTCCCTTAGTTATGGTTGAGCTACACGATGACTGATGCATACGTGCCGTCAGACAGGACAGGTCACCTCAAAGCTGCTTTGGCTCTTTCCTCAAAAGGCCATTCCAGACGATCCCTGCATGGTTACACTCACATAGATATGTACTATTATGTCTGGACTTTAAAAGAGACATTGACCTCTGAGTTTGTTTCGGCGTTTCTTCTCAGAGATAGTCAGATAGGAAACGCCGGCGTCATCTAGTTTATAAAAATGACTTGTAAAAGTGTCTTCAACAGATCTATTTACAGAAATAAAATCATTTATCATTGTAATTTTGTATAATATTGTTACTAAATCAATGTCATTTTATACATGTTAAGGCCATGTAATATTGATTACTATTTTAGTAGATCTGTAAAATGATTGCTTAATAAATATCGCCAGGCGTCTCCTTAAGACGCATACAAGGAGACTTGAAATTAGATACACACGGAAAACGACAAAGTAACTCAGTTGGTAGAATGTGTTAAGTATGGGAGCTAGTAAAACACGTCTTTCTTCAACTGAGATTTAATCGCCGACAAAATACCATAGTCATTGCGCCGTATGAAAAATATACGAGACTACCTACTTAACTAATTATAATTATTAACATACCCACATTACAGAATGATGACACGAAATGTAATAAACGATGGAATAGAATGATGAAAAAAATATAGTAATTGATTGATAATATTTGACCAAAAAAAAATGGATGCAAATAAATACAATATCTAGCTACTTCCACAATATTGAGGGTAGTCATGCATTACACCGCCCGACCTTAAATATATGCACATACGCAAGCGGTGAAAATTACGACCACCACCAACTACTCTACACGTGTTTTGCCCCTCACGGGGCATCCGCAGGACCTGTTAGGCCTCGGTAGCGGACTGCACGGTCTATCACGGTAATATCTAGCATATTGTATTTATTTGCATCCATTGTAATGGACTTCCGCAAAGTAACGCCTGAATCTATTCAATATCTATATTAATAATAAAAGTGAGTGAAAATCACGGTTAAAGATTCCGTTACATAAATACATACCAAGCTAATAAAAGCGTGTTAAAAATCAAGCACGACCGATTTGGTAAATTCTTTTCTGTTATTTTTATAGTTGCCAGGACGGCAAGGCAGGAAAGGCAGAAATTTTGATTGTAGTTTTGTATAAAATGATCCTGTGCGAAGCCGGTGTGGGTAGCTAGTATTTTTATATATTTCAATAGCGTCAACATTCATAGAATACACTATCTAACGATAAAAAAGAAATCTATCCAAAAAATTTAAAAGCTAAAACGAATTGCTGTCAAAAAATAAAATTTGTAACGCCTATAAAATATAGACATTTTAAATAAAAATGTTAGCTCGTTCACAAAGCCATATTCACGAGCTCCCGTCAGTTAGTTTCCATCGTTTTATTATTTGATTCGGTGTCAAAACAAACTATATTGAACTACGAATTTAGTATTAGTTTTGTATCGTTTACTCATGTTTCTTTTTTGTTATTTATTATTTTGATACGCAAGGTTAGCAAATATATATAGCAAATATATACAAATCTCGTGTTTGTTATCAGTTTGATAACAAACACTGTGACACGAGATTGTTCTGCTATATGCATTTTCTGGGTAGGGCCACCCTTATCACCTAGGGGTATAAAAATAGCTTACGACCTATTGTCAGACCAACCAAATAACTAAAACTAACCAAATAACTAACAAAATACAAAAAAAAACATAAAAGTTGGTCAAGCCGTATCGGAGGTTAGCCAGAACAAACAGACAGAAATCAAAAAAAAAAAAGTGATTTTTAGATATGGTTGCGTGCAAATATTTGTATGAGCTTAAAAAAACTATTATTTTTACATTACAAACAGACACTTCAATTTTATTTATTTCTATTGATATGTCTGAGAGGGCTAAAACATTTTTTTGAATAATTTTGTGTTCTACTAGACACACTCAGTTACAAAAACTGTTCAAAATTACATACCGTTCATAAATTTACACCAATAAATAAAATTGAACGGTCTGTCTGTCATTTCAAAATAAATGCCAAATTTTAAGTGAAAAATGCTACATAAGCGATGCATAAGCATAAGTTACCGATATTATAATATTTTTATATTTGTCTTGAATATTCTCCGAAACAGTTTAACGGATTTAAATGAAAATTTATTGATTAACACAGGAATTTTAATTTGATTTAACGTGCGTATTCCACTTCGTTACCTTGCAGAGTTCAGAAGATATTAATATATATAAATATAGACACTGAGATTAGAACATGACTGAGAGCACATTTTTGTACATAAAATATTGAATTATGCCCATCCAAAAAAAGGTCCTATGTTTCCCCTTTGTTGTAGATAAATTCAATTAAGGAGTAGTTTCGAGAAGCTATCACAAAGGAAATAGCTAGTCTTAAAAAATAGAGGCCAGTAAGATAGTTGGCGCAGTGATTGACAGTTCATATGCAGCGCCCCGTGTCGCAAGTTCGATTTCTATACGCAATAAGTATTTGTATGGCCTCTTTCTATGTTGTTACGGGTCTAGGAGTGTCTGCATGTGAGAATAGTGTCCGTAAACGCATTCCTATAACCTAAACGCGTTCTTATAAACTTAGGATCAATTTCTATTTAGGAACAATGTTTTTAAAATATGCCCGCGATTTCACCCGCATATATATAATTAGCTTTAGTTACCTCCACATATAGTCAGCTACCTGCCAGTAAAATCTTATGAGAATCGGTCCAGCCATTTCGAAGATTAGCCGGAACAAATAGACAGACAAAAAGTTTAAAAACTTTTAGGCACAGGTATCGTGCCTGTATGATCGTAACTGTATGAGCTTAACAAAAACTGTTATTCTGATATTACAAACAGACAATTCAATTTTATTTGTATATCGTTACTATGAGTAGCCTATCTAGTATTTTTATATTTGGGTGCGTTTACAGACACAAAATCCAATCAAATACTAAATACGTAATAAAGATCAAACCATTAAATAAATGTCCGCCTCTGTACGATATTAAGTTGTGCATAAAGCATAAATAAATACATATTATAATAAAACAACTTTTAACCGGATTAATTCGATAAAATTGTAAAATTGTATCTCTAAATTTAAAACGACTTTGTTTGACTGAGTTTGTTTCGGTGTTTCTTCTCAGGGATAGTCTTAGGAAATACCGTCGCGATTTAGTTTTAAATATGTATCAGAGACAAACATAATTTTATGAATTTATCAAATATATGTACGGTAGACTGAAATAATTTTAAATAAACTGTTGAGTCGCCTGACACCTTAGTCCTGCTGCGACCACGAAAGTGATGCAAAGTGTTCAAAACGTCAGGAAAAACCAAAAACCAATAATACACGCGATTAATCCTGTTAAAAGTTGTTTTATTATAATGTGTAGTGATCGCGCAAACCTAAGATATTACTCGTAAATAAATAAATTGGCCTAAAATTTTTTTTCCATTTCCGAATCAAACTCGTGACCTCGGGATCTAAGAACGTAACCTCATACAACCACGCCTATTTTCCAAGAATTTCCCAAGGTCTTATGAAATACCGTTGGATGAAATACTAAAATCTAATCGTTCCGCGTATTTCTTTTCCAATTAATTTGTTTTAATAGAACTTTTAAAAGTACGCCAATGTTCATTAAAATCCCTTTTGAAGTTTATTTTTAATACCTATTAAGAATGTAACTAAAAATATTGAGGGGCTCGTGGCTAAGTCACAGTCTCACAGATCGATCGATCGAGGTTAAGCTACGCACCATGTTTCCTCAGTGCTTCGCTGAGCACGTTAAACCGTCGGTCCCGGTTGTCATAATAAGATCTATGACAGCCTTTATGGGTAGTCAGAGGCCTGAAAGTCTGATAACTCTGTATTAAGGCTGCACCGGTTTGTCTGGAAGCCGATTCCAATATAATTAGGAAAAGGCTAGGCAGATTGACTTTATTAAAAATATTCCAGAAGTAAGTTGTTTACCTTGAAACGTTTAACGTTTTCTTTCATGCATCTCTGTCAGCTGCTACCTCGGTAGTCACTCCTTGTCTAGCCATATCATCTTTTACACAATCCATACATGGTTTCCTCGGTCTTCCTCTATTCATGTAGCCATCTACATTCATACTCAAAACTTTCCTCATCACATAATCCTCATTCCTCCGCATGACATGACCATTACCGGCGTAACTTTCAGACTACCTCTTATATACTCATTTCTAATTCTATCCATGGACGTCACACCACCACATCTCGCAAAAACAAACACTTTAAGATAAATCTTTGAAAAGCATTAACGCATGCTTAGCAAACTCTAAAGTTACAATATTAAATGGAAAAAGAATACGGTCGCGAGCAGGATTCGAACCTGCGCCTCCCGGATGAATACTCCAGGCGCTCTGACCGGTCGAGATGGCTTAGTGGTCAGAGCGCCTGGAGTATTCATCCGGGAGGCGCAGGTTCGAATCCTGCTCGCAACCGTATTCTTTTTCCATTTAATATTGTAACTTTACAAACACTTTAAAACAGAATATAGTACAAATGCTCTGATCATTGTAGAATTTTGAATGTATAGTCGACCATACAATTGCTTTACCAACCTAATGCTAAATTTCGTTTGCACATCTTAATATGACAAGGTCTATTTTCGCTTACAAGATCAAAGTGTCAGTCAGATACTGTCAACCTTATTGGCATTTTAATTTACTTGAAGGTGAATGGCAAAGCAATTTTGTGGTCGACTATACCTACTGTTGACGCTGACTGTAGGTTTAAATAAAATATTTCAAGCTCGAAAGACATAAATAAAGTTCCACATTTTCATGTTAGTCCAAGAGTCAGCTTCACAATCGCCTGGAGCTAGTACAAATATTCGTCATATAACCCAGTTCCCAGTGTCGCCAGCAAATAATAACGCCTCCGTAGTTTTGTGCAAACTTTCAAACATTTTAATGAGGCTGGAAGTTTCTGGTATTATTTCATTGTTATTGTAACACAAAGTTTGGTTTACAACAAAACCAACATAATAATTATTTTGGACTTGTATGGCTTGATTTTATAATAATTATTTTGGACTTGTATGACTTGATTTTCGCGCTTGCCACCCTGTCGTGGATTAAAATAAATGCAGGCGGAATATGTGTTTTACAACTGTTTATATGAAGGGAAGTGCACACATATTATAAATATAATTTAAACTTTAACGATTGTTTATGGTGATGAGTTCAGGCTGTGTGAGATGAGGTTTGCAATGAGTTAGAAACTTCAGGAACAATTATTTAAAATGGGTCTCCGTAATAGCAAGGAATTTAATGAGGGTTCACATTATGTAGATACTAGCTTCGGCCCGTGACTTTGTCTGCGTGGTCTGCAAAATTAAGTCCAACTAGTTTAATACGTAGCTTACGTGTCAATCCAGATTATAAACTATCTGTGTGCCAAATTTAATCCAAATCCGTTTAATAGCTATTGCGTGAAATAGTAACAAACATCTCTCCATCCTTACAAATGTTCACATCAATACAAATAAATAAATTGAAGTGTCTGTTTGTAATGTAAAAAATAATAGTTTTTTAAGCTCATACAGTTATTTGCACCTATGCCTAAAAATTAGATTAGATTTAAAGTTTTTGTCTGTCTGTCTATTTGTTCTGGCTAATCTTCTAAACGGCTAGACCGATTCTGATAAGATTTTCCTGTCAGGTAACTGACTATTTAAGGAGTAACTTAGGCTTATAATATATAAACACATCAACACGGTCTACGGATATTTTTAAAAAAGCGAATTACTATCAATATGTTAATTATTTATATGACATGTATATATTTAAAAGATACGTTATTTAATATTCTACCATTTAGTAGTAGTCTGAGAAAGCGCCCATGATGTTCATAACACATCGGCAACGATTCGGCATGCTCAGAACAAGGTTGTCAATGTCTTGCTGCGGAATATTGTCCCATGTCCTTCTGAGGTGCGCAAAAAGTTGATCTTCTGTAGCCAGATTTTCAGGAACTTCCTTCAGAGCTCTTCTTTGCAGCATATCCCACGCATGCTCAATGGGATTTAGATCTGGCGATTGAGCAGGCCAGTCTAAGGCCCTAACATTGTGTGTATGTAACCAAGCTGCTACCGTTCACATTCTCGCCGTGTGTGCCCGGGCATTGTCGTGCATGAGCAGGAAATCTTGCCCCATTTGTGTTCTGTGGGGCAAGATTACGGGCCCCAGCACCTGTTGGACGTATCGTTCTGCCGTCATATTGCCCCGCACCCAAACGAGATCCGTCCGTCCTCCAAGACGAATTCCTTCCCAAACCATAATTGTTCCTCCTTGGTATGGGTGAACTTCCTGAGGGTTTTGAAGACGGCTCCATCGTCCAGGAACTCGCCAAACACGCGTCCTTCGTGAATCTGGATGGAAGCCGAACCTGGATTCATCCGTGAACAGCACATTGGACCATTGTTCACGGCCCCAGTCCACGTGGTTCCGAACCCATTCTAATCGTCGTCCAAGATTGCCTCTCCGTAAAGGTGGGACCCGGAGTGGTCTACGAGAGCGTAGATTGCTTTCATGCAGTCGCCTTCTTACAGTTTGGTCACTCACAAGCACTTGGTGTTCCACTCGCAGCCTTTGGACCAATTGAGTCGCCGTTGCATTTGGTTGAGCTCGCGCAGTAATTTGCAAAAATCGGTCTTGTCTGGGGGTAGTGATGCGACTTGGCCCCCGGTGCCTCTCCACTACTTCACCTGTGGCACGATAGCGTGTCCACAATCTTGAAATTACATTTTGGTGGGTCCCTATGGCCTCAGCAACATTACGCTGAACAGACCCAGCTTCCAGCATTCCCACAGCTCGTAACATCTCCGCCCTCGTCAAATGTTGGCGTTGCATGGCTTCAATACCTCAATTTTAACTTTATCTTTCGTTTAAAAATGAAAAAAAACTGTAACTAAATGTAATTCGTATTGTTTTCTAAATTTCGCCCAAATGAAAATTCCCTCTCCTACACATCAAGACATTTTTATGCCACCGAAACAAAAGAATTTTCAAAAATTTGAATTTGGAATTAGTCTGAGATAAATTACAAACAAATCGGTGTATAAAAGATTCCAATGCGGCCAGTACTTTTCGAGTTATTTAATTGAGTATGAAATATCCCTAGACCGTGCTGATGTGTGTATATACGCGCATGAAACCGCGGGGCACAGCTAGTTTTAAATATTATTAGTAGGATATTATGTACATATCTGAGATGTTTTGTTTCTTTGGCGTCGCGGCTGGCGCATTGGTCGAAGGCTGTTGCAGCTCGTGTGCGAGGTCGTGTCGATGTTTGATTCTCAAACCGAAATTTTTGTATGATCTACTGTTCCGGATCTGGTTGTGTGTGTGTGTAAGATTTTTGTATTTATAATTTAAAGCTGTGAGAATAAACGAAAGTAATCGATTTAATCATTTTCATACATGTTAAGGCCATGTTAACGGTTTTTTTTTTAATACCTGTAATTCCTATATTAAGTATTATTTTCTTAGGAAACCTTAAAAAATAATAGACGAACAGAACTCGAACCCGCGACCCCTGACGTACTGTGTCATGGCTCTCCCACTGAGCAATCGTGTCGTGCTAGCATCAGTTAAATTTCAAGTTTCCCCTCTCGCCTTAAGGAGACGCCTGGCGATTTCTTATTAACAATCATTTAAAGATTACTAAACTCAGCGTTACAACTTTGTTGTTATTTATTTTATTTTATTATAAAAAAATTATATATAAATGATTATATAGGATTGGGATATCTTTCGGCACCTTAATACTGCGAAGTGGTAACAGACATAATACTAAAAACTGTCAATTACGATTAAGCATCATTTAACTAACGGTTTTCACTAAAATTTTGCCATTATTTGAAAACGCGCCTCCCGGATAAACACTCCAGGTGGCGCAAGTTAGACCTGCTCACGATCGTATTCTTTTTCCATTTAAAATTATAACTTCAGAGTTCGCTAAGTGTGCGTTAATGCACTTCAAAGATTTATTTAACCTCTTTATTTAGATATTGGTATAGATTTATTAGATTCAAAAGTATTTTTCAATTTTCACTAAAAACTATAATTGCTAAACGTCATGCACACAACTGAAGCGAGGTGGCATACTCTTTACATCCAAAATCGGAAAGCGAATATGAGTATTTCCTGTAGGCACGGAAAAAGCTAGCGTCCTGGTACGGTCAGCGACAAAGATTTCTGCACACATCCTAATTAAACAAGTGAGAACGAAAGCTTAGCAGAACTGTCTCGAGACTGTATACAACACTAGACTATTGCTCAATTTATCATTCAATCATTCCTTTGTCTATGACAAAGAAGGGAGACGCGCGGATTGCAGAACATTTAAAAGTTCAATCAAACCATTCATTCTTTCTGAAAATGTACTAAAAGAAAATGGCTGAAATGAATGTTTTCCTATTTGTTTCTATTTCTTTAATCTTAATCTTTCTAATGTTCTGTTTCGTGTTATATGTTTACTATTCTTTATTAAACATCTACTGTGGCCGCAGTAAGAAAGAAAATGTTTGCTGTGGAATGTGGAAAACTTTGTATTTTTTCTATGATTTTTTGTGATTTACACAAAAGGCGTCACTGATTTTATTCAGATGTAAATATGTAAATATGAATAGTGCAGGTGAATAGAAAGAAGGTGTATGTTAATCGATTTTTTTCGCTGGCTGTACCGTGGTACAGCCAGCGAAAGCCCGTGGTACGTGGTACCCCCCGAGGCCATGCCGTGGCATGGCCTCGGGGGGTGACGCCGTAACCAAAAGGCGAGCCCAACGTCAGTTACCGGTCAATACCTACATTTCTACGTACAAAATTCAATCACACGTTTTGGCCGATCTAGAACACGAAAACGAAAAAAAAAATAGGCAGGCCGCATTCGTGAACTCGTGGTAAAGGGCAGTCACTGACGCATAAATAAATCTGCCAAAGTGGTGTTTTATTTTCTTTCGTGTAATCCCGATCAAACTTTCGGTCACGGCAGCCTATCTACACGGAGACTAGCCAAGTACGCAGGAGATAATAAAGTGCACAAGTGTATGCGCAAACAGGTGCACTCCCTCTTCCTTCACTCTCATAGTCCAATGCTTGACGTGCTCTCCAAAGCACGCAGGTGTCACACCACCAACTTCCTAACTATGAGCAGTTACTGATAATTTCCTAAAAGAAAAACCCAATCACACTGCTCGACCCAGGAATCTTACCCATGACCTAACACTCATTAGCCGCGCTTACGTACACCAAACCAATGAGGTACACAACTTTTACTACTGATTAGCTCACCAGCAGTTTCACCCGCGTATGGATATATTATAATTAGCCTAAGTTATTATAGTCAGCTACCAGCCAGTAAAATCCTATCAAAATCGGTCCAGCCGTTTCGAAGATTAGCCGGAACAAACAGACAGACAACAAATTTAAAGGGGAAGCCGTGCAGACGGATTGCGTGATGGTAAGCGATTACCGCCGCCCATAGACACCCGCAACCCCAGAGGAGTCGCAAGTGCGTTGCCGGCCTTTTAAAGGGTTTTTGCCCCCGGTACCCTCACTCACTCGGCGACACAAAACGCACATTGTTTCACGCCGGTTTTCTGTGAGGCCGTGGTATTACTTCGGTCGAGCCGGCCCATTCGTGCCGAAGCATGGCTCTCCCACGGTAAAAAGAACTATTATTTTGACATTACAAACAGACAATTCAATTTTATTTATTTGTATCGATAGTCTTCTCTTTGCAATATAAGATCTGTCAGAGATTAGCCGACTGAATGAAAGTTTTCTATCCCTACTCGTATTAAAGATCGTACGAACACGGTAATCTTTTCTTTCATTTTTGAAATTAGATAAAGATGTGGATGAGAAAGTTGTTGTATAACATAGCATCACGCCTGTATTCCCCGAAGAGGTAGGCAGAGGTGTAGAAAGTTGGACACCCACATTTCTCCAATGCTGTTATTAAGTCCCATGTAGTAGGTGTTGTGCCTTTTGCCATCTACGGGCACAATTCTAAGCTCCGGGCTGCTACTGAGAATTTTCTAACCGAAAAACTCAATACCACTTTGCCCGACCCGGGAATCGAATCCGAGACCTCATGCTCAGCAGTCGCACTCGGGACTACTAGACCAACGAGACATAGATAAATACTTCTAGGTATATGTGCATGTTATATATGTATTTGTAAATGCACCCACGGCCGCGGCTGGTTACCGCCCACCGGACGAAGCCATGCCGTGAAGCGACCTAGTCGTGTTTCGAGATGTAGTCCGGTGCAACCATTGTGGGAGACGGGTCTGGGCAGTTCCATCAACTCCCCAACTATCGTTCTCCCCAAATCTATCCACTCTACTCGAAGTGAATAGATTTCTTCTGAATCTTCGTACTCCATCCTCGGCCACAACATCGCTTACCATCAAGCGAGTTGGTGGCCCCATGTAGAGCCAAGATATATAAAAAAAAAATGGCTTTGCACACCATCGAGAATATCTCTCAGGTGTGATAATTGTCTAACGCTGTTTTCCTTCACCGTCAAAAGATAATTACTTTATAAAACGTGCATGGTTTCCAAATCTCAGTGCAATCGTCATACCGCTAACCTATCATTGTTTTATAAGCATAAGCTATATATATTTGACAGCGCGGTTGGCGCAGTGGTCGAGAGACCAACTGCTGCGCTGCGTGTCGCAAGTTCGATTCCTGCACGGAGCAAATATTTGTACGATCTATAGGTAATTGCTCCGGGTTTGGGTGTGTGTGTGCTTGTGACATTATATGTCTGTAAACGCACCCACGATACAGGAAGAAATTTCTAGTGTGGGGCAACGTTTTAAAATATATATATATATATATATATTTATATTTAGAAGCCAAAACTTCCTATACGCTCTGTTAAAATACCTCGTACGCTTCCGACAAGTCCCACGTGAATAGATGCCAGGCTATTTTTAGCCAGAGACCCAACACGGCTAAGACTGGAACATTGCTCCATGAATTCTTCATTTGCAGACAAATATAGAATAGCCTGACCCCTTTTAAACACTAGAAAGATTCTTTAAAAGATATAGTAAGAAACGAGTTATATGTTACATTTTCCTTTTTACTCATGGCATTTACTAATTGCCAAAATTACTAATTAAAAATCTTTTTGTATTTTTAGGCCCGGTTCCACCAACATAACTTTAATTGTAACAGTCGTTGCCTTATTAAAATGAGTCCTTTATTATTTTGACGGCTTATTTATGTAAATTCTATTAATATTACACAGGAACAAGTTAGTTACAGTTAATTTGGTGTAATTGGGCCTAAGAGTACATTAACTAATAACCAATCTCCTATCTATCTAATAGCGTGGTAAGAGAGCATTGTAGAATGAAAGAAGATGTAGTGACATGGATTAAGAAAGGTATTCTAGATAGTTTTGGGCATGTTGAAAGGATGAAAAGAGACTAAAATAGTATAGGAGTTGAAATGTTACTATTGGTTATTAAATCTGTGTATTGTTTGTTTATTTATTTTTATGTTTTACTGTAGATATGTATTAGTGGATTGCTATTATCTTTATTTAAGTATTATATATTATATTTAGGTATATAAAATGTATTAAATTTCTAGTTCTAGTATTCATATTCTAATTTTTTTGTGTCCTATTTAAAGTACACCGCCCACTGCCTGTTATAATTTCTTTCACGATATTTGTCCATCCAACGGTTGTCTGTAAGAAATTGCTATTAGCGATAAAATTTTAATTTTAATTTAATTAGTGATTATTTTATTATGTTCTTGTTTATGGTGTACAATAAAGAATACTCTTTCTCTATCTATCTAGGAGGCAAGTATATATGAAAGAGTCCAGGAAAGTCCAACCCGTGTTTTTAAAACACTAAAAGGTGTCATCTAGTGGCTTAACCTTAAAATGACGGTGGGTAATAGGATATGCGGGAGAAAAAGCTGAAAACTGCTCTAGCTAGTTGAAACAAGCGTAGCTGCTGAGCATGAGGTTCTGGGTTCAATTTCCGGGTCGAGCAAAGTATTATTGGAATTTCGTTTGATAGAAATTTGCATAATAACTTTCGTTAGACACATTCATATTATGTATGATGTCGCGAGTCAAACTTTTAAACAAGAAAAACGTTAAATACAAGAGTTTGACTCGAGACATCGCCGCGGGCTCAGCTCATGAATAAGGGTTCCGTTCGAGTTCGAAACTATTCGGGCAATCTAGAAGAATGCAAGTGAGTAATAACCGTTGAACAATAATTAATAGAAATTTGCAGCCCAAAGTTTGAAATTGTGCCTGATTATGGCAATAGGCTCACCACCTTACGGGGGACGGAATACTAATAATATAAATGAAGTGTGAGTACAATAGTACAACCCTACTTAATCCTTCAGGTAATATAGGCGTGATGATATATATGTAGAGCCCAGGCAACAAAAAAATTATTAATAGGATATAACAACTCCAAATTATTTCCGAAATTAAATTGGCTATGATTTTCAGGACCCTTATTAAAGTTAAATAAATGAGAGTCGTTGGTTTTGACAACAAAAGAAAGTTAATTGAGTGAACGATTGACGTGCTTACCCACAAAAACTTTAACTTAATAGCTTCAAGATACTTTTCTAACTTCAGCGATCCGTGCCGAAATTGGGAAAATGGGAAGACTTGTTGAATAACTTTGGTATTTGTCAATCAGTCAACTGTTCTTACAGGAGCCTCGTGGCGCTTTTTTCTTATAAATCTCTAAAACAAATTTCCTTTTCAAAATGATGCTTATATATATTATGTCGTGGCTAAGTAACAGTCACACAGATCGATCGGTCGTGGTTAAGCTGCACTTTCTAAGGTCGGTCTATGGATGGGTAACCATCACTTCATATTGAAAACCCTACATGCCACACGGAGCATGGTAAACTTTCGGCCACAATCATCAAATAAAGATCTGTGACAGCTATCTATAGCAGGGTAGTCAGAAACCTGAAAGTTTGTTACAACCAGTCTTATGACGAGATATCCCAGTAACTGGATCGTGGAGGTCGGATAGGCAGTCGCTCCATGTAAAATACTAGTATTCAGTTCATCTGGTTAGACTGGAAGCCAACCTCAACATAATTGGGAAAATGCCAGACAGATTGATTGATTGAGATGGGTATTGAGTCCTCAATCTCAGGAAATTCAATGACTCAAATTTAGAATAAATAACGCAATAAGCCCTGGGGTTTAGAGATCAGTTGTTGCATCGAGCTGCTTTCGAAAAGCGCTTAAATCAATGAGTTGATAATTAAAGTAGCATGTCTGCTGACACCCTTTTTTATGTGTGGAAAATCCACCATGAACATTGTGCCTCCTATCGACTATCAACTACACGGTCCCGGGTCTCGGGCTTGCAGCTGCACTCACCGAAGCCCCAGCAAGCCATCAGTGCAGACCAGCCTCAGTTGATCTTCACCAATACCCAAGTGGTTTGCGCTACCCATGTCCATCTGCCGCAGACTACGGCTCATCGTTGCCCGAGATCTTTGAGAGCTATCTGTCTGGCGCGCCTTCTGCGGCAAGAGAGACACAGGGCTGCCACTCTATCCCGGTCCGCCGCCTTCTTTAACAGCATTAACTTCTCGCAAAAGGTGGCGACGGCTTCCCAAGCACTTTTGCTTTCGACTATATATCTGATCACAGCTGGAAAGCTCGCCCGCTCTATGTCTGATGCCACCCTTATAGTTGTAGGTATCTTCCTATAACCTATATACCTATTAGCCTGTAACCCTAAGATGTTGAACTTAAAGCTTTTGACCCTAGAAAGGAAGTTGCCTAATAAACTGGGACCTTGTTTTTTTAAATGCAAGCACGTGAAGCGTACTCTGAAGTCATAATTTTTGTGGAGATGACCTTTGCCTTCTAGTGGGACAGATATGGGCTGGTTATGTTATATTATGGGTGCAAATAGATACAATATCTAGCTACTTCCACAATATTGAGGGTAGTCATGCATTACCTGTGCAGTGTCCGCAAACTACTCGGTGGCGGACACTGCACGGTCTAACAGCTCCTGATGATGCCCCGTGGAGGGGCGTAACACGTGTAGAGTAGTTGGTGGTAGTCCAATTTTCATCGCTTGCGTATATGCATATATTTGCGGGCGGGCGGTGCATAGGTAATGCATGACTACCCTCAATATTGTGGAAGTAGCTAGATATTGTATTTATTTGCATCCATTGTAATGGACTTCAGCAAAATAACGCCTGAATCTATTCAATATGTTATGTTATGTTTATGTAAGAATACGACCACGAGCAGAGCTCAAAGCTTCACAGCTTGGATCAGTAATTGAACTACTATGCCAACAAAAAAAATTAACTCTTTTATACGTCATATGGTTACGTCAGTGTCTAAAAAGATATATTAAATATCCGGTACAAAAAAGTTCAATGTGTCAAGATGTCTCCAAGCTCCAAACTGTCTGAAACTTTTTTCTCGAGTTCCAGTTAAGTGGGTCTCTACTAGGGAACAGATAGGTCAGTTGATAAAATGACTTAAATAAAATATTAAGAAGAACGCTGTCGGTCTGGAGGTGAATGTGGATAATGTGGTTAGATAATTATATCCTCTATTCTTCTTTTGTCTGTTTTAGGGCCAACTTAACACAAGGGTAAATGGAGGCAAAACTAATAAAAAAAAAGTGTTCAAGCCTTGAACTGGCTAAGTAACTGGTTGTTTATGTAAAAGTTGTAATGTGCTAACAGTCCGCCAACTCTTCATAATTCATACTGTACTTAAACAGCACGCATCTGTTACGTATAATGCTAACCTTACTAACACCAAGCGACGGAAAGATATTGTATGTACTTCACTTTCAGAGTCAAAATTTGTTTTTACAAACTGGTTTTACTCATTCCTAGGCCCTTACCTCTACAACAAGCTAAATAAGAAATTATGTTTATACGACCAAATTTTTTTAAATTCTAAGTTAATTTTATATGACCACCTACAAACTTTGATCAAACCGAATCCCTAATAAATATTATTAAATAAGTAAATCTACCTATATCGTATCTTTATTGCAATTATTAAACTTATTATTTTCTCCATAATTTTTAATTATTTTGTAATGTTAAATATTGTTTAAGAATCTTGTGTCCCTGTAACATGTTGTAAGCACTCTTGCCGCCTGTGACACAGGGTTATCCTAGTACAGGCACCATACAATTTATACCAATATGTATTAATAGTGTAGTTCTAAGATTTATATTGTATTTTACCTTTTATATTTGAATAAATTTTATTTATTTATTTATATTTAACGGGTATACCGAAGCAAGAATTCAATGATCATATTTCAAATACGATAACCGTTTTTTTTTTCAGTATATGCACCTAAAATTTTTGCCTTAGATTTCCTCTTTTTATTCCTTATGAATTCCGATTTGTTTTGTATTCTTCGGCATCAAATGCAAACTAATACTCGGTATAAATATTATACATATGTGAAAGTAACTCTGTCTGTCTGATTGTTACGTTATCACGCCTAAACTGCTGAACCAGTTAAAAAGAATTTTGGTAGCGAGGTAAATTAGACCATGGAGAAGGACATAGGCTATTGTGTCATCGCGCAGACAAAGTCGCGGGTCGTAAGTCATTAATAAATAACGCAATACATTACGCTGCCTCATTGGTCTTACGAATGCAAGCGCGGCTGCTGATCGGAAGGTCCTGGGTTAAATTTCCATGTTGGACAAAATGCTATTGGATTTCTTTGTTACGAAATTCTCTCAACAATACTACTCTATCGAAGTCTCAGGAGAACACCGGCATAATGCTGCCGAAGTCGTTAGACACAATCGTAGTTTTCGTAGAAATTACTTTTTACCGTCATCCCTTTCAATTTATATGCCATAAACACTAAGAGATAAGACTGAAAATTATATATTTCTATTTTATCCAGAAAACAAAGCCTTGTACTGCAAATATATTAGAACTATTTAAATAAAGACAAAACCACTGAGAGAGATAGTGCAAAGAAAACATTTCGTGCCAAATCCCGCGAGACAGCACTAAACGCCACAATTCAAATTGCAAATTCAGAACATTGTCACGTCTTTTCAATTATTCTTTACTCCGTCTCGCTCCCGCATCGTTCTCGCGTCGCTCCCGTCACGTCCCCGTCAGCGTTGCGGTTGCGGTGCTATGTAGCCGTGACGTCAGACATTGTTTATTATTCAACAAGTCTAATAGCTCGGATGTAAAGTGTTTCTTGTACATTTGGCTGGTCTGTTTCGAAATGGTTATGTGGTTTTAATTTAGGTAACCATCACTGAGAGAAACAATACATCGAAATAGACTGATTTAAAGAAAAAAATCGCCTGGGTTTTTGGTTTTCATATTGAAATGGCTCCTCAAATGGCCTCGTGTAAATGGGCCAACTGAGCCTACTTCCGCCAAAAATTTTTTTACCGTAATCACTACATATATTATAAAACAAAGTCGCTTCCCGCTATCTGCCTGTCCCTGTGTATGCTTAGATCTTTAAAACCACTCAACAAATTTTGATGCGGATTTTTTTAATAGATAGAGTGATTCAAGAGGATGGTTTTAGTATATAATTTGTCTAGTTTTTGTATACATTGGCAAAAATATAATGATATTTGTTAGATGTGTCGGAAAAAAATAAGCCGCCTGGGAGCTTTCAACAAAAACACTGCCTAAACCATTTGAGATATGGCAAAATAATGTATGGTGGAATTGTGTATCTTATATAGGTCTACAGAAAAGATCGCGATGGCATATGTCTATCTCTTAAGGATAACATACTACATCCATTTTAATAATAAAAAAATGGGCAATTATAAATTACCGGTTGCAAATTCACAATCCGAACTGCTACTAAAAAATCCCTAACACTTTACCCGATCCAGCAATCGAACCCTTAACCCAGTATTTAATGTTCAACGGTTTGCTTGCGCCCCCAGATATATCTAATACATCAAAATCTCGTGCCACAGTGTTTGTTATCGAACTCCTCGGAAACGGCTTGACCAATTTTTATGATTATTTGTGTATTATTTGGTAGGTCTGTGAATAGGTCATAGGCTATTTTTTATACCCTTAGGTGATAAGGACCCTATCCAGAAAATATATATAGCAGTACAACGTTTGCGCAGCACAGCTAGTAATATTATAAATCCAAAAGTGTGTCAATGTGTTTGTTACGGCTAGACGCCTAATAAATGAACCGAATTTAAATAAACTTTGCACAGAGCTTAGATGGTTGAGTATAATAAAAAAATTCGAGAGATTCACGTGCGAAACCGTGGGTGCACAATAGCTTACTATAAAAATCGGTCACTACTAAAAGCACCCCCGCTCCTCTTCCATTATGACGAGACCTTTATACTGAAGTCGTAACTGAACGAAACCTATTGCCGTCATTCACGGAGGTATGAGATTGGAAACCATTGTGTTCGTCAATGCAGGTCTTTAAATTGAACGGGTTATTTCAGTCGTGACTTCAAGTAATAGCTGGGTTTAAGGCTGAGGTTATTTAGGTCTACCTGGTTTTAAGAGTACTTTATACAATAAAATAGAAGCCTCATAGTTTCTCTTGTCCATCTTAGAAGTGAGAATTTATACTTATTTTAACTAGTCATAGACAACAGTCTATCTATTAGGAGTCTAAGTATAATGAAGATCTATGACTGCCGCTACGTCTCTCCTCCGTCCCGATGATAGGATCACTGTAGCTCAAGAGTCTAACAGACACACAAGCACACTCCGACGCGCTCGACCGCCTCGTTATAGACCTCACCGGCGAGGTCCGCGTCCGTCGCGAAATGTCTCATCATGTCCGCCCCGACTCTTGCTCGAGCCGGCCCGCGCCGAGCTACTAGCTTTAAATTCGTCCCTTAATAATAAGGAAACTGATATGACCCAGCTAGTCCCTAGTTATCCCCCCAGCAACGCCCTAAGCCAAGGTTCGTGTCCCGCAGGGGACGCCCTTAGCGCTGTTGCTTAGTTTGTAGTATCTTAAAATATGCTCTGGCTGGAGGCATCAAACTGCCTCGCCTTAGATATTGTCCGGTTGCGCAGACAAAACCCCTCTGGGTATCTGCAAGAGGCCATTTATAAAAATAAAAATAAATGCCGCTACGTGTTATCAAATGCGTTAAATGCATGACAACCAATCTTACTCTCGAGATAAAATCTTACCCACCACCACAGGTCAGATAGGCAGTCGGTTCATGTTAAAGATTAAACTGTATACTGTTAGAGTAGAAGCAGACCCCAACATAATAGGCAAAAGGCTAGGCAGTACAGCAGGCGTATTAGCTATTAAGATTGACATCAAATTGATGATCACCTCGTAGCATGGTCCTAGTGATAGCCTAGTTGAATGACATTGGACTAGCAAGTCAAAGGTTTTATAGCATCATAGCATCACGCCTGTATTCTCCGAAGGGGTAGGCAGAGGTGTACCCACATTTCACAAACGCTGTTATAAGTCCCAGTTAATAGGTGGTGAGACCATTGCCATCTACCGGGCAAAATTCCAAACTCCGGGCTGCTATTTAGAATTTTCTAACAGAAATTCTCAATAACAGTTTGCCCAACCCGGGAATCGAAGCCGGGACCTCATGCTCAGCAGTCGCCCTTGGGCCCACTAGACCAATGAGACAATAAGTCAAAGGTTGCAAGTTCGAATTCCAGACATGCACCACTGACTTTTAGAATCATGTACATATTAGAAATTAATTTTATAAAACAGCGAAGGAAACATCGTGAAGAAACCAGCACACCCGAGGGATGTTCTTAATGGTGTGTAAAGCCATGCTGAGGCTTATGGGTAGTTTCAACTCTGACACTGGGTTGTTCATCAACCTCACGATAAGCGAGAGAGAGTCACTTTGTAGTACATTGCGACATAATAATAATAACCACCCATAACTGTCCTACGGCAGGGCAAGGGCCACTTCTCATACAGAGAAGGCACGAGCAGCTTAATCACCACGCTAGCTCACTGCGGGTTGACGTTTTCAGACTATCATGTCCAGGTTTCCTCACGATATTTTCCTACACCGTATATCAGTGATGTCTTAGATTTAACTAAGAAAGTACATATGACTTTGAAAAAGTCACATTGGTACATGCCAGATTTGAACCTACAACCTGTGGCTCAGGAAGCAGGCCCGTAACCACTCGGCCACCGCGACACAACACGAGACAGTGTCACTTTTTAGTACATTGCGACATAAGTTTTATAATATTTGAAGTATTTCAGTCATCTTTATGAAATATAGATTCATGGCCTTCGCAAATGTCCTGCCTAACTGGTATCGCCTTGCGACAGGTCGATGGGCTCCCTACAATATGGTTGAGTTACACGATGTCTGACACATGTGTGCCGTCAGTTAGGACAGGTCAACTCGAAACTGCTATGGCTCTTTCTTCAAAAGGCCATTCCAGATACCCTACATGGTTACTCTCACATAGGTATCCCTATCCTATTATGATTTCTGGACTTTAAAAGAGAGAAAATCATTGAGTTTGTTTCGTCGTGTCTTCGCAGAGGTAGTCAGATAGGAAATGCCACCGCACCATGCCATAATGATATTGTGAACTTATTTACAAAATAAACAGTTTGAATATCATTCGCAAACTATAGTCGTGAATACCTTGCCTAAGCACTACACTAAGACACTATAAGTATGTTAGCATAAGGTCGAGGTTCCCTCGCTGTGGTGAGTAGCACACCCGTTTGGTTAAACTTTATGATTTAGTTCACTAAGCTCAGGCGCCTGTTAACAGTTATACGCAGCACCGTTTTACTTGTTAACTTGTATAACTTATTATACATACAAAGTACGCCTATATCTAGAAATAGTTGGGCTGAAATATAACATGTATTCTTAAAGAAACATAAATAGCATCATGCCTGTATTCTCTGAAGAGGTAGGCAGATGTGTACACATATGTACATCCATACTGTTACAGTTCGTGGTGAGCTTATTCCACTACGGAACAATTATAAACTCCGGCTTGCTACTGAGAATTTCCTAACAGAAAGAAACATTAACTCTTGAATCACAGGTTGTGGTTCAAACCTGGTTTGTAATAATGTGACTTTTTCAATGTCATATGTACATTCTTCGTTAATCTAAAACATCACAGACATACAAAGAAAGAAAATATCGTAAGGAAACCTGGACTTAATAGTCTGAAATCGCCAACCCGCAGTGAGCTAGCGTAGTGATTAAGCTCGTGCCTTCTTTGTATGAGAAGAGGCCCTTGCCTTGCAGTGGGACAGTAATGAGCTGGTAATGTTATATATGATTATCCTTTGCGCGTTTTAATTATTCTGTTTTTTTTTTTTATTTTAACTCTTCTCTGTTTAGATGTAAAGACAAAACACAAAACTTAGATTGTAAAATAACTGACAGCATTTCATGAAAGGAGAGCAGGTTATAAAAATCAACTTACGGGAACTATCTTCGTCTGGAAGCCGTTAAAGTTAGTGCTTGCACATTACTGTGGCAGTTAAACTAACCAAGCTAATAGAACGATTGTCGGTAATAAAACTAAGATAAAACAAAAGACATTTCTCCTCGTTAAACTAGGTACTCGTACACGTAGATATACTATAGCATTACGCCTGTATTCACCGAAGAGATAAGCAGAGGTATTGAATAGATTCAGGCGTTACTTTGCGGAAGTCCATTACAATGGATGCAAATAAATACAATATCTAGCTACTTCCACAATATAGAGGGTAGTCATGCAAATACCTGTGCACAGCCATCTGCAAATATATGCACATACGAAAGCGGTGAAAATTGCGACTACCACCAACATTTGAAAAAACCCACTTTACAATTCTCGGAGGAAGTTAAAAGCAAATCATATTTACAGTACCGTTTGCTCCAGCTATAATTTGTCATATCACCTTGGCAATAAAAGTCAAAATAGTTGAAGGAACCTTAAAACAGCGGGGTAATTGCGGAACTGACTTGCAATGACAATACATATCAATTTACCATACCTTGCGCCGTATGCTCTCAAAATGTAAAATACTATACAACCTCCTCGACTAATAAGACGCAATGTATATTGTCGAAGTGTCAAAATACCCCACTGGTTTGTCTGTGTAATATGTTAATTGAAATGTAATGTAGTCATTATATTACACTACGCTTACTACGTAGGCCTTAACGTAGTGACTTTGCTACGCGAAAGCCTACGGCGTAGCATACGACTACGACGGCAATAGTTATAATTATTATGATGTTTTAATATAAACTTTTGACTTTAAAGTTATGTTCTCTCGCTTTTAACGATACAAAAGGGATTGATGGCTCTATAATAAAACCACACTGCAAAAACCTATTACTTTAAAATGTGGTTTCAAGTTTACTACGAATACCAATTTAACTAATTAGGTACGGTGGTAAATTGCATATATACACTAAAAGTTCACGATTGAATCTACTGATTGATATATTATATACTTTCAGTCGAGAAGTTTCGATCACGAATTTACTTTAAAGGACACTCTCTGAAAATTTTAATAAAGCCTTTTCACTTTGGATGTTTTGAAAACCCATAATAGAATAACGATTTATTTAAAAATTGACAGAACCAAGTAACGTATTATTTTATTGTATTGTTACAGCTTACTACGCAAATAAAATCACGACGCGATATAACCAATTACATGAGATAAAAAATTGTCATCGTACCAAAGTCAAAGTTAAAATCAAAAGTTTTTATTTCACATGAACCAACATTTTGTTTTTTGGTGAAAAACTCCACCAATTGTTACTTTTTTATTCTTCATATTT
Organism: Xylocampa areola; assembly: GCA_935421205.1. Lineage (NCBI taxonomy): Eukaryota > Metazoa > Arthropoda > Insecta > Lepidoptera > Noctuidae > Xylocampa > Xylocampa areola. Next base: position 18,908,451 of record OW285207.1, read on the forward strand.
TTGACGTGACAACGTCTAATAAATCGATGAACGCCGGCTGCACGCACGAAAAAGAATCACTCATTGTAACGTTACTGTCGGAGCGAGAGCGCTACACGAGCGAGCGAAAGGCACGATCGGCTTGGCAAGCTTCATCAATGTTTTGTTGACGTTGTCACGTTAAACTATCGTTTTCCCCGACCCTTGCTCGTGCCAGCCCGCGTAGCCGCTGAGCCTGTAGCTTTAAATTCGTCCCATAATAATAATTATGATTCTTGTTCGATCCAGCCAGTCCCTTACTGTCCTCCCACCAGCGACGCCTTAAGCCGAGGCTCGTACCCCGCAGGGGGTACCCTTAGCGTGTTGTCACTGTAGTTTATAAGTAGTTCGTATGCCCTGGCTGGAGACCTTAATAATAATTTATTATTAGGGCATCCACAGGAAAGTCCGGTTAAGCAATCGACAACCTCCTAGGTTGACCTGCGAGATGCCATTACCAAAAAAAAAAACCTATCGTTCGTAAACCGACTTTACAGACAACCAATTTTTACATACAATTTAGCTAGAGGAATGCGAGAACAGTGTAAGCTTCGATACAACGTAATCAATATTAAAATTATTAAGCTATAATGTATTGAGTATACCTAACGGATTTGACAAGTTTACTGAGTTCTCACGTCAATCTAATTTTTGACTGAATGCATCGACATAACAGATACGTGAAAATAAAAAAAATTACAAAAATGGATATTAAATAATTTTTGTAAACCTAAAAGGCCTCCTCCAGTCTTGACATAAATTAGACTACCAAAAATAATAATCACAAAAAAATATATATAAATGTTTAGGAGAACGGGTCTCAAACAAAACTTCATAAAAGAATAAACTAATAATAAACGATGACACATCTAAGCGTTAAAGTTTTAGTGAACTACCCTAATATGTCGTGAGATAAGGGAAAAACTTTCTGAGACAGCCCTGTATGATTCACTTCGACCTTTAACGAGACCTTTAAGTTGGGGTGACCGTCATAAGGCAGAGAATTTGGGGACAGTTACGGTTAACGTGACCTAGCTGCATCGTCATCTAATTTATTTCGTGCATTTAAATACTTTTTTAATTATTATATATCAATATAATGATTTTTATATGTTAACGCCATGTAATGCCTATTATAGCACGATGGGCTACAGTTATAGCACTATGGCTTGGTGTAGGATCGATTAATGAGACAAGTTAAGGTAAATCCGTTTAATTACTTAACCATACAAAACACCACAATATCACAAATAGTCAAAATTAGTACACAAGATAGCGACAGGTGATGAAAACTAAACTATCTCTGTGGCAGCGCGAGTGCGGCTGCAACATGCCTCTCTGCTCGGCTACCCGTCGCACACTACTCGCGTGCCCGCTTAAAGGCGCGCGGACAAACACGCTGGGGTTGCCTAGTATTATAAAATTAATAATTAAATTCTAAGCTCCCATCTTCTGTCTTCTTTTAACGTATTAAAAAATCGACGTCACCATAACATGTATTAAGTTGTTTAAAAGAATTCAGTGTGGTGAGTGACTTCGTGATAGCTTAGTTGGCGAGCGCCTGAATATATAGCGCTATCTGGGAGGTGCAGGTTCAAATCCTGCTCACCACCGAATTTTTCATGCCATATTTTATTTTTATTTAAGCGATCGTATTGTACTATATAATTTAAATTTTGCATGGGTTAAAAGTTTTTATTACAATAAATTCTGAAAGAATACGGTCGCGAACAGGATTCGAACCTGCGCGTCCCGGATAAATACTCGAGGCGCTCTGACCACTAAGCCATCTCGACCTCTCAATCTTAAGAGGTAATGGAAGAAGAATTCGCGTTGGTGAGCAAAGGTCCAGATGGCTTAGTGGTCAGAGCGCCTGGAGTATTTATCCGGGAGGCGCAGGTTCGAATCCTGTTCGCGACCGTATTCTTTTTCCATTTAATATTGTAACTTTAGGGTTTCGCTAAGCATGCGTTAATGCTTTTCAAAGATTTATCTTGAATCTCTCTTCTGAATCTGACACATACGCGTAACCAACCCATACATTTATATGCGAGCCCTACATATAATTATTTCTTAGGTAAATCGAACCCTGGAGATTACTCTATAACTACGCCAAGTTTACCGTTATGATCAACCTATTAGATAGTTTGGCACTTTATTACAATATTTACTTTAACAACAGGGTTGGCGCAGTGATTGAAAAGTCGGGCTTCTACGCTTTTGGTTTCGAGTTCAATTTCCGCACGGAAACGGTATTTGTATGGCCTAATGGTAATTGTTTTAAGTATAAATGTTTAACTGCCTCGTTGGTCTTGTGGTCCCAAGCGCGACTGCCGAGCACGAGGTCTCGGGTTCGATTTCTGGGTCGTGCAATGCAGAATAATAAATTAAAAAGCACGCTTGCATGTATGAATTATATATTTTTATATCACACCGTTTTCTGTACCATAGCCACTATATTACTATTTTTTAAGGTCTAGTCTATTTTACCCGGGATAATGTAAGGATTCGGATCGGTTCAGGCATTTAGAAGTTATGTTGGAATAAAGAAACTCACAAACATACATACAGATTACATATAACATACATGAACCCTAAAACATTACACTCCTTTAATTGGGCAATCGTTTGGAACTATGCCCGGTAGATGGCAATAGGCTCACCACCTATTACATGGGTCTTAATAACAGCATTGGTGAAATGTGGGTAGTAGTAGTATCTTTATTCATAACAAATTAATTGTGTTGAACAGATTGATAATTATAAAATATAAAATGTCCTTAAAACTATATTAATTTAAATTCTAAAATAAACAAAATCATAAAATTATTGTCACAAATACAGTTAAATCATAAAATTATTATAATTACAAATTATATACATTCTCAATTCATACAATGTTATAGATCACCGACTGAGTACAAACACTTTTCTAAAAGAAACGCTTTAAGACTGGCTTTAAAAGTACTACTATACAATTCCTGTTTTAATGAAGTAGGCAATTTGTTATACAGCTTTATTGCATTGATTTGAGAACAATGACTGACTACTTTGAGGTGGGGTGTTATGTTCGATGATAGATCTAGTCTTCTTGTATTCTCCCTTTTTTTTCTTTCCTCATATGTTTCGACTTTGTCAATATTTTTCGCCAAGTTTATTAACAAAACCATGTGCAACTGTGTGCACCTCTGCCTACACCTTCAGGGAATACAGGTGTGATGCTATGTTATATTATGTTATAATGCTATTGCTCGTTAGTTTGGAGTATAAACACCCACGAATCAGAAGAAAAAAGAAAATATAAAAAGTTAAAAATAATTAATTATATTAATTTAATTAATAAATATTAATTACATTTAATTTAGGAAAGTTAAAGTTTAAGTTAAAAGTCGCTTTGCTCGTTTATTGTTCTCTAATTGTTTCGTTAAGTGGAAAGTAACGAAATATGAAAGCGAAGACTTCATTAAAAATAAAAAATTATAATCAAGTTTTACTTTTTGATGGGTTTTTTGTATGCTTGTATAATTGTTTTGATTTTTCAAACAACTTTTCCTTAAAAAAAAAAACTGTTTTTAGTAACGTATTTATTCTATTCCGTTGGCCCGGTTAGTGGAGTGTGATAGTAGGATAACATCAGACCCTGGCGCATGGATAACATTTGGTGTGACATAGCTAGATAGAAGGAGACCGTATCGGTGGCGGTTACCACCACCAACAGCATTCCCAAAGAGGGTTGACGTCAGGCAGTCGGCCCGTCATAAAACATAGCCAAAACTTTAGCAGCATTTCAGTACAAGTAGAGAGTATGTATGGAAGAAGAATACATGCTGCGCCGACCCCAAATATATTTGAAGGGCAGGGGGATGATGATGATGTTTTATTCTATTCCGTGGATTTTGGCATATTTTTATAATTTCTATACTACATCGATATACGTTTTGTTATTATGATAACGGAATGTATAGGTATATATTATGATAAATAAAAACTGCCTCATTGGTTGTGGCAAGCGAGACTACTAAGCGTGAGGTCCTGGGTTCGATTCCCAGGTCTGGCAGTGTTATTGGATTTACTGTCAGGAAATTCTCAATAACAGCCCGACATTGGAATTTTGCCGAGTTAATGTCTCACCGCCTATTGCATGGGACTAAATAATGGAATCGCTGAAGTGTTAGTGTACAACAGTATCCACCTCTGCCTAACCCATCGAGGTCTACGCAGATCAAAAAAATATTTAGAAGTTAAAGCTAAATCCTTAAGAATATTTATAGTTTAGTAAAAGACAAAAAAAATGTGTATTAAGACAAAAAATGCTCCATGCAATTTTTATTTTCTTTCCTTTGGAACCTTATGTGCGGGGTCAGATGTAAGGGATGGCAAGAGGGGCTTTAACTGAGGGCCTCGATAAGCGAAGCCCTACACTTATACCATATAAGTCTCTGGATTTTTTAGGATGAAAAAGAAAAATAACACCTGCTCTAACAAGAAAAAAAGTTACATTCATGAAGTACGGTCAACCGCATATCAATGGTAACACTTGAACTACGAAAACCGTCTTTACTTCTACGACATAAAGATGCTGTTCATTTCGAATTGTTACTAATAAATAAAAAAAAATTGATTATATGCGAACTTTAAAAACTGTAGAAAAGAAATATCTACGTGTCAATTCAAAATTATTTCACGGCCTCCACTTCTTCGATGCCCCAAGGCCCCCAAACTTTTAAATCCGGCCCTGCTATAGTGGTTCTAGTGGTGAAGTTCAAGGGGCACTTGTCGGTACTCCACAGGATATTGGATTTGGTCCACGACTGTCTGGCAGCTTTCAAGATGTCTACATTCAAGTATCTTAAAAATTGATAAGATCTGTGGTATACCTGCGTTCGATTGATTAGAGATTAGATAATTGTGTTTTCCATCAAACACATTGGCTTTTAAGTGAAAAGATAACATAACATAGCATCATGCTTGTACTCCCTAAAGGGGTAGGCAGAGGTTTACACAGTTGTAGACCCACATTTAATAAACGCTGTTATTAACTTCCATTTATTAGGTGGTGAGCCCATTGCCATCTACCAGCCACAGTTCCAAACGATAGCCCAAAAAAAGGAGTGTTACGGTTTTAGGGTTCAGGTATGGTATGTCTGTAACTATGTATGTATGTATGAATCCTTACAGTTTCCTGGGTATATGTTACCTAGACTAGAAAGATTAAAAAAAAATATAGTGACTAAGGTACACAAAAACGTGTGATAAAAAAAACTTGAGAGGTGTCAAGGGACACCCGGATGGAACGAAGTTCCTTTCGATTAATTGGTGAAGGAATTGTAATAAAATTGTATTTTTTTAAGTTTTTTTATTACAACGTCTCGCGCATCTGTGACGTAGATGAAAGAATAAAACTATATATATAAATATGGCTTGCTTTCTATAAGAGAGAGAGAGAGACAGACAGAGAAACATGCGCACACCGCACGGCTTACAATAGCTTACTATAGCAAAAAGTGTCGTTACAACTTTTCGTCTTAATTTTATCCGTCTAGCCCCCTTTCGCAACGCGCGATATGGAACTTCGTTCCAAAAAAATATAATTCCCGCATTGCAGGCGAACTTTTGAATTTTTCAATAAATTCAGCATGTTTTGTTTTGATTTTTTATCCACGTAGCATTTAAACTCTGAAAATGTCCTAATATAACTCAACGGATGGTAGCACTATTCTCCGTTTAAAGTTCAGATGTCAGGCGATGCAGTGATATCAAATATTGTCACGATTCTCTTCGACTCTACCTATAGTAAAGCGCTTTAGTCTACATAATGACGTCAGCATTTTATTGTATGAAATGGTACGGGGATAATATCACCTGTGGAGTTAAGCTACTATTGATTTATTATTTACTAGTTGTGCCCGACTTCGTTCGCGCTGAACTTGGACAAATATTTTACAAATATATTTATAATCATGTCTTTTGAATCGTGCACGATAATAATACAAATACTCCTCCCGACCGTATTTCAGTCACGGCGACCTATCTCCACGGAGATTAGCCAAGTACGCAGGAGATATTTAGTGCACAAGTGTATACTCCCTCTTCCTTCACTCTCATAGTCCGATGGGACGGCAATCCGAAATGACCGGAGAGAGATCAGGTGCAGGACCGACGGCAAGCCGCGCTTGACCAACGAGGTAGTCACAATTTTCCGACATACACTTGCGCGGGATCGCGGTCACAGCATCATACATAGCATCACGCCTGTATTCCCCGAAATGGTTTGCTGTTATTAAGTCCGATTTAGTAGGTGGTGAGCCTAATGTCATCTACCGGGCACAATTCCAAACTACGGGCTGCTACTGAGAATTTTCTAACGGAAAAACTCAATAATACTTTGCCCGACCTGGGAACGAACCAGTGACCTCATGCTCAGCAGTCGCGGTTGGGTCCACTAGACCAACGAGGCAGTTCGCAGGCACAGCTAAGGTATTATATACTTAAGCATAGCATAAATAGTTGCTTTTATATACGGAGCACTTTTTTCAATAAAGAAATGCCAGACAATGGAATAATATTTCTCATCATATCCAATTTAGCTCTCGAGGTAGCACCTGCTTTTTATCACTTCGCCCTCTTGTTTTTACAACTAAGTTGAGGAAGCATATCGTGGTAGCCGTATGATTACGGACCCGCTTCTTGAGCCACAGGTAGGGGTTAAAAACCTGGCCTGTAATATATTTAACCGTGGGAGAGCCAGGCACGAATGGGCCGGCTCGGAGTGATACCACGGTCTCACAGAAAACCGGCGTGAAAAAACGCTTGCGTTGTGTTTCGCCGAGTGAGTGAGGGTACCGGAGGACCAAAACATTTAAAAGGCCGGGAATGCACTTGCGTCTCCTCTGGGGTTGCGGGTGTCCATGAGTGGCGGTAATCGCTTGCCTTCAGGCGATCTGTCTGCGCGGTTGGCCCCTAACCCATAAAAAAAGATATTGTTTCAATCGACGAAGTTTGGACCGGGTCTGCTTGAAAAGGTAATGTAAGTGCCATAAGCCATAGCGACCAACGCTTGCAGAATTTTACTTCCACCTTTAATAATTAGTAATGGCATCTTTATCTATTCAGTGAGTCTTCTTATCATGTGGTTGATTAACAACCTAGTGTCAGAGTTGAAACCTCCCGTAGGTCTCTGACATGGCTTTACACACTATCGAAAAATCTCTCAGGTGTGCTGGTTTCCTCGCGATGTTTTCCTTCACCGTTTTTAGCAAGTGATAATTCGTTTATAATACTTGATGACTTCGAAAAGACAGTGGTGCGTGCCTTGGATTCGAACTTGCGACCTTTGACCTGTCAGTCCAACGGTCATACCACTACTAGGCTATCACTGCTCTATTCAGTGAGTGAGTACTGAACCGAGAAAAATATTCAAAGGAATTGTATACAGGAACCCTAAAACATAATCCTCCTTTTTTGCAGTCGTATAAAATATACTTTCTGCCAGTATCTTCCATCGCATGGCTAGTGGATTCTTAATTCTTAATATTATAATAAATAATTGTTTTACGAGCACTTTTGGTGATAACTGTCAACTTTGGGCGAATAAGGACATGTAAAACGTGCGAGTTAGGAAAAATATTGGCTAGTGCCAGTAAGGACAAACTTTTCGGGCGAATTCACAATAAGAATACTTTCATGTGAATGAGGATAAAGAAATCGTGCGAATCAAGAAAACAAAATTTCGGGCGAATATCTCGTGCGAGTAAGGACTAAGCCATACCAAACTACGCAACATCGTTAATTACGACGAAATCTCTTAATAAATGAGTTGGATAAATAATACTTCAAAGACGAACTGAGTTGAAGGTTAAGAACAAGACGCAATGGGGGAGCCAGCCACTAATGAGTTTCTCCGCTAAGAAGGGGGGGAACTGACCCTTTCTTGAATGCAGTGGAGCTAATTGAAAAACTGCTGAAGTGTGTAAATAAGTTTGTATCTTGAAATGAGGAAATAGCTTTTAGCATCACGCTGTATATCGCGAGGGTTTCGGCAGAAGTGTACTATTAGACACCCACTTTTTAACCGACTTCCAAAAAGGAGGAGGTTATCAATTCGGTTGTATTTTTTTTTTTTATGTTTGTTACCTCAGAACTCCGTCATTTAAGAACCGATTTGGAAAATTATTTTTTTATTTGAAAGGATTTACTTTCAAATTGGTCCCATTTTAATTTTATGAAAATTGGTTTAGTACCTAGTTTGGTATTTAAATCAAAATAACTGAAAATAATACGTCGTCGAAGTAAACGAAATGGTGTATTTTGCTTTCTTGTCACTTTCCGGTGGTGTTTACGGTCTCTAGAATAGTTCTAATGAACTAACTATTTTCCAGCTTCATCATCAGATGATGATGATGATGATGAAACCGGAAGATAAGCATCGGAAAGCCGTCATATTTTTTTTGCTATTTATTACTTTTTAGTGTAAGACCGCATTCTCAAACATCTCTTTTTACACGAGTGCTCAAAAAACGGAGTGTATTTATGTATGTATGTATGTAAGTATGTTTGTGAGTTTCTTTACCTATTCCACCATAACTTCTAAATACCTGAACTGATTTCGATATATGGGGTATCGTTAGAATCCTTATACTGTCCCGTGAGTAACATACGCTAGTCAGTTTTTTTTTTTTTTTTAATTAATTTCATCTTGTTTTACGCATTATAATAAAACAACTTTTAACCGGATTAATCGCGTGTATTATTGGTTTTTTGTTTTTCCTGACGTTTCGAACACTTTGCAGCGTTCGTGGTCGCAGGAGGACTAAGGTGTCAGGTGTCTCAACAGTTTATTTAAAATTATTTCAGTCTACCGTACATATAATTGATAAATTCATAAAATTATTTTTGTCTCTGATACATGTTTAAAACTAAATCGCGACGGTATTTCCTAAGACTATCCCTGAGAAGAAATACCGAAACAAACTCAGGGGTCACAGTCGTTTTAAATTTAGAGATACAATTTTACAATTTTATCGAATTATAAACTAAAAGGTGTTCCGATGCACGCAGAAATCGCTTACAGTATCTTGATTTTTCTTGTGACTTGACTTTGTTTGGGACTTGATTATTTTCAGTACAGGGTTCCAAACAGGTGGTAATTGCCAACCATCTTCTCTATTGAAATTTGGGTGTTTTTTAATTTCAATAGCCTCGCGGAGCATTCTCGGTATATATCGGTTTTCTTTCGCGAGGATTTGGGGTTGGTCAAAACGTAGAAAATGGTTGGGTTTGTCTGTTGTATGTTCACAGACTGCAGATTTTGTTGAGCGTCTATTCTTGACGTCAGCTATGTGTTCTTTCAACCTGGTGCCAATGCTACGCTTTGTTTGCCCTATGTATGATAGCCCACAATCGCAATCAATCTTGTAGACCCCTGCATCTTGTAAGGGAATGTGGCACTTCACCGGTCTGAGAAGTTGGCTGATCTTCCTATGTGGCTTGAAGTAGGTTTTGATAGAAGCACGCTTCAAGATGTGACCAATTCTATCGGTGACCCCTTTGATGAAAGGTAGGACAGCAGGTCTGCGATCAACTGTGGTGGGCTTTGGGCGGCTTCTGCGACGGGGATGTGGAGCTCGTAAGTTATTATGTTTGAGAACTTGCTTCACATGGTTGAGTTCCCCTGCCAGGTGGTCGGCGTCGCAGATGCCTTGTGCTCTCTGTAACAAAGATTTGGCGACAGTAGCTAACTGACAAGGATGGTGGTGAGATTCACCGTTCAAGTATCTTTCTGTGTGGGTGGGCTTTCTATACACAGTGTGACTAACAGAATGATCCGGATTATGGATAAGTAATATGTCAAGGAAGGCCAGTGACTTGGTTTTCTCTAATTCCATAGTGAATTGAATTTTATTATGTATGGAATTTAGGTGGTCTAAAAATGCAGGGACCCCATTGTGAGGCAAGATGGTGAAAGTATCATCAACATACCTCTTGAAAATCTTCGGCATAGCCGGGGCCGTCAGGAGGGCTCTCCTTTCAAAATCTTCCATGAAGATGTCGGCAACCACCGGGGAGACCGGTGAACCCATGGCCACACCGTCAACTTGCAGGTAGAATTCATTGTCCCACAATAGGTAGCCGCTGGTAAGGCAGTGCTCAAGTAACTCTGCATATGCTAGAGGCATGTCATGGTCACTCAACTGCTTCTTGACAATTTCCAAACAATCCTTAACTGGTAAGTTGGTAAATAAGGACTGCACGTCAAAGCTAACCATCACTTCATCCTCAGTCAGTTTTAGGTCTTTGATCTGGCTGATGAAATGATAAGAATCCTTCACATATGTTCAAGTGGAGCGTTCTCCTTGTGTTCGCTCCACTACGACCAATAGTGAGCCAGATTGACACACCAACCTACAAACTGGCACAACACCTAGCGAAGATACTCTCAAAACTTCGTGGACAAACTAACACATATGTGAAGGATTCTTATCATTTCATCAGCCAGATCAAAGACCTAAAACTGACTGAGGATGAAGTGATGGTTAGCTTTGACGTGCAGTCCTTATTTACCAACTTTCCAGTTAAGGATTGTTTGGAAATTGTCAAGAAGCAGTTGAGTGACCATGACATGCCTCTAGCATATGCAGAGTTACTTGAGCACTGCCTTACCAGCGGCTACCTATTGTGGGACAATGAATTCTACCTGCAAGTTGACGGTGTGGCCATGGGTTCACCGGTCTCCCCGGTGGTTGCCGACATCTTCATGGAAGATTTTGAAAGGAGAGCCCTCCTGACGGCCCCGGCTATGCCGAAGATTTTCAAGAGGTATGTTGATGATACTTTCACCATCTTGCCTCACAATGGGGTCCCTGCATTTTTAGACCACCTAAATTCCATACATAATAAAATTCAATTCACTATGGAATTAGAGAAAACCAAGTCACTGGCCTTCCTTGACATATTACTTATCCATAATCCGGATCATTCTGTTAGTCACACTGTGTATAGAAAGCCCACCCACACAGAAAGATACTTGAACGGTGAATCTCACCACCATCCTTGTCAGTTAGCTACTGTCGCCAAATCTTTGTTACAGAGAGCACAAGGCATCTGCGACGCCGACCATCTGGCAGGGGAACTCAACCATGTGAAGCAAGTTCTCAAACATAATAACTTACGAGCTCCACATCCCCGTCGCAGAAGCCGCCCAAAGCCCACCACAGTTGATCGCAGACCTGCTGTCCTACCTTTCATCAAAGGGGTCACCGATAGAATTGGTCACATCTTGAAGCGTGCTTCTATCAAAACCTACTTCAAGCCACATAGGAAGATCAGCCAACTTCTCAGACCGGTGAAGTGCCACATTCCCTTACAAGATGCAGGGGTCTACAAGATTGATTGCGATTGTGGGCTATCATACATAGGGCAAACAAAGCGTAGCATTGGCACCAGGTTGAAAGAACACATAGCTGACGTCAAGAATAGACGCTCAACAAAATCTGCAGTCTGTGAACATACAACAGACAAACCCAACCATTTTCTACGTTTTGACCAACCCCAAATCCTCGCGAAAGAAAACCGATATATACCGAGAATGCTCCGCGAGGCTATTGAAATTAAAAAACACCCAAATTTCAATAGAGAAGATGGTTGGCAATTACCACCTGTTTGGAACCCTGTACTGAAAATAATCAAGTCCCAAACAAAGTCAAGTCACAAGAAAAATCAAGATACTGTAAGCGATTACTGCGTGCATCGGAACACCTTTTAGTTTATAATTCGATAAAATTGTAAAATTGTATCTCTAAATTTAAAACGACTGTGACCCCTGAGTTTGTTTCGGTATTTCTTCTCAGGGATAGTCTTAGGAAATACCGTCGCGATTTAGTTTTAAACATGTATCAGAGACAAAAATAATTTTATGAATTTATCAATTATATGTACGGTAGACTGAAATAATTTTAAATAAACTGTTGAGACACCTGACACCTTAGTCCTCCTGCGACCACGAACGCTGCAAAGTGTTCGAAACGTCAGGAAAAACAAAAAACCAATAATACACGCGATTAATCCGGTTAAAAGTTGTTTTATTATAATGTGTAGTGATCGCGCAAACCTAAGATATTGTTTTACGCAGTTTATTACTCTCTTTTGAAATAGCCTCAGATCTAGATTTCCTACTTTGATATGGATATGTCGCAGATGGATTGTAGAATAAGCTGTTTTTACTAATACCGTTATTAAGTGGCAGGTAATAAGTGGTAAGAATTGTGCCCAGTAGATAGCAATAGGCTCGTCTCCTATTACATAGGACTTAGTAACAGCATTTAAGGGTGTAACTATACCTCTACCTACACCTTCATGGCATACAGGCGTGATGCTATGTATGTAATAGCTACTGAGAGATTCCTGCAAAAATCTCAGTATTACTTTTCCCGACTCTGGAATCGAACCCATGACCTCACGTTCAGTGGCTGCGCTTACGAGGACTGAACCAATGAGGCAGTCAATGGGGTAGCTGAGAAAATAACATTACTTAAAAAGTTTATTCAGGGTCATATTTTTATGTATCAAAAATTGTTTGGACTGTCAAGTAGCTCCATTAAAAATACCTGTGTTAAGTATCCGGTAATACTAGAATACCTTCCTACCATATTCGGCAAAAGGCTTACAGAATAGTGTCGGATGCTGATAAATAATAAAGTAACAACTAAAAAAAAAATATGTGCTAGGCAAAATTGTGGATAATAAGAGGAAATTAATATTAGTTGATCGATGGGTCAAGGTTATCCTGCTTTTGCTACGGTCAGTCTATGGATAGGTATCCGTCATTTCATATCAAAAACACTCCGCGCCTCCAAGAGCACGTTAAACCATCGTTACGGGTTGTCAAATGAAGATCTTAGACAGTCGATATGGGTAGTCAACAGCCTAAAAGTCTGACAACCAGTCTTACCACGAGATATCGTGTTACCCAGTAACTGGGTTGTGGAGGTCAGATAGGTAGTCGCTCCACGTAAAATACTGGTATTAAGCTACATCGAATTAGACTGCAAGCTGACCCCAAAATAGGAAAAGGCTAGGCAGATTCAGATTGTGTATCAAAACTTTACTAACTACTTTAACAATTACGGATACTATTTCTCAATTGCATTACTTATGCGCACCTTAAAAGTTAAAAATATTTTTGGAAATAATAATAGAATTGTGAGTAGAATTTTATATTTTTCATTACATAAATTATATAGCATCACGCCTGTATTCGCCATTGTACACCTGCATTTCACCAATTTATTTTTTAAATCATATATGGATTTAAGTTTGGCCACCAACTCGCCTGATGGTAAGCGACGGTGTGGCCGAGGATGGAGGACCTATATCTAGAATAAATCTATTCACTCTTAAGTAGAGTGGATAGATTTTAGGAGAATGATAGTTGGGGAGCTGATGCAACTGCCTAGACCCGTCTCCCACAACGATTGCACTGGACTACATCCCGAAACACGACTAGGTCGCTTCACGGCATGGCCCTCCTGGCGCGCGGTAACCAGCCGCGGCCGAATTCCCCCACTAGAGTTGTGTTGCCTGTTTTGCACCACCCAGGGTCCACGTGTAGGGATTCCATTTTAAGGGTGCACTCCGACGGATGCGGGCAAATCAGCCACCAAAAAAACCAATACTGTTATTAAGTCCCATGTGGTGAAAAGGCTAGGCACATTGATTTATAAGCGAAAACTACGCTTATATTAGCTTGAGCAGATATGTCAAAATTATTCCTCATCTTTAGAGCAGAAATAAGAAACTAATTAACCGAACTATACAACCGTGTTGTAGAAAGGAATGGAGTAGCCATCTTAGTAAGGGATCATACGGCTTAACATTTTCTTTCAACTATTTCTACGTACTTGAACCAAGACACACTAATTAATTTCCTAAGCCCTACTGTGACATAAAAGGTATAATAATAAAAGATATCAGTGGCAGGTTGAGGGGCTCGTGGCTAAGTAACAGCCGCACAGATCGATCGATCGATCGAGTGTAAGCTGCACTTGCCACGATCGGTCTGTGGATTGATGACCATCATTTCATACCGAGACCTCTCCGTCCCTCGGAGAACACGTTAAACCGTCGGTTGTCAAATTAAGATCTATGACAACCGTTACGGGTAGTCAGAGTCCTGAAAGTCTGACAACCAGTCATATCAGGAGATATCGTGTTACTTAGTAACTTAGTTGTGGCGGTCAGATAGGCAGTCGCTCCATGTAAAATACTGGTATTAAGCTGCATCCGGTTTTACTGGAAGCCGACTCCAATGTTATTGGGAAAAGGCTAGGCAGATATATGAATGGCAGGCTGACTTTGGAATTGTACCCAGAAGATGGTCATAGACTCACCGCCTATTACATGGAACACCTCTAGCTACACCACTTCGGGGATTACGTAACAACTAAGTTGGACATTGTAATCGGTCGCCTGATCGCTTTAAATCAGCGATTTAGGGTTGAATTAAAGCCAACTGAGTTATTGCATTCCTTAGTTCGTTTCCAAAACTTAAAGCATTTAGGGGCTGGTTGCCAATGCGGTTAGGGAAATCCGTAACTGATTTGCGGTTTATAGGTACAGTCAGCAACAAAAATATATCTACTGGTATTCAAAGGTAATACATTACTGCCGGTAGTTGTGTTGTATATCATGGTCAATATTTTTATCAGAGTATTTGGTAATTTGTACCTACATCTGACCATCAACCATACACAGTTCCAAACTCCGAGCTGTTAATAAGAATAGTTATCCTAACAGAAAACATCATTTACACTTAGCTAGACCCAGAAATCGTACCCAAGACCTCATACTCAGCAGCCGCACTCGGAACCACTCGACCAACGAGCAGAAAAAGTAAAATAATTAGATAGTTTTCTGAACTTTTGTAAATTAACTTATTAATGTTGTTATTATTATTTTAATGTTTACGATATGATATGCCATTAAAAAATTAATTTGGTGGGGTTAGAACCCACGTCGCTTATTAAACCGTGTCACGGTATTGTAGTGTTGATAGCAGTCTCTTGACAAAAAGTTGCTTAACTTACTGTTTCTGACTGTACCTACTAACTATCGTAAAAGCTATTTTAGTTCAACATGGAATTTGTAATCCGAGAATTTGTAACCACAAATGACGCAGAAGGCAAGTGCCCACTTTTTGCGCTTCGAGTAGTTCTGTGGGGTTACTCTAGAAACTAATATCCAATATTAAATAGACTCCTTAAAAATACGTGTAATTTTAAAATAAATTTACCTACATTACAGTTGCCTCAATTTTAAAGCATGTTGTCTTCTTAATATCCCGAATCTATAATATTTTTTTAGACATTATGGCATTTAAAAGTACGAACTGACATATTTCCAATGTCAATCAAGCGGAATTATTTTCAAGAGTAAGCCCACTGTTCTGTAGGTATTAAAGATTAAGCATTGCATAGCAGAGGTACTGAACTGCACTCCTACGGATGCGGGCAAATCAGCCCACAAAAACCAATGCCGTTAATAAGTTCCATGTGGTGAAAAGGCTAGGCACATTGATTTATAAGCGAAAACTACGCTTATATTAGCCTAGAAGCTAGTCTGTTAAGATGACGCAATGCGCCCTTCATATGCGGATGGTGACTGGGGTGGTTTTAGTGAGTTTATCCCACACTCTCCAGTCTTCTCCCCAAAGATCGAGCGCCTTGTTGTGCACTGTGAAAACCTTTTTTTATCGTCTGGTTGTTGAACCATATGATAATACTAATAATACTCCTCCCGACCGTATTTCGGTCACGGCGGCCGGCTCACACGGAGATTAGCCAAGTATGCAGGAGATATTATAGTGCACAAGTGTATGCACAGACACAGGTGCACTCCCTCTTCCTTCATTCTCATATTACGATAGGACGGCGATCCGACACGACCGGAGAGAGATCAAGCGCAGGACCGACGGCTTTACGTGCTCTCCGAGGCACGGGTGTATCACACCACCAACTTCCTGACTCCGGGCTGCTACTGAGAATTTCCTAAAGAAAAGCCCAATAACACTTTTTGCTCGATCTAGGAATCGAACCCAGGACCTCACGCTCAGCAGCCCCGCTTGCGACCACCAGATCAACGAGGCAGTCAAACCATATCTGTTGAACCATATAATAATTAAAAAAAACACAATTAAGACAGTAAGAGAGAGAAACACAGAACTAGAATGGAAAGAAAGCAAAAAAAGAAAGAAAACATTTATTTCCACACAGATCAGTAAGGATACATAAACTTAAAATAGATGAAATAAATAAATAATCCTATTTTAAAACCCTACAACGCAACTGTGCTAAAAATGGTCGCCACTCAGCCTAATGCTGATGGGTCACCTTTATGGCAACCCAACCAGCGCTGATATTCTGTGGCAACCATATTGACGTGTGGCGTCTTCCGGCAACAGGTATTTTTAATTTTATAATAATTAAGGTTTATATTTCTAGACACACAGGATTATATAAAACTACTATGAATAAATACACTTCTAAACCATAAACAATCTAGAATGGCGAGCACCAGAGCCCACCCCATTACGTGGTAATGACTGTTTATTGAATGGCGCGTTATATACTCATAGCGTAATGGTTTATACTGAAACAAATATTAATAGAATTATTTTAGCTAAAGCGTAATTATACTATTTTTATTTTATTTTTATCTATAAAACCCTTCATAATATATAGGTCATTTACTTCTATAGATATTTCGAATTGCTAATGATGGAATTTTAGGCTTTCTAGTGATAACATTGGAAATATGTCAGTTCGTTTGAATTCAAAAATTGCTTATAGATACATAAATAATTAAGATTCTACTATGCGAATATGCTTCTAAAATTGAGAGAACTGTGATTTAGGTAAATTTATTAACCGACTTCAAAGGATTCTCAATTCGTTTTTTTTTTTTTTTCACCGATTACACCGAGTTTTCCGATCAAATTACTGTGATTTATTTTTGTTCGATGCGGTATACACACCGTTTGGTAACGTTTAAAAAAAAACTAAGAAACTGTTTTGCCCAATAGTTTTTATTATATTAGCATTTTTGCTTACTTGGATGATGTAACTTTCTTTAATGTTACGCACTTTTTTTACGAATTGATTTGACATTCGAATTGGATTGGAATTGACATTAATTTCAGAAGTAATCACTCATATATGTTAGATTAATATTTATGAATGAACCTTACTTACCTCCTACGAAACCTATATTAGTAGATTTTCCATATAAATAAATAAGAAAACATTTTCCTTCATTAATTACGCGAGAGATGTTCGATTCATCTTCATTAGTAGGCGCCCTTCGCCCAACACATTGGTATAATGAGTAGTTAAGCTGGTAATAATAAGCGTTGGTACAGACTTAAAGGACGCCAGTTCGATCCCTAGATTATACTTTCTAGATGAGAAGAAAAAACTTTGATGCCGCCGAAGAAAAGTAAAATATTTTTACTATAACTTAACAATTAATTTGCCAAAATCTAGGTGACTTAGATCGGATGGTTGTTAAAAAAAAATGTTATGGCAACATAATCATAAAAAATTAATGTTTAAAATCCTTTTTTTTTTGGATGTGGAAAATCCATCATGGACGCTGTGCCGGACTCCTACCTACTAAAAACCACACGGTCCTAATCTAACCTTTACCAAGGACCCAGGTTCGTTGCAGCAATCACCGCGACCCCGGCAGACGTTTAAAATCCTGCAGTTCAACTACGATTTCCAATTTTTTCCTTAACCCTGGCACCCGCGGTTTTGTCTGCGCAACAAAAGGTAATAACCTATGTCCGTCTCCAAGGTCCAATCTATCGCTACACCAAAATACATCCAAATCCATTCAGCGGTTTTTGCGTGATTGAGTAACAAACATACAAACTTTTGACATTTATAATATTAAAGTAGGATAAATTACATTCAGAAATCGTATTATCTAAATTAAATTATTTTAATTCAGGCATATAAAATAATACGGTTACAATTCTTAATCAAAAATCAAATCAAACCACAGGTTACTGGAGGATACTCCAGATCGAATTTACGATTACAGCGGTCTACCTTTTCGGAGATTAGTCAAGTTCGTAGGAGATATTATAGTACACAAGTGTATGCGCAAACATAGGTGGAGTATTCCCTTCCTTAATTCTCATAGTCCAATGAGACGGCAATTGACACGACCGAAGAGCGATCAAGCGCAGAACCGACGACTCTACTTGCTCTCTGGAGCAAGAGGGTGACAATCTTCCTAACTCCGGTTAGGAAGATGGCAGTTTATTTCTACTGAGAATTTCCTATTAAAACCTAATAATACTTTGTCCGGTAATCGAACCCGAGTACTGAACCCAGATCGCTAGTCTTGCATGCGACCATTATAAATATCAGGCAGTTAAACTCAAATCTCATTTCATTCAAACCACCAAAGAACTTACACAACGATTATGTTAAAGTTCAATTTGTCGAGTAGTAGGACACCATTCATACAACTTAATACGTATGACGTCACAACCACACATTAACTCCATGTTATTAGTTATTACAATAACAAATACATCTACTAATTCTCGCCCGACACATGTCACGGTTGTAATTAGGTTAAACACAAGCTAAATGAAACCTTATCTCTAAGATTGTAGGGTTGTTTTTCGAATTGTTTAATGGTAACGAGATAATTATAGCGCTGCGCTGGACTTGAGATGTGATGGATCAATCTTGGAGGTTACTGAAGTAGACATGAGAATTATCGCGAGAAATGTTCAAGATTTACAAAGAAATTGTAGAAACTAACCAATAAATGAGTCTACTAGAATTAAAAGCGAAAATGTTTTGTCTCATTATACTCCACCCCTATCCGAAATTTTTCGAAACTTTTTATAAAATTCATATCATAACATAACATAGCATCACGCCCGTATGCCCCGAAGGGGTAGACTTTGCCCACAAGGTACACAATTGTACACCCAAATTCCACCAATGCTGTTATTAAGTCCTTGTAATGAAAATGGAAAAGAAAAGTAGCGCTTTTCAAATTGTCATATTTTTATTTGAATTCATAAATATACGTCTTTTATAAGACCACAAACATGCGATACAGGTGTTATGCTATCGGGAGTTAGAACTCGAGGGAAAGGCATCTCCTCACAATGCGTGACATGTCAAGTAATACCGCCTCTGTATCAGGCCCTTGATCCAGCCGCTAAGCGAGAACCTTTTTAACCGACTTCAAAAAGGAGGAGGTTCAAAAAGTCAATTCGGTTGGTATTTTAAATACTATTTTTCATATGTGCTGCCTGGTTTGAAGTCGATGCTAAGCATATTATGTAGTAGGTACACTCGCCGCGCGTGCCACCTTGAGCGTGATGCTTTCGTCTAGAACAAAACAATCGAAGCGGGTAGTGCGACTTCAAACCTATCAGTAGGCAGCACATACAGGTTTGGGCAAGAAGTGTTTTGGATTAAATCTTTATTAAGTTATAATAAATAATATAATATTCCACAACTATCACACAACGCCGTCTAGTCTCAAGCTAAGCAGAGCTTGTGTTATGAGTACTAGACAACTGATAAACATACTTATATATTTCTAAATGCATACATATTATAGATAAATTACACCCAGACACAGAACAAATGATCGTGCTCATCACACAAACATTTGTCCTGGGTGGGAATCGAACCCACGACCTCCGGCATAGCAGTCAGGGCTACTAACCACTAGACCAACAGGACAGTCAAAAAGTTATTTTTTTGCTTTTCAGTTTTTTTTTATTTCATGTCGGTATTTTGTGGACTTTTTGAAGTCAGTTTTTAAGCTGTTGCGTCAGTGAATAGCAGACACAATAGATTTTTATTGTTACAACGTACAGATCTGTACGTTACTGAGCCGAAAGGTTAAACGTAGTTTTATTATATTCGAGATGTGTTTATTTGTTACTATAATTTAAATTGACACCTTTATATTTTGGTAACCTATGCTGGGGCACTGCTGGGCAAACACTAGCTTTAAATATGAGAAACAGAATAAAATGCACTTAAAAAATAGCTTCACTGGGCCATAAAACGCACGATGAAATTTTAATGGTTGTTTTCCTGCAGCGAAATCTCCAAGAATTAAAGAATTACAATATTAAATGGAAAAATAATACGGTCGCGAACAGGATTCTTTTTCCATTTCATATTTCGCTAAGCATGCGTTAATGCTTTTCAAAGATTTATCTTGAATTAAAGAATTGTAGAATAATTAAGTTTTTTTTTTTTTACCATGTGTGTCGATAGTATTATATTTAAAGAAAAGTTATATAGCAACACGCCTGTATTCCCCGAAGGTGTAAGCACAGGTGTACACAGATGTAAACCCACATTTCACCAATGCTGTTAATTAGTCCCATGTAATAAATAGGTGGTGAGCCTATTGCTATCTACCGTACACAATTCCAAACTCCGAGTTGCCACTGAGAATTTCCTAACAGAAAAACTCAATAACACTGCCCGACCCAGGGATCGAACCAGAGACCTCATGCTCAGCAGTCGCGCTTGGGACCGCTAGACGAACAGGACAGTTAATAAATAAAAAGAAAATTAATTTATAAATATTATTTATCAATACATAAAACTGAATTAAACAGTACAAAAAAAAAACAAGAATTTGTTTACTAACTTTTCAGTTCGTGTTACCCAGAAAAGCGAGGGAAAACTTCAATTGCCAGACTTTTATTTGCACTAAAACCAATTTAGCTTAGTTGGCAACTCTGCAAGGAGGTAACATGCACTACTTAGCCTCCGGCTTAACTCTTCTATGACAGGAAAACTTTCCGTGTAAACTACTTACATTCAAATACGTGTTTATTTAAACTGTAGCAAGAAATAGTAACGATTAGGTACTCCGTGAAGACAGACACAATACAATACAGTATTATTTATTGGAGACACATATTAAGTATAAAGAAAACACAACAAAAAATTAGGTTTACACACGTACACAGACACTCGTTGACTGGTAAAGGATTATTAATTAAAGATAAAAAAAAACCTATGACGTCGAGTTGATTCTACGAACCATGCTCAAAAATGGAACATAAAGATTGAAAATTTGCCCGCATACACATAAACGAATACGCACAAACATACGCACTTAAACACACACACTCAATCTCACACACATATCCTATTTCTTCTTAACTTTCGCCAGTATTTGTTAGCTTGTAATGAAAATAAATACCTTAACCTCATTCAGATGCTATAATTAAGTTCAACAATAGACTTAAATTGTAAAATTAAACCCAGATCTACTAATCACAATTTTTTTTTGTACTGTCGGAAGAGCAGATTTTAATTATAGGTTGACGGTTATTACTCACGCCCATTCTTTGGGATTGCCCGACTACTTTTGAACTCGAACGGAGCCCTTATTCATGAGATGAGCTCGCGGCGATGTCGCGAGTCAAGCTCCTTAATATGAATGTGTCTCCCGAAAGTTATTATACAAAAATAGAGCAGATTTTACTATCATAAACAATGCTTTGCTTTAATTGAGATTCCTATCACAAGGAAATGTTACACTTTAATTATTGTTCACTAGTTACTACTCACGTGCAGTCAGTTTGACTTGCGACATCGCGACATCGCCGCCGGCTCAGCTCATGACTAAGAGCTCCGTTCGAGTCCGCAACTAGTCGGGCAATTCCCTAAAAATGTCCGTGAGTAGTAACCGGTAACAATGATTGATATGAATATGTCTCACGAAAGTTATTATACAAAAAATTTTACACTCCTAAATTCAAGAAATAAATAGTTATTTTTTTTGGAGCCTGTCTCCGCTAAATCCACATCAGCCGCAAATTTAGAAGTCCTACGGCTGGGGATACGCACTACAAGGCTGCCATCGTTCGCTGCGTATGCTAATTTAGGTGTTAAATACGTATAGCAGAGACCCTGGATTCGATTTCCGAGTCGTGCAAAAACATCTCAAGTCGAATCCATCCGTTTCCCCCGCTGTGCTGTCAATGTATTTACGCACGATTAGGCTTAAAGATTAACCATTTAATACATTTATCAGCATTTATTCTTGCGATATTCAAATGGACTATCTATATATACCTACCGGAGAAATCAGAGAAATTTACAGAAGTCTAAGGCTTGATTTTATCAATGTCAATGTGTTTCTGGACCGAAATTATCCAATATACCTATTTAAAATAAGTAGGTACAATTACCACTAAGAGTCTAACATAACATAGCATAACGCTTGTATTCCCTAAAGGGGTAGGCAGAAGTGTATACGGTTGTACAACCACATTTCACCAATGATGTTATTAAGTCCCATGTGAAATACCAATACCAATAGGTGGTGAGCTTATTGCCATCAACCGGGGACAATTCCAAACTCCGGACTGCTACTGAATATTTCCTAACAGAAAAACTCAATAACGTTTTGCCCGATCCGGGAATCGAACCCACTAGACCAACGAGGCAGTTCTCTAACCTATCAACTAAAACATCTCTCAGGTGCGCTGGTTTCCACACGATGTTTTCCTTCGCCGTTTTAAGCAATTGATCATTAAATTATAATACGCACGTTGCTATGAAAAGTGAGTGATGCGCCTTGAGTTCGAACATGCAACCTTTATCTTTCTAATCCAACGGCCATATCCAACTGCTCATATAATTTAATAACTTTAACTAAATAAATATATTACTAAATACCCAGGCAAGTCCTACAAGCCTAACCGCAATTGTTTATAAAAACCCAAAATCCCTGGATTACGAAAAGGTTCAATTTATTCTATAATAAATAAAAGCCTAAAGACACACTACAAACGTTGGTACCCAGTAACCGGCGGGAAAATCGTAAGCAAATATTCTTACAGAATTAAATGTACAAGCTTTGACGCTATTCGCTTCAAAACCTTTAGTTTCAAACCCTTTGCCATCTAACGAAGCCACTTCACATAGGTATTTCTTACGTCTCAACAACTCTTTATAGACAGAGCGCAAATTTTACACAAGTAGGTAAGCCGGCGCCATTACGTAGTACAGTGAACATGACAAGTGTTTTCAAATACTACGGTGCGAGCATGATTCTTTTTGTCAACACGTTTGTCGAGTCGAGATGACTTAGCAGTCAGAGCGCCTGGAGTATCCGGGAGGTGCAGGTTCGAATCATATTCACGACCGTATTATTTTTCTAAAAAAATTAAAAATTGATAATATGTAATAAAACTAGAATAAAAAAATGCATATTATAAAGCAATCAAAGTATTTAACCATCTTCCATTAACCATTTAAGAATTACATTTCTCCAAATTTAAAAACAAGTTAAGCATCTTCCTTTTAAGTTAAATTTATTATGATATTAAAGAATATTTTGAAGATAAAATTAATAAAACATAAATGTATATAGTATAGTAGTTAATTAGGTAAGTAGACTAAATTTACACGCCCCAAGGGGTAGAACTTTAAAAAATTATTAAATAATATGCGGACTCTAGTTTAAGACCAACATGTATACCATAATAAGCAAATAAATAATTTGATTGTTTGATCAAATCGATATAAATAAATATTACATAAATAATTATCAGATATATATATATATTGTGAGGAGGAGCTGGTGGCTAAGTAACAGCAGCACAGATCGATCGATCGAGGTTAAGCTGCGCTTGCCGCGGTCGGTCTGTGGATGGGTGACCATCGTTTCATACCGAGACCCTTCCGTGCCTCGGAGAGCACGTTAAGCCGTCGGTCCCGGTTGTCAAATTAAGATCTATGACAGCCGTTACGGGTATTCAGAGGCCTGAAAGTCTGACAACCAGTCATACCACGAGATATCGTGTTACCCAGTTACTGGGTTGTGGAGGTCAGATAGGCAGTCGCTCCATGTAAAATACTGGTATTAAGCTGCATCCGGTTTGACTGGAAGCCGACCCCAAAGTAATTGGGGAAAGGCTAGGCAGAGATATATATATATATATATTGTATTTACATTATAGTAGGTAAATTATAATTATATCCATACAACTAACCTATTAAATAAACTTATTTACTACTAAATACACACTATATACGTACATAAAATTAAATTAAAAACCATATTAATATACTTATACATATAAAAAATCTCCCACGTCAAAGTATTCCCCCACATCGCTATCTTTTTTATTGTATGTGCACAATACATTTCTTTTTATTCTTGTTTTTAGTAAATATAAGGTGTAAACATCAATAAATAAAAATATTAAATCTCAAACACTAAAAAAAACTGAGCAGCTTCAAAGGTAGAACAAAGCAATTTTTTTTTTCATTTCAATTTATTTTAGTAGAAAATGATGTTAATATCGCACATTTTTTAACTTAAGCCGGGCTTATCCTATCTGACTACAGGTCTTACTAAGAAAAAATATAAACTCGAATACAAAAATCAAAAGAACAGAATATTATATACCAATAAATATATATAATGATAGTAATATCTTAGGTTTGCGCGATCACTACACATTATAATAAAACAACTTTTAACCGGATTAATCGCGTGTATTATTGGTTTTTTGTTTTTCCTGACGTTTCGAACACTTTGCAGCGGACGTCAAGAATAGACGCTCAACAAAATCTGCAGTCTGTGAACATACAACAGACAAACCCAACCATTTTCTATGTTTCGATAAACCCCAAATCCTCGCGAAAGAAAACCGATATATACCGAGAATGCTCCGCGAGGCTATTGAAATTAAAAAACACCCAAATTTCAATAGAGAAGATGGTTGGCAATTACCACCTGTTTGGAACCCTGTACTGAAAATAATCAAGTCCCAAACAAAGTCAAGTCACAAGACAAATCAAGATACTGTGAGCGATTACTGCGTGCATCGGAACACCTTTTAGTTTATAATTCGATAAAATTGTAAAATTGTATCTCTAAATTTAAAACGACTGTGACCTCTGAGTTTGTTTCGGTATTTCTTCTCAGGGATAGTCTTAGGAAATACCGTCGCGATTTAGTTTAAATATGTATCAGAGACAAAATAATTTTATGAATTTTATCAATTATATGTACGGTAGACTGAAATAATTTTAAATAAACTGTTGGGACACCTGACACCTTAGTCCTCCTGCGACCACGAACGCTGCAAAGTGTTCGAAACGTCAGGAAAAACAAAAAACCAATAATACACGCGATTAATCCGGTTAAAAGTTGTTTTATTATAATGTATATATAATGATATTTTTTTATACATGTTAAGGCCATGTATTGCCTATATTAATTACTATTTGTCAAGGAAACATTGAAAATAATAGACACGAACGGGGCTTCAACCCGCGACCCTTGACAGTCCGGGTCATCACTCTTCCAACTGAGCTACTGTGTCGTTTCTTGCTAGCTCATAAAACCAACTATTTGGAACCGAGCAACTAGTTCATTTAACGTTTCATAAGTCCAGAAACTAACTTTTTGAAATGAAAAAAATTTGACTTCGACTTTGAAACACTTATTCTGTTTACCGACATCCAACTCCTTACCCACCTAATACCGAAAATAAACTCGAATACAAAAATCAAAAAAGAAAAATAATTGCTTATTCAAAAAGTTTATACGAAATGCTAGGATTTCTTTTTCAACACAAAATGTAAATTCACTCGGACTTTATAGTTGAGGAGCTCGTGTAGTATTAAAAATATAATTCTTTAGATGTGCTAATTTTAATATTATAATAATTGTCGAGATGGCTTAGTTTAGGATGGCTATGGCAGGTTCGAATCCTGTTCGCGACCGTATTCTTTTTCAATTTAATATAATAACTTTAGAGTTCGCTAAGCATGCGTTAATGCTTTTCAAAAATTTATCTTTCATATAATTTTGAATATAAACTTTAGATGGAAATTTTTCATATTTTATAAACCTAGAATTGGCGTTTGTTAATAAAATACTCCTACTTCCGAAATAAATACGCTTCCTCATTTCACGATATTTTTGTATTTTCAACCTTGCAAATAACAAACTTGAAGTACATATAGTTATATATTCAATTACAATCATAAACGTAGGATAGAAAAAGAATTACAAAGCCTAATATGGGTATGAAATCTCTTACGGAAATATCACATGTTAGAAAGAGAAAGCATATTTAGGTTCGATCAGCACTATTGGCAGATGTTGTTTTCTCCAGTGTCACTGTCAAAAATCACGCTAACTTATATTTGCCGTATCTTCAGTGAATCCTGTATATTTTAAACAGTTTTAAAAATTTTAAGCGATTCCTACGTGTCCTGTTTGTGACTGCGATGTTTCTTTAATAAATAAGCCAGAAAAACATTCATTTCACAGGTAAATTGTCAACAACAGCATATATTTTCATGGCCGTATTTTGGAGAAAACTATCTTTAGAAAATTTATTTGGAAAACCAAATCCTATCAATAAAATAGTGAATTTTCTCTGTAGTAAAAAACAATGGTCATAAAAGCAATATTAAGGACGTTGTTCTAATATAAATTTTCATTTCATGTACACAAAATAGTGACTTGTCAGTGTCGACTATTGTGTCGATGAAATTTTAGAACAAAAAGTTCCGATATCAGAATTTATTTAAAGTGTAGATGTACCAATTATCTTTCCACATTGATTATTTTTCCAAAATTTTAATTGGGGTACCTAATACTATCGATACAGAAGGTGAAACCAAAATGTTTGGAAACGTTTCTGTCTGTTTGTCGGTGTGTCCATCCGAACGCTTATAACATATAAGAAGCTTAGCATAGCTTAGTGGCCCAGGTGACTTAATAAATATATTTCATCACGCTATTACAGTAGTCCCCAAATGTGGTTCGAATCTGGACCGCCAACCTACTTTGTGCGGATCTTGGTTGTTAATAATCATCTAACGAAAACCGCTACTAATATTAATTTTAAAATCAGGCCCTGAATGAAACTAGTTGGTGATTCCTGCGCTATCACCTTTAGGCGGTGAGCACTGAGCCTATATGGGATAGCGTAATGAATATGTTGTTTACATATTTTTTACTATAATTCAAGAGAATATCACAATTTTATCATATTTTTTTAATCTAAAAGGTTTCCTGTAGATGCTAAGGAAAAAGAATAATGGATGAGACTAATTGATAAAGATAAAGAAGAATAAAAATAAAGAAAAAGAAGAATAAAAATAAAGAAAAAGAAGAAATAAGAAAAGATATACCAAATTTTTTTCGGGGGAAGCCTTCAAAAATACGCGTGGCCTTTATGGATAAGACCGGGGTGTGTGGGATTCTTACCTCACTTAAACCACCTCGGTGGTCAACATCAGCATATGGCGGGAAGCACGTAATAGACCAGCTCCAGCACCCCCACTATGCAGCACCTATTAACTGAGACACATCCCTGGAGAGACTGTACAGGGGTCTCCCCTATGCCTCGCTGTGCACGATACCACGTGCCACCATCTTCTCTGGGATCACGATGGGTAAACAGAGTCCCCTCTCTAAGCATCTGTGACCCCAAAGGGCCGCCTATCTTAAATCATAAAGGCGGGGTTTCGGCTATTAGGCGCCGAGGCGGTTGCCTCCTAGACGCTTTCTTCTCCGAGAGGGATCGGCCCTCTCACAGTCCCGGTCGACGGCCTGTTCCTGGACGACAACAGTCTCACAAAAGGCAGCCATTCCTCTCCAGTTCACTTTATCTGCCAGCGTAGCCCTCACTACTGCCGGCAGAGACAGGTCTCGCCCGATACTGGCTCTTACTACTCGCCGCTCAGCGGTCTAGGCAGGGTACACCTTAAGCGTGTGCTGCGCTGAGTCCAGACCACCTCCGCAATGGTATTAGGATAGGTAGGTAAAAATCATTCAGTCAATCATTATCTCAATCAGTCATATTCTATATACTGCTCAGGGTCCTTAAATCTGCTTTCTTTACAAAGTACGTATTACCAATGAAATATAATTATAATGTGAGCGCATGAAATGTTTTTATTATAATAATGTAATTAATTAATTAAGTGCATTAAATAATACCTACCCTTGTGATTTTAGTTTTATTGACATAATTTGATTGAAAATATTTTAATTTTGTATACCAATTCTTTACATCTGAAATATTGTTTATCGATAATTGATAAGTGTCAATATTTCCACGTTGTACATTACTATTGCACGCACACATTGACAATTTTAAATCGGTTGCACATTTTTGAGCTCTATGTTCTTCTATGGGGTACCAAAAATATTCTAATTCTATGATTACAATATTAACATGGACAACTATTTTCTTGAAGACAACCTCTCGGTTCACCAACTATCTTAAAAACAGCAGCAGGCAGCTCCTTCGAATGTCATGTTTTCCGTTTACGTTGGAATTTCAACTTGACGTTTACTTTGAAAGATAGATACAAAAAAAAATTAAGTCAAATCAAAAACCTTCAATTTCATAATTCGATTTAAAATCTCAACAAATCCTTATTAATAATCCGGAATCATAACACATTGAAATAGCAATCCGAAGGTTCGAACCTAGGCACGCACCACTGATTTTTATAGTCATATGCGTATTAAAAAATATTCGTCGTACAGTCAACCGCACGGTAACGGTAAAAATTTGACATTGACAGCGTTTTATATCGTAGCAGTAAGGATGGTTTTTGTAGTTCAGGTGTTACCACTGATGTGTGGTGGACAGTAGCTTCCTTTCCACAAGAAAAAACTGTTTATATTGCTTTTGTTACCATAACTTGGCGAAGGAACAGAAACATCCTAACTTGGAACTTACGGACTGCCGATATTTGGTGAAATGGTATCGTTACTTTTGTAAATAGGTCTTGAAAACTTTTTTACATTTCACTTTTTTATTTAGAAAGTATTTCCTATATGACTACCTCTGATAAAAAATGCCGAAATAGACTTAGAGGTCAAGGTCTGTTTTAAAGTCCAGATAACACAGTAAAAGGTTTAGTTTAAAAAAAAACATGAACGCGGACTACAATTTTACTTTGAAAACGCTTCGGGTTCCAAATAGGATTGCCAACCATACTATTAATAACTAAAAACGCTCTAATATAACACTGTTAACTGTTCTATAAAAACGGTTTTCATCATCACTAGTTTCGCGACAAATACAAAAAAATCTGTATATAAAACTCCAAAATAATAAAATAACTACTGTTTATATTTCTAAAATAATGTCTATTTTTCTAAAATAATGTCTATTTTTTCTAAAATACTGTATACTTTACTAAAATACAATCAAATTTTTATAAAATTCAGTCCATTTTTCTAAAATACTGTCTATTTATCTAAAATACTGTCCATTTTTCTAAAATACTGTCTATTTATCTAAAGTAATGTCTATTTTTCTAAAATAATGTATATTTTTTTTAAATAATGTATATTTTTCTAAAATAATGTCTATAATTTTCTAAAATACAATCAGTTTTTCTAAAACTGTCCTATTTTATAAAATACTGTCTATTTATCTAAAATAATGTCAATTTTTGTAAGTTACTATTTGTTTTCGTTTTCCGACCTTAAGATACTAGAAGTAACCCTTGTACGAAAAGGAGCACGCGACAAAAAATTCTCTCGTCATTCTCTCGTTTCGACAAAAAATTCAAAAGATTTCAACACTGTTTCCGTCACCAGCTCCCAGACTCTATTAAGTTTTTTATTCCGTTTCATGTAGCGTGTTTGGCTGCCCGTCATGGACGGTGTAAAACGGGTTCGTATTATTTTTAACTAGGCTGCCAGTAATTGGTGCTAGTGGACGAACTTAAAGGGTTCGTTAGGTAAGACTTCAGTCAAAACACTCGATAATTTAATATTTCCCTAACAAAAGTATGTCTGTCAGAGACCGCTATTAGTGGTGGGATTGCCCGTTATACAGTTTTGTATAGTGACGCTTCAATAATACAAATAATAAAAATAAATTACTTTTTACCGACTAACCCGGAAGGAGGGCTATTAAAGTATCGATTCAAATGATAAAATATAATAATCTACATTGTAGTCTACGCGTAGCCAAACTAAAATTGTTTATCGCCAGCAGGATTTAAAGCTCTCCCGGATAAATACTCCAGGCGCTCTGACCACTAAGCCATCTCGACCTCTGCTTACTTCCCCGATTTACTACGTCTTTTAGGGACGTCATTTCGTCCCTTACAGGTGACTTTTCTTTCCTCAAAAAATTATAACTTTAGAGTTTGCCACGCCTGCGTTAATGCGCTTGAAAAAATTATTAAATGAATAATATTTATCTATAGAGTTTTTTTTTTTTTTTAACTTAAAATACATATCTATTAAGCGAAATTATGACAGTTAAATATCTACCTTAGTTAGGTAGAGAAAGAGCTTTAAATTGTATAATCTTTGTCATAATTTCGCTTAATATGCATTTTACGGAAACTGATTCACACTCTACAAATTTCCGGCTATGCCTATTTCACAGCCGGCTTCACCCACTATACATTACACCACTTGGTTGTATTTTAACGTATAACCTACTAATGCTTCGTAATCCTGCACGCGGAATTTATCTGTAACGTATTGTTGGAAAATATACGGACGCAGAATGGGAACGGAAACGCCTAAACTAAAAGAAAACCTGAAAATTTGTTTCGTAATTTTTACGGATATAAAAATATTCTGCGAGTAAGATTTTTACTTCAACCACTTGTATCTGTACTCTGCACACTGAGCTGAATTTCTTTGTCATATAGTGACGTCTATTCAGTATATGTATCTATATACAGTGACTGAACCAACACGACTAACTGTGCAGTTAAATGTCCTATAGATTAAGTACTGATATTTTTTAAACTTACTAGCCACAAAAAATATTACCTCAAAATTAATTATTGTGTATTGATTATTACTCACGTATTTTTTTGGGATTGCGCAACTAGTTTCGACCTCGACGGAGCCCTTAGTTATGAGTATGTCATCAGCGCGAGCACAGCGATATCACCGCAGGCTCAAATCTCTAGTCGGGCAATATCGAAAATTGCACGTGAGTAATAACCGGTGGACAGTAATCAATATATCAAGACTGACTTCTGCCCGCGACTTCATCTGCTTGGACTTCATGAATTGAATCCAACAGAGGTAAAAAGTATCCTAAATGTTAATCCAGATTATAAACTGTGTTCCAAAGTTCATCCCGATCCGCTCAGAGTACTTATTGCGTGAAAGGATAACAAAAATCTATCCATCTATCCTCACAAAATTTCGCCTTTATAATACATATTATAATTATACTAGCTGTTCCACGCCTCGCAGTTTCCCCCGTGTTCTTTTTGGGGCAGAAAGTCTCCACCCGTTGCTTGTCACTTTCTAGGTTTACCATGGCGGTGTTATGCCAGCACAAAATAAATCTAGATTACGAATATTCACATAAAATTGTAGCAAAATTCTCTGTAACTGAAGCTAAACACATCACAGCTCGGAGTGAACTTGGAGCTAAATTAATGAATTTTGTGGCGAAGATTGCTTTTATGTCGCGACAGAAAAATAAAATTACTCTAAATTAAACGGGTTTTTCGGATTAATTCATATTTTCACATGGTGTTTTGTTTTTTGAAATCCTCCACCGTGCTGGTGGTCATATGTCACACTTAACTGTAAGTTTTGCATCACGCAGTATACAAATACTGTGTGATGCTCGCCGTTCTGTTAAGTCTTAAGTTGTTTATTTTTGCCGATTTTTATTTTACTTGCTTATTACGAAAGTGTTATTGTTAATACTACTATATTCATTAAATTACAAGTAATAACATAAGTTGTGGAATTCGGTCCTTAAAGTAACTTCGTTGATAAACCACCCTTTTCTAAAAAATCTTCTTTACACACATACATAGCAGGTTTTTAGGTGTTGTACACCAATGCCATTCGTCCCATGTAAAATGTGGTGAGCCTATTGCCAACATGAGTATTGAGCAACCAGGCACAATTCAAACAACAAGCTGTTACAAAGAATTTCCGAAAAGAAAAACAGTATAACACTTGCTTTACTCGAACCTGAGACCTCGCGCTGAGAAGCCACGCTTGCAATTAAGATGCCAGTCCTCATGTACTAAAGTTCATAATCCTTGATAAGTTAATCTTACCTAACCGTTATTGTAAAAGATAGTGCTTCTCAACCGCATCGTTAATTTTCACAAAACTCGACCGTGTAATCTCATCTCCCTACATTTCACGTTAATAAGTTAATCTCGGCTTCGAACATAAATAACATTAAATTACTTCGTACCACGGCTTTGTAATAGAAATTTGAGTTGATCAGCACTCTAATATAATTTAATTTTCTTTATAGAATTGTTAATATATTCATGCAATTTCATCCTCATCTAAAAGTATGTAAGCTGAAAAGAACAAAACATTATCATTAAGTGGTTATTTGCTTCAGACAAGTAAAATAATACACTTTCTTGTAAGTTCAATCGAAATTTAATATTTATACATTTTTTACGGTGAAGAAAACCATTACGAAAAAACCTAGTATGGAAATTTGAATCTGTTCTACCTCATTCCTCGATCGCGCTTCTACCACAGGTCGTCTCACCATCACGAAAAGGCCCACCCAGTCATCACAAACAACTCGTTTTACACGATTGTTTTTACCACGTACCTGCAAGATGTGGAATGGGCTTCCTCCGAAGGTTTTCCCGCGGGACTACAAAAACCAATAATACACACGATTAATCCGGTTAAAATTTGTTTTATTATAATGCATCGATACTATGCTTATGCTTTAATGACGTGGGACTCCTTGCTAATTACCGACCGATTGAAGTTGAGCTACGTTCACCGTGGTTTGTCTGTGGAAGGGTGACCATCATTTTATATCGAGACATCTCCATGTCTCCTCCTCTACGTGCTCTCGTTTAACCGTCGATCTCCATTTTTAATCCCCCTGGTACATCTAGAGTAAGTAAGAAAACAAAGAACAGAGAAAAACATAATATCGTTTTATGTTTTCTTTCTATTCAGACAAAGAGATTGGTTTTTATTGTTAAGTAATTATATCAACATGAAGGAACTGCGCAGTTTACTTTAAGCACTGTCTATGACTCGTTCTACTCGTCTACGTTCGTTTGTAGAGTAACCTCGATGCTTTCAGATATTGTTAGCTTAAAGTGATTGGTTTTTAATCTGTTGACTCGGTAATTACCAGACACAATAGTAATATTAATTATTGTTCAACGGTTATTACTCACTTGCATTCTTCGGGATTGCCCGACTAGTTTCGAACTCGAACAGAGCCCGCAGTCACGTGCTGAGCCCGCGGCGATGTCGCGAGTCAGTTTGAATCTCGAAGAATGGATGTGAGTAATAACCGTTGAACAATAATTAATATCAATATATCTCACGAAAGTTATTATACAAAATTATTTTTAATATTGATGTTATCAAGTACCAATGTTACCAATTCCCAAATTTGACGTATGGTAATCCAAATGATATGTATAAGTCTCTATTTGATGTTGTACAGAAAGAGTTTCATGGTACTTTTAAGACGAAAACTTTATTAATTAAAGATACTGTCACTTTTAATCAGTGGGCCACTGCTGGCATATATAAGAGTAGAGCTAGGCTATATGAATTATATGGTATGAAAAAAATTAAGTTTGATGCTCCTTTTCTAGAATATGTTAAGAACTATTCCAAAATGTTTAAAAGGGTTTGCACAATTGCTAAATCGAAATTCATTAGTGAAACAATAAAAAAATCAAACAACAAAGTAAAAACTACCTGGAATTTTATTAATAGTGAAACTGGGAAGCCAATAAAACGTGCTGAACGTTTCGAGATAATGGATAATAATAAATTAATAAGTCAACCAAACGAAGTAGCCCGGGTTTTTAATGAGTTTTTTGTAAACATTCCATTAACCACGACTAGCTCTTTAAACGCATCCTCAACTAGTGCTGAGCACCTTTTGCAGAGTAGTGTGCCTAAATGTAGTTCTTTATTCAGATTTGAGCACATTGCTTCCCAAGATGTAGTTAATGTATTCAACTCATTAAATAAAAAGAATACCGGTGATTTTTGGGGAATTTCTATTAAACTTTTAAATCATATTATTGATATTGTTGCCCCCCATCTCTCTATTATTTTTAATAAATGTATTGATATAGGTATTTTCCCCGACCTAATGAAGTGTAGCAAAGTCATACCTTTATATAAATCTGGTAATAAAAGTGATATTGGCAACTTTAGGCCTATTTCTATATTACCAGCATTTAGTAAAATATTTGAAAAGTTAATTTTGAAGCAACTCTTGAGACATTTTAATTTGAAGAACCTCCTTCATAATAATCAATATGGCTTCACGAAAGGACGTTCAACAACAGATGCGGGTGTTGCTCTTCTGAAACACATTTTCAGTGCATGGGAGAAATCGCAGAATGCAATTGGAGTGTTCTGTGATCTTTCCAAAGCGTTCGATTGCGTCGATCATAGTACTCTTCTACGTAAACTGAAACATTATGGTGTTCAAAATTTAGCTTCTAGTGTTATTAAATCATATTTAAGTCAAAGGAATCAGTGCGTCGATATTAATGGCACTAAGTCATGCGGACTTTCAGTTCAATTAGGCGTGCCTCAAGGCTCAATTCTGGGTCCTTTTTTATTTTTGATTTATATAAACGATTTACCATACTATTTAGAGGGAATTTGCGATGTTGTACTGTTTGCAGATGATACATCTTTGATTTTTAAAGTAGATAGAAATAGAGAACATTTTGACGATGTGAACAGTGCGCTCACACAGGTTACGCACTGGTTTACGACAAATAACCTGGTACTCAATGCCAAGAAAACAAAATGCATTAAATTTACTATGCCCAATGTAAAAAATCTCGGACCAAGCATTGTTCTTAATAGAGAGGTACTTCAGGCAGTAGAATCCACAGTGTTTTTAGGTTTGACGGTAGACACCAAACTTCAGTGGGGTTCTCATATATCCAGTCTCGCGGGAAAGCTCAGTTCTGCAGCTTACGCTGTCAAAAAAGTAAGGCAACTAACTGATGTTGATACAGCTCGGTTAGTCTATTTCAGTTATTTTCACAGCGTTATGTCCTATGGCATTCTGTTATGGGGCAAAGCTGCAGATATTGAAAGTATATTTGTTTTACAAAAAAGAGCAGTTCGATCCATATATCAGTTAGGAGCTAGAGATTCACTTAGACATCATTTTAAAAACATTAGTATCCTTACTGTTGCTTCGCAATTTATTTTTGCCAACATTATTCACATTAGGCAAAATATTAATTTATTTGTTAAAAAGAGTGATGTCCACAGCATCAACACAAGGAACAAGCACAAACTTTACGCACCTATTCATAGACTTCACAAGGTGCATGAATCATTTGTGGGGCTCGGTATTCGTTTTTATAATAAACTACCTCTCTGTATATTAGAAATGCCATTCAATGCATTTAAATTAACAGTTAAATACAACCTTTCCCAAAGGGCATACTATACAATTAATGACTATTTAAATGATAAGAGTAGTTGGTCGCCGTGTTGAATGCAAGACAATCCTATATTTTTTTAATTTTCCAATTTTATTTTGGTTTTACATTGACAACATTATTTTTGAGTTGTTTAACTTCATGACATAATCGATGATAATAATTTTATTGTAATATCTGTAATGACAATAATGTGTTAAAAACACATTGCCGTTAACTGGTGACCTCGGCTATTTAGTAATGGTTTTATTTTTATTCTTCTGAGAGGCAGCGAGTTCGTCATGCTCCCCTTGACGTCATTGCTTGCGGTAGCGTCATGGATCGGGTCGCCACCTTCCCTCTAAAATGGCGAGGGAGGCGATGGCTGATCTTTGCGTTATGCTCGTGAACGGGTGCTGCTTGTGGTGACTGGTCGTCTTGCTGATCATAGTTCCTAGTTTATTAAAATGCATTTATTGAATTAGCCAAGCTGGTCCTAGTTAATGTGCAGTTTCTATCTCTTGGCATGTGTAAGTGGGTACGACCTTCATACGAAATAGTTTTAGATTGGACGCTTTCGGTAATTTTACATTGTTTCTCGATTCATTTAATATTTTTATGCATTGGCATGCATATTACATAGGCTCGTGTTAGCTAACTGTGCCCAAGATATTTTATACAATTATTAGATTATTTATAGATACAATTGTATATTAATTCAATTTTAGATTTGTATAGAATCTGTAAATAATTTTGATACAGACAGACGTGTTGCTGGGAAGTTTGTTGCGCCGCTTCTTCTTTCCAGCTAAAACACTAGGAAGCGGTGAAGGGTGGGCTTTTTTGGGGGCTGTCTTAATGTTTGACGTTCAAAAAGCGCTAATTTTTAGCCTAATTTGAATAAAGAAATTTTGATTTTGATTTTGAAACAATTATTTACTTTCGCGAGTATACAGATTAAATATGATCCTTGATTATTATTGAGTCTTTTTGCACAAATACATTGCTAGTAGTTTGTAAAGTTAGTCGTGTCGGTTCAGTCACTTGTATAGGCACTGAATAGATAGCAATCACGTCACCAAAAGACATGTTAAAATGTGGAAGAATTCGGTACAATGAGCAGAGGTTGAGATGGCTTAGTTGGCAGAACGCCTCGAGTGTTTATCCGGAAGGTGCAGATTCGAATCCTGTCTTTGTTTCTTGACCGTATTTATAACTTCACAAAATATTTTCACCACCACCATAGCTGTGGAAAAACCGGAACGTTTACGAACATACACTAGACTTTTATATATAGGTACCTATATATTGATTGATTGATTATAATGGATGCAAATAAATACAATATCTAGCTTCTTCCACAATATTGAGGGTAGTCATGCATTACCTATGCACCGCCCGCCCGCAAATATATGCACATACGCAAGCGGTGAAAATTCCGACTACCACCAACTACTCTACACGTGTTTCGCCCCCCCACGGGGCATCATCAGGAGCTGTTAGACCGTGCAGTGTCCACCACCGAGAGATCTAAACCGCACGCCAAACCTCTATTTATTCTTACTAGGTATTTGCATGACTACCCTCAATATTGTGGAAGTAGACTAGATATTGTATTTATTTGCATCCATTGTAATGGACTTCCGCAAAGTAACGCCTGAATCTGTTTATCTGATTATCTATAGTTTTATACAGCATGGCAAGATTATAAGGCCCTATGGCAATGAACGAACGAGGCCCTGATTAATATCATATTCTTTTATAAAGAATTAATTAAATATTTTGCGTATTTCCGTAAAAATTACGAGGCGAGTTTAAGTAATTTTTATAGTCTTCGTGTTATTATTTCTTGGGCGCCTCTCTTTTGGATGCCCCAAGGCTAAAGTTGTTGCCCTGTTGCCCTCCCTTAAATCCAAAATATATAACATTATATTTAATATAGGTATATTTACTAAACTTGAAAGTAATTTGTTCAGAATCGGTAACAGAATCGATTTTAATAATTTTAACATAAGCCTCACTGCTGTATTCCCTGAAGGGGTACGCAGATATGTACACAGTGGTAGACACACATTTCACCAATGCTATTATTAAGTCCCATGTAATAGGTAGTGAGCCTATTGCCATCAACCGGGTCCAATTCCGAACTCCGGGCTGCTACTGAGAATTTCCTAGCAGAAAAACTCAGTAACACTTTGCCCGACCCGGGAATCGAACCCGAGACCTCCTGCTCAGTAGGGACCTACTAGACCAACGAGGTTATAATTTTTTTTACACCAGGTTATATTAGTTGTCCAAATTATACTTATTTAAAATATACTACAAGTTGGAAAGAGTTCGCGAACTTCCAGCTGCGTGTGCGTGTAATTTTGTGAAATTTTATTAGAAATTTTTGAAATTGACTGATACTGGGCAAGCGCTACTAAGAATTCCTAACAGAAAAACCCAATACCCCTTTGCCCGACCTGGGAATCGAACCCAGGACCTCATGCTCCGTTCTCCGCAGTCACGCTGTGGAGGCTCCACGTTGTGCCCGGTTGATGGCAATACGCTCACCACCTATCTCATGATTCTATTACATGGGACATAATAACAGCTTTGGTGAAATGTGGGTGTACAACTGTGTACACCTCTGCCTACCCCTTCGGAGAATACAGCCGTGATCCTATGTAATGTTTTAATGTAATTTAACAACTAAAACATATTTCAAGCATTTTGATAACATTTAATTGTACAGTTCCGGATAATTTGCAGTGTGTTCATTTATTTGTTTGTACTAAATATTGATTAGTTAAATGTTTTGTTAGGGGTTCATCATTGTTTAAATGTAATATTTACACAGTATAAAGCTGACGCGCGTAGGGACTGTCGATAACATTATAAATTTGAAAATTATTTACTGCAATATATTTATAAACTAGCTGGTGCCCGCGACTTCGTCTGCGTGACTAAAGGTAGCCTATGTCCTTCCTAAAGATAAAATCTATCTCCTTGCCAATTTTTTTACGATCCGGCTCAGCCGAATAGTCGTGGAGAAGTAACCAACAAACAGAGTTATTTTCGCATTAATAATATTAGTATAGAGGAAGTAATAAAGTGCAATTCAATAAATGTTACTCACACTAATATATATTTATTTACATTAAAAGTGGCTAAGTAACAGCCGCACAGATCGATCGATCGAGGTTAAGCTGCGCTTGCCGCGGTCGGTCTGTGGATGGGTGACCATCATTTCATACCGAGACCCCTCTGTGCTTCGGAGAGCACGTAAAGCGGTCGGTCCCGGTTGTCAAATTAAGATCTATGACGGCCGTTACGGGAGTAGTCAGAGGCCTGAAAGTCTGACAACCAGTCATGCCACGAGATATCGTGTTACCCAGTAACTGGGTTGTGGACGTCAGATAGGCAGTCGCTCCATATAAAATACTGGTATTAAGCTGCATCCGGTTTGACTGGAAGCCGACCCCAATGTAATTGGGAAAAGGCTAGGCAGATATATAGATATATATATATATATTAAAAGTAACCTTATTATCAATTGAATCAATATCTATTTAATTTGTTTCAACTCTAAAGTTTTAATATTAAATGGAAAAAGAATACGGTCGTGAGCAGGATTCAAACCTGCGCCTCCAGGATAAATACTTCAGGCGCATCTCGACCACTGCTCACCACTGCGAATTCTTCATCCATATTTTTCCATTTAATATAATAACTTTAGTGTTAGCTAAGCGTGCGTTAATGCATTTCAAAGATGTATCTTTGATGATGATGCGTTTGCAAATCACATGCATGTCCCACATCACTGATTTATACCCAGACTGGGAATATTATCAATAAATCATCAATACAATACAAATAAATAAAATTGAAGTGACTATTCGTAATATCAAATTAATACTTTTGTTAATGGTACACACCATAGCCACTTGTCAGGAAAAACAAATACCAATAATACACGCGATTAATCGGGTTAAAAGTTGTTTTATTATAATGTGTAGTCATCGCGATAACCTAAGATTTTGCTACCATAACCACTAAGTTTTTTTTTTAATCTAGCCTATGTTACTCCGAGTAAGAATTCTAATGATACCCCATACATCTACATCGGTTCAGGCGTTTAGAAGTTATGGTGGAATAAAGAAACTCGCAAACTTACATATAATACATACATACAAGAACCCTTAAAACATAACAGTAATTTTTTGGGCAGTCGTTGAAAAGCAGTGTTATATCAGCTACGTCCTTCCCCAAGGTCAGTCAACCGCACGTCGGTGGTAACAATTTAACATTGTGAGCGCCTTTATGTCGAAGCAGTAAGGACAGTTTTCGTATAGTAATATCTTAGGTTTTCGTGATCACTACACATTATAATAAAACAACTTTTAACCGGATTAATCGCGTATATTATTGGTTTCTGTTTTTCCTGACGTTTCGAACACTTTGCAGCGTTTGTGGTCGCAGGAGGACTAAGGTATCAGGCGTCTCAACAGTTTATTTAAAATTATTTCAGTCTACCGTAAATATAATTGATAAAATTCATAAACAATAATACACGCGATTAATCCGGTTAAAAGTTGCTTTATTATAACAGTGTTCGTAGTTGAAGTGCTTTCCTACGTAGATCTCTAGTTCTCCTAAAACCTTTCTCCATTTACTATATCAACCAGACAGAAGTACATTAGCGCAACAGGCGTTTTTATGGAACCAGTACAAACCAGTACCGTTTTTCGTTCCTACTGGTACAACTCTACAATGCGTTGTTCAGCATTTTGTTGGCGTTTGTTTGTTTATAGTTACTTCGTAGTTTGCTCTGCTGTTTGTTCTGAATATTGAAAAACAAATGTACTGTTGAAGGCTTTATGTATTGCTGAGTGAAGGTGAAAACTGTTACTAACTACAAAAAACTTACACACATACAAAATTTTTAATCATTTGTGGTTTTCAGAATAAACCCGTAATGCCCAAATGGCTCGAAAAATAAGTTGTCGGCATTGTCAAATGACAGCGAATACCGATGCCATTTTTTTTTCGGTTTTACACGGGTATTCGCACGCAGCATACGGGGCGAGTTTATTTTGTTAACGCAATTATGAGAAAACGTGTTTTCTGCATGGTTCCAATTGTTGCAACAAATTTCCAATAACTTTGACAGAGAAAAAGATTGATATTTTCAAGAAAATAATAAGACAAAGCTTATTTTACCATTGCATAATTCTTGAATGACGATATTATGGACTAATTATTATAATATTAATGTTCGTTCACTAACTGCTGCAAGTACCTAAATTTTGACATGAATTTATTGCTTATTTATTTGTCACTTTTAATCGTGACTTGTTTTGTGTTCGTACTTTTTTATTTGTATTATTACTTTACCTGACATGTTTAATATAATATATTAAGTTTTCGCGATCACTATACATTATAATAAAACAATTTTTAACCGGATTAATCGCATGTATTATTGGTTTTTGTTTTTCCTCTAAGACTCTTCAGTCAGGAAAAACAAAAACCAATAATACACGTGATTAATCAGATTAAAAGTTGTTTTATTATAATGTTTATTTTAATTTACTTTTTTCATGGTTATTATTTAATCAGTCTATTTTGTGCTTGGCCAATTAGAGACCTGTATAATTTTTGGTTCAGATCCTCTGTGCCTTATATTTATTTGTACACCGTAAGGCTTACCATGACTGTTATTGTTTTTGTATCACCTTGCATGCAATGTATGTAAACTCATATATGAACAAATAAACATATCTTAACAAATTTCAATAATAAAAATGTTTTTTTCGGTATAGATATAGATTATTTAAATTGTCAGTATCAGCGGTTACCTTCTTAAATATGGCACGGATACGAACTACTGCTTATATAGATAACAAAAAGCATCCTTGAAAATGAGACCTCGTCACATCAGTCCCGTTTTGGTTGGCATGTTACCAAGTGCTAGTACTTTACCGTGTCATAACAGTCGTGACAAGATCACAATAATATAATAAATTCTTCTTTTATTTCGTATCATCACTACATATTATAAAACAAAGTCTTCTGCCGCGTCTGCCTGTCTGTCTGTTGGCGATAAACTCAAAAACGACTGCATCAACTTTCGTTCTGTTTTCACCAATGGATTTGTATACATTAGCTAAAATATAATGATATTCGGAAAAAAAATAAGCCGTCTGGGAGCTTTCAACGAAAACGCTGCCTAAACCCTTTGAGATATAACAAATTTATGGACGGTGGAATTGTGGAGGTATCTTAATAGGTCTAGAGAAAATTCCGCGATAGCATATTTCTATTTTTAAGGATAACATACTATATCCATTTCATAACTTAAAAAAATGGGCAATTATATTAGAGGTATAAAGAGGGAAAGCGGGAACGGATCAAAATTTCATGATTACTTTTGGTCGCGATAACCAACATTCACGCGAGCGATGTCGTGGGCATCAGCTAGTTTTGTCATAAAATAATACGATGGCGTTGACGTAAATATTTCATTACGCATAAAGTGAAATGTTATGGCAGCAAATATAATATTTTATGGCACAAATCAAATAATTTGTTAGCAATATTATTTACCCGAAATATATTTGTAGACAGATGCCTCCTACGCTCTGAATATACGGGTCTATAGCCTAATGGTTAAGGCATCGGACTATCGATTGAGAGGTTGTGTTTTCGCATCTTGCCCGGTGCACTATTGACGTAAACTCTTATAGCACACATACACAGTAAAAGCCCAAAGTTTACTTTACTTTTTTTTATTACATGGGACTCAATAACAGTGTTAGCTCTTTATATTTTATGCTTGCGTACAACCGTCCCAGTTCACCGACAACCATCTTTGAATAAGCGATATATCGTGATTGCACATTTCAGTTCGCCTCCCACTCGGGTCTCACCAACCGGAATTTGCAATCACGATATATCGCTTACTCGAAGATGGTTATGAGAGGAATGGGTACCAGCCGGCAGGCAGAAGACAGGCCCGTGGATAACCATCACGTCGCAGTTGGTTGACTGACCATGGTAGCTACACCAGCCGGCAGGCAGAAACCAGGTAGCCATCACATGGGGGTCCCCAATGTAGTGATACTACGCATGTTATTGTGATACTCTATTTATTCAGATAATTACAAACAATTTATATAATATAAAATAAGTGTCAGCAGACACATAAATATAAAATATATACACAAACCATAACTAACTGGGACGTTCGTACGCAAGCAAAATATAAAGTGCTAACAACAGCATTGGTGGAATATGGGAGTACATCTGTGTACACCTCTGCATACTCTTGCGTGGAATACAGGCGTGATGCTATTTAAATATGTACGTAAAAAGCATTAATGCTGTCGAGATTTCCAGTACAAAGCATACCAGAGCAGAGGTACAAAAGCAATGCTCAACACCTAGTGACTCGTAAAACGATATTATAGGCTGTAGTGTGTGCATTCAACCGTTCTAGTCCACTCGAGTGCACATGCGTCGAACCAGAGTATACATATATACGATAATATCAAATAATAACAACACTGTTACAATTTTTTACTTTTACCAACAACTTTGGGGTCAGCTTCCAGACGTTTTTCGCGCTGAATGCAGCTGCCAGAAATTAAAACAACAGTTATACAAACTGGACAAACATCTCATCATCATCATCATCATCCCAATCTATTTGAGGTCGGCGCACAATGTATTCTTCTTCCATACATACTCTTCACTTGTACTGGAATGCTGCTAAAGTTATGCTTATGTTTCATGACGGGCCGTCTGCCTGACTTCGTATCCTACTATTACACTCCACTAACCGGGCCAGACTAACATTTTAATATTTAAAGTTATATTTTTTGTGGAAAGTGGAAGCTGTTGTGAGAAGGATTTGAACCTACGCCTACCGGATAAATAATCCAGGCACTTCACCAGCTGAGCTATCTAGAGCGGCTGGAAAACTTATCTGGAAGACACAGGTTCAAATTCTGCTTAAGACCGTATTTTTCTTGCCACAACAGATTAACTTTAGAGTACGCTACGCGTGCGTTAATCCGCTTGAAATATTAGCTTGTATTATTACGTATCATCAATACT
The DNA here is from genome assembly GCA_935421205.1 of Xylocampa areola. Lineage (NCBI taxonomy): Eukaryota > Metazoa > Arthropoda > Insecta > Lepidoptera > Noctuidae > Xylocampa > Xylocampa areola. The sequence continues at coordinate 18,952,040 of OW285207.1, forward strand.
ACAAACAGCACCCCAAAGACCTTGTTATACTGAAGCAACAAATTCTAATCCTAACTAATACTTATTATAAATGCGAAAGTTTGTTTGTTTGTTTGTAACCTTTTCATGCCTAAACCACTGAACCGATCATCCTGAAACTTTGCATATACGTTGTCAGGTGTTCAAAAACGGACATTGGGTACCTTTCATTCCGAAAAAAAGTACAGTTTGCTACTAGACAGAGAAAAACAACATTAACGTTCTTATGATAATAGATGGCGCCACGTGTCTTTCGAATCATGATGGTTTTTTAAATTTAAGTACCATTTAAAATAAATCATTATCTTATCTTATTTTGTGAGTCTAGAGTGTCGATAGACCGGCTTTTCCGCCTAATAAACGCGAGCGAAGCCGTGGACAAAGGCTAGTAAAGATATACGCTTAACACTAAAGACAGTGTTCAATTCAAATACTGAATTTAACAAGTAACTTAATAACTATGTATGAATGAACCATAACAATGAAGCCACAAGGTAGCAACAAGCTTGACCACTGTGCTAAAGACAGGGCAGGATTCGGAGCAAATAATTAAACACATGGGCGCCTCTCAAAGCAAGCACTGTGTGCTGTAGCTTACCTACATAGGTGCAAAGACCTAAAGTCTAGCCTTTAGGTCTTTGCACTTTGTTGGGTGTTCTTTTTAGATGATGAAAAACTTTTATTGAAAAGCAATAAATCCGATTATCTGGCCCGGTTAGTGGAGTGTGATGGTAGGATAATATCAGAACCCGACGCATGGATAACATTTGGTGTGACATAGCTAGATAGAAGGAGACCATATTGGACCGACATCGACATCAGGCAGGCGGCCGGTCATAAAACACAGCCAAAACTTTAGCAGCTTTCCATTACAAGCAGAGAGTATGTTTTGGAAAAGAATACATGGTGCGACGACCACAAATAAATTGGGATAAGGGCAGGGAGATGATGGTGATGATGAATAATTCTGATTATTATGATATAGATACAGAAAAACAAGAAAAAATAAAAATATCGCCAACACACAGAGTGAGCTAGCGTAGTGCTCTAAGCACGTGCTATAGCATTCTGTGGCTCAAGTGGCTCTTGCCGTGCAGTGGGACATTTACGGGATGCTTATAATTTAGTTAATGTAGTTGGGACGCATTAGTGCCATTATAAAACATAACAAGTCCAGACAGCATATATAAGTAAGCGCGACAGCTGAGCATGAGGTCCTGGACTCCCAGGTCGAACAAAGGGCAAATTTATCTGTTAGGAAGTTCTCAGCCCGGAGTTTGGAACTGTGCCCGGTAGATGGTAATAGGCTGACCACCTATTAAATGGAGCTTAATAACAGGATTGGTGAAATGTGGGTATACAATTGTGTGCCTACCCATTCTGTGAATGCAGGCATGATGATATGCTGGGTAATTGTATAAACTGGATGATCATAAACAATTACACGACTCATTATCGCTCCATATAAAATACTGCAGAAAGTTAAACTGGAACGACCCATAAAGTAATTGGTGGAAAGCTGGGCCGACCTAACTAACTAAGTAAAGCTGAATCAACTTCACCTTTCTTTCTTTCTTTATCGATTTTCAAAACTGTTCTGTTTCAAGTGAAGACAAAGTTCCAAGTATCAATATTGCAGATTATTAATGGTAATTAAAAGCCTCTTTAATAAGCTCATTAAAAAGTCCAAAAGTAATGGAATATTTGAGTAGACCGTCCCTGTGCAACTTGGTGCATTTCCATTGCCTCACTAAATTAATAGCAGTGATAGCCTAGTGAGCCCTAGTGGTATGATCGTTGGACTGGCAAGTCAAAGGTCACAAGTTCGAACCCAAGCCGCGTACCACTGACTTATCGAAGTCATGTGCATATTTTATTGTATGTAATAAATTGGACAACCAACTTTTAACCGGATTAATCGCGTGTATTATTGGTTTTTGTTTTTTATTAATGTTTCGAACACTTTGCAGCGTTCTGTCCTCCTGCGACCACAAACGCTGCAAAGTGTTCGAAACGTCAGGAAAAAACCAAAACCAATAATACACGCGATTAATTCCGTTAAAAGTTTTTTTATTATGATTACATACAGATCTTACATAACTAGATAGTGCGCTGTGTTTCGTCATAATACATACAAATATAAAAATATGAGATCATTATTAATAAAATTCAATTGACAATATTAAAAAATAAATGATTACTAAAATGTCATGAGTATTAAAATCGTTATAATAATTGGTAATTTAGGAATTTTATCAACAGATTAATATCACTTGTCAAGCAGTAGCGCAGTCAGCACTTTTTTAAATCAATCCAGCTGATTGACATTGAAAATAATTGTCAATCGGGATACTAATAAACTAACGTGCTTTAAAATTTAGATAATTATCTCAATTCGGATTTTGCACGTTGGATGTAGGTACATTTATTTTAACATTACTCATTGTTTTAAGGCGTTGAATTATAATTGGAATTGGATTGGATTGGTATTAATTTCAAGTCAGTTCAACGTCAATTGAAATTATTTTATTCTGTAACTAGCTGTGCCAGCGACTCCGTACGCGTGGATGTCGTAAATAACAAATGTTCGACGTGATTCTTTAAAATTGGCATAACTTTTTTATTTATGAATCGATTGACATGAAACAAACACTAAATGTTAAGTGAAGCTTACCAAAATATATTAGTGAAAACCACATCTAAATCGGATAAGCTGTTTCTGAGATTACCGTGCACAAACGCACAGACAAACAGTTAAAATTCTAACAATCATTATTTTGGGTGCTATTTGCGTTGATAAAGGTCCCAATAATATGTTTTCTCATATATCTTCCATGTACAGACAGCGATCCGTTACATTTTTATTATTGATTAGCTCAGAATAATAACTAATATCTTAACAGTAATTAGGTTTTTTATAACTCTTTGACATGTCAAAATAAAATCTAGAAAGCGCCAGCATTTCCTGTCTGACCAACTCTGAGAAGAAAAGCCGAAACTAACTCAATTCAGTCTCTTTTAAAGTCCAGAGTTCATTATACATCATTATGTGTGCATTATGCATCACCATGTAGGGCGTCTAGAATGGCGTTTTGAAGAAAGGATAGTTTTGTTGACCCGTCCTAACTGACGGCATGTATGCATCAGTAATCGTGTAGCTCGATCATGTATATCTCATAGTAAGTGATATAAGCGTCGCTATTGAAGATGAAGTCATGTGGAATCAATCCGATGCACATGCGTTGAGCCGCGAAGCACGACCGTGATTGAACTCAAACTCTTATTGAATGCAACGGCGCTGCCGGGTAAAATGCACTTGCGATATCTTTAATATTAAGATCAAAAAAATAAATAATAGAAGAATATTTATTGAGTTTATACTTTATTATTCACCTGAAACAACTAACAAATATATAATACCTACTAATATTTTAAATGCGAAAGTAACTCTTTCTGTCCATCTGTCTGTTACGCTTTCACTCCTAAACCAGTGAACCAATTTTTGGTAATGTTTTGTAAAGAGATAGATTGGACCTTGGAGAAGGACATAGGCTACCTTTCTTCACGCAGAAGAAGTCGCGGTCGCCAGCTAGTAAGAATAAAAGTACAATAGGTAGCCTTATCGCACACGGAATGTCTTCCAGGTAACGAAGGCCAGATGGAAGAAAATGGCTTTGGGTAACTATTTGAGGCAGCACGTCATGTAAATGTTTACATCATTATAATATATAGATTATATAACGACAAACAGACATATTGAAGCTTAAATAGAATAAAATAAATTTAATAAGATTAATTAATTAAAAATAAATGAATGCCGTGGCAATTGGGCATACCTGATTTTTCGTAAGACGTGCTAACGGAAAAACCATTTGGAGATTTTTTGATTATATGCTATATTTTGTAAATTTCCTCTCATAAAAGTAAGAGATTACAAAATAAAAGGCAAAAATAATTAATAACCTTCATTTGACCCTTGCAGTGACGTCACATGTCATTCTTAGTGATGCCAGAGTACTAGAAGGAAATGATTTTTATAGTGAAGCTATTTTAACTAAAATCGCATTTCATGATACGAATATATTTTATTTTTTGAACTAAGATTACTATGTATATTTCTACAAGTATATCAAAATAGGTCTATGCCCAAAAACTTAAAAAACTTGCGTTTTATATTAATAAACATCAAAATTTTAATACTAGAGCTAGCAACACTTGTCAGTTTGATGTTTGTGACCTTCATTTGACATTACAAACTGACATGAAACTGACAGCTGTTTTTTTTAGTTCGTTTAGAAACTAGTTGTGTTAAAAATTACTGAACACATTACGTCATATGGGAAAATATAAAAAAAAAAAATGGTCTAAAAAATAAAATAGCCAAATTAGTTTCTCATAATTAGATAAACATTCGAAAAAATATATAAAATAAATACCTTATTTTTTTCATGCCTGCCCAATTGGACTACAGTACTAGCACCGTTATCAGCTATTAAAGATAATGTTCTTTCACAGGTTTTAAAAAGATAACAAATATATAGATAGACTTGTCAATATATTTGTGAGGAACATGAATAAAATGACTCAATCTTAATTTTATAACCAACACCTACTATTGTAAAAACCTATATGATGAAAAAGAGTAACCGCGGAGTTTCTTGCCCGTTCTTCTCCATAGATAGAACCTACACTTTGGAACGTGGCAACTAACTTCTGACAATTCAGAAGTGCCTGTAAACGGTTTATTTGAAATAAATGATGATTTGATTATTATTTTAACAGCGCGATAGATTTTTATGCGGCTAATCTATGTTCTATGCGCACGCCGATGAAAGGAGAGGCACTGACAAAGTTGTCGAACAGCTTAATATACAATTAAAATAAAGTGAATATTTTCTATTTAAATAGACACAAATACGCTTGTATTCCTCGAGGGGGTAGGCAGTTGTACACCCACATTTCACAAACGATGTTATTTAGTTCAACTTAATATTAGGTGATCCTATAGCCGACAACCGGGCTCAGTTCCTAACTCCGTGCTGTTAATGAGAATTTCCTTAAAGAAAACTCAATAACACTTCGCCCGACCCGGGAATCGAACCGGAACCTCAAACAGGCACTATTGTCAGTACTTTCAGCAGTAGAATGAATAGTTTTGCCTGTTGCAATTCGATCTTTCGAGTCTAAATTGCAACAGGCATAACATTTCACTTTTCTTTTGCAAAAGAACAAAGGAAATATAAACAAATATGTATTACTAGCTGATGCCCGCGTCCTCGCCCGCGTGGATGTCGGATATCGCGACCAAAAGTAATCATGAAATTTGGATCCCGGTTCCGCTTTCCAATTACCACTTCATAATTACCCATTTTTTTTAGTATAAAAATGGATGTAGTATGTTATCCTTAAGAGATAGACATATAGCATTCCGGACTTTTCTGTAGACCTGTATAAGATACATAATTCCACCATACATCATTTTGTTATATCTCAAAGGGTTTAGGCAGCGCACGCCAGAATAGCTCGCAGATGGTAGATATTTTCCTACTTACTTGACACTTATCGTCATATTTTGGACAATTCACACAATATCTTTATAAATCGTAGCCTATGTGTTATTCTGATATATAAGCTATATTATTGTAAAGTTTCATTAAAATCCATTCAGTAGTTTTTACGTGAAAGATTAACAAACATCCATCCATCCATACATACTTAGAAACCTTCGCGTTTATAATATTAGTAGGATAAACGAAGCATTGAAGGCAGCTCCATGCTGATCAATTAAAGACTTCTAATTGAATTTTAAATTATACAAAGTAAAATATAATTGCCTTCAGTTTAAATGCAAAAATTTTCTTTGCGTACATGATAACTACTCAAGTGAGTCAATGCTAAGAACCACTTAAGTTAACCACCTACTTTTCTAACCTTCTCTTTTTAAATACAGGTAAGTCTTTAAAACGCATTAACGTATGCATAGCGAACTCTAAATCTGAATATATCACTATAGTGGAATATCTGCCATATGACAGTTTTTTTTTTCAATATTTCTATGTTAAATTTTAAAATCTGAAATGTTTTGTTATAGTTATTATTATTATTTATTTTTTTACCATGTCTTTTTTCGATTATTTTTTTGCTGTCACTGTGTCCAGTGTGGAATAAATACTTTCTTTCTTTCTTTCCATAACATTTTTGAAGAAAGAAGAATGCGGTCGTGAGCAGGATTCGAACCTGTGCCTCCTGGGTAAATACTACAGGCACTTTGACCCCTAAGCTATCACGACATCTGCTCACTGCTCCGAATTCTTCTTATACATTTTTAATACGTCTTTTGGTGACGTCATTTCCATCTATTCAGCCCTTAAGCATCCCTTTTTTTATCTTCACCTTGTCACACTATGCCTTTGCATAGCCGCAGTTTATGATATCATAAAACACAAATGGAAAACGACTACGTCACTTAACCTGTTACAAGACCCTTACAATACAATACAATATTCTTTATTGTACACACATGTTAATAACAAAGAAGATACAAGAAAAAACAAAACATACAAAGGGCGGTCTTATCGCTAAAAGCGATCTCTTCCAGACAACTTAACCTTAATTAATTCTTTTAAAATATTTTTTTATAGCATATCTGGTTTCTTACGAAGAATATTGTCGCTTCTTTTAAATACCCTGGGACCTTTAACCAAAGAATGTTTGAATATTGTAACATTGACACCAAAAATATATTATGATTTTATTTATTTTCCAAAACAATAACGGCAGCATAATTGTTGTATTTATTTTTCCAAAACAATAACGGCAGCATAATTGTTGTATTTATTTTTCCATCAAATAACGTGCGGCGCCAATTTATTTTATGTTACATTTTATTTACATTGGTCTTTTTTATATTAAGATTAATAGAAAGAAATTACGCAGGATTGGAACCTGCGCCTCTCGAAAAATACTTCAGGCGCTCTGACCACTAAGCCATCTCGACCTCTATAGGTTCGAATCCTGCTCACGACCGTATTTTTCTTTCCACAAAAATGTATATCTAGAGTCGCCACGGATGTGTTAAGGCCTTTGAAAGATTTATCTAAGATTACTAGGTTTATACAGTATGTGTAGGTACCTACTATAGGTACAAATTATTTTCGTATTATTATAAATTTTAGTGGAGTATTTATCCGGGAGACTCAGGCTTGAATCCTGCTCGCGACCGTATTCTATTTCGACAAAAAATTATAACTTTAAGTTTTGCTAAGCATGTGTTATCACAGATTTATCTCTATTTGTGAGGTAATTGCAAAGTTGGTCGTGTCGGTTCAGTCACCTGTATAGGGACTGAATAGATAGCAATGACGTCACCAAAAGACGTATTTTCTTATTTAATCAGTTTTAAATAAATATATCTGTTCATATCACATAGTTCATTCACATTAATAAGAACAGGCAGTGGTTTTGGATTCAAACATGCAATCTTGAACTTGCCAATCCAACGTTAATACTAGCTATCACTACGAATAATTTTATTTCAAAAACATCAGAATAAAATGGCTGCTTCCGTTCGAGCGAAGCAGTGTCGTAAATGCTTCGCTCGAAAAATTATGTTTTAAAAGGAAGATAATGAGGTTAATGATTTCAGTAAAAAAGTAATAATTTAGAGCCCTAAGCTTTTAGGTTATTATTGTGTTATTAATTGTGAGTTAGGTAAAATAAAGATGCTTAATAAATAATTTAAAAAGCATTGAGTTTTTATGTTGTTACTAGCTGATGCCCACCGCTTCGCCGGCGTGGATGTCGGTTATCCCGACTAAAAGTAATCATGAAACTTTGATCCCGGTCCCGCTTTCCAGTTACCGCTTTTTAATTGCGCATTTTTTAAAGTATTCTAATGGATAGAGTATGTTATCCTTAGACATATGCCATTGCGGACATTTCTGTAGACCTATATAAGATACACAATTCCACCATATATCATTTTGTTATATCTCAAAGGGTTTAGGCAGCGTTTTCGTTGAAAGCTCCCAGACGGCTTATTTTTTTCCGACACCTCCAACAAATATCATTATATTTTAGCCAATGTATACAAAAACTTGATAAATTATATACTAAAACCTTCCTCTTGAATCACTTTATCTATTAAAACAAATCGCATCATAATCCGTTTCCTAGTTTTATAGATCTAAGCATATATAGGGACACACAGACAGCGGGAAGCGACTTTGTTTTATACTATGTAATAAAACAACTTTTAACCGGATTAATCGCGTGTATTATTGGTTTTTTGTTTTTCCTGACGTTTCGAACACTTTGCAGCGTTCGTGGTCGCAGGAGGACTAAGGTGTCAGGTGTCTCAACAGTTTATTTAAAATTATTTCAGTCTACCGTACATATAATTGATAAATTCATAAAATTATTTTTGTCTCTGATACATGTTTAAAACTAAATCGCGACGGTATTTCCTAAGACTATCCCTGAGAAGAAATACCGAAACAAACTCAGGGGTCACAGTCGTTTTAAATTTAGAGATACAATTTTACAATTTTATCGAATTATAAACTAAAAGGTGTTCCGATGCACGCAGTAATCGCTCACAGTATCTTGATTTTTCTTGTGACTTGACTTTGTTTGGGACTTGATTATTTTCAGTACAGGGTTCCAAACAGGTGGTAATTGCCAACCATCTTCTCTATTGAAATTTGGGTGTTTTTTAATTTCAATAGCCTCGCGGAGCATTCTCGGTATATATCGGTTTTCTTTCGCGAGGATTTTGGGTTGGTCAAAACGTAGAAAATGGTTGGGTTTGTCTGTTGTATGTTCACAGACTGCAGATTTTGTTGAGCGTCTATTCTTGACGTCAGCTATGTGTTCTTTCAACCTGGTGCCAATGCTACGCTTTGTTTGCCCTATGTATGATAGCCCACAATCGCAATCAATCTTGTAGACTGTTGTCTACAAAATCTGCAGTCTGTGAACATACAACAGACAAACCCAACCATTTTCTACGTTTTGACCAACCCCAAATCCTCGCGAAAGAAAACCGATATATACCGAGAATGCTCCGCGAGGCTATTGAAATTAAAAAACACCCAAATTTCAATAGAGAAGATGGTTGGCAATTACCACCTGTTTGGAACCCTGTACTGAAAATAGTCAAGTCCCAAACAAAGTCAAGTCACAAGAAAAATCAAGATACTGTGAGCTATTACTGCGTGCATCGGAACACCTTTTAGTTTATAATTCGATAAAATTGTAAAATTGTATCTCTAAATTTAAAACGACTGTGACCCCTGAGTTTGTTTCGGTATTTCTTCTCAGGGATAGTCTTAGGAAATACCGTTGCGATTTAGTTTTAAACATGTATCAGAGACAAAAATAATTTTATGAATTTATCAATTATATGTACGGTAGACTGAAATAATTTTAAATAAACTGTTGAGACACCTGACACCTTAGTCCTCCTGCGACCACGAACGCTGCAAAGTGTTCGAAACGTCAGGAAAAACAAAAAACCAATAATACACGCGATTAATCCGGTTAAAAGTTATACTATGTAGTGAAGGCCAATTGTTTTTTCCCGTGTTACTGTATTTAGGTACCCGTGGGGTAAGTTATTGGGTTTTTCTGATCTGAATGCCACGTCCCAAGCGCGACTGCTGAGTATGGGGTCCTGGGTTTGATCCCCGGGTCGGGCAAAGTGTTATTGTGTTTTTCTATTAGGAAATCTTCGATAGCAGCTCAGAGTTCGGAACTGTGCCCGGTCGATGGCAATAGGCTCACCACCTATTACATGGGACTTAAAACAGCATTGGTGAAATGTGGGTGTACAACTATGTACACCTCTGCCTACCCCTTCAGAGAATACAGGCGTGACGCTATGTTATGTTTCTGTTAAGAAATTCCAACATAACGGTACTTTATGATTATTATTTTTAAATTAAGTAGACGCGCACATAAAACTGCTTTAACGAAAAATCTAAGTTATTCATGCTTCCCCTTAAGTAATGTGGTTTACTAGTTAATTTATTCTTAATATTAAAACCCTTTCACCTCAATGAATTGACCATAACCCGGACCCTCATTGGGGATTATGGGCATTGTTAGCGGTAATGCCGGCGACCGCTGCCCATTACCGGGTAATTTCCGTTATACGCATAATAAAATGCCCCTGCACATTAGGAGCAATTGAAATCTGCTGAGCTAGTAAGAGTTAATTACATATCATCACGCCTGTATTCCTCCAAGGCGTAGACAGAGGTGCCCTGTTTAACACTCATATTTAACCGATACTGTTAAGTCCGTACCGACCGTAATGCTAACTACCGGACACAATCCCAAACTCCGGATTCCTACTGAGATGCTTCCTACAAAATAATATCACTGCATGACCTGGAAATCAAACCAAGGACGCATCGTCGTCGTCGCCCTTACATCCACTAAACCAATATAGTGACCATGCTGTTTTAGGTTGTCGGTAAATCTTACGTCTGAATAAAGAGAATTTAAACCTACATCGTGGTATACGGAACCTTTTGCGGTCAACGATATTTGCCACTTTTGGGACCCCGTATTGACTTAACAATAGGGAATTTTTGTACGTAATTTTTATTGCTGTAGAATAACACCAATTCCAGAACTTTTTTTATTAATCGTGTTTTAACTATTGAATATTAAAGTTGAAAAGTGAGAATCATGCGAGGGAAATTTAAAATGTCAAAACGCACGCTATTGGTTAGAGTGAAACGTGATGTCACTCTGCGCGATGACAATATTGCGAGTAAGTTATTACTGGGTGTTTATCATGTTTTGTGGTTGTCTTTGAGTTTTAACGTTATTCAATAAAGAATCATCCTTCAATAAAAAATATAATTCGTTAATTAAACACTCCATTCTATACAAGATATCTTTTAAGATGTGTAATCTGACGTCAGAGAAAGCGCACCAAGATAGCGTCCGAAACTGATTGCAGGTTTGTTTGATAATTTTAATACTCAATAATCATATTTTTACAAGTGTTATATTTTTTTACGGTAATGCACCAACGTATAAAATCGAATTAAAAAATAACATGCATTTACCCTATTATTTCTATAGTTTAGTAACACTACTAAAGTCTATGGCCATGTGTTGCCAGCCTTCGGGGACGCGTCTTTCAATTCTATACAAGGCCAGAACGCAGCCATAGGAAACTGCTTGCGTATAATTTGTAGTGCTATTTTTAAATCTCCGATACCAATGTATACACGAATGTTGCGTACTCTCTTGTATAGTTTGTGACGTGTACACACGCGGTTCCAAACTATACTACATCACTTACGACAAGACAAGAGTTGAGATATAGTTTAATAAAATCATTTATTTATATATGGAATGACGAATTCGGGTTTATAATGGCGAGCATGCAACTGCTCGCGTATAGATTGGAATCTAGACTTCGGGGCGCTTATTCCGATATATAGTCGCATGGAATTGAGGGTACCAGGGATTTCATGAAATCCCTAGGGATACCACGAAATCACGGTAGATGTTGTAGTCACCCCGAGACGGCAGGTTAGGTTTGAATAAAAAATTTAATCTTACTAGCCTAATAATGATACCCCATTCATCTAAATCGGTTCAGGCATTTAGAAGTTATGATTGAATAAAGATACTCAGAAATATACATACATACATGAACCCTAAAAACATAACACTTGCTTTTTTTGTCAGTTAAGTAACTGTATTTTTTCCAAATAAAAATATTACATAAATTCCTACTAACAGATTTTTGCCTGCGTAGACCACATGCCCAAAATTCCATTGGAATATCTGCCATAACATAATTATTAGGAAAACAATGTATTTCTTCTAAAATCGTATCCTAAAACCATAATCTTATGCACCCAGCACTACCATATTACTGAACAATGGTCATATCTTGCCATTGTCCCTTATATGGGCACATTGACAACGCCCACCGTATGGCGCATAGGTAGGGTTGCCAACTTATTTTATAAGAAATAAAGTATATGTAGGTCTGGGGAAGAATATTAATAATATATTTAACGTTTTAATTACATATTTTTGAGAGCTTCTCGAAAAACTTATTATTTTACAGACTTTTTAAAAAGCTTCATAAAAAAATTGATGCTGAAAACAGTATTTTGTATTCTTTATTTTTGTTCAACAGTAAAAAATATAATGAAGTGAAAAACAGTATTATACTGTTTTTAACAGTAAAGTTGGCAACCCTACGCATAGGCCCTATATCGTACACAGATCTTGTTGATATATGGACTTAAAATATTGACAGAAACGCAGAGTGCCTCGCTGGTCGTGAGCGCGGCTGCTTAGCGCGAGGTTTTAGGTTCGATTCCCGATTCACATAGAGTTTTTTTTTTTTGGGATAGGGGGCAACCGGGCAGCAGGTCGCCTGATGGTAAGTGATTACCGCCGCCCATGGACACCCGCAACCCCAGAAGAGTCGCAAGTACGATGCCGGCCTTTTAAGGGTTTAGGCCTCCGGCACTGTCACTCACTCGGCGAAACACAACGCAAGCGTTGTTTCACGCCAGTTTTCTTTGAGGCCGTGGTATCACTCCGGTCGAGCCGGCCCATTCGTGCCGAAGCGTGATTCTCTCACGGTAAAACCTAAAGAGTGTTGTTAGGTTTATTGTTTTAGACATGCTTCAAAAACAACTTAAAATGAACTGCTCTTTCATATAAAACATACCCTAATTAAACTTCTAATTAAATTTATTAAATTATTATAAAACATTTAAATCACTTCATAACATTTACGCGCGAGACGCTATTGTCACAATAAAAATAAGTAGTGCGGGGATCAAAGACGCTACGGAGCACCATAGACTATAGCTGCCGCCTTTAGAATCGACTATGTCTTTATTTTCCACCTTACAATATGTAGAAGCAATGATTCTTCTATCTGTGTTACATATCTAATTATCTTAGAAATACACGCTAGAGAAATTATTAGTTAATTATCTTAGAAATACACGCTGGAGATATTATTATTAGTAGAGTTTTTAAAAGTCTGTGTTTATATGTTGGTGTTCGTGACTGTACATGCTAAGTTTGACAACATGTGGCACAAGAAACGGGCCCATAACCACTTAGCCACTGCAACAATGATGTCATACCACAATATTTTATACTGTAGAATTCGTCGATAATTGATTACAAAAATTGACTAGTCTTTTATGTTATGATTATTATCATCATGTTCTGACAGCTAATTAGAAAGATATTTAAAAGAATTTTATTACTTATTTAGAACTAAAGTTAAAGTCAAAGTCAAGTCAAAGTCAAGTCCAAGTCAAGTCAAAGTCACGTCGAGTAAAAGTCGAGTCAAAGTCAAGTCAACGTTTAAGTCAGAGCCACGTCACAGTCAAGTTAAAGTTAAGTCAAAGTCAAGTCATAGTCAAGTCAAAGTCATGTCAAGTCAAAGTCAAGTCATAGTCAAGTGAAGTCAAATCAAGTCAAAGTCAAGTCACTAAACCAACCATGACTGAATCGAGACTATACATCGAGATCGAGACAATACTTCATCTTTTATTTTATACCACTTGGTAGTTGGGTAGCCGTTGATAATTTTGAAAATATAAACAACGCTGCCCAGCCATTTTGAGCGATAGCGTGATGATACATATTTGCATTGCACATGTAAACGATACCATTTCTTATCCCTGGAATTCAGACGTAACGTTAATGATATTAGTTTTTTGGTGAATGTCGCAGATGGTTCTATTGATTGTTCTGAACTAATCTCCAATATAATGCTTCGTACCAATCAATTAGGCTTTAGACAGCGTCCTTTGCTGGCTGTACCATTTGCCTCAACAAATTACAGGCGAAATGCTTTCTTCCTGCGCAGTGCAATGAGTCTTAACAATCTTTCATCAAAATTAGAAATAGACCTATTCTGCAGTAATTCTAAATCAATCAGGAAAAAACTTTATCAAGATTTCTTTAAAGAGACCGATCGATAGTGCTCAGATTGCAATTCTCATGTTTATTACTCATTTTTATTTCTTTTTTAAATTAATTAAACAATTTGCTAATTACAATTAGCAAATTGTTTAATTAATTTGTTACTCCACTATTGTTATTTAGCTGTAAGCTTTCCTAAAATAAATTATTAAAATATTAAATGGTTAACCAATAAATGTTGTAGCTATAAGTTTTATCTAAATCAACTGTATTCTATCCATTTAAATATGCATACGTTGCCGATAACGCGATGAAATATGTTTATGACGTTGCCCGGACCACTAACCTGCGCTACAGTAAAAAGCCCATAAAAATCGGTCCACTAGTTCTTAAATTATAAGCGTTCAGAAAGACATACCGACCGACAACGTTTCCAAACAATGTGGTTACGGCTTTTATTTCGATTCGGTCGCGAACAGGATTCGAACCTGCGCCTCTCGGATGAATACTCCAGGCGCTCTGACCACTAAGCCATCTCGGCGTATAGGGACTGAATTGATAGCAATAACGTCGCCATAAGACGTGTTAAACTATGGAAGAAGAATTCGCAGAGGTGAGCAGAGGTCGAGATGGCTTAGTGGTCAGATCGCCTGGAGTATTCATCCGGGAGGCGCAGGTTCGAATCCTGTTCGCGACCGTATTCTTTTTCCATTTAGTATGATAACTTTAATAACCGATATCTCGTGAATTTCCTCTCAATGCTAACCTTTCCGAATGTATCGCATAATTTGCATTCCAAATTTGACTACTATATTCGAGATAACTGCGAACATAAGTTTTTTTTTAAGTTTTCTTTTCATTAAAAGAGCTTGCATTACGGACAATGAATCCTCCATGTTCATACCTACACGACCGAAATGTATGGATCAACTGACTTCGCGCTTTCGAAGTCGGACTTGTAGTAAAAGTTATTCGTATACATTCTAGACATCACCCTCCTAAAGTACATACTATACATTCTAGACATCACCCTCCTAATGTATGACTACAGACTTCTGCTACACTTTGTATGTGGAAACGATAATTACATCAACATCATAATACCTGTAGTGTAAAGGTGTTAATTGAAGACCCAGGACACGGCGGTAAGTGCATTTAGCAAAGGTCACAGGCGAAAGGTCAACAGGTTAGTTAGTTAGGTACACCGCCAGGAAGGCCTTATAGATTGCAAATTAGAATTTATAGTAGTTTGAGGGTAGGCTGAGTTTGTTTAAGCTTTTAGTATAATGGTGTTATTTTGCTTACGAGGTAGATGTATGGATATATAGGAGAAATTCTCGATAGCAGCCCGGAGTTTGTAATTATGCCCGTTAGATGGCAAAAGGCTCACCACCACATGGGACTTAATAACGCGACTGCATTTGCGAAAAGTAGGTGTCATCATCTTCATAGCATCACGCCTGTATTCCCCGGAGGGGTAGGCAAAGGTGTAGACAGTTGTACACCCACATTTCACCGATGCTGTTATTAAGTCCTTTGTAAAAGGTGGTAAGCATATACCAACCGGGCACAATTCCAAACTCCGGAGTGCTACTGAGAATTTATTAATAGAAAAATTCAATAACTCTTTGCCCGACCCGGTAATCGAACCCGAGACCTCACGCTCAGCAGTCGCGCTTGGGACCACTAGTCCAACGAAACAGTATTGGTGAAATTTAAGTGTACAACTATGTATACACCTCTGCGTACCCCTTCGGGGAATACAGGCGTGATGATATGTTACGAGATGTACGGTATACCTACCGTTTTACTCAAATTTTCACTGATGTTATTACTGGCCCCATTTAATAGATATTGAGCTTATTTTCATCTACTGAACACAATTTTAAACTCTGCTATAAAGAATTTACTCACGGTTATACCCAATAACACTTTTTACTATCCGAGAATCGAGTCCAGGACTTGGTGCCGAGCAGTCACGGTTACAGACCAGTTTCACTTGATTTTTTAATAATAAAAAGGCATAAAATA
This sequence comes from Xylocampa areola, assembly GCA_935421205.1. Taxonomy (NCBI): domain Eukaryota; kingdom Metazoa; phylum Arthropoda; class Insecta; order Lepidoptera; family Noctuidae; genus Xylocampa; species Xylocampa areola. Next base: position 18,968,021 of record OW285207.1, read on the forward strand.
CCCGGGAAAATACGGATAAATCTTTAAAAAGCATTAACGCATGCTTAGCGAACTACATAGCAATGACGTCACCAAAAAACGTATCAAAATGTGGAAGAAGAATTCGCGGCAGTGAGCAGAGGTCGAGATGACTTAGCAGTCGAGCACCTAGACTTATCCGGGAGGCGCAGGTTCGAATCCTGCTCACAACCGTATTCGATTTCCACAAAAAAATATTACTTTATCCGGGAAAATTTCTCCATAAAAGTTCAATTTCACCCACACCCTTTCCAAACTCCGGGATGCTTCTTAGGATTTCTAAGAGAAAAACCCAACAACTCTTTGCCTGACCTGAGCAACAAACCCAGCACCTCATGCTCCGCAGTCGCGCTCGGGATAAAAAAACCAACCAGACAGCACTGAACTCGGCATCATAAGAATACTAAACATACTCGATTGACATTTTAACATTTCGCTTTATTCCGAACAAATACAATGATATCCTACTAATTACATCTCAAGTCACACCGCGAAGTAAAATCCAATCAAAAATTGGTGCAAAAACTTTATTGAAGTCCTTCCGAGCACTTGCCGCGCAAAATCTCAGCGGACATTTTTAAACTTTTAAGGAAATTAACTTTTCAAACGATCACTCTAGTGTCTGAGTGGATGAAACGCATTTTATTAGATTTATAAGAAAGGCGAGGATTTACGAGTGGCCAATAAAATTGCAATCTCACAATTTATAGCTGAAATTTTACGGTGGTAGGCAGAAGCGTTAACGGTCCGGTGTTCCGGGTGGCTTAATATTTCCGGATCCGAATGCTAATTTTGTGTTCCTATTAATTTAAATACTGGCCAGCTTTGAGGGTTTACTTGGCTGTAAAAATGCTTTAACACTTACTTGAAAATGTTTATAAACGTGATACCATTAGGTCTGCCTAGCATTTTCCCAATAACATTGGGGTTGGCTTCCAGTCAAACCGGATGTAGCTTAATACCAGTATTTTACAAGGAGCGACTGCCTATCTGACCTCCACAACCTAGTTACTAGGTAACACGATATCTCGTGGTATGACTGGTTGTCAGACTTTCAGGCCTCTAACTACCCGTAACGGCTCTCATAGATCTTAATCTTAATTTATCAACCGGGACCGACGGCTTAACGTGTTTTCCGAGGCACGGAGGGGTCTCGGTATGAAATGATGGTCACCCATCCACAAGCGGGGATTACGAGCAGACAAAGTCAATTATTTTTTATGAATTCCGCACTTTTGTTGTTGTTTTTTTGTACTTTACAACTATAATAAACTGGAAAATGTTTGAACTGGATCTTTCGGGGAATAAACTTGATCAATCAAACAAAGTTATCAATTGTAGTTCGATTGAAATTATGCACCTTGTTGTCTCGTCCGAAGATGATGATTCCCTCCCTCCCTTACAAAAATAAACCTGTACCCTATAGCTGTAGAATCAATAATATAGGTACTAATCATCTTTAAACTTAATGACAGCAGGAAACGCGGCCCCGATGACGTGCATCTGGGTGCGTTTCGTTTCTTCAAATCTTTAACTTATGTGACGTTGGTAAGGAACGACTCGATACTAACAAGTAGTATTCCTCATCATCGAGGACGAGACAACAAGGTGCAAAATTATACAATTATACAAAAATGTTTGTAAAATTATACAGATTAATCTTCGTAAAGCATTAAGGCATGCATAGCTAACTCTAAAGTTATGATTTTGTGTGGAAAAAAAATACTATCGTGAGCAGGATTCCAACTTGCACCTCCCGGATATCTGTGTCTTTTCCACAAAAAATCATAAATTGTAAAATTATGTTTCAAAAAGACAAAAAATAGCTCGAAGTTTGATTCAGCAGGTCCTTACTTCCTTATATTTAAGCAAAAAAAAATCGCAATTTCAGGTCTTAGAGATTGAGTTGCGCAGTAAACGATGAATATTTTTCCTTGTAACCCCAAAATTTACTACTGTTACTTTGTATAGAGAGGTCGAAAACTTAAGCTATTATTATCCTGTGGTAATAAAAAAAATTAATCGTCCAGGAAATTAAATTTGACGAACTAAAAAATTTAACGTTGTTATAATAAAACAACTTTTAACCGGATTAATCTCGTGTATTATTGGTTTTTTGTTTTTCCTGACTTTTCGAACACTTTGCAGCGTTCGTGGTCGCAGGAGGACTGTTAAAAGTTGTTTTATTATAATACCCGCCCCGGCTTCGCACGGGTGCAATGCTGATACTAAATACACTACAGAAAAACTGTGAACGTTGTATATAAAAACATAGCGGCCCGCTCCGGCTTCGCACGGGTATAAAATATATAGCCTATGTGATTAAAATCGATCCAGTAGTTTTGATTTATTCATTACTGCCGGTGGCCCGCACGCGTTAAATTTGGAGTAAAACAATCCCCCTTTCCCTATACCATGAAGATTTCTGACTTTTCTGTAGACCTTTTTTATAACAAACGCTACGTCCCGCAATTTTTAAATCTGTAATATCTTCGAAAATATTCACTTAAATCATACGGTGTAAAGGGCCATATAGATCTATATTAAATGAGCAATGTATTCAAGTTATTTAATTGGCTATGGATTAATGCTGTATTGGTTAAAATCGCTTCGAAAATTAGCCATTATTTGTCGTAAAAAGTAAATGACAAAAAAAAGTTATTGTGGGTTATCCATAAGAGATAGACATATACCATCACGGACTTTTCTGTAGACCTTTTCAATGTGTATAATACTTAGTACATTATTTTGATAAAACTCGTAGGGTTCAGCCTGCGTTTGCAATGTAAGCGGAAAAAATGTAATTATTTACGACATCACATTAGAAACCTCAAAAATAACAGTACTTTTCCACTATTTAATGGATGTTATCTATACTTATAATAAAATCGTAACTCGAAAGCCCGAAAATTTCAAATTCGCTTTTTGGTTTTTTTTTCTTTCGTAATGTGTTAATTAATCGATACTATTGCCAAATCTGTTGTTTTTAAAATTTGAGTATTTTTGTCTGTTTGTATGTCCGAGGTTGGCGTCCAAACCAAGAAAAAGAAACATCTGAAAATTTATAAAAAATATCGTCAGAAGCCGGGTCAACTTATAGGCTATTCAAAATTGCGCATTTCTTCAAGGGAGCTGAGCAGTGATGTTAAACATCTCACACTCAGAATCTAAATTGGACGGATTTCAATAAAAATTGCACTGTTGTATAGCTTATCAAAAATGATAAGCACTGCAAGAGGTATCATTGCGCTTTGTCACATAGGGACCAAGCACTTACCGGTTTTGTATTTGCCTATTTTAGCAATACTGTCATCTGAGTAATTAGTTGCATACCGTACATAGGTGACTGGCACAGTATAAGTGTGACGATCGAATCCCGGTATACGATATTATTTTTGTATATTATTAATTTTGATAATACAAGGTTTATCTGTTATTTCGCAGAAAAACAACGTTATTTTAGTTTTTCCGTATCTTTTTGTAATATAAACCCACTTTTTATGTGTTTCTCTTGCTGTCTCATATCAATATGGTGAAGCACAGGGAAGATGTTAAACGTTAGCGTTATGTAATTTTTTTATCAATCATATCTCATCATTATCATGGTACTTCTTGCCATAGAAACGTCATTTTTAAACTCTGTAATAAATAATATAAAAAAATAATATAAAATGGATCTACGTTTGGCCACCAACTCGCCTGATGGCAAGCGACGGTGTGGCCGAGGATGGAGCACGTATATCCAGAATAAATCTATTCACTCTTAATTAGAGTGGATAGATTTTGGCAGAACGATAGTTGGGGAGTTGATGCAACTGCCCACTCCCACAACGGCTTCGTCCAGTGGATGGTAAACAGCTGTGGTCGAAGCCTCCGACCAGTGTTGTGTTTCCTGTTTTGCACCACCCAGGGGCTAAGTGTAGGGATTCCATTTTAAGGGTGCACTCCTACGGACGCGGGCAACTCAGCCCCCGATACCTATTTAGTAACAAAACTACACATTCCCTCAGCCTGGCCTTAGGATTAATTTTATTGCCTAATCCATAAGTAGGTAATAGCGAAACATCAAATAAGCATTACTGACGATTTTGTTAGAGGCTGTCCAGCTATTGAGGTGGTTGGAGAGTACATTCTCGATGATATCCAATGAAATACCGGGTAAAACATTGCTTAACCTCAGCGAATGTTTACTAAGCGGAGATTGGAACAGACTATCAGTACCTGCATCTTGGGCATTCGTTTTATAGATCGGGTATTAAATGTTGGAAAAATAAACAACAAGCCAGACCCAAGCTCTACTGAAAACTCCATTATGGAACTCAACAACACTTTTTTCGACCTGGTGATCAAACCCAAGACTTACCTACGCTTATACGCACTTGCAACCACTAGACTAATAAGTCCGTTTTATTAAGATTCTCTTTACACTGCACAAGATTGATTATTACACACATTAGTATTTTCATTTTTAAATGAAGATGCAGTGAAGGAAACTGAAAAAATTATGCTTAGAGTCATGTTGAAAAGACGAGGCAGGTGTAAGTGGAAATTCTGAGATCCCTAAATGGATATAAATTGACCCACGGAAACTCACTAAAAGGTCAAAAAAGTAGTGCTCACAACCAGCACGCGTGTATTAACAGACGTATGAACGTGATAGAAGCAAAAAGAGTATGTAAGGATCTTAACAGGTGGCGTTCTATAGTGTCTGCCTCCCTGAAGCCTAGGCCAAAGACGTGAATTTATGTATGTACCTATGTATGTGACATTATCATTTTGGCCAACACATATTGTCATGCCGTCAGTTCCGCGCCTGATCTCACTCCAGACGTGTTGGATTGCCATCCCACCGGAATACGTGAGTGAAGAAAGAGGGAGTGCACTCCATAGAGATAGCGCGCCGGTACAGTCATTTGGGAACGTTCAGTCGGGAGTACTCCCGGTATCGAAGAGGTGGTAAAACATCCCGGTATCTCCAAGGTATCGGTAACGGCGGCTTATCAAATTTTTCGGTAATACTATTGGGAAACGGAAAATAACGTAAGATCATCTATGTCGCTTCTAGCTTTCAGCTGGTTGTACTGCTGCCGAATTCGTTCATCATCCGTGTTTCTCAATAAATATATATCTGTTGGTTTTCAAGGCTCAAGTGAATAGGTATTTAGTGGTCAAGCGCGTTCCATCGTTGACTTCATCATTGCTTAAAATCAGGCGAGTTGGCGGTCAAACGCAGGCCCATTGAGATTATGTAAAAATCTAATTAATGAGTGGAATCCTAATATTGCATCGTATAATCTACACCACTTCAAAAGCTGTATCCGACAGCTGATATAGCGCCCCCACATATCTACAGACATATCACGTGTGCTGTGGTAAAATCCAAGCAGGAATCAGACCCTAGATACCCACTGTATGACGGCCAGTTACCAGCACAACACCTAACCACCTAACAAGCCAGGCACAGTTACTTAAAACTGACCGAGGCAGTGTCAGGATGCCCAGTCGAGACTCACCGCAAAACTGAGGCTAGGAACTTTTCCACCACCCGCTAACAAATTAAGCATAAAGTGAAACTACCTGAAATCAATTTTGGACACAGCAAGTGTGGATCTAGGCAACCAAATAATTAAAATTGTACCATCGACATAAAGATGAAGAATCGTTTATTAATTATATTGTAAAGTAATCCTGATCCGGATAAATACTCCAGGCGCTCTGACCGCTAAGCCATTTCGACCTCTGCTTACTACCGCGAATTCGCATAAAATCTGTACGATATTGTATTAACTGCAAAGTTAGTCGTGTCGGTTCGGTCACCTGTATAGGGACTAAATAGATAGAAGACGTATTAAAATGTGGAAGAAGAATTCGCGGTAGTGAGCAGAGGTCGAGATGGCATAGCGGTCAGAGCGCCTGGAGTATTTATCCGGGTGGCGCAGGTTTGAATCCTGCTCACGACCGTATTCTTTTTTCCACTAAAATTTATAACATAAGAGTTTGCTATGATTTATCTGTATGAGTTTGGGTTGCTAGGGCAACTGTCAAGTATCTGAAAAGTCACGGCTGTCTGTATGAGGGTGGCGTCAATGAGGATAGACAAAAATAGAATAATGCAACAATTATTACCAAAAAAGTTAGGGGTGGAGGGTCTGACTTCAACGAACGTACCTGACCTTCTCAAAAAAGGCAGGTTAATAAACTGAACCGTCGAGCATGCATTCTTCACGTATGTAAGATAAAATCTATAGTTTCTGCCTACTGGAATGGGAATCAGGTGTGAGTTGGTTTGTATGATTAATTGAAATCTTAGTTTGGCGCTAAGATTACTTTGACGTGAGCAAAGCCACGGGTACAGCTAGTTATACATATAAACCTTCCTCTTGAATCACTCTATCTATTAAAAAAAACCGCATCAAAATCCGTTGCGTAGTTTCAAAGATTTAAGCATACAAAGGGACATAGGGACAGAGAAAGCGACTTTGCTTTATACTATGTAGTGATGTAGTGATCGCGCAAACCTAAGATATTACTATGTAAACGTTTTTTTTTTTTTTTTTATACCACAACTATCACACAACGCCGTCTAGTCTCAAGCTAAGCAGAGCTTGTGTTATGAGTACTAGACAACTGATAAACATACTTATATATTTCTAAATGCATACATGTTATAGATAAATTACACCCAGACACAGAACAAATGATCGTGCTCATCACACAAACATTTGTCCTGGGTGGGAATCGAACCCACGACCTCCGGCCTAGCAGTCAGGGCTACTAACCACTAGACCAACAGGACAGTCAATAAAAAACGTTGTTAGCGAACTGAAAGAAAAATACGAGTGGCGCCTAATTATCCCGCGCAAGTCGTTCTCAATTCAATTTTGAGGTTAAATAAAACTTTTGCGCAGCTCCGAAACATCTCGTACTACAATCTGAGCTGTTTTTGCAACGTTACTCATTCATTATTCAAGATAAATCTTTGAAAAGCATTAATACATGCTTAGCGAACTCTAAAGTTGTATTATTAAATGGAAAAAGAATACGGCTGCTAGCAGGTTTCGAACCTGCGCCTCCCGGTTAAATACTCCAGGTGCTCTGACCACTAAGCCATCTTATTCATCCATTTATATGTATTATTTTATTTTATATTAGCACGACTGCTTAGCTGAGGTCCTGGGTTCAATTATCGGGTCAAACAAAGTATTATTAAGGTTTTTTGTGAGGAAATTCACAGTAGCAACCCGGATTTTGGAATTGTGTCCGGTAAATAGCAATAGACTCACCACCTATGTGGACTCCCACGTGGAACTAAAAACAATATTCTTAAAATGCGGGTGTACAACTTTGTACACCTTTACCTACCCCTTCAGGGAGTACAGGCGTACTGCTATGTTTATGTTTCAACCATTCACCGCGTAGCACGCCATTCAAAATCATTAATTTTAAGATGGATGCCACCATAACAATAGAGGATAAAATCAACAATTGAGGAGTTAAATCGTAAAAATACGTCTTCCATAAAGAGGATGAGCGTGATGACCTTTTAATATCATTGCCATAAATCCGCGTTCGGTCCTAATATCCGCGTGTGGATTGTAGATCGTATAATACTCGTTGGCTTATGATTATGATAGATGCTTTTGCCCCAAGTTAAACGATTTATAAGTGGCCTTTTTCATGCACAGAGCATAATAATAAAACTCACTTGAAGGAAAAGGATTTACATTGTACAGACTTCTCTTTCTGCTATATATATATATATTTATAATTCTATCTGTTAACAACAAAGAGTATCAACTTTTAACCGGATTAATCGCGTGTATTATTGGTTTTTGTTTTTCGTGACGTTTCGAACTGTTTCGTCCTGCGACCTGCGTACCTATTGGCTAACACAAATCTCTTAGTGCGATTAATAAAAAAAAATTAAAAAAAAACTGGGTTATCATAGAATTGTGTTGAAATGTTATTAACATTTTTGCTCATAATAGACAAGCTGTAACATACGACGCAATGTACTACAAAGTGGCCATCAATGCGTTGGTAACTGAGTTAGCCAATACGTACGCTCAACGCTGCAAAATGTTAGGAACGTCAGGAAAAACAAAAACTAATAATAAACGCGATAAATCCGATTAAAATTTGCTTTATCTTCTTTTTTTTACATAATTTCCATCTAAACATCAAATCTGTTCCACTTTCTTAGGCTGATTATTATAAAATACTTTGTCCGTGTGCTTTATCACCATAATATTGTCTAGCCCGGTTGGTGGAGTGTGATATTAGGATAACATCAGAACCTGGCGCATCGACAACATTTGGTGTGACATAGCTAGATAGAAGGAGACTGTATCAGTGGCGGTTGCCACCAACAACAGCATTCCCAAAGAGGGTTGACGTCAGGCAGGCGGTCGGTCATAAAACATAGCCAAAACTTTAACAGCATGCCAAATACAGGTATGCTGTGCCGACCCCAAATAAATTGGGACAAGGGCAGGGGGGTAATGATTATGATTGTCTAAACACTACACCAAATCGAACTCCCTTTAGATCAAAATTCAGGGACTTAATAACATAACCCATACCCCGAAGGGATAGGCAGAGATGAACACAGTCGTACACCCACATTTCACCAACGCTGTTATTAAGTCCCATGTATTAGGAGGTGAGCCTATTGCCATCTACCAGGCACAATTCCAAACTCCGGGCTGCTACTGAGAATTTTCTAACAGAAAAACTCAATAACACTGCCCGACCCGCGAATCAAACCCGAGACCTCATGCTCAGTAGACGCGCTTGAGACCACTAAACTTGGGACTTAATGCCTGCATCTACATTACAAAAATCTTTATTATCGCCCACTCGTAATTCCATTTATGAAATGCACTACACATATCCTATTGCATTATCACAACTAAGCCAGTTACACTCACCTCTGACCTTTGACCGCGCGTATGTATCCGGTAAATGTCATAAGGTCATGAAAATGACCGGGTCACGTTCACCTGCCTTCTGTTTAGTATAAGTGTTCGTTACTAAGGATAAAGGTCCCGGTAAAGGCGGTTTTAATTAAAGATCACTTGGTAATGATTAATGTATTGATAATGATGATTCTTTATGCAAATACACAATATACTGAATTTAACAGTGACGTATATTTTATTTATTTATTTTATTTAATTAATCAGATATGAACAATCCATTTTGTTTATAGTTTCTTACGCTAGGTTAGTAATCTATTTAATTATTTAGTCATTAAATTTATTCAAAATATTATCAATTTGGTTCATATTTAATATTAAATTTGTCATTATTAGCAGTCATGTGCACTTTATTCCAATGCCTTAGAATTGGGCATTCAAAACTTTCCAACAACGTATTCAGATGGCCGTTAGAGCTTTCCCGGACCCGGCGCATCAGAGAAGCTATTAGTTTTTTTTATTATTGTATAAAAACAATCCACGTTAGCCTCCGCAAACATTCCTGATGAGCTGCAGAACCGAGGCAGCCCCAACAACATTCCAAACCCGTTGTGTGACAACTGACTGTTGATTTTAACAAATATTTATTTTTTCTAAAAAAATATTCTACGTTTGACCTCCAACTCACCTGATGGTAAGAAACAGTGTGGCCGAGGATGGAGCACATAGATCCAGAAGAAATCTATTCACTCAAGCCTTAAATATGTCTAGATTTTATTTCTCAAGAAACACGAAGACGGCTGGGAGTTCCATTCACGAGCAGTACGTATCAATTATCATGAATGTGGAACCAAATCGTTGCGTATGAACTTTCGGAATTTCTATCAGGAACGGGTGTGTCGTCCTTCTACTTGTTTTCCTATAGAACATAACATAGCATCACGCCTGTATTCCCCGAATGCGTAGGCAGAGGTGTACCGTGTACAAAATTGTACACCCACATTTCACCAATGTTGTTATTAAGTCCCATGTGTATAGGTGGTGAGCCTATTGCCATCAACCGGGCCCAATTCCAAACTCCAGGCTGCTACTGAGAATTTCCTAACAGAAAAACTCAATAACACTTTGCTCGACCCGGGAATCGAACCTGAGACGTCCTGCTCAGCTCGCACTTGGGACCACTAGACCAACGAAGCAGTCACTAGTACAACTGTAAGTATATAGGCTATATTATATTACCGATTACCGTCACCCACACAGACAAAGCTAATAATAACCCTCCTCCTTAGTCGTTCAGTCTTGACAGAGTGGTCGTGGTTGATGACTCTGCATTTTCTATGGCCAAAGCAGCCCTCGCGATGCTCCTCCACTTATTCCGGTCTTCAGCGTCTCGGAAATTCTGAACTATGGAGGTTTGTGTTGACGCTTTGATAAGGTCTGTCCAACGCGTAGGTAACCGACCGATGGACCGCTTGCCCTCCACTTGTCCCTGGACAACGAGTCGTTCCATGGAGTGTTCGTTATGAACCACGTGGCCGATTTTTTGTATAATAACTTTCGTGAGACACATTCATACTCAGAAACTAGTCGGGCAATCCCGAAGAAGGCACGTGAGTAATAACCGTTGAACAATAATTAATACCTTACTACTTACGTAACATTATTCAAAACTGCTTTTAAATTATATAAATGTGTATTGATTTTTTTAACAAGATAACCAGTACTAGGGTCTGAAGGTCTTACGACAGGCCATTACCCGTTGATGGATGGTCTTTACTGTGTATGGGTAAAATCGTTGCATCGTTTAAGGTTCACTAGTAATGTTGTAAACGTTTAAGGATCTTTGTGCTGTTTGCTGTTTGATTTGTGTGATGCTAATGCTAATGTGATTAGGCTCTAAGATGTGCTTAAACAAGGCCAGGTAATAGCCCAATACCGTCGCAAGTAATAATTGCAAATACGGCGTAATTTCTTTTGACAAAGTTTTATTTTTGCAACACACAATGCACAGCACAGTTTAAAGAAATACATCATATAAATAACCTTTTATGACACTTAAGCATTATCAATTTAAATTATTAAAAATAGTAAAATTATGTAAAACGATTTAGGTAAGTCAGTAAAACAGTTTAGGCTCATCTTTTGTCCATATTCTCACAGAAACTTAAACATTATCGACGAAGCAAACAAGTCCCATTGCGGCGCTGATGTCAGAAGAGCATTCAGCATCGCCAGCGATGCTATTTACATGACAGGAATTAAAAAAAAAATGGTCGTGCAAAGTATTATTCGGTTATCTGTTAGGAAATTCTCAGTAGCAGTCTGGAGTTAGGAAGTTGGCGGTGTGACACCCCCCACTTCGGAGACGCCACTCACGTAAACGTCGTCTGCCCTGCGCCTAATTTCTATCTATTGTGAAGGAAGAGGGAGTGCATTTGTTTGCGCATACACTAGTGCACTATAATATCTCCTGCATACTTGGCTAATCTCCGTAGAAATACGACACCGTGACTAATAATTCTGTCGGGAGTATAAAATGGTATGGGACCAAGGCCCAAATTCTTTGTCCATAATTATTTTATGTTTTATTAAAACTATTAGAGAGCATTGAAAAATTCATCCGCGTCACTGTCAACTGGTAGCGTACCCATAAGGCTGGTAGCATGGCCACGTTGGATGACAATACCAATTCTTTGTGAGAAATGGAGACCAACATTTGGGTCACGTGAAGTATCGAGCAACCGTCTTTAAAGAGAATGTGGATGAAGTTTTCGTTGCTCTTTATTTAGTTTTTAGTTTTTTTTAATATAATTATTGTAATAGTTATTATTTATCCTGTATTTAAAAGTAATTGTAAAGGTGTCACGCCGCTTTTTTAGATTACCTCACTAGCGGTAATTAATGTAAAGAAAAATCACATGTGCGTATAAGCCTCAATATGAACCTCGAAGCAGTGCAATAAGAGTCACTTCACGAGCAATTGTGTTGAAAAACTAGTTTAAAAACTACATTAGTAGTCCACGCAAAATCCGCGGGAGAAAGGGCACAGATAATAAAATAATAAAAATTGTAAAGAGGTTTTACATTTACATTCTGACGTCGGCAACCTTATTGGTAGTTCCACAAAGTTCGTTACTACTCATTCATTGGGATACGTGCCTGTTTTACGGAATACTTTTAAATACAGTTTTGTTTAATTTAACATTGACAATGAACTGTTGGACTAAAGGGTGGATTGGTTTTATTTTAAATTAGAACTGCTGTTGATTGAACGTGACATATTCATTTCAACATAACGAGCAAACATTTTGGAGCCATATCATAATCATTTAAAATTGGAACATATATTGAAGGATATTTTTTTAAATTATATTCATGTAAAAATTTAATTTAGCTAATAGTTTTACGAGAAATAGTCGAATTTATTTCTAAAACTTTGCGTCACACATTGTTTTTCTGTATCGTGGCTATGTTTACAGACACAGTCATATCCCAAATTTACACGTACCCAGACCTGAAAAAATGTTTACAAATATTTTTTCAGAACGCGAATTGAACTCTTCATCCGCAGCATAATAGCCGATTATTCGACCTCTGCGCCAACCGTTACGTCCATAACTTATCGGAGATGTTAATAGATTATCTCTAAAAAAGACAACATAAAGAAAAATACAATAATCTTAGCTGGTCCTATTTGGTCTTTGTGTTCAAAAAGGACCATTTCTTTACATTATCAAGCTCATGTCTCTCTCCCGCTACTATTTCAAGATCTGAATTTCGGCGTCATTTGCTTTACCGAATTATGTGACATACATAATAATTCAACATTTACTCCAGTCGCGTTTGAGACGGCGTATTGACCGTACGTATTTGCTAATTAGTACGACTAGTGCCGTGAACGTTAACGCGGGTCTTGACCCGTTTCTATTAAAATGAATGATGATAATTATCTGAATAATAAGGTTTTTGATAAAAGTGATGAGGAGATTAGTACCGACTGTGATCAACAACAATCATTGTTAGTGAATTGGAATAGTTTGGAATGTAATATGGAGGAACAGGATGGTGAGAGAATAGCGGAGAAAAGGCCAAGAGAAAAAAGTGAAGAAAGCAGTGAGGAAAGTTTTATAACGGTAACTCGACGCAGGTCTAAGAAATTGATAAGAAGTGAATCTATGGGCAACAATATAAACACGATGGAATGCAAGCGCTCGGCTTGGATCGGTCGCTCGCGGGGAACGTGGTCCGTGCGACCACCGACCCCCGCCCCCGCGCACTCGCCTATCCCCGTAGGCACTGATAAGGAAATAGATGCGGAATATCATTATGAAGTATGTTTAACGTCAACACAAAATATTTTACCCAAGCAAATGGCTCTGGCTAAGTTGTTAGGAAACGGAAACATACAAAATATATTGAGAATAAAATATAAAAGCCCATACAAAGTATTTGTGCAATGTGGGGACAAAATACAAGCCGAAAAACTTATAAACTTTCAGGAATTATTGGACCGTGGTGTGCGAGCACAATTTACAGATCAAGCTAATTTATCATATGGAATGATCAAGGGCGTGGATATCGAATTAAATGAAAAAGAAATATTTGAGGCCTTAGACAGCTCAGAACAAATAATAACAGTAAAAAGATTAAGACGTATGAATGAAAATGGAGAATGGGTTGACAGCGAGACGGTTAGAATATGTTTTAAAAATCCTACTTGCCCTTCTTACGTATTTGCATATGGATGTAGGTTTAAAGTTGAACGATATGTTTTCCCGGTAACTCAGTGCTCAGGATGTTGGAAGTTTGGACACATAAAAAGATTTTGTCCATCTAATAAAATTCGATGTCCTAAATGCGGAAAACCACACGTTAACTGTGAAATAGAAACGTTCACATGTCTGAATTGTAAAGGCCCACATATGGCACTAGATAAGGCATGCCCTTTTTTTTCGAAAGAGAAAAAGATCCGCTCAATTATGAGCGAAGAGAATATGACATATAAAAAAGCGTTAGATAAGCTATCAAATAAAGACAAACAGGAATTTGATCTTAACAATACTAATTTTGACAAACTACCAGAACACATATTAAACGAAAAATCGGACTTAGAAGCAATTTCTATGGACACAAGAGAAACTGTGGTATCAATGATTGAAAACAATCCCAGAAACAGTGAAGAACCCTATAACATAGTTGTGAAGAAACAAAAAACAAGCCAAAATACGCAAAAGGCAAAAAAGAAAAACAAAAGTATAAGATCAGAGGAACCACAATCAATAACACAAATGTGTGAAAATGCAGAGTCGGACACTGTAAAGGCACCGGCAAATGAGAATACAATAGGAGATCAGGAAAAATCAATTGAAGATAGGAAAAAGGAACATAAATTTGAATGGAAGAAAATATTACAAAAGATCAGAGATATTGCATTTGTTGACGGGATATTTGAAGAAAAAATTATGTCTATTGTTAAAATAGTGTGTGTAGAGGTTAAAACATTTGTGATGAACATACTAAGGAAAGGAGACTTATTAAAAGGGTTACTAAAAATTTTTGATGGATAGGTCACAACAAAAAAAAGTTGCGTTTAATATAATACAGTGGAATGCTCAGAGTTTAAAGCCGAAGTTAGCGAGTTTTGAAGCTTTATTATGTCAAGAAAAAGCCCATATCGGCATTATCAGTGAAACCTGGTTAGAGTCAAGTACAAATATTAATATATCTGGATATAACGTTTATAGGCGAGATAGATATGATTCTTACGGGGGGGTAGCAATCATAATCCATAATTCTGTACGATCTCAGATTTGTCCCATTAATCTAACTAATGTAGGCATTGAAGCTATACATGTTAAAATATTTAATTGTAAAGATATAGAAAACATCATATCCATCTATTGTCCTTCATCAGTAAATACTTGTTTAATTGATTGGGATAGTTTGTTCTCAGCCTTTGGTAGGAGGACAATAATAGCAGGTGATTTTAACGGTCACCACATTAATTGGTCCTATAAAATTGATCAGAGGGGTACACAGTTATTCGATTCATCTATAGAAAATGGTTTTATATCCCTTAATAACGGCGATCCAACTAGGGTTAAATTAGTTAATGGGGTGATGCAGAAGTCGGCACCAGATATTACATTCACATCATCAGATATAGTAACAGATTTCCGTTGGCATGTTTTAAATGAAAATTTAGGTAGCGATCACTTGATATTAAGAATTACTTTGAATTACGAAGAACAAATCAAATTGATTAAAAAACGTAATTTTAAAAAAGCTAATTGGAAAAAATATTGTTATGACCTTAATGAGCAGTTTTCAAATAATGATAATTTACAGGATCTAGTTAGTAATCATATTCAGGAAAGATACGATTATTTAGAGGCGCAAATAAATATATCGGCCGATAAAAATATACCGATGAGTAAAATATGTACCAATCCTACTAGTAATTTCAAACCAAAAGAATATTGGGATCCTATGCTATCCAAAACTGTAGCAGAACGTAGATTAGCCTTACGCGTATTTAGACGAAACCCTACACCTGATAACTTAAAAAGGTATGAAAAAAAGGTTTCAGAGGCTGATACTAGGATTAAACAAGCAAAATCATGTAGTTGGAGGAGATTTTGTTCTGATATCGATGGAACCACATCAGTTTCTGATATGTGGAAGAAAATGCGGTGGTTTAAAGGTCGTCGTCAGTCCAAAGTTTCTGCATCATTAAATAAACAGAATGAGTTGCTTCACGCCCTGGCACCGGACTATGTTATGAATCAACAACCTTTAATAACATCAAGAAATAATTTACTAGAACAACCGTTCATATTACAGGAATTATTAAATTGTTTAAAGAAAAAAGATACGAGTCCGGGTAAGGATGGGATTACTTATTCTATGATTTTCCATTTGCCCGAAGTGTGTAAAACGTATTTGCTTAATATATATAATGAAATTTTTATATCAGGTTCTGTACCACATCAATGGCGTGCAATCAGTATTGTTCCAATACCTAAGGCAGGCTATGACTATAACTCTAATGCTGAACCAAAGTTAAGGCCTATATCACTTATATCGTGTATCTGTAAGGTCTTTCACAATATGATAGGTAAGAGACTTGAATGGTACACCGAAAAAAACATGATATTCTCCCCTTATACATCTGGTTTCAGAAGAGGACAATCGTGCATAGATTGCTTGGCTAGGCTTATCACCTATATTCAAATTGGATTTTCAAACAATAACCCTACTGTAGCTTGTTTTTTGGACATTGACAACGCTTATAATAATGTTTTAATTGATAAAGTTATTAATACTTTAGACAAGCTTAATGTTGGGTATAATATTTGCAATTATTTATGGTCATTCCTAAACTCAAGGTGTTTAGTGATGAGTTCAGATGATAAGCGAACTCAACTTCGTAGATGGACAAACAAAGGACTTGCTCAGGGGGATCCGCTTTCCCCACTGTTATTCAATCTAACAACATACAAAATTTGTCGGGATATTGAAGGTATAGTTTTATCACAATACGCCGACGACTTTGTTTTTTATATTTGTAATAAGGACCTAGGTTATTGTGAACGTAATATGCAATCAGCTATTAATTCTATGATAAATAAACTTGACAGTATGGGGCTCAGTCTCTCCACTAGTAAGACAAAATATTGTGTGTTTAATAGAGGACGTAGAAGGGAACGAATGAATCTAAAAATAAATGGGAATTTTATTGAGGTTGTAGAAAACATTAGGTATTTGGGAATGTGGTTGGATAGGTCACTATTGTGGAATAAACATTTAAAAGAAATTGCAGAAAAATCAGTAAATTTTTTAAATGTGATGAAAGTACTAGCTGGGCCCGGCTGGGGGATACATCCGAAACATTTAAGAACATTATATATATCTTTGATTCGAAGTAGAATAGACTTTGGATGTTTTCTATATGATAATAGTGCAAATGTACATCTAGCTAAAATAGATAAAATGCAGAATCAAGCATTAAGAATAATTGGTGGATTTATAAAAACCACACCTATCCATGTCATGGAAAGTGAGTTATGTTTGCCGCCACTACGAATTAGGAGATCGTATCTTGCCTATAAATTTTATACAAAGAGTATGTCAATCACTAATAATGTAACAATTCAGCTCATTGAAGACCTTTACAACATGAGTAACACAAGATACTGGCACAATAAAAAGAAACCGGTACTTATCAAAATTTTTTGTAATCATAGAAATATAAATATTCATTCTTCAAATCCATTGGAGATATTTTCATTAAACGTATGGGTTTCTCTAATTAATATAGATGCAGTCGTACAAAGTTACCTTGATAGTGTTAAAGGACCAAAACGCAACCATGAAATAACATTACTTAAATGTGAGATATTAGAAGAAATTCATGATAAATATAAGGGCTGGCATAAATATTTTACGGATGGATCGAAAAGTAAGGGTATTCAGGGAGCTGCGTACTTTGACATGAGTACAAACAATTGTAAAATGTTTATGATAAATGTCAGTGTTTGTATTATGACACTCGAACTCATTGCAATTTCAGAGGCCCTTAATTCAGCTTATAGTTCGAATGATCGATATTTTGTCATTTTTACTGATAGCAAGAGTGCCTTGCAACATATAGCTCAATGCGCCTCTGGACGTAGCAGAGGTGTACCTGTAGCTTATACAATTTTAAATACAATACATAATATGTTATGTAATGGAAGACATCTGAAATTGCAATGGATTCCTTCACATATTGGTTTAAAAGGTAACGAGGAGGCTGACAAGTTGGCAAAATTAGCGGGTTCACACGGGGAATACTTTAACATTAAACCTAATTATACAGAACAGTTGATTCTCGGAAAAATACAATGTTTTGAAGATTTTAAAGAGTATTTTGATGAAAGAAGCGTAGAAAAAGGTATTTGGTATAAAACTATCCAATGTCAGCCTCCTCGTATTCCTTGGTTTCTAGATACCAAAATAAGTAGACGCCATATAATTTTGGCTCACAGATTGCGGTCCGGACACTATCCATCAAACAAGTTTGGTTTTTTAATGAAAAAAGTTAACTCACCTAACTGTGATGTATGCGGAACCATTGAGGATGTCCATCACTTGTTGATGGAGTGTGTCAAGAACAGAAGAGAGAGAGAGTCATTGATGCAATCAAATGGATTAAATAAAAATGATATGGGGCCATATATAAAATTATTATCAGAACCAACATCGAATGCTGCAATCTCATTGTTTAATATGGTGTCGCATCGGTGAACCACTCTCTCTATACTAAAAACCTAAAAAGGAAATAAATTCAGAGCTTACACATTAAGTTATAACATTTAGTTTAGATTCAGGATATTGTTTAGGACACGATGGGGCTGACATGCCAATAAAGGATATAAGCCTCAAAAAAAAAAAAGAAGAAAAAAAAAAAAAAAAAAAAAAAACATTTACTCAGCGCCTACCCAAAGAACCAGCGCTCCTGAATATCTCTGTCATACCAAACATTGTAATATTAACAAGATTTCTCTGAAATATTGCAAAAATTATGCCCTCGCTATCCAAGACTACAGAACTTGGAAACATTACAAGCAACTAGTATTTAGATAAAACCTGATATCTACATTGATAAAATAACTATTATCAATACATATTTATAATAGTTATTTTATTGATTTTCGGGTTTGCTGTCGTGGTGGCCGAGGTACCTGAGCCACAGGTTTTGGGTTCAAATCTGGCATGTACCAATGTGACTTTTTCAATGTCATATGAACTTGCTTAGTTAATTAATCTAAGACATCATAGACATACGGTGAAGGAAAACATCGTGAGGAAACCTGGACTTGGTAGTCTAAAATCGCCAACCCGCAGTGAGCTAGCGTGGTGATCAAGCTCTTGCCTTCTCGGTATGAGAAGAGGCCCTTGCCCTACAGTGGGACAGTTATGGGCTATATGGGCTGGTTATTTATTTATCAATATGCGGGCGGGCCACAGGTAATGCATGACTACACTCAATATCCACAATATTTTTATCACAACAAAAGCTAGATATTGTATTTAATTGCAGGCATTGTGATGGACTTCTGCAAGGTAACGCGTTAATCAATTCTTTTGAATCCCGTTTTTTTTTTCAAGATATGTTTGTCGCAATGTATTTGTTTATAACATTATTTTTCAATTAAGAAATTAGATGTTTAGCTAACTGTCTCATTCCTTCCTCTTTAGCCAACGTTAAATTATTAATATTAATTATGTATTATTAGTAATTGAGGAGTGATAGCGTAGTGGTATGACCGTTCGACTGACAAGTTGAAGGTCGCAAGTTTGAACGCAAGCACCACTGACTTTTCGCGATTCATAAAAAATTGTGAAAAAAAATATCGTGAGGACCAGAACGCCTGGGAGATATTCACGATGGTATGTAAAGCCATATTAAATACGGATGGTTTAAACTCTTATATTAGGTTGTTTATCAACCACACGAAGAGGAAATAACTATTTGTTGTACCCGTACACAAGTCATTATCATCACCCCCCTGCCCTTATCCCAATGTATTTGGGGTCGGCGCAGCATGTGATCTCCTTCCACTTCCTAATTGTTTTTGAAATTGCATGCTGCTAAAGTTTTGGCAATATTTTAGGACCAGCCGCGTACTTGGCGTCAATCCTCATTGGGAATGCTCTTGTTCGTGGTAACCGCGACGGATACAGTTTCCTTCTATGTCATACCAAATGTTATCCATGCGCCAGGTTCTGATGTTATCCTACTATTATACTTCACTAACGGGGCCACAATGTACGAGCTACAATCTATAGTAATACCTAAATAGTAGATACAATTATTCACAAACCGACCAAGTTCAGTCTCTGTTCTGACAACACGTGATTCAACTTGACTCTCACGGTTTAGGATACTCCAATCGGAACTTGTAACAATAAATCCATCGTATTGAACGATTTCCTAGTGCAAAAGTATATAATCTTAATAACTTAAAAATAAATCTTTGAAAAGCATTTATGCATGCTTAGCGAACTATAAAGTTATATTTTCTTTTTTGTGGAAAAACAATTTAATCACTTTTTAAAATGCCTTTGGAATTCATAAAAAATAACGAACAAAAAAAACTAAAATCAGACTCTCTATTCTACACAAATCAACACATTTTTCCTCTGTGCGGCCAATGTTATCTGTAATCTTTTCCCCGACAGAGCTCACAAAAACGGTCGGAAAAAGGAATGTATCGTTCGTAATTTGTCAAACGGATAGTCACGGCATGCGGGCCGTAGCTTTCAACAAATGCGATGGGATCAGTGATGCAGTAAGAGCTAACTGTACCACATGCCTTAGTTTTCTTGTAACAC
Source organism: Xylocampa areola (assembly GCA_935421205.1). Taxonomy (NCBI): domain Eukaryota; kingdom Metazoa; phylum Arthropoda; class Insecta; order Lepidoptera; family Noctuidae; genus Xylocampa; species Xylocampa areola. Next base: position 18,988,336 of record OW285207.1, read on the forward strand.
GATGTACAAATATGCGAATTCTGTATACGCGATAAACGTTGATCGACTACCTGATTAATAATAATACTCCTCCCGACCGTATTTCGGTCGCCCTATCTTCACGGAGATTAGCCCAGTACGCAGGAGATATTATAGTGTATGCGCAAACACAGGTGCACTCCCTCTTTCTTCACTCTCATAGTACAATGCGACAGTAATCCGACAGGACCGGTTCGGAAACAAGCTTTACGTGCTCTCCAAAGCACGGGAGTGTCACACTACCAACTTTCTGACTCCGGGCTGCTACTGATAATATCCTAACAGAAAAATCCAATAACACTTTTTCCGACCTGGGAATCGACCCCAGGACCTCACGCTCAGCAGCCGCGCTAGCGACCGCTAGACGAACGAAGCAGTCAAATATCTGATTAAGTGCTATACGAAGGCTTTTATCCGGCCAAGGCCAGACCAGATATGGAGGACGGAGGTATTCCACCATTAAAAAGGGAGGATCCTTCAACTAGACATGATAATGTAGCCTGGCAGGCAAGTTCGCCGGCAAACTGCTTACACAATGCAGAATTCGTGACATCATATTAATATGCACATAACATATATGTATGTAACGGGTCAGATGTCGCGCGGTGGTGAGCAGAGGTCGAGATGGCTTAGTGGTCAGAGCGCCTGGAGTATTTATCCGGGAGGCGCAGGTTCGAATCCTGTTCGCGACCGTATTCTTTTTCCATTTAATATAATAACTTTACAAGCTAGCGCTTCTAAAAACATTGTAAAAAGATTCTTCAGACTTTTAACAATTTAATAATATTTGGATGTAATAAAACAAATCCACTGGTTATTATTTTACTACATATCGACGGTTGCAAAACAGAAGTGTCACTTGATCCAAATAGTAGTTGTAGACATTCGTGTGTTGAAACAAAATAAACCTTATTAATAGACATTTTCATGTGACACCCATTTAAGTTTCTATGCTAAAGTGTAGGAGTGTAGGCACTCAAGGACGTAACTTATCATTTTTTTTTTTTTTTCTTTATTTATTTGTTATAAGGGGGTTTTTTCAATTATGAAAATGCCACCCCCATGAATGTTTACAAAAAACAAAATAACTAAAAATAATTAAATTAATTAGGTTCCAACATTGAATCCAGGAAAAATTAATCTACCCGTAACCTTAAACATAAGGAGACCATTTTGTAAAGCATTCTAGCTTCATCCGACAACGGTGTAGCCAGAATGCTGTTATAAAAACCTATATTACTTGTTACACCGAAGGTGTGACGTCTTTGAGTCTCAACTCGTCTACATTCAGTTAAAATATGGTAAATGTCCTCAACGATTCCGCACACAGCACAGTTAGGGGATGCAACTTTGCCCATCATAAACCCAAAGCTGTTGAGTGGGATATGTCCTGAACGAAGTCTCAAAGCCATCACAACTTCTTGTCTACAAATTCTTCTAACATTGAACCACATCGAATGAGGAAGGGAAGGTTGAATCACCTTATACCAAATACCCTTTGTTAAAGATCTTTTGTCAAAATATTCTGACCAATATTCAAAACATCTTTGCTTTACAGTAGGAATAAGTTCGGTATACCAAGGTAAACAGCTAAAGTATTCTCCATCAGAACTGGCTTCATATGCTAAACGATCTACTAGCTCGTTCCCCTCTAAACCAATGTGAGATGGGATCCATTGTAGTACAATAATTTTATGTTGATTAACAATTTTATAAATACTTCTAATAATAGAATAAGCCAATGGGAGCCCTCTAAATGGTGCCGTGCAACGAATCAAGTGTTGAAGGGCACTTTTTGAATCTGTACAGATGACATATCGATCAAAATCCAAAGATTCGATGTATGCTAAAGCTTCCGCGATGGCAATCAACTCCAAATGCATTATGGATACTTTTGAAGTAATTTGAAACTTACAGTAAGCACCTGTTTGTATATCCAAAAACGCAGCGCCGGAACTATTTTCATGCCTAGAACCGTCCGTGTAAACAGAGTAATAACTACTGTACTTATTATGTATCGATTTACAGCAAAGGATTCTTAAATTATAAAGATTATAACAACGCTTAGGTTTACTAATAACATCTAAACTAGGCTTAATAATAGACGATAAGTCCATATTGCTGACCCAAGTGTCCATTGAAAACATATTAAGCGTACTATTGCAATAAATAGGTTCTCGTCTGAAATTTTCGTGTGTCATAACTAAAAGTGGTTTCTTTTTGCGTCTCCAATAATTATTATTACTAAAGTCGTGCAGCTTTTCAAGAATTTTAATTAAAGGGAAATCATTGCACTTCGTTCTCAATTAAAATTTCCCTGCTAAGTATCGACGGCGCACAAATAGGGGACACAGTTGTAATTCGGCCTCCATCACGTGGATAGGTGTACTTTTGATAAAACCACCAATCAAACACAAAAATATATTTTGTGCTCGATCAAGCTTTACTAGATGAGTGTCGGCGCTGTTATCAAATAAAAAACTGGCGTAGTCTATCCGGCTACGAACAAGAGCAATATACAGCCGTCTCAATTGAATGGGATGAACTCCCCATCTAGGTCCAACTAAAACTTTGAAAATGTTTGCAAACCTTAACACTTTCTCACAAACCTCATTAGTGTGTTTTTTCCAACGAAGACCCTTATCCAGCCACATACCTAGATACCTAACAGTATCCACTAGCTCCAGTGATGTGCCATTCAAACGGACCTCAACGACTTGCCGACGAAATCCTCTATTAAATAAACATATTTTGGTTTTGCTTGGGGAAATGTCTAATCCTATTTCTTTTAACATATTGGCTATCAAGTCGAGTGCAGACTGGATCTTGACTTGGCCATCGAAGACAGACCCACATTGCACATAAATTGCAAAATCATCCGCGTACTGGGAAATATAAACATTGTTTTGCAACTGCTTACAAATCTCCATAGTTATTATGTTAAATAACAATGGTGACAATGGGTCCCCCTGAGCCAAACCGCGACCAGAATGTCTGCTAATAAGACTGTTGCCTAATTTTATTTTAAGAACTCTTTCATGTAAAAAATTCCATAAGTATTTACATATCCGTGATCCAACTTGAAGCTTATCTAAAACTAGAATTAAAGTATAACTATTTACATTATTATACGCACTATCAATATCCACAAAACAACCCAGAGTGGGACAACCTTCGGACCAGCCAGTCTGAATTCTAGAAACGAGGCAGCTTAAGCCATCTAGACATGACCTACATTTACGAAATCCCACCATGTTTGAAGAAAAGTTATGGTTCTTTTCAAGAAACCATTCCAGTCTCCGACATAAAATATAATGAAAAATCTTACATACACAAGATATCAATGATATAGGCCGTAAAGAAGAAATTTCATTGCAATTACGTCCAGGTTTAGGAATAGGTACAATACAAATATCGCGCCACTGGTATGGAACAAAACTGTGAATTAAAAAAATATTATACAATGATAACAAAACCCGTTTACCTATATCTGGAATATTCTTAATCATAGAATACGAGATATCATCGTACCCAGGAGATGTATCCTTAGCTTTAATACATTTTTCGAGCTCCTGAATAGAGATTTCACACTCTAAGGTAGGATTATTGTGACAAGCAATTGGGGTTGAAGGCGAAACATAATCAGGTGCCAGTGAATTTAATAAGTCTTCAGCACTTTTTGGGTCCACATAATGTCTTGTAGCTCGGTAACCTTTGAGCCACTTCATTTTGTGCCACATGTCACTGGAAGATGTAGACTCATCAACTGAAGAACAGAAATGTTCCCAGTCCTCTCTCTTAGCTTGACGAATTAACCTCTGACTTGTGTGAATCCTGTCTTTCAGAATATCTAGATTTCGTGGAGTGGGATTGCTTCTAAATGTCGCTAAAGCCTGTCTTCGTCGAGCAACAGCACGTGAAAGTGTGGCAGACCAATAAGACTTAGGTGTAAATTTTTTAGTAGGGTTTTGAGTAAATTTAAATAACGGAATAAATTTGTTTGCAGCGTCATTAAGAATGTATATAAATAGGTCATAAGCTTTTTGAAGGTCATTAGATAATTTGAAATTGTTAAATTTTTGTTCTAAATATTTGTTATAAGATATCCAATCTGCTTTTTTAAAATTTCTTTTAAGAATGGGGGGAAACTGTGCCGAACATAAAGTTGATATTTTAATCATTAAATGATCACTCCCCAAGTTTTCTTTTAGTACCGCCCAATTAAATTGAAGTGCGATGTCTAAGGATATCAACGAAATATCAGGAGAAGATTCTTGCAAGTTACCATCCACTAAACGAACTCGTGTATGCGTCCCATCATTCAACGAAATAAAATTGCTGTCCATGAGCAAATCGTAAATTAAATTACCTCTATGGTCAGTTTTATAAGACCAGCTGATGTGATGGGCGTTAAAATCACCTAGAATTATAGTTTTGTATGGCAATAATGTTAAGAGATCAGCCCAATCTTGTTGCGTAGTAACTATTCTAGATGGACAGTAGATCGCAAAAACATTTTCAATTGGGTCACAGTTAAACAGTTGTACGCACACTAACTCAATGCCGGTATTAGTAACATGCACATGTTTACGCCGTGCTCGGATTGATTTGTGTACTGCTATAGCGACACCACCGTATGAGTCATCGCGGTCTGTGCGGTAAACATCATAACAACTGATTTTAAAATTACATTCGGACTCAAGCCACGTCTCACTAAGTGCAGCAATATGGACTTTTTCTTGACGTAAAGTTTCGAAGAAAGAAACTAACTTCGGCTTAATACTCTGGGCATTCCACTGTAAAATATTTAGCTTAACAGTTCCGTTAGACATTACAGTGGTCATAAGATGTAAAACTAAACATTTTTTTAATCCACGGCCATTCGGAAATATAACTTACAGACACTAACATCAACCACTCAATGCACAACTGAATAACAGAGTTTATTTTTGATGTTACACTGGCTTGTCTAAGGAAGATTACTTCTTTCAAACGGGACAAGAGCTCACTGAAAGGGGGCGATTGCTCATTTTTGTTCGATTCATCCTCAGATATATGATCACAATTATCACCCTTATTATCCACATCATAATTCCAAAACATCCAATCTTTGTCAGCGGCGCGCTTTTTGGGTTTCGGTTTCGAGTCCGTTTTTATAGATTGCCGAGAGGATTTGGTATCATGTACTTCTACGTTGTGGATATTAATCGCCGCCTGAGTGGTTTCAGCATAAGTAGCGCGAGGTAGGGTATCGGGCGTGGAAAGTATTATTTTATTCCTTGAAGCATTGTTTTGGTGAAGCGGGGGGAATTGGTCACGAGCATCTGTATCTAACGGAGCTTGGGGATGTACGTAATTTTCGGGTGGAGTGTAATATTCTAAAGCCTTTCTGTATGTACATCTCATCTCAGCCATGATTTCCCTAAGCTTCCTCTCCTTCTTATATATGGGACAAGCCTTGCTCATTGATATGTGGTCGCCACCACAATTAACGCAACGAAATGATTTAGCGTCACAGTTTTCGTGATGTCCACTACACTTAGGACATATTATGGTTTTACCAGGGCATGCTTTGCGAACGTGACCCAGTTTCCAGCACTGGGAACATTGCGATACTTGATGTATATACGGCAGAACCCTTACACTGATGTCACAAACACGAATAAACTCTGGTATACAATCACCGCTAAAAGAAAGCCTAATGCTTTCGCTTGGGCACCAACCTCCTTTATCTCTATTGCGACGATTCAACCGCATATATGATAAAAGTTGAGCAGGAGGGGGGCATGAAATATTGTTAAGAATCTCGTCATCATTGAGGTCTAGGTCAACATCCTTAATAATGCCATAACTGATAGACACTTCCATGGCCTTCTGAAACTTCCATCCTTTTTTTAAAAGCTTTTCGCATTCAAAAAGTTTTTTAGCAGCATCTGCATTCTCAAATTGGAGACGTAATTTAAAAGGGTTCAAATATTTTACCTGGCAAATTTTCGTAATTTCATGGTCCTTAAGCGTACGTGCTAACGCAAATTGCTTTGGAAGGCGATCTTTTGAAGAAATATATACTTCGCATTTATCTTCTTTTACTGAACTACAACTATTTCGACGCGATTTTTTTCCCCTAACTTCAGTCCAACCCTCTTCTTCTTCACTAACATTCTCTCTCTGTCTCTTCGTCGATCTTATCAGCTCTTCATCAGTCTCACTGCAAACATCTACCGTATCCATGACAACGTTTAACGGGCGTACTATGTTATTTTGTAGCAAGGGGGACTCGGACCGCGATGAGTCAGTCATTACAAAGATAGTCGTGCCACCGACGGGTCCGGCGCACGACTACTACACGTGATAATGCGTAAATAACGCGTGTGGCGATAAGGACAGGTTCCGCGACAGTAACACACGACCTGCCCGAGCGAGTACCGACACGGGAATGGTAACTTATCATGATTTGCAATAAGTTTCTATTTAGCGATTGGGCGACTAACGGTATCCGCAAAAGTAGGGAAAAATTATTTGATCTTTACGGTTTGAAGCCTTATAATAACAATGAATATTTTCATCAGTATGTTAATACATATTCTAAAACTTTTAAAAGCGTTTGCAAAACTGCTAAAGCTATTTATATTAGCAATAAGATTAAAACAGCTGATGATAAAATAAAAACTACCTGGAAAATCATAAATTGTGAAACTGGTAGAAATAAAATGCGTAGTTCAAATATCAAACTGGAGACTGCACATGGTCCCATAAGCTCCGATTTAGAAATCAGGAATTTGAAAACTTCTTCACTGATATTCCTTTTAAAACGACAGAAGCCCTTAATTCCTCCCCCGCAGTTTCTGTTGCTTTACTGAGAAATAGTTTACATCCGTGCACTGTGGAATTTCAGTTCCAATATACTAACCCTGCTGCTATTATTAAGGCCTTTAAAGATATAAAGATCAAATCAACTGAAGATATTTGGGGAATGTCTGTAAAAGTTTGTAGGTCCATCATGGAAACAATTGCACCCTATTTAGCTTCAATATTTAACTCGTGCGTAGATCAAGGGGTCTTTCCTGATCTCATGAAACACAGTAAAGTGATACCGTTGTTTAAATCTGGTGAAAGTAAAGATCCCAATAATTATAGGCCTGTATCAGTGTTGCCGGTTCTCAGTAAGGTTTTCGAAAGAATAATGCTCACGCAGATGCTGCGTCATTTTAACAGAAATTCGATATTTCATGAACAGCAATATGGATTTACTAAAGGCCGTTGTACAACCGACGCCGGTGTTTCCTTAATGAAGTACATTTTTGCTGCGTGGGAGGAAGCAAAGGATGCTATTGGAATCTTCTGCGATCTGTCGAAGGCTTTCGACTGCGTAAATCACGAAACACTTTTATTGAAACTCGAGCATTACGGTCTTAGAAATACGGCTCTTAGTTTAATTAGATCATATCTACAAAATAGGATATTAAAAGTTCAAGTAAATGGTGTTAACTCATTAGGGTCTGAAATTAAAATGGGGGTTCCTCAAGGCTCAATATTAGGTCCGTTCCTTTTTTTAGTTTATATAAATGATTTGCCCTATTTGCTTAAAGACCAGCCGAAAATGGTGTTATTTGCAGATGATACCCCTTTAATTTTTAGAATAGATAGACGCGTACCTAATCCTGACGATGTAAATAACACTATCCTTCAGGTTCAAAATTGGTTCGCAGCAAATAACTAAGTGCTAAACAGCAAAAAAACTAAATGCATAAGATTTGCTTTACCGAACGTGCAAAGAAGTGAATGTAATATTGTGTTAGATAAAGAAAAGTTAGAATTCGTAGATAAAACGGTTTTCTTGGGAATTACGTTAGACGAGAAACTACAATGGGGTCCTCATATAACATCACTTGCAGGAAGGCTTAGTTCAGCTGCTTACGCAGTTAGAAAAATTAGGCAACTAACAGATATAGATACCGCGAGACTGGTGTACGTTAGCTACTTCCATAGCATCATGTCTTACGGTATTCTGCTGTGGGGACGGGCTGCTGACATCGAATCGATTTTTATACTACAGAAGAGAGCTGTCAGGGCCATATATAATCTACGTCGTCGCGAATCTCTTAGAGAACTTTTTAAGCAGATTAATATTATGACGGTACCTTGCCAATACATTTATGAAAATATTATGTATGTGAGGAAAAACCTGAATCTTTTTGTAAAAATATCTGATAGGCATAATACTAGAAATAAAAACAAAATTGCCCAACCACGGTTTAGATTATCCAAAGTTCACTCATCTTTCATGGGATACTGTATTAAATGTTACAATAAAATTCCTCCTAATATTCAAGAACTAAATGAGAAAAAATTTAAAATCTATATATAGCGCACATTATGCAAACAAGCATATTACAAATTAGGACACTACATTGAGGATAAAAATGCTTGGAAACATGCTGGTCCTGCTCCATAGGACAACTCAACCAGTACAGCCCATCTGCTTACTAATCTCAATTTTGTCAGGCGTATACGCAATGCATGTTACTGTTAAATGTTATATATAAAAAGAGAGAAAAAACTCTTAATTTTTTTATTAGACTCATAACTTCTTTATTGTAAATGTGAGCACCATGCAGCCATTAACATTATTCTAGTAACGTGACTTGAGGTCTGGTAGTTTGAGATGTCATACTCACATAAATGTCTTACTGTGGTGGCGTATGTGTTGGGTCATTCTGTTCCCTTAAATATGGTTAAATATGGCGTGATACTCGTGAACGGGTGCCACAAGTTGGGACTGGTCAGCTCTAAACTACCAAGACTTGTAACTATTGTTGGAATTTTGTATCTTCTATTGTACCTACGTGTACAACTATATCTGCATCGTTATCACATAATGTCTTTTTATCAATAAATGTACCTAAATTATTGTAACACAACATTTTAAAAGAGTAACCATGGAGTTTCTTGCACGTTCTTCTCCATAGGAATCTACATTTTGGAACGTGGCATTTCTTGACTTTCAAAAGTACCTTTATATGGTCTAATTGGAATAAATGATTTTGACTTTGACTTTGACTTTGATCAGCTAATGTCGAAATGCTCAACTTTTATGTACCCTTTGTAGCAAAAGTTGAGCATTCACATAGATAATTATAACTAAATAACGTAACACCTAAGTAAGCGATGGTTATCTGCCATAAATACATATAGTATAGACTATCGGTATCAGTTTTCTAGCTCATATATTTTTATGGAAGGAAAATTAGGGTTGTGAGCAGGATTATATTTTTCTATCCACAAATGATTATGACTTTAGACTTCACTAAGCATGCAATAACGCTTTTGCTAGATTTATCATCATTCTAAAGCTCGTCTGATTCATACTCAATAAATATTCCTTCAGTGAAAACAAGCGTCAGATCCAATTAAGTACAATCCTCTATTATTATGCCACGCTCAATACCCTTACAATAACACAGTAATGGTTTGAATTGAAACAAAGCACTGCACTGTATTGAATCTCGGGCGACGCCGGGGGCCGTGCGTAACGTTGCCATTAAAAGAAGTAGTACCGAAGTACCAGTATGTTTTGCTGTGACTGAAGTTGTCATTTAATTTAACTTGTACTGAAGGACCAACATGTCTTGCTGTTAGTGAAGTTGCTATAGAAGTGACTAGTACCGACGTACCAGCATGTCTTGAATAGATTCGGGCGTTACTTTGCGGAAGTCCATTACAATGGATGCAAATAAATACAACATCGTGAGGAAACCTGGACTTGGTGGTCTAAAATCACCAACCGGCAGTGAACTAGTGTGGTGACTAAGCTCGTGCCTACTCGGTATGAGAAGAGGCCCTCGCCCTGCAGTGGGACAGTTATGGGCTGGTTATTGATTTATCAATTTGCGGGCAGGCGGGTGGTGCACAGGTAATGCATGACTACCCTCGATATTGTGGAAGTAGCTAGATATTGGCGTCAATTCTAATATAGCAAACAAAACTAAATTTAGAGTATTGCTGTCTTTTACTACCAGTTACTTTATGAGCGGGACGGAATGATGTCAAATTCAAATTTAATCATGTCAACCTAAAATTTCCATTTAATCTTCGTTTGACGTCTCTAATTTTAGTGGCTACGTAAAACCGTGCCTTCTAAAAACGTTCGGAGTTTTTAATTTGACGTGTCTAAATTCGTTTTTGTCATCTCCTGATTCGTCCCATCTCGCTCATATAGTAAGTGTTAGTAAAAGACCGGAATGTTCTAAATTTAGTTTAGTTTGCTACATTAGAATTGACGCCATTGTATTTAATTGCATCCACCGCTTGCTGTGAGTTGTGTTGCCATAGAAGTAACTTGTACTGAAGGACCAACATGTCTTGCTATGCACTCATAATGTCAATTTCACTAAGTTGTCATTAGAGTGACTAGTACCGAAGGACCAACCTTCAAAACTTCACTCACAGTGAGACCACTGTGAGTGAAGTTGCCATTGAAGTGACTAGTACTAAGGACTGACTGACACAAGAAGTGACTAGGTCCAACACGTTGTTCTATGCACTGTGCTGCGCCGAGCAGTTTACTGCAGTGCACAAATATGGATTATGAGACAAACAGCCTCTTAAAGGGTCTAAATAGACTGCGATGATGTCACCAAAAGACGTATTAAAATGTGGAAGTAGAGTTCGGGGTAGTGAGCAATGGTCGAGATGGCATAATGGTCATCGCTATCTATTCAGTCCATATACAGGTGACTGAACTTACACAACTAACTTTGCTGTTAATATCGTAGTTACGAGTACCTTAACAAATACTGATAAATGTTTCAAATGCATTAACGTATGCGTAGCGAACTCAAAAGTTATACGTTTGTGCTATTCTTAGTAACCGTAGTATTATTCCTGTCACCGTCAGATATAGTGTAATTTTGACAGAATTATATAGAAAAGCTATCAAAATAATAAACTAACACGTCACTTAAGGTATTTATTAGGCCATGTTATACACGAACACGGGATGTCAAGGGTCGCGGGTTCAAGCCCCGTTCGTGCCTAGTACTTTTTAATGATTCCTTGACAAAAAAAGTGATTAGCTACAAAAACCTTTGCCTCAACGTCAATCGATCCGCCTCAGAGTGTGACACAGCAATAGTTCTTCTGAATATAACTGTTATGTGATTGTTGTATGTTCACTTAACCCCAGTCTCCCATAACGTTGTTTTTGAACGACTGTTATATTATTCAAGAAATTAAGTTGTTTTATATGTTCGTACAGTTTTTGTTACAAATGTTTGTGTTATTCAACACTAAATTCAACAAATAAAAGGGTACCAACATTATTGTTCTTGCCAATCCTTAACCACTCATCATCATTTTCCCCCTGCCTTTATCCCAATTTATTTGGAGTCAGCGCAGCATACCTATATCTGGCATGCTGCTAAAGTTTTGGCTATGTTTTATGACCGGCCGCCTGCCTGACGTCAACCCTCTTTGGGAATGCTGTAGTAACTATATTTCCTTTGCCTATGGGTGTTATATAAGAACACTAAGGGCCTTTTCTGATGTTGTTATTAGAAATGATGAGTGCTGACTAACCTGCAGTGCCAGCACGGTTCTTTTTGTCGACACGTTTGTCGATTTTAAACGTCAAATTTGACATAAAGTGTTGATAAAACGATGAAATTCAATGCATAAAAACTTTTATCGAGCCGACATGTTTGTCGAAAAGATCCGTGCTCGGACGCCTGGTGTGATTATTTATTAAATTGTTTGCAAAACATGGTTATTTTGATACTTCTTAAGATTTTTGATCACACAACGATCACTGGTGGAAAATTTCTGCTAGCTAGCGTATATTAGAGTGGGCCATACCGCAACAAAAAGCATTGCAAGAATCATTCTACATCATTATTTCTATGTATTTTTTTAACCTTAGCACACTACAGGCCGTACCGCAACGCATTTTACAGACGTTGTCAACGAAAATACTACGTCAAACGTCACATTAGTAAAAACAAAATGGCTGCCTAGTTTACATAGAATATCTTCTTTTTTTATAATCTCCTTTTTTTAGGGGTTTTTTCTACAAACCATGACAACCCCATCGTAACGTACGCATATAACAAGATAATATTCTTATAGATTTCTACAACATTATAAATCATAACATTTTCTTCCACTAAATAAACATTATTTTCCGTAGCGTGCCGTCAAACAATTCATCACTTACGTACCGTAACATATGTACCTATACATAATATATTTGATACGATTTATGTTTCATCCCTCCATCCCTTACCCAAAATATGGTACCCATGTTAATCTCAAACGGATTGCGTCAGCTGCTTCACTTTTATTTTAGTCAAAGAACCCTTTTTGAAGTTAATTTTCTTTTGTTTTTGTTCGAAAATAATGTTTATATTTGCTTCCTGTTATTTGTTTTTATTTATGGTATCTAAACTGATCATCCGTAGGTAGATGGAAAATTATGGGCGTAAAACAACACAGTCGTGTAAGTACTTACCTTTATGGTTTTGGTATCGCAGCTGCATTCACCACAAGGGGCACAACCCCACTGGAACAAATGGTCTTTTGGGATTTCCAACGCGCAGTACACTATATAATGTTATTTTTAAAACATATTAAGGCCATCTAGTGCCTATATAAATAACTATTTTTTCAAGAAAGAAGTAGATCTGTTAATTATTGCTAATTAAATATCGCCAGACGTCTCCTTAAGACGAATACAAGGGGACTTGAAATTTCATAGTTTCGAACAACGACACGGTAGCTCAGTTGGATGAGTGATGACACGGAATGTCTATGGGAAAGGGTTCGAGCCCCGTTCGTGCGCAGTGCACTAGTTTCTTCTTCGTAGAAGGTTACCTTTGACAGGCTTATATGAAGTTGACCAAGAGCCTTTAAAAACGACACAAATAAAAATCATACGATCAACTTTAACGAATGAGAATAGATATGAAACATCTAAAACAATACGGTAATTTTTTAAAGAAAGAAAAATGGTTTATTCTAGCACACAGAAGACATGACAACAACACATACATACATACAATGAATAACTCATAATAACAAAGAAAATTTAAAATATTACGACAAAAAATTATGATTATTTATAATTACCACTCTGTGCGATGCCAGAAAAGGCCCAAATCTCAGCTCTATCCTGCGGCATTGTTGGCTGCAGCGCTGATTTCCAGTTTAGGCCTACTTAAAAAAGATGTCAAAAAGTAATTATTTCTGAGGTCCTAAAATGCCTTAGATGTATGCTTCAAGCATTCAGTTTGATATTATTAATTTAATTTAATCTTTTTTCCACAGACCTTCCGAAGACCAAGTCCAACCGCATCGTGTCCATTCTCGGGCTGTTCGAGCTGTCAGTAGGAGACGCTCCAAGGGCTGATGGAGTTTCGGAGCTGGCTGCGGCCAGGCTTGCAGTAGAACACGTGAACAAACGAGGTCTTCTGCCAGGGTATAAGCTGCATCTCATCACAAACGATACTAAGGTAATAAAAATAAAAATATTATTATTAAAAAAAAATAACTTTACCTCGCACTAGGAATTTCTTCCTGTATCGTAGGTGCGTTAACAGACACAGAATCTCACATGCACACACACCCAGACCCGAAACAATTAACTGTATGTAGGTCATACAAATATTTGCTCCACGCAGAAATTGAACCTGCGACACGTGGCACAGCAGCCAATCTCTCGACTACTGCGCCAAACGCGCCGACAAGTTTAATTAATTTAATTTGAGAATGATAAAGGCAGGCTGTTACTTGAATAGAATGGATTGCATTTTTAGCCACTGCCTTTCCGTCTTCCGTGTAGAAGGTAAAGCCTAACTCAGTAATAAAACCATTGGACTGGTTACAAGTTCCTACATTTCATTACCATCGATACGCTAAGAAAATGTCAAAATTTAATTACATCAAATTTTATACTAAAGTAACATGACTCGCACGCTGCATCGTAGATTCGTTTACAAATCTCACTCTAAAATCCAAACAACAGTAATATGAAAAAGAAGAACAATTTATATTCTAAAACTATAAACTTTTGTGGAAAAAGAATACGGTCGTGAGCAGTAGTCGAACCTGCGCTTCCCGGATAAATACTCCAGGCGCTTTGACCACTAAGCTAGAGCTAGAGCACTAGAGGTCGAGATGGCTTAGTGGTTAGATGGCGTATTCTATTTTCACAAAAGTTTATAACTTTAGAGTTCGCTATGCATGCGTTTATTTTTCTCGAATATTAATGGGAATTTATATTCTGTAAACCACTTATATTTAATTCATGTAAACATTACATATAAACAAGTCTTAATGCCAGTATGGACTTATGGTATCCAGCTTTGGGGCTGTACTAAACAAACCAATAGAGAAATTATCCAGCGATTTCAAAACAAAGTACTCAGGGATATTCTCAACGCTCCCTGGTACATCAGGAATAGTGACCTTCATCGGGACCTTAATATGGAGGTCGTAGCCACAATTATTAAGAAATACGCAGAAGCTCACGAACGAAGACTTCACCAGCACGTGAATGTTGAGGCCATTCAGCTCCTTGACCACACGGACATAGTAAGAAGACTCAAACGGACCAAACCACATGAATTTGTGTAGTGAATTGTGACAGTCAAAAAATATAGTGATAAGTGTTGACTAAGAACACATGAAAAAAGTGTCGTAATTATTATAATAAAACAACTTTTAACCGGATTAATCGCGTGTATTATTGGTTTTTTGTTTTTCCTGACGTTTCGAACACTTTGCAGCGTTCGTGGTCGCAGGAGGACTAAGGTGTCAGGTGTCTCAACAGTTTATTTAAAATTATTTCAGTCTACCGTACATATAATTGATAAAATTCATAAAATTATTTTGTCTCTGATACATATTTAAACTAAATCGCGACGGTATTTCCTAAGACTATCCCTGAGAAGAAATACCGAAACAAACTCAGAGGTCACAGTCGTTTTAAATTTAGAGATACAATTTTACAATTTTATCGAATTATAAACTAAAAGGTGTTCCGATGCACGCAGTAATCGCTCACAGTATCTTGATTTGTCTTGTGACTTGACTTTGTTTGGGACTTGATTATTTTCAGTACAGGGTTCCAAACAGGTGGTAATTGCCAACCATCTTCTCTATTGAAATTTGGGTGTTTTTTAATTTCAATAGCCTCGCGGAGCATTCTCGGTATATATCGGTTTTCTTTCGCGAGGATTTGTGGTTTATCGAAACGTAGAAAATGGTTGGGTTTGTCTGTTGTATGTTCACAGACTGCAGATTTTGTTGAGCGTCTATTCTTGACGTCAGCTATGTGTTCTTTCAACCTGGTGCCAATGCTACGCTTTGTTTGCCCTATGTAAGATAGCCCACAATCACAATCAATCTTGTAGACCCCTGCATCTTGTAAGGGAATGTGGCACTTCACCGGTCTGAGAAGTTGGCTGATCTTTCTATGTGGCTTGAAGTAGGTTTTGATAGAAGCACGCTTCAAGATGTGACCAATTCTATCGGTGACCCCTTTGATGAAAGGTAGGACAGCAGGTCGGCGATCAACTGTGGTGGGCTTTGGGCGGCTTCTGCGACGGGGATGTGGAGCTCGTAAGTTATTATGTTTGAGAACTTGCTTCACATGGTTGAGTTCCCCTGCCAGGTGGTCGGCGTCGCAGATGCCTTGTGCTCTCTGTAACAAAGATTTGGCGACAGTAGCTAACTGAGAAGGATGGTGGTGAGATTCACCGTTCAAGTATCTTTCTGTGTGGGTGGGCTTTCTATACACAGTGTGACTAACAGAATGATCTGGATTATGTATAAGTAATATATCAAGGAAGGCCAGTGACTTGGTTTTCTCTAATTCCATAGTGAATTGAATTTTATGATGTATGGAATTTAGGTGGTCTAAAAATGCAGGGACCCCATTGTGAGGCAAGATGGTGAAAGTATCATCAACATACCTCTAGAAAATCTTCGGCATAGCCGGGGCCGTCAGGAGGGCTCTCCTTTCAAAATCTTCCATGAAGATGTCGGCAACCACCGGGGAGACCGGTGAACCCATGGCCACACCGTCGACTTGCAGGTAGAATTCATTGTCCCACAATAGGTAGCCGCTGGTAAGGCAGTGCTCAAGTAACTCTGCATATGCTAGAGGCATGTCATGGTCACTCAACTGCTTCTTGACAATTTCCAAACAATCCTTAACTGGTAAGTTGGTAAATAAGGACTGCACGTCAAAGCTAACCATCACTTCATCCTCAGTCAGTTTTAGGTCTTTGATCTGGCTGATGAAATGATAAGAATCCTTCACATATGTGTTAGTTTGTCCACGAAGTTTTGAGAGTATCTTCGCTAGGTGTTGTGCCAGTTTGTAGGTTGGTGTGTCAATCTGGCTCACTATTGGTCGTAGTGGAGCGTTCTCCTTGTGTATTTTAGGCAACCCGTACAGTTTAGGTGGTTTCGCGCAAGATGGAATCAATATGTTTACGTCCAATTCCAGGGTGTCGGAGTATTTTGATATTAATTCTGATGTTTTCTTTAGAATTTTATTGGTTGGGTCTTTGTTTACCTTTTTATATGTGCTATTATCCGACAAGAGATCTCGAATTTTATTATTATAATCGGACGTATCCATTATTACCGTTGCATTACCCTTATCGGCGCGAAGGATAGTCAACTCGGGGTCTTTACTCACGTTTTTTAGAGCGAGGTATTCGTCGCGAGAAAGATTTGGTTTGGGCAATTTGCTTCGACGTAGTACACATGACACGTCTTGACGAATCGCCTCCAAATCTTCCTTTTTTACGTTGTTTTTTATAAGACAGTCCTCAACGTTGCATATTATATCTTCGTACGGGATTTTTCTCGGTGCTAGCGCGAAATTAAGGCCCTTTTTTAGAACTTTAACGGTGTTTTCATCCAGAGATTTTGTTGATAAATTTACGACCGGTTCGATATTAATACTCGATTTTGACAGCTGGTTAGCTGTATTTAAAAAAAAAAAAAAAAAAAAATCGAGTATTAATATCGATTCGTCAAGACGTGTCATGTGTACTACGTCGAAGCAAATTGCCCAAACCAAATCTTTCTCGCGACGAATACCTCGCTCTAAAAAACGTGAGTAAAGACCCCGAGTTGACTATCCTTCGCGCCGATAAGGGTAATGCAACGGTAATAATGGATACGTCCGATTATAATAATAAAATTCGAGATCTCTTGTCGGATAATAGCACATATAAAAAGGTAAACAAAGACCCAACCAATAAAATTCTAAAGAAAACATCAGAATTAATATCAAAATACTCCGACACCCTGGAATTGGACGTAAACATATTGATTCCATCTTGCGCGAAACCACCTAAACTGTACGGGTTGCCTAAAATACACAAGGAGAACGCTCCACTACGACCAATAGTGAGCCAGATTGACACACCAACCTACAAACTGGCACAACACCTAGCGAAGATACTCTCAAAACTTCGTGGACAAACTAACACATATGTGAAGGATTCTTATCATTTCATCAGCCAGATCAAAGACCTAAAACTGACTGAGGATGAAGTGATGGTTAGCTTTGACGTGCAGTCCTTATTTACCAACTTACCAGTTAAGGATTGTTTGGAAATTGTCAAGAAGCAGTTGAGTGACCATGACATGCCTTTAGCATATGCAGAGTTACTTGAGCACTGCCTTACCAGCGGCTACCTATTGTGGGACAATGAATTCTACCTGCAAGTCGACGGTGTGGCCATGGGTTCACCGGTCTCCCCGGTGGTTGCCGACATCTTCATGGAAGATTTTGAAAGGAGAGCCCTCCTGACGGCCCCGGCTATGCCGAAGATTTTCAAGAGGTATGTTGATGATACTTTCACCATCTTGCCTCACAATGGGGTCCCTGCATTTTTAGACCACCTAAATTCCATACATCATAAAATTCAATTCACTATGGAATTAGAGAAAACCAAGTCACTGGCCTTCCTTGATATATTACTTATACATAATCCAGATCATTCTGTTAGTCACACTGTGTATAGAAAGCCCACCCACACAGAAAGATACTTGAACGGTGAATCTCACCACCATCCTTCTCAGTTAGCTACTGTCGCCAAATCTTTGTTACAGAGAGCAAAAGGCATCTGCGACGCCGACCACCTGGCAGGGGAACTCAACCATGTGAAGCAAGTTCTCAAACATAATAACTTACGAGCTCCACATCCCCGTCGCAGAAGCCGCCCAAAGCCCACCACAGTTGATCGCCGACCTGCTGTCCTACCTTTCATCAAAGGGGTCACCGATAGAATTGGTCACATCTTGAAGCGTGCTTCTATCAAAACCTACTTCAAGCCACATAGAAAGATCAGCCAACTTCTCAGACCGGTGAAGTGCCACATTCCCTTACAAGATGCAGGGGTCTACAAGATTGATTGTGATTGTGGGCTATCTTACATAGGGCAAACAAAGCGTAGCATTGGCACCAGGTTGAAAGAACACATAGCTGACGTCAAGAATAGACGCTCAACAAAATCTGCAGTCTGTGAACATACAACAGACAAACCCAACCATTTTCTACGTTTTGACCAACCCCAAATCCTCGCGAAAGAAAACCGATATATACCGAGAATGCTCCGCGAGGCTATTGAAATTAAAAAACACCCAAATTTCAATAGAGAAGATGGTTGGCAATTACCACCTGTTTGGAACCCTGTACTGAAAATAATCAAGTCCCAAACAAAGTCAAGTCACAAGACAAATCAAGATACTGTGAGCGATTACTGCGTGCATCGGAACACCTTTTAGTTTATAATTCGATAAAATTGTAAAATTGTATCTCTAAATTTAAAACGACTGTGACCTCTGAGTTTGTTTCGGTATTTCTTCTCAGGGATAGTCTTAGGAAATACCGTCGCGATTTAGTTTAAATATGTATCAGAGACAAAATAATTTTATGAATTTTATCAATTATATGTACGGTAGACTGAAATAATTTTAAATAAACTGTTGAGACACCTGACACCTTAGTCCTCCTGCGACCACGAACGCTGCAAAGTGTTCGAAACGTCAGGAAAAACAAAAAACCAATAATACACGCGATTAATCCGGTTAAAAGTTGTTTTATTATAATGTGTAGTGATCGCGCAAACCTAAGATATTACTATGTCGTAATTATAATATTAGAAACTAAGAATAGTTATTGGACGTATTCTTAGTACCTATTAAGATAACGTAGCAATTTAGGTTAAAATTATATTACTCATTAGCCTAGTTAAGGCTAGATTGTAATTAAATTAAAGTATTGTCATGATACTTAATAATATAAAAAAAAAAAAAAAAAAAATGTAAACATTGAACCTGGAACCTACAGCATGACGTGTGAAACACTCAGTCACTACAATCAAAGCATCAAAATTTCGATGTTTTTTTACTTCATAGAAAACGACCGCCCCAAACAATTCAATAAACAAATGAAAATTATTCTGAACACGTTTGCACTGGTTTACAAAAGTTTCAGTCCATGATTAAACTAAATGCTCCACTCCACAGACCACGCTACAAAATGGTACTGTACAGTCAAAGAAATTGAATTATAACCAACCTGTTTGGCCAAACTTATATTATCCTTGGTGTCAACATTTGCCACATACACAATACGACATGCCCCTTACCCTTTTGTGTATGGTCCACTCTATCACTCTCATCTTCATTAACTGAATCTGCGTATCAGTTTCCTTTGAGTTTATTTTTTGTTTTTTTATGTAAAATTGATCTACATTTGGCCTCCAACTCGACGGATGCTAAGCGATAGTGTGGCCGAACATGGAGCACGTAAAACAGAAGAAATCTATTCACTCCAAGTAGAATGGATAGATTTAGGGAGAACGATAGTTGGGCAGTCGATACAACTGCCCAAACCCGTCTCCCACAACGGTTGCACCGGACTACATCCCGAAACACGACTACATCGCTTCACGGCATGGCTTCGTCCGATGAGTGGTAACCAGCCGCGGCCGAAGCCTCCCACCAGAGTAGTGTTGCCTGTTTTGCGCCACCCAGGGGCCACGTGTAGGGATTCCATTTTAAGAGTGCACTCCTACGGACGCGGGCAATTCAGCCCCCAAAATGAAGTCCTACACACCACCCATCTAAAATATTTGGTTCATCATTGGCGTCGATTCTAATATTAACTCCCGTTTCTGCACGTGTTGGGAAAGTTTTAGTGCAGAAACTAGCTGATATTAATAATAAATAAATTGACAAACAAAACTAAAAGAGTAGAGTATTGTTTCTTTACAGCCGCTATTCGATCAACACAGAAGAAATAACGAAACATCGAATTAAAAAAATCATAATATTTTTAATCGGCACTTTTAGGTAGCAACTTTAATTAGAAAAGTATTAATTAGCAAGTATTGTATGGAAAAAATCGTGTCTTATTTTGAATTTGACGTATCTTTATTTGTTTTCTCGTTCTTATAGTGAATGTGAAGGAAGAGGGAGTACACCTGTGTTTGCGCATACACTTGTGCACTATAATTTCTCCAGCGTACTTGGCTAATCTCCATGGAGGTAGGACGTCGGAAGGACCAGTATAGCTGCACATAGTATATTATTACTTTCTGACAAGTAACATTTCATAACGATAGGTAAACTTTATCTTTTGAGATATGTTAGGATAATTTCGACCCAGTAGGATTCTTATCCTATTCTAGTTCAGGTGGGTTTTAATTCCGTTTCCCCAACTGTACAGATTACCATATATATCATACGAGTTGTTCGCAACGGCTTTGCGTGCATTCTGTTAGAGTTTGCGATGTAACTTTGAGGCGTTACTAACTCTGTGACAATATTAATTAACATGTGACAAAGGATATGGGAACTTTTATTTGCAAAACGGTTTGCAATTATATCGCATAAAAAAGTAAATATTGAAATAAAAATAACCAATACACATACATGCATATATAACCAGCCCAATGATATAGGAGATATGGTCGCTAAGCGAAAAACCCATCTATCAAATAAAAAATAAAAAAATAACCAGCCCATAACTGTCCGACTGCAGGTCAAGGGCATCTCCTCATACATAGATATAGAGATGGCATGAGCATTGCTCACCACGCTAGCTCACTGCGGGTTGGATGACGTATTTACTTCCAATCGATCAATCATATTAGCTTATGCTGTCCACATGTAAGCTTCTCAAAGGCTCTCTACTTGTGCCATAAGCACGCTGTCCTCTTCCCGCATCCCGTGAACACCAGATACCTTCTCAAGCTGCTAAGTCTTTGTCAATGTCTTTGTAATATAATATTCAAAGGCTTTTATACACCCTAATATCTTAACCCTTCTCCTGTAGGCTTCCGAATTTTAGTAGTTATTTAACTCTTAGGTCTACTTTGTGTACGTGTTAAGTTATGAATGGTGATTATGAATGTCTTAAATTATAAGATTTAAAAAAAATGTTGAACGAAAAATACGGTAGTGAGCAGGATACGAACCTGCGCCTCCATTTATAACTTATAATTTAAGATTGTAATGTGTTGTATGTACAAGCATATGAATCGTTTTAGAGCTCAGACATTTTATAAATTTCGGATGTGTTCAGAGACTTTTGTCGCTGACCGTACAAGGGTTAGGTTAAGGGTAGGTTTCAACCTCTATCGCTCTAACGTTTAACATGCCACTTTAATTGTAACGTCTCTTTGCCCAGTGTGACCCAGGAGTGGGCGTGGATCGGTTCTTCCACGCGCTTTACACGGAGCGGGACTCCCGCATGGTGATGCTGTTGGGAACCGCTTGCTCCGAAGTCACAGAGAGCATCGCCAAGATTGTGCCCTACTGGAATATCGTGCAGGTATGAAATAGCATAACTTCCCTTTTTTACACAACTGCCCAAAGGAGGAGAGATTTTTTAAGAAAACATTAGGAAGTAAATAGCTGATGAATCAATCTTCGAGCAATTTTTTATTTTATTATTTGTACACGACTGCTCAAAAAAGACGTATTATATTTTTAGCGTTCCTGTATGTATGTATATTTATGAGTTTCTATGTTGGAACAAAGAAAGTCGCCAAAAGACGTGTTAAAAAATCGATGAAGAATTCGCGGTGATAAGCAGAGGTCGAGATGGCTTAGTGGTTAGAGCGCCTGGAGTATTTATCCGGGAGGTGCAGGTTCGTATCCTGTTCGCGACCGTATTCATTTCCATTTAATATAATAACTTTAGAGTTCGCTAAGCATGCGTTAATGCTTTACAAAGATTTATCTTTAAATAAATAATTTTCAAAAATCTTTGAACTTAAATAAACAGTCCTTAATTAAAAATGTAAGAACCCCAAATCTACCAATTAGAGCACGCACATAATCCGATAAAAAGCCTAAAAGAATATAATTAACTGCTTTTAAATCTTTAACTTAGAATTGTAAATTTGTTCACTAAACGATAATTGAATGTACATTAGTAAAATTCTTGTCTGCTTAAATAAACATTACGACAAAAATATATTAAACGTAATTACTCTTTTAACTAAAAATATAATACCGTATATTAGTTTAGTGGTTGCAAGCGCGGCTGCTGAGCGTAAAGAAGTCCTAAATTCGATTTCCAGGTCAGGCAAAGTGTTATCGTTTTTTTTTAACGGACTGTTTTATTTTGGATGTGTCCAAATAGGTTCACTACCTATTAAATACATTGAACTTAATAACGGTATTGGTAAAAATATCTGAGTTTATAAAATGTGTATAACGTCTCTGCCTACCCCATAAGGGAATACAGGCGTGACACTGTGTTACAATACTGTATTTCGTGGAAAAAAACAACCTTATCCCTTTTTAGAGGTAATTCTTACTTGACTGGTCAATTTCACGGGACGCTGTTCTCTGGGACTCATTCGACTAATCCTTCAGACACCCGACGCCCTTCAAAAGAATATAACCTTAAAAAAACCAAACAAGTGAGAGTCTGACTCCTGCACCGAGAGTTCCGTATAATTAACATAACTGAAGATCATAAACTATGAAACTGATTGCTCAAACGAAAATAAATAACAAACTTCAATTTGTAGTTGAATAAACGTTCTCTCCTTACATCGATATTTATTCATTTTATTTATTTATTTAATAAGGCACGAAACAGTACATATCAAGATGAATAAATGACGTTCTGTGGGGTTACTCTTGAAATTAATACCAATTCCAATATTAAATAAACGGTTTAAATAAACGCGTAATATTAAAATAAATTTACCTACATTATAGTTGCCTCAATTTTAAAGCATGTTGCCTTATCAATATCCCGATTATTAATTAGACATTTAGAAATTTAAAAGTACTAATTGACACATTTCCAATGTCAATCGAAAGGTATTATTTTCAAGAGTAAGCCTACTGTTGTGTACTCAGCATGACAATTAAACAGAAGTGGCAGAGGGCTTCATATTTAAAAATCTATAGTTGATGATCAGATGTACGTTATGGTTGATTGTCAAACTGCAGAAGTAGTCGTAAGTTTCTAATACAAACTTTTTTTTATGTGACATGACTACGAATTAGCTATTATTGGATCTTTTTCTTATCTAGTGCTGTGAGACCTTGCTTGCAATGGAAAGTACCCCAAAGGTTTTCATTTACTGGCGAATGTCAAAATATGGGGCTTAATTGGCCGTATTTTTTTATGGCTTTGAAGTATAAACCTGCCCATAGACCTACGAATTTGATATTATTTTCAACTCGATAGGTCTACGCATTATAATTAAACAACTTTTAACCGGATTAATCGCGTATATTATTGGTTTTTGTTTTTCCTGACGTTTCGAACACTGCAAAGTGTGATCGCGAAAACCTAAGATATTACTAAGCTCTACGCATTGCTGAGAAACCGGATTTTGACCGACAGGCAGACAAGTGTACAACAAAGTGATCTTTTAACGGTTCCTTTTTTCTTTTTGAGGAACGGAACCCTAAAAAGGATATATCTGTAGTAATATCTCGTTGTGGTCAGTTCATGAGACGGCAAATTGGCAATATTGGCTCTACAGCCAACATATTGTGTCTGCTTTTTGTTCCGAATGACAATTTCTAAAAGTTAATTCTTTTGTTTTTCTATAAAATAACTTTTGTGAGAGATATTAATGATTGTTCAAAGGTTATTACTCACGTGCATTCTTTGGGGTTTTTTTTGCCCGATTAGTTTCGAACTCGAACCGAGCCCTTAGTCATGAGCTAAGCCCGCGGCGAACCGCAAGTCAAACTAACTTTTTTTGATTTGACAAGCGACACCGCCGCGGGCTCGTGACTAAGGGCTCCGTTCGAGTTCGAAACTAGTGTGTGGAGGTCCGATAGATATTCGCTCCATTTAAACAAATATTATAAACGGGAAATATTTGTTTTAAACCAATAAACTCTGAAACTACTGAACTGATTTGAATCATTCTTTCACCATTAGAAAGCTACTTTATACAAAAGTAACATAGAC
This sequence comes from Xylocampa areola, assembly GCA_935421205.1. Lineage (NCBI taxonomy): Eukaryota > Metazoa > Arthropoda > Insecta > Lepidoptera > Noctuidae > Xylocampa > Xylocampa areola. Next base: position 19,012,832 of record OW285207.1, read on the forward strand.
TTTATTTTATTTCAGTAATAATAAGTAGGGCTACTCGAGCGAAGCCGGGGAGTGTCGCTAGTGTAAAATATGGATAGCAACCCCATATCACGTAGGTACTGCTATTATACATGAAGAGGGGCTCGTGGCTAAGTAACAGCCGCACAGATCGATCGATCGAGGTTAAGCTGCGCTTGCCGCGGTCGGTCTGTGGATGGGTGACCAACATATCATACCGAGACACCTCCGTGCCTCGGAGAGCACGTTAAGCCGTTGGTCCCGGTTGTCAAATTAAGATCTATGACAGCCGTTACGGGTAGTCAGAGGCCTGAAAGTCTGACAACCAGTCATACCACGAGATATCGTGTTACCCAGCAACCCTGGGTTGTGGAGGTCAGATAGGCAGTCGCTCCATGTAAAATGCTGATATTAAGCTGCATCCGGTTTGACTGGAAGCCGACCCCAATGTTATTGGGAAAAGGCTAGGCAGATATACTGCTATTATACATGAAAAATTCTAATAACTAGATTGGGAAAGGCTTAGTCAAATGCCTTGTAGGGAACAAGGAACTGTTTCGTGGGTCTTAGTGGCCCCAAGCACGACTGCTGAGCATGAGGTCTTGAGTTCGATTCCCAGGTCTAAAGAAAGTGTTATTGGGTTTTTTAGTTAAGTGATTCTCAGTTCCATTCCGGAGTTTGGAATTGTGCCGGGTAGATCTCAATAAGTGTACCACCTATCTATTTATTAGAAGATGGGACTTAAACAGCATGTACAACTGTGTCCACCTCTGCCTTCCCCTTTGGAGAATACATACAGGCGTGATACTATGTAACAAAGAAAAAACCCATTTATATTTATGTTACAAGAAAAATAAACCCCTTCAGGTTTTCCTAAAGCTTTCGTTATTTCCGACTCATTCTTAACAATACTAACTCTTTTGTTCAAGTATTCGTTACAATGTGTCTAATAACTTCGACCACAGTTGAACCACTTAATTTATATCCCTGAAAATCTCAAACACCCTTCACAAATACTTGTCAAAACCACCTACATACTGTATTCAACAACTACTATCAAATTAGTCACGAACTGACTGTAGCCACTTTAAACCAGTTTGCACCGGTTCTATCCGCTTCAATCTAGTACTTACCTGCTGCCGACATCGACGTCAACTCTAACAAACGAACGTAGCCTAGATAGACAACTCGATTTTGCTTCTATATGGAACATCTGAGACCTGTAATAGTCACACGCAATTTTCAACCATAACGAACGGAAGGTAGAGTTGAAATTCGTCCTGTATTTGGACAAGATTTGATGGGTAGATCGTAAATCCAATATTTGAATTTTGGGAAGGTTTGTTTTGCTAGTAATCGTATTAGCAGATAGGGAAGAAGTGATTCCTTTCAATCAAACGTTACAATGGAGGGGAAATTCGCATTGAATTGACGTTTTGTGATTCGAATTACATTGACGTTAATGCGTACATTTTATCCGTTTTCAGCTTCATCTTGCCTTTATAAGTATATTATCGGTTTCAATAGAATCTTTGTATCAAAGGACTAGATCTCGCAATCTTAGCGGACCATTGAACCAAAATGAAATGCCTACTATTTCTAGCTAGCTATGCCCTGCAGTTTCACTCGCTGTTTAGATTGTAGGGTACATGGGCGCCGGCAGGATCAAACTCAGGCAGATGCATCTGCATCTACTCGTAGATCATCGTTTCTTAACCTCGGGTCGCGACCCATATTTGGATCGCGGGCCATATCGAGATGGGTCGCGGGACACGCGGGACTTTTTGACAAAGCGCGCCGTAATCACTGAATCCTGACACAAAATGTAACGTGCCATGCGAGGGGCGGGGGAGGGGTCGCCAGCCAAAAAGGTTAAGAACCGCTGATCTAGATCATTGTACAATTACCAAAAATAATTTTGCTTGAGCTTGTGGCTAAGTAAGACCCTCGCATATCGATCGGTTGAGGTTATGCTGTACTTGACGCGGTCGACCTGTGGATGGGTGACCATCATTTCATATCGAAACCCCTCCGTGCTTCGAAAAGCACGTTAAACCGTCGCTCCCGGTTGTCAAATTAAGATCTTGAACCGAATGAAAGTCTAACAACCAGTTATACCACGGAATATCGTGTTACCCAGTAACTGATGGGTTGTGGTTGTCAGATAGGCAGACCCTTCATATGATATACTGGTATTAAACAGCATACGGTTTGACTGGAGGCCGACTCCAATGTAATTGCAAAAAGGCTAGGCAGATTGATCATAGAAAATAGTTAACGCAAGATATAATTAAATTCATTGACAACGTGTTGAACAATCTTGGAAGCAGTTACAAAGTGGAGATCCACATTTTTGTGTTCACTTTAACAGATAACAGGGGTTGCAAGTGCACCCCCTTCAACCCCGCTCTCGGCGCCCATGGTAGCGTAATGTCAAATAGCCTATAGTATTCCTGAAGAATTTCGATATCAAATGCAAATAGTTTTTTTCATATGCGATTGGTAGTTCATGATTGGCGCGTTCAAACAAAAAAAGAAAACAAACTCTTTAACTTTAACGTTATCTAACATAGTATACATCATGCTTGTATTCCCCGAAGGGGTAACCAGAGGTGTACACAGTGGTACAACCACATTTCACCAATTGACAGCATTGGATTAAGTCCCTCCAGGATGCCACTGAGACTTTCCTAACAGTAAAACTCAATAACACTGCCCGACCCGTGAATCGAACCTTGGAACTTATGCCCAGCAATTGCGCTTAGGACCACTAGACCAATGAGGCAATAGTCTTTAGATTTATTATATAAATACAGACTAATTTGAACTAACATTTTCGACATCATATTATGCCAAAACCATTACAAATAAAATAAAATAAATTTGGTTCCACGTTCATGATACGTGCTGCCCGTTAATGGAACTCCCTGCCGTCTTCCGTGTTTCCTGAGAAATACAATCTAGACATATTCTAGATTTCTTCTGAATCTATGTGTCCATCCTCGGCCACACGCGCTTACCATCAGGCGAGTAAGTGACCAAACGTAGATTCATTTTTAATTATTGTTCACTGGTTACTACTCAGGTGTATTCTTCGGGATTGCCCGATTTCAAGCTCAAACGGAGCCCTTAGTCATGAGCTGAGTCCGCGGCAATGTCGCAAGTCAGACTATTAGAAACTAGTTGGGCAAACCCGAAGAATACACGTTAGTAGTAACCGGTGAACAATAATTGATATGAATATGCCTCACGAAGGTTATTATACAAAGATCTATTTTTGATAAAAAAAATGACTATTATAATGAAAGAAATCTTGGGTCCTTAGGTAGGTACCTAAGTTAATCAATCACAACCACTTGCGGTCAAGCGTAACCCTAATATAATTGTATCAATCTAGTTTGAACAATAGGTTTGGATAGGGTCACCACATAGGGGATAGTATTAAAAAATAATGTCGGCTGCACTTTCAGTTTTGAAATAGACCATTTATATGCCTACGTACTTTTAAAATTTCATTGCTTGGCTCTGAACATCTTGGTCCTGCGGAAAAGAATAAAAATTGACTTTTATATATTGTTAATAAATATTATGAAATCCAATCACCTTCAATTCTGTAAATTATTAATTTTTGTTCGTGAAAATACTTTTAAAATTCGCATCCAATCAAAGTAGAGATGGAAAAAACAAAAATATTTTATTTGTTACGCAATCTTTTTCTCCTGGTTGAAGGGCAGTATTTTTACCTGATTTTGAATCAATCAAAAGTTAAATTCAAAAATAAATAATTACAGACAGACTCCAAAAAAGCCCACCTTTCACCGCTTCTTAGTATTTTATCTGGGAAGAAGAAGTGGCGCAACACGACTTTCTGAATCATAATTATTTATAGATTAATCATCATCCCCCTGCCCTTATCCCAATTTATTTGGGGTCGGCGCAGCATACCTATATCTAGCATGTTGCAAAAGTTTTGGCTATGTTTTATGACCGGCCACCTGCCTGACGTCAACCCTCTTTGGGAATGCTGTTGTTGGTGGTAACCGCCACCGATACGGTCTCCTTCTATCTAGCTATGCCATACCAAATGTAATCTATACTCCAGGCTAATATTACATATATAAACAAGGCTATAATAACATATACGGCCTACAATCCGTACGATACCTAAATAGCATAATTATTTATAGATTATGGTTATTATAATAAAACAACTTTTAACCGGATTAATCGCGTGTATTATTGGTTTTTTGTTTTTCCAACCAAACCAATAATACACGCGATTAATCCGGTTAAAAGTTGTTTTATTATAATGTGTAGTGATCGCGCAAACCTAAGATATTACTAGATTATGGTTATACTTAATCATTTCTTGTTATACTGCTGTTTTTTATGAATACATTACTTACTATGTACTTCCTTAACTAAAAACACAGAAGCGATATAAAAACCTACTATTAAAAGACGTATTCCTACTAAAAACTGAAAAAGTAACTAGATTCTTATATTATGCCCAAATACAAACTAGCAACCCTGCGAAAAGGATAATCAATCATCGCAATTAATTTCACGCACGACTAGCTGTTCATTGTAATAATATCATAATACACTGATTATAATTAATGATAGGGCTTAATTAGATAGTTATTGAACAAATTTATAATAATGACCCTTGTCATCAATAAGGGTTTAACTAACACTGAATTTGGTTGTATTAACTTTAAAAGAAAAATAATTAATTAAAAAGTACGATTGTCATCGCAGTCGGGGACTTATAAAAAAATGTTTCACATTACTGTCCCCCGACTGCGATGAATATTTGGGTCCACTGGACCGACAGTGACACAGTTATTATCATCCATACTAATATTATAATTACAACTACACAGCTGAACGGATCGCAATGAAATTTGGCTGCCTTTTGTCTCGGCTGGCACCAGCTAGTATCAAATAATTTTATAAATACGAAAGTGTAATTTGTTTGTTAGTTTTTGATGCTCATAGAACTATTGTATCGATTTCAAAGAAATTTTGCACAATTATGTGGACAGAGATATGGTAGTTTCTTTTTTTTTTGTGAATGGCCTTCTATGTATTAATAAGGGAACTATATAAGTTAAGAAAACATACCTACCTATATAAATAATCTATACCTTCTAATAAATAACTTGAATTATTTGCCAATGATATCAAAGTAAATGCCACAATTTTTATGCAAATTTAAACATAACATATAACATAACGTTTCGTTTAACATAAATGTTTATGTTCCCTATGTTCTATTTAAACCATGCCTAATCGTAAATGAACATATTTAGAATATTTGTCTGTCTTTCTAATTGTTTTTAAAAAACGTTGCCCCACGCTAGGAATTTCTTCCTGTATCGCGGTGCGTTTACAGGCATATAATCTCACAAGCACACACACACCCAGACCCGGAGCAATTATCTATAGGTCGTACAAATATTTGCTCCGTGCAAGAATCGAACCTGCAACACGCAGCGCAGCAGTCGGTCTCTCGACCACTGTGCCAACCGCGCTGTTTATAAAAAATAAATAAATAAAAAATTATTCAAAAACTTTCGGTACATGATAAATTAATACAAAGTCGCATATAAATGTATATCATCTTCACATTTGTTTAAGTGCCTGAACTAGGTAATCCTGTGTTTCAGGCGAAAAGCGCTGACATAGGTTAAAATAGTCACATAACAGTATAAAATCTAATAATATGAATCAATAATAAATCAAACTAAAAAAATAAAAATAAATAGGTAAACAATAGGTAATAATACAAGCAAATAGTCAAATGAAGTTATATAAAAGTTTGTAAAAATAAAATAAAAATCAAAAATCAAAATGTCTAAATACATAAAAAAGAAAACTCAGTTTCCTAACTAATTACATAATATTAACTACAAATAAATTCTCCTTTAGCACAATTAATAACTTCTCTGTATCTTCGTAGGACATACATTGAAGAACATCTTTGATGATTTTTTTGCAATTAAAATAATCCAAAGGATAGATATTAGCCATTGCATTTAGTCGATTATAGAGGAGCGGTCCAAGGAACATGTAAAATTTGACTGCAAAAGCATGTTTCGTTCCTAGTATTTTAGTGCAAACTATATCTTTTCGCCTTTTATTTGTTAATTCAGTGCTGTAGGGAAGAGCTGCGTGTTGTTTTAGTACAGTATGCATTATGAATAACTGTCGAACTGTTAATACTTCACAATATTTATAGAGGAGGTTAGTGGGAAAAAAATAAGGGCGGCAAGTAGACACCTTGAGGATCGCTCTCTGAGCTCTCTCGATGGTCATTAGAAAAGTTTTGCCCGCACCACTAGTATAGATATATAGTATTGCGCTCTGTCAATCTATACTAGTATAGATTGACAGAGCGCAAAGTACACTTGTCTAATTATTTTTGGGTCTGCTAGTTTGTCTCGATTAAGCTCCTGAACGGCTTAACGTACAAAACAGCTATGTACGAAATAGCTGTATTAGCTTGAAAAACTGTGTCCCAGCCATTAACGTCCACCTCCAGAGCTGAGATTATCCTTAACCGATTTTTTATAAACGAGCAATTAACATTGAATTTTACTATTTATTTCGCAGGTGTCATTCGGTTCCACATCACCAGCACTCAGTGACAGAACGGAGTTCCCGTTATTCTGCCGCACCGTCGCACCGGACTCCTCGCACAATCCCGCGAGAATCGCCTTCATCAGGTATGTCAAGATTTTAATATGATTTTTGATTAAGATATCGAACATACATAGCATCACGCCTGTACCTATTCTCCGAAGGAAGTTGTACACCCAAGTTTCACCAATGCTGTTATTAAGTCCCATGTAATAGGTGGTGAGCCTATTGCCATCTACCGGGCACAATTCTAAACTCCGAGCTTGCTACTGAGAATTTCTTAACAGAAAAACTCAATAACGCTTTGCCCGATTTAGGAATCGAACCCAAGATCTCATGCTAGCCAGAGCAGTCGCGCTTGGGACCGCTAGACCAACGAGGCAGTCAATATTTTAATTATTTTTTATATTATCAAAGAATAATGTATCGTACGTTGTATGTTTGTGAATAGTGGGTCAATCTCTAATTGTTGACTAAATTTATTAATAATATTAATTAACTTATTGATTTCTTGTGATTACGTTGAGTTCTTTAATAAAAAAAAAAATTATTTCATTATTTTTCATGAAATCTTAAACTCTAGGTTTTATATTAATCAGAATATTAACCGATTGAAGGGCGGTAGACGCCTATAGATGTTGTAACAAAACATTTTCTATTGTATCACCTCTAGTGCCCCTCAATGGGTTAATTTGACCGTCTTTCCAACATACCTACGAACTATGCACCCACTAAAAATCATCAAAAATCTGTGAAAAATATAGGCGTAACCGCATAATAAACATTCATCCTTCTACAATTTTTTATTTATCGATAAAATTAGCGGTAATATTACGCACTAATAAATTCAAGTCCGCAGTATAGCCTCTACGACGTAGCTGACGTCAGTGCTACGCCACCTACGCGCTACGCTTTCGTAGCTGACGCACGTACGCGCCGTTTTTGTTCCAAGACATCGATATTTCTAGTATTTAAGTATTGATTTTATTTTTCATAGAAAAAGGAGTGTATTAAAGGAGTAGGTGTCTAAATTAATTTATGTACGATAACCTACGAAATCATTATCGGGAGATTTTTGTTTTATACAAACCGCAGCCAGACCTGAACTCTTTGAATAAGAGAAGTACAAAATTACACTTCACAGAATCTAAAGTGTCTGGTAATTAGCGGATTTTTCAATATAACCAACCAGGCGAAGATACAAGGTACTCTTCATAAACACAATTAATATAAAGTGAAATTATATATCATTAAACACAAAACGCTTCATAATTATTTTCTCCTAACGATGTTCATAATCATAACGGCTCGAAATAACTTACTCTAATACCGCTCCACCATTTCATACTACAAAATTAATTATTATAATTGGACTCATTATACTAAACATGCTTAGAACGTTCTTAGATCAATACATATAATTAAAATGTAACGGATCGCTGTCTGTACATGGAAGATATATGAGAAAAAATATTATTGGGACCTTTATCAACGCAAATAGCCGCACAGTTCAATCAATTGAGGTTAAGCTGCGCTTGTCGCGGTCGGTCTGTGGATGGGTGACCATCCTTTCATACCGAGACCCCTCCGTGCCTCGCAGAGCACGTTAAGCCGTCGGTCCCGGTTGTCAAATTAAGGTCTATGACAGCCGTTACGGGTAGTCAGAGGCCTGAAAGTCTGACAACCAGTCTTACCACGAGATATCGTGTTACCCAATAACTGGGTTCTGGAGGTCAGATAGGCAGTCGCTCCATGTAAAATACTGGTATTAAGCTGCATCCGGTTTGACTGGAAGCCGACCCCAATGCAATTGGGAAAAGGCTAGGCAGATATTTATCAACGCAAATAGCACCCAAAACAATTATTGTTAGAATTTTTGTCGGTTTATCTGTTTGTCTGGGCGCTAATCTCAGAAACGGCTTATCCGATTTAGATGTGGTTTTCTTTATGGTGGTTTATTGTGGTAAGCTTTACTTAACATTTAATGTTTGTTTCATGTCAATCGGTCCATAAATAAAAAAAAACAATTTAAAGAATCACGTTGAACATTTGTTAATTATGAATTTGTGTTCATGGTGTTAATTTACGACATCCACGCGGTCGGAGTCGCAGGCACAGCTAGTCTATAATATGTAGGTTCTTACAGAAACTTAGGGCAGCCGCACACGTGACCTACTTCTCAAGATTATACGAGAAATAGTTTGTAGAAAACTTAAATCGTTTTTGAGTCGAAGTAAACGTACTTATCAAGTACTCGTATGCAAGAGAAAATCTTTTGTGCATTTTAAATAATTCAATTTCATATAGTAATATCTTAGGTTTGCGCGATCACTACACATTATAATAAAATAACTTTTAACCATCAGTCTTTTAACGTCAGGAAAAACAAAAAACCAATAATACACGCGGTTAATCCGGTTAAAAGATATTATATCAATTTCATATTTTAGCGATTTTTGTTCACGATCGTCGAATCTAAGCTCACATTATATTATATCCGTGTGGTTTCGAAAAAGAATAGACCACCCCATTATGTTTTTTTTTTTTTTATGGAATAGGGGGTTACCGAGCAGACGGCTCGCCTGATGGTAAGCGATTACCGCCGCCCATGGACACCCGCAACCCCAGAGGAGTCGCGAGTGCGTTGCCGGCCTTTTAAAGGGTTTAGGGCGTTGTTTCACGCCGGTTTTCTGTGAGGCCGTGGTATCAATCCGGTCGAGCCGGCCCATTCGTGCCGAAGCGTGGCTCTCCCACGGTAAAAATTATTATCACTGAAATAAAATATATCTTATGTTACTCATTGATAATATAGCTTACTACTTTTGAAATAATTTTTAATTTGGTTGAGTAGTTTTTGAGTTAAATTCTAAGAAATAGACAAACAAAAAATCTAAAGTTTCCTCTTTATAATATTAGTATAGATGGAGTAAAGGTCTAAAGATATGTATGTACATTATAGTTACGTGCTACTCAGCTCTTGTTACATGCAACATGCTACTGTAACTGAGTTTATTATGAACTTGATTTGATTTATTATTTAGTTATGTCGGGGGGTTGGGGAAATATACTAGTGTATTTCATTTTCAGTGATGTAGTGAGCGAGTAAGTGAATATGCAAATATACGGAATAGAAAGCAATTCTATTTAGCTTCCGATAAAAGTATACTTTAACCAATATATTATGATTCTTACAAACTCAATACATAGTTGTCTATGTCCATAATACTCTTTCGAGAAGAGTAAAATCGGAACATATCTTGAATTTTTTTTAAGTTTTTTCGTGTTATATTGAATAATATATCATCTTTTAAAGTATTTTCTGTTACTATGAGCCTGAATTGCCCAAAGAAAGGCAAGTGGCCTTTGTTAAAACACTTATATTTAGTTTTATTTGTTTTTATTTTAGTAAGGAAACCCGCAGATGTTTTTATTTAAACCAGTAGCAAGGGGCGGACTGAATATCAGCGTTGACAAGTGCTCGGCAACGCGGTTGTCCGCGCACTGACAACATCTACTGAGTCCGCTCCGATTGCCAAGCCGCATTTTAGTTTTTGATGTAATTGTGAATACGTATTTTGTATTGTTTTGTTTTTTAATTTTGTACAACTTGTAACGTCCAATATGTAACCTATGATATGGTTTGGTAATAAATATGTTATTATTTCTTTCTTTCAACACGTGTGTAAAATCAATCATAGACGCTGTGCTGGACTCCTACTGACTAAAACCACACGATTCTTCATTAACCTTTACCGGGGTCCCGGGATATTAGCTGCATTCACTCTCCTCGGAAGTTAAGATGGCCCCGCGATAATTATAAAATAGCCAACAGTAGCCTGGATTTCAGGTCATCGTGCTTAGTCACATAAAATTCATTAAATCAGAAAAAAGAAACAAATACCAATCACTCTTAAACTTGAAAGATAAGAACTATTTTTCCATTGCCACTTATCACCGTAACTATTTCCTAACTAAAAAGATGTTGAGAAAAATGTCTTTTACCAATATTTCATAGTAACAAATTATTTCCTGCTCATTGTTAACATGTCGAAAGCACAGTGCCCTGTACGAAACGAAATCTATAGATATATACCTATACTTGTTATAAGAGTAGGTAAGTCTTGTGTGACTTTGAAAGGAATCGACGTCTACCGTAAGGGGTGCGAAGTGTGACACTTGATTCGCTTCAAGTATTTCACGCAAGAACCTTAGAATAAGTTGTTAAGCGTTTTCTATATGGGAATTTCTTTATTGTATAAAGAGGGATTTGAAAATACAGCTTTGCTTGGGAATTTGCGACGTTAATTAAGAGTTATATAGTTTTTTCGTATATTTAGCGATGTAGTTTTAATCTTTCTATTAATACATGAAGCAAAAACTTTGTACCCCTTAAAAGTTATTATATTAAATGGAAAAAGAATACTGGTCTACTGTCGCGAACAGGATTCGAACCTGCGCCTCCCGGATGAATACTCCAGGCGCTCTGACCACTAAGCCATCTCGACTCGAATCCTGCTCGCGACCGTATTCTTTTTCCATTTAATATAATAACTTTAGAGTTCGCTAAGCATGCGTTAATGCTTTTCAAAGATTTATCTTGAATTTGTACCTCTTTTTACGAAAACTACGCAGACGGAGGAGTATGAAATTTGGCACAGGTAAAGTTTATATGGAGAAGGTGTGTAGAAAGCTTTAGAAATACATTAAATTATTAAAAATTTGGTTTACGCAAGTATGACCATATTTCCGAATTCCGCGTAAAGCTCAAGTGGTTGCCGATTCGCCTTCGCCGGAATGCTCATATCCTTTCACTACTTTATAATGTACTTTTCCTTCCATCTACACCCATTTACCTAAAGAAACGATTCGAGTTCCTTGGTGACACTCACACGCGATTCCTTAGGTCATCAGGTAACTTAAGATTGAAAATGCCAATGCATTCCACAACATTTGTTGACAAATCCTTCTCTGTACAGGCGGCTCGACTGTGGAATGCATTGCCAGTGCCAATAAGACGTGCCGGATCTTTGCCAGTATTCAAAAGGCTCGTGAAGGAGCATTACTTGTCACTTGAATAATGCTAATGAAGGATTTAAGAAGAAGAAGAAGAAGACGTACATATTACCCGATTATTAATTAGACCATAGTTATGTATATATTTGTATGTATTATAATAATTATGTATTGTTATTGTTTATATATGCCTATATGTTATTATTAGTGTTTATTTTTATGTAAGTAGGTATCTACTTTTATTTTCACCGCACACAACCCCATATCTGTCTACTTAAATCCAATCCATCCCAAGGTTGCCTGGTAGAAATCGCTGACTGCGATAAGGCCGCCAATTGTAGGTTTTTAAAAATCAATTATTTTCTGTCAGTGCTTGTCCATTTGGTGTACAATAAAGTATATATAAATAAATAAATAAATAAAAAATATATACACAACCATGCGTTTGACACACACACATATATTTCATAATATAAACTTAATAACATTCATCACATTGATAATATAAACTTAATAACATTCTAATTTTAAAGTTACAATATTAAATGGAAAAAGAGAGTTCGCTAAGCATGCTTTATGCTTTTCAAAGATTTATCTTGAATTCTAATTTTAATGAGTTATGGTCAAATTTCGGCTAGTGGACGACCAAAATTTATTAAACTTAGTCCTTATGCGTTTTTTAATATAGGTATGTTTTGAAAAAGATTTACATCTAATATGTACAGTGAGTGCTACAAGATTTACCTGTGACATTAATTAATTTAAATTTAAGCCTCACATATGAGGTAGACCCATCTCTACTGATTTAGAACTTTTCGTATATTCTGTATTGTATCTATCTGCCTAGCCTTTTCCCAATTACATTGAGGTCGGCTTCCAGTCAAACCGGATGCAGCTTATACCAGTATTTTACATGGGGCGACTGCCTATCTGACCTCCACAACCCAGTAACTGGGTAACACGATATCTCGTTGTATGACTGGTTGTCAGATTTTCAGACCTCTGACTACTCGTAACGGGTGTCATAGATCTTAATTTAACAACTGGGACCGACGGCTTAACGTGCTCTCCGAGGCACGGAAATTTCTTTATTGTACATAAAATAAAAATACAGAAAAACAATATATTATGTTTCTACCAGCAAACCTTTGAGCTTTTCTTTTAATATTATTTTATTTTTAAATTGTTTAAAAATTTCTTTCAGGTGACTGAATAGATAGCTGAAAATATAACTATAGAGTTCGCCATGCATGTGTTCCTATTGCTCCCATGTAAATTGTTCCCATTACATTTTTAACATGAAATTAACCTTTCATATATATATTTTTTCTCTACTAGACAATTCGGCTGGGACACAGTGACAGCGTTCTCCCAGAATGAGGAGATATTCTCTTTAGCTGTCAACGAGCTGGTCACCCAGTTGGAAGCTGCCAACATCACCTGCGCGGCGTCCATCACCTTCGCGGAATCAGACTTTAAGGAACAGTTGCAGCAACTCAAGGTATGATGTATTGCTTAATTAGATCCTATGTTAAGATAGCTCTAAAATTTCGCTTTGGACACTATCCATCAGGAATGGCAGTGATAACTTAGTGGTATGAAAGGCAGTGATAGCCTAGTGGTCTGAAAGGCAGTGATAACCTAGTGGTATAATAGGCAGTGATAGCCTAGTGGTATAAATGGCAGTGATAGCTTAGTGGAATGAAAGGCAGTAATAGTCTAATAGTATGACCGTTGGACTAACAAGTCAAAGCCTGCCAATTCAAATCCAAGGCACGCCACTATCTTTTCGAAGTCATGTGCGTATTTTAAATTAATTATTACTTGCTTAAAACGGTGAAGGAAAACATCGTGACGAAACCAGCACACCTGAGAGATGTTCTCGATGGTGTGTAAAGCTATGTCAGAGACCTACGGGTGGTTTAAACTCTGACACTAGGTTGTTCATCAACCACACGATAAGAAGAAGTAGATGGAAAGTTTTCATTTTTATGGAAAAGCAGAAATATTTTGAACAAAGACTGCGATGAAAATTCTTCAACTTCCTTGTGTTTCACTTTTTAGTTCACACATGTCTGGCGTTTTTTTATAACATAGCATGACGCCTGTATTCCCCGAAAGGGTAGGCAGAGGTATACACAGTTGTAAATCCAAATTTCACCAATACTGTTATTAAGTCTGATGTAATAAGAGGTAGGTAAGTCTATTGCCACCTAGCGGGCACAATTTCAAAATCCTGGCTTCTGCTGATAATTTTCTAACCGATAACCTCAAAAACATTTTGCCCGACCTCAGAATCGAACCCAAGACCTCATGCTCAGCAGTCGCACTTGGGACTACTAGACCAACGAGACAGTCTGATTCATTATTTTTATTTCATACTATTTTGTGTACCAAAGATACTATATTGCATTTTTGGTTTTATCTTACTAACCTATGTTACCCGGGAAGGATTAAACACTACCCCATACTTCTAAATCGTATCAGGTATATGACGAATACAACAAAAAGAGAATTATCCAATTTGGTGCAGTCGTTCTCAAGTTATGACGTGACCAAGGGAAATAGAGATTATTTTTTATACATTTATTATATTATTATAAGTAACGTACCACGTTTAACAGCTCTGCTACACATCTTCTTACTGCTTAGTTTCCCCAAACAGCTTTCTATGAAAACTCGCGATTACCAACGAAAATGTGCCAAAATACAGCCAAAACAAACACCACTGTTCGGACGTACAAGAACTGAATCAATCAATTCGGATTGATAGTGACAACACAGTGAAGTGGACGAAGTTGAGGGTGATTTGATTTGCAAAACTGGAACGACCAGATTCGACTAATTGAGTGTGCCATATATGGAAATGGGTGTAACATGCTTAAAACTTTAATGTGATTAACAACGCGGCAAAATCAGCCTCCTAGCAGTCATCGCTGACAGGTTGGGCAGCCGTTCGTGCGGCATTGCCAGTCCCTGTGGTTCTGTGAATCAAGCATAAGGCTTGGTATAACATCTTCTAATATATAAAAATCTTGTGTCACAGCTTTTGTTATCGGACTCCTCTGAAACGGCTTGACCGATTTTTATGTATATTTGCTAGGTCTGAGAATAGGTCGTAGGCAATTTTTTATACCCCTAGATGATAAGGGTGGCCCTATCCAGAAAATGTATATACATTTTGCAGAACAACGTTTGCGGGGCACCGCTAGTTAATATATGTATAAATATCTTTGTTTTCTTTCAATTTCCATTTAATTGAATGACGTTAATTTTATATACTTTCAGTTTATTATTTTTAATTAGCGATTAATTTATGAATTTTATTATTACATAATTGATTTTATTAAATAAATAATATGGACATAGTAATATTCTTTGTGTCTTTGTGTTGGTGTTGTTCATAATATTACAATCTTTTAACATATACATAGAGATATATACATAGTTGAAATAGTCTTCAAAAGGGATTTAGAAAATCATAAGAATACATATTCGATACTAGAGTATGAACATGTGCGTACTCGCTCTTTCATCACAATATATTGTAAACACTATCTTCCACAAAATTAAGACAAACTGAATTCGACAAAGTTCCCTGAACCTGCAAATAATACCAGACAAGCCGATATCAGGTTAAAACATAGAAGCTGTTCTCTCCATAATAGACTCCACTAAAGCCCTCAGGTGATTGATTCCCCCCACACAGCCTTCTCGAGCGTATAATGAGCTAAGTTTGACAAATTATGTTGACTTCAAGACTCCACCAATATTAGTTAAACATTGGAAATGTGAAAGTTTAAAATTGGTTATTTCTTCGGGAACTTGAGTGCTTGCTTCGCTTAGTTTAAGTGAAATACTTAAAAGTGAAGAAAGTTGCAACTATCCTTGAATATTATGTAAGCAATTCAGGTAGGTTAGTTTTTGTTATACACACAGTAGCCGGGGCTGCGAAGAATGCAGCTCAGATCTCGAGGCTGCCCTAATCGTGGACCGGCTTTAAGCAGTACGAGACCGGAACAACGTCCATCTTCTTACCGTGTGGTTGATGAACAACCTAGTGTCAGAGTTTAAACCACCCGTAGGTCTCTGACATGGCTTTACACACCATCGAAAACATCTGTCAGGTGTGCTGGTTTTATGTTTTTTTTTTTCACCGTTTTAAGCAAGTGATAATTAAGTTTTAAAATTAATGATAGGCAATAACTCTTAACAAAAATTAAGGCACAAGCAGACAGCCCGCTTCTTCATACTCATCTGTAATACACAAAGCAAGAACCAAACCTGAAGCAATTTCGGTAGATGACAAAAGAGATGAACTGGAGAACTGCCTCTTAATCTGTTGGCTCGCTAATTAGCAGACACAATAAATTTTTATTGTTATGAAGTACGTATTTGTACGTGGGAACGAAGGGTTAATGATTTACGGTTTACCCGCAAAGGGACCGACAGCAATCATAGACCGACCAAACATGTCGACAAACAAAAAGACACATATTTCTTCGATTATATTATACAAGTCGTTTAGTAGAAGAATCGAAACATACTTTTAAAGGGGTAGTCATCGGCTAATAAAGCCCATAGACTCTATGTCTCAAGTGTCACGATATAAGAGATTTTTATGACCACATTTTTTTATGGTACCATCGGAGAAGTATATAAACTAGAAAATTAGAAAAAAGCCATTTTGGTTAATAAAAAAAACATTTCTCCATTACCATGACAGGACATGGTATCTATGGGCAATAACTAGCATTACGATCAGCCTCATCCCTCAAAGAATTATGTCGGCTCTTCTATCAAACATCCGAATGTATATTCGAATATTTAAAAAAACTAATCATGAAAGCTATCTGAAGTAATCCCTCACAGAATACTTAATATAAAAAGACAAAGAAAATTTCCAAGATTAAATCTATTCGATTTTTTTTCAAAAAATTTTGATTTAAAACTTTATGCGTATGCAAATATACTAACAATGAATCAAACGGAGACCTTCTCGAATGGAATAGTATTTCTTTGTCGAGATTTCTTGAAACAAAGACAGAATTCTTTTATTTCGTCAAACAGAGAGACCATTTTTAAAAGTAAATTGACAACTAAATGGTTATGTCTGGGAGTCGCCTAATTTAATTTCTTTGACATACGAAGATAATTTGTCAATGAAAAAAATTGTTTTGTTTTACTATTGTTATAGCAGTGATAGTCTAGTGGCACGACCGTTGGACTGAGAAGTTAAACGTCGTAAGTTCAAATCGAAAGCACGCACCACTCATCATCATCCACCTGCCCTTATCCCAATGTATTTGGGGTCAGCGCAGCATGTATTTTTCTTCCATACATCTCTATTAGCCTCTCTTTTCGAATTCATCTTTCTTCCTTACGTATTATAAACGAATTACCTATCACTTGCTTAAAACGGTGAAGAAAAATATCGTGAAGAAACCAGCACACCTGAGAGATGTTCTCGATGGTGTGTAAAGCCATGTCAGAGACCTACGGGTGGTTTAAACTCTGACACTAGGTTGTTCATCAACCACACGATAAGAAGAAGACTATTCGTCCTTGGTCCCTAAAGAATGACTATCGGCATTCAAAATAGTTTTAAAACCTCGCAATAAAACTATAATTTAATTTATTTTAAGATTCCTAACTTTACATTGGGTCGTTCTGAACGCTGTCAATGTTGTCGAACATTGACAGTTGATTAGTAGGACACGTTCAGAAGTTAACTCAATTTTCAATTATTTTTTTAGGAATATTTTATTTTATTCCTATGTTTTAATAAATCCTAGCCTTTACCCAATTACATTGAAGTCGGCTTCCAGTCGCACCGGATGCAGCTTAATAGCAGAATTTTACATGGAGCGACTGCCTATCTGACCTCCTTAACCCAGTTACTGGGTAACACGATGTCAGACTTTCAGACCTCTGACTACCCGTAACGGCTGTCATAGATCTTAATTTGACAACCTGGACCGAGGGCTTAACGTCTCGGTGTGGAATGTTAGTCACCCATTCATAGACCGACCGCGATAAGCACAGCTTAACCTCGATCGATCGATCTGTGCCGCTTGTACTTAGCCACGAGCCGGTGTTTTAATAATATTTTGAAAACCAAATGTAATTTTTTAGGGACCTATCAATAGTAACTTTTTGTTTATTGAGTAATAAACAAAAAGTTTTACTATTGATAAAATTCCCACATTAATCTATTTGTCCTACACAGTTTCAGAATATATACATATATATATAGAATATACACTAATGAGAATTAATAAAAAGGTATACTGCGTTTCGCATAAGAAGTCCTCTCGCCGAAATGTTGGCCTCACTGTAAAAGTAACAAGTTTCTCACTCACATTGGTCTCTCCCTCAGAGTCTCTCGTTAAGACAGAGGTGCCAACATTACGGCAAAAGGAATTCTCAAATAAAACGCACTATACTGTAACCGGTAAACTCGTTTCTAGAATAACAGACAACAAGATGAAACTAAACTTATTAAAAAAAAAATTGCACGTTGCCATGTGTTTTTTTTTTTTGTGCACCATAGCCACTACATTCCTATTTTTTGTTTAATCTTGCTAGGCGACGTTACTCTGGATAATGTAAGGATTCTATCGATACTCCATACGTATAAACCAGTTCAGGCATTTGAAAGTTGTGGTGGAATAAACAAAAAAAAACTAATTATCTCACTAAAAACATAACTCTTTCTTTTAGGCAGTCATGTAAAAATGAGCTTTATCACCTTGTGTTAAGTTACGTTATTATATTGTCTGTACTTAATCTTTAATAAAAAAAATATAGATAATACAAAATTATCTTCTATATTAGTGACTGCATCCAAGATTACGTTGTTCTTACATCCCGCCCAAAATTGTATTTACGGAAAATGTAAAAGATACAAAGTTTAAAAGAGTAACCATGGAGTGCCCTGCCGATTCTTCTGCACTTCTTCGTGCACCTAAATCCTGACTTTTCAGAAGTGCCTTTGTATGGTTTATCTATACATATAATAAAAATCTATATACATATAATAAAAATGTAACGGATCGCTGTCTGTACATGGAAGATATATGAGAAAAAATATTATTGGGACATTTATCAACGCAAATAGCATATCGTTAGAATTTTTGTCTGTTTGTATGTCTGTCTGTTTATCTGTTTGTCTGTGCGTTTGTGCACCCTAATCTCAGAAACGGCTTATCCGATTTAGATGTGGTTTTCACAAATATATTGTGGTAAGCTTCACTTAACATTTAGTGTTTGTTTCCTGCATTCGGTTCATAAATAAAAAAAAGGCAATTTAAAGAATCACGTCGAACATTTGTTAATTATGAATTTGTGTTCATACATGACATGGTGTTAATTTACGACATCCACGCGGACGGAGTCTCAGGCACAGCTAGTATGATATAAAAACCTTTCACTTTGAATATCTCGCAATGGTGGTTAGAAAGCCGACATTGTTTTAACGGAACCTCAAAGCAAAAGTTGTTACAACTTTAGCCGGCTATTGTGAACATCGGCCGCAACTCAACAATACCTACTTTTAATTACTTCTGAAAGCTATCTCAGGAATTAATAAATCAAAATAAATTAATTTAATGTTGCGGGTTTATAATTTAACTTAACTGTACGAAATTTGGATTACACTAATTTGTTATTTATTATTGTTTATTTTGTTGTTTTGTAACTAAGCTTGAGGTCCTGGATCCGATTCTCGAGTTGGGCAAAGTGTTATTGAGTTTACAGTATCGAAATAAAAAAAATATCGAAAGAATAAAACTCCGCGCTGCTACTGAGAATGTTCTGACAGAAAAACCTAAAATCAAATATTATAAATTGTGGTATATAAAATACGGTCGTGAGCAGGTCTACTTCAGGCGCTCTGCGCAACTGGACGTCTTATGGTGACGTCATCGCTGTCTATTCAGTCCCTATACACATGACTGAACCGACACGACCAACGTTGCAGTTAATTCAAATGTCGCACAGACTCGATTACATTAATCAATACAGATACAACCTTTAAACATTTTGAAAGATCTGCACGGTCTGCACTGTATATTTTTTTGTGGAAAAAAAAATACGGTCGTGAGCAGGATTCGAAACTGCGCCTTCCAGATAAATATCTCCCGGCGCTCTGACCGCTAAACCATCTCGACCTCTGCTCACCACCGCAAATACTTCTTCCAAATTTTAATACGTCTTTTGGGGACGTCATTGCTATCTATCCAGTCCCTATACAGGTGACTGAACCGACACGACTAACTTTGCAGTTATTACAATGTCGTACAGATGCAATTACCTTAACAAATACAGATAAATCTTTGAAAATTTATAGCTTTAGAATTCGCAATGCATTCGTTAATGATTTTCGAAGATTTATCTGTATATACATATAATAAAAATGTAACGGATCGCTATCGATATATATATTCGATTTATTTGTTATAACTAACAGTTCAAATCGATGTAAACTTCAATTCCCGTCTAAACTAAAGTCTACTGTAGCAAGTTTAAATCTTAAATAATGAACAATTAATAAGTACTTAATTAAGAATATTATCCATTATAATTATTTAATATCATCTGCTATTAAGAATATTACATTAAAAACACATCTGTTTGTCTATCTTTGGTGAACTTACTGTTAATTTGGTTAATAGTTCATTGTACCTATAGCATTTGTGGTGTTTAACTTTAAGTAATTGATACGGCTACTCTTTTATGTTAGTTGTAGTCATTTATTAATGAACAATTTACATTGTATTTGAATGTTTACATAATCGGAAAAAACATAAGATAAAGATAACAATTATAGTATAAAAAATAAAGAAATTGTAAAACAATGTCAATATAAACTCATTCTTCACACATTTAATAATATTAATAATTATATAAAAATAATATCAAAATTTTATTACTTAATATTTATTGTTTAAAACTATAGTTTTAGCGGTGCAGTTCAGTTTTTAAAGATCCTCTATAAAGCACAGACATTTCTCTAACAATACTTTTTAAGATCTTTTTAAACGAACTAGTATAAACAGTATTTTTTAAATCTGTGGGCAATTTATTAAATAGTGCTACAGCTTGATATCGCGGACTATGCTTAACAACATTGAACCGAGGACTTATAACGTGATGGAGGTCTTTTCTGCGGGTGGTTTATCTTATCAGTTTTTCTTGTGATGTTTCGTATTCATTAATGTATTTATTAAAGTGGCACAATAACACTAATACATAAATACTTGGTACAGTGAGTATACTCAACTTAACAAAATATTGACGACAACTCTCCCTTTGTGGAATACGAATCATAGTCCGAATTGCTCGCTTTTGAAGGATCAAGGCCCTGTGGTTGTTCTAATCATAACTGTTTCCCCAAAACTGTATACTATATCGTAGCCTGGATTCTACTAACGCATATCAAATCAAATCAAATCAAATCATTTATTTGCCGAAATATGGTGGTACATAGGATGGTAAATTTATGTAGGTAAGTACAGGTCATATTTCACCCTCAGTATAGGGTATGTAAAATATAGTAATCACAACACTTTTAAATGATTATAGTACAACAAATCGTAAAATAACACCGTATTTTAATGGGTGCCAAATCGACATGAGCTTTTGTTCAAAAAGTCTTTGACACTGTAAAAACTCTCCTGTATTTACCACTTCCGTAAGGCACTACAGAACTTGTTATAAGGTAGTATAATATACTATTTTAAGATGGTCGAGGCTGATTTCGTTTCTCAGGGCTTTTAATGTATTTTTTGTATTATTAGTGTAAACAATTGCTGGTAAACCTTAAATTTATAAATAAATAGCAGTTGTTATGCCAGGTCAGAGACTCCATACGCTTGAACAACTCTCGCAGCAAGTTATCTTTCAACCATCCAAGAGCATAGGCATTAAATTGCCCAACAGATCCCGATTGCATATCTAACGGAGCGGGAAGAGCAATATAATTGCCTGTTTATTTGTATTGAAGATTCAAAGGCGTGTTTACAATCACGTTTGTGTACCTTGCCTGGTTAAACAAGACTGAACATGCGTGGCATAGCAATGTAGGGTTATTTTAGCTTAATCAACAGTTTAGCTACACAATATTTACATATCGTTGGTAGTATGAGGTCCTTGGGTTCGATACTCGGGTCGAGCAAAGTGGTATTGGTTTACGAATAACTCTAAGGTTATAATTTTTTGTGGAAACTAAAATACGGTTGTGGGCAGGATTTGCACTTGCACTCCTCAGATAAATACTCCACCATATACATTTCCTGGATAGGGTCACCTAGGGGTATAAAAAATAGCCTGCGACCTATTCTCAGACCTACCAAATATACCCAAAAAATATCATAACAATCGGTCAAGCCGTTTCGGAGGAGTTCGATAACAAACACTATGACACGCGATTTTTATATATTAAGAGATAAAAGATTTTAATTTTTTTCTTATCAGGAGCTGGACACCCGAATTATCATCGGTAGCTTCTCTCAGGAAATGATACCCAAGATATTCTGCGAGGTGAGTTGGCTTCAAGTTATTTAACTATATTTATTATAGCCAGCCAGAACGGCTCAGGCTATTACAAAAAGAAAAAAACCTTGCAGTAATCCATCAAAATTTTCTGTCATAACTCAATTAAACATGTGTTTGGTTCAAGATAGATCTTTGAAAAGCATTAACGCATGCTTAGCGAACTCTAAAGTTACAATATTAAATGGAAAAAGAATACGGTCGCGAACAGGATTCGAACCTGACGTCGCCATAAGACGTGTTAAAATATGGAAGAAGAATTCGCGGTGGTGAGCAGAGGTCGAGATGGCTTAGTGGTCAGAGCGCCTGGAGTATTTATCCGGGAGGCGCAGGTTCGAATCCTGTTCGTGACCGTATTCTTTTTCCATTTAATATTGTAACTTTATGTGTTTGGTTGTCTAAGGTGGTTAGCTAAGATTATCAAAGACCGGCGAATTCCTATGCCTACTTTTTGGCGGTCTTACGCGGGTTGTTTTACCTATATAAAAAATAATAATGAATAAGATCTTGGATCTAAGATACCTTTGGTATTGATTTCTATATTGAATCGTGTTCAGTATTATCTGTATACCTTCTTAAATAGCACGACTACAGATCACCATTAAAGTTTAAAGCAATGAGAAAATGTGATGGATCCGCTCACACGAAATTATTTTGCCCAAGTCCCCTTTTCTTTGGTAATGTAGTAAGTCCATGGTGTTTGTGAGATCTCAGGCCTTCCGCTTGGGCATGTTCGGTGCGGAGTACGCGTGGCTGGTGTCGGGCATGCCTCCGCGGATCCGCGGCGCGCCCCCTTGTGCGCGGCCGCAGCTCGCGAGCGCTCTGGAGGGCCTGGTAACCGTCACCGCGCATAGAGGAATTGTAGGAGACGGTGCTTCGTTCTCTGGATTGGTGAGTATTGCAAGATTATTTTGGAATAGGCTGAAATAATTATACAGGTACCATGGCCATAGCCGGGAGCGGTTTTGGTGTTCAAACCAACTCTCTTCCCCCCGAAACTCCAGAAAAGAAGTGAAATTATAATGTTTTCACGTTATAACCCCAATTCATCGTCTAGTTGTCCCAAGTGCGACTGCTGAACATGAGATCCTGGGTTTGATTCCCGGGTCAGGTAAAGTGTTATTGGATTTTTCTATTAGGCAATTCTCAATAGCAGTTCAGAGTTTGAAACTGTGGCCAGTAGACGGCAATATTCTCACCACATGAGACTTAGAAGAAATCGTGAAATGTGGATGTACAACTGTATACATCACTTTGCCCCACCTGAGAATCGAACCTAGGACCTCATGCGCCGCAGTCGAGCTTTGATCACTAGACCAACGAAGCAGTCAATCAATCAATGTTAGCAATACAATTATATTTTTAAATTTATCCAAT
The DNA here is from genome assembly GCA_935421205.1 of Xylocampa areola. Classification (NCBI taxonomy): domain Eukaryota; kingdom Metazoa; phylum Arthropoda; class Insecta; order Lepidoptera; family Noctuidae; genus Xylocampa; species Xylocampa areola. The sequence continues at coordinate 19,036,418 of OW285207.1, forward strand.
ACATCACTTAATAAAAAACGCAGGACAAAAACATCTTTTATTTATACTTTCCAACTACACTGCGCAGTAATGAATCTCGTGTTGCACCTCCATCACTTATTCATTGCCATGAATCCGAGTATCTCCAATAAGAATGTACGGAAACAGAAAAATATTTAATATTTCATTCTTTATCCAATGCAATATGCACATGCACATGAAATAGTTTTATCACATTTCCTTAAATAGATGCCTGAATTCCACTTAAATAAATCCACAATATATTCTTATAGGTACATTTTTGTGGAAAAACAACACCATCGTTAGCAAGATTTAAAACTGAGCTTCCCGAATAAATACTCCAGGCGCTCTGACCAACTAAGCCATCTCGACCTCTGCTCACTACCGAAATCATCTTACACATTTTAATAATCATAATCATAATCATATTCTTTATTGCAAATCCACTCTTTTGGTAGCGTCTTCGCTATCTATTCCGTCCCTATACAAGTGACGGTATTTATCCATAGGTGTCTGACATCGAAAACATCTTTCAGGTGTGCTGATTTCCTCACGATGTTTCACTTTCCTATTTTAAGCAAGTGATATTTAATTTAGAATACGCACAATGATTACGAATGGATTCAAAGGGTCGGGCCCTTGCTCGAGCCGGCCCGCGCCGAGCCAGAGCGTCTTGGCTATCTATTCCGTCCCTATACAAGTGACAGTATTTATCCATAGGTGTCTGACATCGAAAACATCTTTCAGGTGTGCTGATTTCCTCACGATGTTTCACTTTCCCATTTTAATCAAGTGATATTTAATTTAGAATACGCACATGATTACGAATGTATTCGATGGGATCCCGACCCTTGCTCGAGCCGACCCACGCCGACCCAGTAGCTTTAACTTCATCCCTTAATAATAAGGAAACTGAATGATCCAGGTAGTCCCTAGTTGTCCCGCAGCAACGCCCTAAGCCGAGTCTCGCGCCCCGCAGGGGACGCCCTTAGCGCTGTTGCTTACTTTGTAGTATTTTATAATAATTATGGTCTGGCTGGAGGCATCAAACTGCCTCGGGTATCTGCAAGAGGCCATTTAAAAAAATATAATAAAATAATGAGGCGTGCCTCGGATTCACAGTTTGACGTTGACTTCTCAATTCAACAGTCACGTCACACCACTAGGCAATCTCTGCTAAAGATACGAGAAAGGTGAACGGATCTTTATAAAACATTAAGGTAACGTCATTATGAATCTCGTACGTTAATTCTCAATTATAATCGTTATTATTAAAAAATACTAAGACTGCCTCGTTGGTCTAGTGGTCCCAAGCGCGACTGCTGAGCATGAGGTCTCGGGTTCGATTCCCGGGTCGGGCAAAGTGTTATTGAGTTTTTCCGTTAGAAATTTCTCAGTAGCAGCTCGGAGTTTGGAATTGTGCCCGGTAGATGGCAATAGGCTCACCACCTATTACATGGGACTTAATAACAGCATTTGTGAAATGTGGGTGTACAACTGTGTACACCTCTGCCTACCCCTTCGGGGAATACAGGCGTGATGCTATGTTATGTTATGTTATTATTAAAAAATACGGTTATTTTCCCAGACAAACGAAATGTTTCACCGAGAAATGGAGGCAGCCGGAGTTTCAGTGTCACCATATGCTCCCCAGACTTACGATGCAGTGTGGGCTATCGCTCTAGCTTTAAGCAAAGCTGAAGAGCTCTGGAGGTCCATAGGAAATAGGAAAAGTAATGGAACGAACATAACTAGGCTCGGACTCAGCCATTTTGATTATGATAGACAAGACATGGCGAAGGAGTTTCTAGACCAGCTCGCGAACCTCAGCTTCGTTGGAGTTTCGGTAAATTTATTTATTTTTGTCGTATGCACGTAACAGTACCTGGATGACCGAGTTTTGCTCGCCTTTTTTTGGTAAAACTACGTTTTGATATGAAACCTAGCTAGATCGATTTATCGCCCCCGAAACTCCCAGCATACAAAATTTCATGAAAATCATTGGAGCCGTTTCCGAGATTCAGATTATTTAAATATACAAGAATTGCTCGTTAAAAGGTATAGATCCATCCCCTAACTGTCCCATTGCTGGACAAGGGCCTCTTCTCATACAGGGAAGGATTGGAGGAGAATTGATCGCCACGCTAGCTCAATACGGGTTGACGATTTGAAACCAGTTTTAATTCATTCAAATCAGATTTCCTCACGATGTTTTCCTTCACCGTATATCTATGATGTCTTAGATTAACTAAGAAAGTGCATATAACATTGAAACAGTCACATTGGTATATGCCAGGTTTGAACCCGAACCCTGTGGTTCAACTTGCAAACCACTCCGCTACCACGATATTAATTGTGTGTATATCCATAAAAAATACAAATTCTATTAAGTTACTACATTTTCGATTCGATGTCTATCCCAGTTGGGTGCCATATCAGCTGGAAGGCTATAAATTTAATTGTAGAGTGGATTTTAACTTAGCAAAAGCTTATCTTGTATACTTAATTTGAAAAATCTTAATGCCCTTATAAAATTTGTAGAAGTATTATTTCTAATATTGGCAATCATCACGCAATAGGTGTTGTAGGTATATAAACATAAATCTAGGCTTTGGGCGGTAACTCGTCAAACAAAATGTTTACGTGAGGGTAGATTTCAATTAACATAGTTTTGCATACTCAGCGACAGATGCTCCAACAATTTTAATTAATAATGTCTATATTTGTGCATTCACAATGTCTAAATATGTAGGTACATACAGAACAACACTCATATTGTTTGAAAGGTAGCAATATCACTGCACATTATATTGGGTTGAATGCTCACATGAAGTACCTACCTAAGTAAAAGAGGAATAAGTTCTTCCGTTAAATATTTTGATAATAAATATATACATAAAATACATTTTTTGACATGTTATGGCAATGTAATGCTTATATTAATTATTATGTTTCAATGTTTCCTTAGATAATAATAACTGATATAAATAGATAAACAGATTTAGAGGAACTTTTGCCAAGCAGTGGGACAACATAGGTTAGAAAAAAAGCTCACATTTAATTGAAAGCTTAGCCACTATACTATCTTATTTTTCATGTTTCCAGGGCCCCGTTTCCTTCAATGGAGCTGACAGAATAGGCACGTCGGCTTTCTACCAAATTCAAGGCAAGTACTTTTAACTTTCGTAACTTCCTTTAATTTTTTACTTCCGTCTTATCTTCACTAACATACAAGAGTTATTTCATCTTAAGCTAAACCTCATCTGTACTGAAGTTATCAGGCACACGTGAAGTTTGGATCTAAAGATTTTTCTTTCCTAGTCACTTCAAAATAGTTCTCTAGAGGCAGAATTCAGCACATCCAACCAACATTAATGGATATCCATTCAATTGATCAAAAGCTGCCTATGAAATCTGTCTCTTTACACAAATTCTTTCACTCTATTCCAGGTGGCAGACCGAAGACCGTAGCCCTGTATACGCACGGCAGGGAGATGACTTGCACAGAATGTGCGCGGCCGCAGTGGGCGGGAGGAATTCCCGCGGCCCGGAGGGTACTGGTCCTACGGGTAGACTCTGTCTGGGCCCCAGCAAGACTTGCAGTTGCTGCGTTAGCCGCTTTAGGAGTTGCTTTGGCTTTAGCTTTCTTGGTGTTCAATCTACATTACAGTAAACGAAGGTAGGTTTCTTTTAGCCCCAGACGCTAATAGTGTGGTTTATAAAGTTTAATGTGTGTATTTATGTGTGGTTGGCGCTCCCAAACGGATGGACCGATTGATTGCACAGTTGAAGAAAACCTGTTTAGCTATTTAAAGATCATCAACTCTTTTCTACATGTTTGCTGAAGGGATGTGAGCTACAGGTCTGATTGATTTGAATATTTGATATTCTGTTACTTCAGTCATATTGGAAAAACATAGCAACCATGACGGGATAGGTATCCTGCAGGATTCCCAACTCCTCACCAACTTACAGAAGATGAATCGTGTTTGGGCTCATTGGAACAGTTACAATTAATAGATTATAGATACAAAAAGGGTGAGGGTGGCGAAAGAAGTGTGTCAGAAAAATCGATAGTCTCTGCCTACCCCAATGGGAAACAAGCGTGATTGTATGTATGTACAAAGAGGGTATTTTACGGTCATTACATAATTATTACACATCAATCTTGGCCGTAGCCCCATGAATGCCCAGAAAAGTTTTTATTTACAGTTGCTCTATACGCAAAAAAAGGTAAAACGAGTCACGAAATAACTTACTGGGTATGGCATTAACATAAATATATTCTGTATTAATATATCACAATCAGAGACATCATCCATTGGTAGAGTTGGTTACTTCGAAAAAGTGAAGTACACTGCTAACGTATTGAACTATTTATCATTCCAGATCAATAAAGCTGTCGTCTCCCCGACTGAACAACATGACACTGATTGGCTGCGTGCTGGTGTACACTGCAGTTGCACTACTGGGTGTCGACAACGCCACGCTGCCGTCCTACGTGCCCTTCTCTGCCATGTGCACCGTGAGTATTGGAGCGTACAACATCTCAATCTCCTAAATACTGATCGAATAGGTTTAATGGAAAACAGGCCAATAAATATCCCAGATTTGCCAACCCGCTTCTCAACTTTACTATACACAATACCTTTTAAGACCTTTGCATGCTTAGGAATATTAAACGATTACTTTGACTACATTTTTCAGGGTAGAGTATACATCCTATCAGCCGGATTTTCGCTGGCTTTTGGCTCCATGTTTGCGAAGACTTATCGAGTACATAGGATATTCATAAGGTAACTAAATTATGTACTCAGAAACATTGCCGTGACATTAGTGATAATTAAACATCGATAGGATAATAATCGAACTGTAATAAATACGATCATGCCTGTTTCCTGTCCCGAAAGAGTAGGCAGAGGTGTACATAGCTAGACATCCACATTTCCCATGTCCCATAGTCCGGTGGAGAGCCTATTGCCATCTAACGAGCACAGTTCCAAAGTTCGGGCCGCTATTGAGAATTTACTAACATCAAAACCCAATAGCCCTTTGCCCAGACCGTGAATCAAATCCTCATGCTCAGCAGTTGTACTTAGAACTGGACCAACGATACAGTTATCAATAAAATGCAGATCCAGTCTTTGCCCCATAACATGGGGTCGGCTTCCAGTCAAACCGGATGCAGCTTAATACCTATATTTTACATGGAGTGACTGCCTTTCTGACCTCCACAACCCTGGGTAACACGTCATCTCGTGGTATGACTGGTTGTCAGAGTTTCAGGCCTCTAACTACCCGTAACGACTGTCATAGATCTTAATTTAACAACGGGAACCGACGGCTTCATGTGCTCACCGAGGCACGGAGGGGTCTCGGTGTGAAGTGATGGTCACCCATCTACAGACTGACCGTGGCAAGCGCAGCTTAACCTTGATCGATCGAGCTGTTACTTAGCCACGAGCCCATATCTAATATAATGCAGTCCATTAATATCATAAAAATACATTTTAATAAAAATAAATATTTTTAGTTCATCATATACATTCTATTAATATCAATAATTGAGTCATCCCTAGAAGTTACAAAAGTACTAGTAGAAATGTACTTTTGTTTTTATACCAATGCTCACTTTTGATTTAAATTTTCCAGCAACCGCAGCGGTGTCTGCAAAACTAAGTTACTTCAAGACACTCCACTTATATCCCTCGTTTGCGCGCTACTGGTGATCGATGGAATGATAGTGACGCTGTGGACAATGCTGGACCCCATGGAGCGGCATCTGAAGAACTTGACAACAGAGATCAGTACTACTGACAGGAGTGTGATTTATCAGCCTCAGGTTTGACTTGTTTTTTTTTAAACACATTCTGTGCATCCAGTTTGGAGCCTACCTTTAACTAACCTAGTAAAAGTATGACCTACGTTAAAAGTTAAAAAAAGTTCCAAATAACGTCTAGTACGGTGACAGAACCTCTTTTTTTTATTTCTGCAATTTTCTTTCTATATAAAAATGTATAACTTTAAAGAGTTCGTTACGTCGCAAGATTGATCTGTAACGTCTAACCAGTTTAGAAGTACATGGTCCATTCTTAAAGTTGGATTATTTGCGTCATTTTCGTGGCAAATATTGATTTTAATATTTTTAAGATTCGAAATCCAAATAAAAAAAAAAACATGAATCATTGATATACCCATAATTAACTTATATTTAAAAAAAGCCCTCAGGATGACGCAAAGAATCCAACTAGAAGAATGACCCATATAAATCACTCCTCCGGTTAATTTGTCTTAGTCGACTTTTGACATCCCACTGCTAAGGCAGAATTTTTCCACCTAATATTTCATCCAAATTATCTTCCAGATAGAAGTCTGCAAATCTCAGAACACAACTGGATGGTTGTGTGCTCTCTACGCGTATAAAGGCCTGCTCCTCATAGTCGGTGTCTACATGGCTTGGGAGACCAGAAACGTCAAGATTTCTGCTCTAAACGACTCCAAATACATCGGCATCAGTGTGTACTCTGTGGTCATCACCAGTGCCAGTGTGGTGGTCATCGGTACTATCATATCTGAGAGAGCTACGTTGGCCTATATTTCCATTACCAGTCTTATCTTGATTACAACGACCTCGACTTTATGTTTGCTGTTTTTGCCGAAAATTGTCGCTATTAGAAGCAACGGTGAGTTATCTTTTCCTACGATACCTAGTTAGTATCATATCCAGATTATTAGTATAATATCCAGAGTGTATGCCATATACCCAAATAATGGGGGGCTGAGTTGCCCTTATAATAATAATAATTACTGGTATAAAAAATTTACTACGATACATCCAAACATACACAATCACTTAAACACATTCATTCTCTCTCCACACACATTACCCACATATATTACACAAGGAATTACATACATGATACCCAAAGACGCGAACGACACAAGAAACCCAGCAAAATACCGACCAATCACTTGTCTACAAACCCTTTACAAAATCTTAACAGCATGTATTAGTGAAGTGATCTACAAACATTTAAATAAATATGACATTATGGCTGAGCAACAGGAAGGATGTAGGAAAAATAGCCAAGGTTGTAAGGAGCAACTAACTATTGATGCAATAGTTATGAATGATGCTGTTAAAAATAAAAGAGACATCCACACTATGTTCATCGATTACCAGAAAGCCTTTGACTCAGTCCCACGTAGCTGGCTAATACACGTTCTACATATATATAAAATTCACCCGACACTCATCTCATTCTTACAAAATTCAATGACAAATTGGCACACTACACTTAAAATAAAACAATCACTAACAGAATCTTTAACTACTTCGCCGATCCGTATTCAACGAGGAATCTTCCAAGGCGATGCTCTAAGCCCTTTATGGTTTTGTTTAGCCCTTAATCCATTATCTAATCTTCTAAATAATAATCATGAAACGGTCATACCCCCCAACAATGAAGCACATTACATATTAACACACCTTATGTACATGGATGACATTAAGTTATTCGCAAATGACAAATCCTCGTTGTTCCATTTAGCTGACATCACAGAAAAATTCTCACATGACATTCATATGCAGTTTGGAGTTAATAAATGCAGATTATTATCAATCACCAAAGGTAAAATTCAAAACAATATCTACACACTTGAAACTGGTGAATCTATTGAACCAATGGATGAACACAGTACATACAAATATTTAGGTTTCAAACAATCCAGACAGATCCAACATAAGACTACCAAACAAGAGTTAATGAAAAAATTTAGACATCGATTGAACCTCATTTTTAAAACCCAGCTTAACTCTAAAAACACCATTAAAGCTGTTAACACATTCGCAATCCCTATTCTCACATACTCTTTTGGAATAATACAGTGGACAAAAACCGATATCCAAAATATTCAAAGCACCATCAATACACATTTAACAAAACATAGAAAACACCACCCAAAATCGTGCACCCAAAGACTCACACTACCACGAAAAGAAGGAGGAAGAGGACTGATTGATGTACGCAACTTACACAACAAACAGATACTCTCACTTAGAAGCTACTTTCACTCCAAATCTGAACACTCACCCCTACACAAGCATGCAACAGAAACAGACAAAAAGCTCACACCACTAAATCTACATGACAGAAGCATACAAACCAATGAACACACCACGACCACACAACAAAAAATTTCGGAATGGGCAGCCAAGTCTCTGCATGGAAGGCACCGGTCCTTTTTAAGCCAACCACACGTCGACAAGGAAAAGTCGAACGAATGGCTCAATCGAGGTGAACTTTTCCCAGAAACAGAAGGTTTCATGCTCGCTATTCAAGATCAAATAATAGCTACTCGCAATTACAGGAAATTTATAATTAGAGACCGAACCCAGCAAACTGACTTATGTAGACATTGCAACACTGCTTCCGAAACTATACAACACATTTCAGGAGCCTGTAAATCTCTCGCACAAACAGACTACAAACATCGACATGATCAAGTTTCCGCAATCATTCATCAATACCTAGCTCTAAAATATCAACTCGTTCCAAATATAATTCCATATTATAAATATAAACCTGAAACAGTCCTAGAAAACGCTAACTGTAAAATATATTGGGACAGAACAATAATTACCGACAAAACTATACACTACAATAGACCCGATATAACTGTCCATGATAAATCAAATAAAGTCGTTTACCTTATTGATATAGCAATCCCTAACTCACACAACATACAAACCACAATATCTCAGAAACTTAGAAAGTATCAAGATCTTGCTATAGAAATTAAAACCCAGTGGAGAGCACAGACTGTCCACATAGTCCCGATAGTCCTCTCATCCACTGGCATCATACCTAAGACACTAACACAAAGCCTGAACACCTTACACATGCCAACACACACACTCCACATGCTCCAAAAAGCCACCATACTGAACACCTGCCGTATCACACGAAAATTTCTAACTTCTTCTACACTTTCATCAACATTATCTATTTAGACTCCTACTCTCGCTTGGCTCTGGCCCGCATCGTAGGAACTTCAATATCCTCTCATAAATGAAAAGAAAAAAAAAAGTATAAACAAATAATAATAATAATAATATAACCTTTATTTCAGGCAACTTTGGCCCATAACATAAAATACACACAAATAAACATTTTACTATAAATATACTAATACATATTAATTAATTTAACTTATAACTACTGCACACGAAATGACGGCGTCGTTTTACACTGACTGGTGTCGCGTAAAACGTCGGTAAACGACACCCTTCGGCCAAAACTCTTCTTTGAGGAAGGTCTGAAGATGTTGGGTTGGAACCCGCACCACAAACGATATGAAGTTTGTGTTGTGGCGCGAATCCAACTTCTCGTCCCTCAAACTCCAGTTGGTCTTCACTCGAATATACTCCACGATCTCCTCGACCTTCGTGGAGTAATGTAGGCGGGACACGTACAGCTGCGTCGTAGGTATTGCTGGACGCAGCAGCATGTTGGGTCCTGCCAGCGCGGTACCGCACTGGTTCCGACAGGGAGGCTTCTTCTTCTTCTTCTCCACCTTGATGAAGCCATCCTTATCACTCGTGTCCTCCTTCGGATCCCGCTGGTTAAAATCCTTCCTGGTTTTAGCGCAGCTCTGCTTACCCCCTTTTGATTTTTCCGCTTTATTTGACTGCGAGTTTTGCGGCTCAGCCGGTTTATTAGCGGCGACGATAGCTGCGTAGGCTCGTTTCGGGGTTGACGTACCTACGCGAGTCGGTTGCTCTGCCGGTGTCGATGCAGGGTCGGCGGCGGAACGCAATGCAACGCTTGCATTCTCGGCGGTTGGTGACGCAGTTGAACTCGCCGACTCAAAACTGCCGATGGATGCGTTTTGCGCTCCGCGACGTGCGTTTACATTGGTGGCGTCAGGTGACCTACTTACCGAGACTGCGTTGCGCAATAACACAACTTCGGTACGTAGTTCACTGATGGTGTTATCTGACACCTCCAGCTTGGACTGCACCACGGCTAGGCTCGCTTTCAGGGTTGTAATATCCTTCAGCAGCCTGGTGACGTCGACGTGGTCGAATGTGATGGGGGGTAGCTTATGCAGGTCCTTCACCACAAAATCGGGCACGTCGTCCGGGTCGGTCTCCTTCAACAGGGTGATGATATCCTGGAGGCTCTTCTCTGTGCCATCTCTTCGGCGGGAGGGCATCTGGCTAACTTTGCCGAGCGTTTGAAATAGCAGCAACTTGGCACTGCTTATCTCATCTTCCTTGTAGGTGGACTTGCAGATCTGCAAGATGCTGACCTCGTCCATATAATCAATGGCATGCTTAATAAATGCCAACAATTCGTTGGCTATGAGTGGTTGTGAACTCATAGCTACCAAAATCGGGCAGAGGCTACAGCCGCGCGAATCGCGAATAAATATTCGTGCCGAGTGAGCAGCGCAAATGCGACTGTACTAGACCGCGCATCACACTGACTTATCCCTACACGTGGCCCCTGGGTGGTGCAACACAGGCAACAGAACTCAACACAACGCGCTTTGGCCGCGGCTGGTTACCGCCCACGGGACACAGTCATACCGTGAAGCGACCTAGTCGTGTTTCGGAATGTAGTCCGGTGCAACCGTTCTGGGAGACAGGTCAAAGCAGTTGCATCAACTCTCCAACTATCGTTCTCCCCAAATCTTTCCACTCTACTTAGAGTGAATAGATTTTTCCAGGGTCTACATGCTCCATCCTCGGCCACCCCGTCGCTTACCATCAGGCGAGTTGGTGGCCAGATAGAAGCAATTTTGATGAAAAAAAAATATATAATAATAAATATAACATTTTTTTCAGCTGAGGAAGACCCCGTGATACAAAGCATGGGTCTTAGACTGGAATGCAAGACAAGAAGATTCGTAACGGATGAAACACAAGAACTCCACTTCAGGATAGAGATACAGAACAGAGTGTACAAGAGAGAAGTAGCAGCGTTGGACAAGGAGATAGGGAGGCTTGAGAAGCTGCTGGCAGAACCTCTGGAGTCAACTACCGGTTCCAATGCGTCTCTGTCCCTACATAAAAGAGTGAGTATTGTTCCTTTATCTCCTTAACCTGGATAAGAAAATGAACACTGATATTCGCTTTGATGAAATTAACTGCCTCGTTGGCCTAGTGCCAAGCGCGACTACTGAGCCTGAGGTCTTGGGCTCAATTCCCAGGTCAGGCAATGTTATTGGGATTTTCTGTTAGGAAATTCTCAGTAGCAGCCAGGAGTTTGGAATTGTGCCCTGTTGATGGTGATAGGCTCACCACCCACATGGGACTTAATAATAGCATTGGTGAAATGTGGACAACTGTGTACGCCTCTGGCTATCCCTTCGGGAAATACAGGCGTGATGCTGTTAAACGTTATCTTTGGAATTTACATAACTTATCTGTATCCAAACTTTATATTATATTTAAACTCTACACCCTTGGCAATTTTTGGTGAATGCAAAATGTTGTTTAAGCAAAAGGCACTGTGAAAATACTATAAGTATAAATTATATTAAAACAAGTTTAGTACAAACTATCCGCACAAAGTTTCAGTGTGTTATTTCTAATTCACAGACGGAACTCAACACAGTGGAAGAAGAGGGGCTAGCTCACGCGGATGTGAACCGGCGCACCCCGAGCATCAGCGGAGGCCTGCCGATGCTCCTGCTGTCCGTCCTGCCGCCCGTCATCCCGCGCGCCAGCTGGCCCTCCACCGACGCGTTCCGAGGACGCAACTCCGTCAGCTTCAGCTCACAACCAAAACTCAACTACAGGAAATCACAACCCTCAATAGACTTATACAACCTCTGCCTAAACAAAAGAGAAGAACACACAGGTCTTCTCAGTAGAATAAAGAGCTTCTTCGGAAGCAGCAGACCTTCTAGTAGAAAAGCATCAACCATGTCGATAGCAGATCCCACAGGCGCTAGCATAGCGGCTGCATTGAAGATGCATGTAGGCATGATAGCAGGACTAGTACCAGGTAACAGAAAACATTCCATGGTCCTTTCATGTAATACTCTTCATGTACCTCACCCAGAAATGAAGTTAAGAAGAGAATCTTACGCAAAAAGTGGTCCTATTATACGTGTGACCGATGACGAGCCGTCGTGTTCTTATGACCCAGAACCTTCAAGGCCTTTGCCTCAAAAGTATATAGCAGAACCTGAGACTAAAGTCAACTTCGTTTTACCAACGACGCATCAAAAACCAATGTCTCATCAAAATTCTTGTGAGAAAATCAAAGGATCTCCAAGGTTTCCTCATAGGATAGCACCGTCTGCTACCAATAGTTTGACAACTCTTGATACACGGAGGAAGACAAGTGCTGACAGCGTGTTCAACATCACAGCTAGGGTTTTTGAGGAGCAGCGAAGGTACAGCCACCAGAATGTCAACCAAGATGCGAAAGGAAAGGCTGTCTTGGAAAGCAGGTGGAAGTCCACCGAAGACGCAAGACCAGGTCCTTCGTCCAGGAATTAAGCGGTAGTGTTGTGCCAAAGAATGTGCCAAAGAATTATAAAGATTTATGTTTTGTAGTTAATTTGTGAAATAATAAGTATAAATCAGATCGGCCAAATAGTAACTGCGTTAGATTTTTTGGCAGTTACTATACCATGATCTGATAAACAATATTTGTAAAAAAAACTATATAAATGTGTAGCACTAGAATTGTAAATTTGTAGATAACAAAACGTGATAATATCATGTTGAAAAAGGAATATTGACACCAAAGAGTAGATTATAGTTTACCTGTGACGGTATTAGGTCAATGTAAAGGGCTCAAAATTACGTGCCAAATTACTAGTTTTGACTCTTTATTTTTTCTTGTGGTTATTCGTACCTGTACATAACATCGTTTAGCGATTACTTTCGAGATAAAAGTAAGAATTTATAGACTCGTTTCTGTTGGTTCCCGTTGATCTATGCAGTTAACTGTTTGAATCAAGGACAAGACCGTATTTTTTTTTATTATATGTATATATGTATACCAATCTCGAGTCACATAAATAGGGTTACTCTTGAAAAAAAAACACAAACACTCGAGCGATGCATGAGCGATGACAATACATTTGGAGCATCGTACTTTTGAATGCTGAAATGGGCAAAAGATTCTACCATCCAATTATGCTTCAAAAAAGAGAAAATTATGATTGATTGAAGTCACGGATCTAAAAAAAAATACGGATGTAATATTGCCTTGTCATAAGCGAAGCATAGATTACGCAACTACACACGCAGCGCCCTGGCGCCGAGTGGATGAGTTTTAAGTATTCGTATGCGTTTAGCTCCTGTATGACAAGCGAAATTGGATGACTAGGCATACTTCTCACATGTCGTACGCAACGTATTTTTTTAAGATCCGTGGTTTGAAGTATTATAATACTTCTTTCTTTTAAGACTACGTTGAGTGCAAACGGTGATTTGACATGAATAAGAATTTAATTTAATTTCAAGAGTAACCACTTATAATGACAAGCTCACATACGAGATCGATTTAATTCCTTCTTTATTGAATCAATCGAGCCATAAGCAACTAGTTCTTTATTCTAAAACAATGTCATCGAAAATGAAAATCAAGTAGGTATTTTTGAGACCTCTACAAAATTTTAATCATATTGTAAATATTCAATTTGATATGTGTGGAAAATCTGTGTTATTAATCATAGTCTATTAAGTAGAAATTAATAGAAAATAAATACTTTGATAATTATGAATAATTAACTAAATAAACAGTATTATAAGTAGTATAAAATATGTAGCTTTAAGAAAAAGGCGATAATTATATCTACAACAAATTATTACTGTCATTTGCTACAAAAAGTTTGACCACCCGCGCAGCTGAATAATAGGATATCAAATAACGTCACATTCTCTGAACTCTCTTTCAATTCGATAGTGAGTGAGCAAGAGGGGAATAGAATCGACGCCATTTTCAATACCTTTATATATCCGCGCGGGTAGTCCTGCCCTTAAATTGATTTTTTTCAAAATGCGTAGACTGGCAACTTAAAACTACATTTTGTATAACGGTCTCGTCTACCATGATAAAAAAAAATATTGATTTTATATTTAATGCTTAATTAAAATAATACCACAGATAAGACTTTACATGGAATTAAATAAATCATAGATAAAAAAATATTGAAATAATCATAGACCATAAATAACAAACATCCACAAACAAAATTAAACCTTCTTGACGTGTCAAACAACTAAAACTTTAATTAAGCTTAGTTCTAAGGATTATTACAAGGGAGTGTCTTTACAGTTAACACCGCGACACTTTTTATTCTTTAAACTGTATCACTCAATTATTCTCCTTATCATACGGTAATAAAGTACATTTTAGATATGTTTCAGCGTATTGACTATTGCTACGCGACACATTTAAGGAACAAGATTTTAACTGCGATCTGAATCCGCAACAGTGTTAAATCTCCTCAACTTTGTAATTGTGACAAAAAAAATATCTTTAATGTTTGTAATCCCGGACCTTAAAAAAATACGGACATAGCGTTTCGTACGACAACCAATTTCGCTTGCCATACACGAGCTAAACGCATACAAATATTTAAAACTCATCCACTCGGCGCCAGTACGTTCATGACAAGGCAAGGTTACATCCGTATTTTTTTCAGATCCGTGGTTTGTAATATTGTATGTAGGCAACCAGGCACTATTGGCTCCGGCAGTTCGAATAAACTCTAGGGCTTCGGAGGGCACTTTAAACCGGTTTTGACGGAAAATGTCCGGATCGCTAAATAAGCTTTATATTTTTCGTAAATGTGGGTACTTCTCTAGACACTTTCTTATAATAAAATTACGAGCGGCATTGCCCTCTCTAAACAAAATACTACGTAGTCTTCATAATAAGCAATATTTTAGAACTTTGTCATAAATGTAAGACTTTCGTTTAAGTCGAAACGCATTTTATTTTTAGAAAAGTGTGTCTCTATACCTGCCCTTGTCTTTTGAGGATGATCCCAAAGTGTTCAATCGTTTATAAAGGGATCTTTTGTGTGTATAAGTAGAATTAGAAGATTATTGTATGAATATTATGAAATACAATTTTATTGGTTTTAAAACTAACCTGAATTTTATTTTGAATTCAATTATTGAGGAAATGGAAAATAAAATAGTCCTGATGGTAAACTGATATATTGTATGTGACTGCCTCGTTGGTCCAGTGGTTGAAAGCGCGGCTGACGAGTGTGAAGTCCTGGGTTCGATTCCCAGGTCAGGCAGTGTTATTTGGCTTTTCTGTTAGGAAATTCTCAGCAGTCGCGCTCGAGACTACTAGACCAACGACGTACTTAATAAAATAAAAAATAAATTATTTTATTTTACAATTTATTAAACTTATACAATACATACTAAATATGGATACCAACTATATTTTATACACAACAATATTCTAGATTATTATTATTTCTTTAACGTCCAATAACATCGTACTATTTGGCATACATTAAACTTTAACACACAAAATTCGAATCAAGCTATCAATCAGTCTATGAAGTGACAACTTTAAAGTCACATCATTAGTTTAAAATATTAAACCTACGGGTTTAACCTCTGAGTCTAGATTATTCATAAACTATAAAAGTGATTGAACCAAAAAAATAGACCGAAAAGCGCTGTACTCTCTGAAATCGACCTTTCAACCACTCTGAGCCCCACCCGCCATCCTTACAATCCGATCTTCAATGATCCTTCTAATATTAGCGTTAACACTGGGCAGTTCATTGTGTTTCCTAACAGACATCTCTATTTTCTGAACTATCTGTATTTCCCTGGGCCAGGCCACAAAGTTGGTGATGGAACAATTTTTAGGGGACCCGATACGACCCGTGCGGCCGCAACGGTGGATATAATCTGCCGTGTAGAGCGGGAAATCGTAGTTGATTATGTGTTGTGTCTGGAATTTAGAAATTAGTGTAATTAATACGAGCAGCTCTTAACTGTCCCAGTGTAGTGAAATAGAAAGAAAGAAAGAAAGAAAAAAAGATTTATTCAGCACTAGACACAGTGACAGCGTAAATTAAATAGTGGGTACTTAATTAATACGAACAAAAATTAAATTAAATTAAAACATGTAAAAAATAAATAAACCAATTACACCCTAAGTATGCGCTGTCGAGTGTGCCCGTACCGAAAGGGTCACTAACTCAGCATGTGCTGGGCGTGTGACACCCAGCGCTGGTTTTCAGTTAGCACCCCTGTAGTGACACACGGACGGAGGTAACAGCATATTCAGCATAAGTATTTTACCAAAAAAAAAAACAACTAAATTGAAAATTTTGTGAGGCGCGGGAAAGCACAGCAACGGGAGGGATCGTACGCACCACCTATCACGTGCCGCCACCGAAAATATACGCGGCCGACGATCACCGACGAGCACCGAAACGAGGCCGAACATACCATACAGCTTCATTTCAATCGACCGTCGCGTCGTGTCGTGACATGAGAAAATTCTCTCCAACGTCGTCCCATTAAAAGAGTAATTTAAATAGCCAAGAGCCTCTTCATAATACTTGTGGCCCAGGGCCCTGTAACAACTAGTTTCCACGATTGATTTCAATAAAAAAATACACTCTGCTTTATTACAACCCTCGCCTACAGCTCCGGCTGCCATCCAGCCTCGAGTGTAATGCATTGTATCATGAATTAAAGGAAGACGAAGGACTTACCCGAGTAGTATCCAATCCTCTTGACGCAATATCAGTACATGATAAGGCGTTGACTTTCCCGCTCTTAAACATATCAAACTTGCCCAACTTTAAAGCAACCGCCATCTTGCCATTAATGTTAATACATTCGATATTATTCTCGTTCAGAAACATAGAGACGAAATCACAGGTAGACGTCCGGTTGGAGAAGATCATCACTGGTTTTTTCTGGTTCATGTCTGCTTGGACAAGTTTGAGGAGTTCCACTGGTTTCTGAGCCTTGCCGAGACGGATGAATCTGGGTGGATGAAAAGATCTATTATGTTTTAAGGATTCATGTATGTATGTATGTTTCTTTATTCGACCATAACTTCTGAATGCAAGAACCGATTTAGATGTATGCTATATCGTTAGAATCCTTGCATTTTACACGTAACACAGGCGAGTAAGATATACAAAAAAATGTTTTAATTAAAAAACACGCCTACTTTATGTGCTCACACATGGCAGGGCTGCTTTTAAATACCATTTAATAACAGTGTGGCTCTATCAACCGTCATTTCAGTCCCTCCCCAGTCACTCCCTTTCTACGTCTAACATCTATAACAATTATTTATATGATTTTTGCGATAAGTGTTTGTAAACGCACCCACAACACAGGACGAAATATAGTGGGGCTAAGTTCTAAAACTAATTATTTCGTTGAATTATTAGAGAAACTGGCTCAATGAGGGTAGAAATAAAACATTTTAAATTAGGCTGAGCACGCGACGATATCGCGCGTCAGAATTAGACTAAAAAAATGCACGGTGAACAATAATTGTTAAGAATATGTCACTCAAGTTATTACAAAAAAAAAAAACTTTATACAGTTTTTGAACGTACCATAATAATGTACTGAATACTAATTATTCTTCTATTGCGCTGTTTTGTCATGGCAAATTATAAATTGTGCATATAATGTATTGTTTTTTTTTTGTTTTTGATAAATACACTCGGGAGCAACGAATTAGGGTCACCTCCATCACACCGGCTCTAAGTCGTATATATTATGTTCAGTTACCATACTATAAGAATTTATTTCAGTCAGATCACTACAATCTAACTTAATACATATTACGCCTCACAGCCTAGCCTTTTTCCAACGTGGTCGGCTTCCAGTCAACCAAACCGAATGCGGCATAATACAAATACTTTATATGGAGCGACTGCTTATCTGCCGTCCACAACCTAATTACTTGGTAGCACGATATTTCATGGTAAGACTGGTTGTCAGACTTTTGGGCCTCTAACCACCCATAACGGCTGTCATAGATCTTAATTTGACAACCGGGACGACGGTTTAACGTGCTCTCCAGGGCTCGTAGGAGCCTGAAATTAAATTATGGTCACCAAACCACAGACCGACCGAGGCCAGTGCATATATGCATAATATGGTTAAAGAACTTTTATTCCTTAAAAGAAATTACAAGAAAATTTCACTTAATGAGAACATACCAACTTAAGTATTATGTTATAAATAAGTTAACGAGCTAACTACATACCTACTTAATCTATTAATAGCACATATTATTTATTTTAGTAAGGCCAAAGTAAGGCTACATTGTTTAGGATTAATGAAGACAATACTTATATACTAGTCAAAACAAAATAAGGGCCACTTGTTTATTTTCAAGTTAGTGTTAATTTATTGATATTGACTTAACGAAGTCATAAAATCTGTAGTGCCCTTTTAGTTCAAGGGTTTGTGAACACATGTTTATCATACTCACTTGATTTAGAGATTAAGTGGGTAGTTTTTTGTAACTTTTTTTGTAACCACTTGATTTTACCCTATTTTAACGTGAACTTTTAACACATTTAACATTTGCATTCTACAGCGAACAGTTTGTTTTCGATAATTAGTGCATTTAAAAACAACAATACCGGGTGTTCGACGACATATGGATGTGGTTACTACGACTAGAGCCATAACATTAATCCAAGAAGGCCATTCCCAGCGTTCAGTTGCTTTGCAGCTGGGTTTTTCGCGGAGGGCGATCCAAAATGCTTGGAATCGGTTTCAAGAGACTGGAAAACTCACTAGAAGAAACAGGAATCATGCAGAGATAGAGCAACCACAGTGCAGGAAGACCGATACATACGCTTGAATGCTCAATGCTCAATGTCACTGCCCGCACTTTGCAAAGCCGCCTGCGTCAGGCAACAGGGACTCGCGTCAGTGACCAAACCATCAGAAACCGATTGCATGAAGACCAGCAGTTCTCTAGAAGACGAGTAGTGAGGATTCCGTTAACGGGTGCTCGTTACTCTACAAACGAGTGGAAAGTGAATTTTTTTAGTGATGACCGTCGCATAAGATTGTGGAGAAGAGAAGGTGAGCGACTTTCTGATGCATGCATCCACGAAAGGGACCGATTTGGGGGGGCCTAATTTTATGTTGTGGGGAGGCATTAGCCTAACTGGAAGAACAGAGCTTGTAATTTAAGTTTGTTTTATTTTTCACCTTTTTAGTGATGTGTGTATTTTTGTCAAAATTTTATTTTTCTTTTAAGAAATTTAAGATACTTTTATTTTAAAAAGTGTAAATGATAAATTGGTGTCATTAACTTAAAAATATTCCATTTTAAATATTCTAATCATCTCCCTAACCCAAAATCCCTTAATTTGGTCAGAATAGTGAAAACATACAGTGGCCCTTATTTTGTTTTGACTAGCATACTTAAGTACGTACCTACCTGAGTTTAGTTGTACAAATTACGGAACTTATAAACAGCAACAAAAACAAGAGCACGTTAAACCGTCGGTCCCGGTCAAATTAAGATCTATGACAGCCGTTATAGGCGGTTAGAGGCCTAAAAGTCTGACAATCAGTCTTACCATGAGATATCGTGTTATCCGGTAATTGGGTTGTGGACGTCAGATAGGCAGTCGCTCCATCTAAATAAAATACTGGTATTAAGCTGCATCTGGTTTGACTGGAAGCCCACCCCAATGTAATTTGGAAAAGGCTAGGCAGATTGATTGATCTTTGAGAATTTAACTACATATTAGAATAATTTGACATTAAATTAAATTGTACGATTCTAAATAGTGATAGAAAGGAATAGTTTACAATTCCTGCCTTTTCCAAATTACATTGGGGTGGGCTTCCAGTCAAACCAGATGCAGCTTAATACCAGTATTTTATTTACATGGAGCGACTGCCTATCTTCTTTTTTTTTCATGGAGAAGGGGTCAAAATGGACAAATATAAAACTGTTTAGATACAGAATTTATTCTGAGGAACAAAATCTTTTAAAATCTCATGCATGCGATCGATATAAATCGAACCGTCTTAATGTGTGAAAAAGTTATACTATCGTTTTATAATACTAACCAATAGAATCAGTCACAAATCAATTCCTATTATCACAGATCATACCATGCTATAACTAGCTATAAATAATCTTTGCTTCTCAAATGATAATATTCATACTCTTATAAAACTCCCCCTCCAACAATAGACACTTCTTTTAGAGATACAACATTACAAAACGTAGACACATTTAACCTACTCGGCATAAACATAGACACCCATATAAACTGGAAAGCCCACATAGAACACATAAAATCAAAATTCACATACGCTCTTTTCCAAATTAAATGCAGTATATATATCAGCTTACTTCGCATATGCGTACTCCTGGTTGAGATACGGCATTATGCTATGGGGAGATAGTGTAAAAATTCACGACCTATTTATCTTACAAAAAAAATGCATACGAATCATAGCCCAAATAGATAATCAAGATAGCTGCAGGCCCTATTTTATTAAATACAATCTTTTAACATATTAACATATACATCTATGACATATGCAAGTTTGTATACAAAAATAAAGATAATTTTACGAAAGTAAAAGACACCCATAATGTTAATACCCGACATAAAAACAGACTGTACCTACCACCATCTAGAATTAAAATGCTTAACCAAAGTCCATACTACATGGCAGTCAAAATATTCAATAGATTACCTAAAGACCTACAGAACGAAACCAAAGAAATAGTATTTGAGGGAAAATTAAAAAAGTTCCTGATACAGAAATGCTTTTACTCAATAAAAGAATTCTTCGAAGAAAAATAGAACACCAAAATTAAATGCTAAAACCTAGCCCATACATAACCCCTCACACCCAGTGGCGGTACCTTCATATAAGTCCAAAAGCCCGGCATGCCTTACTAAAATGCTCGATAGAGAATCAATATCAAACCCGAACTATTTAAAAGTTCGCGCGCTTAATTCTTATCAAAATAACACAAAGTATCTACCTATGCCACACTACTACACATCGCGATTGTTCGCGCGCAGAGTTTCGCATTTGCAGCATCTACATATAGCTATCTCGCTTACACGCACGGGCTTTTACCGGGCTTTCAAATACTATTTCTGTCACTTTCGCACTTATAGCGATGTGCCGTATAACGAGTATATACCTTGTGCGTCTACAAATCGATCAGTATGGAAGATTTAAGCCGTGCATGCGTATGAAGTTGCACGCGTATGCACACCTTGCCAACTCTGCAGTGTTGCCGTTTTAGCGACGTTGTGAGATCTTGGAGATTTTTAACGAGTTTGGAGACTTTTTTTAAGATTTAGCAACAATAAAAACTAGCGACTTTTTAAAATAATTAATAGTTTCGAGTCACGTGACACATAGATTAAAAATTATGAATTTGTTTATCGAATTAAATGTATTTACGAGTTATTAATATTATTTTCAAAAATACCAAAGAGTCAAATAAAATACATTCTGTCATTATAGCTAAGTTTCATATTTTATTTCCATCAGTGTCAAATACCCTATTCCGACATCTAGCTAGATTTTTCATATACCTGGGACTTTTTTTGCCTAAATGACAACACTGCAACTCTGCGTAAGTACCGAGTGCAACTCACTTCAGTTTCATTTGCGTGAGTGGGAAAAGTTTTGTTGTTAAAGTTTTTTGTGTGTTTTCTTAGTATTTCTCAGTGATACAATTGTTTTCGTGACTTACAATGGAGGTAATTGTACCTTGTGAGGATTTAAAATGCGTTCATGTTCTGATTGGCGAAGATAAGGTAAAATCTTTAAACTTTGCTCAGAAAAAACAGTTAATTTCTTCATTAAAACCGACGCCTAATCTGTGTATTTCTCAGACTAGTAAATCGCATAAACGAAAATTTAATAGATCAGTGTATAAAACTAGTTGGATTGTTGGCTGTTCGCACACTAATAAGTTGTATTGCTGGTGCTTCATATTTTTTTCGTATGAAGATTCTGAATACATCTGGTTATAATGATTTATATAACATATCTGGCGCCATTGAAAGGCACGCAAATTCCCATAAACACCTGTGTGCAATGGTTTCTTTCGGTAATTTTGGTAAACAACGAATTGAGACATCTATATCACGCCAGTTATCCGAGGAAATTTCAAAATATAACACGCGCGTTGATAACAACCGTAGTGTATTTCAAAGATTAGTCGATATTGTTTGTCATTTAACACAACAGGAACTTCCTTTTAAGAGGACATGATGAGTCCAAAACTTCATTAAATAAAGGCAATTTTTTAGAACTGGTCTCGTTAATTTCAAAATACGATGTCGTTTTAGAAAAGCATATACAGCATCAGGAAAGTGACAAACCGGGGCCGAGAAGAAGACGGATGAATTCACTTTTAATTTATTGTACCTAACCAGTAGTTTATGAGAAAATTGCGATGATACATACGTAGGTACCTACATACTCAGTTGAAAACTGAACTTTCTTTTTTTTGAAATCGGTTAAAATTTTATTGGGCTTGCCTTATTTTGAAACCCTAGGCACGCCACTGCTCACACCCACAAGTACCTACCTACCAAATCCTACATTTTCACAATACCTACTTTCATTTTATACTAACCCACATAATACATTGTATACTTACCTATATCCCAACAAATAAATAAAATTAATTTAAAAAACAAATGTTATATACTTTCCGTAATAATTACAAATAATAACGAACTACATACTTATTACAATATACCTACTTCAAGATATGTCTTTGAAAAAGCATTAACGCATGCTTAGCGAACTCTAAAGTTACAATATTAAATGGAAAAAGAATACGGTCGCGAACAGGATTCGAACCTGCGCCTCCCGGATAGATACTCCAGGCGCTCTGACCAACTAAGCCATCTCGACCTCTGCTCACCACCGCGAATTCTTCTTCCATATTTTAACACGTCTTATGGCGACGTCATTGCAATCAATTCAGTACTTACAAGTGACCGAACCGACACGACTAACTTTGCAGTTAATACAATGTCGTAAAGAATGCAATTACCTTAATAATTCAAGATATGTCTTTGAAAAAGCATTAACGCATGCTTAGCGAACTCTAAAGTTACAATATTAAATGGAAAAAGAATACGGTCGCGAACAGGATTCGAACCTGCGCCTCCCGGATAGATACTCCAGGCGCTCTGACCAACTAAGCCATCTCGACCTCTGCTCACCACCGCGAATTCTTCTTCCATATTTTAACACGTCTTATGGCGACGTCATTGCAATCAATTCAGTACTTACAAGTGACCGAACCGACACGACTAACTTTGCAGTTAATACAATGTCGTAAAGAATGCAATTACCTTAATAATTCAAGATATGTCTTTGAAAAAGCATTAACGCATGCTTAGCGAACTCTAAAGTTACAATATTAAATGGAAAAAGAATACGGTCGCGAACAGGATTCGAACCTGCGCCTCCCGGATAGATACTCCAGGCGCTCTGACCAACTAACTAACTATTCTTTTTCCATTTAATATTGTAACTTTAGAGTTCGCTAAGCATGCGTTAATGCTTTTTCAAAGACATATCTTGAATTATTAAGGTAATTGCATTCTTTACGACATTGTATTAACTGCAAAGTTAGTCGTGTCGGTTCGGTCACTTGTAAGTACTGAATTGATTGCAATGACGTCGCCATAAGACGTGTTAAAATATGGAAGAAGAATTCGCGGTGGTGAGCAGAGGTCGAGATGGCTTAGTTGGTCAGAGCGCCTGGAGTATCTATCCGGGAGGCGCAGGTTCGAATCCTGTTCGCGACCGTATTCTTTTTCCATTTAATATTGTAACTTTATATACCTACTTGTTTTATAAATAATGTTTTTAAACGCAAGAAATACTAACTAGTACTACTATAATTTATGCTAAGTCCTAAGTTAAGCAAATGTAATTTATATTAAGTTAGTGCTAGCCCTCAAATTTGCAATGCCTGAAAAAGGCCGTTAAGCTGTACATAATATTTAAATTAAGACCTGTAATACCTTAACATGCAAATAAAGACTTTGACTTTGACTCCTCCCGACTGTATTCCGGCCTTTCTCCACGGAGATCAGCCAAGTACGCAGGAGATATTATAGTGCACAAGTGTACACAAACCCAGGTGCCAGTGTTGCCGTTCTAGCAACAAAGTCGCTAGAACTAGGGGATTTTATGAATGTTTAGCGGACAAAATTCTGGCAATAGCGAGAAAAAGATTTTTAGCGACTTCTAACGACTTTCAGACGAATCAAAAAGACACTACAACAGCGAGCCTCCTTTTGTCGAAACTAGACATATTGACATAAATAATTTGCGTTATGTATCCAAATTAAAATTAATTCCGCTGCTTTTTTTTAAAGTTCTCATTACGACTTAAGTTTTCTTATAATTTCTAAAGAAACAGTTAAAAATTAAGGATTGATTGCTGCAAAAATATTTTGCTGTTTGTATGATCGCAGTGGTAACTTATTTACAAAATAAAAAAGTAAATAGGTCATAAAAAATGTTGTTACACATGGAAAAAAAATGTTGTAAGTATAACCTATTTACTTGCATTTTCTATTCAATATCAATGAAAAATTAAAAGTGTATCGCTATCTAGTTGGTAAAGAACAAATGACTGCCTCATTAGTCTAGCGGTCGCAAGCGGGGCTGCTGGGCATGAGGTCCTGGGTTCGATTCCCAGGTCGGGCACTGTTATTGGATTTTTCGGATAGGAAATTCTCAGTAACAGCCCGGAGCCAGGAAGTTAGTGGTGTGACACCCCCGTGCTTCGGAGAGCACGTAAAGCCGTCGGTCCTGCGCCTGATCTCACTCCGGTCGTGTCGGATTGCCGTCCCATCGGAATATGACAGAGGGAGTGCATCTGTTTGCGCATACACTTGTGCACTATAATAACTCCTGCGTACTTGGCTAATCTCCGTGGAGATAGGCCGCCATGACCGAAATACGGTCGGGAGGAGTATTATTAAAGAACAAATATCTACGAAAAACGAGATTTCAGTTTGAGCTATGAGTATTTAAGTACATACTATAGTAGTTAGGTAGACATTTAGCGGATTTTTAGCGATTGTTTTTTTGCGTCGACTCTACGCGTCCGATACGCGCGAACCAATGTTGCTATAATCGCTGGAGAACAACTGCACCAAATTGGATAAATTTTTTTTTTGTTGTGTTCATCATTTTCAGGAGAAGGTTTTTAAATAAGTTTTTATATATCGTACGGAAAAGTTATTATCGGGGCGGTTGTGTAGGGTTCAACCCTACCACATAGTTTACTTACATTTATTATAAACTCAAACAAAAATGACACAAACATATAAACACACACAAACACGTTAATATTATCATTTACGTTTATTGATAACACAACTCCATATTCACGGCATCTATAATGTTTAAATTATGACGTCGGATGGTGTTGACGCGCGGGGCATCGGCACACGCACGGTGCGCTAGCGCGATATTGTGACGTCGCCACACGCACCGCCCGGCGCATCGAGTGATTTACTTGGAGGTCAATCGATCAAACACCTTGCCGCTAATACCTTTAAGTTACATCGCCGCGCATATTTGTTTATTTGTTTTGGTTAACTTCTTATGCTGTTTTTTTTGTAATACTATCGTGCTGTGACTATTGTGTGTCTTCTGTTGATACTCCTTCTGTGCTGTTGTGATCGTGTCGTGTACGGAGAATATATCGTGAGTAAATATAGTGACTTTTATTTTATTTATAACTAAGGGTGAAACTGCGGGGCCCAGCTAGCTATTTATAATACACGTGAGTAGTAACCGGTGAACAATAATTAATTAATATGAATATGCCTCACGAAAGTTATTATACATTACTAAATCGTTTGTGAATCATTATGGAATATAAGTGTTAAAACTTGTAAAGTTATTATATTAAATGTAAAAGAACACGGTCGTGAGCAGGATTCGAACCTGCGCCTCCCGGATAAATACTCCAGGCGCTCTGACCACTAAGCTATCTTTACCTCTGCTCACCACCGCGAATTCTTCATCCATATTTGAATCTCGAACACGGCCCCAAAGATTTTCATGAAATTTAGTATGCAGGGGTTTCGGGGGCGATAAATCGATGTAGCTAGGTTTCATTTTTAGAAAACGTCGAATTAATTTTGTATGCTTCACTCCACTTTAGGTAGCTAACTAAACATGTATCATATTTTTCGATTCATACATAATACTGTGGGGATTCATTCGCATGGGTCAGTATGAACAAGTCGGAAATAATAAGGGATAGGGTCACTTATCATCCACAGCCTGACTTCACCCACAGCAAGGTATAGGCCCCTCTCTGTTTGGGATAGGTACTTCAAATTACTATTTACAAACACAAATTTTAACAATTAAATATAATTCAAGATAAATCTTTGAAAAGCATTAACGCATACTTAGCAAACTCTAAGGTTATAATTAAATATAAATCTTTGAAAGGCGCTCTGACCACTAAGCCATCTCGACCTCTTAGTGGCTGTCTTAGTGCCTGGAGTATTTATCCGGGAGGCGCAGGTTCGAATCCTGCTGACGACCGTATTTTTTTTCCATCTAATATAATAACTTTATTCAGATTATATATATACAAGAATTGCTCGATTATTATTATGAGCCCGTAGTGTCCCACTGTAGGGCAAAGGCCTCTCTTCCACTTTGTTGTTTGTTCCATGCATTGATGCGTTAGAAAAATGTATCTGTATTTACGTATTTTAGTATTTTAACCAACATTTTAAGTAGGTTCTTAATACAAGACAAAATGTAGCATGAATGACCAATACATTACGTCAACGTTTTCCATCGAAATTTTTGTCAAGAATGATAATTTTTCGAAAGACCAGTTCTCAAAGTTTATTTTTTTAAAGTACAGAAATGTCACCTAAACCAAAAAGCCGTTCAAGCGGCGTATACAGTTACATTTATAATGAGATTATATATAGTGTATAAGCGAAGTACTTACTTATGAGGCACATGTGGTAACATCCTGTGGATATTGCTGGTGGTGATGGTTTTCAGTGACTCTGGGTTAACGAAAGAACTGACTGACTCTGGCAGCTCATGGGGCATAGTTGCACTAACCAATGTGATCTGACACCCAACTGGAGGTGTCTGGATTTCAACTTTATGTTGAATCTGCGAACATAGTTGTTTGAAGATATTGGTGGCTTTGGTTCAGTTCTGGATTTGGCTACACACAAAATAGTGGTAATAACGAAATTTTAAAAATTGGGCTTGTTTACAGTCCAAGAACACCTAGTAAGGAGCTCTTGAACTGTGTAAAACTGACACATCCTAAGAAAGAATTCAAAGCAAATAAACTTATTAAACATCTTAAGATAAAACATCTTTAGAAAAATAGTCCCATAGCCCAAATAAATTTAACATAGCAATGGGCTTAAAGATTTGGAAATATTAGCAGTAGTTACTTGACAATTTTAACCAGTCAAGCCCCATTGGAGATAATTAGTTTCAGCACAAAATAATGCTATTAAATACCACTTATTTTACATAAAGTAATTTTAGACCTCTCCAGGTTTAAGTGTAAAATTTTTGTTATCCCACATGAGCACTAAGTATGACATTATTTTGGAATAAATATTACAGAAAATCAATGATAGCAAGATTACATGCAGCTGTTCAAAAAAGAGAACCATGAATCTAGCAACAGTCAACACTACAGTATCATTACGGTGAGTAAATAAAGTTTTTTTGTATAACACAAGCCATATTTTCTCTTAAATTTGTTATTTCAATATGGAACCATGATACTGATACAAGATGTGGTAGTAATTTTCCATCTACAAAAAATATTAATATGGTTCATTGTACATAAATGCATTAAAAAAATATCAGTGATGATCCCCATAATCCTTATTATCCTTTTGAACACCACTGTCTTGTCAAAATATTTGTGCACTCTGTGCTATGTATTTATTAGAAAAACTAAATTTGTATAGCACCAAGGCCACAACCAGCAATTTATTTTTGTTCTTACCTTTTTTCCACATATGGAACAAGTATAAATATTATATTAAGCTGTTGCGTCAGTCATTAGCAGACACAATAGATTTTTATTGTTACAACATACAGATCTGTACATTACTGAGCCGAAAGGTTAAATATAATTTAACTTCTTTTCTGGGAATTCAGGGAGGGTATGAACCCCCAAACATGGCTACAGCAATGATATAGAAGCAATGGCACGAAAACATTTATATTCAACAGACATCAGTTGCGCTCAAAAGGCCTTTTTATTTGTAAACTTTTATGTATCATAAACTTTATAGATAACTTACTGGGAACTTCTTTAACAAGTGAGCCAATTTGTCGATAAAGGTGTCATCTAACAATGTGTCCGCCTCATCCAAGACCACATGATGCACATTATTAATCTTGAAAATACCGGTTGTAACCAGTTTACTGTATGCTCCCAGTGTAGTGACCAGGATGTCACAATATTCTATTGGTGGGTTCAACATTTTCTGTTTTGTACGGCCACCAACGAGGGTGGTCACATTCATATTCAAACGTTGAGCTATGTTCTGAGCTACTTCTCCTACTTGGGTAGCTGAAAAATATGTAAGAAATTACAAATAAAAAAATTATTATCACTAAATTACATATAGTTACAAAAGCGTGATGTAATAATTTCTAATACTTAAACAATGTTCTGTCACAAAGCCAATTTGCCTTAGGGTCAAGTTCACCAACAATAAAACAGTTGCTTAAAATTTAAACTGCTGTTTACTCATTTAATGTAAGTTGTATAATTTTTTCTTAAACTTATATTTACAGATACATCCACACATATAAGTTATAGGCCACATACAAAATCATGAAATTAGTAATATAATAGCAAATAAACATGATAGTGGTTACAGGCCCGCCTCTTGAGCCACAGAATGTGAGTTTGAACCTGCCATGTACTGATGTCATATGTCTTAGCTTATTATGTTTTCAATGTCCCAGCTAATCTAAAACATCACAGAGATGCAGGAAAACATTGAGAGGAAACCTAGACCTATTTAATGGTACAAAATAGCCAAACCCCCAATGCTTACCTTTACCATGTGAGAAGAAGCCCTCCCGTACAGTGGGACAGTAATGGGGTATTTATATAATGTTATATTTCCTGATAAATTTGTTTAATCAGTTTCGTACCTTCAGTCATCCCGGTATGACATCATCAAACATACTGTCAAGCCCCACGGCAACATACGACAAACATATGACACCAGTCCTGCTTCAAGCAACTTTAAGCACTGTTTATAATATGAATATAGTATAATTTTGTCTGTGCGTATTTTTTATCTGGGGCCAGAGTGTGTTCCCTCGTAATTAAGGGCCTTGACAGGTTAAATTTGTTGTTGTAGATGAACTTGCGCCTTAGCAGTCTAAGTTGATAAATACAGCTACTAATGCTAATACAAACGAACTTACCTAACTCTCTACTAGGAGTTATGACGACAGCCAAAGGACTGTTAAATTCCTCCTTAAGACTAGGTTTCCACTCCAAAATATGTTGGAAAATTGGTAACAAATACGCCAGCGTCTTCCCGCAGCCAGTTTCCGCGGTTATAACAGCGTTCTGACCTTTCAGTATTGTAGGAATACTCTTCGCTTGAATAGCAGTTGGCAAAGAGTACCCTTGCTCTGACATAACCTCAATCAAATTCTGACACACGCCGATCTCTTCAAAACTCTTCTTGTAAACTGGTGTTTCCTCCTTTTGATTCGCATTTCCATAAATTATAAAGTAATCGTTCTTAGATTTGCTGCTAAGCCAGCCTTTAGAAGCAAGCGGGATGCCTTCAAACTTACTATAACTCTGGCCTTCGTAATGGTTCAATTCTGGCCTTTTACACGTTATTATTGGTAATTTTTTCTTCGCCCTTTGTACACTGTAGTACCGGCAATACGACAAATTCAATAAAGACCTTAATTTTGACATTTTAGTGGGTTTGTTTTACAAAACCATATATAAACATAAACCGTTTCGAACTTCACAAAATCGCATGACCTGATTTGACTGACAATGACTGACAGACATGACCAATATGACAATTCATGACATTGACATTTGACATAGGGTTGCCATGTACTAAAATCTGCAAACCCGGACGAAAAGTGTGAAAGACCGGATTTTGGAGCATTTCGATTTAAAACCAGACATATCAACAGTTTTTTAATAATTACTTAGTTATAAATATTAGTTTTCATGATTATAAATAAACTTTTTATTTATCTTCATACTTACAAAATTTACAATATAAGGGATCTTTTTCACTTAAATTAAACCGCCAATACCTTGTTTTAATGATGTGATTTTAATAATGGCCAACAAGATAGCCACATAAAATGTTAATGTAAAACATTTTGTCATAAAAAAACTACACTATTTTGTCAGTGTAGTTTGTAGTGTAAGTGTTTATAGTGTAAAGTTAAACTTGAGGCTTACGAATGATACTCGTGTATGGGTAACATAGTAATTACTTAGAATTATGAATTTGATTTTTCAATTTATTACGCGGTAGACGTTTATACATAAAACATCCACCATTCTAACAAAACACACCATCACACATACGCATACGCATACACACACAATTTATCTATGGCTATAATCTATAAAACACAGATAGGTGTAACGTTCTCATCAATATGAATTAAATAAGCCCAAACACAAGCTAGCTGCTGTAAACCGTTGAGGTTATACCTTGACTGTCTTTCGTCTCCATCATCACATTAACTCACCTGGAGTTAATCTGATGATGGAGACGAAAGAATTAATATGTTGCAATATCATCAAAACAAAGTAGTCCGATTTTGATGATTCTTTTTATTGGATAGAAGATACTACAAAGTTAGTTCAATATAAAAAAAACACCACGTAAGCGTGGAATATAGGTCAAAACTGTTTCACAAAAAACTTTACCGCCGAAAAAGAAAACTTAACAGTGAAAAAACCTTGAGTTTAAGTTTTGAGTCGGCGTCAATTCCATGTTGCATTCTCTAGCCTTGAATATTTGGTTGTATTTTTCAGGAAACACATAATGGGGTAGGGAGTTCCATTCACGTGCAGTACGTATCATTAATGTAAAAGGAAGCTCCAAGTGTAGGGTACACAGGAGCTTCCTTTTACACCTAAATGAATAAGGTAGAAAATTAAATAAAATCAGAATTTGAATTAGAATTAAAATTCATTTATTTCGGAACCAGTCCATATGCATACAGGTAAAATTAAAAATATATTAAATAAATTATACAATATAGGAATACGCGGCAAATGTTATGACTGGTTCGTATCCTATTTAAAAAATAGAGAACAAACAGTAGAAATAGAACATTACAACTATTACAATAATGAAATCGAATTAGTTAGATCAGACAGTAAATTAATCACCGCTTCAATCCCGCAAGGCAGCGTAATAGGTTGTTTCTTGTTCCTCGTTTATGTAAACGATCTCCCTAACAACATAAATGAGCCCTGTGTGCTATTCGACGACATATCGATTTTAACCTCATGTGAAGACAATACCAAAATTAATAAAAAATTAAATTAAATACTGAAGTCTACAATAAATTGGATGTCTGAAAATAATCTTGAAATCAATTTTAACAAGACTAAATTAATAACCTTCCACCCCCGACAAAAAATACCAATTAATATCAACTTTAGTTTTAACAACATTAAATTAGAAGTGGTTAATAAATTTTCCCTATTAGGCCTAGACATTGACACAAATATAAATTGGAAGTCACATATTCAAAAAATAAAAGCTAAGCTATTAAGATTTTCGTACGCCCTCCGTGAGATCAAAAAAACTACAGACCTTAAAACTGCTCTGGTAACGTATTACGCATATGCCTACGCATGGCTTAAATATGGTTTATGGGGCAACAGTACCGACGCGCCCACATTATTCACTTTACAGAAAAATCTACTCAGAATTATAGTAAATATTGAAGAAACCGACAGTTGTAAGCCCCACTTTCAAGAAACAAAATTTTTTTCCCTACCCTCCCTCTATATTTTCGAAATTTGCAAATTCGTACGTAAATATCCAGAATTTTATACCAAAAGGGAAGATATACAAACAAAAATAACACTTAGGCACAAAAATAGACTCAACCTACCAACGTCACGACTAAAAATGCACTCTGACAGTGCCTATGTTATGTCTATAAAATTATACAATAAGCTGCCAGAATCCTTAATTAAAAATATAGATAAATATAACATTTTCATAAATAAACTAAAAACATTCCTAATGAATAAAAGCTATTATAGCGTAAATGAATACTTAAATGACAAAATATAATACATAAAATAATTATAATATAAAACAAAAATATAATATAATAATAATAATCTAATTAATAAAATATTGAAATAAGATATTATAATAAAATACTTATAATTAAACCCCGCAATAGTAAAAAATAATGTCTATACCAACTTATAATATATAAAGACCTAGAAGATTTTTATTATTATTAGAAAAATAACGTAATTATGCTATGCTGTGCCCTCTCTCCCATAATTATGCTATGCTGTGCCCGACAGGGTCCAAAATTGTGTCTATATTACAACCCTCCAGCTAATGTAAACTTACATATGTACATTTTGGAACGCAATAAAGATATTGAGTATATACAGGCATGCTACTTTGTGGCGGTACTCGAAACTTAGCAACTTTTTGGAAACAAGTTGGTCATCACCAATTAACCTCTTAGTTCGCCGGTCTACTGACTCAAAAATTCCCAACTGGTACCTCGTCGCTCTATCAAAAAGGTGACAATAGTAGCCACTCCACACACGAATTGGACTTGTGCTTGTTTGCACCAATACAATACGTATCAAGCACAAATCGAAACAGGTCGCTGAGGTTTTTGCTAGCCAATTTACTCTTAGACTTGAGGAACACGCTACACTTTGGAGCCTACCAAAGTGTAGCGTCGGAGTTAGGGTATAGGAAAATACACCTCTAATCCCCGTAGATTTACCATAAGTCCAAGGAGTTCTAGGTGGTCTGCTAGTGGTATGGAAAATAGGAGATATTGAAACAGCTTTAAGAGCCTAATTCATATCTTGACGATGTCTTCTCTCAACGCCTAGGTTTCTGTTTTATTGGTCCCTGGCCATGAATACGGAAATCCACGGGGATTAGAGGTGTATTTTGGCACTACTGTAGGGTTATCTGCGTACCCAGGTCATTATTATGTAGCAAGAATAGTTAGAGTTCAGCTTCTAAACCAAGTAAAACAAAAGTGTACTCTACCGTTGACTTGAAAACTTAGCGACCCAACTTCCGTACTCACGTCGGCATCGCCGAATAGACGCATTCTTCATTCCATTACACCTTATACATCGATGATTTTGTAACAGATTTTAGACATAATATCGGCCGTGTATTTTCGGTAGATATGTCAGCAGCCTCAAACCCAGACGCTCTCTAAATTAAGATAAATCCGGGGAAACCCAAGTAACCCCAGTTCCAAGTCCAATATATCTACACAGTGAAAAAGTTACTATGATCTGACACATAAAAATATCAACGTTCCAAAGTAACGTAGGTTGTTACAATGATGTTACCACGTTCCCGCATATCGCGCTGTCACCGATTGGTCCGATTACCAAACACCCCTGACACTACTACAGATATCTCGTTCCGTTTCTCTTATTTTGCACACATACCCAGAAGACCCGGAACAATTATATGTAAATCATACTAATATTTGCACCGTGCGAGAATCGAAGCCGTGACAGCAGCCGGTCTTTCGACCACTGCGCCAACCGAGTCATTCTCTCTGTTCCTTTATTATTTACTAGCTTCTGCCCACGACTTCGTCTGCGTGGACTTCAGAATTGGGTCCAGCCGGAATAAAAAGTATCCTATATGTTAATCCAAGCTATAAACTATCTGTATGTCAAATTCCATCTAAATGCGTTCAGTAGTATTTGCGTGATTAAGTAACAAACATCCAAAGATATACACACAAACTTTCACATTTTTAATATTAAATAGGATTAAAACTAACATTTTGAAGTTATTATATAAAATGGAAAAATATGAATTTATTTTATATAAATGACGGAGATCTGAGGTAACAAACATAAAAAAAAAAAGTACACCCGATTTGATAACCTCTTCCTTTTTGGAAGTCGGTAAAAAAGGAAAAATAACTTTAGAGTTCGCTAAGCATGCGTTAATGCTTTTCAAAGATTTAACTTGTAACATTTTGAAGTTATCGTTTTTAGAAATAATTTTAAAGGAAGAGAAGGAGAAGAAATTTTGATCGACTTATAATTCTTGAAAAGCTAATACCCAACTTCACTAAATGGTAACCTTCGCTGGTACAACAGCTTCCCTAGGACACCCTGTTTATGGAGAGTAGAAACCCGAAAGCCCAAAAATTTCAAATGGTTTTTCTTTTCGTTCATAGCGTGATCTGTCTCTCAATTATTGTTCATCGGTGGCTACTCACGTGCATTTTTCGGGATTTCCCGACTAGTTTCGAACTCGAAGGGAACCTTTAGTCATGAGCTGTGCCCGCGGCGATGTCGCGAGTCAAACAAGTCAAAAAGTCAACTCATGACTAAGCTCATGGCTCTGTTCGAGAAATCACGAAAAATGCACGTGAGTACCTAGTAACCGGTGAACAATAATTGATCTATCATCGATAGAATAAAAAGACAGGTATTATACAACTCGAACCATTAGGTTCATTTTTGCTCGTAAACGTCGGCGACGATAAAGTGTAGACAGACCGGCTATAAAGACATTCAAATCAACTATATACCTATAACTAGCCAGGCTACTAATGCAGCTTATGCAGCAGTATGGATGATTTTATGAAAGATAAATTGGTTTTGTATTAACTATTATATATTATAATTTGTGGTATCGTTAGCAACTATGTTACCAACACAAAAAGATAAAAATTCTGCCGCCGCCGCGCCGCTCGTTTGAAGAGCGCTAGGGCCGAACGGGCCTCACTCAACCAACGGAATGATTTATTTTAAACCTCACCTTTTACCTTTTGTGTTCTAAAACTGAACAAATTACAATACTTCATATTTATGAGGGCACTTAATATAGGTACAGGAAAAATAGGTATATTCGCTTCGAGGACAAACAATCTCGCCTACTTACTGACATATTTTTTTGTTCTTATTCGTCATTGTGCGTCTATCGGTCATGAAAACCGGAACAAAAACAACATAAATATTTAACAGGTTTATCTTGCTTAAAAGACTGCAATAGTATTCTGACGTAAATCCAGTAAAACGGTGTTCCTCTTTGAAGAGGCTGTACCAATAAAGTCAGTGCCGATACGTAAATACCTTTTCCATAAACAAAAAAGAAGAAATATTAAAAAAATATGAGTTATTTCCCGCGTATAAAATTAAATGTTTTTGGTGTATTTTGTGTATGTGGAATTATTCTCGTTATAATTGACCATCAATTAAAGTGAGTAAAATATGTTTTAATCTTAGATTATATTATTTATTCTAAGGTTTTAAAGGTATTTTTTATTTCAATTTGAAAATAGCAAGTTAATTATCGAACACGGTACTTAAATAGGTAACTCATTGGCCTTGGCCTAAGTATTTCTTTTTAAACATATCACCACACCAGGATGGCCTAAGTAAAGGCCCATGGACCTAAGTTACTTAATTTCTGTTTACTTATTTTTAACCGACTTCCAAAAAGGAGGAGGTCATCAATTCGGTTGTTTTTGTTTTATGTTTGTTATCTCAGATCTCCGTCGTTTATGAACCGAGTTGGAAAAATATTTTTTTATTTGAAAGGATATACTTTCAGATTGGTCCCATTGCAATTTTTTGAAAATTGTTTTGGTATATTGGTATTTAAATCAAAATAACTGAAAAATAATACGTCGTCCAAGTAAACGAAATGGTGTATTTTGCTTTCTTGTGACTTTCCAGTGTTTACGGTCTCTAGAATAGTTCTAATGAACTGCCTATTTTTGAAAATAACCACCGGAACTCCGTCATTTTTTTTTTTGTTAATTTTTATACTTGTTAGTGTAAGCCCGCATTCTCAAACGTCTCTTTTTCCACGACTGCCCAAAAAAGAAGTGTATCTAAGTATGTTTGTGAGTTTCTTTACCTATTCCACCATAACTTCTAAATGCCTGAACTGATTTCGATGTATGGGGTATCGTTAGAATCCTTACATTGTCCCGTGAGTAATATAGGCTAGTCAGATTTTAATTTAATTTTTTATTAATTTCATCTTGTTTTACGCAGTTCACTACTCTCTTTTGAAATAGCCTTAGATCTAGATCTCCTACTTTGATATAGGCGTTTCCCCCTTCTTTGCTCATCTCAATTAAAAAGCCCTGTCTCATATGGGCAGCGCGTTGAGTAGGTCTACCCATATTCACTTCCGATAAATCAGTTACGGAACGCAAGATTCACTAAAAAGTAAAAAAAAATTGCATTATTTACTTTCTTCAATTTACATACAAATATTATTTTTTAAGTAGAGGATTTTGAATAAAATCAATTTATTAGGACAATCATATACAATTATTATTATTTTTGGAGTCGGTGCCCGCAAAGGATAACAAACGTGTAAGTACATCCATGAAGTACCTAGCGTATTACGTAACTAAGCTGTCGCTTTAGGCAGTTGTTGTGTTCATTTGTAAATAGGTTCAATCAGGTATTGTTATATTATCGTAATAATAATGATGGTTAATGTACCTTTAAATATACTTTGCAAATTTTAGGAAACTTCCTAGATATTTTTAGTTTGGCTGGCACCTACTCCAAAAATAATATTAATTTTATATTATTGTCCCAATAAATTGATTGTATTCAGAATCCTCTATTTTTATAAAAATATTAGTATGTAAATTTAAGAAAGTAAATAATGCAATTATTTTTTTACTTTTTAGTGCATTTTTACTTAACAGAAAGATTTTTGGAATCAGTTCCTTTTTTCTGTTAAAAATTAATTATTTGATAAAGTCCATGAAATACCTACAAAATAACTGCGTAGGTGCAGATTATTCAGAATTATTCGACATATACGATTCTCAGACACAGTTCACAGATACTGTTCCAGATGTTGTAAATAAAATCAGATTTAGCTTCAATTTACATTTTAATGAGCCAGCCTGAGTTTCTTTGTGTCTATGTACTAATATAATTTATGTTTATACCTATATTTTTTACTCTACTTTGGTCACGCTAGTAGCCATAACTTGAGAACGACTGCACCAAATTGGATAACAATTTTTTTGTTGTTTTCGTCATTGTCAGGACAAGGGTTTTACATAAGTATTTTTTTAAATCGTACAGAAATGTTTTGAACGGGGCGGGTGAAACCGCGAGGCACAGCTAGTTTTGTAATATTCATTCTGTAATAGCACCTACAAATGCAGATACGTAAAATACAAAGTAATCTGCGTTTGGGTATCTAGGTACTTGTCTGCAACCAAGTCACTGAATTATCATTCACATTCACACAACTATTAAATTACCACTTTGTTTTACAAATTATTTGTTATCCTATGTTTAAATGCCGTTTAAACTGTACTTCATTGCAAATAAGCGTAGGTACGTGTTATTAAAACAAAGCTAATAAATTGCTGTTCGGAACTGTATTTGGTACAGTAGGCTGCAAGTCTACGGTAACAAAAACAGTGTATCTAAGCTAGACTCGTATACTATTGAAATTCCCTACTATATTACCTATACGACGAAGAAGGCCACCATAAGGGGGTGCAGCCTACTGTACTAAGTAGGACATACATTTTGGGGCTGACTTGCCCACGTCCGTAGGAGTGCACCCTTAAAATGGAATCCCTACACGTGGCTCCTGGGTGGTGCAAATCAGGCAACACAACTCTGGTGGGAGGCTTCGACTTCGGACGAAGCCATGCCGTGAAGCGACCTAGTCGTGTTTCGGGATGTAGACCAGTGCAACCGTTGTGGGTGACGGGTCTGGGCAGTTGCATCAACTCCCCAACTCTATCCACTCTTACTTATACTTAGAGTGTATACTTAGAGTGAATAGATTTCTTCTGGATCTACGTGCTCCATCCTCGGCCACACCGTCGCTTACCACCAGGCGAGTTGGTGGCCAAAGGCAGATATATTTTTGATAAAAGAAACATACCTAAGTACGTATATTAGATACTTATAGCGGGGGCTACATGCACTAACAGTGTAGGTATCAGTGCGCTTCGGAGCGATACTATACATCCGAAGAGAAATAATAAAATTAAAACTACCAAGTACGCGAAATTCAAATAGCTCAGCTACTAATTCGTAGATTTAGGCACTCGACTGAGGTACTTCAGCGCAGGGGCGTAGCTACCGCCATATCAGCCGTATCAATGATACGGAGCCCCCGAGCCACAAGGGTCCCAATGTCTGTACTGTGTAAGCAAAAAATCGTAAACTGTTGGCCCAAATATAAATTTTGATACAGGGCCCCTTAAGCATTAGCTACACCACTGCTTGAGCGACTTTTAACTAAGGAGACCTTTGTCACTAAGGGGCTTATGCGTGAGGCCACACCGCCAAAAAAACCCCTAAAAAGTTTTTTTGTTGGTCTCAAAGTGTCCAAGTAAGAAGAAGATGTAAAGGCTAACGTAATCTTTATTCCCCATTCCTACAGAAGTATACCTATCTGCTTACGTATCTTTCATATCTTTTCAGAAACATCTTGCATGCGATGTCAGTGGCAGAAATCAAGTATTTGCTTCCAATCATAAAGCTTACGCAGATAGCTGTAGTCAGCTTGTTGTCATTGGATTCAAGTGCGTCGCTGTATCCACCACATGCAAATGTTCATGGTAAGTGTAATGATGCTTAGGCATTCGCCGTTCATTTATTCGACATCTTGGTTGTCCCTGTTAGAAGTGGCAGCGCCAGAAAGTTATTATACCACCTGCCTGTAAGGCAAAGCTGTCATCTCATTTAGCAAAGAAACGTGATCATCAGGCTAGCTGTTCACTGCGGATTGGCTATTGCAAATCATTATGTTCAGGTTTTGCAAAGATGTGTGGAGATCCCCACAATACGTAGGGTACATGCCAGATTGATCAAGTAGGGTGGTGTATATAGCGTCTGTTCGACTTGGCCACCAAAACATGTTTAATACAAAATTAGAATGAGTTATGTACTTTTAAGAATAGAAAAGTCGGCTCGTGGTCGATCTTTGACCTGTAGCGTTCCTTTTATTATAAACGCATAACAAAAGTTGAATAGAAATGAGACCTTTAAAGATCATAATCAGCGTAAATCTTCATAATATTAATCCTGGTACCACTTTTACACACTTAATTTTATTCTATATCTTTGCGTGTTCCAGATGGCCAATCCTTTGATTTCATAGTCGTGGGCGCAGGTTCCGCAGGCTGCGTTCTAGCGAACAGATTGACTGAGATATCCAACTGGAATGTGTTGCTCATTGAGGCTGGTGGTGACCCACCAGAGGCTTCCAACGTAAGTATTGCCGTATCAACCTACCCAAAACATGAATCTGTAAAGCCAATATAGTACTTGCCTATGTTCATAAAAAGACAGCTTTACTATAAAACAACGAATTTAAGGCTCGGTTGCACCAACATAACTTTCACCATCACCGAAATGTTACTTTATTATTTTGACAGCCTTTCTACGTAATAACTGACAAAATAACATATTAATGTCGGTTTACAGTAACCACATATCCTTTCAGATACCAGGCTTATCGGTATTAGTATCGAGTGCACTACCTGACTGGAATTATTTCACGGTCGACGACGGGTTCTCAAGCCAAGGACTAAAGATGAAAAGCATTAAGAACGTCAGAGGTAAGATGCTCGGAGGATCTAGTGGGGTTAACTTCATGTTTTATGTTAGAGGAAACAAGGCAATCTACGACAACTGGGCCCGAGAGAGTAACGATGGCTGGAATTGGGACAACGTGACTAATTACTTCAAAAAAAGTGAACGATTAAACAACAAAGACATTATGAACAGTGATTCTGCTGATCTCCACAATACCATGGGATATTTAGGAGTTACACAACCAAATTGGGAGCATAAAACGAGAGATTACTTCAACGCGTTCAAAGAAAATGGACATAAAATACGTTTGGACTCCAACGGCCATCAGCAGCTAGGATACTCGCCCTCAAGTTTCACTGTTGAGAACAATATGCGCCAGAGTACTGCCAATGCTTTTCTAACTCCCATAAAAGATAGGAAAAATTTGCATGTCCTCAAAAATAGTTTTGTTAGAAAAATTATATTAAACGAAGGCAAAAAAGCCAAAGGCGTCGAAGTGAAACTTCCTGGCGAAAAATTTATAAAGGTATTTGCAAAAAATGAAGTAATTCTATCTGCTGGAGCCATCAACACCCCGCACTTGCTTATGCTATCTGGAATTGGACCAAAAGAACATTTAGAAGAAAATAAGATAGAAGTAATATTAGATTCGCCAAACGTTGGCAAAAATATGCAAGACCACCCCTTAATACCGGTCATTATAACTGGAAAAAGGAATATTGCTTCAATCCTTGACAATATCGAGCCTTTAAAATATCTATCTCATTTTCCTGTTCCTACAATTTTGGGGTTTGTAGCTCTCAACAAATCTCAAGACTACCCAGATTACCAGGTCACTGCTTTTCCTACACCCCCTTCTTCAATTCTCCCGCCTTTGCTGTGTTCTGCTATTTTTACATTAAGCGACAGATCTTGTATTGCTCTTGCTGATGCCATTCAGCAGAAAGAAGCCTTATTTGCCCTATTAACACATCTGCACCCAAAGTCCAAAGGAAACATCAGGCTCAAAAGTCCAAACCCAGACGACAGTCCACTAATCTATTCGGGATTTTTCAGTCATAAAGACGATTTGGAAAACTTTGCAAAATACGTAGAAGATTATGTGAGCGTGGTAAATACGACATATTTTAGGAAGATGAAGTCTGAAGTCGTCAATATGCAAGTCAGTCAATGTAAAAGTTTAAAATTCGGAAGTCATGATTATTGGAAGTGTTATGTTTTGAACTTGGCTAGTACACAGTACCATGCTTCAGGGACTTGTGCGATGGGGGTAGAAGGTAAAGGTTTAGTTGACGAGAGGTTACGAGTCAGAGGGGTGGCTGGACTAAGAATTGTAGACGCTAGTGTGATGCCATCCATCACTAGCGGAAATATCAACGCACCAGTCATCATGATTGCAGAGAAAGCAGCTGATATGATTAAAATTGATCACGGAATAGATGTATAAATCTTACATTAATTTTCCCTCGCTATCAGACACTGTGTTGAAGTAAAAATCTTTCAGAATATTTGACACGAACAAAGGTGCTGTGACTAATTTCAAGATTTGGTCCGCCACAAATGTATTACAACTTCTGTAATAAATCAAGATGTACTTCAAAAATTGGTCAAGCTTCTTAGAACCGACCAAGATGTGTCAACTGTTACTTGAAAAATTATTGATCAAAATTTTAACAAATGAGAACGTAACGAAGTACGACGAAATATATAATTCGAATAGACCGAAGTGTACCTACCTGTACATAGTATGCTTTCATATTATTAATCAAGTATATTCCGATTTTTTTGCTAATAGGACTGTCAGTGTCGAAGAACAATATGACGCTATCTACGAAATGCTCGTTGGTCTAGTGGTCCCAAGCGCGACTGCTGAGCATGAGGTCTCGGATTCGATTCCCGGGTCGGGCAGTGTTCTTGAGTTATTCTGTTAGGAAATAGGCATGATGACAGATTTTGAAATATACTTTTATAATGTATGTACATGTCTACTATATCCGAAAAACACATTATTTCAGCAATAAACTAAGTTTCAACGCAAATTATTGCATTTTAATCTATCTAATTTGATTTAACCGCGAACACGCTGTTGCGTGTCATGGCGCCGTTTTGACGTCATGCCTCAGCATATTTGACACAAGTTGAAGCCACAATGTACGGCGAGTATTGACATTTTACTGAGGCGTGACGTCATTCGCTGTGATTGACGTTTCAGCTAGCATGGCCGATTGCGGCATTTTATACTTTTATTTTATTGAAAATCTTATGAATCCTAATGTTTTTAATATAGCTAGGTATTTTTTTTTAATCCATTGTAATAGGCAAATTTACCTCTAAAACCATTAATTATTTGGTTCTTTAATACTGTCATCATGCCTATTCTCAATAGCAGCCCGGAGTTTGTAATTGTGCCGGTAGATGGCAATAGACTCACCACCTTACACACATTGGACTTAATAGTAGCATTGGTGAAATGTGGGTGTACGACTGTGTACAGCTCTGCCTACCCCTTCGGGAAATACAGGCGTGATGCTATGTTATGTTGTAATATTACAAAATGCGAACATTTTAGTAGGGTCAACATAAACAGTTCTTCAACATTTTATCAACTTATCATTCAATCATTCATTAGTGGAGTTAGGCTGCCTGTCCACCGGAGCGGGGCGAGGCGGCGGAGCGGAACGAAGGAGTAATGCGGAGCGGAGTTGCGGTCTGTGTCTATCCATAGACACGGTGCTAGGTAGCGGAGCGAAGTGAGAAAGTAATGCAGAGCGCAATTACGGACTGTGTTTTTCCATACGTGGAGCTAGGCCGCTTCCCCGCTCCGCGTCCTCGCTCCAATTCCCGGTTTTGTATGAATTTTTAAACTAGTTCGCAACTCCTTGTCCATAGAAGAGGAGTGGAGATTTTATGTTGTTTTTACAATTTTTTCTGTCTGTAAAATCACTAATTTCATATTTCCAACTCACTTATTAGTTTTTTTCCCATTCACATATTTGTACATTATCCGTACAGCCGACTTTTGACGTGTTTCCATGTGAAGTTCGGGAAGTCGCGATCCTACGAGCAAAAAAATCGGTTTATATCTACTTTAAACGTGACATTATTAATCATATGTTGTCGCAATCAAATGTATGCTTACTGTACAATTTTTTTTTTGGAAATCCAAAAATGCGGTCTTGAGCAGGCTTCCCGTTTGCATATGCGCTCCCCGGGTGAAGAGCGTATGGAGTATTCATCCGGGCAGCGTAGACCCAAACCCTCACGACCCTGGTAACTTTAGAGTTCGCTAAATGTAAATAAATATATTTATAATAAAAGAAAAGCGTATTTACTCCCATCGTCCGCTTCCACATTTATTTCTTTATTTGAATGCCTTACAACAATTATAGCTTTAACTAACATTTAACGTAAAAATATTTAACATCATTTATACAGAATATTTACAAAAGTTGTACAAATAAACTTATAGAAAATAATCACGAAGGGCTTACATATAATCACGTTATCTAAACATAGTTATAATATATTTTTTAGTTTTACTACAAATCAGAATCTACGTAAATATATTTATATATTGCGTAACTATTGAGTCCAAATTTTGGAAAACTGTAATGGCTTTAAAAGTCATCTCCGTACAATGCTAACGACTGATATTTCGACTCAATTTATTTTACTAATTATGACCTGCCGCTGCTATACGCTAAATGCATATAAAATATATCTTGCAGTTGCGTTACAATGCAACGGAGTCCATCTGTATAAACGATGGCGTCGTTCTATTCAATCTAGGCAACAAACAAAACTTCATAATTATGAAACTAAAGTATTATGAGGCAAAAAATAACACTTAAGTAGCTAATTAAAATACGTTTTATAGATCTTGATAATGGGCAGAATATAAATAAATAAAACCAGTTTTATGTGTGAGAACCACAAAACTATGTGACGACTAATTGTACACTATCTATCTGTATTATATAAAACTGTAGATGTACTATTTCTGAAGAATGCAATATTTTTCCAAAATTGTGGATGTATTGACCGAATACTTTTAATGACCAACCTTATGTGTGGCTCGTGGATCGATTTTAATGGTTATTTTACTAATTATTATTCACGTGCATTTTTCGGGATTGCCCGACTAGTTTATAACTTGAACATCAGTCATGAGCTGATGTCCAGCGATGTTGCGCGTTATACTAGCGCTGCATCGCGGATATCACTGCGCTCGCGCCGGTGACGTACTCAATAGCGGCGTCGGGAATGTTCGTGTATGCCCGTCATTCGTAGTCTGTGGTATCCATGGTTCATAATGCTCTCACTGACTTGACCCACTTCTGGACTACTGTAGCTAAACCTAGAGATTAAGAACTTGTAATATGTTCATCATGGTAAGGAAGAAGGTTTTGCGTTCCTTCATTGAAAAGGGAGGATTCTCCGACCAGGTGGGTAATATTGCCTAGCAAACCGCGGCTTTATTGTTATAGTCGGACGGTTCGTATATGCAAGTTAAC
This sequence comes from Xylocampa areola, assembly GCA_935421205.1. NCBI lineage: Eukaryota > Metazoa > Arthropoda > Insecta > Lepidoptera > Noctuidae > Xylocampa > Xylocampa areola. The sequence goes on from OW285207.1 coordinate 19,080,810, forward strand.
TAACTTGCATATACGAACCGTCCGACTTTATTTTATGGATCAAAATCCCAAGATTTCTACAGCAAGCGGGTTATGTCACTACCTTCAAGATGGCAACAAGGCATATATATTATAATTAAATGAAACTAATATCTTAGGTTTTCGCGATCACTACACATTATAATAAAACAACTTTTAATCGCATTAATCTCGTGTATTATTGGCATTTGTTTTTCCTGACGTTTCGAACCTGCGACCACGAACGCTGCAAAGTGTTCGAAAACCAATAATACACGCGATTAATCCGGTTAAAAGTTGTTTTAATATATATGTAACTAATCTTAGAAAAAAATAATTACTTGATCTGTATTTAAATACGAAGTTTATCGATCTTCGTTTTCATTTTATGTTCTACCAACATAACTGGCACTAAAATGCATAATTTTATTTTTGTCCTATTCTTTACACACTATGTCTTCCCGTCTTATTCACCATTTCTCCTTTCGCAGGTCTGCTGTAAGAAATTATTATAAGAAATAAACAGTACCTTTGTACTTAGTTTTCTTTCCTTCTTTCCTGTTCTTGTTATAAAATGATAGAATGACATCTAGCATAATTTTGCTGAATTACGTAAGAATGCAGTATATTGTGACTTTCAACTTTCCCTATTCACCGCTAGGTGGAGAATGAAGAAGTGAGCGTCACTTGCCGGCCCCCCTGACCCCGCAAATCGTCCCACAGCGTTTCATTAGAAAAGTCTCTTAGAACATCTCCTCTTTATAATTACTTCATGGTATAAAATACTATATAACGTTTACAAGGATTTATGATAAAATCAAATACATTTTAATTTTTTGCACGCCTAACTGGGTAGAATATAGAAAACCAATACACAAAGGTATCACATCAAATGTACCTATACTGAAACAAATAAACACATTTGATTTGTGTATGTAGGACCACTTTTTATAGTTTGTAGAATGTTGGAATCTGTTTTGTAGTAAACCTCTTCAAATTTCTGAAAATTAACACTTTCACTGTCCGCGAAGCAGACACAATTTAATTAAACAATTGCCGTGCCATGTGGGTCACTGGACAGGGAAAGGGTTAACAACATAGTTCTTAAACTAAATGTGATATTAAAATCAATAAGTTAGAAGCTTAAAATTAAATAAACTAATTCTAATAAGTATCTGATTTAGATGGATTATGTTACTAATAGAATACTTATCTAGAATGGATTTTTATAGATAAGTTAACGGAAATTTTCTCCGAGATTCAAAATATGTAGTGCCTGATATAATCATAAAATTATTTACCTGGCTAATTTTGCTACACCAATAAAAACGTGATTATTTGGAAGGCACATTAATAAATGTCAAAATGTATTATGTAATTTCATGATATAGCTATAAATTCAATGCAAGGCTATAACAAAAATAATACGTAATATAAACATTAGTTAAATCATATGAATATTCAAAGAAATTTCATCATAGTATCCACTGCTAACTATATTGGAAATGCTAATAATTATACTTATACTAATTCTCTAACATCTTAACAATAAAAATAAATAAACTTGTCACTGTTATTTTAGTTAATAAAATCATCTTTACTTGGCGCCCAACATCGATTGTATCTCCGAGTTATTTGAACTAGAAAAGTTTTAATTTACTTTTGCGTCGTTCTAAAGGGCGTATTTCTTAAGACAAGTTACGCCGGTTGTCGAGAAGTTGTGTGGATATCGTTTGTCATGGTATGAACATGTGATGCAGAGGAATGAGGTTCATGTGACGAGGAAAGTTTTAAGTAGTGTGGATGGCTACACGAGTAGAGGAAGACCGAGGAAACGATGGATGGATTGTGTGAAAGATGATATGGCTAGAAAAGGAGTGACTATCCAGATGACGTCTGACAGAGATGTATGGAAGAAAAAGCCATGCTGCGCCGACCACAATTTAATTGGGATAAGGTCAGGATTATGATGATTGTCCAAGACAATATTGTATTTTAGGAGTTTATGTTAATTAATTCAGTGTTAGTTTTGACTGTTAAAAGTCTATGATTTCTATTAGAGATCTTTAAAAAACAAAACTTTGTAAGGACCTGTAGCACCAGTTAAATGAAATAACTTTTTTCTAGTTCTAATGACTCGATACTATCAACTACTTATACAACGAATAAAATCTGTTAATTAATTAATTTAACAAACATCATTTAAACAGAAGTAACATTTTAGTTAGTATAGTGAACACATCACTTTATACAAAGCGGGCGTTACACAAAAAGCGTGGCTATCAATAGCTAAGAGGTTAAAGGTAAGCTATTGATATGTTTTTTTGTTCCACAGGATACGATTGATGTAGGTTTGAGAGATCCGCTCACAAATCTCACAAACAAGTAACCTCAGTTAAATTGGGGTTTATTCAATACCGCACAGCCGCGCCGCGTTGCATGTTCCGCAAAATCCAAGAAAATTAGGGAGTTTTATAGCATACTATATCGCCACACATTGAATTTTCCCTTCTTTGTTTGCCAAATAATGCTAGAAGCATTTTTGGCAAACAAAGCACAATAATCAGTATATTTCGTATCGATAGATATTTATATCAACATTTTAGTATCGCACCGCTTTCAGAGTAAAGTACGCTTTATAGTGATTCTTGAGCAAATAGTTAAAGCACGACAGTTGCACGAAATCCGTACGAAAATGTATGGTAGTGACAATTTTATACAGCAATCGCTCTACTGTAGCGCCACTGTTGCGCTACAATTTATCATCCAACACCATTACAGATAGTTTTATTACTTTCCAAGCATTTTCGTTATTCAAGGCTCATGTTGGAAATCCCCTTTAGGTTAATATACAATAACCTATAATAATTCACTATAACTCGTTAGAAATTAATTATAGCCCAAATATATCAATTTATCATTTAACTTATTAAGGGAGCAAATGAGCTGTAAGGGACAGCATAATTTACGTAATTGTTTTTTGTGCTGAGACAAATATGCGATACACAAAATTGTATGAATAGGAGTACCATTTAATGGGAAGCAAACATGAGGTTTTGAAAAATATAGAGATAAAAACCTTTTTAACTTCTGACAATTTAGCATTTGTTGTCTGCAAAATGGTAACCCTATACATGATACAATTATGACATGTGTCACATGACCTATTTCTTACACATGTGTAAAATAAGTCATACAAGACATTATTTATAGTCATCTAGTACTTACTATATATTTGTTCAGTAATACAATCACTAATATTTACCAAGTTTAATTATTTCCATTGTTTAGACGAAATTTACAGTCCTGTGATTTTAGAATAGACATGCTACGGCCAACATCGTATGAGTAAGCGTCTTGAAGACAGAAAGAGATAGAAGATGACTTGGCCCTGTTAGATTTGCACCGGTACAGGGCCAGGTCGTTTTCCATCTCTCTTACATAAGACATTTTAGCTTGCCTCCTCTATTTAACTACACGTTCCGTAACCCTGTCTCATATCAGAATGTCAAACTCGATTGACAGATGATATTTGACATCGTCAACTAGTGTACACAGATAATATATTTACAAATGTAACTACACAGATACCCGTAACACTGAAATTATATTTTTTTAACAAATCAAAGGATTTTTTTAAAGAAATGCTCAAATAGAGACGCCTTTACATTTATATTAGAAAAACTGTGATAAGTGTAAGTGTTAAAAGTTTATTTGCTTGTATTTATTATTTAAATTTCAGTCGTATATTTCTTGGGAAAAGAAGCCTATTAATATGCAATAGATTTCTCGGTCTTCGTGACGCAATTAAATACGTCGATATCACACTTATGATACATACAGATTTCAGAATTTCAGTTTATAATATTAAATTACAAGTCTAATTCTTCCGTGGGCCTTTTTCCATAAAATTATACTTTCTGTGTAGTATCTCGTATTCTGGTCAGTTCAAGTTTTAAACCAATACGTTGAATACATTCATACGTTGAAGAACAGAATAACTGGTCAGACCGGCAGTCGTTCTCTAACTACTTGACGTAACACGAGAATTTTTAACATTTACACTTATCGCAGTTAATATCCTCACATAGATGAACCTCAAAAACCCAGAATATACGCACAATAATTAGAAATGCTGCTTCTTAAATCTTTTGAAGGTAACGCTTTGAAATACTGTAATAAGCAATCCCCCCACACCAAGCTATTACGTTATTATATTTTGGCGTCCATTGATGACGTTGGTGTGCAGGGCCAGCTATCGCTTGTCGAGTATAGACGACAATAGCGTCAATAGCGACTAAAGGTATACACGGACAACAATACCATTTGCCAATATATAATTATATTAAATAACAAAATATGGTGCTTGAAACGCGTTTGTTTCTTGATTTATTAGTGATCTCTTATGAGATATGTTGTGCTTTATCAATAAGCATAATATTGTGTTATTTATAACTGGTGCAATCATTTTTTTATAAGTGTATTTCATAAAGTCACAATGTTTGAAAATGTTATAATAAGAGGTTCACTATGCAGGCGAAATATTGAAAAAAAAAAAGTATAAATTCATACAACGTTCAAAATATAACGTTTAATCAGTCTTGGAAGACAGAGAAGTCCCTTTCGTATGCACAAGAAGAATATTGCAACCAATATAATGGTATAATGACTATTTTGACTTACATTTATTTATTTACCTTTAACACTGATAAATAACATCGAAACGATAAGACTTTGCTGAAACTTTAATATTTTTCAAATTCGAAAAACGAGAAACGGAACATCAATAAGAACTTCAAAATAAGCAAAAAATGTGAAATACATTTAACATTCAATGGATTTATGAGAATTTTTTACCAATAATGGGAGATCTTATTTTTACAATACCATAGAAAATCGTATCGATAAAGATTTGAATTACATTAGTCACCAATACAGAGACGTTTTTTGAAAGGAACTTTCATCAAATAATTTGATAGATCACTTTTTTTCTAAATCGGTACAATTTTTGTACAGAATGGACTAGAGGAGTACAGTCGTAGTCAAAAGCGTTAATATTTTCTTAAGTGATTTCGGGCGATTTAAATACATTTAGTCTTAAAGAAAATAGTTTGTGTATACTATATTGAAGTACATACAAAATCACAAATTATAGTTAATTAATATTAATTTACATGTATGGATTACACTGATCTAATATACACATGAAACTATTCATACACAATGCTTGTGACCGCGACTGTACATTGTATATACTTATTTATTGATAAGAATATTTTTACATACTTCAATTAGTTCCATTAGTTGTGAGAATTTTGTGTACGCCTCCTGAAGCATGTTTCTGTAATGAAAAATAGTGACGTCATAGAAATAGAAAAAAAATAGAAAAATTTATTTGCCAGAAGATGGTATTTACAAGATGTTACTAAATTATATTTTTAATGTGCTACATGTGTCACCGTTTAACCGGCATGCAAATGTTTATACAAATAATTATTTGATATTGACAACTTGACAATAATTAATTACTTTTCTTTTATAAACCTAATACAAACAGAAATAATTACAAATACGTTTCTATATTTAATGTTGTACATGACATGAACTCTGCTAATGTGTAAAACGAAATAATAGTAAATTAAACATTACGAATGATTTATTTTTCAAACGCATTAAGGGGCCTCCCTAGGCATATCACCTATTTTAACACTTTCAAATACATTAAAACGAGAAAGAAAAAATATATGTGATACATTAATCTTTACTATTCATTCATTACCCATTTATTTATTGCATTTAGTGTGTTAAAAAATTATTAGTTGTGATCATATATTTTAATTTTATTATCATTCTAGCGTCGTACATTTGCGTTGGATTTTAAAGAAATTTACATCAATTTGCAAAACATTTTTAAATACCATAATCGTGCAGATACATCCAAAAAAAATATTTTGAATTTATTTGCGTTCTTGTTTTTAGTGTTTTTGCGGGCAAACCAAGTAAAAAAACTCAAAATCTTGATTTAACCTCTTGACTGAACTTGAACGTGACTTGAACGTGGATCCACGCGATACACAATGCAATTTTTATTGTCTGGGAATGCGGAATATGAAAGGTTAATGTATTTTTAATATAGATATCATAAATCTATAAAAATAAATCTTTTTCCATTTAATATTGTAACTTTAGACCCTATGCCTATTTTATTTTTAAAACTTTTATACTGAATAAATAATTTTAATTTGAATATATTTATTCTGTTTATATGAATAGGATATAACGAGGAATGAGACCGTTGTCACGTACCTGCATTTAGTACAGAAGACGGCAAGCCGGCTCTTGTTAACATACTCGTTGTCCATACATATGAGCGCTAAGCTGTCTCGGAAGGCTCGCTCCAGGTCTTCCACGCTGGATTCTGGAGACTCCGTGCTTAACACACTGTAACAAAATGTATACAATAAAAGAGTAAGTAAGAAAAGTAATTTATTCACCAAAAAAACAGCTTATAATCGTCTTATAAAGGTTTTCAACGCAATGTATCAGACAGAAAATACCGTAGACGCTATTAAACTGTTACGATAAATAACATGTATTTCCTAAATGAATAACGTATTTATTTGGATTAATATCATGTTTATAAAGACACCTTCGCAAATAATGCATTATTTTAGAACAAAGTTGATTACCTATGATAAGTTGTCATGGACTTTTTTTTAGAACTTTTAAAGGGGAACAACTCCGTCATTCATGATTTTTGCGTAACTTTAACCGTTTACGCAGCGCACGCAACGGGAGCTCTCAAAAGGAATATTTTTTCCCGATTTTGCATCTTTTTCATTGATGCTCCGCCCCTATTGATCATAGCTTCATGTTATATTGCCTTCGATAAATAGACTATCCAACACAAAAATATTTTTTCAATTCGTACCAGTATTTCCTGAGATTAGCTTGCGTTCAACCAAGCAAACAGACAAACCCTTCAGCTTTATAATATTAGTATAGATATTATTATTATTTTAGACTTTCTTCAATAAGGTTAATGCTGTTGCTAAGTTGGATACCCATTTGTAGCAATTGTGAACTTGCCATCGACGGCAAATACTGACCGTTTTTTTGTGACATAATTTAGAGAGATTCTTGGCTAAGTGTCAGATCGAACGCTCGAGCAAACTGAACTTCCCATGGCTGGTCTGTAGATGGCCATAATCGTAATAGAATACCAATACCCTCCGTGCCTTCGAGAGCCTATTAAATCGTCTGTCCTGATTGTCAAAATAAGATATATGAGAGAAAAATATGACAGACATTATTGTTAGTCAGACTCCTGAAAGTCTTACGACGAGATATCGTGTTACCCATTAACTTGGTTGTGGAGGTCATATAGGCAATCGGTCCATGTAAAATACTGGACCCCGACTTAATTCGAAAAACCTAGACTGATATATATTACCCTACTTTCTTACTAATATTATAAATGTGAAAGTTTGTGAGGCTTGATGGATGTTTGTTACTCTTTCACGTAAAACTACTGAAGTAATTTGTATGAAATTTAACACACAGATAGTTTATAACCTGGGTAAACACATATATACTTTTATCCCGGCTGGACTCAAGTCTGAAGTCTATGCAGACGAAGTTGTCCCCAGAAGTTCATCCATACTAATATTATAAATGCGAAAGTAACTGTGTTTGTTTGTATGTTACCTTTACACGCCTAAACGGCTGAACGGATCGTAATGAAATTTGGCAAGGAGATAGATTGTGTCGTGGGGAAGGACATAGGCTACCTTTAGTCGCGCAAACGAAGTCGCGGGCACCAGATAGTTTCAAATAATCGCGTGTTCTTCTCTTATTTATATCAATACAATATTATAAGTTACCCTTTGATGGCGAGTGCGAAGGCGGTGATCTGGTTAGTGAAGAGCGTCAGTTTGCTGGTGAGAGCCTCCAGCGGTTCGTCTCCCGGCCATTTATCTTCTATATTGTGTTGGACGCCCAGGTGACAACATAATTTGGCACTGGAACAAAAAAAAATGGGTTTATTAAAAGCTCATATAAAATATTAAAAATCGAACAGAACGTAACGTAACCAGCCCTTAACTTCCTCACTGCAGGGCAAGGGCCTCTTCTCATACAACGAAGGCACGAGCATAAATCATCACGCTAGCTCACTGTGGGTTGGCGATTTCAGAACAATTCTAAGTTTGCTTACGATGTTTCCTTCACCGTTTGTCTGTGATGTCTTAGATTAACTAAGAAAGTACATCATTGACATCGAAAAAGTCACATTGGTACATGCCAGATTTGAACCGACAACCTGTAGTTCAAGAAGCGGACCTGTAAAAAAACTGGGTAGTTGGCCGCCCGACCAGAGACAGGCCCGAACGTCGCGCTGCACTACGGCACAAGCGCCTCTCTTAAGTTCATGTGCAGACGTGTGTGTAAAGTGTGGATAAAACGGTAAAATTCAATACATAAAAACTTTTATCGAGTCGACAAGTTTGTCGAAAAGATCCGTGCTCGGACGCCAGTGTGGATAGAAGAGTCAGGACAAGCTGACCTCGAGGAATGTACCGTAATCAAATTGTTGAAGTTCTCAAAAAAGAAAATGTCATCAGTAACCTAAATCTACAAGCATGAATAATTTCTTGTGTTTTTTTCGTTGGAGGACTCCAACGGTGATAGAGCGATTGTTCGGAACATTCTCGCACATCGGTGGCGCCTGCGCCGGCCGACGGCGGGGCAGAGCAGGAACGACACCGGCGAGCGATACACGCGACCGTTTAGTTATTGCACGCGCGACAACTTACATTTTTATAATCCTTTGTTCTAGTCTTAGACAATATAAGTATTTTGAACCAGTCTTTATTCAAGACTCCTAGCTACAGTCCCCTACAGCGATTGAAAACACTGTATCCCATGTATTTAATATTGCTGACTAAAGAAATAGTGGAGACCATAACTATTTTGTTAAATCGTCGTATAACAACCGTGCATTTTTGAAGTAAGGCTTTCCAAATACCCGCGCAGGTACATTCGTGTAGAAAAGTGTTTACGTGCTCTCTGTGGTTTTGTGTGATTTAATCAATTTCATTCCTTGTTTTTTCTTCTTTACTTTTTTAACAAAAATGAAAGTGAAAGAGGTGTGTAGGAATCGTTGCAAGTAGATATCGATACCCAAATGGGAATTAAGCGTGATTGTATGTATATAACTTTGCACCTTCAAGCACTAAAAACTCACCAAAAACTTGACATAACAGTCCAGACATTTTCAAAAGCGTCTATCACCATCATTTCTCCATGCTTCTCATCTTCTGCATCACAGGAGCGGTCGTTCAGAAGGCGTTCCACCGTGATCTTGGCTAACTCCATGTATTCTGGTATGATCTGACATTTCTTGGCAACTTCTAGACATATGTCCTTGAAATTTGATACCTCTGACTCTGTTAAAGATTTTGAATCTGAAATAATAATAAATAAATAATAATAAATAAATTTTTATTGAGTACTTTGTTTTTTTACAATACAATATTTTACAGTTTGCCGCAATTGCATGAAATCAGTAGGCTCATACAAAAGTTTACTTATTGCTTAAATACTATTTATGTAAAACTAAAATATTCTAATAAAAGTTGCTGACAGTGTAAATTAATTAAAGGAGAGATATTGTGATTTATTATATACTAGCTGTGCCCCGCGGTTTCACCCACGTATATTTATATTATAATTAGCCTATTAGTCCTTATATAGTCAGCTACCTGCCAGTAAAAGCCGTTTCGAAGAATAGCCGGAAAAAACAGACAGTCAGAAAAAAAATTGAAGAACTGATTTTTAGGCATAGGTATCGTGTAAATAACTGTATGAGCTTAAAAAAACTATTATTTTGACATTTTAAACAGACGCCTCAATTTTATTTAGAGAAAATAGAGAATTTTTTAAGTCGGTCGAGTAGTTTTTGTGTTAAATTCTTACAAACAAACATACAAAAAATCGATTCTTTCCTCTTTATAATATTAGTATAGAGTATAGATTACGGAACAGTACATTATTGAAGCTCACCTTTACTATCAACAGAAGTCAAGGCGTTCTTCAAGTCGGTGATCACGTGTTCTATTCTGGGGAACACCTCGTTGAACACGGCTATCCAATGTTTGAGCAAACATTGGAGCACGTCGGCCAACGTCCAGGGCGGCGCCTTGAACAGCACGTGCTGCCATAAGTTGTTGTATTTCGCGCGCATTTCGTTCTAAAAAAAATATTTAAATTGTTTACCGTATAACACTATCTAATTAAAAGTTAAGAATTTTAAATGGAAAAAAAATACGGCCTACGCCTTCCGGATAAATACTCCAGGAGTATAAGGAGTGGAGTGGAGTGGAGGAACTCCAGGAGTTCGCTAAGCATGCGTTAATGCTTTTCAAAGATTTATCTCTAATACTATCGAACGGTATATAATAATACAGTACGCGTTTTCTATCGAAAATCAACGGGTTCGATCCTTGGCTAGGAATATAAAATTTTCAAGATCGAATGATGCAGTTTTCATTTCATCAAAATAGGGCCCGAGACTCCTTTGAGTATTTTTCGCTATTCTCTATAGTTTTGGACTTGGCCATCCACGCCTTCTTCATAAATTCATCCTGTATACTCCCGACCGAATTCGGTGACAGCAACGTATCTCTACGGAGATTACCCAAGTACACAGAAGATGGTATATTGCACAAGTGTATGCGCAAACACAGGTGCACTCCCTCTTCCTTTACTCTCATAGTCCGATGGGACGACAAACCGACACGACTGGAGAGAGATCAGGCGCAGGGCCGACGGCTTTACGTGCTCTCCGAGGCGCGGGGGTGTCACCCCGCCAATTTCCTAACTCCGGAAGAATTTCCTAGCAGAAAAACCAAATAACTTTGCCGACTCGGTAATCGAACCTAGGACCTCACGCTTAGCAGGCGCACTTGGGGCCACTAGATCATTGAAGCAGTTTTTATATGATACTACAGATATTATTAATTAAACATAACTATTTATTTAAAATATTTAGTGGAATTAAGAGGCCTGTAAACTTGTTTTTAAATTACTTTACAAAGACGTTTAAGAAAAATTTGTATCACTTGCTTAAAACAAAGTGGTGAAGGAAAACATCGTTAAGAAACCAGCATATCTCAGATGTTCTTCATGCTATGTAAAGCCATGTCAAAGGCCTATGGGTACCTTATACTATTACACTAGGATGTTCATTAACCACACGACAAGAAAAAGTTGTAACTTGATTCGTCACAGAAATGCTTTCATGGCAAAAGTATTTTGAATCCTTACCTCCAAGATATTAGCCAGCAGTTGATAGATAGTGGCCTGGTAGTGCTTGAGGTTATCGAAAGCATCAGGATCTGTCTCCTGCGGCGCGGATTCCAGTAGACCCTTCAGCTCTGACAGACCTATGCTCTTGATGTTATTAATCACTGCCTTGCTGCATAGGATCTTGTCGTTTGACAGCAGGATCTAGCAAAATAAAGACAGGACTAGGTTTTGATGATTTGTCGTAAACTAATGGTTTCCCTGGCTCTGCTCACATGTACAAACATAACATAAGCATCACTCTTGTATTTACTAAAGGCATAGGCAGGTATACGATAAGTAGAAATACATTGGTAAGCTTATCGACATTTACCGGTCACATTAAAAACAGAGCTACTACTAGAATGTTCTAAGAGAAATAATCTTTTGGATGCTGAGTTGCCCGCGTCCATAGGAATGCACCCTTAAAATGGAATCCCTACACATGGCCACTGGGTGGTGCAAAACAGACAACACAACTCTGGTATCTCACCAGCATCGGCTGCGGCTGGTTACCATCCACTGGACGAAGTCATGTCGTGGCGCGACCTAGTCGTGTTTTGGAATGTAGTCGAGTGCAACCGTTGTGGGAGACGAGTCAATTGCATCAACTCTGCAACTACCGTTGTGCTCCCCAAATCTATCCACTCTACTTAGAGTGAATAGATTTCTAGATCTACGTGCTCCATCCTCGGTCACACCGGTCGCTTACTATCAGGCGAGTTGGTGGTCAAACATAGATCCACGTTTATTAAAAAAAAAAAAAAGAAATGTCCGATCCGGTAATCCAACCCAGGTCCAGGAGCGTAGCAGCTTGGAGCGAGTCCAAACGAATTGATGTGACTATTTAATTTGTTTAATAATATAGGCAAGTTTTAGTTTTACCTATTATAATATTATTGCTGATAAATTTTTCATCATCTTGTCAGTCTGAAAACTATTGTTGATGACATCAGAGTATTGTTGATGACATCAGAGTATTGTTGATGACATCAGAGTATTGTTGATGACATCAGAGTATTGTTGATGGCATCAGAGTATTGTTGATGACATCAGAGTATTGTTGATGACATCAGAGTATTGTTGATGACATCAGAGTATTGTTGATGACATCAGAGTATTGTTGATGGTATCAGAGTATTGTTGATGGCATCAGAGTATTGTTGATGACATCAGAGTATTGTTGATGACATCAGAGTATTGTTGATGACATCAGAGTATTGTTGATGACATCAGAGTATTGTTGATGGTATCAGAGTATTGGTGATGACATCAGAGTATTGTTGATGGCATCAGAGTATTGTTAATGGCATCAAAGTATTATTAATGGCATCAGAATATTGTTGATGAAATCAGAGTATTGTTGATGACATCAGAGTATTGTTGATGACATCAGAGATTTTTTGATGACATCAGAGTATTGTTGATGGCATCAGAGTATTGTTAATGGCATCAAAGTATTGTTAATGGCATCAGAATATTGTTGATGACATCAGAGTATTGTTGATGACATCAGAGTATTGTTGATGGCATCAGAGTATTGTTGATGACATCAGAGTATTGTTGATGACATCAGAGTATTGTTGATGTCATCAGAGTATTGGTGATACCATCAGAGTATTGTTGATGACATCAGAGTATTGTTGATGACATCAGAGTTTTTTCGATGACATCAGAGTACTTTTGATGGCATCAGAGTATTGTTAATGGCATCAAAGTATTGTTTATGGCATCAGAATATTGTTGATGACATCAGAGTATTGTTGATGACATCAGAGTATTGTTGATGACATCAGAGTATTGTTGATGACATCAGAGTATTGTTGATGGTATCAGAGTATTGTTGATGACATCAGAGTACTGTTAAGGTCGTCAAAGAATAGGTGATTATATTACAATGTTATCATCTTACCACTGACTTCCCTCTCTCGGCTTGCTGGAGCGCACAGTTGAGGATCTCGTCGTCAGGAGACTCGCATGGATATATATGAGAGTTCGCGTCACGCAGCGGTTGACCTGAACATAATAGGTCGGTGTTAATTTCAGGATGTGAGTATGTTAATATAATAATATTGCAATGAGCGTGTCAGATTTCATATAATAATAAAAAAAATTGTTAAGACTTTCATTTGAGTAATATATTTATATTACTATATTACGCAAATTATAAAATCGAAGCTTTACGGACCAACGGTGCGGGCACGGTTCTTTCTGTAGAGACATTTCGATTTTAACCGTCAAACTTGATATAGGTAGTCGATAAAACGATAAAAATATATACATTTTAAATTTTTATCGACTCGACGGTGCGTCGACAAAGATTCGTGCTCGAACGCCAGTTTGGATAACGAAACGGAGTGTGAACCAGTAGTATCATATAATGTAAGCAAAGATATATGCACAAGTGAATCCATGAATGTAGATTGTTATTTGTAATTAATATTTTCTATACAATAGTATTATTACATTATTTAATTTCAGAATATTATCTAAAGGGTGTAAATGGCGATAAGGTAGGCAGTTAGACAATGCAAAACTAAAATATTTCTCTTTAACAAAGAAAGCAATATGTACCCCTTATCCTGCTGTTCTCGGGTATGGACTTGTATAAGTAATCCATGGCCGTCTTAGCTCGTTTCCATATCGCACCATTGCAATTATTGTTGTCCTTCAGCCGATCCAGCTCATTGACTACCCGCCACGGGACCAGCAACGTCGGCTGTTCTGTGTACCCTAGGAATAAATAAAACTGTTTATTTTGTAAATAGGGATTAGGGATTTTATATATCACTTTATACCCTAGCCGGCAGAGAAGAAACGCCGAAACAAACTGTCTGAGTTTAAAGTTACAATATTAAACGGAAAAAGAATACGGTCGCGAACAGGATTCGAACCTGCGCCTCCCGGATTAATACTCCAGGCGCTCTGACCACCAAGCCATCTCGACCTCTGCTCACCACCGCGAATTCTTATTCCATATTTTTTCCGTATTGTAACTTTAAAGTTCGCTAAGCATGAGTTAATGCTTTTCAAAGTTTTATCTGTCTGAGTTTGTTTGTGTCAAGGTATCAATACACTATTAGGTGACCATGGCCGTAGCCGGGGGGTTTGGGGTTCCCCGTTTTTTTTGATATATTAAAATTAATAATTTAGACCCCCCCCCCCACCCAGAATTAATTTCCTGGCTACGCCCTTGTAGGTTACTCGAAACAAAGGTCAACCTTTTGAGGAAAGTGTCGTAGCAGTTTCGAATTGACCTACCTTAACAAACGGCATGCATGCTGACACAAATGTGTGATAAATACACAAAACAAAATAGAATATTGCCAACTATGTCAGTATTATAAATAAGTAATGCAATGCATCAACGGCATCGGCGCGGTTTAAATGACACTATAATGTAGGGTAGTTATTATTTATTCAGCAAATCGATCAATGTAATATCGATCAGATTATTCTAGGACAGAAGCGCTATTCGCGTGACTGCAATTCATGGCCATAAGAAAGAAATTTTAGATTATTATTTTATATTCACAATAGGGTTGCGTTTGACAAATTTTCAAATATCGATATCGCTTGCCAAATAAGGTGAGCGGTAAATGATAAATGATTTATTTCTGTAAATAGATCTGTTGAAGACACTTTTACAAGTCATTTTTATAAACTAGATGACGCCGGCGTTTCCTATCTGACTGTCTCTGAGAAGAAACGCCGAAACAAACTCAGAGGTCAACGTCTCTTTTAAAGTCCAGACATAATAGTATGTACATATCTATGTGAGTGTAACGATGCAGGGATCGTCTGGAATGGCCTTTTGAGGAAAGAGCCATAGCAGCTTCGAGGTGACCTGTCCTGTCTGACGGCACGTATGCATCAGTCATCGTGTAGCTCAACCATAACTAAGGGAGCTCAACGACCCGTCACAAGACGATACCAGATCAGGAGGACATTTGCGTAGGTCACATAAAACGACTCAAAACCGCCAGACAGTCTATGAGGTTCATGTATGAATGAATTTCTGGCCCACATCGTACTCACATTCACATTGCAAATAGTGTCTAATATTATAACAATATTATCAAAAAATGTCAAGAATCAATGTCAAAAAGAATAATCTTAATATAATAAATTCATTAAAATATCATAAAATAAATTAATTAAACATTAACGGTATTCCGGTCTACGAATGCATGCTTGCCCAACAATAACTATTCACTCGAACCTTCAAGATCCCAGAAAAAGAGTTCCACTCCTTGACGATACACATAATAAAATGATTAGCAAAACACTTCATAAATAAGGTCGACCTGGCCACAGATACAAAATTCTGAATAAATTATCTTATCTTTTGTTGTTTAGATAATGGATGTTTTGTAAAACAGCTGATTCGGCAATACATTTGTGACATATATTAAAGGAATTTGTATCTTATTGTGGTTCTTTTATTTTATAATTTATTATATACCAACGACATAAGAGAGGCGAATCACCATGTATCTGAACGTGCGACAATAGAATGGGGCTTGGTGGAATTAAATCGCCTAATACTGACACATACTCACCAAAATGCATCTGATAAATACCGCTAGGCTAATCTTTCAATGATCCTGCTGTAGCTATCTCCTTACATGTGTCCAGCAACCATGCCTGGCATACAAGCAGTGATTACATTCATCACTAGAGATTTTACTACAAGCAGTTGGATAAAATATATGCAATAAATAGTTAAAATAATCAATCTCTTAAATTAACTTGGATGCTTTCTCTATGGAGTGGTGACAAGCACCCATCATGGAGACGAGGAGGAAGAAGTAGTGAGAAGCCTTTGCATCACATTTGGACACTATAAACTAATTACAAACCAAATACCTTGATCCGGTGCACAAGGCTGTGGGGGTGGACTCTGCAATTATTGTACCCATAGTCATTTCAGCTAATGGACTGATAGTGAAAAGCCTTGATCAATACCTTAAAAGGCTCTCACTAAGTGGCTGGATCAAGGGCCTGATGCAGAAAGCCGTCCTCCTCTATACAGCACACATTGTGTGGGCTTTCCTTTCTCTGGAGCCCTAACCACCACTAACTTAGACTCTGTTCCCGATACCAGTGGCATACTGTTTTTAAGTAATGTATTTTAATACATATTGATAAAAAAAGGCAGTACTGAGATATAATCCATAGTTACCTTTAATATTAGAGTTGAGCACTTTCTTGATAATGTCCAGCTCATGTATAAAAATATTTGTATCCACAACTAAAACCACATTGCTACTAATGTTATCTTTTGTACAATTCACTAGAGGTGCTACTTGCTTTATCTGAAAGGGAAGACACAATTGAAGATTATAAGATTGAAGGTAATAAAACATATCTAACAGGGGAGGGTGTACTCTCAAGATTAGTCTGTAAATAACATAAATTCTTTATAATTCTAAAATATGTCAATTAGAGTTTTAATATAAACTTCTGAAACTGAGGGCTCTTAAAAATTGGTCATGTAATTAGGAAATAGGTTTGAATTTATACAGTTAACCTTTATTTAGTTTTCTGATGTTATAGGTCAAGTTTTTAAATAACTTTTTTGTGACATAAAATAAAGAATGCCTTGTCAATTTATCAATTAAGTAAGTTAAGTGGCTGAACTAAAATAATGAGTCCATACAATATTTCATAACTACTTTCTGGGACTCCAGTTGCTTTGTCAATCAGAATTCTGTGGTCACCTTTGTTGTGACCCATGATAGCCTACATTACGTGAGAAGGACTGCTGTATGTACAATATACAAGTATGTGCACATGTACTGTTGTAAAAACCGATATGATGAAAAAGAGTAACCGTGGAGTTTCTCGCCCATTCTTTTCCATAGGAACCTACACTTTGGAATGTGGCAACTAACTTCTGACAATCCAAAAGTGCCTGTAAATGGTTTATTTGAAATAAAAGATTTTGATTTTGATTTTGGATAGCCTACTACTATACCATATTATTGACTGCTCCGCCTCAGTCGCTTTTCATACCTTGCAGAGAATTTTCTGATGAAGCATAATATAGTAAATAAATAAATAACAAACCTCCTTACAATCCACATCCATGGCTTCACTCGTACATATAGTTTCTTTGCTTACACTATTACTTAATACTACAGGTTCACTCTCCATTTCCATAATTTCATTCCCCAAACTGCTCCTTAAAGCTTCCATTCTTTCACTTGCAGACAAATAAGTCTTGATGTGCCCATCTTTACAAGCAACCTTGGTCAGTTTAGACTTAATAGCGGAAACAAGTTTGCTAGCTTCTGAAAACTGAGGCGGTGTGGCAGGGTGTTTCATATATGGATATTCAGAAGTTTGATTGCATATACCATGCTCAATATCTGCAAATGTGTCTTTTGGTTTTGTTTTATCACAGTATTCTTCAGGCAGCTGAGCCTTCATAGAAGAAATAATTTTATTAGCAGCAAAGAACTGAGATGGTGATGGAATTGATTGCAAGCTGTCACTGCTTGGTGATTGTGATGTGGTCGTACACTTTGTTTCGTTCACTGTTGGACTCTTGTTCTCTGTTTTTGTGGTTTTCGTTTCTGTTGGAGCAGGATTAGGGCTGATCTTCTGCTTAGGCTTAACGGGTGACTTGTCATTACTGTTGCTGCTCTCATCCTGAGCCTCAGCTGACAGTCGAGATCTCAGCTGGGAAAGTCTTTGATTTGCTGCATTTTTGACAGGCGTTTTCTTTTCAGATGTGTCTTTTGAAGTAGGGGTAGGTTTCTGTGGTGATTCATTTTTAACTCTTTGCTTGGATGGTGTGGCCCCTTCTGTACAGATATTATTAGTATTGAGTATGTAAGTATTTATGCCAAGCTATATTTTTATATTAATTATTACAATTAAATATGTCTAGAGTGTTGCCTACAATGTATTCTACTGTTGGTTCATGAAAAACCACACATATTTTAAGAAATGTTTTGAGGGTAGCTGGGATCATAACGTGAACATTGAAGGCATAGGGCTATTCAGAATGATATAACATGAAAAAACTGCAACAGTGACTAGATACAGGCTAAAATGATGATGATTTAAGAAATATGAACTGTTAATGTTTACTACATCATATTATTCATAATATTTATACTTTAAAAGTTAGAAATAATCATTTATCTGTCAAGTTATACCAATTAAGTTTAGGAATAATGAAGATTTATTAGTTAACATTGAATGTGTACATGTCCTTCTATTATTTCCGACATTATGATATATGGGAATATCCGATTTCTTATTTGATTGTGTTCCAACTAGAAGAAATGTAAATAACATAACATACCCTTTTTATGCTTTTTCTTGGCTGAACCTTGCCCCTCATGGCTATCGCTTGGCCTCTTTAAATTATTTTTCTGTGCATCTTCCTTTTTGCTTTTTTCTCTGTTTACTTTCTCTTTTCTGTTTTTTTGTTTCCTATCAGACTTTTCGTTAGCCTTGAAATAAAAGAATAATAAAGTTACCACTAACATCGTACTTTGCTAAAGATTTTCATTATTTGAATCCTTAAATTGTCCCTTATCATTTTAAATACCGCTTTTCTATTAGTTAATGTGAGAATGTTGAAAATATACGAAATTCACCTGTGGTTGAGTCCATGAAGATTTCCCCGTCCTCTTATTAAAATAATACTTTCTGCCTGGATTAGATTTAGATGTGCAAAGAACCCAGCCATCGGACAATTTCATGACTTCCTTTTTATCAGAACTCATGATGAATTACTGATAAAATTAAATAAATATCAATAACACATCACTAAAAAGAAAATATAGATATTTATTTGACAAGACAAATCAATTTGAGATTGAGTTTTGTCTATGATATTAAAAACCATACGTTAGATTAAACAATTTTGCATTGTAAACCTCAGACATAAAACTCAATTTCGATTGATTGTAATAATAATCAGGCCGTACCAAAGACCTTTTTTTTTTTTTTTTTTTATTTCCTTCGCCCTAATCGGGCAGGCTAAGGTCTTAGACCATACCGCCTCGTCTTCAGTGTTCTTGAATAAAAGTAAGGCCAAAGCCTCGTCTTCAGTTACTTCCTTCTTTTTTTAATCAAGTATAAAAAGTTATTGCAGTTATTGCCCCAGTAAAACGGTGGAAATTTTACTGAGTCTTCGATGGAGTTTAGGAGTGAACACAAAAAGTCATGATTTTCAATTTTATACAATTTGCCCACACTCGTACACCTTCATGAACACATAATGGTTAATTATCCACCATAATTACACATTATACTTCGGAGAAACACAAGTTTTGGAAAACAATATAAAATCGACAACGTGCACTTTACATTTTCCCGCCTAAACCCCGTACCAAAGACCATTCTTTTTTAATAATGCACTGTTCATTTTATGAAAGAAATCGTCAATATACTCAATCACAGACTAATCTGATTTTAAAAGTTCTCACGTACATTCCGTGAGATTGCCCATAGTTTCGAACTCGAACGTTACGTTCGAGTTCGAAACTATAGGGTACTTAGGGCGTCGCTGGTGGGAGGACAGCAAGGGACTGGCTGGGTCAGATTCAAAACATTATTATTATTTAGGGATGAATTTAAAGCAAGGGTACGAGCAAGAATCGGGGTGGACATATATTTAGTAATAGATTATTCTCTCTTAAAGTTGACAATACCTAAAAAGGCAAAAATGAACTTTAGTACTCACTCGTAATAATTGCAAGTGCGACAGCTGAGCGTGAAGCCCTACGTTTGATTTTAAGACGAAATATGTATAGTTACAGCTTTGAGTTAGAATAGTGCTCGACTGATTTCAATAACCTTACCATCAAGTCTAACATGGGCATCAGTGAAATATGAGTGCAATAGTGAACCTACAGTCCTTACTACACCTGCCTGCAATGCCTGCGCCCTTTTTTTTTGTATGGACCCCCGGCCTCGGACTTACCAACTAAAATTCTATTAAACACGTTGTAACTACTTCACAAGCTACCCAAACGTAGAATGATTAGTATATCTGTTTAATATATACCAATGAATACCAACACAACATGTATTTGAAGCATAGATTTAGAATATTTTTGCTACCACATAGAAGGACATAGCGCTCAAAAAAGTGCTACCGTTTTTGAATTGTCAATGTGTGCGTGCAATAGTAATGTACAACGTGAAAATATTGACACATACAAATTATCGATAAACAATATTTCAGATGTATAGAACTGGTATACAAAATGAAAATATTTTCAATCAAATTATGTAATAAAACTAAAATCACAAGGGTAGGTATTATTTAATGCACTTATTTAATTAATTACATTACTATAATAAAAACATTTCATGCGCTCACATTATTATTATATTTCATTGGTAATAAGTACATTGTAAATAAAGCAGCTTTTGTGAACCCTGAGCAGTGTATAGATAAAGTATGACTGATTGATTTATTTATTGATTGCCCATCTTTAAAGTATTAAAAAGGATGTAGTATGTCATCCTTAAGAGATAGACATACGTCATCGCGGACTTTTCTGTAGACCTATATAAGATACAAAATTCCACCATACATAATTTTGTTATATCTCAAAGGGTTTAGGCAGTGTTTTCGTTGAAAACTCCCAGACGGCTTATTTTTTTCCTACACCTCCAACAAATATTATTATATTTTAGCCAATGTATACAAAAACTTAACAAATTATATACTTAAACCTTCCTCTTGAATCACTCTATCTATTAAAATAAACGCATCAAAATCCGTTGCGTAGTTTTAAAGATCTAAGCATACATAAGGACAGAGATACAGAGGGAAGTGACCTTGTTTTATACTATGTAGTGATAAGCGTTCGGGCAGACACACCGACAAACAAACAGAAACTTTCCAAACCTTTTGGAAAAATAACAATGTGCAGAGATAGTTGGTACATCTACACTTTAAATAAATTCTGATATCGGAACTTTTTGTTCTAAAATTTCATCGACACAATAGTCGACACTGACAAGTCACTATTTTGTGTACATGAAATGAAAATTTATATTGCTTTTATGACCATTGTTTTTTACTATAGAGAAAAGTCACTATTTTCTTGATAGGATTTGGTTTTCCAAATAAATTTTCTAAAGATAGTTTTCTCCAAAATATGGCCATGAAAATATATGCTTGTGTAATTAATGTTTTTCTGGATTATTTTTAATGAAACATCGCAGGCACCAACAGAACACGTAGGCATCGGTTATCAATTTTAAAACTGTATAAAATATACAGGGTTCACTGACAATACAGCAATTAGAAGTGAGCGTGATTTTTGACAGTGACACTGGAGAAAACAACACACAGAGTACTTTTTTATATACTGAAATAGAGGTCTATCTTAGCGGTCAAATTGAGTAATGCAAAGTGGCGCCCTCTGGACACGGGTTTTGGAACTAATGCCAATCATATATATAGCAATATGTGTACGCATATACCTACCGAGCTAGTTTATAGCTACTTAATTTTGTTTAGTTTGTATATACAAAAAATGAAAAAAAAAACTAATAAAACAATGTTAATCTATGTTATAATTATTTATTTTTTCCTTTTAAACACTTAATATACAGTTTCTTTGATTTTATTTTATGCAAATCGGTATCATCATCACACTCTCTATTATTTAATAATATTTTATTTATTTCTTTACAGTAATTAGATATGAAGAATCAGCAGGATATTTTTATTAAAAAATCTATTAGGTTTTCTTTGTGAATGGCGCATTCTATGCTATAATCCTATAATATAGCTAAAATCTACATGAATTAAAATTCAGTTTTAATCAACTCCTTTAAATGTTTTTTTTTAAATATTGTATGATTTATATCCTGCAGATTCGATATACAATTTAAGAGAAAGTCGCTGGGACTGCAAAGCCATTTTTATTTGCATATTCCCTGTATCTTAAATATTCAGGCACATGGTCGGACATCAAATTTTTATTACATTGATCACACCCCTTGAAGACTTTTTTCTTGGCAATTTAACAAAATATCCCGTAACATATTGAAGGCCTCCAACTTGTCCAGGGTCACTTTTTTCTTCAAGGGGTACGAATGTGATTGTGATGTGGGTACACAATTTATTTGTTCTTTGGTGCCCCCGCCTGTGATGAGTACTTCATGCAAAGCATAACAAATGTCGTCTTCACAATTTGCCCCAGGGGCATGAACACTAGAGAGGGCTGTTAACTGCAATATGGTAAATGCTGATTCAAATCTTTCTGATATAGGGTTTACGTTGCGGTATACGTGGCTTCTTATTGAACCAAACAAAGTTTTCTATTGGATCCTGATACACCAAATTTTTTTGCAATATTTTTTATTAAATATTCTATACCCTCTAGAGTCCACACCCAATTATTTAATGTGGGAACATGCTCATTATTTAATATTTAACTATTAATAAATTTCATATGTTTCAAGAGTTGTTTGGACTCCGTTCGACATTAATTTATCAACAATACTAATATAAAAACACACATCATAATTATTTAATTATTCTTTTGTGCCAAAAATTCAAAGGATTGATTCACACACAATCTTTATAAAAAGCAAGAAGTTATTAAAATATAAAATAATAAAATTAAAAAGCTATAAAAATCGTTAGGACAGACATAATTAAATAATACATGATTGGCATATTTAGGTAGTGTCTATTGGCTATTTGTGACAAACCCTATCCTTTCTTTCATTAAATGTCACATTTGGTTTGAGCGATATTTCATCAAACAGAACAATACATAATGTGTGTTCCAATAAAAAAAAATCTGTACTTTTCCTTATCTGTTCAATTTTATGAGAGTTTGACGTGATGGAAGAATAAAGATTTTTCTAAGAAATCTGTATCCTTTAGGACATTGCTTAAGGATTGACAAAGAAACATTTTTTTTCTTCTAGCGTGAAACGACGGCCGATTTTACCCTTTTTATGGTCTCTGATTTGTAGTTATGTTTTGCAGTGACTTGATTTTATTTGCATTTACTGAGTTTCACTCCAACTAGCAAAAGTCTTCTGTATAGATCCTGCTCAGATTGAGTTCTGCAACACGTTTCACTTGCTTCTTAGTCACAATTCTTGTCCATTGCATTTTGTGAGTCTCTGCAATAAAATTAAACAAAATTTATTATCAATAAAACATTGCAAAATCCATTATTAAAACATGAATAAATAAGGGTATATTTTAATTAGTTTGCCATAAATGTTTTTAAATGCAATACATAATTTACAATCAATGCTTTATTGTAGTATTCGAAAGGGCATTACTCTTTTTTGTATTTCATCACATTTCACCTCTGTACCCCTAATTTTATTAATCCTTTCTTAGCCCCATATAGAGAAAGTCAAAAGATTTTATTTCAAATTATCCTTCATATTCATATTATTTGCATACCATAATGTCCATAGGATGTTAACATTAAATAAAAGTGGAATCATTATGGACCCTGTAGCAAAAGTAGGAGAGCACAAAAAATAAAAAAATATTTGGCATTATAAAAAGACAATCTTCAATTTTATTTTATTTTTTTGATATTTTTATTACATGTCATGTAACTTGTATTATTATATTACATAACATAGCATCACACCGATCAGAAAAAAAATCCTAAGTGGTTTTTTTTTTTTACATAGCCGTAATGTTCTAATTCGACATACTGTTCTCTATCTTTCAGATATGATGCACACCATTAATGTGTGTTTCCGCGGATTCCTATACCATATAATTTGTATAATAAAATGTTAAACTTTATTGTACGCATCGTCATATCGAGTAATAACTGGATTGCATATTTTTTATCATTTAAAATATTGCCTCTTAAATATATTTGTATACTGATAGTACAGTTGACCATTGTTTTCAGAAGCCATTCTGGCTTTTAACAAAAATGTTTTATCTTTCACAAAAGTTATTATTATATTTAATTCAGACTACTATTATTATTTTGAAAATTATTATGATATTGCGATACAAACACACTCAAGCAGATGAATAGAATAGGATAAAAATTACAATCAAAGTGGCCCACTAAATGATAGTTTAATATTGGTATTATAATAACATACCGAAACTTTCCTTCATTTGCTTATCCTCTGGTGCACTTTGAGTTTCTAGCTGCATAGCCTCAAAATTCGAATCCATTGTTGTAGCACCAGTAGCAGGTACTGGAATTACAACCAATTTATTATGAGTATTTACAGAAATAAAATCATTTATCATTTAAACTTGGTGGAGCTACAGGTTCTGCTAAAATATTTAAAACTTAACTTTGGAGTATTTGCTAACATTTAATTTCCTGCAATTGAATATGTAAGGCTTATATAAATAAATAATAATTATTTATTTAATAACATAACATATAACAGCATCATGCCTGTAATCCCCAAAGGCACAGTTGTCTAACTCTATTTTTGTAATTCTGTTAGTAAGTCCCACGTAAGAGGTGGTGAGTCTATTGTTATCTACCGGGTACAATTCCAAGCTCCGGGCAGATACTGAGAATGTCCAACTGAAAAAAAGCCAATAACACTTTTGCCAACCTGGGAATCGAATACAGGACCTCATGCTCGGCAGTCACGCTTGGGACCTTAAGAACAAAGACATATTATATATTTTTATAAAATGTGTTTCAGTTTATTATACCTTTTTATGTAGATGCTTCTGACTTCTGCATAGGTCTCAAAGCTCTTCTTTCTTATTTCTCTCTAGCTCTTATTTCTTATAATTGTCATTCATTCATTTCAGTGCAAAATTTAATAAGAGATAATCCTGTAATATAAAAATGAAAATATATTAGAATAATATTTATACAAAGATTTTAAGTTCAGCTGAACCAATAAGAAACCTATTGAATTGACATATACACATAACTGGTAACAAACATTGGTTTGCTTTGAATAATGTGCAACAGCAAGTTATTAAATGATATAGATGTAGTACCTCAGAAGGGTGGGTAAGTGAGGTGCTTAAAATGGTGTATGTCTAATACACAAACACATTTTTTTGTGTGTGTAAGCTCAGTAGTGACTGACAACTCTATTAGCAGCCTGCTTTAAGAAGCAGTTTTTCATTTCTTAAAATTTAAAACTTTAAGCTATATACTGTATTTCTCGTTGTTTGGGAGTTTCCCATTCATTCCCATCTAAATAATTCACCTGTGTTTTTCAAAGAGTTTTTTAAAGAAAAATATGTTAAGTAAACCATTTGAATCGGACTAGTAGAAAATTGAACTTCATAACAATTAGTTCCTATTGTGTCTGGCAATTAATGAACCCACAGATTAAAGCACATGTATGCTGATTTAGTCAAGTAATCAATTATAAGTATGTGTGTAATCCACAGAATACAGAAGGAACCGGACAATATAAACCAGCATGGTACTGAGGCAATCACAACTACTTTTAAATACTTAGTGTCTTACTTTGAAAATCTGTCAACCTTTATGCTTATGTAGCTGTCTATTTTAAATTTTATGTTATGTGCATGTGACAGAAAGAAGAAAACACGTTCCCTTGAAAATTGTTAAATTTACTAAATTAGCCATATTACACAGGTAGGAAGAGGGACAGGTGGAGCCTTCTGGTTTGTTCTGTATTCCGAGGTGCTAGCAAGCAATAAAAATTCCTACATTTACAGTGGTTTTAATAACAACACCTGGATTCAATGTGTTCATTGGATATTTTACTATCACTGACCTGGCATGTTTTTTGTTGGTACAGCTTCTTTGCTCAATCGATTATTCCGGCACCAATATTTTTGTTCGAAGTGTACATGTGATTTTTTCAAGTTGCAAAATATCACTATAAATTGAATATACCCATGTATTAAACAGCTCCTTATCCATAGCTTGATTTTATGCAAATGCACCTCGGGTTTCTGAAATAACAATGTAAGTAATCAGTAGTGTCGAAAGTTAAAACTTACAATAAATTTACACCTGGCTTGCTATGCTATAAAATAGGGAGCTGAGACTGAGAGTTTAATATCTACTATAACGTTTTGTTATCATTCGTTTATTTGTGCATAACACCCCAAGTAGCAAATTATAAAATAAAGGCATAGTGCAATACTAGGGGGGCAATCCTTACTTGTTTGACTCGAACCCTTCTCAGAAA
Organism: Xylocampa areola; assembly: GCA_935421205.1. Classification (NCBI taxonomy): domain Eukaryota; kingdom Metazoa; phylum Arthropoda; class Insecta; order Lepidoptera; family Noctuidae; genus Xylocampa; species Xylocampa areola. The sequence goes on from OW285207.1 coordinate 19,107,288, forward strand.
TGAATCCTGGATCCATCCTAGGTTCAACGGCCCTGTTTATGATGACACTGACCTAGCAGCTTATTATTGATAAAACACTTACCTAAGTTATTTTCGCATCCAGGGACGCAACATTTTCTATTAAACATGATAAATAAAAATCACACTCAAAGTCAAACGAGTCATATCTCAACACTTAGACTTTAATCAACCGAGCACTAAATCTAGAGGAAAGCTCAACTCAACGGGCTTAGGTGGAAAAACTTTAGGACAATTAAAATCTAGAAAAACATAAAAGACAACGAAATTGAAATAGGCAATCCAACGGCCAATTTTGTTTGAAAGAAAATGTCTCATGACAACTGACATTTGCAGAAGCAAGTGTTGCAAAAAAAAATCTTATCATCAACACAAAATTATTTTTTTACATTTAATTTCATTACATGAAAAATATGTGACGTATATGATACAAGAATTGTGATTTTTTTACGACATGAATTATCGACATGTTGTAAATCGAGCTATGGCAGGTCACACGGTCACACCAAAGGCAACTAGCACCTACAATCGCAATCGCGCCATCTTAAGTTTCTTATTATAACTACATAGTCAGAGATAGTGATTAAATTATATATAGCGCCATCTGTGCAGAGGTTTTCTAAATTCCTTGCAATGTAATGATACCAAATTAAAATGACCTAAAAAGGTATGAATTCACGTTACTTTTGGAGTCCAACCTAATTTTGTAGTATTATATTTGAACAATTTCTCGTTTGCCACTACTAAGATTGTCAACCCTGAAACAACATCTGCCAATAGTGCTGACCGAACCTAAATATGCTTTCTCTTTCTAACAAGTGATATTTCCGTAAGAGATTCCATCCCCATAGTAAGCTTTGTAGGTCTTTTTCTATCCTTTTTTTTTTTTTTTTCCCTTCGCCCTAATCGGGCAGGCTAAGGTCTTGGACCATACCGCCTCGTCTTCAGTGTTCTTTTTCTATCCTACGTTTATGATTTGAAGTGCATTGATTTTTTTTATAGATAATAATAACGATCTAGCTATAGTGCGATATTCAAACTTCAAATTACATTGACATTAGCGATGGCAATAACGGCTAGATCTTAATAATGCATTATCGTGTTATGTTATGGCATGATAACTGTTATTGTAAACTTTTATTTATTCATTTCAACCAATATTACAATTATCCTTACAGGTAGGTACCTAATGCGATATCGCAGATAACTAATACGACATATATATTCAATAATTACTGGATTGAATTACGACATAACTGTTATCGTTACCCTGTTATACAGACGCTCGGCAATGAACTTTACATGAGTAGGTTCTAAAAGAGTCATGTTAAGATTTGTACAAAACAAAAATTTGATTTAGAAAAAGTTGGAGTAGTTGTAATTTCTATCATTGGTCCCCAAAGAATAAGTTTCGGCATTCAAAATATTTTTAAAACCAATACAATATAATAAAACTAAAAAAAAATTTGACTATTGAGTAAACTTCTGAACGTGTCATGGTACTGTCAATGTTGTCACGTTCAGAAATGTACCTAATTAATTATTTTTTATTTTTTGATATGTTTTATCGCTTAGCGACCATATCACCCAGTTAAGAATCTAAAAATCTTCTTCCTGCCCTGGTCCCAAGCTATTTGGGGTCGGCGCAATATGTTTGTCTCTTCCATTTTTCCCTGTTAGCTGTCAATCCATCTATCTTTTCTTTGGTTTACCTCTCCCCTTCCATCCATCAACATTCATATTCATTACTCTCTTAGTCACATGTGTCTCATCCCTCCTCATCACGTGTCCGTACCAAGATAAACGGTTTCCTCTTAACTTTTCTGTCACTGGCGCTATTTTCAAACTTCCTCTAATATACTCATTTCTTACCTTATCCATTCTTGTCACTCCACACATCCATCTCAACATTCTCATCTCCGCTACATGTAGTCTTCTTTCATCCAGGTCTTATAACGGATTTGTAGATTTTTGCCCTTTAACTTGAGTGGCATCCGTGGGTCACACGTTGTTCCTGTTACCTGTCGCCATTTCATCCACCCTGAGTTGATCCGGTTCGTAATATCTCGGTCTATTTCACCATCACCTTGGACGAGTGACCCAAGGTACCGGAAGTCGGAACAGACTGGTAAGGGCACTCCGTCTAGAGTTATAGGCACGTGACTAGAGAGACCGCCGAAATCACAGAACATATAATGCGTCTTGCTTCTGCAAATTTTTAAGCCAACACTCTCCAACCTTTGCCACCATGCCTCCAATCTGCTCTGGACCTCAAGGCCACTCTCGGCAATCAGGACAATGTCATCGGCGAACAACATACACCAGGGAGCCTCTTCTTGAATGTCCGATGTAATAGCATCCATTATCACCAAGAAGAGGTATGGACTAAGAGCCGATCCCTGGTGTAAGCCTACAGTCACATTAAAGCTGGCCGTGGTGCCCGCAGTAGACCGGACTTGGGTACTGCATCGACTGTACATCGCTCGGATCAACTGCACATACTTCCCAGGCACACCTTTCTCCTTAAGGGCCCACCATAAAACATCACGTGGTACCCGGTCATATGCCTTTTCGAGGTCCACGAAAACCATATTATGCAAAATAAATTATATTATTATTTCGGGGTTTAAAAAATATTTTAAGTTCCCAAAGCTGTTATTTCTATACCAAATATCAAATAAAACGCTATTCCAACTTCTCTAAAATTATTTATATATTTATACTAAATTTTGTTTGTATCGAACTCGCCATGATTATTTTTGCTATTCCACTTATAATATACGCGCGCAGTAAACAAAAATACTACAAAACCTAAAAGTTTTAAAACCTAACGCGGAGCAATCAGTAACACGATTGCATAATGAAAATTGACACTGGCAACAAATCTATTACTGCAATAATTTGTTATTTCATTTTCGTATTCAAAATACTGTTTGTCAAAAATCGACTTTAATACAATCATTTTAGGCGCAAAATCGTAACTCTAAATATTGTCGGATAATAACGAGCAAGGCAATTATCGAGACCCTTCAACCAGAAGTATACTTTATGTCTTTTGCAGTAAAATCATAATCGGAATCATTATCCGAATAATACCATTATTGTTGTGTACTCGCTGTTGTTTTAGAATTGTCATATTCAATTATTGTCAGTTGTCATTATAATTATCGCTTCGTAAGATTATCAGACAACAGTGTTATTGCAATAACAGGACTGATTCGTATTCAATAATGTGTTATAGATTACGGAAGAATAATGCATTACGTAATTTGTTATTGCAATAACGACCATTACTAGTATTGGCCTTTCTTTTGTATTGGCTGACTGTCTGTCATCCGTCAGTGTCATCTTAAAAATTAGGTTCATCAGCCGATGGAACTCGATTCTTACATTATTCATTTTTAAAATACATTAGAAATATGGAAAAAATTATAAAATTTAGTAAAACCATAAGAAATAATTGGAAAAAGTCAGTTGTAGGTGCCGTAGCTGCGTACTATGGGGCAATGACATTAAAAGAAAAATATGAGTAAGTAAAATTTTCTGCGAGATGATTTTTTGGTAAAATATTAATGAAATAGTAGAATTGTACTATGTACTTTCGACTTTTCTGAATTTACTTACCACAATTGCTGTTGGTATCTACGTATTCTTTACAAGTCCAAAAGTCATCGTCATAATTTGCCCTTTCGTTCACCACAGACGATTCCAGGCATGGTGAATTAAAAATACATTTTAACAGGTCGAGATGGCTTAGTGGTCAGAGCGCCTGGAGTATTCATCCGGGAGGCGCAGGTTCGAATCCTGTTCGCGACCGTATTCTTTTTCCATTTAATATAATAACTTTAGAGTTCGCTAAGCATGCGTTAATGCTTTTCAAAGATTTATCTTGAATTACATTTTAACAATTCCAAATCTCTATCAAATTGGAGTTGTGTCTATGATCACTTTTTAAAACAAATTCCAGGATAAATTTGCTGATGCGAGCAGCATGTAAAGAAGCAATTAAATATGGGGATTATCCATTACCCATGGAAAACAATCCAACCCATGTGACTGTCATACTTAACCCTGTGGCAAATAAGAGGAAAGCAAAGCAGGAATTTGAGAAATACTGTGAACCTCTTCTACATTTGGCTGGGCTGCAGGTAGAAGTCATACAGACAGCTAGCGAAGGAAATGCTAAGGAATTAGTAGAGACTTTGAAGGGGACTGAGGCTATTGTTGTGGCTGGAGGCGATGGGACATTATCAGAGAGTGTTACAGGTACTATTTGTTATTATTGTTTTAATATAATCTGGTGAATTACCAATACTAGACAAAGAATTTCTTCCTGTATCATGTGTGTTTATAGACACAATCTCTTCATTCTAAGTCTCTCGCACCTGATCTCTCTCCGGTCGTGTCGGATTGCCGTCCCATCGGAATATGAGAGTGAAGGAAGAGGGAGTGCACCTGTGTTTGCGCATACACTAGTGCACTATAATATCTCCTGCGTACTTGGCTAATCTCCATGTGAGATAGGCCGCCGTGGCCGAAATACAGTTGGGAGTAGTATGATATAGACCCAGGGTTTTCCAAACCTTTTTTATTATTGGTAATCCCCTCAAACAATAATAATCTTTACAAACTCCTTGAAAAGAGAAATATAATAATTTTAATTAGCTTTTTTGTTATTATTAATGTTATTTTTAGACCTTGCAATATTCTAGCTCAGCCCTCAAGTGTGCTGGGTTGGGTTGCTCTACTACAGATAATTATAGTCCTTTACTGGAAATTACTGGCAATTTTTTTATTACATTGTTTAGAATTCCACACACTTGTAACTCTTCTGGTGTTGCCCGGAGTCCAAGGGTGGCAGTAATTGTGATTTAAAAAAAAGTCATATTTTCACCACCTATATTAACAACATCTATTGAGCCGAGTGTGCTTAATGAACGTGGTATGCATTGGGATAAAAAACGAGAAGCCACCAGTGCCCTTAAGCTGTTGCCTCAGTCATTAGCAGACACAATAGATTTTTATTGTTACAACGTACAGATCTGTACGTTACTGAGCCGAAAGGTTCGCATCTGGGGCAGAAGCTTCACTTCTGTGTAGTACTCTACATAGAAGCATTATTTCTATTTCTAGTCCCGTAGCTATGCCCATGTCAGTCTGTTGGTATTGTTTCATATTTGACTAACTTCAAGAATGATACTACCCTCATTCTCACACTAATATTAACATATATTTTTTAAGGATTACTACGCAGAAACGATGGCGCCAACCGCTTTCCTCTCGGTGTTTTACCTTTGGGACGCACTAACACATTTGGAAACACATTATTTCCTAATGGGGATGGCATAGAGAAGGTTAAACAGCTCATTGAAGCTTCCATGGCTATCATCAAGGGTAATACTGTTTGGAAAGATGCAATGAAAATAGAACCCTTAGAGGATGATTCGCCTAGTAAACCAATTTATGCAATGTGCTCTTTGGAATGGGGAGCCTTCAGAGATGTTCTTGCGAAGAAACATAAGTACTGGATATATGGGTCCCTGAAAGACTATGCTTCTTTCATCTTTAATGGGTACAGGGACACTCTTAACTGGCATTGTTCAGGTATGATCAAATATAGCCCGCCTTGCGACGGATGCCGCAATTGCGTAGAAAAGAGACCTCAAGTAAAAAGGAGATGGAAGTTCTTTTTGCCCAGCATGTCCCAAACACAAGCACAAAATGATCCTGCAAATATTGTGAACACAAGTTGTGAGTCTATTAATGAACTTGATTTCCAAACAAGTGATTTTAGAATTGTAACTCCAAATATACAGGAATGTCCTAGCCCGACTCCTGCTTTAAGTATAGGTATAGGTAAATATAACTACTCATATTCAGATTTTGTGTCTGATGGATGGAACCGAGTGAAAAACTCTAAGATTAGTGATGCTATATACGCCAGATCTGTGATGCTATTCCCCAAAGAGCACTTGGGTATGACAGTAATAGATATAGACAAGGAGGAGTATGAAGCGAAACCTATCAAAGTAACACTATTACCGAGAGTTGTGAAATTCTTCTGTAACGCCTAAATAAATTCGACCTATATGACAAAGTGGGTAATTTTAATGTTTTTAATGCAGTTTTATTTAATGTTTTTGTTATCTTATTAATTTCGAAGAATATATTTATTATTTATATTAAAATTTGGTCCTTTTTTCCTAATTAGACTATGCTTAGGTTAATGTATGTAGCACAAAAAGAACATTACTCAGCTATGTATATGAGGTGTGACCCTAAGGTAAGATTCATTTGTCATAGTAAAGGCGTAAAATTATAACATATCATTTTAATTAATTAATATAGAGCCCTTGACTCAATCTTTCTCTAGAACAAATAATTAGTCTGTTCATCCCAGTTAGTAGTTAATTGTAATACGAATTAGTCTGACAGTTGTTACGAAGCTATTAGTAAAACTAGCAAGAAACTCGAAAAAGTAATTGATAAGACATTGACATTATCAAAAATTTGCTAAATCTGTAAATAGCCAAAGGCAGTTCAGTGTTAAATGCAGCTCTTTGAAAGCTTATAGTACTTTACAGAAATGACAAATTACAATATAACTGAGTAAAAAACATTTAAATAAAAAATTATATAGCTTAATAAACATTTGATTATTCTAGAATATTTTCTTCATTAAAGCCACAGTCTTTTTAGATACCAGCCTACGTTTAGTAGCGTACATCTCTTTTTTATAACACATTCTGCCTGGCATACTCCCAGACGAAGATGGCGGCTGTGACGTGTACGTTTAGGGATCTGACGTAGCCTTGCTGAGGGATTTCTACACAGTGGTCCATTAGGGGCAGCAAGTCACACGGAACTCCTTCCTTCTCGTGACTGAAATGAAGAGATAAACACATAACGTAACATAGCATCACGCCTGTAGGTATTCTCTGAAAGGTTAGTGAATCTGTTTGACTACTTATCAAGAACGGCCTCCACGTAGAAGGAAAAAAAATATTCAAACCACGGCGAGTGGAACTTGTATTGAGACGGCTTGAAACTCTGCACCGAGACAAGTCTGACCGAGTAAGATTTTTTTAAACTATCGAGACATGGGTAATGTAATCTAAAGTTATCATTTTTTGAGACAAGAAAAACCTTGAGCAGTTGTTGCCCAGATCTCCTGGAGAAAACTCCAGATCGCCTGGAGGGCGATTATTATTCTCCCGGGCGAAGTTTCGATTCCTTTCTACCATTATTGAGGGGCGATGACGGTTGCTTTAACTCCTTACCCGAGTAACAGCAGCGTCTTCTTAGGAAACTTGAATGTTTGCAGTTTGGAGCTGGTGGAGGTCTGTTCCGCGGCCACCACGGAATAGCCCTCCTCTTTCTTTCTCATCAGGTATTCTTTGAGGGGACGGCCTGGACGGATTTCTTCTACGTTTATCCAGCGTTCGGCCGATACGCTGGAATATAATTATATTTTGTTTAAAACAATTTTTAACCGGATTAATCGCGTGTACTATTGGTTTTTGTTTTTCATGACGTTTCGAACACTTTGCAGCGTTCGTGGAGGTTCGAGGAGCCTGTCCTCCTGCGGCCACGTACGCTGCAGTGTAAAATGAGGTCGTCAGGAAAAGTTGTTTTATTATAATGTATAGTGATCGCGAAAACCTAAGATATTACAATATTTTATTTGCATAGAAAGTATAATTTGGCTACTTGACAGTTTTCGGAAAAGTATTTTAAAATGTGTAAATGTTTATTTTATACATCTTACAATATCATATTTTTCTCGAAAAACTTTATTTCTTGGAAAAAAATGATTTTTCTTCATTAATTTGAAATGAGGCGCGAAAACACATGGTCACGTGACTTTCGAACTGTGACGTCATATATATCATAATAAAACTTACTACGGGGCTATAACTTTAACCGTATTTATGAGAAAAGTAATTTTTATTATATGTATTATATACATACTAAAAGCTTTTTAATGGAATTGAGAAAATCACAACATATAAGACGTGTGCTGTGCCAATGTCTAAAAGTATAACCAGTGAATATCCTGATAAATTGTTTAATTAAACAAATGTTTACAACGTCGAAAGCAGTGGTTATAGTTAGCACGCCGAGACCCGTAGTTTTCATCTTAGCTTACCCCTAGTTCAAATCTGAGATTTTCTTTTGATATATAGAAATAATCTTATCTTCTGATCTCCTTGAAATAAATTAAACCTAACCAAACATTTTTACTCTTCATATAAAAATATTCAATGACATATCTATAAATAAATAAAAATATCTAATAAATAAAGTACAGCTGCCTAATGATATGGGACATTATTATGAAATAGATTTAAGAATATAGATATTACGCTTTAGTAAATTTAATTTCATATCAAACGACAGAACAAAGATATTTTGTTTTGTAAAATGTGACGTCACAAGATGCAACATCATGGGTTCCCGCGTTTTGGTTCTTGTAATCAACAGATAAAAAATTGCGAACTTATTTTGCAAAAATAAAATATTTACGATTCATCTTAATGCAAAAACAAATTTGTTTAATTATTGTTTCCCTTTAGGCTACCATATCCAATACTTTTCATATTTTTTTTGTTATAACTGTCAAGTAGCCAATTACTACTACACACATGACGTTTTTGTGTTTAATTTTAAAAATAAATTAATTTGCGTTATAACGATGCGGGGAACTTCGCATTGAAAGCTCCCGAGTTTGAAACAAATTCGGTAACCTCAAAAAAATCCCAATAGTAAAAGCATAAACAATTAATAGCATTGACATATATATTACTAGCGTAAGGACCCGGCCGACCGCGAAACTAAATGGCACCAACGCGTTGGCCCTAAAATGACATTTTAGGGCCAACGCAACTCAGTCGACAGTGGACCGCTCGCAGGAGAGAACGAGCGTTTGTATGTCATAAATATGCCTAGTTGCGTGGTAAAAGGCTGCAAAAATTACGATACAAAGATTAAAAAGGAACATGGGATATCGTATCATCGATAAATAACCCTAGATTACTTCTGTTCTAATTAAATTATTAAATTATCACATTTTAAAGGTATAATTATTTTACTACGGAAGTCCGTAATGGCGGCCATTGTGTGGCCGGCCGCGCGTGAAGTAACGTTGAAAGAACGTCATTTTTTATTTGTTTTATTTTTGTCTTAAGAACTTAGTGTTAGTAATTTTAGTAAGTACCTAATATGTTAATACTTAATTATTATAACAATATTGTTTACAATTTCAAATAAAGCTGATTGATATTAATTTGTTTTACATACGTTTTTTTGTGACATGTATTATTATCGCAATAAATTATAGTTTAAGAAACTAATATAATCTAACGACACCTCTCAAGCTAACATTCATCAACCCGTTTAGGCTATAGAGCGTGCTAAAGAAATATACATACATACACCCGAAAAAATGATAACCCTCCTTCTAGCGCAGTCGGGTAAAAACTCAGTTCAGTTTATGACTGATGTGTGTATAAAAATATTGACCATTATTAAAATGTGATAAAAAATTCATGTACGCACGTACAAGGTTTAGTCTTCGAGCTATGAAACCTACGGCTCACGTAGTTTGCATGAGTTATGACAGATGGCGCTACCTTTGCTTGTATGAAGAAGGTTTCTGTAAAATGTTTAGATGGGCGTATCCTTTCTTTTGAAATCATTGATTAATAGGGACGAAGTTGTCTGTTACCTGAGTCCTTGGAACTGCTTATCTTGAAGATGTCGTAAACTATCCACGACATAGGTCTGGACTCCGAACACTTCGCTGGTTCGCGCCATACCACCTAAGTTCGGCAGCTTGTCGATCAGGGATGCTACCACAATCAACTTGCTTGGGCTTTCCCTCTAAGGGAAAATAGCACAAATACAGTTTTAATAAAAAAACACATACGAGTTAGAGGTCATTAGGGGTTTAATGTAATCAAAAGAAAGAAAAATACGGTCGTGAGCAGGATTAGAACCTGTTCCTCCCGGATAAATACTCCAGGTGGTCTGACCACTAACCCATCTCATATTATCCTGAATGTCACTTAAATTATTAAAGCCAGTATTATTAAATCTGGTGACGCATGTTGAGAATACATCCATCTTGAAAAATCTTCAGAACAGAGGCTCATAAGTATCTGTCCTCAGAGAGTGCTGCAGTACTTCGGTTATATCGCCCGAAAGCCATCCGACAACTTGGAGAAACTTATGGAAAGAAACCCAGAGGACCTAATCCCATACGATGGTTCGACCAAGTAAAGCAGCATCTAGATTCCAAGATCTCCGACGCGCTGCAACAGCCAAGTGACCGTCACAAGTGGAGGGAGCTTGTCAAAGGTTTTGGCCGGACACATCACGATGCTTAGGTCAGTAAGCAGTAAAGCTTTTCCTGGAGTTTCCTGTGGTTGCCTTAATAATTTTAAGGCTCCCATCCAATGCATTCAACTTATAAACTACGCGACAACACGCCAAGGGGTACGAGCCTCGGCTTAGGGCGTCGCTGGTGGGAGGACAGCAAGGGACTGGCTGGATCGGATTCAAACTTCTGATACTAAAAAGTATGAAAAAAGTTCTTAGTTAACGCCATTTTGAAAGAGCTTCTGATTGCCTCATTGGTCTAGTGGCCGCAAGCGCGCCTGCTGAGCGTGAGTTTCTGGGCTTAATTACCGGGTCGGGCGGTGTTGGTGGGTTTTCTAGTAAGATTTTTTGTATCAGCCCGGAGTTGGAATTGTGTCGTTTGATGCCAATAGGTGGTAAGCCGTATGCGACTTAATAAGTAAATCAGTGAAATATGGATACATAACAGTACATATCTGCCTAACCCTTCGGGGTTACAGGTGTGATGCTACTTTATGTTAAAGGAAGCTTTTGCAATAATTTGGTTTATTATTATGGGCCTCAATGAATGAGTTTCTACATTTAAATAGTTAATAATTTTTCAACACATTTGCGTACCGTGACTCTTATTTTAATAAGCTCAGCACAGCCAGTTTAAGAACAAATTAAAATTTTATATAATTTTGTGTAGAAAAATCCGGTTGAGAGCAGAATTCTTAAATAAATTAAATTTATATAGTTTCATGTATTTTTTCCTCACAAGTGTGTTGGAAAATGTCAAAAGAGACTCATGAGCTTGAGTCATTACGACCTCTCGGTACCACTGCAACCCTAGCCTCTGGCTCGGGCTGCAATTCAGCCTCGAGTGTAATGTAATGACCAATTTAGCTCATCATTTATCATTTATCATTCATTTAAAAATATCAAATCTATGACATACCTTCTTTTCAGCATCGTATACATTCACATCACTCATGTTCCGCCAAGGAATATATTTCTTCTGAATAGTCCCCATGGACTCTGCACCTTCAATAACCTTATTATCATCACCTTTATTTATTTGCATTTCATTGAACTCATCATCTGCTTTCCTACAGGTCTTCCATTCCATAAGAAAATCTTCATTACCACTTCTGCTTATACTCTTGTCTATTTCCTTCATAATACTTTTAATCAAATCCAAATCAACCTTTTCATTGTTATCAATCTCACAATACTTCGGCAACAAATAATAAACGAAAAATGGACTCAGATTGGCAATTATGTCAAAGTTGTTAGTGAAGTAATCACACCTGAGTCTCAAGAAATTTTTGTCGCTGTTGCTTTCAGTGAATGTTTTTTCAATAACACCAATCGTGTATTCATATTTTGTGGTTTTGTTTGCTAGTTTGTATAACGTTGTGGCTAAGTATTGGGCGTTTAGCCTTACATTGAATAATTGGCCCATAGTATGGGAAAGAAGGAAATTCAATACGAAGTTATATTCATTTTCAGTATAAGTATTGTTGGATATTTTATGTTTTAATAGCCAGTACATTATAAAAAACTGTGACGTTAAAGGCACATTTTTCGATTTCAAAATCTGTAGCAGTTGTTCACTAAGATCAGTTTTCTGGAAATTAATTTTATAGTTTAGATTGTCTCAATACTATTGTGTAAAATATATGTATTTCCACTTTCACAATATATCTCAGTCCTGTTAATTTTGCTGCCATATGACAGGGCATGGTCTAAAAGATAAAATAGGTTGAGTTTACTGTTAAAAAAATAGCAATTAAAGGTTCAAACTCACCTGAATATAAAAATACAGCACAACAAACCATTCGAAACAGATCCTAACACTCGGTTGATGGGGTAACTTCACCAGTAGATCGAAGCACCAGTTTAATATGTTCTCCAAATCTCCATTTTGTAATACCAGTATCAATATATGTTGCACTGCAGTCAGCAGTATTCTGTGCAAATGTGAGTGACCATGGTACCTCTGTTTGTTTTTAAATATATTGTCTATTCGTATGGTGATGAAATTGGTGATCATTCGAAGAGTTTCCGTGTCGTTGATGCTGCATAGAGTGGCTACTGATAAGTACTGGATTTCATAGTTGAAGTGGGTGTCAATACTGTAAAGGAATTTTGAATTATAACGACAGACTAGTTGATGCCCACGGCTTCGCCCGCCTGGATGTCGGTTATCGCGACCATTAGTAATCATGAAATTTTATCCCGTTCCTGATTTCCAAGTCCCGCTTTATAACTGCCCATTTTTTTTAGTATTAAAATGGACAGATTATTTTATCCTTAAGAGATACACCACAGCCATAGCGGAATTTTCTGTAGACCTATATAAGATACACAATTCCACCATACATCATTTTGTTATATCTCAAAGGGCTTATTTTTTTCCGACACCTCCAACAAATATCATTATATTTTAGCCAATGTATACAAAAACTTGACAAATTATATACTAAACTTCCTTTTGAATCACTCTATCTATTAAACAAAACCGCATCAAAATCCGTTACGTAGTTTTAAAGATATAAGCATACATAGGGACAGACAGAGGGAAGCGACTTTGTTTTATACTATTTAGTGATGATAATGCCCGAAACATTGTAGACTGATCTCAGGAACTACCAGTCGGATTGGAATAAAATAATTTTTAACAAAAAAAAAGAATAGACTCCAAATATGCACTAAAAAGTAAAAAAAAAATTGCATTATTTAGTTACTTCAATTTACACACAATTATTTTTTTAAATTTAGAGGATTCTGAATAGAATCGATTTATTAGTACAATAATATACAATTATTATTATTTTTGGAGTCGGTGCCAGCCAAATTTGCAAAGTATATTTAAAGGTACCATCATTATTATTACTATAATATAACAATACCTAATTGAACCTATTTACAAATGAACACACCAACTGCCTAAAGCGACAGCTTAGTTACGTAAAGCGCTACTTCATGAATGTACTTACACGTTTATTATCCTTTGCTGGCACCGACTCAATAAATAATAATAATTGAGCAAAGAAGGGGAGAAACGCCTATATCAAAGTAGGAAATATAGATCTAAGGCTATTTCAAGAGTAGTGAACTGCGTAAAACAAGATGAAATTAATTCAGAAACTAAATTAAACCTGACTAGCGTATGTTACTCACGGGACAATGTAAGGATTCTAACGATACCCCATAGATCGAAATCAGTTCAGGCATTTAGAAGTTATGGTGGAATAGGTAAAGAAACTCACAAACATACTTACATACATACAGAGAAACACTCATTTTTTTGGGCAGTCATGTAAAAAGGGACGTTTGAGAATGCGGGCTTACACTAATAAAAAGTATTAAATAAAAAAAAACTGCCTCGTTGGTCTAGTGGTCCCAAGCGCGACTGCTGAGCATGAGGTCTCGGGTTCGATTCCCGGGTCGGGCAAAGTGTTATTGAGTTTTTCTGTTAGAAAATTCTTAGTAGCAGCCCGGAGTTTGGAATTGTGCACGGTAGATGGCAATAGGCTCACCACCTATTACATGGGACTTAATAACAGCATTGGTGAAATGTGGGTGTACAACTGTGTACACCTCTGCCTACCCCTTCGGGGAATATAGGCGTGATGCTATGTTATGTTATGTTATGTTAAATAACAACAAAAAAATGACGGAGACCCGGTGCTTATGTTCCGGTTTCATCATCATCATCTGATGATGAAGCTGGAAAATAAGCAGTTCACTAGAACTATGCTAGAGACCGTAAACAAAACTGGAAAGTCACAAGAAAGCAAAATACACGATTTCGTTTACTTGGACGACGTATTATTTTTCAGTTATTTTGATTTAAATACCAAACCAATTTTCATAAAATTTTAATGGGGCCATTCTGAAAGTATATCCTATCAAATAAAAAAATATTTTTTCAATTCATAAATGACGGAGTTCTGAGGTAACACAAATAAAAAAAAAATACAACCGAATTGATAACCTCCTCCTTTTAGGAAGTCGGTTAAAAATATGGTTGCATTTGATAGCCCAATTCTTGAGGAAAGTTAGAAGCAAATTAACATTACGCTACGACCTTAAGGAGCCGAGCAAAAGGAAAAAAACCGGGTAAAACCGCGGAGTACAGCTAGTAAGTTATAATAATGCTGACAATTTGTTAAATTTATTTGACTTGATGCCCTTTTGATGCTTTGATTCTCGTTCAATAATTATATTTTTTTATGTCTGACAATGGACTGTTATAATACAAAATATTGATGATAGTCAAGTTTAAAAAATATGAGAATATATTCTAAAAACGAGTCCCTTATATTTTGCAATTTCTTAACGCGTGTGGCGCCATCTAAGTTGGAGGTTTTTTAGTGTTTCTAAATTAGTTATGAATAAAATGATAAATACGTAACTATTTATGAGAAAGAGTTATTCCTTACCTATCTTTATTAATTCCATATTTAGGGTTTTGCAATACTTCTAAAGTCACATTATCTGTAATCCTGAAATACATAAAATAAATAAAGTGTTATTGAGTTTTTCTGTTAAGAAATTCTCAGTGGCCCGGAGTTTGGAATTGTGCTCAGTTGATGGCAATAGGCCATCACCTATTGGGACTTAATAACAGTATTGGTGAAATGTGGGTGTACAACTGTGTACACCTCTGCCTACCCCTTCGGGGAATACAGGCGTGATGCTATGTTATGTTATAAAATAAATATGAAAACCACATTGTAAAGCTATGAATTCCTTTGGATTATAGGAAAACGACGAACCCAAAAAATAAAAATCAGTCTTAAGTCAAATACAGGAAGGCTTCAATTCCATCAACAGGATTTCAAGTACTTAAAATTTTTTTTTTAAATTTTTTTTGTGGAATATTTAATTGATTCTTGAACTCTAGACAATTATTGGTGTAATGGTCCCAAGCGCGACTTCGAGCGTGAGGTCTTGGGTTCGATTTGCGAGTCAGGCAGTGTTATTCGAGTTTTTCTGTTCGGAAATTCTGAGTAGCAGCCCGGAGTTTGGAATTGTGCCTGGTAGATGACAATACGATCACCACCTATTACGTGGGACTTAATAACATCATTGGTGAAATGGGAGTGTAAACCTCTGCCTACCCGTTCAGGGAAGACAGGCGCGATGCTATGTTATGTAAACGATTTTTACCTCTGATCTTTTCTAGGCACGGGACAGTAAAGCAAAATTTCACACAAAACATAAATCAGATGACCATAATCTTTGACATCTTTACTATTTAGTTTCTTAATCAGATAATATAGTGGATTCGTTTTCACTGGCCCATATTCTATGATCTTGTTGCAGTAAGAAATTACTATGTTGTTGTACATTGATTTTTTTAGAAGTGCATCTTGTGTTATCAACTCTACAAACTCTTCAATGCATTGCGAATATTGATTATTAGACTTAAGTTCTTCTATTTCATTCCACACTCTATTTATAAACTGAATCATATTAAAATTAGTTTCGACATTAGTTAGAGGTTTGATGATTCTGTAGACTATTTTCAGTATCCATTTCAGACACCCATAACCACCGCATTCAAATACATTTTCAATGTAATTTATTAATTCTTGAAGACATGAATCTGTATATTTGTCTTCTTTAATGAAATAGAAGATTATTTCACAAGATTTCTCATAGAAAGCATTTTTCAATCTGCCCACACTTTCATTTTGGGAATTTTTAAACTTCAAAGTAGAAACTGTTTCTATAAATCTTTTTAGATTAAGCATTTCATGCTCATAGTACTTTAACATCACAGGGTTTCTTAGTAACATTTTCACTGTAAATATGCTTAACACTGCTTTATCTAATTCTGGATTATCCTTCAAAAATAATACAGCTGTCTTATTAAGTTCAAGTAGTATTCCTCCCAAATCTTTATCCATAAATTCGAAACTATATTGATCATACAATGCCGCAGCATCCTCAATCGTTAAATTTGCTTCATTCGAAAATAGACTTAGTATAAACTGAAGTATAGTTTTATTTTCTCTAGCAATCAGATCATGTATATTGTTGAGAAATATGTTGTTAGCTCTTGTTTTTCCTAACAAATGTATTAAAAATATTGCATCATTGAGATACTCTTTTTTATCTGAGTACTGTCTGCTTATACCTTCTTTTAATCTGTTTACTTTTTCATTTATTATATCTATAAATAAGTTTATATCTTCTTGATGATAATACAGGTATAGTATAATTAAATCTATATTCCTATAATGTTCTGCCATTGTTTTAAGATTATTAACTTTATCTTCATCTGTTAATGAAACTTGTTGGACTATAGAAGCAAATGGGTTTTCTTGTATGAATGTGTCCAAATGTGTAAGAGCATAAATATTGGTGATATCTTTCCAATTTAAATGTTTACAGCAGTTCTTGAGAAAATATATTATGTTTATATGGACTGCTTTTCTTATAACCACATTATTGCAAGGTATTTTTAAAATATCAGTAATCATTGTGGGTATAGTATCATTGTTGTTTTCATATAAATTTATATTCAATTTAGAAAGAATATCAGTGAAATGATAAAATGGGACAGGAGACCATTTAATATTTGGTATTGATGCAAATATCTCCATAAATGAGTGATTATCCTCAAGCAATTCATTTGTTTGTGTTTTAATTGTTTCATAATTTGAGTTCTGGTCATAAATGTTTATGTCATTTAGAGCTTCAAGTAATATTTGCGCTTCTGATTGGTTTGTTATTTTAGTTTTAAGTTTATACTCAATACATTTTAATCTCACTTGAGTGTTGTCATGTTTCAGCCCCATGTTGAAAGCAGTGTTCAACCAACTGGTGCCTATAGTTATACTTTCAAATAGTTTCAATGATGGCATCACAATATTCCCTTGCTTCTCTTCTAAACTGTCTATTAGAATAAAGAAATTATCCCACATAGCTTTTAAGGCTTTAGAATTATTGTTTCTCCATTCAAATATAGTATGACCCTTGGATTTTATGTTGATATCCTTTTTCATAGTTATGATGCAGTCTATAGCCTTCTTAAAAAGGTATATGGATATTTTTCTTATGGCCGCATCATCAGAGTTAATACCAAATAAAATAATTTCCCAAAAATCATATTGGAATACAATATTAGATACAAATTTAGTATCTCCTTTTGCATCAAGTGTGGGTAGGTAGTAATCAGATAGGCAGCTCAGTACTTTCAAAGCATTATCCCCTTTTAAATGTTGAATAGAATTCCATATTCTATCTAGAATATTGTAGCCCACTACTCCATCGATTAACCTGGGGACTGTGTTTGTCAAAAAAAATATTTTGATTGTTTCATCTGTAGAATCAATTATTTTTTCTAGTGGTGTCTCCAAGAACAGCAGAGACACCTTTTCTCCTAGTTTTATTGTAGCATTAAGAATACTATCAGCTGCTTTGAGGATAAGTAATGTTTTCAAACATGTATCAGTTTCTAATGAGCTTGATGTTGCTGGTTCTAACTGGAAGTCGATGTTCGACAGTATTTGTTGAAGCAAATGTTCTGCTTTACTCACCATATTGCTCGGGTTAAGACAAAGTACGATGTTGATAATTTTACATACATAATCAACATTATTAGCAGTCAAATCCTGCAGTAATTTAACCACGAAGTCAAATTCTTCATTATTTTCACATTCCGTACCTTCCTGGACGTTTATTAAAATTTTATATTGCAATAATTGGATCGCACTCTTTAAATTCTTTAACGAATGTTTATTTTTTTCCATGAGCTGTTTTAAAGGTTTATCTATGATTTCCTCATCCAAATCCAGTAGGTCAAGGAAGGAAAGTAAGTCTTCTTGAGCATCCATTGTTTAAAGTGTAGTTTTATTAGAACTTTATAATTCAGGTTATTTTTTCGTAATGTTAAAAAAATATAAGATCAACAAACACTCATGCTATGATAACATGTGTAAATGTGACAGTCTGTGAGGTGGTGTCTGACAATGACAATTGACACTGACAACCAACCAGCAACCACACAACCAGTGACTACCAGAGATAGTGCGTATTAAAAGTGAAGCAGATCCGAGGATTAAGTATTTTCGATACTAGGTGGCACCTATTCGAAAGACTAGGCCCTCCTAGGTACTCATTCAAGTTAGTAAATAGTAAAGTTTTGCCGGCGTCCACACCATTGCCAGCTATCTCACTCACTCACAACTTACGACTTATTTAACTATCATACATACGTACGGTTGAATTTAATCTTTGGGTACCATAGAATCAAGACAACGCGTAACAATATGTAATGTGTGCATTTGACTATATCCAAATCCATACTTCACAGTACTATGAAGTACTGTGTGATAGTCAATGATTTCAAAAGAAAGGATACGCCCAACTAAACATTTTACAGAAAATTTCTTCATACAAGCAAAAGTAGCGGCATCTGTCATAACTTATACGAACTACGTGACGCCGCGTTTCATAGGTCGAAGACTAAACCTTGTACGTGCGTATATGAATTTTTTTATCACACTTTTATTGGTCAATATTTTTATACACACATCAATCACGAACTGAACTGAGTTTTTACCCGACTGCGCTAGAAGGAGGGTTATATGTTTTTCGGGTGTATGTATGTTTCTTTGGCATGCGCTGTAGCCTAAACGGGTTGATGGATGTTAGCTTTAGAAGTGTCGTGTGTAGGTACAATGTTAAAGTACAGGCTACGCGTACGCACTACATGAATGTACCATTAACCCATCCGCACTGACAAACAACTGACATCTAGTGACGATACTTAACTGTCTGACAGCTAGGAATGAATGATGTATCACAGTATCAACCTTTGATGTATCAACACAAAGTAATATGACAGTACGCTGATTGGATTAATACAAAGATACCAGAATCGGAATAAATGTGGGCTTACTCTTGAAAATCAATCCGGTCGATGGACATTGGAAATATTTTGCATAAAAATGTCTTAAAAATAATAAAAAAATCTGTATACTAATAACCCGAAACCGCTTTAAAATTAAGATAACTGTGATGTAGGTTTTTAACATTAAAATGTTTTTTATGGCACTGATTTAATATTGGAATTCGATTGGAATAGGTATTAACTTCAAGGGTACCTCTCATGTATCGTATACAGTGTCATAAATTCTTAACCAGTAGTTAAAAAAAAAAACCTAATTTTATAATAACTTTCGTGAGGCATATTCATATTAATTATTGTTCACCGGTTACAACTCACGTGCAAACCCAATAAACTAGTCGGGCAGATGGCGGACGCGTATTTACGTAATTCAGGCGTACCTCGGGCTCTTACCAGAATTGACGCTTTTTTTGGAAGTAACATCTGATTGTAACATGTTTGGCAAGGAAGGAGGAAGGAAGATGAATTCACGGTAGTGAGCAGAGGTGAAGATGGCTTAGCGGTCAGAGCGCTTGGAGTATTTGTCCGGGAGGCACAGATTCGAATCCTGCTCACGACAGTATTTTTTTCACAAAAAAAAAGTAGTTTTAGAGTTCGCCAAGCATGTGTTAATGCTTTTCAAAGATTTATCTGTATAAATACAACCAATTTCTATGATTTACCACGCAAATAAAAATGGTAAACGGTGAACGGCGTTTGAATCGTTATCGAGTTTTATCCGTATGGGAACATTTCAAATTTACTCTATTAATGATTTTGACTCTAAAAGGAACGAGTTATAGTACTTTTTAATGCTGGCAACATCATTATTTTCGTCCTTGTTCTTGTTGCCAAAATCGCTAAAATTTAGGAAAAAATCCTCCTCCATTGAATATCCAGAATCTGCTTCAGTTTAACTCCAAAAAATAACTTTATAAATTTGCTGGAATTCTATTGTGTTGCAATTTTCACTTTCAAGATATTCATAGTTTTATTGTAGAATATAATTTCAACGTAAGCAGTAATGGAAGATAATAATTCTTCGAGCGATGACGAAATTCCTTTTTCTCCTACCAGTCCCAAATTGGGTGGAAAAAAACTGAAACTAAATGATGGAAGTTCTCAGGATAGTTTCAAAGAAACAGGTAAAAGTTAGTCCTGGTTACGACAACCAAAAAATATGTGACGTAAAAACTTCGTGTCCATTTTGATGTTTTTTTTTTTAGTTGGTTCTGCGAGTAAAGATGAGAATGTGGACAGTGGAGTGTCTGCCGATAAGTCTGAAAGTACCAGCAGCGATGATCGTGTTGTTGTGGCCATGGAGGGGCCGTCCAATGAGGTAGTGAACGCAGCTCCTTCAGGCAGTAACGTTCGGGCAATCTTATTGAACCTTAGACGTCCGAAATGGGGTAGAAACTACAGAAAAAGAAAGACACCCGACAGGGATACAGATAGCAATGGTTCCTCCAGAGATTCTGATGACTTATCTATAGATGAACCTGTTCCAACTGCAAGAATAAATGAAAGTAATTCAGAAACGGAGAGTGATGATTTGAGGAGGTTGGCTGATTTCCTCAGTCCGGAGTCTGATGACTCAAACAGTGGGTAAGTAATCCGTAACAACTACTTGCCCATCTGATAGTTCTTTAAAAAAATATCCCCCAAGACAACCCACACAAAATTATGTTGAATCAATACACATATTGCTGTTCTGGTACTAATAAAAAGTAATATAGTTCCCACCACCCCCTTTGACCCATTGATTGATAACCCACACTGTGATAAAGCCAAACTGAATAGTGATGGTACTCTAGTGATATTATAGATAGAAACCATTCGTCACCATATTGTTGTTCCAGCTTTCATTATTATTTAGTTGACTCAATGTCAATTAGAAATATAACAAAATTTTTCTATCTATTTTTATTGTTTACTCTGTAAAAAATAATGTAAAAATTTACTGCTAATTTTATGTTTTTCACACAGTTTTATGAGTTTTCAAATTAATCCATGCCTTATTTTAAATTTTTGTCTCGTCAAACCATTTCATAAAGTCCTACATAACTTATCATACTGTGATCTCAGCCCTTAGGTCTATTTTTCATATTATTTAGTTGGATTCAAATATTTATAATGTAGTTTTTGGTAATGAAGAATACATGTGACAATAAGGTGATCTATTATTACTATTTTGTCTCTTTGTATTGTAGTTATGACTCATATAAGAACCTGTTACACAATGTTAACTAATTGTCTGACCATAATGTGTTATTTCTTAAAATAATTGAATGTGCGTGCTTTGATAGATACTTATTATTTGATATTTTGGTAAAGAATTCTTTTGCCACTATATATCGATATATTTAGTTATTTATATTATATAGCTATTATTTTCTTTACAATAAATATTAATAAAATCACCATTTCACATATTTGTCTTATGTATAAATTGAAATGGTTAAATACCATAATCACATGTACTTAAAAATCATTGAATAATTTATAAAGAATTTAATAAAATAAATAAATAATAAGATAAAATATCTAACTAAACACATCCTCAATGCACCATTAAAGCTGATCAGACTAACCTTTATCATTATTAAATATTGTTAACCTTCATCAGGGACATAGGATTGGGTCTTTATACCTTAGGAGAGTAAATTCAATTTTCTTCACCACAAGACAATTTATGCAAATTAAGATAAGTAATCATTTCTTACACAGATCAACAAGTTCATCAGACAGCAATGACAGTTATGAGTCAGACAACTTGATAGACATCCATTCTGGTGATACGGATACTGATGATGAGGTGCCTTTGAACAGAACTACTGAAGATAATGATGATAATGAAGAGAACAAGGGCAAGCCACCTCCTGTGTTGCTCAAGACTAGGCCTAAGCACAGTTATTTGTTGCTTCGAGGTAATTATTGTTACAATCAAATAATTTACAAATTTCTTAAAAATATTTAATGCATCCAAGGGATCATAATCTTACAGGATTGTGGGAAATGCAGCTGTGATCCCAGTAAAGGCATTCCATGATGGATTCGGACACATAAAAAAAGGCATAAAAATATTGAAGTCTATGTACTTCTTAACTCATTGAGATAAAAAATAAAAAAAGTGTCACCACTGTGTCCTTCGAAGTGATAATGTATGAACAATGGACCATCACTCCAAACTTTTCGAGATTTATTCGGTACCTGAGAAATTATATTCCCTAAGAGATAATTTTAGACATTTAAACAAACCTTTTTTACTGTCTGTTCAACAGATTTTGACTTCTATTCCGTAGGCATAAGTATGGCATTAAAAGCAAAAAAGTGGTTACAATGCCAACTGTTTACTGCAGCTGCCGCTACAGCCGCTGCGCCGCCCAGCTACGAAACTAGCTGGGCGGCGCAGTCTACCCCGCTTTTTTTCTTTTTGCTCGGCTCCCAGGGGTAGTAGGGTAATAGTAATATCTTAGGTTTGCGCGATCACTACACATTATAATAAAACAACTTTTAACCGGATTAATCGCGTGTATTATTGGTTTTTTGTTTTTCCTGACGTTTCGAACGCTGCAAAGTGTTCGAGGTTAAGCTGCGATGCCGCGGTCGGTCTGTGGATGGGTGACCATTTTATACTGACACCCCTCAGAGAGCACGGTAAAGCGTCGGTCCCGGTTGTCTAATTAAGATCTATGGCAGCCATTACGAGTAGTCAGAGGCCTGAAAGTCAGACAACCAGTCTTACTATGAAATATTGTGTTACCTAGTAACTGGGTTGTGGAGGTCAAAAAGGCAGTCGCTCCATGTAAAATTCTGGTATTAAGCTGGATTCGGTTTGACTGGAAGCCGACCCCATTGTAATTGGGAAAAGGCTAGGCAGATTTTTGACTGCCTTGTTCGTCTAGTGGTTCCAAGCGCGGCTGCTGAGCTTGGGTTTTTCTGTTAGGAAATTCTTAGTATTAGCCCGAAGTTAGGAAGTTGGTGGTGTGACACTCCCGTGCTTCGGAAAGTATGTAAAGCCGTCGGTCTGTTCTTGATCTCTCTCCGGTCGTGCGGATCCACTATTGTGGGTACGGTGGGCATGCACACAACCATAATCCAGACCGATGTGTATATATTTATATATATATATAGTTATAGTGTAATAAAATTATCATAAATAAAGAACTGTGCACGGAAATTAGCACAGCACATACAAATACACATTTTGATTTGTGAGCAAGCATATAACTAAATAAAATTATTCAGTGTCAAATGTATCACATTCCATAGACTAATCTCCACGCACTTTGCTAGTCTCATCCAGGTTAAATACCAGCGATGGTTGTGGTGTAATGATATCATCCGCCGATCTCGCCGCCGGATGACCAACACGCATCCTGGTCTTGGACGCAACTTGGTTACAGCCTTATTCCCTACGTCGAAACCTTTGTGGGTCTATTTCTGGAACTTGGTCTTTCAATTTTATACTGAGCATGGAATGTTCCATGGCTCTCAGTGCAAACTTAATCTGACAGTCTCATGTGTGAACGTCCACATCACGGTGTCATGGTTGGTCACATGTCATGGTGGGTAGAACACACTGGTCATAGCGGCGAGTTTTGAGACATTGTGAAATGTTGGCTATACACAAGCTGATCCTTCTCGATAATTCTGTTTGGTTGATGCTCTTTGGCAAAGGACAAAATATGACTAATATTACATACAAACATACCGGTCAACCAACTCCAATTTCTTGATTGATCTTGGAGTATTTTCTGGAGATCATCAGACTTTCTAGCGAAAAGCATAAGATCGGCCAAAAAATTCGAAATCGATAAAACCGACGAAGGCAATGCAAAAGGGACGGTTATATTCATGGCACCTCTTCAGATGCTTTACCGTGTAGTTATGATCGATGGTCGAATATCCGCTCCTAAAGCCGGCCTGCTCTATGAGCTGGGCTTCGTCAAGCTTACGGGTAAGCCAATTGGTGAGGATCTTAGCGAAGAGCTTGTCTATCTGTGGTTGTTTGACTTCGAAATGTCACCTTTTTTGTGGATAATGATGACTATGGCGTTCTTCCATGGTTCTGGAGTGCGGACTTCGTATATAACCCTATTGAAAAGTTCTACAAGAATCTTTTGAACTGGTTCACCGCCTGCTCGTAGCAGTTCGATCGTGATCTTAATCTGGTCAGACCATAGGCGATCCAACGCGAGATATTTTTCCTTCAATATTTCTTTGTACAACAAAGAGCTCTATTAAAATATCTCCACGTCTTGATACGTGCGCGAAGAATATTAGTATTCGGGCTTGTAAGATGGAAGATAAGCGCTCATTTGCCCAGTTCTTGTGAACCAAGGTACCAAGGACCCAATTATTCTTCTCCAATACCACATTGCTAAGGCGGCAATCCTCTTTTTCTCGCTTTCCCTCACGGCCCATGTCTAAAAACTTATAAAAATATGGGACACACTAATGCTCTGCCAAGACAGGTTTTTGTGGCTTTGGTGATATTTATATTGTTTCATATCCTAGCTCATCCATGGCTGACCTTGGGACAGCCATACGACGTTTTATTTGTACCCAACGTACACCAGGTTATTAAATTCTCGAGTTGTATCTATAATTTGGCGAATTACTGGTATTTCCTAGAGGGTACCTTTTCCTTTTATAAAGCCAGCCTGTTCTGGGGCGATTTCGTATCGACGAATCTTAATCTATATCTGTACGAAACTTTCGAAAAGTTTGACTTTGACTTGTGGCCAAGCTCCCGTCTGCCAGACCTTGTTACACATGATTGTAAATATATATATAATAACAATATTCACATGACCTGATTCAATTCCGGTTGAAGTCATCAAGGCTTCAACCGGAATTGAATCAGGTCCTGTGTCTTTTCCTATTTTAAGCTACTTAATCACGACTTGGACATTCATCCTTAAGATCGGTCAGTAGATTTGAGTCTAGGTGTGATATTGTGAATTTGTAATATGCAAATAAATACACATGTACTTTTGTAATTTTCGTAATTTAGTTCGTGGCTTTACCCGCACTCACATGCGACCCGTACGGTGCGGCGTGATGAATTTATAAACGTTTCGTTTAATTAAAGTAATGCAATGTATCTGTCGCAGATGGATTGCAGAAACAGCTGTTTTACAAAACTGCTAGCTGATTTACAAAACAGTACTGTTATGAAAAACAGCTGAACGACGTTTAGCGGTTTTACATAATTACTGAACTATAACACGCAGAATTGAATGAACGTTTTGCGTTTATCAGTGCAGCGGGTCAACGATCAGAGATTATGTAAAACAGGGTGAAATGAACTGTCAGATTGGTGATTTTAGTTCGAAATTTTGTCGCATATGGCTCTGTATGTCTTAACAATAATCTAACTTTATTTTACTTGTCAATAGCAAAAAATATATGAAAGTTTTGAATGACGTAAATACTAAACCACTATAATAGTCGACAATATATCGGGATTATGAAAGAAAATAAACGAAATTGATTCATGAGCGCGCGAAGCGAGCTCGGGAGTTTTGTGTATCCCGACACGGACACGTTAGGTTCGAAGAGGATGACGGGGGCCAGTGAGCGAGCGTAGCGAGCGAACTACCCCCGGCATCCTCTTCTTGTTTAGGTTTTTTCTAACCAACACAAAAATAGGAACCTAAGCAAAGAGGGGCTCCGTCGACCCAGCCACGGAAAGTCAATTCAGAATACAGTATCTTTTTTTACTTGAGTGGTGACTATCCATTTAATATACCTATACAATAAACAAACCTGTCCCACAGTAGATATGTCATTCTGAATTACGTCTAAAGGTAGGTAACTGTTCTGTTTAACGTAT
Source organism: Xylocampa areola (assembly GCA_935421205.1). Lineage (NCBI taxonomy): Eukaryota > Metazoa > Arthropoda > Insecta > Lepidoptera > Noctuidae > Xylocampa > Xylocampa areola. The sequence goes on from OW285207.1 coordinate 19,133,399, forward strand.
CGCAATGGCAATCCAGCTGAACGTGGTTCAGTTGTTTTATAAAACAGTACTGTTTTGTAAAACAGCGGATTCTACAATCCATCTGCGACATATCGATCATGAGGAAGTCCGTAGTCCGACTCTCACTTGACCAATTTTTGGATGGTCGTGACCCAACAACTCTTTTTGAGGGCTGGATCCGCGCCTGCGGGCGTGTCGGATTGCCGTCCCATCGGACTATGAGAGTGAAGGAAGAGGGAATGCGCCTGTGTTTGCGCATACACTTGTGCACTATAATATCTCCTACGCACTATTAGATATCTCCGTGGAGATAGGCCGCTGTGACCAAAATACAGTCGGGAGGAGTATTATGGATATTGATGTCGCAGTTAGCTATTTTTTTTTGTGTTGTTGCACCTAAAATCTGTTGTATCCACTTAAGTTTGGGTAGATTTTATCGATTTCTGCCATTCGGGCAAATAATAAAGTTTAGACAAAATGAGAAATTTTACTTACCATTATGGTCGAGTGTTCAATTCATTTCATAATGTAAAATATGTTGTCGATAGAAATAATCAATCGTGAGATGGGGCTGACATTTCCCTGCGGCAAGACCGCGAAAAACGACGTCGTGTTCGAACAAAAGTTCTACGGATCCCTCCATGCGATATACAGAATGAAGAAGCTACATCATCTCAACAAACACAGAGGCTGCGTTAATTCCATAAATTTTCACCCAGAAGGTAAGAAATACTTTTATTTAACAGTTATAATTTTTTTTTGTGCATACAAAAATATCGTGAGCAGTGTTCAAACTTGCGCTCGTAGATGAATACTTCAGGCGCCCTGCCAAAGACCTGCCTGCGACCTCTGCTCTCTATTCCGAATTATTTTTCGACGTAGTCATGTAATAACGGTTAGCAAAAGACAGCAATGCTCTAAATTTAGTTCGCTACATTAGAATTATCGCCGTTATCATGTTCTTTCTGACATTTTATGTTGTGATTTCATCCCATACACTGCGTGAATTCTCGAGCCGCTATTAAACTAAACTTTGTAAATTGCGGACCCAAAAAAGCTTGAAATTTGTCAGAGCTTACACGATTTTAAAATATATTCAGTTTCTTATTTTGTGGCATATAGCTATCGAATTCTAGTAACAATATTTTATTTATAGGAATGATACAAAAGTGCAGGTGGTTTTCATTTAACGATGTTTTGATTCACGCTTCCAATGTTGTTAAATATAGTTTCATGCGTCAACCTCATATTTATTGAATGTTTATGTCGAATTAGCGTAACTACTTAAAATAACCTATTTAAGTGTTTTTTTATATACATAGTGTACCTAAAATCCTCTTGCAAGGCAATTTTGGTGTTATGAATATTGAGAAACTGCGACGAAGCCGATAAAATTGACTGGTGATATCGTTTGAATGCTGAGTCCATTGACGTAAAAGTCAGTCTTCTCACTGATAGTCTCATAAAGTTATACGATTGTCATTTTTCAGCGCCGTGGTTGAATGATGAAATAAAAATTCTTATACAAGAGAAAAGCAGCAGCAAAGTTCAAATATAAATGTAGACCTAACTCAGAAAACCGTGATAAATACCAAACTATCCGTAATCACTGTAATAAGTTTGTAGGGACGCTCAACGCCGCCACATTCATAACTGCGTTGAATCGGCCAAAGAATGGAAATTTCTAAATTCAATGGGAGTCGAAAGATCACGCCTGGACACTATACCCAAAAACATAGATATTGAGTTGTTAAATCAATATTTTTCCTCTTTATCGAAGCCAACACATTAATAATCTTTCATTTCTTCCTACTCCGGATTACTCTCAGTTTGTTTTTAATCAATTCTCTGCTTGTGATATTGAGAAGAGATTTTCAGACATAAATTATTTCCAGGGCACCTCCTAGCGTCGGGGTCGGACGACACGAACGTAGTAGTGTGGGACTGGGCCCGCAATACAGCCATACAAACAATCAAGACCGGCCACAAGTCTAACGTATTCCAGAGCAAGTTCCTATACCTTAATGCTAAGAGTCAGTTGAATATTGTAACATGTGCAAGAGATGGACAGGTGAGTTTAATATAAGAAATACGTGCGTTTTACAACAGTACTAATAATACACCGAAGTGACGGTATAGCTGTTGTTGGTATGGCTTGAGGAAAGAAATGGGACAGTGTAGAACCGCTTAACTCGGAGTTTGTGATATCTAGGATAAGTACTATAATATTCCTATAAACTAACAAGAATTTATGTGCAATAAATATCTCTGAATCGCATGACGTTTCGACTAGTTTTCACTGATTGTGGTCACAAGAAGACTGCAACTGATTCTGCCTGTGACTGTGTTAATTCCAGTTAGTTTATAGTAATATCATGCAAAACGATAGTTAAAAAGTTAGAACTACTATACTAGCTTTTCTAAGCCTAAATAAATATGAAAAAAAAAGTCTTAAGGGTTATTTATTTTGATGTCTATCAGAATACAGGCTGCTGGAAATGATAGGTTTTGTTTGAATACGCCTACTGAACAAGATTAGAATGTAGTGCCCCTAAAATATTGTAAATGGCGCCTCACTCCAGTTCTGCTTCGGGGGTTAAAAACCCTTAGCTACGGGTCGCTCTTTACCCATTTCCTGTTCATTTCCAGGTCCGACTTCTCCAGTGCCATCCAAGTGGAGGCTCCACAGTATCTCGGCGGCGCCTCGCTTCACACTCTCGCGCGGCACACAAACTGCATGTTTGTGCCTCAGAGCCACACCTCGTCATCTCCGCAGGAGAAGACGGACTGGTTATGCAGTGCGATGTTAGAGCCGAACACGCGTCTAGGTAATCTTAATGTTATCACTACATATTCTGAAAGAAAGTCCCCCTGCCGCATCAGTCTTTCTGTATGTACGCGGTAAACTCAAAAACAATAAATAAATAAATAAATAAATAAATAAATCTTTATTGGCCAAAAGTTTGAACATAAACACTTACAAATCATTAGTATGCTCATGAATACATTCATTAAATAACTAATATAATAAGTGTTTGTTTGAACACTGGTACCCAAAGTAAGATTTAACTTGTGTTATGGGCACCAGAATTCTCACAAAGGTATTACTACCTAAGGCAAATTACATTGGGTGCATCAGAGGTCATTATTTGTAAAGTGAGTAAAACAAGTGACAGCCTGTGTGTGTGTGTGTGTGTGTGTGTGTGTGTGTGTGTGCGTGCGTGCGTGCGTGCGTGCGTGCGTGAGTGTGTGTGTGTGTGCGTGTGTGTTTGTGCAAGCATTAATGTTTATTGTTATGAAGGAAAGTATACATAAATATTTAATTAAATAATAGATATTTTAATAAGATTTTCCATCTCATTATAAGTTTTAGCCTGCAGCCACTCAATAACTTTTTGTTTACAGTGTCGTCTATTAAGAGGAAAGGTATTACAAAACTGATTTGCTTTATATTAAAACGACTGGATGGAGCGATTAATTAGGAAGGTTTAGGTCTAAATTGACTGAAATATGACGATGATAGTTGAGGAAGTCGTAAATATCTGGCTCCTGGGAGTTTTATTCGTGAAATAAAAAGATCATGTCACAAAACCGGTCTCCATATCGCACTGTGCTGTGTGCATTATTGTGTTTGTATTTTACTGCATGTACAAAGTTCGCGTTCATTTTTAAACGCACAGCATATCTCCTTCTTTCTAATATCTTTGCATCTGGCTATAGATAATTAGGGTTGCCCGTGTGAAGCTGGGGCGGGTTGCTAGTGTGATGAATATGATATACTTTAACAATATAAATGTGATTATTTGGATGGTTGTTAATTAATCACGCAAAAACTATTGAACGTATTTGGAATGAAATTTGGAATACTATATGTATCAAAGATCCACGTGTGATGTTCTGTATCTGATAAATATATATCACGTATAGACAAAAGCCCTTACCTATCAAAATAGACTATACTGAGTTTTTGTGATGTTATGCTTCATAATTCACATCGTTCATGTTAATAATTCACTTGATTAGTGATAGTGGAAGAACATCTTTTACTTACCTCCACTAAACTAAATATGTATAGGTATCAAATTTTTCAATGAATATGTATTAGATTCTTATCATCCTCAAATATGATAAAATGTGCGAAAATGCAGAGGTTCTGCGAGAGAATTCCGCGGGTGAAACTGCGAGGCTAACTAGGAAAATATTGAAATGATTTTTAAAACGATTCAAATTAAATCAAATCTTTATTGCTGAACACATGTTACACAAATTAGTTACATTGCAAGATGAGAGATGAATGCGCAGTTCACTTTGTTCTACCAATTTAGATTAATCTAGTGATATCGCCAATTGTTGTAACATTGGCTCGAGAATATTTATGTTGGCAAATAAAAGCACTGTCGTCTGCTAATTGTCAGACTAAAGGATTGTACACTGAATGTACAGGGTATTCTGACTCCTTGGCCAGTAGAAGTACTCTTATGAGATGGAGTTTCACTTTTAGAAGGAAATGAATGAACCTACTTGAAACCGTTAACCATTCGTTGTCAAAACGCACGCGAAATATTCCTATTGCACCAGCATTAACTTTTTAGATAGCTTTTAAAAGAAATTTGCGCACTGTTGAGGATCATGATCGAGGTCAAGGACCCGTCCTCTTTGGGCTCTATCCAATAGAACTCTACACTGATTTCTTAAAAAAATAGACGACCTGACAGACGATGTGCTGTCCAAAATCGTATAGAAAAAGCACTTGAAAAACTTTTCGCCAGAATTTCCAGTTTTACGGAAAACTTTTTTTTTTAATTTTTTTTTTCTAAAATCGTTCTACGTTTGGCCGCCAACTCGCCTGATGGTAAGCGACGGTGTGGCCGAGGATGGAGCACGTAGATCCAGAATAAACCTATTCACTCTTTAGTAGAGTGGATAGATTTGGGGAGAACGATAGTTGGGGAGTTGATGCAACTGCCCAGACCCGTCTCCCACAACGGTTGCACCGGAATATATCCCACAACACGACTAGGTCACTTCACGGAATGGCTTCGTCCGGTGGGCGGTAACCAGCCGCGGCCAAAGCCTCCCACCAGAGTTGTGTTGCTTGTTTTAAGGGTGCACCCCTACGGCCTCGGGCAACTCAGCCCCCAAAAGCCCCATTCTTATTCGGACTATATGATTTTTTTTACAAAGAGTCGCCAAATCGGTTCAGCGTTCTGAAGTTATGCTGTTCCCAACGCACACCATTACATTTTTATTTATATAGATGATGCCTAATGACTAAAAGGCAACAATGTTTTTAAATTCATATCGATTGTAGGTTATTCCAAGTGAAGGACCGCAGCGTGCTGATCCCGCTGTACAGTGTGTGCGGACACCCGGTGGAGTCCCGCGAGCTGATCGTGGCGGGCCGCGACAAGTTCGTGCGCATGTATGACCGCCGCAAGTCTACCAAACCGCTCGCGATGTACTGCCCCGCCTTCTTCAACGATCAGTCCGTAAGAATAAAATAGTTTGTTACACTTTTCTTAGTTAATGTATTATGTTTTTAATGTTATGTAATATGTATCTATCTATATAATTATATTATTGGTATTCTATTGTATTATTTTATTATGTATGTACACCGACAGCCCTTACTCTTTATTAATGCAACTCTTTCCATCCTAAGGTTGCCTGTAAGAAATTGCCGTGTGCGATAAGGCCGCCCATTGTACTACTTTAATTTTAATAATCTTACTAATTGTATGTTCTTGGTGTGCAATAAAGAATATAATAAATAAATAAGATATTTCTAACACTTTTCTCTACGTTGCCCATGCTAAGAAAGTATGTCACGTTTTACTGTATCGGCCACCGTGACCTTAGACTCCTTTGAGTACTTTTCGGCATTCCTTGTAGTTTCAGATTAGGCCATCCACCACTTGAAAAAGTCGCCCTGTATGTTATATATTAATCTATACTACCAAGACGAAAGCATTTCACTGGGGGAAAACAACCATTACAATTTCAGCATGTGTATGACAGTAAATGGTGAGGTGGGCGACACGGCAATAGTACAACGTTCTCTTTCGCACAGTACTTTGTTGTCTCGCTCCATTCAATACTTCTTGGTCGTAATTTTTGCGATTGGAACATTTGCATATCGATCACTGAAATGTTCCGAAACACTGATAGGTTTCATTTGGCTCATCGACTCAAAAGTTATAAAATACAGAATGCAAACTGCAAAGTTAGTCGTGTCGGTTCGGTCACCAGTATAGTCACTGAATTGATTGCAATGACGTCGCCATAAGACGTGTTAAAATATGGAAGAAGAATTCGCGGTGGTCAGCAGAGGTCGGGATGGCTTAGTGGTCAGAGCGCCTGGAGTATTCATCCGGGAGGCGCAGGTTCGAATCCTGTTCGCGACCGTATTCTTTTTCCATTTAATATAATAACTTTAAAATACAGAATGTTAAGTTTTTTATGTCGCGTCGCGGCACACTCATAACACACACTCATAACCTATTAGCTTTCAATAAGTTATGAGTGTGAGATACGTATCATTTTATATCTCTTTCCCGTTTGTTAAGACTGTATTATGTTTGCCACTCACTCTGAATCTGAATCAGTGAGCGAAGTGAGTACCGACTTGCTCGCGCTCTCGAGTGACGCATTTCACGGAGTAAAGAGCAATGTAATGTTTTAGTTCCAAATGATACGTTTAGAAGATTGTTACTGAGTCAATCTTTTGGAACACATAAATGTTTCGGATCAGTGAGTCATATCAGTAAAGAGTTACACATGCCTAGTCGCCAGCCACGGCCCGCGCCGCACGCAATAGCTACGTCTCCCGCGCCGCCATTACTCTTGCCCTTTTCAACATCAAAATCGAAGTTTTATTGGACATTCCCGTAGCCGTAACTGTACCCCTGTACTGTATATTTCATTTCTTTTTATAATATTGCAGGGCAATGTAAAGAAAAAAGTGCGGCTATCGATGATGCACTTAACCTGCGCAGTATACAACCACGACGGCACGGAGATACTCGGTTCCTATAACGACGAGGACATCTATCTGTTTGACGCCAAGAACGATGTTTATGACAAGTAAGTGGGACTAAGAGGCTGATATAGTTGTCGTAATATGTACATGTCTGAAGTTAGGCCGAAGTTAGGTTCCGAATGGCGGCGCAGATACAGTTGTATAGAAAAGTGTTAACGTGCTAAAATATTTTAATTTGTTAGGAAAATAAACAACACCGCGAAATATTTATGGAACCGAGCGAGACAGATGTATTAACGGAATGTAAAGGAATGAGCAACAGCAGGCTGCTGTTATTGCGCTCCCACCAGGTCGCGCATGCGCTTTGCTGATTTTATGGTAAAATTAAGTACCTTGCAACATACTAGCATACAACTTAAATACAACTTTAGAAATGTAAGGCAGAATAAGATGTACTGCACCGACCGCGACTGCAAATAAAATTGGGATTAGCAGTTTAGGAGAGGAGAACATTGCTTGCCTCATTATATATAGTGGTCGGAAGCGCGGCTGTTGTCGGGAATGCAGTTGCAATCTCGGGATCCCGGTAAAGCTGAGTAGAAGATCGTGGTTTTTAAGTCGGTAAGAGTCCGGCACAGCACCTGTGATGGACATTCCACAAATGAAAAAAAATTGGGGTCGGCTGACCTATACTACCCAGTTCCTGCGTCACATATATTTCGTAATAAAACTTGGTAGCAAGCACAGTTGCTGAGCATGAAGTCCTGTGTTTGATTCCCGAGTCGGGCAGTGCTATTGGGATTTTCTGTTAAGAAATTGGCAGTAGAAAGAAAGAAAGAAAGAAGAAAGAAACCAACCCCAGAGGAGTCACATGTGCGTTGCCGGCCTTTCACTTCGGTCGAGCTGGCCCATTCGTGCCGCAGCATGGCTCTTCCACAGTTAGTTAGGTCAATTGTGTTTTCTTCTGCCTATCCCTTCGGGGAATACAGTCCTAGGTTCGATATCTGGTCTAACAAACTGTTATTGGTATCTCTGTTCTTCCCAGTAGCAATCTACGATTTTGAAATTGTGTTTGGTTTAATGGCAAAAGGTATAAAAGAGAGAACATCTCTGTCTAACTCGTTGGGACAGTACAGGCGTTATGCTATGTATGTTTGCCTGTCTTTCGAGGTATATCCTCATACTATAATTTTATTTGACCATGCGGAAATTCTTCAAGGACTTCTAACGACTATAATCACATATATAGCGTGCATTCGCAGCAGCTAATACTATACTCTATCATTTTCACGGTTTATTAAGTGACATTCAAAGTAAAAAACTATATCACAATCAATAGACACTAATTAAAGGTCAGAACTTGATGCATGGTTCCAAATAGTTGTTTCTTATGTAAAATAAAGGCCATGAAACTCCATGGTCAGTCTAAAACTTTATCTTTTACAATTTCTGTAAATGCAATGTTCTTTTAATAGAAATGTGAGAACAATGCAATTCTGCAGTACGCAGTCACTAATATTAAAAATGTTTCAATAAATTATATCTACTAAACTAAATTTCGCTTATCTCTTTCCAGGGACAACACGAGCGATTTAAAAGAAAGCTTTACACATCGCTATAGCGGTCACCGCAATAGTGCAACATTCAAAGGCGTCGCCTTCTTCGGACCAAAGAGCGAGTTTGTGGTGTCGGGCTCTGATTGCTCCTACATATACATATGGGACAAGAACACAGAGAGCATCGTGCAATGGCTACAGGGTGATATGAATGGAGTTGTGAGTATTTATCTACATATTATTATGTACATACTAGCTGTGCCCTTAGATTTCATTCGTATACATACTAGCTTTGCCCCCCAAACGTTGTTCAGCCATATAAATTTCCTGGATAGGGTCACCCTTATCACCTAGGGGTATAAAAATAGCCTACGACCTATTCTCAGACCTATTATTATACAGAAAATTATTCATAAAAATCGGTTAATAAATGATTTGATTTGATTTGATTTGATTTGGTCAAGCCGTTTCGGAGGAGTTCGATAACAAACACTGTGATACGAGTTTTTTTTTTATATTAGATAAAACTAACTACCTCATCGGTCTAGTGACCGCAAGTTCGACTGCTGTACTTTCGGGTTCGATTCCCGGGCCGGGCAGTGTTATTAGGTTTTTCTGTTAGGAAATTCTCAGTAGCAGCCCAGAGTTAGGAAGTTGGCGGTGTGCCACGCTCGTGCTTCGGAGAGTACGGTGCAGCGTGTGGTCCTCCGCCTGTTCTCTCCGGTCGTGTCGGATTACCGTCCCTAAGGACTATGAAAGTAAAGGAAGGAGTGCACCTGTGTTTGCGCATACACTTGTGCACTATAATATCTCCTGCATATTTGGCTAGTCTCTGTGGAAATAGGTAGCCGTAACATTTTCTTCAATTTTATACTATATAAAATTGCAGTGTGTCTATGAACCACCAAACTAAAAACCACCGCTATCTAACCTGATATGTTTCTATTCTTTGTGCCGAACATTTTACTATTGGAGTGCCTTCTGCCGCTTAAACCCAGTACGAATGTACCATGTGCAAGTTTAATCATACGCTCAATTAGGGCGGCCAATAAGTTTGCTGATAAATATACTTGGCTGCACGAAAATCGGAATAGTCATAAATTTTTATGGAAACAAAAATACTGTCTTGAGTAGAATTGGAACCTGCGCCTCCTGGATAAATAATCCAGGCGCTCTGACCACTACGCTCGAGAGAGAGAGGTCGAGATGGCTTTTATAGAATTCGCTACGCATGAGTTAATGTGTTTGAAGGATTTATCTCTGTCGGAATAGTCGTTCATAGTAATTATTATATAATTTCTAGTGACTGCTGAGCTTGGGGTCCCCTGAGTTCGATTCCCAGGTCGGCAAAGTGTTATTGGGTTTTTCTGTTAGGAAATTCTCAGAAGCCCGGAGTCAGGAAATTGGTAGTGTGACACCGTCACCGCCGTCAGTCCTGCGCCTGATCTCTCTCCGGTCGTGTCAGATTGCCGTCCCATCGGAATATGAGAGTGAAGGCAGAGGGTGTGTACCAGTGTTTGCGCATACACTTGTGCACTATAAAATCTCCTGCGTACTTGGCTAATCTCCGTGGAGATAGGTCGCTGTGACCGAAAAAGTCGGGAGGAGTATTATTACATGATTTATGTCGTTTTGGTTCAGTTTTACGTTTGTCATTTAACTATATTGACCTGTGCTGATAATTACGTTTCCAGGTAAATTGTATAGAGGCTCATCCGCGGTGTCCAGTGCTGGCGACCAGTGGACTGGACAAGGATGTCAAGATTTGGGTACCCAAGAGTCAAAATGATCCCTCATACGAAGGATTAGAAAGGGTAACGCTCACTTTAAGTTACCTTATGGCCTTATTTGTTAAGATGCTAGAATAATAATTAATTAAAAAGAACATAACATAACTGGCCCATAAGTGTCCCACTGCAGGGCAAGGGCCTCTTCTCATACAGAGAAGGCACGAGCATTTATAACCACGCTAGCTCACAGCGGGTTAGTGATTTCAGACCATCAAGTCTAGGTTTCCTTACGATGTTTCCCTTCACCGTCTGTGATATCTTCAATTAATTAAGAAAGAGTACATATGACATTGAAAAAGTCACATTGGTACATGCCAGATTAGAACCCACAACCTATAGGACAAGTGGCGGGTGGAATTAAAAATGAATTTAATTTTTATTTCGGTCTGACGGTGTCGTACTGGCTTCATGATGAAGCTTCATGAAGAAAGCTTGTGATTTGAGGCCTACGCAAGATTGTGCATTTCAGTATGCGCCTCTAGTAATGAAAACTAAAAAAAACTTCATGTCAATACTGAGCCTTCGCTCAAAATTGTTGTCACAACAATTCAGGTTTTGCGTAAAAGAAAAGAATCGCGGAAGTAGTAGTTGATGTCCTTTCTAAAGACAATATTATTTAATGATTATCTATTATGTCAAATTGTATCACTGCTCGAGATCTCGCGTGAATTGTAGGTTTTATTTTTTGCATAGAATGACCTTATTTTGTACCATAAATGTTACTCTAGCTGTAAAAAAACATGCCTTGTTGAATAACATAGTTATTGGAAGAAACGTAAACTACAGATAATAGTCTACAGTTTTATAATAATAACAGTATGCAAAACGAAAAAATATAAATATATTCACGATAAATGTGTGTCGCGGGATACGATTCCCGCATGGGGCTGATATACAGATTTTTTTTTTCGTATCTGTGTGTATGCATGAGAGATATGCGCCTGTAACGAAGAGGGTAGTTAAGTCAAGGCCGCTTCGTAAAGGTCAACGTTGATAATAATATGTGCATACACAATATTATATTATCAATTATTGCAGTCATATATTGTTTCTGTCTCACTCTATCGAATGTTAATACTAAGGATGTAAGTTGTTATCACTCAACCACAATCATAAGAGTTAACTGAAGACGATAAGATTGAAGAATGGTGCACCCGATAGCATGATAAATGTAATCTACTAGTAAACACTTATATTGTGATAAATGGTGTTTAAATTATTATAGTAATGCGGGTTGTATAGACAATGTGTGAGATTTTCGAACGACACAAAAAAGCACTCGTATTAATCTTTAAACGGGTTTAAATGAGCCCTCTTAGGCTAAACCGGAAAAAGGTACTGGCGTTATATGTGCTGTTGAATTTAATAAGGCAACTATCTACAAATTTATGTTCTACATAAGTCTATAAGTATATGAATTGTCCAATGTTCTTATTGCTTTTGGATCAAAAACCGACTAACAAAATCTAAAATTCCAGGTGGTACGAGAAAACAGCGTTTCTCAGCTCCGAAGTCCGTTGTTCAACGATTTTTTACCTACACTATATAGTGCGTGGCGCGGAGAAAACCGTCTATTTTCGGACGACGACGTCGTCCCTCCCCTCGCTGGCAACATCGAGTTCGACGGAAACGTCTGTACAACCTTCTAGGGAATGTGGGACCTCTATTATGAGGCTTAAATTTAAACGCAGCGAAATATTACGTTGATTTTGTTATTATATTTTTCTTGTTATTTTGATCTGTTAAATTGGTTACAGTTGGTTAGTGACGTAAGATTTTTTAGTGGAATTAAACGGATCGGTGATTTAAGCGATTGATTGTTTATTTGGATAGTGATTCTGGTAATAATGCTATATAATCTGATACATACCAATATGTATGTAACCATTTATTGGGAAAATATTGTGTTAAACTAATAGGAAGACGAGTAAAGTTTGATGTCACTATGTGGCATTGATTAATTGACACTAGAAAAAAAAACAATGGTACTTTCTGCAAGTGACGATCTAATAACATACATTGTAAATTAGACTTCAGTGTCCAAGATTAAACAGGAGGTTTCATGATACATATTGTATTGGTGCCTGATACAAGGCAGTATGAAAGAAATTATAAGAGCTCGATGTTATAGTCTACAAAATTATCCCATTAAAGTCTAACCTGTATTCCGTTTATTAGCTACCACTTATTTTTAAGCTACTATTCGTATTGGTTTTGTATAAATAGATTAGTAGGGCGAATACAGTCAACAAAGCTTGTTAATCGGTAAATGTTAGGCGAAACTTGTCGCGGTTGGAAAAAAATGTTTTTAGGGATGATTTATTTTCGTCAAACATTTTATAAAAACGCGCCGGTTATCGTTTGTTTTCGCCTTTCGTTCTTATTGGTTTTGTAAAATATGTATGATACGCTGCATTTAAATATATTCCTTATAATTATAGCGTCGTAGCTGGGGTAATCAGCGCCCAGGGCATTAGTAATAGTGCGCCCTTGCGTCAAAATACTGTACGGAACTAAGTGATGCTACTTCTGTGCCCCCGGCAGTCGCCTCCGCCCCTGTTGCCAGTCGCTAGGCTACGGCCCTGTTTAAATAGAGGTAGTTTTGTCTTTTAACGACTTTTTCATTACCGATTTAGTTAAAATATTGTAAATGTAATGCCAAACATACACATGTTAATATTAGTTGTTTTTTTTTTATAGTCAAGGGATGCTTGTGGTTTTCCAAATATAAAAGGATTGTATATAAAACTTTATTTATAAATAATTTTTCGTTTTCATAAATGTTGTAATATTTGACCTATTCACTTTAAGACTATAAAATTTATTCCTCATTATGGCATCCTCTTTTTTTGCTCACTCATCACGTTAAAAATCTATACGGTTACATTTTAAGATATCTATTTATATTTATTCGTTCTAGATTTATAGAAATGATCTTAGCGTGGGGTAAATACAGTGCTACCTAAGCAAATAACGTCACATTAGGTGTCAAATCTTAAGTTACGCTATTGTGAATCCAAAACCAACCTAATTTGAACATCAACAACATTTCTATCTAACCTAGAAAGGTTTGAATTTTCGCTCCCAAAGTCAAGATTGCCAGTAAGAAATATTTAAAGCTGGCAATCAAATCATCACTATGTATGATTGAATAAAGGTCATGTGTAATCTTCGCACGTATTGCGGGACGATGCGCTGACGTAACCATGACTGGCCTGTTAGTCATAATGTATTTAAAATATCTATTTACAAATGACCTGTACTATGTACTAGATTTAGTCTGCGTTCATCAAACAAAGGTGTTCCATGTCTGTCTATTCATGATACAATAGGATTTTCAGTAGTTTCGTTGACGTTATTAGGTCTATAATTATGATATGCTCATTCACTTTTCTAATTCTCTTATTTGTTTTAATTGATGTTGTGCAAAATAAATATAGCGCTTGTTATTATATTTAGACAAATATATTAGTAGATTACCTATTCAAATAAGATAATAGCTCTACATGCTGAAGCAAAAAGAAAATGCATAAGAAACATAACCCTATCTTTATTACCGCACAGTTAGTTAAAAAAGTCTGTTAAATATGAAAATAATAATAAGTATTAATATTTAAAGATCACATATTCAATTATTATGAAAGCTAGTATTTTTTTTCTTAGGAAAGCTGTACACTTGCTTTCGTGTAGTATATTTTTATGTTCAGTATACCTGAAGTTGAGTTATGATAACTGGCGTCCGAGCACGGATCTTTTCTAAAAACTTGACGAATCGATAAAAGATTTTTTGTATTGAATTCTTTCATTTTATCAACATTTTATGTCAAATTTGATGTTTAAAATCGACAAACTTGTCGACAAAAGAACCATGCTCGCACCGCTGCAAAGATAATAAATAACAATAAACGATATCTCGTGATTATCATTATCTTTGCTATACTACCAGACAAGGGTTGTGGAATAAAGTTATTTAGTAGAAACTGTGAGTAGGATAAAAATAACAATTGTTGAGAACTTTTCAGAACGGAATGATTATGAAAACCTTATAAATAATTATTAAAACCATAAGTGTCTCCTAGTTTCATAGTTTTGAAATTGTAAACGGTAAAGATATTTTTTATTATATAAATAATTATATGTATATGCCTGTGATATACTGATTTCATGGATATTTTGATTCATAAATTAGGAAAATACTTTGTTTATAATTAGTTTTGAAAAATAAATCATAAGCTAGTGGAAGTAACTTATATTTTGTTATACTGAATTACGCATTGCATGTGAATATAAGAATAAATATGAATGTCAGCAAAAATGTTTCGACACATTTTTCATACTAACAGAAATAACACGATTATAGATTAGTACTTGTAACATAAGGAATGTACTAGAATGATCCTAAGTTAATCTAATAGGGCCTCTATCCGATTCTATATAAATCTTCCATATAATATTGTTTAATAGGAATATATAGACGTTTGTTATGCAACAGGATTCCTGCTTATTTAACCATGTTTGCCCAGTAATCCAATATTTCTAGTGTAACTTTTTACCTTTTTAAGGTAGATAGAACAACAGTTTACGATTTAAATTGTTGAATATATAGTTTGTAACAGGGTTACCCACAGTTTGTATAAATCAGCTGTAACTTCGTGTTTTGTGCCAGTGTAGAAGACTACCAACAAGTAAGATCAAATTATTTACAAAACAACACGCATTATAATTAATTGAGCATAAATGAAATATAAAAGCAATAACTGACTGTCATTCAGAAGGTAGCTAGAGGTAATAATATGAAAGCTTGCTAAAGTTGCCACTAGCACAAAGCACGGCCTCCAGTCTTCACCTACATATTAATAAATTTAACACCTTTTCAACTTCCTCTTGTTTTATTATTGTATAATAATCTACTTCAGTATCTATTTTAGACGTGGTAGCTTTTGATTTATTCTATAATGTGATTTTTTCAGTGATATATTTGTATAATGGACAAATTAATTTGTCAATCAAATAGAAAAAACAGTACCATACAAAACAACTTGTTTGAGTAAGTAACAAGTTGTTGTTTGTTGGTCAAACAAGAGTTAAACATGTGATTAAAAAACATACCGTTACGTCTAAAATAAGTTTTGCAAGTTATTTTTCTCAATGCGTGTTCCACCGCTCATCTAGGTCATACAATTATATTTTAGTTTGAGTGTATTTTATTTATCGTTTATGTCGCCTCCTAATGTGTGGAGTAAAAAAATGTAAGGTTAGTACCATTGTGTAAATAAATGATGATTTTAAATAAGTTTCCTCTTTATTTTTATTTGATTGGCATCAGCATAGCACGCGTCGCAATTGTTTCCGTAAAGGATGTAGAAAAAAAAAAAAAATTTTCAATATGGCGGCAAATAGGTAGATAGGTACAATTTAACACTAAAGGCAATCTTGGTGTTATTTGTTATCAATTTACATAGCGGGTCCAATTTCTGTTCATATTCTAATAATATAATGAACACAACTCATGTAATTTTTTTGGTAGTACAGAGGTAGAAAAAGAAATGATAAAATCAATAGAGTCGTGAGTTGACGAATTACGCTATTGCCAAAAAAGATGCTTTAATTTTCAAAACTATTAGAAGGTAATGCAAAGTTATTATTACATATAACGGTTGCATTGCGCGATTTTGCAGACAAAACAAATAATTCAACTCTGCAATAATTAGGTACTATTTTACTAGATTTTGTACCACAACATTGAACTTTTTATTTTCCCGCTTTTCGTATGTAGGTTACAGCGCTACATAGCGTCGAAATTTGGTACTAAGTGAAGCCGACGCGCTCATATTTTTTGTAATTTCTCTGATTCAAAATCATTTATGGTCAAAAAATCATTGAAAGGAAGATCAAAATTAGTTTTAAAACCGATTTCACTTACTATTTAGTAGTTAAAAGGTTATTTAAAGAAAAATATAATTCAATATTTTTGCCCACATGCTAGTGATAGCTTGTTAATGGCGGACGCTTTCAACCAATCAGCGTCGAGGCGTACAGAAGCCCGCGCCATCTTCGTTTTCAAACTCATCTGGCCGCTCGCTCACTCGCTCAATTCAGTCAGTCGCGCGTCGGATCCGGGCAGCCGTACAACTTAACTTACTAATTCTAGTAATTAACACTAAAATCAGAACAATCATGAGCACCAATGAAAATAACAGTGAAGTGGCCGTTGACAAGGTCGGCGATGAGAAGAAGGGTGACGCCAAAAGTGACCTAAAAGGAGCCAAAAGGGCAGCAGAGGTGAGTGCACATGTCAAACAAATGTATTCGTTATAATCGCTCGCCATTTTATTGAACGCTATTTTAGAGACTGCATTACAATAATTTATTTTATCAATATCGCCTTCATATATTATTACACATGGTAAATAGAGATGTATGTGTTTAGGGACGGAAACGATGCTTACTCTTACCGGCGTATTTTTGGATGTCATTTCTGTAGCGTTATGCATTTTAGCGTGTGTGGGGAAATCGATGAGCCAACACCGCGATGCCTTCTGAAGTAATAAACCTATGAATATGTCTAAAGGTGCGATATATTAACAGGTCACGAATTTTTTAGCTTTTGTTTACTCGTTTTCTATACGGAGGCATGACCTTGGCGGAAAAAAAAACATGGCGCGGGAACGTACGCTGTCCTCATTGATGTGGTTATTACAGGAAAAAGTATGCATATAGGTGTTGTTATGCCCACTCGTCGTTCATTATTGATTATATCGCGTGTAAATAGTTATTTTAGACTTTCTCAGGGCTTCGTTCATCGTAGCGTGACGCTAGATGGATGAGTAACATGGCCGGCGCGAATGTCAGTGTTTGAGTCGTATGGACTGTCACAAACGCCGCGCAAATGTTCACCTCGCGTTATCTACAAAGAATAATATATTCTTATTATTATCCAATGCCATATTCGAGTTTACCATGAGTTCACGCCATTCCACGCTTATGCCATTTGCACAATTGTTATTTTATTTCGGCAGACTGAAAAGTAGTCAATGACCCGGCATTATTTGCATGTAGGTGTATAATATTATGTAGTATACGTATCCTTTGTTCTACTAGCACTTGTTAATAAAACGCATTCATGTTATCATTAGTGAACTGAACAAATTAAGCGGGAATATTGAACAATACAAGTAATTTTGCTTGATAATGGATTTTTTGATCTTCCGTCCTGTTTCTTCTTTCTAGGTTACGTGCATGCACGAGAACGCATGGCGTTTACAGCCTAATAGGTACAAGATCGAAGCGTTTGTATAGGTTAGTCGCAAATCACTCGTCTCAAGCGTGTATGTTAATGAACGAGGCTCTATATCATCATTTAGGCGGTTTTTAGTAGTGTCTTGTGTTTATGGCGTCGCTTTGCCAACGGTTATGTAGGTACCTATGCGCGGTGACCGCGTTCCGCTTAACGTTGCCACGGGAAAAAGGGCCGTATGGCGCCGGCCCCGCTCTACAGCGCTGTTTCCCCCACATAACAACTAATGACCCACGCTTCTTTATCGTTACGAATCTTTGTCACCTGCGTCTCATTATTATGCAGCTAACTTGCATCTTTTACCCACGAAATCATCCCATAAAGAGATATCCCGGTGCATTCAAAATTTAAATAATATTGGCTAATGGCCAGTTAATAATTGTTTGATCTCTTGAGTACATTACGGCGTAACGCATGCTGTCGTATTTGGTAAACATAACAAAAAATACAATACAGTAAAAAAATACAGGTTCCCGCCAATAAATTTGTTACGGTTTTAGGAGAAAACGACAGAAGCGAAAAAGGCGCGAAAGGAGGAGAACGGCGGTGGCGGCGATGACGAGCCACACAGTGAAGAGGAAGACTTAGAAGGAGAGGGAGAAGGTGAAGAAGATGATGACGAAGAAGTAGAAGGAGAGGAGGATGAAGAAATAATAGGAGAGGGAGAGGACGACGATCTCGAGGGTAAGTAGCGCTGGGTACCTTATTTTACGTCATGCATCCCATGCGTGAATATCACAGGCAGTTTAGCTTCAAGGGTCGCATTATAATTTAGCGTCTATGTGTCGGATTTTAAACTAAACACGTACATAAACAAAATGTGTCGGTAAGGTTATAATGATTAAAGCAGTGATCTTTTAATTCAATATGAAATTGATATTAGTTATACCTATGTAAGGAAAAACTAACACACGAGCTTTTATATTCTGAAAAATATTGCTAATCTTATACATAAAGTCCCTGATACGAATGACGAGAAGTCTTGTTAAATGTATTATTTCTAATAAGACATGTTCATTGTTACAGACGAGGAGGTAGAAGAGGAGCTACTGGGCGAAGAGGAGGAGGAAGATGCGTAATACGCCTCGTGCTTCTTTATGGACAATGTCACAGTGATGTGTTAGTGCTCGTGACGCCCCGGACTGGCGCGGCCTCGCTTCGCCTCAACTGTCCACACACAGCGACAGCCCCAACTACAGGACACTAACAACAGTTGGGAACACGCGGGGCCGACAACGCTCCCACCTAAAGCGGGTGCAGTTCTATTTAAATGACAAATGTAATTAATTAAGTCAAATTCAATGCAGATTTTCATTTTTTTAACAATGTTTTATGTTCGGTACTGAAAGCTGTATCTTTACTTTTCGGCTCGATTACGAGCGTGTAATTAATAAGACTTAGTAGAATGCTGTTGAATTTTGTCATGAAATGTACAAATGTGTTTTTCGGAAGTAAACTTTATTACTAAGTGAAATCCGCTCTGTATTCTAGGTTTACCTGTGAGCCCGTTCAATGGTGAAGTTGTGATATTTTTCTATGCAGTAGAATCTATCCGTTTCTAAAATATAGAAGTAAGCCAGATTTGGCGCGTATAGTAAATAAGCTATAAGTCACAAAGCTCAATCCTTCATTATTGTTGATGAGAGTTTGTGTGTACATATTTAGCATAAGTGAAGCCTGTGATTTTTATAATCAGTAATGTAACATGGTGTGAACGTTGCATTCAGGTTAATTGTATTCTTTTAAACAGTACATCTACAGTCGCGTTTCGATTACACAATCGCTTCCTCGTTCGACTCGATTGCATATTGGATCGAGTGATAAAGTATGATAACGAAATAAAACTTAGAAAATTAGTCATTTAGCGATAGAATCGGTACGGATCGGTATCGCCCAGGGCTACAGAGTTAGAACGAGGAAGGTTACCTTAGGCCGGCAACCGCCGCCGAACGAGACGCAGACGTATTCCACACGTCAGTTTACTAGAAAAACATCACAATTTTGCCATTATATCGCGCCCATCGCGCGCCGGCCGCCCGCTCTCTGTACGACCGATAAAGAGAGCGCGACGGTCGCCGTGCCGCGATAGCGAATAACAAAAATATCAAACCGGCCTGTAATTTTTGTCCATAACTGTTAATTAGGATAGAACCTCCAGCTCGGTACTCCAGTGTCTCACGGTGTGGAATAAGAGATTCCTAGGTTAAAGTGATTTAGTATGTAGGATGTACGTCATTTTTTATGAAAGGACGCCACGGGCGGGGCGGGGCGGCGGCGCGTGGTCCCGGCGCGTGGCCTCGTTCGATTTGCCGGCGGCTCTCCGCCTCCGCGCCGCTCGCCGCTCGCCCCGCACCACGACGCGGCGACGCGCTCTCTGGCGTGGAAAATCACCCGTTGTGCGCCGTACATCGCTGCTTGGCCTCACCACCGAGCAACCAGCGATGTAGTCGTACCGCCCGCCGAGACGACGATCGTCACATGAGCGTTTTTGATACTTCTTGTTGAATCCGTTTTCACTCCGTACAGTCTTTCGCGGGGCGTCGGTCTGCTGACACCTAGTTGAAATATCATAAGATTTTCAAGCAGCCTACCCCCCGGCGGAGACGGCGCGATGTTTTGAGAAGCATTTAGCTAATTGTTCCGTTGGCGATTGAATACCAAAGGGAGCAAAGATGTTTTCATTAGAGAAAATTGACATGGAAATCAATAAAATTATCTTATGAGTAAATCTTATTGTCCCGCCTTTTCATTTTTTTGTGGTAAGAATGTGCTGTCGCATATTTGTACTATGTACGACTTATGTGAATACCTTAGTACGATTTTATTTATTTGTGATGTTGAACACTATTGATTTTCTACAATGGACGAAATGTAAATACAACCGATTTTAAGTAAAACGTTATTTTGTTTTTAAGCTTATTTATTTGTCCCATAGTATCGGATTAAATTTTCCCGAATATTCAATTCTTAATTTCAAGAACCGATTATGATGACGATATAGATACCTAGCGTTATAAAAATAAATGTTGCGCGTGCTTGAGAAGCGCAATTGATAGGGCAGTGTTCATATTGTAGCCAATACATTTAGTTCAGGATATCAATTTTGTTCTTCCGAGGTGAATAAATTAAAATATCCTTTTTCTCCCCTTACAAAAAGCATTCTACCTCCGATGCTAGCCAACCGTACTTCCGTTCTGTTTTGCGGGGTACTGTTGTCTTGAAACATTAGATCCTGCTTGCCTGTGTCATCATCATCCCCCTGCCTTTTTCCCAATTTAATGGGGGTCGGCGTAGCATTTCTCTCCTCCATACATCTCTCGTCAGCCGTCATCTCGATAGTCACTCCTTTTCTAGCCAACTATAGCATAAAATAACAATTCAACAACGATCGTTTCCTCTGTCATAATGTACTCGTTCACATTCATACTCTACATTTTCCTCGTTACATGATCATCATTCCTCCCTATCACATGTCCATACCATGATAAAAGATTTCCACACAACTTCTCGGTTACCGGCGTAACTTTCAGACTTCTAATTCTATCCATCCGTCACAACCCACATCCCTCTCAACATTCTCGGCTACATGCAGATGCCTTTTAAACATCCCCTTTGTGAGCCAATATCCCATACAAGACAGCAGGTCTGATGGTAACTATTTTATACATAAACATAAGGAGGAAGATCAATGAAAAACCTAGGTACCGGCTTATCCAAGTCAAAATAATCTTATATCAAATATAGCATTGAAAGAGCACCAAAATGTGGAAATATAGGTAAGTTTGTAAACGTAGGTATCCGGCATAGAGATAACGGTAGAGCTGGCGTGTGAATACAGCCTTGGAACTGTGGGAACGTTCTACTAGCGACATCTACCATTTGGCATTCGTAACAAGCTTTCTATTATTTACAACAGATGGCAGTCATAATCATCTACCTACAGCAAAGGTCACGATCTTTAGTACTGGTTAATAAAATAGATGGCGCTAGTAATGAACGAAATAGGCGCCACTTTTAAAATTTTGACGATCATTATTTTTATCCAGTTACATCTTAGTCTTATAATCAATTAACTAACGTATTAGTATATAGCTTCCTATAAAATTGAACGGCTTGTTTTTTTTTTTTAAGAAATTTACATACACGTAATCAGTTTAGATAATATTATTTTTCGAAATTATACCATAAAATTTAGAAACTTGGCATTTTTACCTCCTTTTGAAATAGGTTGTACAGCGGCAGATATCGTAATGAAAACATATACGATGACCGATTTTTGGTAAGGGAGTAGATATGTTGGTCATGGTCATCGACATGTTATACGTAAATTCAAAATACAACACTGCTCTTTCATAGTTAGTTTTCACTTCTGTCGGCAGTAGAAGTGCTTAGTGACTGCCTTTTTTTAACGCTACCAGTGCTACAATAATGTTTGTGCTCCATACACCTTAATTATTTTTATGTAAACAATGAAAATTACATCTTACCTCAAGTATTTCGTGATTTTGGAACACATTTGAATTTTGAAAACACTGAACTTTTATAGGTTGTTTAGATGGACATAACAATTGAAAATCACATTAATCAAGTGTTTGCATAATTCAAAACAACTGAAAAAGTTTTATGAAAAACTGTTGTGTTTGTGTTTATGCTTTAGGCAAACTTTTCCGCAGTAAGATTTTTATTTTTAATTTTATACCGTTTTGTAATTTTTTTGTCAAAACAGAGAACGTCAAATTGGAGTAGACAGTTTACTTTTTGCTAGTTTGGATACTAGCATTTTAATTTATTTTAGTTTTTTGGAAATATTACAATTGAAAAAGACTGACTTATTTAGAAAGAATAAATGATTTGGAATAAATTCTGTAGCATTTTTATTGATAATTAATTTAAAAAGAAATATACCTACCACTGGGTACATAAAACTACGTAGTTCAGATGACTAAATCTTTTTGTCATAAATAAATAGTGCAATCAAAGAATACGGGCTACATGCGCGGGTTCACCGATCAAGGATATTGCTACTCAGTAGAATTCAGAAACACTTTTTTCCCTAAGAGTGTTCCTACGATCATGACGTCTGTAACGCGGCGATTAATGGTTGGCCCAACGTTTGTGACAGATCGTATTGTACGGATTTGGCTTTGATTCAGCGCAGTACGATAATTTAGTGCGTTTTACACCGCGAGAGAGGACTTACGTCTACACAGTTTTTCCTTGTGAAGTGCATTCACTTTTCGTGTACATTTTTAAATTAAACTGACCTTAGTGCAGAGTTTTATTGACAAATCGACTAAAACTACAAGTTTTGTGTTCTAAATGTGATAACTGCCGTTCTACAAAAATCTTTAGAGTCAAAATGTGATACGGACGTTTCAAATTATTTAAATATTTGAAGTGCCGAATAAAAGGTATTTATTAAACGTAATTTTTTATGAAAAGTTTAAATCGTATATTCTTGTACACAACGAGGAAGAAATTAATCAGGAAAATGATTGCATACGATGATACGACTAATGCACAGGTGTTATTGTGACTCATACATTGTCAAAGGGTGACAGAAAATAATAAAAAAATATCTCAGGTCTAAGCTCGGGCTGAGAGCTTTGCTTGGTATTTTTTTACACATTTTTTTTGTTATAGACTCAGTATATAAGTATTGGCTTCCGGTTCCGTTTTAGAACCTTTATCGTTATCGTTCAAATTATTCTCGGCACTCTGTTTTTTTTTTCGAAAAAACGTTCGTCTGATATAAACCGTGGGATACCTAGCGTCATTAATGTGCTCACGCTCACTGAACCAACCTAAATATCCCTTTGCGAATGTGAGAAGTTTTTGCTTCCATGAACCCAAAGCCATCAGATAACATCTAGCAACTGAAGTGGGTAGTCCATTCATAGGTAATCAACTCAACAAGTATTCAAGATCAACCTACCTATATTACAAAAGTGCGTAACTTACGAGATTGTTATTCAATCTAAGGTCAAATAAATGCATCAACTAGTAGCCATGGTTCCTACTGTACTTCGTGTCTTTCTCTAACAGGACCTTTAGAAAAATCCCGCGCCAAATAGAATTTCATCTAGAGTGATAAGTTGTTTACTTTAAATTATTAGTCTAACCTAATCTGAATTTTCGGGAAAAAATTGTGTCCTGTAATTCTGTTTCTTTCTCTGTTAGGTCCCCTACTAAATTTCGTTGAAATCGGTTCAGTAGTTACTGTGTTATTAAGTAACAAACACTTTCGGAAATACTCGTAAGGACACGGCTCGACTTGGCTGATTTTTGTTGCTATCGTAATTGTCAGGACAAGCGGGGTACTCTTGGAATTAATACCAATTCCAATCCAATTCCAATATTAGCTGTTGGCTTGCTCATTATCAGACACTATAGATTTTTATTGTTATGAAGTACGTATTTGTACGTGGCTGAGCCAAAGGGTCTATAACGAATTGGTAAAATAATTTAACCTACATGATATTTATCTCAATTTTAAAACAAGGCGTATTAGTTCTATTCTATAATTAATAATGTCTAAGACATATTGGCATTTAGAAGTATGAAGTGACATAGGTACAATTTCCAATGTCAATTGAGTGGATTTATTTTCAAGAGTAACCGAGGTGGTTCACTTAAATTTTTGTTTTTTCGGTAAATATCATAGAGAGGTCAGAAATTTGGATGGTATTAATATATCAAAATCTCTATGTAGATCATAAATTCTTCTTTAATAAATTGCACCCGTGCGAACCGGGGGTGGGATGCTAGTCTTGGTAATATGTAAGAAATCGGCTTCCGTATGTTTGTGTCTATAAAACTCGTAAAGTAGTTGATGGATTGAGTTGAAAAACTGAAACTATTTTATGAATACTTTTTATTCCGAAGTTCCCTCGGAAATGGGAAAGCCAAGTTTAGTAAAATAAAACAATAGTCACAGCACACCGTGGCCGGGTTAACAACCGATAAAGAATAATAATACAGCTAAAAATATTTCACAGTCCTTCACTATTAGTCCATTTTTTATTGGTTTTGTGAAATATCAAAGTTCAAGTTTGACTCGCGACATCGCCGCGGGTTCAGCTCATGACTAAAGGCTCCGTTCGAGTTCCAAACTAATTGGGCAATCCCGAAAGATGCACGTGAGTGAGAGTAACCGGTGAACATTAATATGAACATGTCGCACGAAAGCTTTTAAATAAAAATATTTTGTGGAATGTTCCGCTGTCTAGCACAGCTCCTGTCGACAGTCAAAAAAAAAGGGAAGCCAACGAAAAGGAGAGCCGCTGCCTGTGCCCTTGCTGTAAATGTGATTTAAGGAGAAGTAGGCGTACCTACGTCTTTAGATTCGGAACGTAGGTAACAGGCTAGGACCTAAAGGGGCTACCGGACACATGGCAGCATTATTAATTTCACCGCTACTAATATCTTACTCGTATGTTGTTGTTTACATGTCTCTTTGTTTTAAGCTTATCGAACTGATTCCATTATCGGATATTGACTAGATAAATAATTTTTATCATAGGTACACTTAATAAATAGATGTACCTAACCTATCCCCTTTTTGGTTCGGTTAAGATTTAAAAAAGTATAAAAACAATTGCCATCGAAGTCGCAGTGGTTTGCGCAGTTTTGAAATATGCAGTGCTTAATTTTGATCACATTGGTAAATGACCTGGTGGGTTCTCATTATCACAAGTCTATAAAAGGTTGAAAACAAAATGTTTGCATCTAATAATAGCTTCACATATTGATCGAATCATATTTTTACCCTTAGTGTCGTGTCGTACTATCGCCTCGGTGCCGGTAGGACAGGTTATAAATAATTCATTTCGATCGTTACCGATACACTAAATCCTAAAATTCTGACAACGGGTCTTACCCATTAAATGCTGCAGACTGGAGGATTATTCTGTGTAAAATACCGATATTCAGCTGCATTTGTGGTAGGAGTGAAACGTTTGGGAAAAAGCCAAGTAGACGGTGTAAGTGAAACATCGTACTACTATCTAGTATACCTAGCTCTAAGACTTTATTAAGGACATCGTGAAACGTATTTCAAATACGCATCGATTCCATACAGACTTAACTAAAAACACGGCGTCCCTTCAACTACATCTCTTGCTCGAGAATTAAATTTAACTTTCCCCGACCATTTTATAAATTGTTGTTCGAACAGTGCTCGTAGTCATGACTACAAGAGAGCTGATCCCGCGGCGTCAACACATAAAGGTCTTTGATCCATTTCAATCACTTCTGTCACTTGCTCACTATTTTGTTTAGGATGGTAACAATGCTTTACCATTTTCCTGATATACTGAGCTGAGTTCCCTTCCGTTGTAACTAGAGATGACTATTGTCATCACGTACTCACGGAGTTGGAAATTAAGTCCGTTCTCATGATGTCTACATGTCTAGAATACATTATTGAGCCTACGAGTTCCGAGTTGTATGATTCCTTTGATTTCTCCCACATTTTTTTTCTCTGAGACATAGACAATTAATTAATTGCTATGTCATCTACTTACCTATTTTTCAATTGGTTTGGTCCTTGGATAGGGGTTCTATTGTATAGTACCTATGTAGTAGCCATGTTTAAGCTAGAAAAGTAGTTAAAAACATATTTTTTTGTGACAAGAAAAATATGGTCGTGAACAGGATTTGAACCTGCGTCTTTCGGATAAATCCTCCAGGCGCTCTGATCATTCAGCCATCACAAGAAAAAAAATTAACTTTAGAGTTCGCTACGGATGCATTAATGCGTTTGAAAGATTTATCTGTATCAGAAAAATGGTTCCTTGAACTTGGTAAAAAGTTGAGAAAAAATTATATATGTATAAAAATATATATTACTATGTTTATTTTTAGTCTTTGCTCTATGTGTTATTTCTACCAAATATATAAAATATAACACACCTGCACATATAAAGGTTAGTTAGCCCGTGTGGATTTGAGTCGGTCGGAGTTTGGTAGAGCGTCCGCCATGGATCTCCACACATGAAAAAAAGTTTTAATCACATGAAGCCTGGTGTCCTTGGATTTCCCACCTTCAACGCCTTTGATTGTTGACAGTTATAGTTATTTCTCAATGATGCCTTACTAAATATCATCATGGTACTTATGATACGCCGGGTGAGCAAAATGTCAAGAACTGGCCTTGAGGGTTGCAATAGTAAACCAATTTTCGACTAACGATAGACCGCGTTGGGCAAACAATTTTTATAGAGATGTCTCTTGTGGGCTAGAATTATAAAAGTCTTGCTTGACGGCGCATTCAAGCTATAAGGTCCAGAATCAAATAATATACGACAGGAAAAAAATTTAAGAAGAATACTTGCTACGCCGACCCCAAATCAATTGGGATAAGGGCAGGGGAATGATGATGGACAACAGGAAAAAAATGCATATCTAAGACTACATTTAGGTTTCGATCTGAGATTGAGTTTGTAGGTATTTATTTTGTCAATCAAATACTACCTCAAGGTTATTCAGTACTCTTTGAAGCATTGTGTTAGCAGGATCTTTTTAACCAACGAAATAAAGGTATAGTTTTTTTATGTACACTACGCTTATCTTTTAACAGAGTAGACCGATTTTAATGATTCTTTTTTTATTGGATGGAGGATACTTCTAAGTTAGGTCCATATAAATTTCACCCCTAAAGTTCATCCCTAAGGGTGGATAATACGAAAAATACGGAATTATTTATTGTTCACATGTCAACCGATTCCTATTACGGCGGTTAATTCTTTTGTAAAATGGTTTGTGTTTATTTGTCCTCTATATTGCTGGGTGCATCGATTCGTCTTACAGGGTCGGCACCGTGCACCACTGATGTTGCAACTGTATAAGGACGATGCGTGAATCGCTTATGGAGCTACGGTAACAGCTTATTATAATCAGATTGGCCGTATGCTTGTACCTTAGTTGTAAAAAAAAATCTCAATGTATGAATGCAGCTAGGTAAGTACAGAGTTATTATAACAATGCTGTTAAAAAACTGTTTTTGGACAATAATATCAAGTTATTGTTATACATTTATAGCCATAAAACATAATAAATGCACGTTTTAAATGATTTAATGCATAAACTGCTCGTATAATGGTAAAGTGTGTTTTGTAACCGGGTCAATGTCATCTTGCACAATTATTTTACTTAGTTGTCATATTTAGGTTTCCGTTGGGTTCCGTACATCAAAAGGAAAACACGGAACCCTTAAAGGACCAATTTGTTATCCGTCTGTCTGTCTGTCTGTCTGTATTTACGTCTGTCTGCCAAGACCCTTTTTCTCGGGAACGCGCTGAGGAGGAACTTTATATTGTAGGTATTATATCTTTTCGGAATTAGCCAACACGAAACGACTGCGCGGCATAGCCTTATTAACACTAGTGCTAGAGGGTTTACAGTCTATGGTTTACAGTTTTCCAAACTCAAACAGCAAATTAATTTATATTTAGAACGTAGCAACTACTTTTTTATAAACTGCATCGAAACGGCCTAGTTTAAATAAATGCTTCGACTTCAAATTATATTCAGCCTATTTACAGTTCTGAGGCAGGAGTTTAGATGGAGGCCTTGGAGGTTGAGGCTTGAGGTCATCACTTGTTAGTGGCTTAACGTAAAAAGGTCGAATTAGAACTGTTTGCACAGTTATGTTAATATCTTTGAGTGCAAATATATTTGTCTATAAGCTAAAATTATTGTTTTATCTAGCAGTCGTATCGTAGGTACGTCGCGTCGTGAGTAAGGTCATGAATTTATGATCAATGTATAAAAACGTCCAAAGATGAATTAGGTATTCACATTTTTTTGAAAGTCTGTCACGAATTGAATTTTAGAAATTAAAATATAGAAGGTACATCTAGATAAATGTGAATAGTAGGGTACATATGAGGCCGTGATTGCTAGTTTAGCCTAGCATCACGCCTGTATTTCTTGAAGGGGCAGGCAGGGTGTATATAGTTGCACACCAAAATATAAAATTAATTATATCAAAAAAAAAGACGCATCTCTTGCGCTGATAGTTTTATAGGTATACGAGTGGTACGATAGGTATACCCTTAGACCCATACGTAATTATATACTTACCCGCGCCCCCCAAATGCAGGATATGACTGACTGATTCATGCGTTAAACTTCTTTTTGCTAACACTCTAACTGACATCTGCCCGAAGTATATGGTTGAACTTCTGCATTGCGAGGAAAACTTTTATACAATCCAATATTATAGAGTCTGTAAGACAGTGCCTCCCCCCAATTGATGTAAAATTATTCCACAGGAATTGACACAATATAAATCAGAAAACTACTAGATCATCCAGTATTAAAGTGTAAAGCTAGATGTGGTTCTGACTGGGCAGCAGACACTGAAATTTTAATAGAAGGAAAATACCTGTTGTAATATTTTGTTTTTATTAACAAGATATAGTGTTGATAATTGTCCGTTTCAAATAAACATGTGTACAAACACAAAAAGTCTTAATTTCCGATTCAATTAAGGCTGCAATTAGGGTTTATGATTACTCGATTTAAATGAAAATTTCGAGTATTCTCGAGACCCGAGAAATGAAAAACCTCGAGAAAACATAAACCCTAATTGCAACCTTAATTGAATCGGAAATTAAGACTTCCATCCTCTATTGCTTTTGCGAAGCATGTCATCCGATCGACTCAATACACATGACACTGACCATGGAACGCTCTAACGATAATGTTTTATTCATTGGAATTACACATTCTTATACAGCGGGGGTCAAATGCTTTCGAAGATCACGTTTCTGCCGTTGTAGATCTACAACACTGAAGAAATTCTGTCTAGAGAAATAAAGATAAATTAATATTTTTTATTTTGTATCAACATGGTAAACTCTAAATTATAAAATTTCAACAAAAATATCACCGGTTACGATGTTATTTTACTTTCCACCAATATTTTTTATTCTGTATTTATTAATTTAATTGCAATTACTGTAAAGTTAGTCAAATAAAATCAAATCAATATTTATTTATGAACAAAGGTGTACAAGGTCTTGCTATAAAAATGGATATCTAAGTTCTACCAATAAAATTGGTGTACAAACAGTTATTAAATTGTCCAAATTTAAATAAGATGTGACAATGTAGTAATTAATAATTACATCATTCTAAATAATGTCATATGAGATACGTAATTCAAAGTTTTATATCAAAACACATCTATGCCAAATTATACAATATTGTAGGAAATAATATAAAATGTATAGCATGTCAACCAGAGAAAAATAACAATGTTAAAAAACAAAATCTATGTTAATTATTGTCTAAATAAAAATTTAAATTATTGTCATAAACAACATTAATCATCAAAAATATGGTCATTACATGAAGATTTAAAATGGATTGTTTAAAGATTATTGTCATTTAGAAAATCGTCTGTTGAATAATATGTCTTCTCTATTAAATAACTTAATAGTTTACTCTTAAACTGACTCAGGCCATCCAAATTTATTATAGATTTTGGTAGTTTATTATATATTTTTGGAGCCATTGCAAACACACTTTTCTGAAGAAGTGTGGTTTTACTTTTTACTAAATGTAACTTGTCACAACGACGTTGGCTACTTACTTGTGAGAAATTAGATAGGTTTGTTTTGACAAACAAAGATGATTCGTAAATGTATAAAGGCGCGACAGTGAGAATTTTTAAATTCCTAAAATGTGGTTCATATGCTATCTGTAATTTTCAAATGACAAATCGCTCCGATACATCGTTTTTCTGACTTAAATACCAAATCCATGCCAGTGGTGTCGGTTTAGTCACTTGTATATGCACTGAAAAGATGGCAATGACGTCACCAAAAGACGTATTAAAATGTGGAAGAAGAATTCGGAGTATTGAGCAGAGTACGAGATGGTTTAGTGGTCAGAGTGTTTGGAGTATTTATCTGGAAGGCGCAGGTTCGAATTCTACTCTCGACCGTGTCATTATTTCCACAAAAATTAAAAATTCCATCTTGGCCTCTAGTCCTGAAACTAATTTTTTTGTGCTTACGCTACTGCCATTTCTTTTAATAAAACCGTGGTGAGATAATCTTATTATAAAACGTACAGTCAGCAGTAAAATAGATTTTAACTAGTGTTTTACTTACATAGTGTAAATCTTCAACTGTTTTAATCATAATTGCAACTTCACATGCTTTTTATCAAGTGGTCCAATTATTTTTAACGTTGGAATGGCACATAACCTACTATAGACTAGGTACAGTAGTGTTCAATCCTTCACTTAGTAGCTTTCCTTATAAATAAGTTAACTCATCTCATACAGTGAGGTAATTTATAATTATTTTGATATGCAAGCCTCATGCTAATCCAACCTTAAACTGCTTTTGTCGAACATTTGCGGTGTGTTTAAACCTAGGTCTAACCATAAGTAATAGTGAAGTGTAGTGTTACTGCAGATTTCTCGTGTTGCAAACATCTGTTCCGATTTTCCAAGGAACTCTCGGTAGGTAATAACTAATAACTGTAAACAGTAAACACTAGTGATGTGACGCTGAATATCGTAGCTATCGACAAACGGAAAAAAGTAATAGGTAATACCAACAATTTTAGAAAGTCTTCCTTGAGGGGCTAAATATAATTTTTAAGAATATATATCTTTTTACCATTTCATGATCTATTTTGAATATTATATATTATTTGGTAAGATAATTAAACTATATTAATTTTAAATAAACCATCTCACCATCTTTCATCAGAGCTCAAAGATTGAATTAGTTATAAAAAACTTTAAAATCGAATTGGGTACAAATGGCCTCGTAAAGGACCTTATTGTTAGTAACTAATGACTGCGAGTCAAAATACTTTTGTAGCGCTAATCAATTAAATTTATCTTAACATTCTTCATCCGACAGAATTCACTCAAATTATAAGTTAATTTATATTCAACAAATACCTCTAATCTTCTATTTCTTCTTCTAAATTGATAATGATCTACTACTGGTCACCACGCTAACTCTCTAAAGTGAGGGTGTTTTTAGATCATTTAAGATATTTTATTTTAATGTATATTGTTGAAAACATGCAACTTTTGGCCGCCTCAAACGCTCGAAAAGCGTCAAGTGGTCACCACAGGGTTTATAAAAAAAAAAGCACGCCTGCTATACTATGAATAAATATTAAAATTGTAGAGGCAATGCTTGCAATAGCCTGGCCTGTACTGGTTGGCCGACACAACGTTCGGCCATCAAATATAGTTTATTTAAGTATTTAAACTGGGTTAATATAATTCAATTATTCATACCTATTACTTCTATTAATGAATATTAAATTAATTCGACCTTAGTTGTGAGTCATGTAAGTTTTGAGGTGACTTTCCACTTTTCGTTGATTATATGTTTGACTCTGACTCTTTAGGCAATTCAGTTTGAATTTTTCTAGTAGTTTTAATTTAAAATGTATGACATGGAGAATGATGTTTCCTCCTATTTGTATTCCTACTAATATCTATTCTGGCGATCACGAACTATGCAGGCGTGGAAAACTTCAAACATTCAACTGATTTAATGCTTCTCAAGTTTGTTCTTTAACGCATTTCAATTAGTTTTTTTTTGAGTTAACTTTTCATTCAATCTCTTGCAGTAAAGTTTTCATTAGTTAATTTTCTTATTAGTCTCTTCGTAATGACTGCCTCGTTGGTCTAGTAATCCCACGCGCGACTGCTGAGCATGAGGTCTTGGGTTCGATTCTCGGGTCGAGCAAAGTGTTATTGAGATTTTCTGTTAGGTAAAAAATTCTCAGTAGCAGCCCGGAGATTGGAGTTGTGCCCGGTAGATGGCAATAGGCTCACAACCCATTACATGAGACTTATTATCAGCATTGGTGAAATGTGGTTGTATAATTGTGTATATTTCTGCCCTATCCATTCCGGTAATACAAGCGTGACGCTATGTTGTTTCTTCGTACACTATTTTCCTCTTTTACCTAAAGCAATTTTATCCCTTATCGATAAAACTTTCTCTTACCCAAAGTGCAATATTTGTAGTACATCACTAGTTGCGGTGTAGTTGCAATGGCCGATATTATGAAAGTGCATTTAAGTGCATCTACTCTCGCCGTCTGATTCCTAATGTTTTGTTTGCGTATGTCATTTTTGTTGCACGGTTAAGCAGCAGGTCAGGTAGTTACTGGTTAAGGGTCCATAGACAGTTAATTGTGGTACTAGCTCAATTTGTGCCAAAAATAAAAATCGTAAATGTCAGTGGTTACTGCTCACAGCCTTGCGTATTGCCAATTACATTGGGGTCAGTTTCCAGTCAAACTGGATGTAGCTTAATACCAGTATTTTACATGGAGCGACTGCCTATTTGATTTGACCTCGACAATTAAGTTACTGGGTGACACGGTATCACATGGTATGACTGGTTTTCAGACTTTCAAGCGTATGACTCCACGTAACAGCTGTCATAGATCTAAACTAGGACCGACGGTTTAACGTGCTCTGTGAGGCACGGAGGGGTCTCGGTATGAAATGATGGTCAAGCATCCACAGACCGACTTTAGCACACATACAATATCCGCAATTTTTGTATCAGCAAGGTCTTTGGGCAGAATCCAAGTCTATTAGAAACAAGTCTATTAGTCGACCTTCTGTTCCTGGGCTAGATGTGAGTAGTAGTGACAGAGTTTTAATGTGGAATTCTAGACTCGAAGGACAAAATTGTATTTACTTTCATTCTGTTGCACTTACTTGGAGGGGCTCGTGGCTAAGTAACAGCCGCACAGATCGATCGATCGAGGTTAAGCTGCCCTTGCCGCGGTCGGTCTGTGGATGGGTGACTATCATTTCATACCGAGACCCCTCCGTGCCTCGGAGAGCACGTTAAGCCGTCGGTCCCGGTTGTCAAATTAAGATCCATGACAGCCGTTACGGGTAGTCAGAGGCCTGAAAGTCTGACGACCAGTCAGGTCAGGTAGGCAGTCGCTCCATGTAAAATACTGATATTAAGCTGCATCCGGTTTGACTGGAAGCCGACCCCAATGCTATTGGGAAAAGGCTAGGCATATATGTTGCACCTACTTATGCTTAAAATTCACGTAGATCGTTAGCGACGATTTAATTTGAGATTATTAGGTTAATAAAATTCATGAACAATATTAGTTCGAAATCGGATATTGCAAAAATTTCGTGCTGTCCGCCTTGAAAATCGAGATTGTATGCAGGTATGTCAGTTTACGTTCGAATTATTTTAAATCTGCTCAGTTCGGCCCTGACGAAAACTAGTTAAGTACTTCAAAGCTCAATGATGCATTTATATTTATTTAGAAGTCTTGCTGTAAAATAAGCAATATATTATTTGTACGAATGGTTTTGCTACTGTAACTATTTCCAAATTGTAGGGCTGGCCTGAGTCTGCTAAATCAAATAAAAACTATTATTATTGTCTTGCAAGCGCTACTCCATTGAGACTCATTACAGTAATGACTGGACTGGTCTTGGATCAAGGAGGTAGTCTGCAAAAACTGAAACGCAGTTCAGTAGAAATACATTTTTTTTTTAAACGTTCAACAGTCGGATTTTTTTTCTGTATCGTGGGTGCGTTTACAAATCTCACATGCACACACACCCAGACAATTATCTGTAGATCATACAAATATTTGCTTCGTGCAGGGATCAAACACGCAACGCAGCAGTCGTTCTGTGGACCACTGCGCCAACCGCGTCAACAATTTGAAGACCACTGGTCTTATTAAACTAATAGAATAATAATAGCCTAAAATTATTCTATCGGTACACTATCGATACTCAATTGTGGCATTGGTAGTTAAATTAGTAGACTCAGCGTACCTATTCGCTATTTCGGTTGCCAACCGAATTGATGAACACTTTGTAGTGCATTGCGTAGTGTGTTACAGCTTGTCTATGATGAGCAACAATAGTAAAAACTTACGACGCAATGTACTACAAAGTGTCCATCAATTCGGTTGGCAACCGAGATAGCGAATAGGTACGCTGGCTCGTTTACAATAATTACAAACAGAAATATCTTGTAATATCATGAAATATTGAATAGATTTGAGGGTAGTTATTGAAATACCTGTGCACCGCCCGCTCGCCCGCCCTTAAATATACGCAAGCGGTGAAAAATTGCAACTACTCAGTAGTTGGTGGTAGTTGCAATTTTTTGCTTTGTATTTATTTGTGTACATTACGCTTATCAAAATGTGGTTTCCCGGTCAATGTTTATATTATAAATAATTATGTGAATAGCAATATCAATATAATGTTGTTGACTGCCTCTGTGCCGTAGTGGGCGACTTGTGTCGAGGTAGCCGACTTGTGTCGTGGTGGCCGACTTGTGCCGTGGTGGCCGACTTGTGCCGTGGTGGTCGACTTGTGTCGTGGTGGCCGACTTGTGCCGTGGTGGTCGACTTGCGTCGTGGTGGCCGAGTGGTTACGGGCCCGTCTTTTGAGCCACAGGTTGTGGGTTCGAATCTAGTATGTATCAATGCTAACAAATATCCTTATTTGTTAGCTAATCTAAGACATCACAGACATTCGGTGAAGGAAAACATCTTAGTAAACCTGGACCTGGTCTTCTTCTTATCGTATGATTGATGAACAACCTGGTGTCAGAGTTTAAACCACCAGTAGGTCTCTGATATGGCTCTACACACCATCGAGAATATTTCTCAGGTGTGCTGGTTTCCTCACGATGTTTACCTTCACCCTTTTTATGCATGTGATAATTAATTTATAATATCTACGCAAATGACTTCGAAAAGACAGTGGTTCGAACTGGCGACCTTTAACTTGTCAGTCCAACGGTCACACCACTAGGCTATCACTGTTACACCGGTGATCAATCATTAGTATGAGAAGGGGCTCTTGGCCTGCAGTGGGACAGTTTTTTTTTTTTTTTATTAAAAATTTTTATAGAGGGTTTGATCCACAGGTGGGCTGGTTATGTTATGTTTGTTACGCACGGCTGCTGAGCGTCCTGAGTTCGATTCACGTGGGCGAATTCGTGGGCAACAGTTTGTATACACATAAATAAGTTAAAATATAGCTGTACCTAGTGATGTACACCTGGTAGCATTCTTACTATCGGTAATATTCCTACTGATAAAATATTCCCGAAGTTAGGAACGCGTCGGACGGCACATCACTAGTTCTACCTATCTTTACTGGAAAGAAAAATAGTGAGCAGGATTTTAACCTGAGCCTCCCGTATAAATATTCCAGGCTCACTGAAAACTAATTTTTATCACTAGTCTGATTCTTCTTCCTAATCATGAATCAGTTTTATGGTGACGTCACAAAAAAGTACAATTTATGATCACATAAAAAGAGAATTGATTAATCCCAATACTTCTGTAATACATCCTATAGCATCCGAAAAATCATTAGCTTCGGTTAGTGCGCACGATATAACATGAGTCACAACTGGGGTGTTTCCATAAAGAATATAAAAGAGTTCGTTGTCTTTTGCTGATCTATCATCACAGACACCAGTGACCAGTAAACCGATGACTCATTCCTCCCATAAATTTGTCTCAGATGGAATTATTCTTGAGCTGATAATGCAACGAGATGGGCCAACTTGGTTATAAAATGCAACTTCGAGTATTCTGGAGTGTGTTACGGACACTCACTACAAACTCAAAATAGCGTCGTATGGGAAATTTGACGTATGCTATCCAATACGACAAGACACGTATTCCTACTCTGTCTTTAATTCTGTACCAGTTAAAATCTGCTTCGCCGCCGTGGCTCTGTCTGGACCTCGCTGGAATTTCACCTTTTCCGAGTAAACTTTTGAATAAAACGTATAGGTATATAATAATTTTGGCTTGCCATCTGAGAGGTTATGAAAACATTCTTCTATTAAAATTCACCGTTGTGTAAAAATTTAAAGTCAATCCATCGACTTCTTTTCGAGATTTGCGATCAGAGATATACGGCAGCCGAATTTTTGTATCGACATAAAGATTCTCTTTGTACGTGTAATATTATCTTGCCATGTGCAAGATTTCTTACTTTCTTACAGTATGAGCGATATTGCACGACACATGATAAATATATAAGTACTTTAATGATATTTCTTGTAATTTTACACACGTCTGCAGCCTGGGAATATGTAATGTGAGCGATTCTTTTGTTTTCATTATGATTTCGTCCCATCTCTGATGTCTTTGTTAAAGATGTATGAAGAGCACCTCACATAAGATTGTCATCATATTCAACCAACATACTCGTACTAAAAACTAGACTGGTCTCCTGTCTCTTAAAAAATTCTAATAGTCGTGATCACATGGCAAAACGTTTGATCTGGCTCTTAACCGTTCCACCTCTGGAAGGTGAAGGCCTCAATAGTGAGACAACAATGTATGACAGGTTTAAGAAGACCTGTGGACTCTAATTAGGAGATTCACAACGGTTGACTTAAACAACAGCTCATTTAAAAGAGACTTTCGCTGGTCTATCATATTACAAAAAAATATCAACTTCTAAAATTTCATGATCGGATTTAACCGAAACTCTTTAACACAAGACCTCATAACAATAATTTTTACGTCACACAGCTTTGAGTTAATAATTCGTTGAGAAACGTCTAATTAAATAATGGCTGCCATCTTTGAGTTCAAGTTTAAGGTCGCGGGCGTATTGTGTTAGTTACGAGTATTTTATTGTCGCCGGCGCCGTTTTGTTTGTTTTAATTAAAGCTTTCAGAGGCACTCATGTTATATCAAATGTTTATAGACCGTTGCGAACTGTGGTCGGTAAACGGTCGTTGAGGTTAAGCAACGTATGGCGCGGTCATAAAGTGACCGTGACCGTGACCACCAGAAGTAT
Organism: Xylocampa areola; assembly: GCA_935421205.1. Classification (NCBI taxonomy): domain Eukaryota; kingdom Metazoa; phylum Arthropoda; class Insecta; order Lepidoptera; family Noctuidae; genus Xylocampa; species Xylocampa areola. The sequence goes on from OW285207.1 coordinate 19,170,852, forward strand.
TGCGTCTGAGTGAATCTTTGCTTCGGAGGGCACGTTAGAATCCACAGATCAGTAATATATTATGTATCTGTATCAATCCTGGCTGTTGTTATTACAAACTCTAAGCTGCTACTGGATAATTAAACAATTGAGGAAATAAACTAAATAAATAGTTTTCCTGCTATTTGTTATTCTGCGGAAGTTGAACGCCCTTGAAACTATTGTGTCTGTTTGGCTTCTTATTTAAGATCGTGGTGTTTTGATCGTGGTCGTAGAAAACAGACTATGCTTATTTGAATGGCTCATAATATGTAAATTAGCTTGTCACGGAAACTTTGCGGTGCAACGTTTTATTACTAGGCTCTAGTCACACAAGTAAGGTAGTACATTATGACACAAGTGAGATGAGGCTCAATTGTACTAGGCTAGGCTGGTACCTACTAGGCAACTACTTGACTCTAGTTAGCGTAGTGCTAAATATCTTAGGTTTAACTGGATTAGGGTTGTCATCCGTCCGGGTTTCCCCGGATTGATACTTGTTTTCACACTTCTTGTCCGGGTTAGCAGATTTTAGAGATGGCAACTCTTTACTGGATGGATTAATCTTGTGTATTTTTATTTTATGACGTTTTTAAAGCTTCCTATAAAATAAACGCCAATGAAAACGGTCAAGTGCCAATGGCCTTATCATTTATTGTATTCTTGTCTTACCGTGAGTGACTTCTATCCTTATTCTAATGTTTTAGAACTAAGGTTGTTAAGTTTAATCGTCGGTTTACCTGTACAGTTCCTTGTATGAAAGGTCAATGATTCCTATGGGTACGTTAGGTCTGCAGGCTACAATTGTATCATAATTTTCCTGTATACGTAGAAAAATTTATCGATAACAATCGTACTTAAGTTATATTATTTCATATTAATGGTAAATTAAGAAATAGCACTATTATTTAGGTACGTCATGCTTGAGCCCGGATAAAATATCGAACCACAAACTTAATTGGCACGGTACAGGGCAACGTTAATATTTTTATTCTTCTTCTTAGCGGGTCGATGACAAATTAAATTGAGTCAGCCCAAAATTTGGCGACCACTTTTGAATATTTTGATTAAAGATGATGAGTTCGAGGAAGCCTTTGTGGTTCTAGAAAAAGGTTTAATGCGTATATGTTATAATTATTTTCTTTATAAATACTTCTGCTTTTTGTGACGCATCTTCTGAGAGGTTTTTGAAGATATACGAGTATAAACAGACGTGCTATCTTTTCCGGCTTGAAAAATTGTCTCTTTAATATTAATTATAAGTATTTTTGTGAATTAAAAAAATCGAGTGCGAGTGGTGTTTGAACCAAATACTCCACCGATGCAGTGGATGGTCGTCCAAACCCCGCTCGTAATAATTTAATAATATAAATGAGATAGGGGCATTTGTGGCATTGCACTGGTTATCTTTAATTGTTCTGTTAGATTAGTCGTATAAGGACATATTTATTTTTTATTTGTGTTCTTTTTTGTTTCCTGTGCTTGTCCAAAATAATGAATAGAATAGAATACAATTTCTTATTTGCTCATAAAACACGGTACAGAGGTTCTTAAATAGCGCTAAATGTCCAACATGTTTGGTCATATCTCATGACATACAAAATATACAAATTCAGTAAAAACAAATAAATCCAAAAAACTTGTAGATTAAAACACAATGTCAATCGGTATAAAAATTCTTATATCAAATTGATTAACTAAGTATACAATAAAATAAAATGATGTCATAACTTATATTGAAGAAATTCCTGAATATTATAAAAACATTTCTCAGCAAGCCACCGCGTTAGTTGTAATTTAAATTTAATATATGTCACATCTCTAAATTAATAAGGAATATTATTCATGCACTTAATGAAGCTATTATTGGTTGTTGTTGAGTTAGATCGTGGTTGAAAAAGTTTATTTGCATTCCGTGATCTAGGTTGATAATAGTGTGCTGAAAAAGATCTTTTTGTTTTTTTACAAATAAGCATGACTCTAGAATGTAAAAACATGGAATAGTCAACATTTTATGTTTCCTAAAAATCGGACGACATGACACTATTTGTTTAAATTCAAAATGGTTCTAAGACATTTCTTTTGAATTATAAAAACTGTCTATCTCGACCCACATACCGTAAAACATTTTCTTTCTATCAGTACAGTAATATTTTTCGTGGATAGAAAAATCAATGTAAGGTGTACTACTGTGTCCCGTTACCATGCCTAGAAACATAAAAACGTTCCTCAGATTAACGTCAAAGAACATTGGCTATTGTTTACACGAGTACGTTGTTGCCACGTTTTTGCGATGTCAACAAACTCCGTGTTTCTACGACGCGCCTGCGCCGCTATCGTGAAGATCATTACCTATTTAGTTATCGTACAAGATAATTAAATGTCGAGTTTTTGTTATTGCAATTGTTATGAAGAGATTAGTACTGTTTGTATTGTGCGGGTTTTTTTTTTAATTTACTATTTTGTATAATTTGTGTGTGAGTGGTATTGTTTTAGACAATTTCTTTCAATTTATTGGTTTTTGGAATTTAGTTCCTCTGTTGGTGTACTCCAAAAGTAAGTTTTACTGTCTATCTGTGTGTAGCTGTCTTAAAAAGCAACGGTCGCCTGACCCATATCCTGACTATGAGGGAATTTGGGATTCTATTCTCCCTAGGTTAAATTCTATTAATATTGAAATTCATATAGAAATGCCGTTTTTTTGCTAACAGTACTACCAGTTAGAAGCATGTATTTACGGTATTTTTTATCAAAAATAAGATGTTAATAACAAATAATTTTAACAGAAGTGAATAAATTAAATCAAATAAATTATGCGATACAATCAATTTAACAACAAATAATTTCGTAGAAACTTCGCAATATGGAGAGGAATATTCAGATTTCGACACTGACTATTAGCAAAAGTCGACATAAACATATGTAGACAGGGTATTTTCATAAATTAGAAAAAAAAACAATCATCATTTTAATTTTCACATAATAATTTTCATGTAACTACCTATTGTAGTACGCCATGCTAGCTTCGAACTCGAATAATACCTCGACATGACGAGATCGCCTAGTGGTCAGAAAGCCTGGAGTATTTATCCGGGAGGCGCAGGTACGAATCCTGCTCGCGACCGTATTTTATTCCCAGAATAATTTATAACTTTAAGATTCGCTAAGCATGCGTTAATGCTTTTCAAAGCTTTATCGAATAATATCTCCGGTCTAGTTCGAAACTATCTATATAATTGCCAATGCCAATAAAATGCACGTGAATACATTAATCATCTTACAAACACTAGTAAGTATTCATTATTTTAGTTATGTCATCATTCGCAAAATAATTAAACATGAGTAATTAATTGATTCGATTTACCCGTAAAAGGTACATTTTACCGCGGATTCCGTAGTTTTATAACAGGAAGTGAGCTAGATAGATAATTTCTATTGTTTTAAGCTTATGTAGTAGTAACAGGTGCGACCTTATTGGAACAGTTGACCAAATACAGTATAACAATATGTAATCTATGTAGATTTCTAACACTGTCTGGTCATTAACCCCATCATTTTATTTCACAAAGATTTTTGTAGTAGGTAGGTACTGCTTAATAAATAATAGATCCATCTAAACAATCTTCTATACCTATATTGGAATTGTTATTTACATAACTATACATGTAGTTATGGAATAATGTAGCTAATCTATTTTCTGCCCACGACTTGGTCTATGTGAACTTTTTTAATTTTTTGGATCCAGCCGGGATAAAAGTATCTTGTGTCAAGAAAAAGTATCCATATGATAAACTATCTGTGTGCCAAATTTCATTAAAGTCCGTTCAGTAGTTATTGCGTGAAAGAGTAACAAACATCCATCCTCACTAACTTTCGCAGGATCGTGTAAGTAATGCAGTTATCGCATAAGTAATGCAGGTATCGTAAAAGTAATTCAGGTATCGTATGAGTAATGCAGGTATCGTATAAGTAATGCAGGTATCGTCTAAGTAATGCAGGTATCGTATAAGTAATGCAGGTATCGTATAAGTAATGCAGGTATCGTATAAGTAATGCAGGTATCGTATAAGTAATGCAGGTATCGTATAAGTAATGCAGGTATCGTATAAGTAATGCACGTATCGCATAAGTAATGCCAGTATCGTATAAGTACCTAATGTAGTTCCGTATTTTTGGATTTTTAGTGTATTTATCTGTTTAGTGAACAATAAGAAAATGATCAATTTTTATGGGACCAAATGGCATGTAGGTATACCGCATCGAACAAAAAAGAAATACAGATATAGGTTCAGAGACCTCGGAGTAATCGGTGTACATACATAAAAAAAACCGACCGAATTGAGAACCTCCTACTTTTGCAGTCGATTAAAAAGTATCCCAAAAGACTAACATGACAAACATTTAAAACTAATAAATATACTTACGTACGACTTATGAATCGGAAACATACTATATGTAAATAGTCGGTTAATATGGCCATATAAATATTATAATAGTTATGCAAAGCGTCTATCGTAGATCAATAAGTCTATTCTGACACATATCACGTTGCGCGGAAGATGCGATTGTCAATGACATTGCTCTGAGAGGCCGTGCGCGTGCGTCGAATCCTAATTGATTTACACAGACAATACACGTCTAGCTACTTACATCAAATTAGTCAGATTTATTGAATAAAGATTTAGATAATATAAAAATAAAGCCGATATATATATATAATATATCAATTTCACAGTGCGCGTGATTCGGATTCTGATAGTTTTCCATCAATTATTCTTAAACATTTCTTCATACACATCGAATTAGTAAGATTAATTGCATAAACACTTAATCTATCAATTTCGCCGTGCACGTGCATCTAATCATAATTAATTAAGAACAGTGGTATTCAATCTTTCCTTTAATTTTATCGCTACATTAGGTACGCTCTGAACGGTTGGCTTTATGTGCCTCGCAGAAGTCGAAGAACCTTTGGTCTCGGTTGTCTAACGATGTAACTGGGTTGTGGACGTCAGATAAGCAGTCACTAAATGTAAAATACTGGTATTGAGCTGCATCCGGTTGGACAGGAAGCCGACGCCAATGTAGTTGGGAAAAGGCTAGGCAAAGTGTTTCAACACTTAATAAAAAAATTATAACTTCATTTTATTATTAAACTGTTATTATCTTAGGTTTTCGCGATCATTACACATTATAATAAAACAACTTTTAACCGGATTAATCGCGTGTATTATTGGTTTTCGTTTTCATCAGTCATGCTGCGACCACGAATGCTGCAGTGTTGTTTTTCAGGAAAAACAAAAACCAATAATACACGCGATTAATCCGGTAAAAAGTTGTTTTAATATACATTATTATTATTCTAAAAATACTCTATATACAGTTTGATGTTTAACTTACAAAAATGAGTTCCGCTTATCATGTAAAATATTGACGTAGATTGAGAATCACTGACTTATGCATCATCGTCACGAGGACGAAATTTATTTGCGATTGAAATTAAAAAAAATGTTCATATTAATGTTGAATTGTCATTTGAACGACGTTAAATAAAATATTGTTTTGCCGTTATTAGTTGAATAATCAAAAGATAATTGATTACTTCAGCGTTAGTCATGGTCAAAATGCTTATGAGTGGCTGGCTATCACACTATTTTATTGAATCACTTGCAATATGATACTCTGAGTAGGGTATAATTGGGGGTTCTGCCTCACTTGCTCTCGCCTGCGCTCGAGCTGCGCGATGCAGAAGCCCCCAATTATACCCTACTAATGTAGGCCAGATATCAAGTGCATATCGTATTCAATCACAAAGGCGTATAAGCGTCACTAGTTTCGTAATTGTTATGCATCGGGAATCCGATCCGCTAGAACGTGGCGCTTGGTGCTAAGCTAGCTGTAGATCGGTTTACTTGTATATCCATTATGAGATGCACAGACAATCGTAGTGCTTGCGTACTTTTCTTTATGTTCATATGCCTGTCCCCTCCTATAATAAAATCTGCACGAAATATCCTTTCCTTTTACAAGTAAAACATAGGGACATAACATAATGGAAAACTGCGAACATGCTCTTGACCACAGCTCTATAAATACAAGGCAATAAAACACATTGAAGAATTAAATGTACTTTTTTCATCAACATGCATAAACTTAGGTATATCAATCAGCGGTCAGCGGATAACGTGAAATGACTTCATCCGCTTGTCGCATCGTTCGATGTATGGAGCGCGCTACAGCGTTCAATTATATTAGCAACAGTACAACTTAATGTCATCGGTGCCTTGGATACGGACGAATACATTTTAACATAACATAGTATCACGCCTATATTCACCCGAAGGGGTAGGCAGAGGTGTATACAATTGTACACCCCAAATTTCACCAATGCTATTTGTCATGGCCATGTAATATGTGGTGAGCTTATTCTCATCTATTGCACATTTTAAAATTGCACAATACCAAACTCGGGGAGCTTCTGAGAATTCCTAACAGAAATACCCAATAACACTTTACCCGATCTTGGGAAATCGAACCCAAGACGTCACGCTCAGCCGTCGCGCTTGGGTCCACTAGACCAACGAGGCAGTCAAATTATGTAAAAGGACGCATTTTGTTGAGAAATTTATTTCATATACAGCGATGGCATAAGTACATACAACTTCCTTTTTAGAATTTAATATCAGGTATCCGCGACGGTGTGGCGCCGTTTACTAAATTGGGAAAGGAAGAAATATGATTCCATGTGTAGGCTGCAATAAATCAATTTGAACTCTATGTAGTGAGTACATAGAATTTATTTGGTAGCAAGCCTTTTTTATTTGTGTACGGAATCAAATTGAACTTTATTAACATGTTGCTAGTTCATATATAAGTAAGAAATTAATTTAAAAATATATTTAATTTGAAACAATTCGTGAGAGCATTTCTGTAAGATAAATCTAAATAAAATGTCGGTGAGTATGTTTTTAATTATATTTGTAATCATTATATTATCTTATCGTAAAATATGTTCTTATTTATTATTATTTTTGTTTTCAGGACTCTGAAAATCTTTTTAATTTTATTCAAATTCCCCGAAATGACCCAATTGCATGCGAGTCATCTAAGCTCAATTTAAAGAGAAAAGGGGAAACCTCATCCCCACCGCAAAAGCGTAAACGGATCCAAGCATACTCATATACCAAAACGAGGGCCCAAAACACGTTTTCTACACGGTCAAGGACGATCAAAATTGAAATTTATGAGGCTGACAATCACCCCAAAAAACCTTGTGAGTGCAGCGCAAATAAATGTGTGCAATATGTAATAGAAAATATTACAAGTAGTGATATTTACTTAGATTTAGAAAATATTATTGGAAAAATTCACGAAAACATATAGATAAACAAAAAATAAAAAAACTTACAATATATTTATAATTAGTAACTTATAGACTACTTAACTATGTACAAGAAAATGATAATAAAAATAAAATATATAACATAAAACAAAGCATTGTTTAGGCGTCGAAGTATTCCTCCACATACAATTGTATGGGAAAGTTATATTTTTTTTTATGTCATTTTCTTTTTTTGTCGGTATATAGAATTAGATTGTATCTGCATAATTATACTGTACCTATACTTATATAATAGAATTATAAGCTTATTATCTAATATATTATAAGTTCCTACATTAAAATATAACTGAATCCAGAATATTCAAAAATAAAATACTAAATGTAATGGTTTCTCATTAATTATAATTGGATTTATATCAAATGTTAGAAATATATTATGTAAACTTTACAAAAATATTTATGTTACTATTATTTTAATAAAATTACTTGTTTGTTTATATTACAAATAATTTGGTTTTATTCATTGTCCTCTATTGTTGTCGAGTCGTTGTCCATAAATGTATGAGGTCTTATTAAATTGGTTTAATAAATGTTTATTGTAGAGGACCGGAGTTAGTTGCGCCCTCTTTCCATATACGATTTTCGTCTCGAATTGCTTGTTGAAGCGCTATTATGGATAAAATGATGAGTAAACATAATTCCTAATCTGTATCATTCGGGAGTGTTCATACATGAGATTAGTATGAGATATTCGTATTAATAAAAGTATGCTTTAAGTGCATTTGGCATAGGGACCAAATTGCATATGCACTATTTATTGTAATTTTTTTTACGGTAACTTTTTACAACTAATTCGCATAATGAACACAGCTTAAGTTTAAAGGTTTATAAATATAGGGCTCCCGCGACTGCGTTATTACTTTCACTTTGTTACGATTGAGAGCATATAGTTAATTGCTTTCGCATTGAGTTCGTTATTGTGACAAAAATTTACCTACTTTGTGATTTTCTGGGCGAGAATCCTGCAGTAGCAAAGTATGTAAGTATTAATAATATATTTTCTACACCCAATTCTACATTCACCCTCTTTATAAGTACTTAATTTATTATAATACGTAGTCTGAAAATTAATTAGCGTTATTTATTTTATAAAAGTCGTATATCCGAGCCAAGCATATTATTATTTGACTTACTTACTACTTGATTTAAGTTGAACATTGATAGCATTTTAGTTTTTTTCAATTTCTAGGGTAATAGATCTTTAGTTAAAAAAATTAGTAGCCTTTAGTTTGGAATAATTCCCAATCATATTAATCATAAGAGTTAAGCACACTTCTGCTTTATTGTTTAGGTATTATATTAAAGTGATACTATTATTATTATTTTTCAGGGCTCACATTAACAATCCATTTTGGCTGCATGAAGAGGAGCAACCTTCGGCAGCAGCTAACAGAAGTGGTTCTAAGAAGAAAGCCGATCTGGCGAAGCGGGCTAAAAAGGTCCAGAAGAAAAAAGATCTGCCAGTGATAAATCCATTTACTGAGCAATCTGATTCGGACAGCGATGCGAAGTCTACTCCCGCACCAGTTGTCAAACGAAAGAGAATTGCTGTGCTTCCTGACTCCGAGGTAAGTTTCCAAAAATCTGTCAATTAACTCAGTTTGTCGCAGTCCTGGACTCTCGCTTAATTAAGTATAATGAAGTAACTTTTACTTTGATATATAGAGTGGTGGATACACATACCCTGTTGGAATATCTGTTCCATTATATTCTGCATAACTTAAGACTCGACATGCGCTATTACACACTAGATGATACATTGTCATTTAATTGTATTTCAGGATGATTTACCGCAACAGCCAATTCGAGCTGCCACTCTGAGAAGTGCATTTTCTCAGCGCGTAGCTTCAGGATACTCATACCAGTCAGACCCGGCGAAAACTGGACAATACTACTTCGAATTGAGAGTGTACAACACTCGCGAAGCTGGGCGACTACAATACAACGAGCGCTGGAAGCAAGCTCTCATAACTTTGAAGCTTGCTACTGACCAGAACACCGGTGTTTGGACTGCATTAACTGGTCTAGTCAATGCTGGTCGGGATGAAATGAGGGAAATTCGTCCGGTATTGTATACTAATCCGCAATAAATAGCGATACTTTTTTCTTACAGAATTGTATAACTTCTTATATTATGATTTTATCACGTTTATGATTGTTATGTTGGTTATCATTTAATTTTACAGCTTAAAAAGATAACAAGCAAATATGTTATCTCTTAATTTTCGTTTATTTGTCTTAGATACAGACTCTTATATTATTTTTTATCATTTGATTTAAAAATATAACACTATTTTAATCTTATTAATGCGTTTTTGTTCTACAGTCATTTTACACACGAGAAATGAAAACTGAATAAATTACAAATGAGATAATAAATTGATTAAAATTACACATGAGAATATTAAAGCAGTTTTTTTTTATGAGAATTTATACTTATGTTCAATATATTTATTTTACAGCCATTTTACACAAGAGAATTAAAAACTGAATAAATTACAAATGAGATAATAAACTGATTAAAATTACACATGAGAAATTAAAGCAGAATAATATATATTTTTTATGTTAAATTAGACATATGTTATATTATATATTAATTTTACAGCCATTATTTTTTATCATTTGATTTAAAAATATAACAGTATTTTAATCTTATTAATGCGTTTTTGTTCTACAGTCATTTTACACACGAGAAATGAAAACTGAATAAATTACAAATGAGATAATAAATTGATTAAAATTACACATGAGAATATTAAAGCAGTTTTTTTTTTATGAGAATTTATACTTATGTTCAATAATATATTTATTTTACAGCCATTTTACACAAGAGAATTAAAAACTGAATAAATTACAAATGAGATAATAAACTGATTAAAGTTACACATGAGAAAATAAAGCAGAACAATGTTGTTTTTATGAGATATTTGAGTTACTAACGAAAATAATATTTTTATTTCAAAAGTGAACTGAATATTTTAGAAATGTTTTTTTGTAAAGACTGTAATATTTATGTTTCAAAGTTGTCATCGCATAATAGAACGAATATTCATAAATCAAATCGCTTGTTGAGTTCTGAGTTTGACCATGTTCAAGTCATTGCTTCTGCATTTAAAAAAAGGATTATAAGTTATAAAATAAATTCTATTGTTTTCACTATTACTCCCGAGACGTTTTTAAGACAAATTTCGAAAACTGTGTATGATATAATCGAAAATGCTATTAAAAAACATAAAGCTATCAAAGTTAATTTTGAATTGTTTGTTTCATACATTTTGCCCAAAAATAATGAAATATCTATGAAATCTTTTAACACAAAATTTATTATTTTAGTGCAGAGTACTGACATTGTCGATATTTACTTAAAATGTTCTGAGAAATTAATATCGAAATGTTCAGAGTTTGAACTCTCAGAATCAGGTTGGATGATTAATTTTATAAGTCATTTGGAAATAAATATAAATAAGTACAATCCTCTAAGAGCTGGAACTTACTTACAATTACCTGCAGTCATAAGAAATACAAAGTCATGTTTAAATATATATAACAATGACAGTCACTGTTTTCTGTGGTGTATTGCAGCCCACATGTATCCGACTGCACATAATCCTAATCGTATAAAATCGTATCCACACTATACGACACTGTTTAATATAAATAATATATCATTTCCTCCGAGTTTTAACGACATTAAAATATTTGAATTAAATAATCAATTTATTAGTGTGAATGTTTATGGTCTTGAAGCTGATAATCAAGTAACTGGTCCCTTATATGTGACAAGTAAACGAAAGCTTATCCATGCTAACCTGTTATACATTTATAAACACGAAAAAGCGCATTTTTGTTTAATAAAAGACTTTAGTCGCCTTCTGCATCGCCAATTAACTAAACACAAGTCCAAAGTATTTTTATGCGATGAATGTTTTTTATATTACGATCATATAGATAAATTGATGAATCACAACTGCGGTAGAAAACAAACCGTTTTACCTGAAGAAAATAGCAAATTACATTTTATAAATTTTCAAAGAACCCAAAAAATACCTATTGTGATATACGGCGATTTTGAAAGTTTGCTTTGTGTATACTCAGACAAAAATAAATCTCTTTTTACTGAAAATGTACAAGCTCATAAAGCATCCTCGTTTGCCTATTACATTTGCTGCAAATCTAACCCTGAACTGAATGATTTTGTTAGTTATAGAGGCCCAAATTGTGCACAAAGATTTGTTGAAACAATAACAAGTGATATAAAAAAGCTTTATAAAATTTTACAAGATGATAAGCCTATGTTACCTCTTACTCCCGAGGAGTTAACTATCCATCATAAAGCTACAGCATGTAATATATGTAAAACTGAATTTGTTATGAATGATAAAATAGTTAAAGACCATGACCATTTTACGGGTAAATATAGAGGTGCTGCCCATAATACTTGTAATTTGAATTTGAAAAAATGCCAGTTTATACCAATAATTTTTCATAATTTATCTGGTTACGATTGTCATTTATTTATTAAAGAATTATCTGGTATTCTTGGTAGAATTAATTTAATTCCCAAAACAAAAGAAAAATATATATCGTTCACAAAGTTCATACCGATTGATAAAACGAATACAGCACAGTTAAAATTTATAGATTCATTTAATTTTTTGAGTACTAGTTTAGATAAATTGGCAAAAACTTTACATTCGAACGATTTTCATAACATGCGATTGTATTTTCCTAATGAGGATTTATTTAAATTAGTTCGTAGAAAAGGTGTATACTGTTATGACTATATAGATACATGGGAAAAATATAATGAGACTCAACTGCCTGAGCAATCAAATTTTTTTAACAAACTTACCGGAGAACATATTTCAGCTGATGACTATAAGCATGCTGTGACAGTGTGGAATGCATTTAAAATAAAAAATTTAGGAGAGTATACGGATCTTTATTTGAAATGTGACGTTATTTTATTATGTGACATATTTGAAAAATTTCGAGACATGAGTTTAGTTTATTATAGTTTGGATCCATGCTTTTATGTTTCATCTCCATCATTAAGTTGGGATGCTATGCTTTTATACACTAAAGTTGACCTTGATTTAATTTCGGACGTGGATATGTACCAAATGTTAGAAGAAGGAATTCGTGGAGGTCTCGCTCAATGTTCATTGAGATATGCTAAAGCTAATAATAATTATTTATCAACTTACAACAATAAAAAACCTAGCACCTATCTAATTTATCTAGACTGTGTTAATTTATACGGATTTGCGATGATGCAAAAACTGCCTATGCGTAATTTTAAATTTCTGAATGAAAATGAAATAATAGATTTCAATATCAAGAATGTATGTAAAATGAGTAATCAAGGATACATTCTTGAAGTAGACTTATGTTACCCAACCGACATTCATAATGCTCATTCTGACTTCCCTTTTGCAGCCGAAAAGTTTTCCCCTTTACAAAGTCAATGTAAAAAATTAATAGCAAATCTGTATAACAAACACCGCTTTGTAATCCATTATGTACATTTACAAGAATGTTTGAAAAATGGTTTAATTTTACTTAAAATACATAGAATACTATCATTCCACCAAGATAACTTTTTAGAGCCATATATTTCTTTAAATACTTCTCTAAGACAAAAGGCTAAATCAGATTTCGAAAGAGACTTTTTCAAAAAGCAAAACAACTCTATTTTTGGGAAAACGATTGAAAACAAACGTAAACAAGTTGATGTTAGACTTGTACAATTATGGAAAGATAAGTTAAATAAAACTAACAGAGTATATGGAGCAGAAAAATATATAAGTGCTCCAAACTTTAAAGACTTAGCAATTTTCTCAGAAAATCTAGTCGCTATTCAGTTAAATAAGACAAAAGTTATTTTAGATCGCCCCATTTATATTGGTTTTTCTATTCTTGAAATTTCCAAAACACATTTATATCATTTTCATTATTCTGTCATGAAAAACATTTATAAAGATAATATAAAACTATGTTATACGGATACCGATAGTCTTCTTTATCATATAAAAACTGATGATTTTTACGCTGATATGAAAAAAAATATTAAGTATTTTGATACAAACAATTTTGTGGAAAATAATAAGTATGGTATTCCAAAAGCTAACGGGCAAATACCGGGTTATTTCAAAGATGAAATGGGAGGAGAAGTAATTTCAGAATTTGTTGGTTTACGGGCTAAGTTGTATTGTATAAATTCTGAGAAAATTACTATTAAAAAAGCAAAAGGAGTTACAAAGCCAGTAACAAAAAAGTTAGACATTGAAAAATATAAAAGAGCTTTAAATTACAAAGAAAACCTAAGAAATGACATGTATGTTATACGAGCGAAACATCATCAGATTTTCACTCAAAAAATAAATAAACTGATACTTAACAGCGATGACAACAAAAGACAAATGATAATAAATAGTTTTGAGACTTTACCATGGGGGCACTGTAGCACCATACTTTGATATTAAGTTTTATAATTATGTTATATTGTGTAATGTTACAAAAATGATTATTTTTAGAACTAATAAATATGTTAAATTTGTATTTGTTTGTTTTTCTTTATAAAATATTTACCCTAACCTTATTATGAACTGGAAGGTAAATAAAAGTAGGTATGATATGTAATTTTATAATTTAATTCAACTAAGTAATAAAACATAAAATTATATAAAATTTGAACACTATCTTAGAATTAAGATTCACAATTGATTAGCTAAACTTATTTTTTTTACTATTTTACTAATCAAATATTCAGTTTCATCCATAATAGCATCACAATAGTCTCTGACTAGGTACTGAACACTTACACAAGCACTATCATTTTCACTGCGGCTCATTCCGATGAGATTGTTGCTACTCAGATCATTAATAGATATATTTATCAAATGACGTGCTTTTCCTGGCTCATTCCGTATAACATAAGACGAAGAAGATGTAGCAAATGGTTTTGATATCATGTTTTTTAAAGAAAGTTGAGTTTCCTTACTTTTTTTTATACTCATTAATTTCTTTTTCTTCTGTTTCAATTTCTCCGGTTCACGTTTCTGAGACGCAGTTTCAACCGCATTAGATGCATTCATATCTTGTGAAAAATATAATGATTTAACAATAGCATCATTATTTTCCACAATGTAAGGATCGTTCAGTTTCTGTAAATATAAAGAATTACTTTGAATTAACTCTATTGGAATAACGGTATACTATTATTTTTAAGTACAAAATTTTACACATACTTCACGAAAAAAATACGGGCCTATTACCAGATTGCCGTCACTGAGATCCGCAGAGTCCCCCTGTAAAAATAAATAAATTGTAAACAAAAGACAAACCCAAATCAGCTACAAAATACATACATTTATAATTAAATATAACCTACCTCCTGTAATTTTTCGTGTTCTTCAGAAGTCACGTTATCTTTGCCCACAATGCAGGGGCAAAATGGTGAAAATCAATGGTGAAAGAGACATAATTCTTAAAAAAAAAAACATTAATTGTATATAAAGTTATAATTTAAATATATTTATATGATTGTATATATTTACAGAAAAGCATTTTATTAGGCAATTTTATTACTAAAACTTACCTTTACTATTAAAAATATTATTACAAATTAAAATAATAGCGTAAGTGACCGCTTTTGCTGACTGCTACGATTAAATTAACTATTTAATTACTCATAAGTGCTAATTTAAAATTATTGCATAATATTGGGATTCATGTTACTTATTGTCTTAATATAATATGATCTCAAATTAATTATAATAATAGAAAAGTCCAAACCTGATGAATTTTAATCACGTTGAATGCCATTTCATTATATAACTCTATACGTACCTGCATAAGACATAGTTATTTAATTATGTAGATATATATATATATATATATATATATATATGTATGTAAGACAGTATTTTATTCAATAGGCAAGATGAAGTTGATTAAACAGCCCACATCCTTAAACGTTAAAAATATAAATATTGGTGAGCGCACTCACCAGATCAGACATAGTGTTCTATTGCCTAATACAATTCGTTGTATAATATGCGGTCCCTCTAATTGTGGTAAAACAAACGTTGTGATCAGTTTGTTATTGCATGAAAATGGATTGAAATTCCAAAATCTGTACCTATATTCCAAAACCAGTTTTCAGCCAAAATATCGTTTCTTAAAAGAAGTCATACGAATAGTACCTCAGATTAAGTTTTATGAGCTGAATGATGATAAAGATGTTATAGCTCCAAGTGAAGCTTTAAGCAATTCTGTATTTATTTTTGATGATGTTGCATGCGAAAACCAAATAAACATTCGTAATTATTTTTCTATGGGCAGACATAAACAGATCGATTGCTTTTATTTATCCCAAACTTACTCAAAAATTCCAAAACAGTTGTTACGTGATAATGCAAATTTCCTTATAATATTTAAACAAGATGATGTAAATTTAAAGCATATTTATGAAGAACACGTAAGTTCTGATCTGTCATGGAATCAATTCAAAAATATTTGTATTACAGTTTGGAGCAATCCATATAACTTTGTTTGTATTAGCAAAGACTCACCATTCAACAATGGCAGATATAGAAAAAATTTTGATACTTTTTTTACCTCAAATGAAGTTATAAAGTGAATAACATGCAAAAAAAATTAGTTTTGCTCTTTCCTTACTCGTGCTCAGTACTATGAAATAAGATGGACAAAAATATTAAAATGGAATTAATTAAATCTGCTGACTCCATAAAAAGTAAATTGAAACAAATGAAAAACCAGGAACATGAACTTAACTTATCGCTTGATAAAATGCTAAAACCTGTTTCGGAACCCCTTAAAACCCTAGTGAACAAACACGACTCGAGACAAGAGTCTAAAACATTTCTAGAAAATATTAGCTGTGAGGAAAATCTGTCATCCACGAACTCTGAAGCAATCGAGTCGGATAATAGTAGCACATTTTCGTCTGCTAAGTGCAATGATTTTTACGATGCTGATTTATATTCTGCAAGTTCTCCTAAAGACGAAATAAAAGATAATTTAGAAATATCTCTAGAAAGTAAAGACATCTATGGTATTTACGATGGTGTAAACGTACCATTTGGAATAAGGACTGAAAATAAAACTTTGATGATTGGCAACTCAGTCGTATCATTTTCTAAAGTTGATAGTTTAAAAAACGATAAGGACTTTATAATTAAAATCGGGGACAAAGCTTACGCTTTGACTCCTGGGCTAAAAGAACTTTTACTACGAAGAAAACCTGATATCAAGTCAATAACAAGTAAAGATAAACTTGTTTATAAAGATATATTATATCATACAAACGCTCATAAAAGAGATTTTAATCCTAAGGGTCAAATAAGAGGTGACAAAGGAATCAAATATCGAGAAATAATCAAACCATTATTTTCTGAGACATCAACAGAAAAAAGTCGGTCTAAAGTTGGAGGTAGCTTGCCAAAACTTAAGAAATATAAATCTAACACTGACTTGATATATTGGGATGATCCAAATGAATTGGTTGAGAGATTAAAATTATTAATAGCCTCAAGAGATGCCGGCAATACAAACCATGACAATGAAATTTTATCTATCATCGAAGAATTAAAAGAAGCTAGCATAATTAGGGGATAAATACTAATAAAAATAAACTTCTGAATCAGTATCACATAGGCATTCTTAATGAACATATTAAAAATAAAACAAAGATTAAATTAATCAAAGGTAGCGATTAATAAAAGAAGAGATTCTAAAAGAGAAGACATACCTAAAAATGAGTAAAGCCGATGTTGTAAACGAAATCCATAAAAGTGCAAGAATTAACTTTCAGAGAAGAAATGTTATTATGAAAGATATAGATGACCTATGGCAAGCGGATTTAATTGATATGCAGTCAATTTCTAAAGAAAATAAAAACATAACATTTATTCTGGTTGTTATTGATACATTTTCAAAATATGCTTGGGCCTTCCCTTTAGAAAGCAAGAACAAAGACGTTGTACATAAAACTTTCAAGATTTTATTGGATAAAGGTCGCATCCCTAAAAATCTACAAACTGATAATGGAACAGAATTTTATAATAATAAATTTAAAAATCTTATGAATTCTTATCACATTAACCATTATTCAACCTTTTCAACAAAAAAGGCTTCAATCGTTGAGCGATTTATCAGAACACTAAAATCTAAATTATTCAAAGAATTTAGTTTAAAAGGTAGCTACAATTGGATAGATAATAGCCTTAAGAATGTTGTTTATAACTACAATCATACACACCATCGGACTATAGATGAAATTCCAGCAAATGTGAATAAAGTTAATAAAAAACGTATATTGGAAAGATATGCGAGTTTGGTAAAAAAAGGTCATATAAAGTGGGTGATTATGTGCGTATCAGTAAGTACAAAGGAACATTTGAAAAAGGATACACTCCCAATTGGTCGACGGAAATATTTAAAATTCGAAAAGTACAAAATACAGCGCCTATTACATACTTGATTGAAGATACAATCAGAGGTCAACCTATTTTAGGAGCATTTTATTCGCAAGAACTTCAAAAGACGAAACATCCCAAGGTATATCTTGTTGAAAAAGTAGTTAAAAGGAAAGGAAACAGGGTTTTAGTAAAATGGCTAGGTTTGTCTTCTGCAGAGAACAGTTGGATTGATAAGACAAATATATTATAGTGAATTCATTTGCCCAACTAATTGATAAAAATAATTATTTATTTATTAAATCTTTAATTCTTTATTGATCAGTCTTATAATGTGTATTGGAGAGAGGAAGGAAAGGGAGCAGGGTTTTAGTAAAATGATTTTATTGAAAAGTCGAATATATTGTAAAAAAAAAGAAACTCATTGTTAATTGACATAATGTATTTATGCATGTTCAATTCCATAATTGATCAGTCATAAGATGTGTATTGGAGAGAATAGTCTTCTTAATTGGCTTATAAATATTTTACCGTTTGAATTGCACTTACCTGGATACAATTATTGTGGTCCTGGTACCAAATTAATCAAGAGACTTGCACGTGGAGATAAAGGTGTAAATAAATTAGACGAATATTGTAAAGACCACGACATTGCCTATCACAATTCTTCAAACTTAAAGGATCGACATAAAGCAGATTTAGTTTTGCTTGAAATGGCAAAAAAGCGTGTAGTTGCTTCTGATGCGAGTGTTGGGGAAAAACTTGCAGCACATCTAGTAAGCAAAGCAATGTTAACAAAAATAAAAACCGGTGCTGGGCATAAAATTCGTAACCGTAATAAAAAACTGCTAAATAAAACTTCATCTGGACATGGTCTAAAAAATAAGTTAAAAAATATTATTATTAAAACGAAAAGACGTGTACAAAAATTAAAACCAAAATGCAAGAAAATGGCAATAGAATTAGCTATGGCTGCTGCCAGAGAATTAGTTGATGATTCGTCTATAAAACTTCCTCGTGTGATTCCTATACCAAAAACTGGTGGAGTTTTACCATTGATTCCTATTTTTGCTGGATTATCTGCCGCGGGAGCCTTAGCAGGTGGTGCGGCTGGTATAGCCAAAACCATAAATGAATTTAAAATGGCTAAAAAGCGTTTTACTGAATTGAAGAGACATAATGAAAAAATGGAGGCTCTTTGTATTGGAAAAGGACTGCATCTTAAACCTCATAAAAATGGACTAGGAATATTTGTATCGAAAGAAAAAAACTAAAATACCGGCTACCCAAACGAGCCTTAACTAATGTTGACATTTTGAAGTATGGCAATAAAATTCCGTATTTTAGAGGCGTCTATATGAGAGATGAACTCCCTAAAAAACCTTTTAAAAAAGAATGCGGGGTCATTAATTTAGATACTTCAAATAATCCTGGTTCTCATTGGGTAGCCTACGGAAAATACAATGATTATATTGAATATTTTGACAGTTATGGTAATCTTAAGCCCCCAAAGGAATTTATTAAATACTTAGGTTCCAAAGTCCATTATAATTATGATAATATACAACATGATCATCCTTTCAATTGTGGACACCTTTGTTTAAGCTTTCTAAAAAAATTTTGGTGTACTCAAGGAATAAAATAAACAGGATCTACCAAAAGTGTCCAGTATAAAAACATGTCTGTCACGATTACCATCTCCGGAAACAAATCGGAATTAGATACATACTTTCAACCACCTTTGAGTTTATATGGTCTGTATGAGTGCGGTTTGCTATACTTTGCAGTACTGAATTCGATACCTGACCCTGACTTATATGTTAATTATAATATTCTGCCTGTGATCAGAATCGAATGTGACCTAGTACACGCTTCGTACTCCAATGGATTACCAACTCATATAATTCATGAATTTGTATCTAATAGTGCTACTAGTAATAAGTGCGTAGAAATACCGAAAAACGTTATCTATTTTCCAGTGAACAAAGACGTAATTCCATCTATATCTGTTAAGATTGTTGATCAATTTGGAAACCGCATTCATTTCAGAGAAGAACCAAATATTCAAATACGTCTTCATCTTAGAAAACTAAAATGATATTATATAATAAAAACCCTACAGTCAACTTAAAGCGTCTTATTTCTTCTACAACCACTGTAGGACAAAGACGTAAGATAAAAGTTAAGAAACTGACTAAAACAAATAAAGATTTCCTCAGAGCCCTAGGTTTTAAAGTATGAATATACTACAGATTACTGAATCACCTCACTTCGATACTTCGGTTGAAAGTTATGAAGTCCATACATACAATCCCTACAGTAACAGTTTTAGAGAAAACGATGAAATCAGAATACACCCCATACACCAACAAGACATATACGTGCTACCATCAGCCAGTTCAATTTACATCGAAGGGCAAGCAAAACTCTTCGACAAGGATGGGAAGCCGATTAAGAAAGCTATTACGTTCAGTAACAACCCTGTTATGTTTTTGTTTCAAGATATCAGATATGAAATAAACGGTGTAGAAATAGATCGTATAAAAAATTCTGGAATAACATCAACAATAAAATCATACGTTTCAATGAATGATGGAGAAAATAAAGTTGGAGCTTTATGGGGTTGGAACATAGACGGATTTAAAAACGATGGCCAGTTTAGTGCTATTGTACCACTAAATAAAATTTTAGGGTTTGCCGAGGATTACAATAAAATTGTGATGAATTGTAAACATGAACTTATACTGAATAGAAGTAACTCTAACTTAAACAGCATTATATTATCTGATGATGTAACGCATTTACAAATAGATATAGATAGAGTACAGTGGCGCGTGCCTCACATAAAAGTATCAGATCGGGAACGTCTCACACTTCTTAAACATTTAGAAAGAGATAAACCAGTTCAGATAGCGTTTAGAAATTGGGATTTATACGAGTATCCATTACTTCCAAAAACTACAAAACATTCTTGGTCCGTCAAAACCGCCTCACAATTAGAGAAACCTCGATATGTGATTTTTTGCTTACAAACTAATAGAAAAAATAATAAAAGCAAAGATAGTTCACTGTTTGATCACTGTGAAGTTACAAACGTTACACTATTTTTGAATTCCCAGTATTATCCCTACGAACAACTTGGTTTAAATTTTGTTGAGAATAAATACAGTATATTATATGAAATGTATATAAAATTTCGTCAGTCGTATTACAACTGCCCTGCGGACCCCTTACTTAATTTAGTTAATTTTAAGGACAAAGCGCCTCTGTTTATTATAGACTGTTCAAGACAAAACGATAGTTTAAAAACCGGCCCCGTAGATGTGCGGCTAGAGATTGAATGTGCAGCACCAATTCCAAATAACACAACTGGATATTGTTTAATTATTAACGATCGACTTGTTGAATATAAACCTTTGAGTAACATAGTGCGCAGATTATCATGATCATTGTAGATGTTCAAGGTTTTAAAACAGAAACAAATGAATTTATAGTAAAAGAAATTGCTATAATATGTAACAATAAAGTTCAGGTATTTTTAATTAAGCCACCATTCCCATTTTATAATTTGACAAAACGAGAAAGACGAGAAGTTAGTTGGCTCGAACGTAATAAAAAGATATATTGGGGTGAAGGATTTGTGCCTTACGCAAATCATCAGAATTTGATTGTAGATATATTAAGAGATAAATGTGTTTACATCAAAGGTACCGAAAAAGTGTTATGGTTGAAAGGTATTCTAAATAATAATAATGTCAATAATTTAGATGACAAAGGTTGTCCTAGCTTGTTACGATTGTGTGAAAAATATAAACATTCTCATGAAGTTTATAGTTGTATATATCATGACTCATTATGTACTTTAAAAAATGTTTTGTGTTTAAAAAAATGGTGTTTAGACAATAAACTTTTTCAATAAATATTTTCTTGTTTTATTGCTAGATTTAAGAAATTCCTATGATAGTTTATAAACTGTCAGTCACAGCATGATGAATTACTCACACTTTTATAAATACGCTTAACAACTTAGAACTTCTCGTTTTACTGAATTGAATAAACAGAAGTATTGTAGAATTATGTATGTGGTGACATCTATCTGACTACACAAACACTACGCAGACAAGTAGTTACTAGCAGAATACTGACTGGCTTATGCCAAAATAATGTCATGAATCCTGCATCTCAAAAGTAAAGCTTCCCCGACGAACTACTTGCTACTAGCATATAATATAATAATACGAAGGATAAAAATAATATAATATAATAACACCCACCTAGTTGTAGAATCCGCCCTTTTCTATGGAAGAACACCACACTTTAGACCGCCATATAATTTCGGAGTAACGGTGACTCTGATTTTACATGGAGGAACGAAGTATGCTGTACCTTCATAGAAAAGGGAGGATTCTACGACTAGGTGGGTGTTATTAACCATTAAATTTGGCGTTTGTACATATGTTAGTTCGTCATAAAACTTTACTTGCGCGATGCAGGATTCATGACGTCATTCTATCAAGTTAATTAAGAGGGATAGTTTAGTAGTAGCATTTGATGACCTACACCAGTAGGGTATAATTGGGGGCTTCTGCATCGCGCAGCTCGAGCGCAGGCGAGAGCAAGTGAGGCAGAACCCCCAATTATACCCTACTACTACTCTGTCTTTTTGATCTATTGTAAGTTAAACGCAGCTGCAGTCGGTGCAGTTTCGATGTTAATTGACTTCTGTCGCTGACTGTACCATTTGTGCCCGGGTTTCTTGCGTACTTATTGGCTATCACGGTAATACCACAGTCATCACGGCTGAGTTGCCCGCGTCCGTAGGAGAGCACCCTTAAAATGGATTTCTTACACGTGGCCCCTGGGTGGTGCAAAACAGGCAACACAACTCTGGCTTTGGCCGCGGATGGTTACCACCACCGGACGAAGCCATGCCGTGAAGCGATCTAGTCGTGTTTCGGGATGTAGTCCGGTGTCGGAAACGGGTCTGGGCGGTTGCGTCAACTCCCCAACTCAAATCTATCCACTCTACTTAGAGTGAATAGCTTTCTTCTGGATTTCCGTGCTCCATCCTCGGCCACACCGTCGCTTACCATCAGCGAGTTAGTGGCCAGACGTAGATCCATTTTTGATTTAAAAAAACCATCGAATTTATAGTCACTTTGTACTACATTGCACCGTATGTTTTTAATATTGCTTGTAATGGAAAAGTTGTAATATACGACGCAACGTTCTACAAAGGGATACGCCTGCTAACACAATAAAAAGAAAAAGCTATTAAATTAAAATCCATAATTATAATTATACTAGATATCAAAATTAAAGCTAAACTAACTTCATAAGAAATAGTTTGAGCAACAGCCCGTAAACCCCCTAATAAAGCATAATTAGAATTTGAAGATCAACCAGAAATTAGCATTTTGAAGTTTTTTTTTGAACGGTAGTAGGTTCCAATTATGAATAAGTTAACCAGCCCATAACTGTCCCACTATAGGGCAAGCACGTCTTCTCATATAAAGAAGGCATTCTTCTTCTTAGCGTATCGATGGCAATTCCAATTGTGTCAGCTATGTTTTAGCTTACGACAACCATATGTATTGATTGCTCACCCACGCTGGGTCAGGCCAGGTCTCCTCAAGACATTTTTCTTCACCGTATAACTATGATGTCTTGGATTTACTAAGAGAGTACAAATATGACATTGAAATTTAGAATATTCATTTAATTAAGAACATTCATTCTCTCTTACTTTAGTTTCTACATAACTCGTATGAGAATGATGCTGAAGCCAATAACGGGGTAATAGGTTGCTCTCAGCCAATATAGGTCTTTTAATTTCTAACCAGGCAGAGATGATTTAGTTAGTTAGAGATATTGTAGGTCTTATATAATCAGACGTATTCCTATTCTAAAATTAACCAAAATCGTAGTACTTTTTATCAATTTTGATATTTTTATGCTGTGCTGCGACCAAAAAGTCGATATAATTTCCTGATGTCAATGTGATTTACTTTCAGACCGCAGCATGTTGACTGCGTGGCTGGTGGTCGCGTGCGCGGCAGCTGCGCACGCGCTGCGCGTTGGCGTCGGCATCGCTGACGTCACCGGTCCGCCCGCCGAGATCGCGTTTGTGAGTAGCTTCCGTAAATGACCTTGGTTATAAAGTAATTGATATCTAGGTTTCTTTGTATTCTCACGAAAGTGGTTGCACTCACAATTCCTTGTATTCAGCACTGTTGAGGAATTGTGTATAGGGACTGAATAGATAGCAATGACGTCGCCAAAAGACGTGGTAAAATGTGGATGAAGAACTCGCGGTGGTGAGCAGAGGTCGAGATGGTCAGAGCGCCTGGAGTGCGGTTGAATGGAGGCGCAGGTTTGAATCCTGCTCGCGACCGTATTCTTTTTTCATTTAATATTGAAACTTTAGAGTTCGCTAAGCATGCGTTAATGCTTTTCAAAGATTTATCTTTAATTGTGAGCTGTTCTGCTGTGGTCGAGATCTTTCGAGGAAAAAACTTGCTTCTTGTACCATCGACAATGGATAGAAATCGAAGTGCCAAAAGTAGATTAGGTATTGTTTTTTTTTCCACACCTTTAAAGACAGCGTCTTCGACGGGGATAAACTTCAACCAATGCATTTGACAGCATGTTTCCCCCTCCCTGTCTTCATTAGAAGTTAACGCGGAAGTAGAAGGCTGGATCTCACTCACTGAGGCCATATGTCTGATTAGAAGAAACTGCCTTCATAATGTTGGATTTCCAGCGCTGAACCATGATAAAAAGGTCATCGCCGTGACTAAAGAAATCAATTGAAAAGTCATAACTACTTAATATTTTTTTTTTTATGAGACTGAGGCGCTGTTTTATCACAACTGTGAAAAGAAAGTACGGTATTTAGAGACCGCCGTATTTCAGTAACGGAATAGATGGCGATGATGTCACCTTAAGACTTAATATTGTGGAAGAAGAATTCGAAATAGTGAGAGGTCGGGATAGCAGCACTACTGTTATTAAGTCCCATATAATAGGCGGTGAGCCTATTGCCATCTACCAGGCACAATTCCAATCTCCGGGCTGCTACTGCGAATTTTCTCACAAAATAACTCAATAACACTTTGCCCGCCCCGGGAATCGAACCCGAGACCTCATGCTCGGCAGTCGCGCTTGGGACCACTAGACCAACGAGAGTTAGTTATGCGAAAAATATATCTGTAAGTTAAAACAGATTTTTGATATTCTGTTTTATATATGTTACTTATTTGGTAATATTACATGTGAATGAAGCGTTCATTTATAAGTGAATTCTCCGAGTTGTATAAAAAAACAACTTTACCAACCGGCTCCTCATAACTTTCTGATTCACGTTCGTGACCTCACATACTATCCACCTTATTCATAAACTTGAAACCAATAAATGTCTCATTCATCTTATGACTCTTTCACAAAACAAAATACATAATGACATCATTTGTTTTAAATTTTTAACGACATATGGAAGAGGTTCTCTCAATTTAATATTAAATACGGTTATACATAAACGTACATTTTTCGAGGATGCCTGAGTAGTTTCGAACTCGAAGTCGCGAGTACAACGTACTTACGCGTATTTTTTATGTGCTTACAAGTACTATGAATCATTAAAAAGGTAAAATTAAAGTTATTATATTAAATGGAAATGGAATACGGTCGCGAACAGGAGTCGAACCTGCGCCTCCCGGATTTATACTCCAGGCGCTCTGACCACTAACCCATCTCGACCTCTGCTCACCCGCCGCGAATTCTTGTTCCATATTTTAACACGTACGTGTATAGGGACTGAATTGATAGCAATGACGTCGCCATAAGATTTTCGCCATAATTGAGATCACATTAAAAGTTGATGATGTCAAATCTTGGACTTATGAGATGAAGAGGGGAAGTCCTAAATAAACGGATGATAGTGAACAATCTTCTAGCACGTTGAGAATAACTAAGTGACTAGGCTTATGTAATTGTTTAGTTCCCTTTAAATACTATACTCGTCACTCACAATTTAAAACAAACTCAAAAATTAAAAAAACAATACAAATAAGGACTATTACAAAGGATAAAATACTTAATCATTATCCTAGAAACAGGTTAAAATTCCGAAATTCGCTAATCGAAGTTGAAACGACGCGATGCATCGAAATCAAACCTATTGATAACTTCCGTGCCGCTACTGATAATTTTCTGGCAGTAAACCTAATATTACTGCCGACCCATGAATCGAACTGAACAGGACTTCCGCAGAACAGGGCAGCAGCCACTAGACCAACCGTAGGCACATATTGCGTATAAAGTAGATTGGCTAGCTGTTACAAATCGATGCACGAAATCGTGTATTGGACTTTGGATAACAATAATTGCATTTAACTATCGGTACGGACGGTGTGTTGGTAGAGAGGCCTTGACTGGAAAGGAATCGAATTCTAATGCAATATCGATATACTGAATTCGATACAGTGTAATGAACCTCACGTGTAATAGAAGCCATTAGAAAATAATTCGGAATAGTGATTAGAAGTGGGGATAACTTAGTTGTTAGAGCGCCAGGAGTTTTTATTGGGGTGCAGGTTAAAACGACCGTATTTTTAACTTGACTGCCTCAGGTCTCCAGGCCTCCCTAAGGGTTTTCGAGTTTATATATGTCCGTTTCTATGGCATGATTTATAGGTTAAACGGCTTGATGAATTTTAAAATATGAGGTTTCATTAGATTCGTTTTTATTGCAGGAGTGAATAAATAAATAAAGAGGGGGCAGGAAAGGTTTTTATAACAATACTAGCGGGCCCGGCACACGTTGTCCTGCCCTAACCCGACTATAGCACCACCTACCGGGTCCAATTGTGTTTTCTAACCATCCAGGAAGTTGAATGGCTTCCTGGATGGTTTGAAAACACTATACACACAAAATTTAATCAAAATCGGTCCAGTCGTTCAGGAGGAGTTAGATGAAAAACACACGAACAGAAGAATTATATTTATTAAGATGGGTATCAAATGAAAGCAAGTAAATATCCGATTCCAAATATGTATTATCATACATTAAAGTGTATTCTTAACTTTTACTTTGGAGTCACCGCGTTATATTGACCCCAAAGTGGATCTGACAACAAAAGTCACCACCTTTGCACTGCGTGGTCGTTCGCCATTCTGGTATCTGGAGCTAGCGTCAATCCTTTTCAGTCTCATCTAGCCATCGGTATCGAGGGCATCCAACCGGACAACGCCCTTTGGGTCGACTCAGGTGCGCCCGCTTCACAGCGCGATTCTCTTCCATCTTGACGACGTGACCAAGCCATCACAGCCGATGTAATTTGGTTTCCCTGACGATATTTGGTTCAATAGCTCCTCTCTCTTTTATCGCTATCATCCGTAAAAAACAGCCCATAACTGTCCCACTGCAGGGCAAGGGCCTCTTCTCATACAGAGAAGGCACGACCTTAATCACCACGCTAGCTCACTGGAGATTGGCGATTTCCTCACGATGTTTTCCTTCACCATATGTCCGTGATGTCTAAGATGAACTAAGAAACTACATATGACATTGAAAAAGTCACATTGGTACATGCCAGGTTTGAACCCACAACCTGTGGCTCAGGAGGCGGGCCCATAATCACTCGGCCACCATGACACTCTTTTTCTAATTATCTGTAAATAATACAAATATTTGTTCCGTACGACTGCGCCAACCGTGTGTGTGTCTCGTTTTTATTGTCATATATTATATATAGTATCTTATAGTCATACTAGCTGACCCGGCAAACGTTGTTTTGCCATATAAATAAAAAATTTAGGGGTGGACTACCCCTAACATTTAGGGGGATGAAAAATAGATGTTGGCCGATTCTCATAGATACCGGATAAGCACAAAAAATTTCATCAAAATCGCTCAAGCCGTTTCGTATAGGAGTATGGCAACGAAAACTGTGACACGAGAATTTTATATATTAGAAGATATTATTCTTCATATCATAGTCATATATTTTTCTTTTTATAGTCATCTTAATATATATAAATCTCGTGTCACAATGTTTGTCCTCAATGGACTCCTAAACCACTTAACCGATTATAATAAAATTCGCACACCATGTGCAGTTCGATCCAACTTGAGAGATAGGATAGTTTAAATCTCAAATTATAGTCGCGTGCGAAGCCGGGACGGACCGCTAGTATATTATATAACTATATATACTTTCATAGTTAACCTGAGACAACACAGAAATAACTGTGAACGAAAACATCGTGAGAAAAGCTGGACTTGATGGTCTCAAATTGCCAACCCGCAGTGAGCTAGCGCGGTGATCGATGCTCGCGCCTTGACAACACACACCCTTGCCCTGCAGTGGAACAGATATAAGTTGGTTATGTATGTGTGTAATAACAAATAAATAATCGTTCCTTAATTAGAAGTTAGTCAGTTCTTCAAATACATTTAGTTTCAGCACATTCCTGCTCACATATTTGTGCAGAATTTATTGTAAATATGCAGTAAAATAACTATAAACTTATAAGTAGTTTATTACCTAGAACTGACCGGCACGTAACACTCGTTCGTAGCGTTGCGTGGATTGCGCCATTTGGAGCCAAGGTTAGAAGACTTGCAATGCAGCAGCACACGTGGTTCTAAACTATATCACTGTTGAAAATAGAGGCTAATACATAATGGGATCCAGCTGTCTTTGGGACAGAGTAAAAGTAAATACCTAGTTATAGTTTCTAGCCTGTTATTGTTCATAGAAATCTACACCTCAGAATATGGTAAGGGTAACTAAGTAGGTACGAAAAATTCAAAATCAGTTCGTTAGAATTTTGGAGGTACTTGTTATTTACAAAGAAGTTGGTATGTAAATCTAACAACAACTGCCTCCAAAGTTCAAAAGTTCCTATATGTATCAGTCGTACTTAAAGGGAGCAAATGCAAGGAATCTGTACTAAGCACTTTCAAGATATTTCGAAGGAAACACTGTTTACCATAACAATCCGTCAGAGTGACTTTGTTACAGGGAACACATTCTGACAGAAATGTTGTCTCTGTTAAGGACTTTCTGGCGAAATGAGAGAGAAACAGTACGAGACAATAGTAACTTTAAACCCTTTCACTGTCCAATGACCCAAATGTGGGACATACACGGCGATTGTTTATTGTCTGTTTTGTGGACAGGGAACGTGTTAAAACGAGTAGTGTTTGAGTATAAGGCCGCCGTAAGTTGCACAATATTAGATATTTAACTATCAGACATATCTGAGAATTAGGTAACTTCCTTTCCTAATTAAAACAATATTGTTATAATCGTTTAAAAACAACGTTCGCATGTAAATAAAATAATTTTCCGTCGTAGACCTGATAACTGGGGCACTGATCTCAATCTGACTCAAGGTCGACTGATTCATACAGTTTTATACAAACAGAGGAAGTGCTGTCATTAATACGTGAAGATATTAATAAACAAGTGGATTTATATAATTTATTGCAGATTGTCAGATTAAAATCGTGTTTTGTTTATAATTGAAAATTTATTGGGCATTATTTATGATGCTTTTAAATCATGGTTGGGTTTAATAATTTTTTCATAAAGATGCCCGATATGCATTTTACAGAAATAATGAATTGGTGATTTCTCAAAAAGTTATAGAACTATGTCTATAGTTAATTGAAATAAATGCTTTGACTTTGAATTTGTTATAGGGTCAAATGGATATGATTGCAAGAGCAACCAAAAATATATTATTGATCCTATAAGTATTTTTTTGGAAAAATCATAACTCTTATATACATAAATTTTCGATACCTAGTCAGAATTAATACGTAAAGCGCAAGATCTATGAACTCTTACAGTAATTATTAGTAGTTAGGTAGACTACTCAGTAATAGATATGATGACTGATTTTTTAATCTCCTTCTATAAAATAGTTCCAAAAAACACATAATTTCAGCAAAATCTAGGTAATTTTTTAGAATTCTGTGTACATATATTTTTCTCTAAAACCATTTATTATTTGATTCTTTAATACTGTCATCCTGCCTATTGAAAGGATCCACTAAGGATCTCTTCATTGCCCAAACGCAATTTAACCCTCAACCGCGACAGGTGTGCATACAAACACGATTCACATTAACTCGAAACGTTCCATTGATGCTTTATGAAATGCAAATTAAAAATCCCTTTTGATACCAAAATGCATTTAAAAAAAACATAATGGTAGTCCAAAAACCGTCAAGGTACAGTTGTACACAATAGATGCAACCGTTCAAAGCTTCTCGGAATAGGTTTCAATGCATTGCTCTGTATAATTCGGATTGTTCGAGACTTTATTGGAGGTCAAGGTAGGCGAGGCGGTCGCTCGGTTACGGTTTGTGACCGGTCATATAACCCGGTCATTGTGTCCGTTGCTTTGCAAGAATTATTTATCATACAATTCGGTGATTTTGCCCGGAGATATGTTATGGACTTTTCTTTTTATCTGACACAATTATAGTAAAATGTATTAGGTAATATGTGACTACCATTTTAGTCTTTAAAAGTATACAGTCAACTGCGAGTCGGACTCACGCCCTGAGTGTGTATTAAATAGACTTTTTATGTGATTTACTTAACTATAAATTAACTGCTTTCAGATCTCTTCCTTTATTTATGCTGTAAGACCTTAGTTCTTGGAAAATCAAATTGTTCTACAACAACGGGAAGTATCTTATAGGTTCTGATTTATTGTCCGAGTGTCAAAATATTCTGTATAAAAATATTTTGTTTATACTGTGTAATTTTTTTATTGTGTTGACATAGAAGCTTATTTTTTTATGGCTCCAAGGGACCACAGACCTAACTATTTGATATTAATTTCAACTTGATACCTCCACGCGTTCTTGAGGAAAAGGTCTTGTCAGGCAGACAGGCGGACAACGAAGTGATCTTGTAAGGTTTCCGGTTTTCCTTTACAGGAACGGAATCCTATAAACCGGTTGCCTTAAATTGCATTAGCAACAGTGCTGAGTTGACCCTTTCGGCATTAGCATTCTCGACTGCAATTGCTTTTGTATCGTACCAATTCTAGTTTAAATCATGATTTTATTATCGATTCGTGTTACAATTCTGTTGTTAAATGTTTTTTCTTTATTTCTTCCTTTGAGATTTTACTTCAATCTGGTAATTGTTCATAGTCTTACCTTTCTTCGCAGACACGTATCTTCTTTGTACATACATATGTGTGTATGTTTTGCATACATGCATAAATTGTCTATTGTCTACTAGAAGTTGATGCCTTGACCATGATTAAATATGCAGATGCAAATGCGAAGTGTATAACAATTCCAATATAAGTACTTGGTCAAGGAAAGTCTTACAACTTATTTCTATGAGGTTTTCTCAAAGTGTTCTAGCCCAGTTCCTTTACTGTAGGTTACAATAATCTCCCTAATATGCTCCTTTCTTCTTCTTTTGATGATGACGTGGATGAACAGCCTAATGTTAGAGTTTAATCCATTCGTAGGTATGTGTTGGATGAACACGTATATTTTTTTTATGAAGTTTTTTTTTTAATTGTTTTCATTCCCCGTTTAATCGAGGGATAATTTCTAATACGGACATGCGTTCGAAAAGTAAGTGGTGCGTGCCTTGTGTTAGAATATGGTGCTTTTGATTACCAGTCTAACGGTCATACCAGTAGGGGGCAGTAGGCCACATGTTAATCGTACTTGTATCTTAATATTTCTAATATATCATTAAGCCTATATGCGCCTATAGGACAGGCAGGTCCTACAGCTAAATATGTGTAGTATATAATATACATTTCTAAATTCAGGATTTAATAATAAAAGGATAAGTGGACAAAGTCTGTAAAAGTACTGCTAGAATGAATTTCCTTAGTTTTCCAACGACATGTGGTTAATTCCATTGCTACTTGATAAAAGGGATTAGGTTGCAAGCCAGCAACTACATTCTGAAGGTCGCCAACTGGTCACAATAAAACGATATTGCGGAAATAGACGCCATTACAAGAGTGTTGTGCATTTCGACCGTTACTCTGACGTGTGACCTTTGAAATTTATCACACGGGGTTCCGGACTGAGTTGTATGTTTTATTATCCTTACAAATAATATGTTGTATTGTTATCCTTATGAATATTCTAGACTTTGGGTTATAGCCACGTACTGCCGTCCGCTTACTAAAAGGCCGTTGAGTGAATAATGCAGTTAAGCAGCTATAAAGTGATATAGCTGTATTTCATTGTTGAATGATCTCAAAAGTCTTAAAATCTTCTAGTTAAATATGACCCAGACTGCTCGATAGAGAAAAAATGCTCTTTTATGTAAACAATATAACACAAAAGTTATTATATTAAATGGAAAAAGAATACGGTCGCGAACAGGATTCGAACCTGCGCCTCCCGGATGAATACTCCAGACGCTCTGACCACTAAGCCATCTCGACCTCTGCTCACCACCGCGAATTCTTCTTCCATATTTTAACACGTCTTATGGCGACGTTATTGCTATCAATTTAGTCCCTATACGGGTGACCAAACCGACACGACTAACTTTGCAGTTAATACAATGTCGTAGAGAATGCAATTACCTTAATAATTCAAGATAAATCTTTGAAAAGCATTAACGCATGCTTAGCGAACTCTAAAGTTATTATATTAAATGGAAAAAGAATACGGTCGCGAACAGGATTCGAACCTGCGCCTCCCGGATGAATACTCCAGGCGCTCTAACCACTAAGCCATCTCGACCTCTGCTCACCACCGCGAATTCTTCTTCCATATTTTAACACGTCTTATGGCGACGTTATTGCTATCAATTTAGTCCCTATACGTATAGTACGTTATTATATATATAATATAATAACTTTAAAGTTCGCTAAGCATGCGTTAATGCTTTTCAAAGATTTATCTTGAATTATTAAGGTAATTGCATTCTCTACGACATTGTATTAACTGCAAAGTTAGTCGTGTCGGTTTGGTCACCCGTATAGGGACTAAATTGATAGCAATAACGTCACCATAAGACGTGTTAAAATATGGAAGAAGAATTCGCGGTGGTGAGCAGAGGTCGAGATGGCTTAGTGATCAGAGCGCCTGGAGTATTCATCCGGGAGGCGCAGGTTCGAATCCTGTTCGCGACCGTATTCTTTTTCCATTTAATATAATAACTTTAGAGTTCGCTAAGCATGCGTTAATGCTTTTCAAAGATTTATCTTGAATTATTAAGGTAATTGCATTCTCTACGACATTGTATTAACTGCAAAGTTAGTCGTGTCGGTTTGGTCACCCGTATAGGGACTAAATTGATAGCAATAACGTCACCATAAGACGTGTTAAAATATGGAAGAAGAATTCGCGGTGGTGAGCAGAGGTCGAGATGGCTTAGTGATCAGAGCGCCTGGAGTATTCATCCGGGAGGCGCAGGTTCGAATCCTGTTCGCGACCGTATTCTTTTTCCATTTAATATAATAACTTTAGAGTTCGCTAAGCATGCGTTAATGCTTTTCAAAGATTTATCTTGAATTATTAAGGTAATTGCATTCTCTACGACATTGTATTAACTGCAAAGTTAGTCGTGTCGGTTTAGTCACCCGTATAGGGACTAAATTGATAGCAATAACGTCGCCATAAGACGTGTTAAAATATGGAAGAAGAATTCGTGGTGGTGAGCAGAGGTCGAGATGGCTTAGTGGTCAGAGCGCCTGGAGTATTCATCCGGGAGGCGCAGGTTCGAATCCTGTTCGCGACCGTATTCTTTTTCCATTTAATATAATAACTTTAGAGTTCGCTAAGCATGCGTTAATGCTTTTCAAAGATTTATCTTGAATATAACACAAATTTGATAAACCTTTTAGTAAAACGACGGCTTCGTATCAAGTATAAAATCCGTTGAAATTAATGCCGAATTCATGTGCCAACACGGTACCAAGTTGGTCGATTTTAAAAAATAGTACCAAACGTTATATGAGTAGGCTAGTAAATAAGGAGGATAGAAGGACTTCCGCTTTGTTATAGTTCAATAAATAAGTCTTAATTAATTTTTAACTTCGTCGACAAACTTGTCTACTCAATAAAAGTTCCAATTCCAATTCCAATTTTGGTTAATTATGGCTCCATCGGGTTAACGATAATTCTCCCAATGTCAAGGTTGGATAAAACACGTTATAAACATTAACAAAATTTGACCAGTGGGAAAGCCAAGGTATGGTTCACGCTAAAAGTTAAGCAATTAGTGTTTAGTAGTAAAAAAAAGACTAAATAAATAAAATTAAACAATAGAGATTAATAATTATCAGGACTTAGATTAGTGTACCAACAACAAGGTTCTGAGAGATTAAAAGTTATGTATTAAGATTAAAGGGAATCAATTGAAACCAGAAAAATACGTTTTTAGGTAGGAAAGCCAGAAATTTAAATTCTGATTTTATTTACAGTAAGAAATTTACATAGAATTTTAATAAAAGGAGAACCAACAAGGGTTAGAAGAAAAGAAATATTAATAGGCCTAGGGATATTGTTAGGAAGGATATCATAAAGAGGGACAGGTATATTGGGACAGAAAAAAAAACAAATGTTCTAAGGTTGGCCCTCATCCATGCCACATTCACAGAGAGAATTGTCGCGAATATGAAGTTTGGCTAAAAAGACAGGGGTACAGACATGACCTATTCTGAGACGGATAATGAGAGAAGTAATAAATTTACTAATATTTTTAGATTTAAAAAACCAGGGTTTAGAGTCAATAAAAGTTAAAGATCTATCAACCTCTGATGTCAAATTTGACGTTTTAAATTGACAAATGTGTCGACACAAAGGACCGTGCTCGCACCGCAGTTTTTGTGCGCGTTGATCGACTTTTGTCGCTGGCTGTACTGAGCTAACATGCATGAACTTTGTACCACTAGTGTTTGTTTAGTCATATTCCACTTGTATTGGCACCTTTGTTCTACAAACATGGTCGTGTAGATACTAATTGTTGTGTTAAAGAAATCGTGCAGATCCGTCTTAAGTCATTCTCTTTACAATAGGTAGGTACACATTACCGTGCTTATTTCGTCCTGGTCTCATCTGAGCGTGAGATCCTGAGTTGGATTGCCAGGTTGGGCAGTGTTATTGGATTTTTTGCTAGGAAATTCTCAGTAGCAGATTGGAGTTTGATACATAAATCTTAGTAACGACTTTGGTTTAATGTGAATGTACTACTGAATACGCCTCTGCCCACCCCTTCGGGGAATACAAGCATTATGCTATGTTGGGTTGTCAACTTTCTATTTTACACATTTAATTAAAATATAAGTAATTCCCTTAGAAGTAGAAGTACGATTTCGTAGGAATTTAATTAAAGTAAGAAAATTAAAGAAATAACATAACATAGCATCACGCCTGTATTCCCCTAAGGGGTAGGCAGAGGTGTACACAATTGTACACCCACATTTCACCAATGTTGTTATTAAGTCCCATGTAATAGGTCGTGAGCCTATTGCCATTTAGCGGGCACAGTTCCAAACTCCGGGCTGCTACATAGAATTTCCTAACAGAAAAACTCAATAACACTTTGCCCGACCCGGGAATCGAACCGGAGGCCTCCTGCTCAGCAGTCGTGCTTGGGACCACTAGACCAACGAGGCAGTTTAGAAAAAAAAGAAAATTAAAGAAATTCACATAGAAACAGGCGCAGAACACTTTCTTCTCGTTTACATTTATTATAAGCGTGACCATACTAAACCGTATAATCCGCAATTAATATAACAATAATTAATTAAGCTTCAGCATTAAAACAGTTATTTGAGCACAGCGTCATTAAAATTACATGGGACTTAATAACAGCATTGGTGAAATTTGGGTGTACAATTCTGTACATTTTTGCCTCCCTCGGGGAATACAGGCGTGATGCTATGCCATTAAAATTAGGAAATAAAAATTTGGAAGAAAAATATGGTGTAGTCAGCACGGTTCCAGATGGCTGGGTTGGTAGAGCTCCTGGAATATCTGGGAGGCACGCTCGAATCCTGCTCACAACCGTATGTTTCGTATAAAATTTATACCTAACTTCACAGTTCCCTATCTGTATGTGAAATTTTGTTTTCTTCTCCTACGGAATATTCTTCCAAGTCTCGTCTCTCTTTTGTTTTGATTCGAAGTATTGCTCATCAACTCATCACCGTCGCGTCCACGTTCACGTGTAGAGGAGTTTGATATAACAAACATCTGGGATTTCATAACAGAATGGTCGTTGTCGACCATAATGCATTAGATACTATCATTACGTCATAAAAATATTGCAAAGAACTGTAATGTTTATTTCTTCTTTTTCTTCAATTTAAGAGAAGCTCTTGTCGGGGGACCTACCGCCATTTCTCTGTATCCTCTGCATTCATTTTGACCTTTAGATACGACTCCTACTTTCAAAGTCAAAGTTAAAAGTTTTTATTTCATATAAACCAATTCAAAAGGCATTTATGAAACGTCAGAATGTAGTGTCACGGTTCGAAAATAGTTGATTCCTATGGAGAAGAACCAGCAAGAAACTCCATGGTTACTCTTTTAAACTTTTTACAGTATTTGTATATACAATTTAGCGAGAGGAATGCGAGAACGATGTAATCTTCAATACGAAGTAAATAATATTAAAAATGTTTAGCTCGATTGTATTGATAACAATGGATTTGGCAAGTTTACTGTGTTCTCACATTTACAAAATATTGAAGTTAAAGAAGCTATATAAACCAAAGCAAATCTTTGATTAAATTAAGATTAAACAGTATTTGTTTAGGCAAAAGAAATAAAATTGGATGATGTTGTTAGAACCATTATAAAATAGAATAGGATGTTATATAATATCTGCCTAGCCTTTTCCCAATAACATTGGGGTCGGCTTCCAGTCAAACCGGATGCAGCTTCATATCAGTATTTTACATGGAGCGACTGCCTATCTGACCTCTACAACCCAGTAACTGGGTAACACGATATCTCGTGGTATGATGTTATGGAACTATAAAGAATATAAAAATACCAACGTTCTCCTAATTTTGAGGATTAGTTAAGCTGTTGCCTCGCACATTAGCAGACATAATAGATTTTTATTGTTACAACGTATAATTCTGTACGTGGCTGAGCCGAAAGGTATTAAGACGTACGTTGCCAGTGACCAGCCGGGGAAGCCACATGTGCAGAAGGTATTATTGCCAAACATCCCTATCGTCAACGTAGTCTTTAACCTTATAGTAGGCTTTTTGGATAAGGACGGGTTTAATAAGGGTTTTAAACTTTCCTTCCGATAGATCGATTATTGGCTTAGGAAGTTTATTATAAAAGCGTACACTATTGCCCACAAATGACTTGTTTGTTTTGGATAGTCTAAATTTTGGTACCACAATTTTATGCTTAAATCGAGTTTTTATCATGGAAAACGCTTCTCGAGTTAAACAGATGCAAAATTATCCGAACATATAATACATTTTCAGGGATATAAAGTGAGGGCAATGTAAATATATTAATTTCTTTGAACATATTCCTCAGGAATTCGCGTGGACCTACACTAATATTATAAAGAGGAAAGATTTGTGTTTGTGTATGTAACGAATAAACTCAAAAACTAGTAGCCCGATAAAAATTCTTCCGTCATTAGAATGCTACATTATCCCTGAGTAACATAGGCTATATTTATTACAAGAAAATATTAGGGATTCCTCCTAAAACTTCATTAATGTAACCCAAGGTGTAAATGTTCATCCGTGCGAAGCCGGGACGGTCCGCTAGTATTATATATAGCACGGATTGCTCTCTTCTGTAATATAAATATTGAATTTCCATCAGTTGCTGATCCCCACAAGAAAATGCCATAGGACATAATGGTATGGAAGTACGCAAAATACACTTATCTAGCAGTGGCTACATTACTCTATTATTATAGTATTGCATAAAACTACACTTATCTAGCAGTGGCTACATTACTCTATTATTATAGTATTGCATAAAACTACACTTATCTAGCAGTGGCTACATTACTCTATTATTATAGTATTGCATAAAACTACACTTATCTAGCAGTGGCTACATTACTCTATTATTATAGTATTGCATAAAACTACACTTATCTAGCAGTGGCTACATTACTCTATTATTATAGTATTGCATAAAACTACACTTATCTAGCAGTGGCTACATTACTCTATTATTATAGTATTGCATAAAACTACACTTATCTAGCAGTGGCTACATTACTCTATTATTATAGTATTGCATAAAACTACACTTATCTAGCAGTGGCTACATTACTCTATTATTATAGTATTGCATAAAACTAAACTAAACTTTCTCCTTCACTTGTATAAAACTTCGTCTAGGTCTTCCTCTCCTTCTCTTTTCCTTCTGTTTCCTTCTAAAATAGTCTTAAATAAGTTGTCGTGTCGTATCAAGTGGCCGATCAGCATACCTCTCCTGCTATGTATAGCTATTAACAACTGTATTTCCTCGTTAACTATAAGTAATACTTCCTTATTAGTTTGCCTTTCCGTCCAACTAATCCTCTCCATTTTATCAAACTTAATATTTCTTTGTTTTTTTTTTCGGGTGGAAACCTTCAAAGGGCACCCGGCTTTAGGGGATACAGCACTGAAACCACCACGGTGATTACCATCAGCACGTATAGGGGAGTTCCGGATCTTCATAGGAGACTTACCTGTGCAACGCTTGTTAGGGCACATCCCTGGAGAGACTGTAGAAGGTTATCTCTTGAAGGCCGCTGTGCGCAGCAGCACGTGGCCACCGTCTTCGATACCTAGAAAATAATTTTGAATTTATTTGTAAAGTAATTCGAGCACTCCTCATCGAACATGGCATTAGTGTTTGTTGATTGACTGTACCTTTTGCTAGGGCTAAAAATAAGGAACGTTTCAAGTACTTGGGATTAACAAAGCGAATACTAAACTAAACAAATCAAGGAGTCCTCCTGCGACCACGAACGCTGCAAAGTGTTCGAAACGTCAGGAAAAACAAAAAAAAACAATAATACACGCGATTAATCCGGTTAAAAGTTGTTTTATTATAATGTGTAGTGAACGCGCAAACCTAAGATATTACTAAACAAATCAAATCAAAATTATTTGTACACTACTGTCCAAAATGAAGGAGTGTTATGTTTTTAGCGTTTATGTAGTTTATTTTATGGCTTAGTTGGTCAGAGCGCCTGGAGTATTCATCTGGGAGGCGCAGCAGCATCGAATCCTGCTCAAGAGCGTAATTTTACTACAATAATGTATCTCCTGTATGGTCGTCTAAACTAAAGTTATCTTTTGTCAATCAATTTATTTACTACTAAGTTTCCTATACTCTATATGCAAATATTATTTATATGTATAACTAGTCTACCGCATCGCAT
Source organism: Xylocampa areola (assembly GCA_935421205.1). NCBI lineage: Eukaryota > Metazoa > Arthropoda > Insecta > Lepidoptera > Noctuidae > Xylocampa > Xylocampa areola. The sequence continues at coordinate 19,210,103 of OW285207.1, forward strand.
CAGGTTAATAACCTGTAATGATAAGTACGATGTTGGTTAATAAAAAAAATTCAAGGGCATAAGCATGCGTAACAGACTCTTAAGTTATAATAATAAAAAGTATCGTTAGCATTTTAATAAAAGATAAACTAATGTTAAATTAAACAATTTATCTCCACATCTTCTACCTGATTCTAGTTTAGTGGTCCCAAGCGTGACTGCTGAGCATGGGGTCTCGGATTAGATTCCTGGGTCGGGTAAAGTGTTATTGATTTTTCTGCTAGAAAATTCTCAGTTGCAGCCCAGAGTTTGGAATTGTGCCCGGTAGATGGTAATAGGCTCACCACCTTTTACATTTAATAACAGCATTGGTGAAATGTTGGTGTACAACTGTTTATACTTCTGTCTACCCCTTCTGGGAATGCAGGCGTGTTGCTATGCTATGTTATCTTCTCCCTACTTGCAGTAAATAAATACATATTTACAAACCACTCTCCTGTAATTCCAGATGGGCTACGCGCAACTAGAACAGACGGGACACGGCATACACTTGAGACAGTTCTCTAGAGCATTCGTGCTGGAAGATGGTAGCGGCGACAAGACTGAGAGGCTGGTCTTTGTGTCTGTAGACGCTGCTATGATGGGCCATGGTGTGAGGAAAGAGGTAAGGAGAACGGTATTTTGAAATATGACGAGCTGTAAAGTAGAGGTGCAGTTCAGTGGAGTCTGAATTATTTGTAAGAAGAACACAAAAATCTTTAGTAGTGAATAAAGTCAACAACATTAATTTGAACTCGGATTGAAATGGACATAACAATTACAAATTAATCCTTTAAAATAAAGTCCATTTTAAACCTTGTATAGGGTATTGCACAGAACTACGAATGAACTAAAAATATCTAGGAACTAAAACACGGTACCTAATTACTTAGCCATTTTAAATGATCTCCTTAAACTGAAATTTCAACACACGTCACAATATAGGAGAGAATATAAACTACTGATATTCAGAATTTTTGTAATCAGAATTTTCTTAGAGTTCGCTACGTTTGAGAAATCTCATCTGTGCATTAACAACAAAGTTAGTCGTGCTGGTTCAGTCACCAGTACGGGGAATAGATATCGATGACTGGACTATGAATTATTTTAAGCTCTGAATTCTTCTTCCACATTTTGGAGTTGTGAGTAGAGGTCGAGATGGCTCAGTGGAGTATTTATCTTAGTAGGAGTAGGTTCGAATCCTACTCATAACTGTATTTTTCTTACTACAATTTTAGGAAACGTTGTTTAAGATCATTGTGACAAATAAAAAAACAGATACGCTTATAAAGATGAAAGTTCTAACACGACCTTCATCTCCTAGGTGATTAAACGCCTTCAGAAACGCTATGGAGAGTTATACGGGGAGCACAACGTGATCATCAGCGGAACACACTCGCACTCCACTCCTGGGGGGTTCCTCATGGATTTCCTTTTCGACCTGCCCATCCTCGGCTTCGTTAGGGAGACGTATACTGCTTATATTATTGGTATATATAAGGTGAGTGGAATTGACCTTCCAAAAGCATTTATAAACTCTTTGTACTTATGCTGAAGGTAAAGACTTAATTTCTGTCGCTTACAAGATGGTTTTTCATTTTTTGGACGACCCATTAACATCATGTATGAATCATAGACATGAAGTGGTTGATTTATATCTTTTTGGTTAGGATTTTGAGTACACAACAGTCGATTATTTTATTGTTCTTGTTTTTTTTTTATATGTGACCTTTAGAGACTTGATTAGCTACATTAATTACTTTGATTTTCAGAGTATAGTGATAGCTCACACTAAGTTGACGGACGCTCGGATGTTGTACGGAGAGGCAGAACTGCTGGATGCTAACATCAACCGGTCTCCTTCGTCATATCTGAGGAATCCACCTGAGGAGAGGGCCAGGTACAGTTTGAAACTCTGGTTATTTGTAATTCTTTGAGGTTATTGTAACATTTGATAAGGTAAAACTACTCTAATCTTGATGAACTTTGAAAATATTTTCTTAACTCTTGAAGAACTGTAAAAACAGATACAAAAGACAATTGAATTATAATCCGGATGATAATGGTAGACGAGAAGGGTATATAGTTGTTTTTGCGAGAAGGTAATTATATCGGTACAATATAGGAATTTCTGCAAAGAATTATAATGTCTTATCTACCAAGAGATCTCCGACTATATCAGGGCCTTTTCCTGAGGAGCTACGAAATAACAACGGTTGCTCTGGTTTTATTCAGGGCATCAAAAGCTCTTGCCGCGGTCTTGGGAATACGGTAACGGTTAATGGAGGACTATGTAGTTTTTAGTCGGTAGGGCATGGTCGGTAGGCGTCCATGGTGGATATTCATACAAGAAAAGAAAAGGGGACCTTAAATGTCCAAATCTTTAATTTTTTCAGGTACAAATACGACACTGATAAAACTCTCTCCCAGATTCGCTTTGTGTCACCTGAGAACAAGGTCCTGGGTGTGATCAACTGGTTTGCAGTGCATCCCACCAGTATGAACAACACCAACCGACTGGTGTCCTCTGATAACGTGGGGTATGCCTCCATTATGATGGAGAAGGCCCTCAATGGGAACACTACGCTGCCTGGAAAGGTAGGAATGATTGAAAAATTAAGAAATATTAATTTAACCTGTTCGTTTAACGTGTCGAATTGGATTTAACCTGCTCAGGTTGTTGTCTGGCTACTTATCTTGGGAGAAAATACCGATAGGAGTCCACTGTCTAAGGACTATACTTATTTACATTTATGGAGTACTAGCCAGTCTCCGATCTTTTTATCTAACTAAGCAGGTTAATCTGCGTTTTCTTTACACGCTACCCTCTGAGATCTTTTCAATCAAGTGAGCCTGACACTCTTATTACGTCAGTTCATAACGTGGTGGTAGAGTCTTAATCCTTGGATCATCATACTTTACCGGATTTCTAAATGTCTTCTTTCAAACTGCCTCATTAGCTTAGACTTCTAGAGTTTCTTCGAGTCTAGTGTACGGCTGTGGACCATAAGGTCCTGGGCGCGATTCCTGGTTCGGACAGTGTTATTGGGTTTTTCTGTTAGAAAATTCTAAATATTAGCCTGGACTCTGTAATTCTACACGGTAGATGGCAAAATGCACATCAAGTCACCACCTGGGATAAGTCCCATCAAGTTCCCATCAAGTTGCCATCTACCGTGTAGAATTACAGAGTCCAGGCTAATATTTAGGGTAAGCCCTAATAACGGAATTTGGTGAAATATAAATCTAATCCTTGTTAATGTTTATGTATATTCCTTCATATACTTACCCACTTTACGATAACTAATAATTCTCCAGTAAATCATGCTCCAGGGTAATATAGTCTGCGCTTTCGCTTCCACGAATCTGGGTGACGTGTCTCCCAACACGCGCGGTCCTCACTGCGAGTTCTCTGGAGCCGTGTGCGACCAGGAGAAGCTGCTATGCAAGCTGCCCAAGGAGAAATGCTTCGCGTCAGGACCTGGACGAGACATGTTTGATAGCACGAGGATTATTGCTACCAAGTTGTTCCAGACGGCTATGGTGAGTGGCATATCACTGGACTTTCTAATTAACAGGCGTCGACACCCTTGCTCCATCGCATCTTCCCAGCTCGGCTAGCTGTGCTGGGAAGATGCCGTGTGGGGCCGCTGCTGCTGCTGCAGAGACTCAAACGGCGCAAATATACCAATCTTGTCGGCTGGTACGACTTTGAGCGCTTTGGGGTCGAAACGCTTGAGTCTCGGGGTCCCAGTGCTCGCCAGCTTTTCAAAGAAATTTCTGCCAGATTGGTTGACACTTCGCGTGTCCAGATGGCTGGCCTGTTTCTTGATCAGAGAATTAGCACTGCCATTCAACGTGGCAATGCTGTCAGTCTTCTGGGCACATTACCGGATGACAGCGATGCGGAGGAGTACTTCGACGCCTAAACCACGCTTTGTTTTATGTTATATGTTTTACTTTCTTGTACATAAGTAGTCTAAAAGGAACTAATTATAAATATGTGATTAATTTCAATAAAGCAATGAGCATAGATAAACAAAGTCAATAAAGATTTTTTATTTATTTATTACTTATATCTCATAATTTACGTAAAAAGAAATATCTTCTGCGAAGCGTGCTCACATTCCATAAATATTTCATTATCATCATAATCATCAACCTATAGCAGTCTACTGCTAGACATAGGCTTCTAAAAACTATATTAGCTATTATGAATTTATGGTAGCATCATTAACCATGATTTCAGAATGTTCTAAACCGACCGGGCGAAGACCTGACGGGTCCTTTAGGCATAGTACACCAGTACGTCAAGATGCCTGAGGAAGAAGTCTATCCGTTCGATCCCGTCTCTGAAACCTTTAATACTGTGAGTACCTATCTTTGAGTACCTTACTTGTCTTTGAGTACCTTACTTGTCTTTGAGTACCTTACTTGTCTTTGAGTACCTTTACTTGATCAGTGCCAAATGCGACAGTGATATCAACTGCAGTTGCTTGTTCATTAAATTTGTTCAATGAATAAGTATATGCTTTTAATTCCATTACAACATTGCTTGCACTCATAAAAAAATTCCTTACTTCAATGAAGAGGTTTTGCAATGTGACAAATACAGAGTAGTATTTATTTCATAAGTCTCTACAAAAATTGAAACTTTCTACAGTTTCTGACACTAACCGTCCAAGAAGATGCCTGCATAAGCATTATCATAAAGCAATTCACTTTCCCCATTTTTTTCTAGAGTGTCAAAGTATACGGCTGTCTCCCAGCCATGGGCTACAGTTTCGCGGCCGGCACCACAGATGGTCCGGGAGCCTTCGACTTCAAGCAAGGCACGACTACCTCCAATCCACTGTGGAACGCCGTGCGAGACTTCATTGCTGAACCCACCAAGGAAGACATCAAGTGTCAGGCGCCGAAACCTATCCTGTTGGCTACTGGACGGGTAAGGAATTAGCTAAATTTATTTTATTAAGTGAAGTTTAAATACTCAACGTCGTGTGAGGCTTCGACGTAGACCTAACCAGGGTGGACATATCTGCTAACGAAATCTATCCCGTTAATTACTTGACGGTTAATTAATTAGCTGCTATCGTTTATAGCAAAAATAGGGTATTTATTGAATCCAGCTTCCGTTGTGAAAGCCAGAAAAGGTGCTAAACGGGGTTGAATTGATTGGTTGGGTAGAATAAATTCTAGTATCAAGGCAGAGGCAAGGCATTTAGATATCAGCCTTGCTCTGTCTACAGCTGGATACGGATCTGAGATTAATGCTTGACTCACTTGCTGATTTTGAGAAGACGTGATCGGAGATCATGAGAAGAGGGAGAGAAGTAATCAAATTTTCTGGGTTCGAAGGTTTCTGGTTTTAATGGTGGAGGAGTTTCCAAATTTTTTTAGACTTGCCTTTCAATGTACACCTAGCTAGCTAAATCCTTCTTCCAGGCGAAGTTCCCCTACGAGTGGCAGCCAAAGACTGTCTCGTGTTCCGTCGCTCGAATTGGAGGCCTGTTCATGGCAGCCGTGCCGGGAGAGTTCACTACCATGTCAGGCCGGAGGCTTCGCAATATCATCGCGAAGACTGCTCCTGAAGCGAAGAAGGTGGTGATTGCTGGACTATCGAACATCTACTCTGATTACATTGCAACACCTGAAGAGTACCAGGTAAGTAGTCTGGGATCCCCAAGATTGCTTCTTTTGTATTTCTCTTTTTGGTGTTGATCATAATGCCCTTGGCCCTCGATATCGATATTCTTTTTTATTTTGTAACAAAATTGGATCTACGTTTGGCCACCAACTCGCCTGATGGTAAGCGACGGTGTGGCCGAGGATGGAGCAAGTATATACAGAATAAATCTATTCACTCTTAAGTAGAGTGGATGGATTTTGGGAGAACGATAGTTGGGGAGTTGATGCAACTGCCCTGACCCGTCTCCCACAACGGTTGCACCGGACTACATCAGAGCACTCCCCCCGGCGCACAATAACCAGCCACGGCCGAAGCCTTCCGCCAGAGTTGTGTGCCCCAGGGACCACGTGTAGGGATGCCATTTTAAGGGTGCACTCCTACGGACGCGGGCAACTCAGCTCCCACATTCCCCACATTCACAATCGTTGTTCATTTTTATTATCAGCAACCACAGCTCAACGTCACTCACTACTGGGTCGGGCCTCTCTGTGCTTGTCCCAATCTCACGGCATAAATTATAAAACAATAACAGAGCGTCTTAAACATTATCTTGATGTTTAAAACACCTTGTTGGTGGAAGACTTATTTGTTTTTTTTTTTTTTACAGGCGCAAAGGTATGAAGCTGCTTCCACTATCTTCGGACCACACACTCTGGACATCTATTTGAACAAATACGTGGAGCTAACCAAAGCCCTAGTCTCAGTAAGTTGTTACTTAATACCGGATCTTCAGCCAAAAACCCAGCAGTCTTCCTCTCTTAAGTAGTTAAAAGCTAACTTGGTATCAGAGTGTTCGCACCTTCTGGACGGTTCGGATTTGGTTTAATAATTTCATCTTTTAACAACAACTTGATCCAACGCTTCTCCTCCAAAGTACGGAAACGCTCACATGGGAATTCTTCTTTTGATCAACCAAACACAGATGGAACGCATAAATGGGTATATGGACCAGAGATTTTTATGACTTCAATGTCCTCTTCTATCTACTAATAAAATTCAGTCTGCCTCGTTGATCTAGTAGTTGCGACTTGCTGATCGTGATACGATCGTTGCAAATTGCAAGTTTCAGGTCCTGGGTTTGATTCCCCGGACAGGCAGTGTTTTGAGTTTCGTCTGTTAAATAGTTCTCAGTAGCAGGTTAGAGCTTAGAATTGTGCTAAGTAGATAGATGATGAGCCTGATATGGGACTTAATAACTACGTCGATGAAAAGTGGATGGCGTAATTTTATGAAATCCAAACGTAACCAGATTCCTTTTAAACTTTTCTAAATCGCAAAGATCTTTTGAACGTCACCTTCATGATATGTTTCAGAGTAAATCCCTGCCAGCGGGACCGGAGCCCCCAGATCTAAGCACTCAGCTGATCTCTCTCGTGCCGCCGGTGCTGTGGGACTCTGCTCCATGGAGACACGAGTTCGGAGATTGCCTGAAGCAGCCATTCAAACAGTACAGCTACGGAGATGTTGTTGTGGCGCAGTTTGTGAGTTTATTGTACTTATTTTTAACAATAAGTTTTATATATTAAGCAATGTTTAAATACCATTTTCTACCGGAATATTGCCGAAGACGTTACTTTTTATTATTTATCGGAGTTACGAGTCATCATGGTCTACACCGCATTTCTGTGATCTGAAGTGAAGATTGAATTATATAATACACATGATTGAAGCATTGAGAGCACGTTGCCGGCCCGGTTGTCAAATTAAAATCTATGACAGCCGTTACAGGTAGTCAGAGGCCTGAAAGTCTGACGACCAGTCATCATGAGATATCGTGTTACCTAGTAACTGGGTTATGGCGGTCAGATAGGAAGTTGGTCCATGTAAAATAATGAAAAATAGCTGTAGCTATTAAGCTGGATCCGGTTTGACTGGAAGCCGACTGCAATGTAATTGGGAAAAGGCCAGGCTGATTTTTAGAAGCGTATCACTCCGCGTTGAACTATAAAATTATATTTATTATTTCTAAGCCTCGTTGGTCTAGTGATACCAAGCGCGACTGCTGATCGGTCTCGGGTCGATTCCCGGGTCGGGCAAAGAATTGTATCCGGTAGATGGCAATAGGCTCACCACCTATTACATGGGATTTAATAACAGCATTGCTGTAATGTGGGTGTACAACTGTGTACACCTCTGCCTACCCCTTCGGGGAGTACAGGCGTGATGTTATGTTATGAACACGTGCATCGTCCCCTTGTACTCGTCAGGTGTCAGGTCACCCCCGCAACAGCATCCGTCACGGTCGCTGGTACGCCACGGTGGAGCGCCTCGAGTCCGAAGAGGATGACGCGTGGACCGTGGTCTTTACTGACGCTGACTGGGAAACCAAGTAAGTAATATCAATAATACCAACCATTTTAATTTTTAATTAAGCTTTATAAAAGTGAGGTGATGGATTCGGGATTTCCTCTCTGACTGCATCTGAGAAGAAATGTCAAAACAGACTCAACAGGTCAATGTCTCTTTTAAAGTACAGATATCGTTGTATATCATTGAGTGAATGTTATAAACATATAGGGATAGTATGAAATAGCTTTTTTAAGGCGTCCGACATTCCACATGCATTGTGTTTCCTGTAGGCTTACTCTTGAAAATAATTCCGCTCGATTGACATTGGAAAAATGACAGTTCGTACTTTTAAAAGCTAAAATGTTTAAAAATTATTATTGAATCGGGATACTAATGCAACATGCTTTAAAATCGACGCAAATGTAATGTAGGTAAATTTATTTTAATATTACGTATTGTTTTAAGGCGCCTATTTAATAAAGGAATTGGATTGGGATTGGTATTAATTTCAAGAGTAATCCCACTGTAGGGGTATTCTCAACTGTCGAAATAGATGTCTGTTAGTTTAATTTCTGCAAAAAAACAATGATGAATGAAACAAAATTTTAATAGTTTCCTGTTGATAGTGATACCGTGTCTATATTGAGATTGCATTGGAGATATGTGACAGTAAAGGTTTCCATGCTAAAAGGAGAAATCTTACACTGAAGAAAGGGGGCATTTAAAAAATTTATTACCATATATTATGGCCGTGCGCCTCTTCTCTCCATTTCTTTCATTATTACTGCACGTCAAACCTTTCATCCTAGGTTTATCTGGATCCGCGACTCCAAGGTGATGGGCACGAGCCACGTGGAGATCGAGTGGCAGATCCCCGTCGGTACCCCACGGGGCACCTACAGGATCCACCACTTCGGTAACTACAAGTACGTGCTGGGCGGCATCTACCCTTACCATGGGTTCACGGATAGCTTCGAAGTGTCTTAGAAACGAGTAAAAAGACTAGTTTTGTCTTGTCTATGTTGTCTTCTACCTAGATGAAGTTAAAGGGTTTAGATCCAACTTTATGGTTTTAGATACCCTGTGCAGTGCGAAGCCATTTTTTTTATATATATCGACGCTTACGGATTTAGGACAATGCGATGTGCGTGTGCGTGTGTGTCGCACAAAAACCGTGATGGAAAAGAGTAATATTTTCTAATATGAGTTGCCACTCATCGCATCTCATGCATGCCGTCTGCGATAGGCCTATGGTCTTTAGTATCGAACTTGTTGGGACCAAAAACAGACTTTTGAAGGTTAAAAAGTGAATAGATATAAGCATACTTTTTTATGTGATCTGTGAGTTAACAGTTTACTAATATTATTTTTCAAGGAAACATTGATAAATGATAGACACGGACGGGGCTTGATCTTCGAATCTATTGAATTTCAAGCTTCCTTGTGGTCTTAAGGAGGCGCGTGGCGTTATTTATTTAGCAATAATTTATAGATCTACTAAGGCTCCGTTCGTGTCTATTATTTTTCAATGTTTCCTTGTAAAATTGCAATTAATATAGGCATTGCATGGCCTTAACATGTATAAAAAATATCAGTATGTAAAAGTTTACTGACAATTTTAAAATTGTTAAATTAATTATCTTCCTGTGTGGTACTCTATAGTCATAATGTAGGATGCCTATTCTTAGGTTCGGTGGCACCAACATAACCTTAACCGTAACTGACGTGTTGCATTGTTACTGTAAAAACTTGACTATGTAAATTCTGTCAAAATGATACTGTAACATTTTGTTTAGTTGGTGGAATTGAGCCATAATGTTAGGCTCAAATACTTTTTCCTTTAGAAAAATTGTGTGATTTAAAATTAGAATATTAAGTTCTTATATAAACATTTTATATTGTATATTATATGAAGCCAGTACTAATTTTATGTAAATCTTATCTGCCTAGTTTTAGCTAATAAATAAATTATAATGTTATTGGAACGAAGTTCCTTATCGCGCGTTGCGAAAGGGGACTAGACGGAAAAAATTAAGACGAAAAGTTGTAACGACACTTTTTGCTATAGTAAGCTATTTTGTAAGCCGTGCGGCGGGCGCATGTTTCTCTGTCTCTCTCTTATAGAAAGCAAGCCAGATATATATATATATTTTTTTCCTTTTTTTTTTTCTCTTTGACTTCGTTCCGTCCGGGTGTCCCTTGACACCTCTCAAGTTTTTTTTATATCGTTAACGTAACTACGCAATTGAAACTATAATTGTGAGAGGTTGTATTAGATACGGATTATATAATATAATATTTAATTTACACATTAGCACATGAGGTGCCCAGTTATATGAAGCTGGTAATAACTGCCAATGCATTGCATTATTATTACTACTTATACCTTTATTTTCACTGCAATATACAACGCCATAAATGATTTATGCACAATATTTAAAAGTGTTATTACTACTTATTTAGTTTTAAGTAGGATATCCACCTATCGAGTCGGCATTCACATATGCTAAAATTTCTTTGCTTTACGGGACGCAGGCTCGATCCCATGAATCATTTGTATGACTTCGGTACTACCGATCCTTGTTCTGGGTCAAAACTCTTACCTACTAAGCATAGGAATATTAAAGAATAGCTAAAACAGTAACGGTAAATTAACAAAGTTACTCATGAGATCCACTACTATTTGCGGTTATCTCCACAGACTTCAGACTAAACTGTCGCGCGACTTTTTTGTAACGTTGCCTCTTCTTGGCTTCCGAGCACGGATCTTTTCGACAAACTTGTCGACTCTATAAAAGTTGTGATGAAATGTATTGAATTTTATCGTTTTATCTACACCGTTTGTCAAATTTGACGTTTAAAATCGACAAACGTATCGACAAAAAGAACCAAGCTCGCACCGCTGCGCTGGTACGATGCGGGCCGGTACGCATGAAGGTCGGGGACGGCGCGAAGGTGTGCTTGTATGTAATGGACTCAGTCCTTGTATGTAATGGCATCGTCGTCGGGTTGATATCGCACGATAAGTAATTGGCTGATTGTTTTTTTAAGAGATCCTAGAGGCCTGCAAATTTTTAATCTTATAAATTAATTCGTGAAAAAGTGGAGTGTGCGGGGCACTTATTATTTCGACATTATGCTTTTTTGCCAACTAGTGTGTATTTTATTGATTTTGTTTAAATAGATGTATTAATTATATGTAAACCAAAGTGAAATTGTTAGTATTAGGTGTTTTCTGTTTGTATTTTAAGATATACGATATTTAGTCTAGTCGAAACAATTTATTTTCTATGTATAAAGTACAGTGAGTACCTTTAATAACCATCTAGGTATTCTATATTATTACTATCATTCCAAAAAATTGTACCTATGTATATTTTCTAAAATCAATATTTTTCCAAAGTAATTATTAGGTTTATAAAGAAATAAAAATTACGATACAGATCTATTTTTTTTTTTTGTCATAAATTATTGATGATGGAATGATTTCAACGTTAATAATTTCTGAAATTATCATTCAGGTATTATGTATTATTAAGATACATATGTATGTTTATTTCATAAGTTGACAGGTTGACTTTATGTTCACACATAACTTTATGTTGACAGGTTCACTGTGTCAACGTTTTTTATAGAATTGAAATTAAATATGATTTCAACAGTATATCCTAGTTACTAATGCTTCATAGCCATTGTGTTAAAAATAACAAAATAATAAGGTATGTAGGTACCTACTTAGGTTTTCGGTAATTGAGCAACTCGCTTGAATTTGGCATACATTGCGTTCTTAGAGAAAAATATTTACTTTGAATAGAATAGAATAGCATATATTTATTTGTATAGTATGTAGGTATTATAAAAATGAGGTCTGAGATTGCAATGTATGGGGAAAATCCATCGATATGAGAAGTTTTTTTTTTCATATCTGTAGAGAGATCCTATACCACCTTCTTGAGTATCGAAGTCTTATCGATTTCGAACTGTCAATAAGTCAAAATGTAACTTTGGGAGTTTAAGCGGGAAAACGTAAAGTGCACGCTGTCGGTTTTATATTGTTTTCCAAAACTTGTGATTCTCCGAAGTTTAATGTGTAATTATGGTGGATAATTAACCATTAAATGTTCATAAAGGTGTGTGGACAAATTGTATAAAATTGAAAATCATGACTTTTTGTGTTCACTCCTAAACTCCATCGATGACTCAGTAAAATTTCCACCGTTTTACTGGGGTAACGCGTGCAACAACTTTTAATACTTGACACTGGCAAGCACAAAAACTATTATTACATGATTAACCCACAAACAAAAAAAAAACAAAAAAAAAAACTAACATTTTAAAATCAAAAATGGATCATTGTTTGACCACCGATTCGCCTGATAGTAAGCGACGGTGTGGGTGAGGATGGAGCGGACATAGCTTTAAAATCTATTCACTATAGCCTTGAATATACTTAAATTTTAATTGTTATTTAAACTGACTTGCGAATAACACCCCATTGCTGTTACTACATAAATTGTAAAGTATTATCACTGTTTTAATCCTTTCTAGATTAGATAACAATTCGCTAGGTGCTGCACAAGGTGCTATAGAAAAATGTTAGAATGGAAAGAGGATTAAATATTTTACTGATAAAATAATTAAATGAGAATTATATTTGGTACCTATATATACAATCTTTGGCATTATCCTTTGTATCGTTTTAAGAGGGGGCGAAAAAATGTTGATAAACTGATAATGAAAATAGGTATCTACGCTGTTGTTTAATTTATTTATTTGATAACACACTATACTGCTATCTTTTTGTTTTTAATAAATAAATCTATATCGGCCGGGATTCTACACAGTGGAGTAAAAAAAAAGGATGTTATTACTGTTTTATGTGTATATATATAGTGTTGCCAGGTTGACTATGCCAAAATTTGGGACAAGGTTAAACATATCGGGACAGCCAGACCCTTGAAAATCGGATGTCGTAGTTATGTACTTACTACATCGGTGCTTTATCAGGCGCACCTAAAGCGGCAACAATAGTGCGGCATTAAAATGATTCTATCCTCACTACACAAAAGATTTCTGAGGCAAGCGTCAGCTGTTATAAGGCGAAGAGGGCACTGACCGCTGGGTTGTATAGTATTTTTTCTAACAAACATGTAATAACACCCTATTTATATATATGTTACATTGTAACAATGATTCGCAAAATATAAAAATACAAATATATTTTCTTGTTTATTATTCCTATGGTTACTAACAGCCGAGACCGTCCAGTTATTGCAGTAAGATTTATTTTTGTAAAACTATTACCTACCTATGTTGTATTTATTTTTAGAACTGATTAAGATATAATATGGACATATAGGTACATCAATAGTTTACCCACACGATGCATGTCTGTTCAGGTACGGGGTAACCTACGTAGGTAGGGGTAACCAATTGATGCTGCTGTATGTACTTACGTTTACCTAATTATCTGAGTGAGTGCCAATAATAAAAAAAATAAAGCATTCATAAAGAGTTTTTATTTAATATCGATACCGCAGCGTACCGCCGTGGTTGGAAAACTAAGATCTACGACGATTACGGGTGGTCAGATGCCTGAAAGTCTGACCAGATAAGTGATGATAAGTACCTACTGCCTCGTTGGTCTAGTGGTCCTAAGCGTGACTGCAGAGAACGAGGTCCTGGGTTCGATGTCCAGGTCGGGCGAAGTGTTATTGGGTTTTTCTATCAGCGAATTCTCAGGAGCAGCACGGAGTTTGGAATTGTGTTCGGTATATTACATTACATGGGACTTAATAACAGCGTTGGTGAAATGTGGGTGAAGAACTGTGCTTGTCAATGAATACCAACATATGCCTACCCCCTAGGGGAATATAGGCGTGGTGCTATTTTATGTTATGCTATGTAGGTATACTTAGGCTCGATGCAAATAAATACAATATCTAGCTTCTTCCACAAAATTGGGCTACCAGCTCCTGATGATGCCCCGTGGGGGGACGAAACACGTGCAATTTTTCACCGCTTGCATATGTGCATATATATGCGGGCGGTGAATCATTGCACGTGTTTCGGCGCGCAACGCCGCGTCGGGCTGTGCACAGGTAATTGCATGACTACCCTCAATATTGTGGAAGTAGCTAGATATTGTATTTATTTGCATCCATTTTAATGGATTTCCGCAAGGTAACGCCTGAATCTATTCAATACTTATGCTGGTTGCACCAACACTACATTAATCGTAACCGACGTTTTACTTTATTATGTTGACAGCTTTTCAATGTAAATTCTGTCTAAATGTACACATCAATTAATGTTCACCAGTAACTACTCACGTACATTTTTCGGGATTGCCCGACTAGTTTCGAACTCCAACGGAGCCCTTAGTCATGAGTTGAGCTCGCGGCGGTGACGCGAGTCAACTTAAACTCACGACATCGCCGCGGGCTCAGTGTTCGAGTTCGAAAGTAGTTGGGCAATCCCAAAAAATGCACGTGAGTAGTAACCGGTGAACATTAATTGATATGAATAGGTCTCACGAAAGTTATTATATATTAATATACACAGTAACATATTTGTTACAGTTAAAGTTGAGTCGGTGCAACTGAACCTAATTAAGGCATACATTATCGTAATTCATTTTTAGTGCAATATAAATTAACAACATGTTGATAACAATACTATAATAAAATACATTATCCTTTACAGATTAGGTTGGGCGGTCAATCGCTCGTCAGTGGACGACAACACTAGGAAATCTTACCTTACTGCTACGACATAAAGGTGATGTGAATGTTAAATGGTTACAATGGACATGCGGTTGACTGTACCTACTACCTACCTAAAGAAAACATTAGCCTATAATATTGACTTATAATCATGTCAAGGTTTTGACTTCATCAGTGATATTGAGGATAATACATACAGTCGTAACCGGATGTAACGACATTAAAAGGACGATATAACTATGGACGCTATATCCGGTAGTTGTTATAGGTAAATATACACGAGAACATACTATAATATTATAAAGTTTGTGAAGATGTCGATTATCTATATTTAAATTTAAAAGTTTATTCTGGTAATGAAGGAGTCTAGTTTTGTTTACATTTCCCCTATTTCCAACCATTATTAATAAAGTTGTGTCTTCGCTGAAATTAAAACTAATAATTTTTTCCATTATATTGAGATAACTAAGACCAGGCATACAGTAGTTAGTAATGGTTTGTTTTTTACAATTATTTGATAGCAACTGGCCCATATCTTTACCAATTTCATCACTGAATATAACAATTTGAGGTTTATTTATAGGTTCTATAATATTTAAATTAGGACTTTAGGTGTATATATGAATCTTAAAAACTTAACACTCCTTTTTTAGGCAGTCGTGTAAAAAGATCGAAATAAGAAGATCCACTTAATTAATAAACATTAGCACGGATTCTCAATATTGGTAACAATTTAATAACGAAGTAACCACAGTTTTTGTCTCATATGAGGTAAGCGGAATCCCAAGCGCTTGCGTTTTTGTATAGTTTGTAAACTATTACGTAATTAACCCGCTTCCCTAACTACCTGCGATGAATGGAAATTTATGTATCTGTACTGTAAAGTAAAATTATACATACCTTAGTATAAGATTGTTACGATAAAATGAAAAAGTTATTAAAGGGAAAACGCGGAAGTGTCATGGAAGGTAGCTAAAGTATTAATGCTGTGTTATAATCATAATTTATTAACTTCCACAATACATTAGCACAACAAATGCAGAGAGATCAACATAACATTTCGTCACGCCTCTGTCCCCCCAAGAGGAAGGCAGGGATGTATACATTTGTACACCCACATTTCACCAATGTTGTTCTTAATTTAAAGATAAATCTTTGACAAGCATTAACGCATGCTTAGCGAACTCTAAAGTTATAATAGTAAATGGATAAAGAATACGGTCGTGAGCAGGATTCGAACTTGCGCCTCCCGGATAAATAATCCTGCTCACGACCCCAGTCGAGATGGTTTAGTGGTCAGAGCGCCTGGAGTATTTATCCGGGAGGCGCATGTTCGAATCCTGGTCACGACCGTAGGTATTCTTTTCCCAATTAATATTATAGCTTTAGAGTTTGCTGTTCGTAATAGTTGATGCACCCATTGCCATTTAAAGGGCAGTGCCACAATCGGTAATGCTAATGAAAATTTGCTAACATTGCTAGACCAGGGAATCGAACCCAGGATCAATCCCAGCAGGTTCGCTTTTCGCCGAAGTCCATACGGACGAAGTCGCGGGCAGAAGCCAGTAGATATAGTACCTATAATAAACTAATGAAAACGTTCGTTCAGATAAACACCCTGGCGTGTTTAAAAATGTTAATTAACACAATTTTCAATAATTATTTATTCTTTCTATACAACGTCATCATTATTATTATTTACAAGAGCACTAGTTACACACGACACGATATCGGAACGCGGGCGAAAGCAACACATACGTATAACTTGGTGTAAAAATTATTACAATCGATTCTACTACTGATTCTGAACAAACTAATTTCAGGTTTCGTATATGAATAGCCGTGTATATCACTTCTGCACATGATGCGGACGTTATTGCCGCTCCAGAATTGGACTACTCAGCCACAAAAAAATATGTCTCTCATAGAATACTATTTGAATTTAAAGGATCACTTTGTTGTCCGTCTGTCTGTCTGTCCATCTGTCTGTCAAGACCCTTTATCTCGGAAACGCGTGAAGGTATCGAGTTGAAATTAAAACTATAATACTCAGGTGTACAGTCCCTTGAAGCTGTGAATAAATCAAACTTCTAAAATAACGTAAAAAAAAAGACACGGCCGTTTATGCTGTAAAAAAAGCGTATATTTCTACTCTTTCTTAAGTGAATCAAAATTTAATTTACTCCCGGAATCCTAAATTTCTATTTGTAATCATATTTTGATTTATATTTATTTAATTTATTTATTTATTGCACATGGTACACTTAAAACTTACCTAGTTTTGACCACATGTTCGTAATGCCCTTTTAGATTTTGTGTTTTATTCACTAATAACTACATATTTTATCTATGTTAACTCTATTATTATTACCCTAATTACGCAGCCTCTGTCTGACGCTTATTTCTCTTGAATGCTATATCTAATATAAAAAATCACGTGTCACAGTGTTTGTTAACGAACTCTTCCGAAACGACTTGACCGATTTTTATGTTTTTTTTTGTGTATATTTGGTAGGTCTGAGAATAGGTCGCAGGCTATTTTTTATAGCCCTAGATAATAAGGGTAGCCCTATCCAGAAAATGTATATGTCAGAAAAACGTTTGCAGAGCCTAGCTAGTACACCTTTAATTTGTGTGTAGACATAAGAAATAATACTGGAAATATTGTGTAAACAAATGTTATAATGTAGTAATGGTGTATTTTTATTAAATAAATAAACAACAGATTGAATGAGCTGAAAAACATTATTCAAAAGGTCAACAATATTTTTGTACGGAACACACGTTCGCGAGAAGCGACTCGCACTTGAGGTGTTTAATTCTTGGGCTCAAAGCCCCCGTGCAGAGGAATACTATGAAATTTATCATGAAAATACATATTTTTGATAATTTAGCGTGAAGTGATAACTGTTTATCGGATTATTAGATCAATATACATAATCAATATTATTTATAATAATTATTACTTATCTGCTTTCATTAATACGTTTAATTTGTGTTGAATGGTTCATGTTTCTGAAGATTGTTTTAAAAAGGAATATTTATTGTATTGTGTTCAGTTTTACTCTTAGCAGTGTAAGTTTTAATTTAAATTATTCTTCTTTTCTTTATAAATATAAAAAATCTTTATATAGTTTCTTGATACGAAGTTGCCCGTCTAATGAAATTGTTAAAGCCTCCGAAGATGTTTACAAAATTAAAAACAAGTAATGATTTCATTGTGAATAGTTTTTTTTATTTTATTTGAAAATAGTAGGTGAGATGAGAATTGAAATGTCTGCAAGTCAGACCACCTGTGTTACCAAGAGAAATATCTTGTTACCCAGTAACTGGGTTGTGGAAATCAGGTAGGTAGTATTTGTCAGGGATGTACTTATTTATCTGCCTAGAAGCCTTTGGGGAATCCAAATGACTGTGATGTATATGTACCTATATCACATTATCAATGAAAATTTGATTTAAAAGAATTTAGTACACAAGCTATAGCTATAGTAATATCTTAGGTTTTCGCGATCACTACACATTATAATAAAACAACTTTTAACCTGATATAGCTTATGTTTAACTCATACTAATATTATAATTGCGAAAGTAACTCTGTTTGTTTGTTTGTATGTTTATTTCTTTGTTACCTTTTGACAAATAAACGGCTGAACGGATCGTAAACAAATTTGGCAAGGAGATACATTGTATCTTGGGGAAGGACTTAAGTAGGCTAGTGTTTAGTCGCGCAGACGAAGTCGCGGGCACGACCTAGTATTTCTATAAATTCTTGAAAAGATTATTGTCGTTACATCTTATTCTAATCAAAACTGAAATCTTTTTAGATAAAATGGCACTCACCCTTACCGCCAAACTGATCTTAAGCGTAGTCATAATAGGCGTCGCAGGAGGCATGACCGCCACCATTGTCTTCATAGTCAATGATACCAACCAGTCAGCGGAGACGGGTACGACTGCGCCGACTAGCTCGACTGCTTCAGACATTCCGACTACCACGACTGAAGCTATTTCTCAGGAGAAAGAGCTGTCGTATCAAGTAGGAGTTGGTATAGCTGATATGACAGGGCCATGTGTGGAAATTACTTTTGTAAGTATTATTATATTTAGAAGCCTTACAGCCAAATTCTCAAAAGCTACTCAATTACATGTTTCCCTGAAACGTGGGCGGCGCTGCGTGAAAAGGTCTGTCCGCAAAAGGAGAGTGGTAGCGCGAAATATTCTGGATGGTGTTTATAGACATTGGATTGTTCATCAGCTATGCGATAAGATAAAAAGTGGAAAAGCGAGATTGTAATGCAACTTGAAATTGCGCTGCCTTTGAGAATTTGGCCGATACATTTCTATTGGTGAACATGGGCTTCTTTTGAGTCCTTAAATGGTATTATTATCCTTTTATTTTGGTCGCGTGTTAGCTTTGCGAAACCAGCTTAGTCCTTTGGCAGGCAGAAGAGGTGTTCAGCCATATTTTTGACATCACTACTACTGTATTCGTGATTGGAATAATTAAAGGAGCGCAGGAACGATGCTTGCCCTTCCTCTCGACAATCACTTTATCGTCTATTACGACATCTAACTGCCTTTTTGTTCTGGATTACATCACAGTAAGCGCGGCATGCAAAGCGCGAGGTCCTATTATATTCACTAAACCAAAGAGTGCTGATTTCAGATGGGATACGCAGAAGTATCCCAGAGCGGACGAGGTTTGCATCTGCGTCAGTTTGCACGGTCTTTTATCTTCGTGCAGGGGGGCACCAGGGTCGTGCTGGTGACAGCAGAGGTACAGGCTGTTGGCATAGCTGTGAGACGTGAGGTAAGGAAGGGAGCAAGTTGACTTCATTTTTGAAACAGCATCATAAGCGACTATAAGCAATCTTTTTATCAATTTTTAATTAATTAATCTTGTCAATCATCCAGTCTTTAGTACATGAGAATTATTTTTGTCGCAATGACAACACTTTTTATCTTTTTAAATTTGGTCTGGCAATTATAGAGGGTGTACGATATTTCTATTCGTATTTTATAATATGGTCTCATGGCGTTCATGGTTGAATTTCTAGGTGGTTAAGAATCTCCAGGAGTTGTACGGTGACATGTACTCGTTGAGGAACGTCATTATCACCGGCACACACACGCACAGCACTCCCGGGGGACACCTGGTTGACTTCCTGCTCGACGTCAGCATTCTTGGCTTCTCCAGAGAGACTTTTAACGCCTATGTTGATGGATTAACCAGGGTTAGTAAAGTTAGAACGCCGCGTTGGCGAGTTCCTCCGAGTGTCCTTATGTGTAGTCCCTTTCTCCAGGCAAATACTAAGCAGTGGACAGACTGGGGCAAACATTTAATGATGAGGAATTAGTCAGGAGATGTTTTGACATACTCGTCAACTTTCTTTAGATTATGAGTAGGTTATGCAGATTTTAACAGGAAATAAAACACAGCCTAAGTTTTCGAGCATCTTCTCATTACTTCAACAATACATTTCAGAGTATAGTCAGAGCGCACGAGAATATAGTCCCGGCTCGGTTGTTCTTCGGCCAGACGCGAGTGGCCAATGCTCACAAGAACAGGTCACCGTACTCTTATGAGTACAATCCGGCAGAGGAGAGGGCCCGGTGAGTATAGATTTTCGACTTCATTTAAGGTGAAATTTAACCAGAATATTAGTCAACATAATTATAGAAATAGTTATAGTTAGTTATGTAATTCTTTAATGACTTCGGACTTGTCTAATGAAATTTTAAACTTAATAAGTAGATATATGTTTTTTTTTTTCTATAAATATGTAGCGACATCTATCTCGCTACATGGAAACTATGCGCACAACAACCTGCATCGCGCAATCAAAGTTTGACGACGAGTGTGTATATATACGACCTCCCGACATTAACCGTTGGGCCGTGGCCCGCCAGGCAATATCACCCGCCTGGTTGGAGGATCCTCCCTTTTCTATGGAGGAACACCACACCTCGTTCCACCATACTGGTGACCCCGAGCACGAACATCAGTGCAGCCTTCGCTGAAGAGGATCAGCAGCACCCTCGTCGTCACTCCGTCATCTCCACTCCCCCTCAACATCAAATCGAGCAGCAAGCAGCGAGTCACACAGCCAGCCAGCATACTCGGCTTCAACGGGTACCCTGACCACCAGCCTGTAGCAGACGCGCAGAACTGGTCATCACCCTCAGCCACAACAGCGACTTCGGCACAGCACACTGCACCTTCGGCCGGTCAACAAGCAGAGCCATTCTCTCCTGGTCGACGCAGCAGCCAGCCACTACGCACCACTGCACTACCTCGACTCACTGAGGATTACGCAGCATCACCGCTCTCAGTTCCGACTCACCGTGAACTACGCGGCATCCGGTTCCGACTCACTGGGACCTCACTGGCACTGGCAAGCTCTTCAGACGCACTGACCGCTGACTCATCAACACGATCGACCTCCGGTCTCGGAGGGGAGTGATGTAGCGACATCTATCTCGCTACATGGAAACTATGCGCACAACAACCTGCATCGCGCAATCAAAGTTTGACGACGAGTGTGTATATATACGACCTCCCGACATTAACCGTTGGGCCGTGGCCCGCCAGGCAATATCACCCGCCTGGTTGGAGGATCCTCCCTTTTCTATGGAGGAACACCACACCTCGTTCCACCATAAATATAATAAAAATGGTGGATATTAATAATAATAACACATTTTAATAATGTGATCACATAGCATCACGCCTGTATTCCCCGAAGGGGTAGGCAGAGGTGTGCACAGTCGTACACCCTCAATTCACCAATGCTGTTATTAAGTGCCATGTACCTAGGTGGTAGAGCTTATTGCCATTTACCGGGCACAAATTTTGCCTTTGACCCGGGAATCGAACCCGAGACCTCATGCTCAGCAGTCGCGCTTGGGACCACTAGACCAACGAGGCAGTTTAAAACTGTGATCATTACATGATGGATCAGATTGAACTCAATAATACACTTATGAAAGTATCTAATTGGTTTTCTGCTAATAACCTTCTTCTTAACCCGAATAAGACCAAATGCATTAGGTTCTCCGTACCAAACGTACCCCATATAAATTCAAATATAAAACTTGATGGTAGGGTGTTAGATTTGGTTCCGTCAACTGTTTTCTTAGGCGTTTCAGTAGACTCCAAACTGCAATGGGGTTCTCATATAGAGTCACTTGCAGGCAAACTCAGCTCTGCTGCTTTCGCTGTTAGAAAAATAAGACAGATGACAGATGTAGCAACGGCTAGACTAGTATATTTTGCTTATTTTCACAGTATTATGTCCTATGGCATCTTACTGTGGGGTTCGGCTGCTGACGTTGAGACTATTTTTATATTACAAAAAAGAGCAGTCCGAGCTATTTATAATCTTGGCTGTCGTGAGTCATTACGTGAATTGTTTAAGGAAATAAATATACTTACCTTGCCATCATTGTACATATTCAGTAATATCATGTACATTCGCAAAAATATTGCCCATTTCAATAAGAAGAGTGACAACCACAATTTAAACACTCGTAATAAGCACCAGCTTATAGTCCCCGGTTTTAGGCTTAGGAAGACTAGCAAATCATTTATGGGTAACAGTATTCGATTCTACAATAAGATCCCATCTAATATTACAGATCTTCCAGATGATAAGTTTAAGGTAGTGATCAAACGCATTTTAATATCTAAAGCATATTATAGTATTAAACATTACATTGAGGATAAGGATGTTTGGCGCACGATCCCCTCCTGCACACAGCGACCCACTGGCACTGTCTAATTTATTTCATGTATGAATGTAACCTCAACAGATTACTTTTGTAATTACTAGTTTTTATTTTTATACAATTAATTTTATTGACGTAGTACAATTATTCCAATTGTATTTTTTTTTTTTTGACACTTGTTTGTTTATGTAAATTTACATATCCATTAACTAACCGCTAGTATTCCTACTAGTTTTAAATTTATATTAACATTTCTTTGTAAAATGTGAGCATTATGTGGACATTAATGTTATTTTTAATCTCATGTTACGTACATATTGCCCATTGTCAGGCATTATGAGTTTGTCATGCTCACTAAAATGTCCTGCTGATGGTGGCGTTGTACATCGGGTCGTCGAGTTCCCTACAAAATGGTTGAGCTAAGCGAGGCTGATGTGCGCGTCATGCTCGTGAACGGGTGCTGTCTGTCGGGACTGGTCAGCTCTTAACTGCTTTGGCAATCATTTTAAAGGGCTATATAAGTTATTGCTTCTAGCGCTTTCCTTTATTATTTTGCTCATTAACCTGCATTATTCTCACATTACCTTATTTATTGTTATACCAATTTATTTTAAAAGAGTGTCTATGGAGTTTCTTGCCGGCTCTTCTCCATAAGATCAACGCCTTGGAACCGTGCACCTAGCTTTGACTTTTCATAAGTGCTTGTAATATGGCCTATATGAAATAAAAATATTTGAATTTGAATTTGAATTTGATGTAGGAGTGTTTCGATACTGTTCTGTTACTTCGAGATGAAAAGTTGTGATGGTACCATTGACTGAATCTTACTCTTGCTATTCTCTCTTCAGTTACACTTCCAACACGGACGATATTCTAACTCAAGTGAAGATCTTGAAGGCTGACGGTAGCCTCCACGGCGTGATGAACTGGTTCGCAGTTCACACCACCAGTATGAACATGACCAACCAACTGGTGTCGTCAGACAACTTAGGGTACTCAGCACTCCGCATGGAACAGGAACTGAACCCTGGACATATGGCTGGGAAGGTAAGCTACAAAAGAAGCTACTGAAGCCTTAGGTAATTTATTTTTCATCATGTTCGCTCAAAGGTGTTCTGAGAGAAAGTGTATTGTAAAGGAGTGACCGACGTCCAGTAATGACTGTAAATGATGATGTCGATGTGGATGCTATATTGTTATATCAAATGTCTTTGATGTAAATGGTGTCACATTGATTTACCAAGAACATCCTATAATGGCCTTTGCCAATAACATTAAGTAATTGTGGTAATAAATGTTCGTATGTAGTAGATCCGTAAATGATTACTAAATAAATATCGCCAGGCGTCTCCTTAAGGCGAATGTAATGAAGCTTGAAATTTAATAGTATGGAACACGACACAGTAGCTCAGTAAAGATTGATGACACGAAATGTCAAGGGTCGCGGGTTCAAGCCCCGTTCCCATCTATTATTTTTCTTTTTCAATGCTTCCTTGAAAAATTGTAAAAAAGCTCGTGCCTTCTGTTTTTCATATTTTCGCTCTGCCAGTAAATACCGAAGGAGTAACCTATAGTGGGATATACTTTTAAGTCTCTTTCTAGCCGTCAATAGTAGCCGGCTTCTTCTCATCAAATCTGGGTGACGTGTCTCCCAACACACGCGACGCTCGCTGCGAGTTCTCGGGCGCTCCGTGCGACAACCAGTTCCTGATCTGTGGTGCCCAGGAGAGGTGCTTCTCTGAAGGTCCAGGCGAAGACATGTTTGAGAGTACCAGGATCATTGGTACTGCGGTGTTTGAGGGGGCTTGGGTATGAAGCTTTTAAGATTTATATTTGTAGTACTTAGTAGTAATAGAATCGCTAAGCGCACAATTTCTTATAGCCGTTTAAAGAGCAGGTATACTAAACAAATATCAAGTAATGTTTCACTTAAACAGGAAAGGTTGCCCCCAAAATGCAGGCTACCCTAGTTTGGGGGACGGTGGCTCCCACGTGATACAATATCGGTACATTTGGTTGTGTGTGCCACAAAGAAAACTAAGTAACAAATAAAATTACGAACATACTTAATGAGGTAAAGCACTGATGGCGTTGGAGATAGCTTGTGCTGAATGTAACTAAAAAATATCCTTTTCCAGGAGGTACTGAACTCTCCGAGTGTGGAGTTGACGGGCGACCTGGCAGTTGTCCACCAGTTCGTGGAGATGCCGGAGGAGGTAGTTGCTAAGTATGACCCAGTGACGCAGACCTTCAATACAGTAAGTCATATGGCATAGCATCACGCTTGTATTTCTGGGAGGTTCACACAGATACCTCTACCTAACTCTTACAAAGGTTCAGGTGTGGTACGCGAACATTTTCCCGATGCCGTTAATTACTACGTGAGTTCATTACAAACTCCAGGCTGCTATCGGAATTTCCTAACAGAAAAAGTTAATAACACTTTTCCCGACCCAGGAATGGAGCCCAGCATGACATGCTATATATTGGGGGGGGAGGGGGGATTTGAACCTCGAAAACCCCCACTACAAACTAAATATTAACAATGAAACAAATCATAATCATGATTCTTTTTCAGAACGAGCCAGTTCAAGGTTGTGTTCCAGCTATGGGCTACAGCTTCGCTTCAGGGACGATAGATGGCGCCAATACACTTAATATTACGCAGGTAGCTATAACTTTACATTATTGTCGTTTCGTTTCTCATAATTCACATTGGTTTCTCCGTCTGAAACCTAAGAAGTACCTATATAATAGGTAAATTTAAAAATAAAATACTGCCTAGTTGATCTAATGGTCGCAAGCGCGGCTATTGAGCGTGAGGTCTTGGGTTCGATACCCAGGTCGGGCAGTGTTATTAGGTTTTTCTGTTAGGAAATTCTCAGTAGCAGTCCGCAGGAAGTTGGTGGTGTGACACAACCGTGCTTCGGAGAGCACGTAAAGCTGTTGGTCCTGCGCCTGATCTCTCTCCAGTCGTGTCAGATTGCGGTCCCATAGGACTACGAGAGTGAGGAAGAGAGAGTGCACCTGTGTTTGCGCATACACTTGTGCACTATAATATCTCCTGCGTACTTGGCTAATCTCCGTGGAGATAAGGCGCCGTGACCGAAATACGGTCGGGAGGAGTATTATATTTAAAATTGTTCAGTTCCCACAGTATGAGGTAGGTACAGTAGGACGCACATCAATGGTAAAAAAAAACAGTATGGGCTAGCCTCGCATACTATTGAAACACCCTATTACGATAGGCCAGTTCAAAAGCAAAGAGTTGCCACGGACGACCGGCCTATACGTAAAAGTATAACGCTGTTTCAAATACTTTTATCTTTTTATAACCACCCTATATTTTTATCTTTGAAGTTGATATACGTATATATTAAACAATATGTTTCCAGGGCACGATAGAAGGCAACCCACTGCTGGATCTGATCGCTGGCGTGGTTGCCGAGCCTACCGAAGAGGATGTGGACTGTCACGCGCCCAAACCTATTCTCCTTGCTACTGGACGGGTAAGCTTATCCTGAATAATTAATGAAAAGGAAAAGGCTCCTTTTTTACACGACTGCCCAAAAAAGGAGTGTTATGATTTTGGGGTTCCTGTACGTATGTATTTTTGTGAGTTTCTTTATTCCACAATAACTTCTAAATGCCTCAATCTAATCTAAAAATGGCGGAGTGATTTTTATTTTTTTTATTAAATTCATCTTTTTATCTCCAGTATTTATAAAGTCATTTTTATTTTAGAGGACCTCTTTTATTACCGTTCCCGAATGTCAATGTTAGGCGTTGCTAGTTAATACAATCGCTATTTGAACTTAAAGGCATCTTATTTTCTTTCATTTAATGGATAGTGTGTCTCCTCTCCTCCTCTTCAGAGGAAAGCTCCATCCAAAGTCCCAAGTACACAGAGCTGCATAATATTTATTCAGGAGGCGCAGGTTCAAATCCTGCTCACAACAGTATGTCAAAGTCTAAGGCTTTTATTTCATATAAACCATGAAAAGTCAGAATTCAGGTGCAGTGATGCATATGAACGCTACACTACGCATACGTGAATGCGATTGAAAGATTTATCTATATAAAACACTACAAATCCTTAAATCGTTTCAGGCAAACTTTCCTCTGCCATGGCACCCACGTATTGTGTCAGTCTCCCTCATCTGGCTGGCAGACCTGGTAATCCTAGGAGTTCCCGGAGAACCCACCACAATGGCTGGACGGCGTATGAAGGCGATGGTCGGCAGCGTGATGGAAAGGAATGGATTCGAGCCCCGCGTCGTCGTGTCAGGCCTGACCAATGAATACATACATTATGTTGCTACTGTTGAGGAGTATCAGGTGAGATCTTGTATCTGTCATTGACCATTAGAGTTAATACAAAAAAAAAAAAAAGTAGTTTGTTCAGACAATTTTGAACTCTGTGTCGTAGTTGTAACTACGAAACCAGCTGCAGAAAATAAATGGTTTAAAAATATTCTATTTGCTTTTCATAACTATCTGTCTCTTCTTGTTTATCCATCGGTACAAACTTTTTGTTGTTTGTGAGTGTTTGAGTCTTATCAATGACTGAACATCTGTTTACCAGGTACAAAGATACGAAGCAGCATCTACCATCTACGGCCCAAACACGCTGGACATATTCTTAAACAAGTTCCATCACTTCACCACCATAGCTATTGAGGTATGTAATGACAATTGTTATTAAATTGCATGAAATTACGAACAAAGCTAGGTTCACACAAAAACCTGGGTCTATAAATGGTTATTAGACTCAAATAGTTGCACAATGAAACATTTTGTATGAACTCTGGTACCCAAGGTAACATTTAACTTGTGTTATGGGTAACAGCATTCACATTGGTATAAGCTCAAACAGTAAAAGATGTCAAGCTGTCCCCTAATTTGCGAGATCCACTACATCATCTAAATATTTCCAGGGTGGCACTGTTCCTGCTGGGTCTGAGCCGGAAGACAATCGCAACCAAACGCTGTCGCTCATAACTCCAGTAGTGTTTGACGTGTCTCCAATCGGCAGCAACTTTGGGGACTGTATCCAGCAACCGGCGACTGCAGTAAGAAGAGGAGACATCGTCAACGCTACCTTTGTTAGTATTGCTAATATCTGAGGGTCCATCATCACGCTGATGATGTTTGACGAGTAGCTAGTCGGTAGAAGCTTTGGGGACTGATTGCAGCAACCGGAGAAATAAATACATCCTACTCCACTTAAAGAGCGAGGCACTGGGATCTCCGGTAAAAAACACAGTTTCCTCTCCTGTAATGCAACATAGGCA
The DNA here is from genome assembly GCA_935421205.1 of Xylocampa areola. Taxonomy (NCBI): domain Eukaryota; kingdom Metazoa; phylum Arthropoda; class Insecta; order Lepidoptera; family Noctuidae; genus Xylocampa; species Xylocampa areola. The sequence goes on from OW285207.1 coordinate 19,237,849, forward strand.
GTTTCAGTGTGTGGTTAATTTTTGCCAGCTTCTCTATATAAATCCTATGAATATGGAAGTGGTCTGACATTGGTCCAATATAGCCTAAATCGCATAAGAAACGAAGTTTAAACCTGGGCTATGTTTAGAATCAGTATGCAACTAAAGCAATCAACTTTTCAGGTGGCGGCGAACCCTCGTAATGACCTGAAACAAGAAGAAAGCCACGCGGTGGTGGAGCGGTTTGAGCTGACTGAGTGGGTGGTGTACGCTACCGATGCTGACTGGGACACTAGGTGAATATCATCCTCAGAAGTATCAGTCGTTAGGGTAATGAGGTTAACATTTGATGAAAAGTAGAGATATTGTTGAGAGCTGGTCAAAACTTGAGAGACAGGCTACAATATATAAGGTCCTAATTGATTAGGTAATTTCCTTTGAAAGGGTTAATATGTAAGTCAAATACATTCAGTTAAGCTAAGAATTAAATGCATATAACTAATTATTTGTAATAACTATAGTACTAGCAAGACGAAAACTGCTCCTTGAATGGCGAATATTAAGAAAAAAATATAATTGTTGTAAATTTTTTATATATGGCTTAAATGTATCCTTGTCACTTACACATTGACCCCTTAAAAGGAAATTACCTAATTAATTAGGACCTTTTATAAGACGACTTTCCCCAAAAGTCACAGTGTAAATTACCAAAGATTTTTTCCTTCTCCAGTGGTGTCTAGGAAGTAGTTCGAAAAGTACATTTGGAATTGAAAATCCCACGCGACCTCGGACTTGTTATCTTTACTCACTATTCTCAACTAAAAAGTTCACATACACGATGTATATGATTTTTTTATGTAACCCTCAATCTTTACCCCGAAACTACTAATACCTGATCAAATCCAGGTTCATGTGGGAACGCGTATCAACGATCACGGGTACCAGCCGCGTCACCTTCGAATGGCGTGTGCCAGAGAACGCCATCTTGGCGTCCTACAGGATCGTGTACCACGGCGCAGCACGAGGTATTCTCGGCAGTATTACACCTTTCCGGGGAGTTAGTCAGAGCTTCCAAGTGTACTGATTATTAGGATTTGTATCCTAGGGTGAGGGTGGAAATGAGAGTATGAATGAGAGAATATTTGCTCTGGTCTGGACTGGAGTTAGCAGAGGCCATTCTGGAATCTACCTAAATACTAAGGGTAGTTGTTTCCAATTAAATCGTTGAAGATATTTTAACAATGCGTGTAACTAACATACTAATTGCAGCTAGAGAGAAAAATCTATGACAATTTTCATTAAGTATACTTATTTAATATACGAGTATATGGTTAAGACTGTTTCTTGGTTTTATGTTATGATATTTAACTGGAAAGAAAATACATAATGTATATAATGAATTTTTTTAGGGTATTAAACCTGCTTACTAACTTGTATAGTTGTGTTAAGTTTTGTAATAATTAAGTTAATTTTTATATGTTAATTTTATTTAAGTACTTAGTAGTTAAATATTATGATTCAAGATAAACTAATTCGGTCACCTGTATAGGTACTGAATTGTTTGCAATGACGTCGCCATAAGACGTGTTAAAATATGGAAGAAGAATTCGCGGTGGTGAGCAGAGGTCGAGATGGCTTAGTGGTCAGAGCGCCTGGAGTATTTATCCGGGAGGCGCAGGTTCGAATCCTGTTCGCGACCGTATTCTTCTTTTTCCATTTGATATTGTAACTTTAAATATTATGAGTTATTTGTTTTCAAGAAATCATTTGTTTAATTTATATATACGATTAAAACTCCTTTCCTATCCTCAACTAAGACAATCGAATGTTTCACAAGAAATATTCTAGTTCATATTGTCGGTTATCAGCTAATTTTCATGGAGCCTTCATGTTAATTGGTGTTTCACGCTATTGACACTTTGTATTACATTGTGTAGGTAATTTATTCCTGATAATTATGTAGCCTTATGTCTGCCAGTCACGGGGGTTTTGAGATATTTTAAAATATGGTGATGACGATCATGTGAAGTAATGCGTTTTTTATTTATTTATTTGGTTCTTTAACAATGACACTTAGACTGAAATACAATATTTTTATTTTAACGCGAAGGTTCTCATTGTCTCAGTGTTACTTATAGGTAGGTACTTCACTAAACATTAGTTACATTATAGTGAATTTATGACAATACGTACATACCTAGTTATAAGTACTTTTTAAAAGAAATAAGTCTCAAAGTAGATAATAGATATGTCCCCCTGCGACCAAGAACGCTGCAAAGTGTTCGAAACGTCAGGAAAAACAAAAAATTATAATACACGCGATTAATCTGGTTAAAAGTTGTTTTATTATAATGTGTAGTGATCGCGCAAACTTAAGATATTTCTAGATAATAGGCTTTTCATTTTCTGAAACACACTACAATTTATGTCAAGTAAATGAACACTGGTGGTGAAGAAATCTCTTTATTATTAACTTAGTTGTAAGGTTCATTTTACATTGATACCTGCACTGGTTGTAGGCAGCTAAATATAGTAACAAACACCTTTTCTTTGCTTCACAATGACCAGTTTCCTTTTAGAATAAGCCTTGCGTCCTGTTGAAGTTCAATGCTATACTTTATTTAAATGTTGTCCCATACTCCAAATCCCCTGTATCGTGGGCAAGTTTACTCACATAAATCTCAGATGCATACACACTCAGACGTAACATTACCAAATATTTACTTCGTGCGGGATCCGAGGCCTATTTCCCGCAGTGTGCCGATATAGACTATCCGACGATACATAATATATAATACTAATCTGTGATATAGACTGGTGATGATGAAGACTATTCGTGTATAATTATGTTTGTTTGAATATTAACTTGTTGTTATTTGCGATCAAAGTAGCGACATCTATCGAAATTCTAAGAAAATATAGGTTCCTTGTTTACGCACTTAAAAATACCCACTTAATGAGATAAGAATTTAATAAAAACATGTCTTATCCAATTTTAGTGCCTAATATTATTATGTTTATTGTTTACAAACTTCTACAAAATGACGATAATTTTTTACGACTATTGCGACAAGATTAACGTAATATTTGTGTTTTATTGTTTGGTAAGAGCATTTTCCACTGTTTATTTCAAAGATGGACCTGAACCTACCATAGCCATTAATAACTAGGTATGTATGAAGAAATTTTTAAGTAAGTGAAAAAAGAAATGGCATGTTTAAAGTAAAATCTAGCACACCATAGCTCAGCTATGCAGTACTGAACAAGATTAACGTGCAACTGAGAAACTCCAATTGAATAATCGCAAAACATACCTAATTGAAGTTAGTTACATGTCGTCTTCGTTGTACACGACACATAGAAGGAATAACCTCTATTACTGGATAATTCAACAGTTCAATACAGTGTTAATTTACAGAAAGATCGATGGATATCATTCTCTACGCTTTTGGACGGCTTGGATAATTAACTAAACAGTATCATCGGCAAATATACTAATAACAGTCTAAAATGGTTATTGAAAAGTAAATATAATTCATGGAGGGCTTTTCTTGGGTTATAAACCTTTTCTTCAGGTCCACTGATAAGTCAGGGGTCGTAAACTTTAGTGTGATAATGGTATCACTTATGTAATTGGTTGGGATCGGCGTTATCGTGAGTTGTGAGGAGCCAAGTTTAAAGGTAAGTCGTGTTTGACGATCTCTGTTTATGAGTTACGAGTAATTAAGGAAATAATAATATTGTTGTGTTATTTATTGTAGTGTAGTTGTGTGTAATATAAGTATTTCAAAATAAATCGATGTCAAAATTGAGAAATCCTGCGGCTGAAAACACACGTCGTTCTAGTTAAAATTTATGTAGCTCATCGATCACAGAAAAGTACGCTGTTTTCTGATTGATGAGTTGCGAACAAACTCGCTGAAGGCCAAGTTAGTTAACTAGTTAGTTAGATAAAACTACTTATGTATTAGGTAGATGTTGTTTGACAGTATGACTATTCCTTATAAGTCTTATGGAACCAAAATATCTTTAATTCCTGACTCATATACATTTACTGTTACAATCTTGGTAGACTTAAAATAAGTGTTCGATATTCACATTTCGTAATGCTAATTATTATTGTCAAGTAGGATGAAATTGAAAATGATAGCCCGGTTAGTGGAGTGTGATGTTAGGATAACAGCAGAACCTGGCGCATGGATAACATTTGGTGTGACATAGCTAGATAGAAGGAGACCGTATCGGTGGCGGTTACCACCAACAACAGCATTTCCAAAGAGGGTTGACGTCTGGCAGGCGGTCGGTAATAAAACATTGCCAAAACTTTAGCAGCCTGCAAGATATAGGTATGCTGCGCCGACCCCAAATAAATTGGGATAAGGGCAGTGGGATGATGATGAAGTTGGATGAAATTCTTACACTTATCAATAATGATACAGATGACTTCAACGAAACCGATAACCAAGAAGATAATCAACTCTCCGGAGACATGCGTAGACGACAACCTACGGGGCGTAGTGGCTACCTATCCGTCCTTACATCTGCACCCGAAACACAGGGTCATCACCATTAGACAGCAGGTATGTCATGACAACTTATGGGGCGCAGTGGCCATCTAGATACCATTCGGTATATATCCCAAACATAGGGTTGTCACCGTCAGGTAGATGGTATCTCATGACCGCCTATATATAGGAGCAGCTACAATCCGGATACCCAAAACAAATTGCAAGTTGGATATACTTACTATGTAAAACTTTCTGTAATAATCTAAGCATTTATAACTTTGACCGACTGTGCCGGTCCCCTACCGACTAAAACCCACACGGTCCTTCACAAACCTATGCCCGATGATCCCGGGATCGTTAACTTTGAACGCCCAAAATAATCGTTTATTATTTCATCTGTTATTATTAATTATTATTTATTAATAATATTTTATCTGTATTTGTTAGTCGTGTCGGTTCTGTCACCTGTATAGGGACTGAATAGATAGCAGTGACGTCACCAAAAGACGTATTACAATTTGGCAGAAGAATTCGTGGTAGTGAGCAGAGGTCGAGATAGCTTTGCGGTGAGAACGCCTGAAGTATTTATCCGGGAGGCGCAGGTTCAAATCCCGCTCTCGACAGTATTCTTATTCCACAAAGAAATAAATATAACTTTATTCGTTTTTTTTTCTCCTCGTATTTGAGGAACTTACGTAAGCTTTAAATCGAATTTACATAATTTTAATAAAATAAAACGTAGCTTCTTGCAAAAACATCCCATGATGCTGCTGATGGTCAATGTGTCGATTATTGGAAACGGCCTTGGAGTACCCAAACGGATATTTTGTGAACCGCATAATGTCTTCTGGTGGTTCAGAAATGCGTTCTTAACATTATATCTGGAACTTATGTTGAAACTAGTACCTTGGTTTCTTGCAGAGTGACACTGGTAGAGTAGCTATTCTTGGAGGTGGCGGCTCAGGTCATGAACCTTTTGCAGCTGGTAAGTTTAGATCATTATTGTTGTCGTTTTAGGTAGGTAAGTATACTTACAATTAATAAGCGAATAGAACCTCATATAAAAGTGAGTTAAGGCTGGAGTGTGACACAGTCAGCGCAGTGAATAGTAAAGACAATATCTCGGACACGACGAGTGGCGGAAACACACGAGTACTTCCGACACCGAGTACATCATCGGCGCACGAAAATGCACGTGAATATGAATAGAACCTCGGCGAATTCACTCGATATTCTCCACTTTGCTTATTTGTTTATCGCATGAATGTAGTAGTATCTTGCATATCTTGATATGCGCCTTAAAACCAATTTTTGGAAAGCGAAGCAAAATGAGATGGTGGCATCTAATAGTGGATAACCATCTCTTGCTTTATCTTGCCTAGCACCTAGCTGACGTAAGACTTACCACAATTTGTTAAATAGTATTCCATTAACTAATTGTTTTAGAAACTTTCGATCCAGATTTATATGGGAACTGCCTATACATATACATACATATAACATTAGCTAAGTCAGATGCTATATACAACTCTGGCAATACATGCGCGTTAAGAACTCGAAATAAGGAGAAATACACAGATAAATCTTTCAAACGGATTAACGAATGTGTAGCGAATCCTAAAGTTACTTTTGTGGCATGAATAATACGGTCTTGAGCAAGATTCGAAACTGCGCCTCCCGGATTAATAGTACAGGGGCTCTGAACACCTGAGGTCAGTGGAAACGGCTTAGTTGGTCAGAGCGCCCGGAGTATTTATCCGGGAGACAGATTCGAATAAGGCTCACGACCGTATTTTTTCTTTCCGGATAACAATATCTTAATATTTCCAGGTTTCGTGGGAGCTGGTTTGTTGGACGGTTCTGTGGCCGGTGGGGTGTTTGCTTCGCCTCCTACTGGACATGTCCTTTATGCAATAGCACAATTATACAAATACAATTCAGGTACTAACAATATCCTTGTAACGTGTAATTTGTTGATAGTCGTGTCGTTTTTTTTAGTTTTAATAATTATGTGTGGTTTTGGCATGCACTAAGTGGTTCTACGAAAGTAAGAATACGAGCTGTATTGTATCGATGTTCAAGTTATGTGTTACTACTTTTATCAGTGGTCGAAAATGTGTATCTATTAATTTGTTAATTACTAACTATGATTACTTAATGATAAGTAAGCACTGCCCACATATAGAGTGGTCAACTGGTATTTACTATATAGTGTATACGAGTTTAGATTTGTGCTGTTATGTACGTACTAAAATCAAGTGTGTTTTCCAGGTGGGGTTTTAGTGATACTCGGAAACTACACAGGAGACAGATTAAACTTCGGCAAAGCTATTGAAAAAGCTAAGATATCTGGCATTAAGGTGTGTTTTTATTACCAACAACATTATTCTCTCTTTAAGTATAAGTGAGATTAAGTAATTGGTGATGCAAGAGAAATGTGTAGCTTAAATATCTTAATTTGTACAGGTTGAAGGCTTAATAGTCGGTGAAGATGTCGCTTCTAGCAAGAACAAAACTGGTGGACGGAGTATGGTTGGAGAGGTGTTATTTTACAAGGTACGAAATGTATTACTCATCGAGTGATGACAAATGAAAGGCAGATAACAAAAGTATCTACTAGACCAGGGCTTCCCTAATTTTGCGTCGGGCGTCGCCGCATTATCCCAGGGGTCCACATACTAGTAGATTGCCTATTTATGTCGACGCAACCGAATTGATTAAGCGCCGACTATAAAAATTATAAATGATATTTGTTTTTTTTTATTCCTTTCTACTAGTATAGAACTACATACTGGTAGGTAGTTTTTAGCCAGAAACGCGGAAGGGGGCTTCGAAAAAAAATGGCAAACTCCCAAGGGCGTCACAGTAAAAATAAGTTTGGGAAGCCCTGTACTAGACAGTTTTAGTGGAAACGCCAGAGGGAGGCTATTGCAGGATATACACTGTCCTTAGTGGTGATATCCTCTAAAAAGGCAAGGTGCGTAGAACAGCAACCAGCGCAACCAGCGCAACCAGATGTATGTATGTGGTCAAAGCAAAAGGATTATTGATTATTGTAACAGGTGGTGCGCCCTATAGTTTCTGCCAACGCCCATAGGAAAAAGGCGTGACCTTAGCGAGCGGTGGTCGCGATAGTCTAGATGACAGAGCACTTGGACTACTTCATCTAGGGGGTGCATTTGCATAAATTAGCATCTCTACCTATATTTTCAGTTGTGTGGAGCACTAGCTGCGAGGGGCTCAGATCTGACCGTCATCCGTAACATGGCGGTGGAAGCCAACAAGTACATGGCCACGTTGGGCGTCTGTCTAAGTGCTTGCTCGTTACCTGGTATGTTAGTTTATTTTAATGTACAAGTCTTTCAGTTTATTTATGTAGAAGTAGGGAAAGTAGGTACCGACAACAAAGTTGGGTATCGGTGCTAAAATTTTTAATGGCTACTGTGGTTGTAGCCATGACTGAGACGAGAGAGTTTTAAGGTTAAGAAATAACGGCTATTAATGACTATTTTTCAAGGAAACATTGAATAATAATAGACACGATCGGGACTTGAACCCGTGACCTGTCTTCCAACTGTGCTAAGTATTTGCTAAATAAATATCGCCAGGTTTTAAGACGAATACAAGGAAGCTTGAAATCAAGTAGTATCGAACAACGGCTCGGTTGGAACAGTGAAGACATAGAATGTCAAGGGCCGCGGTTTCAAGCCCCGTTCGTGTCTGTTATTATTCAATGTTTCCTTGAAAAATAGTAACTAATATAGACATTACATGGCATTAACATGTTTAAAAAATTCCATTACCTATATATGAACGACAAATTATTCAGAACCAGTAACTCGTAGCTATAGACGTTATACTATAGAGATAACACGCGATATAGACTATAGATTCCATGATATTCTTCCCACCAGGCCAGCCACCGCTGTTCGAGATAGCTCACGATGAGATGGAGCTTGGTGCTGGAGTACACGGAGAAGCTGGGATCGCCAAGGTCAAGATGGGGACCGCTAAGGAAATCGTTGCCATGATCCTTGGTCAGGTTAGTTTTGTGTTATATTAGAAGAAGAAGTGTAAGAACCTACCTATGTCCCACTGCTGAGCAAGAGCCTCTTCTGATAAAGAGAAGGCACAAGAATAAATCACCACTCTAATTTACTGCGGGTTGGCAATTTCAAAGCCATTAAGCCCAGGTTACTTCACGATGTGTTCCTTCACCGTATGTCTATAATCTTTCAGATTAATTAAATATGACTTTGTAGAAGTAACTTACCTCCGTACGTGTCAGGTTCACACCACAACCTATGATGTAGGAAGTGAGCTCGGAGCCACTCGATCACAAATTCATAACGGCATTTTGCAACCGATGCTAGGCAGGTGATTCGACTTAATAGATAGCAACTGCAAAGTTAGTCGTGTCGGTTCAGTCACCTGTAAAGGTACTGGATATATAGCGATGACGTCACCAAAAGACGTATTTAAATATGGAAGAAGAATTCTTAATAGTGAACAGAGTTCGAGATGGATTAGTAGTGGTATTTCTTCGGGATTTTTCCGATTTAGATTTATCAGGGAGGCGCAGGTTCGAATACGTTCAATTCATGCCTTTTTTATGATCTTGATGCTATAGATGTATTTTTCTGTTTGAACTTTGAGTATCCTCGTATCGTATCGTAGTGCAGGTATGAATGTTTTCAGGTTATATATAACCATTATTTAGATAGAAGCTTTCAAAGCCCGTTGTAAACTGTGGTTGGTATATGATAGTTGAGTTAAGCTACACTTGACTCGGTCAATCTTTAGATAGGCGACTGCTAGGGAACCATTTTCATCTCAGCGTCTCCGTACGTCGGAGGGCACATCGGTCCCGGTCGGTATTAATCAGTCGATAAGTCAACTCTGAAGCCTGCGGGCGGCGTGTCATAAACTTACACAATAAGCAGGTACGTAGTAACGTAGGAAGTATCCTAGTTCCCCAATTATACGTTAATAATTCATCCAATTAAAAGTTCAACAACTCTGCAATGTTTTAGTAATTGACGTTTTTAACAAGTCACAACTCAATATTTTGTCTTCAGATAATACCGCACTTGAAGCTGGTGGCAGGTGACAGAGTGGTCGTGACCATTGACAACCTAGGAGGCACATCAATCTTCGAGATGAACATCATTAGCGCTGAGACCAAAGACTATTTAGGTAAGTGTAGTTGCTATCACAAAAACAGCCCGTAACTGTCCCAGTGCCGACCAAGGGCCTCTTCTAAGGCACAAAAATAAATCACCACTCTAGCTTACTGCAGGTTGGCGATTTCAGACCGTTAGGTCCAGGCTACTGGTACTTCACTATGTGTTGATAGCCTAGTGGATTGACCGTTGGACTGACAAGTCAAAGGACGCAAGGTCGAATCCAAAATCACTTGCTTAAAACCGTGAAGGAAAACATCGTGAGGGAACCAGCACACCTGATAGATGTTCTCGATGGTGTGTCATGCCATGTCAGAGGCTTGCGGGTATAAACTTTGATACTAGGCTCTTCATCCACCATACGATAAGGAAAAGATTAAATACTTCTTCACCCTATGTTTGCCATTTCACAAAATATCTAAAAGTAACCTATTTGCCAGGTTTGTCTATTTCTAAACCGTAGCCACTTGTCCTTCACGACATTTTTTTGACAATTGCTATTGTTGGTTTAGTCGGAATCACTTTTAACTCAGTTATGAGATTTTTACGATTTTTTTTTTTTTTTTTTCACCTACCATTTTTATCTTTCAATAATTCCCCAGAGAGTAAGAAAATTAAAGTTGAGCGCATATTCTCCGGGCACCTCAAGACTTCGCTGGAGATGCACGGCTTTCAAATCTGCCTACTGCACCTGACGAAAGAGAGGGGGGATCTATGGCTGGAGCTGTTGGACGAGCCATCGGCGTGCAGCTCGTGGACCGGCGGCCAACTGTCTGTGAGGAGTGAGGGGGAACATGTGGATGATGATACGCTGTTACAGAGTGATGGCAGGAAGGTACCATATTTATACTTATTATTGAAATTCTTCCTGAAGGAAGTTAGGATGAAAATATAAAATATCTGTTTTTTTTCCATATAACTAATCGACTCTACCGATGCACGGTAATAGGTGCGGTAGCCAAAAGACTGTCATCCCTATACGGGTCACAGGTTTGATTACTTCACATAGAATTAATTAATGTGTGTGTCCTACCTACATATGACAATTTTAGCGTTCTAGTTAATTTTATTAAGTTTAAATGTAGTTCAAACAAGTGTGTCAGAATCGTAGTAGGTAGGAATTGATAGCATCAGGCAAGCCTAATGGAAAAGCGTGTTTCTATGTTTATTAATACGTAATTATGTAGGCAATGTCTGTCCTGTGCTTACAATATCCCTAATTCTTCAGGTTGCGTCTGGCCCGTTACTTTCACCTAAGCACCAGGAACTACTTCGCGGTGGTGTCCTTTCCGCAGCCGATGAGCTGATAAAGAGTGAAGACCTACTGAATAGGCTTGACTCAGGGTGTGGTGACGGTGACTGCGGGATCACGCTCAAGAAACTAGGATATGGTGAGATACATTGATGATAATATACGCCTGTATTCCCCGAGGGAGTAGGCAGAGGGGTACACATTTGTAACCTTTATTTTACCAATTCTGTTATTTAGCATGTAATAGGTGCGGGCTGCAACTGAGAATATCCCATCGGAAGAATCCAATAACACTGCCGACCACCCTCAGGACCTCACGCTCCGCAGTCGGTCTTTCGACCACTAGACCGATGAGGCAGTACTTTGTTTACAACAGAGCGATATATACTCGTATCAGCAAAAAGAAAATCAAGCCCCATTACTGGAGCTGAAATCTGCATTAAGGCCTTATTTGCGAGTAAAACTAGCTTCGTGATCAGCTGATGATAAAGGCTCCACGTCAGGCTCTTTTTAACTAAACATCAGTGGCCTGGTGCTTGAGTATTGGCTATGTGAGGAGAGGACTACAATTGTAGTAGGTACTTATATAGCCTAATTGCACATTACTTATGTGGAATTAGGCCATTATGTACCTATATAATTTTGTATTGTATTTTTTTAATTTCCCCGTTTCTAGGAATTTCTCCTTTATAGTAGATACGTTTACGTAATCATCATATTTCACTTGCTCACATGCACTCACACACACCCTAAACTGGAACAACTATAGGTATGTACAATTTGATGCGTGTGGGAATTGAAGTCACGAGTCAAGGCACGCGGCATACAAACCGACTTCGACCACAGCGCCAACCATCCGTCGTCTAAAATGATTTTAACTTTATCTCACTTTATTATATTTTTCAGCTATTCAGTCATACTTGAAGACTGCTTCAGTGGAATATCCTTCCAACGTGCTGTGGGACCTTTCGGAGATTGCTGAGACGGATATGGGGGGCACATCCGGAGGAATTTACAGCTTAGGTCTCTCTGCAGCCTCTCAAGCTATGGCAGGGTGAGTGGGGCATCAGCCTTATATACGTTGCATTTTATTACGGTGATTTAAAGCTGCTTCACTGGTCTAGTGAACCTAAGCGCGAATATGCTGAGCTTGGGTTCGGTTCCCAGGTCGGGCAAAGTGTTGGTTTTCTCTTAGGAAATTCTCAGGAGCTGCCCGCAATAAGGTTTTACAGTCGTGCCTACCTACAATCACTAGAACAAGGCAGAAGACATTACTCAAAATAAATTTGTACTTGTAGATGACCTTATCAAAATGTATTTTACTCTCGCAGTGCTAAATCAAACAACGTTGCATCATGGCTGGCTGCGTGGGAGAGTGCTATGCAGGCGATCTCTAAGTATGGCGGAGCAGAACCTGGCGACAGAACAATGGTAAGTTCGTAGTAAGTTCAGATAAGTGCGTAGCGTATACTGAAGTTATAATGTTATGTATAAAGAAAGAACTTTAGGGTTTATCCAGGATGCTCAGGTTCGAACTCTCAAGAAACTCCATCTCCGCCCCCACCTGAAATACCAGACACGAGTCGAAACTATTCGTAATACGCTTGTGCCATACGTGACAAAAAGGTTAGACCCCCCCAAATAAATTCTCGAAAGTAGAACCTATTTTGATAATGTATCCATGTCTACAGTTGGACACTCTACACACTGCGGCGGAGGCATTCAAACAGAACCTCAGTTCAGACCTGAAGGTGTTACTGAAGAAGACTGCCGAAGCAGCCGATACGGGGGCCAAGGCCACAGCTAAGATGGTTGCGAGGTAAGATATGTACTTACACTGTTGAAACGAACTATGACTCGGCCTAAATCTAATCAGAGGCCTGAAAGTCTGACAACCAGTCTTACCACGAGATATCGTGTTACCCAATAACTGGGTTGTGGAGGTCAGATAGGCAGTCGCTCCATGTAAAGTCAAGAGCCTAACGTAGTTGGGAAGAGGCTAGGCAGAGATATTAATAATGATAGTTCAACCTGATTAACTGACGTGATTGTTGTATTCCAGAGCGGGCCGAGCGTCGTATGTAGCGAGCGGCTACGCGCACGACGAGGACGCAGGCGCGCGCGCAGCCGCTATATGGCTTACAACTATTCTCAACTATATTGTTAATCAATTATAAGATTATTTTGTATGAAGCATTTTATTTTACCTGTCGCCTTGGACTAATGGTCCCAAGCGCGACTGCTGAGCAGAGGGTTCGATTCGCGGGTGGGGGCAGTGTTATTGTTATTGGTTTTTTCTGTTAGATAATTTTCAGTAGCAGCCCGGAGTTACGAATTGTGCTCGTTAGATGGGAATAGGCTCAGTCAACAGCATCTAGTAACGGCAACCATGTGCGTACGTAGGAGGGGGGAGGGGGGTAGGGATGGTATCCATACTTATATTATAAATGCGAAAGTAACTCTGTAACTTCGAAAGTAACTCTGTAACTTCGAAAGTAACTCTGTAACTTCGAAAGTAACTATGTAACTTCGAAAGTAACTCTGTAACTTCGCAAGTAACTCTGTAACTTCGAAAGTAACTCTGTAACTTCTAAAGTAACTCTGTAACTTCGAAAGTAACTCTGTAACTTCGAAAGTAACTCTGTAACTTGTATGCTTGTTTGTTACCTTTTTACGACTAAACGGCTGAACTGATCGTAATGAAATTTGGCAAGGAGACAGATTGTATCTTGGAGGACATAGGCCGCTTTAGTCGCGCAGATGAAGTCGCGGCCACCAGCTAGTGTTGTCATAAAACAATGCCACGACTACCCACTTATATACCGGCTCCAATCTCTGTCTCTCCAGTCTCTCAAAATCTGTTTTGACAACACACACGATTCATCTTGACTCTCAAACGGTCAAGACAAATAAAAAAGAAAACAAATAAAATTAACATAAAATTGTTATTTAATGATCACAGTGGCAACATCTGGTCTAATTGAACTAATATTATATTAAATTAATGTTATAAATTCATGTCAAATAAAACCCTATTATACGCTTCCTTTAGCATTGTTATAACATAGTTATATGTATATATTTACCAAAATTTCTTACGACCGACACTCAAATGCTACTCAATTTTATGTAGCTTCGAAACTCGTGAGATTTGAGGGCTACATAAAATTACATTTATAGTATTTTAATTCTGCATCTCCGAAGCTAGATTTTGCGAACGGTCGCGCAGGTACAGTCGTACACAGACTAGGGTAAACGTTCTAAAATATGTTGTAACGATAATTAATTCCACTGTGAAACATTTATGTCACCGACTGTTCTCGGTTTCGAGCGAGCGAGATGTATTGTACCGTTACATAAAGGAGTGAGCGAGACAGCACACTATTACTGCGTTCGCCAGATTTTATTGTCAAATTGACTACTGCGCAGTCACTTGTGTACAACTTCAGACTTTCAGAGTTATAATACGCGTGTCGTACGTAGCTTTGAGAATTTGTCCTAATAATATTTGAAGATGCGTAATTACAAACTCCGAAAACTACACACACTATAGTTTTCGACCAAGGTTATTTCTAATAGCATTGACTATGTATATTTTAACAATTAGTATATTTATTTTCTATAGGTATATATAAAATTTATATTATTAGTTAACTATTGCGATGGTAGGACACGATTCATAAGTATCAGTAATTTGACTATATTATTTTAACTACATGTTTCTGGGAGGCATTGGCGTCAATTCTAATTTAGCAAACTAAACTAAATTTAGAACATTCCTTTGAATAATAAAGAGATGTCAAATTCGAATTTAGGCACGTCAAATTCGAATCTCCGAACGTTTTTAGTAGACACAGTTAAGTAGCCACTAAAATTAGAGACGTCAAACGTAAATTGTATGGAAATTTTAGGTTGACATGATTAAATTTGATGTCATCCCGTCCCGCTCTTATAGTAAGGTTAGTAAAAGACAGTAATGTTCTAAATGTTGTTTAGTTTGTTACATTAGAATTGACGCCAAGTCTCAAACTTATATACAATATTCAAATGTCGTACATTAACCTCTATTCCTTGGAATTAATAACGAAATCTCAAGACGAGTTGCCAAAAGCACTATCCTAATTTCCTGATTTATTAATCATAAAACCGCAACTCATGAAATCTATATTAAGTGGATGGACTTTTTGCAAACTGTCCTTTTTCAATGATTACACGCTCAAAATGCTCACGTCTGTCGAAATAACCATATTAAGGAAATAAACAAGATTAAATAAATAAAAAACACGAAATAAAAAAAACACGGCAATGTGTTTTTTATTTTATTTCATACCTGTTTTGTATACCATAACCACTATAATAATTTGAGCCTATGTTAACCGGGACAATGCAAGGATTCTTTCGATACCCCATACATCTAAATCGGTTCAGGAATTTAGAAGTTATAGTGGAATAAAGAAACTCACATACATACATACATACATACCTACATACATGAACACAAAAAAAAAAGTTAATTTCTACTTTTTGATATTTGAAGGTGTAAACGATATTTTGATTTGATAACAACAATTTAACTAATTAATTATTCTATCATAACTATTCTCGACACCAATTCGTCCGTTTTTATTTTTCAATTTCTGTTGTATCAGTCGATTGAGATGTAATTAACAAAGTAGTTGAATTATTTTATTCTGATGTCTTTCATCGTATTGACAGCTCCTTTTGAAATTCTGCTTTCAAGCACAGTGATCAGTGATGGTGATAATTTATTGATACGATTAATTCAGATCCGAGCCAACATTCTCACAAACTACGTCCACAAGACGTGTGTTATATCAGCTGTGTACGCTTCGGAGACGTATAATAAGGTAAATATATCTAAAGCTATGTGCAACTGTTAGCTAGAAGTCCCACTCCGTCGTCTTCTCTATCTCCATCTCTGACAGCTTCTCTTGCAGCAGGAGAGCTGACATGTCATCTGGAAGTATTTTAATTTTATAGTTTCTTACTATGTCGGTTAATAATCGATATAGTAAGAAACGATAAAACTCGCCTCTATTTTCAAATTGAAATGATTTATTTCTTAAAAACCAATGTACAGGCACTTATCAATGTCAGAATTTAGGTGCCCGGTTCAAAATTTGTCGTTTCCTATGGAGAAGAAGCGGCAAGAAACTCCATGGTTACTCTTTTATAATAATGTTACAATTCTCGATCATTCCTCAATCGATTTCCGGGATTGATTGGTGTCATTTAATTATGTTTTAATATTTAATAAATAATTTTCCTGTTTCAAGCAAATTATAATTGAAACAGGAAAGGAATTTATTTATTCAAAGTGGACTTTATACCAAATTTTTTTTTTTTTTTTATAAATGTTGATAATTTTATAAACAGCACCCCAAAAACGCGCACTCATCACCACTTCCTAGTTTTTTTGATGGGAAGAATAAACCACCAAACCCGACACCAAAACTTCCCAGCAACCTTGTGATGAAACCTCCATACCCGATATTTTTATTCTCGACAAATTATAAAGCTAAAGCGGTGACACTAAGGCTCGTATTAATAATCTAATCCCATATGTGAGCTTGTTGCTTAGTTTCGATCTGATGTTATAAAATAAATGAAATAGACAAGTACTCGGCGCCATTTTTAAAGGGGCGGAGCTATTTAATTGAAATTCGTTCTAGGCTGTTTGTCAACTATACGTTAATAAGAAGGATACTTTTGAATGTCTGGTGTTATAGAACTCACCACTGTCGGGTTTGATCGGTTTGACTCGCCCTATGAGTCCGGGCAGGTAGTCGGTCTTGCGGATCTGCTTGAAGAACGGGTGCTGCAGCAGCTGGGTGGCTGACGGACGCTTGTCTGGCTCCCTGGAACGAATGTGGGTAGTTGAAGATTTTTCAGGGGCTGAGTTACTCGCGTGGAGCTACACGTGGCCCCTGGGTGGTGCTGCACAGGCAACACCACTCTGGTGGGAGGCTTCGGCCACGGCTGGTTTCCACCCATCGGACGAAGCAATGCCGTGAAGCGACCTAGTCGTGTTTCGGGATTTAGTCCGGTGCAACCGTTGTGGGAGACGGGTCTGGGCAGTTGTATCAACTCCCCAACTGTCGTTCTTGCTCTGTCCACACTACTAAGAATATATAGATTTCTTCTGGATCTACATGCTTCATCCTCGGCCACACCGTCACTTGACATCAGGCGAGTTGGTGGCCAAACGTAGATCAATTTTTGATAAAAAAAAGCACCTAAAGATTTCTAGTGCTGCATAAGCTCAAATATGGCTCACTGAGATGATATAAGAATTACGACAAATATACAGTGTCAAAAACTAACTGTGGGTATAACGAGTATAAATGACTATACAAATGAAAAATACCAAAATTGGTTTCGGTTTACAAACAAGTACTAGAAATTCCTGATATAAAGTTCTTAGTTAGACACAAAATGTAGCATAGCTCCCATGGCTAAATAACGGTATTGTCTACTACAATTTGTCAAGTGAAATGATGGATCATAGTTAAAGAAATGAGTTTTAAAGTACCTGACAGGAAATAAAAAAACAATATGTAATGTACAAAATACAAAAACAAATTTACAAATAAATAATAGTCTAGGAAAAGGCCTACCTACTCTTCTTTCTAGCGGGATAAGAGTGGGAAGTTTGTTTTTAAATTGGTCCAATTCATCTTAGATTTACCTTATTGGCCTATAAACCTATTAGTAAAGTACTGACCTGTGCAGCGCCATCTCGCTGAGGTGGTGGAAGGTGTCGGAGAGCTTCCTGGCCGCGTACACGTGGCGCAGCCGGGACACGGCGTCCGCGCTGTCGCCCACGCCGCTGTCCGTGTTGTACATGCCTGGGCAGTTACACGATATTACATACATACTCACGCCTGTTTCCCACTGGGGTAGGCACAGGCTATATATTTCCACTAGCTACATAATTTAGGGAAATTTCTAAAAATTTAATAAATAAGCGTAGGGACGGCCTAACTACGCGTTATCGTAACTTAAATATTGGAACATGAAACATTAGGGGTAGCGCCCCCCTATATACATATATAACATTTTAAACATTTTAAATTGCCTCATGTCTATCTTAAGGTTGCCTGGAAGAAATCGCGTTTTGTGATTCATGTATGCAATAAAGAGTAAATAAATAAATAAATAGGACAACATAATATAGGTAGTGGCCTGGCAACTTCGGAAGAATCTACCAAATGTGCTGCATGCTAATATCTTTACACAATCCTTCTGCATGTAAATGCAGAACCAGAAAATGCAACGATACCAGTTCAAAATGCCAGGAAGGCATACTGGGTCATGACTCATGAGTCAATGTAATCATGGTAGGTACTGTGTAATTGTTATTTAAATTAAAAAAAAATTAAGTCACAAACTTCCTTTGAGTAGTCGTCTAAAGTTTACTTATATTTACAACCAGCTTAACTTGAACTTACTCTTCATCTCCGTATCATCGAGGCAGGGCTCCGGGAAGGTTGAGCAGTCGAGCAGCTGCGGCCGACTGCCACGCACCTTCTCCGTGAACATGAGGGTGGTGGGCACTTCCGCGAAGGGAACCGCACCGTTGGCAAGCTCGCAGCATAACACGCCGAGGGAATATATATCAGACTTCTCATCATAGCCTTTTAGATTCTGGAAGAGAGGAAAATAGTTGAAGGATTAGGAATTTTCCTTGGTATGTTTAACATTAATATCAGCAGCAAGTATCCTATGCAGTCGAGTTGCTTAAAGTCAAAGTAATAAAAAAATAAATGAAAATTATTGTTTTCAATAAGAACATCTCATATGTACCTTTGAAGGTCAAACTCCACATTTGACAATGCAGCTTTTATGGAGAGGAATTCGTACATGGCTTTTCTATTAAAATCTTGTTTTACAATAATTTTAGAAAGGTACATTCTTTACTTCCTACAAAACATGACTAAATATAGATTATTTTCTCCTACCTGTTCCAGCAATTCAGGGCTAAGCCACATGAGGTTGGTATTGTCGCTATCCTGTGGCGGCAGCTGGTGCAGGTGCCGCTGTCTCTTCCCGCGCACCATGAGTGACGCAGCGCTGCGGAGGCCTGACAGGCGGACGCCGCCGTTCGCACCGACCAGCACATGGCTGGCACGGACACTCCTGGAGCGAGGAGATATACAAGTTGGATGCATATGTCATCAAAATATCAGGAACTTTATATTTTGATGCCAATAAAACTGTGATCCAAAGGGCAATGCATCTTGAGATACATACTTAATTTAAGAAGCAAGCCTCCAAACATGGCTTCTAGATACATTGGGCTACTAAGCCCAAGGAGGATAACATTAAAAAATATTATAAATGAATTAACAGCTTCTTCAGAAGAGCAATAAAATCTATAAGAATCAGGATTTGCACTTTGTATTACTTGTGGATGTTAAAATATATAAATATGAGGATGAGAAACTTACACATATAAATAACTTTTGTGGTTAGCTAACGGTACTTTTTTCTGGCAGTTTTATGTAAGGGTAAAGTTTATGCCTTCACTTTATTATTTTTCCCTGCAGATAGTCAATTATATGGTCTTTAGGACACATACTGATAATAAATACTAAATCCTTCCTTACGTAAAATCTACTCACCTATGAATATACAATTGTTTGTGCAAATATTGTAAAGCTTGTAGTGAATCTCTTAGTACTATGGCACAGGCAAGCTCTGGAAGACCTTCCTGGAAGTACCGGTCCAGGATATCCCGGCAGGATCCAAATGTCATGAGAGGAGACACTACATACAGCTCCCGTCCATGAACAAATGAGGTCAAGTATGGCAGTATGTTTACATGTTGAAGTTCCTTTCTTGTCAGAATGTCTTGCTAGAAATGGACAGTTAATTAGATAATATTAAAAGTAAGTGTTTTTGGGCTTCTCTGTTAGAAAGTTCTTAGTACCAGTGTGGTGTTAGGAATTGTGCTTGGTTGATGCCACTTTTACATGACACTTAATAATGGCATCAGTGTAATTTGGGAGTATCCCTTTGCAAAATATAGACTATGATGTGTTTCAATACGTAAAACCAAAAGAAATGATAAAGTATACCATATTAGATGGAAAAAGAATAAAGGTGCTCTGACCACTAAGCCAGAGAGAGGTTGAGATGGCTTAGTGGTCAGAGCGTCTGGAGTATTTATTTGGGAGGCGCAGGTTCGAATCCTGCTCACAACTATATTCTTTTTTCATCTAATATAATAACTCTAGAGTTTGCTAAGCATGCGTTAATGCTTTTCAACGATTTATCTTTTAAGCATACCATCTTGGAGCCCTCCTTAAGAGGTTCCTATTTTTTAACTACATAATAATATGTATATATATTTATTATTTTTATTTATATATATTTAATGTTATAATTTCGACTGTCCTGTTGGTCTAGTGGTTAGTAGCCCTGACTGCTATGCTGGAGGTCGTGGGTTCGATTCCCACTCAGGACAAATGTTTGTGTGATGAGCACGATCATTTGTTCTGTGTCTGGGTGTAATTTATCTATAATATGTATGCATTTAGAAATATATAAGTATGTTTATCAGTTGTCTAGTACTCATAACACAAGCTCTGCTTAGCTTGAGACTAGACGGCGATGTGTGATAGTTGTGGAATATTATTATTATTATTATAACCTTTTTTAGATAGAGAATAATATTCAAGTTGTATTATAGCTAATTTATAAAATCTTAATATATATAAATCTCGTGTCACAATGTTTGTCCTCAATGGACTCCTAAACCACTTAACCGATTATAATAAAATTCGCACACCATGTGCAGTTTGATCCAACTTGAGAGATAGGATAGTTTAAATCTCAAATTATAGTCGCGTGCGAAGCCGGGACGGACCGCTAGTAGTATCATATAAAATGTTTTTTTTTTTATATATGTTAAGGCCATGTAACGCCTATATTAATTACTATGTTTCAAGGAAACATTAAATATAATGGACAAGAACGCGGCTTGAATGACACGGAATGTCAAGGGTCACGGGTTCAAGCCCCGTTCTTGTCTAAAAATTTTCATTGTTTCCTTATAAAATAGTGCTTTAAAAGCAACAGAGACATCACAACTTTTGAGAGGAATTTAAAACTAAGTAGTTTTGAGAATTTGATCATTAGTAATCATAAAAATGATAGTAATATCTTAGGTTTGCGCGATCACTACACATTATAATAAAACGGAGGACTGCCTCCTGCGACCACGAACGCTGCAAAGTGTTCAAACGTCAGGAAAAACAAAAAACCAATAATACACGCGATTAATCCGGTTAAAAGTTGTTTTATCATAAAAATTATGTCATTAGGAAATTTTTTAGGGCCATTATTGGTTTGAATGTGATAAACATGTTGTAAAACATGTAGGAGTTAAAAGGGCAGTTCTCTTTGACTGGCTTATGACTTCAGATGGCATAGTAATTATTATTTTCTGAAAATAATATATTTATATTTTGATAAAGTGATATAACTCTCTTGCCCAAACTTTAATCTAACACTTTCGTCAGGGAATGCCCTTTAGAAGTCCTTGCTTGACCCATAATCTGTATGTTTCTATATTTCCATAAGAATAACTGGAAATATTCGTAAATCTAGATAATATTTGTAATATTGTCGTGACTACTACTAAATTTATAGGTGCGTAAATCAATTATAAAGTAGGATAGAACATGAATTATCTGTTATATGGATACCTGTATCAAACTAGCGTTTTCCTTAGTTTTGTCAACAAAATACCTCTTGATAGCGACATTTTGATTGCTCGGCTTGTACAGCGCTGAATAAACAACAGCTACGCCACCACAACACTCTGTTATTATTGAAGTAAGTTGATAGTCATTGATATCAGGGTTATACATTTTAGTTCGATCAAGAATACTTATCGAAATTTATAAATATGCTAAGCGAATGCTCCCTTCGTCAATAGCTCATAATGTTCAGAGATTTTCTAATCTAAAAATATTAATAATTAAAACGTCAGTATTGTATTTATGTAAATAATTCACAAACAAAATAAAATTGGTCAATGTTTTTATTGTTTGACAGACTTTGACAATAGTTGCGGTCCAGATACATTATTTTGTATTTTAGCAATCAAGGGGCGTTACCATT
This sequence comes from Xylocampa areola, assembly GCA_935421205.1. Classification (NCBI taxonomy): domain Eukaryota; kingdom Metazoa; phylum Arthropoda; class Insecta; order Lepidoptera; family Noctuidae; genus Xylocampa; species Xylocampa areola. The sequence goes on from OW285207.1 coordinate 19,259,922, forward strand.
TTTTTTCCTATTTAGTGTTTTATTGGTATTTAATTTTAATCTACCTGTATTAATTACGATGTAAGAATGCAATCAAGAACTTGGCATATAGATTTTTATTAACGCTTTAAATAGAAGTCATTTTGGATAGTTGATTCATGCTTTCTTTTGTGTTAAATAATATTGGAACGCATCATGTATGAGATTTTGATGTAGGGTGATGTAGGGTAACAAATCTAAAAAATAATTGTTTCGTATCTCCTCGATTGGTTCTTTTTTATGGTTTTTATTGAAGACCATCAACTATTAACAAACATCTTTAATGTTAGGTATGACGGGCACTAAATTATTTAATGATTCCAATTATGAATTCAATAACAATCAATGCACGTTGGTTTCAATCCATTTATTTAGTATTGGCAACAATAATACCGTTGAAGTAATCTGTGGTACAAATTTCGAAATTTAAATTTGAATAATTAAGATTTAGGAATTTAATTATGTTTTGTTTGTGAAGAAATGGAAAAGCTATTTCATACTTAAGTTAACTAATCAATTTAAAGTTTGATTAATACACTGTCACAGTCAATTATCAACTCTTCAGTTCTATTACTCACGAAATGGGATTCTTCAGGCACGTATTGTATTATTATAATACCGGGTAAGAATAAAATCACTGTCGTTATTGCAAAACCGGTCACAAACTTCTTTTAATTACATTGACATTTGATTGTCGTGGAGATATCAGCCTGTGTTATTTGTCTTTTGCTGGACGTGATCCTCAATGAATGCATAAACGGTGACAGGAAAATATTATCTTGCTTGGCTAACGGACAAATGGATGCATAAGAACAAAAGAAGGATAAAACCACAGTGTGCACTGGCTTAATATGTTTCAATTTGTGGACAGGACGCCATGATACAAATAAATATCTTATGGTTATTTGACCGTGTACACGGATTTGAAAAAAATACGGATGGAACCTTGCCTTGTCATAAGCGAAGCATAGATTACGCATACACACACGCAGTGTAGTATCGCCGAGTGGATGACTAGGCAAGCTTCTCACATGTCGTACGAAACGCTCTGCCCGTATTTTTTTAAGTTCCGTGACCGTGTATTGCCAAGTTTTACAGAGACCCATATTTAGCAAGCGAGTTGCTTTAGTTGCGTATTCTTTGCCGGCAGCCACGTCCTGATTCCCCAACGTTAAAGATATTTGAACTTAATTGTTATTACTTTAAATAGGTTCACGTTTATATTCCGGACCGGTTAACTTAGTCATTTTCTAATAGAGAATGTTGACTTTGACAGCATTGCGTTTGTACAGTACGAAATTACGAATTAAATAAGTGTGCCCCTCTGAAGTTGTATACGAATACCTGCTCGGTACTTAATAGTACGGCCAAAACAGAAGTGCGCATGCGCCTAAGTTCCGAGAGGCACACTTATTTAATTCGGACTGTACCACGTTCATTGAAAAGTAATCAAAAGGGATTACAAAGGCATATTATTTTACATAATACTCGTATATAAGGTCCAAACTTTTTAGGTAATTTCCTTTTAAGGGGTCAATGTATAAATTATAAGGATTCTTTTAAGCCATAATTCAAATTGTTACAACAATTATATTTTTTTTAATAATGCTCACCGTTCATGGATCAGTTTTCGTCTTGCTAGTACTAGTGTAATTACAAATAATTTGTTATATCCATTTAATTCTTAGCTTAACTGAATGTATTTGTCTTAAATAGTATCCCTTTCAAAGGAAATTACCTAATAAATTAGGACCTTATATATGTATTACATATTTAAAACAAGGGCGGTCCCGATTTTTGTACGCTTAGATCTTTTAAACTACGCAACAGATTTTAATGCAGTTTTCAGCAATAGATAAAGTGATTCAAGAGGAAGGTTTGTATGTAGTATACATGCATATTGTAGTAGAAGAAATATTTAATCACTCCACACTGCCCCACATTAGTATCTATATTGCACCCGTGCGAAGCCAGGGCGAGTCGCTAATCCTATATAAAGATATGCTTTATATATATTCTTTATGATCTATTTAAAAAGGATGTACAAAGGCGAGCTTAACCCATTTATGAGTTTTCTTACAGCAAACCTTTGAGTGATAGAGAGAAGAGAAGCAAATGTGAGGACAGAGTCAATTGTACAACATGAACAGAAGAAATAGGAAGAGTGCAGAAATCCAATGCCATACATACGCTACCAAATATATAATATAATATATACCTACTTATATAATGTTATATGATATACTACATAAATTACTACTTAAACCTACATATATATGTCGAAAAAACAAAGATGGTAGTTATTTTTAAAAATACGCAGAACCGCTGACCCCATACAGGCCATCGGTTCTACTATGGCTATAGCGGTTCTTACAATAAGATTATAAGGCAAACTTGAATGAGTGAAGTATTTTTATTAAAGTAAAAGGTTTCAGCAAATTAAAAACAAGTAGGTCAATTAAAATAAGATTTTTTTATTAAACCGACATAGATTTTACTTTCAATTACAATTCTCAATTACAATTCTCTCTTCAAAAATTGGCAGCAAAGTGAGCTCCTCTTTTTTTTTTTTTTTGAAATGGCCTCTTGCAGAAACCCAGAGGGGTTTTGTCTGCGTAACCGGACAATATCTAAGGCGAGGCAGTTTGATGCCTCCAGCCAGAGCATATTTTAAGATACTACAAACTAAGCAACAGCGCTAAGGGCGTCCCCTGCGGGACACGAACCTCGGCTTAGGGCGTTGCTGGGGGGACAACTAGGGACTAGCTGGGTCATATCAGTTTCCTTATTATTAAGGGACGAATTTAAAGCTACTAGCTCGGCGCGGGCCGGCTCGAGCAAGGGTCGGGGCGGACATGATGAGACATTTCGCGACGGACGCGGACCTCGCCGGTGAGGTCTATAACGAGGCGGTCGAGTGCGTCGGAGTGTGCTTGTGTGTCTGTTAGACTCTTGAGCTACAGTGATCCTATCATCGGGACGGAGGAGAGCGTGACGTGGTCGGCGGATTTTGTTGATCTGGGACGGCTTGTAATCAGCGGAAGAGACAACTAAGGGATTCGGATGATTAGGGGCAGATTCAAAGTATCTCTTCGATGCCCTTTTCATAAATTGCCTAACGGTAGGCACTCTGAGGTCGAGGTTGAGTTGAAGGTTCCTAATGTACCATGGAGCTACTGTCACTCTACGAAGGAATCGATTTTGCAGGGTTTGCATCCTATGGATTTTGTAATACTTAACGTGTGCGAACACGACGCTAGCATACGTCATAATGGGTCTAATGCACGTAGTATAGAGCCTAATCTTAAGGTTAAGTGACAATTTACTGCGCGCATTTGTCATGGGGAATAGACGGCCGACAGCGAAGGCCGCGCGGTTGCGTACCGTCTTAATGTGCGGACGGAAGGACAATTTGTGATCTAGAATCACACCCAGGTATTTGGCTTGCAGTTCCCAAGGGATTGGCTTGCCGAACAATGTAATAGGTCGAAGCTGGGGAAGAAATTTCTCGGCGCCCGTTCTCGAAAAGAGAACGGCGGCGCTCTTGTCTGGATTGACCTCAATCCTCCATTTCCTGAACCAAGCGCCTAAGGCGTTGGCCGAGGTCTGGAGGTATTGGGTAATGCAGTCAAGACTCCTACCAGTGTAATAGATGGCCGTGTCGTCGGCGAAAAGAGCTAACTTGGTTTTGCCACTTTTGGGAATATCGCTGGTGTACAGCGCGAAGAGAAGAGGTGATAGCACAGAGCCCTGAGGGACTCCGGCTTGGATCCGATGAGGGGACGATAGAACGCCCTCTACGCGATAGCGGAAGCTACGGTTCGATAGAAAATCTCGAATGATGAGTACGAGACGGTCAGGCACTTGGAATTGATACAGCTTATAGATTAAGCCGTTGTGCCAGACCTTGTCGAAAGCTTTAGCTACGTCGAAGAATAATACGCCCGTTTTCATCTTGCCCATGAAGCCTGCGCTTATGTGCTCAACAATACGGTGCAACTGATGGATGCATGAGTGTTTAGCTCGAAAGGCTCGTTAGGAAGAAGCTTATTGGATTCGGCATAATCCCTTAAACGAATATAAATTAGCCTTTCATAGATCTTTCCGAAGACGTTGAGAAGACTGATCGGGCGATAACTGGTCGGCTCGCACTTGAGCTTACCGGGCTTTGGAAAACCTATAACTGTTGCCTGTTTCCACGATTGTGGGAAGATATTGTTGGTCAGTGCCGCATTGAAGATGGCGGTCATGAGAACTATCAGAGGTGCGGGGAAGTATTTAATCACTTTGTTGGTGATCCCGTCTGAGCCTGGGGCCTTCCTGGCTTTGAGGTTCCTCACGATCGTTCTGACTTCGTCTACGGTGACGGGGGGCAAGGGATCGTCGGAGTCGTCTGGGGGTGGGAGTGCAGTCCTACGTTTGATTTCAGCATCGACCTTGGACAGGTGAGCTTTGTCTACTGGTAGAGTGCTAGGCGTACATTGGGCTTCTAAACTGTCGGCTAGTACTTCTGACTTTTCGTCGTCATCAAAAGCAGGTCGTTGATTAGGTCTATTGAGCGGGGGTATAGCGGCGCATTGATCAGATTTTAATTTCCGCTGCAATTGCCAGAAAGCTTGATGGGTGGGTTCTATATCGTCGAGCATTTTGTCCCATTTAGCTTCCCGCATTTCCGATATGCGCTTCCTCACAGTACGCTGCAAGGTGCGCATATGGATACGGTTAGCTTCATTGGGGAAATTGTCGTAGGCACGAATAGCTGCGTTTTTCTCCGTCAACAGTTCACGTACATTATCCGGCAGTTTCCAGCGGTGTTCATCCACCTCCGGAACTTGCCGTGAACATTCGTTCACTACGGATTGCACGTGACAGGTGAGGGAGTCGATCGCAGTCACCGTGTCGGCAACAGACACTATATTATCGGGAATTGAGTCTAAGTGCACAGAAGAGGTCGACTTGAGACGTTCCTCTAGTCTTCCCCAATCCGTGGTGGTTTTAGTGGGGACAGGTTGATCTGGGTCTGAGGGACCTGAGCGGGGGCCTAATTCTAGGATTACTGGTCTATGATCAGAGTCGAGCTCTTGTAACGTCTCTATAGAGCGTAAACCGAGGCTTACGTTCTTTAGAATCGCTAGGTCGAGTATGTCAGGTCGGTGGTTTACGTTGTCAGGGAAGTGGGTAGGGCTCATCGGGGCGATGATATCGAAGTTAAGTTCGATACCTAATCGTTCGAGGTGTCTGCCTCGTGTGGTCGTCGTATTGCAACACCAGGATTCATTTTTGGCGTTAAGGTCGCCAGCAATGATAACTGAGTCGCTCAGAGCAAATAAGGTTTTAAAGTCGGGAGCTAAGTTAACTTTCGATGTGACTTTAGGTGGAAGGTATGCCGAGACGATGGTAATCGGCTGGTGTCCTGTCATGCCTAGCTGGCATATAGAAGCCTCTATGTGAGAAAGAGGTGGGAGGTCCATAGGGATGCAGTATAACGATTTTTTGTAGTAAATTAGTGTACCGCCCGCCTGGCTGCGGGTCCTGTCGTTGCGCACTAATCTATAGTTTGCAATTCCAGGGTTCCTCTGGGCGGGTTTGAGAAAGGTCTCTTGCACGAGGAAGACGTCAATTTGATGGTCGCGTAAGAAGGTCGCGATTTCGTCACGTTGGCCGTTTATGCTATTAGCGTTAAAGTAACCTAACTTAAGGGATCGGGGCTTAAATTTACTATTTTCGGTATCCATTAGTTACCGTTAAAGTTGATATTAGCTAGGGCGTCAGAGATGTCTTTATACTCGAGCATCACTTGTAGAATAGCAAAGCCGTTGCCTTGCATGGAGCGCAGAGTCTGTGCTAGTGCGCTGAACCTATCTGAGCTGATGAGCGAGAAAACGCTCTGAACTACTTCTAGGTCCGATCCAATTGATGGCTGACTGCTAGCTGCTAGCTGAGCCGGAGCCTGTTTAGGGAGAGACGCGGGCGCAACCTGTGGGGGTTGTACTGGCATAGGTGAGGGGGTGGGTATGGGGATCGCCATCAGTGGCGGAATGACGGTAGGCTGATTAGCCGGGGAGGATTTCAAAGCCGGAAACGCTTGCTGGTGGTTCAGCGCGATCCATGGTGAAGGCCGTTGCGGACTCAGTCGCTCGGGCAGCTTTGAGGACGGCTGCTCTCTGATGGTTCGCTCGGTATTACGTTTCCCGAGTTTCGAGTTGACGTTCGGTTTTTTAGGTGCCTTAGGGCACCCACGATAATTAGCCGGATGTCCTGATTCGCCGCACAGGACGCAGCTGGGAGGGTCGGTGCAGAGGGACCTATCTTTAGGCCTCTCACAGGCGTTAGTGCCATGGTCACCGAGGCACTTAACGCATCTGGGTTTTGCAAAGCAATTACGCTGTGCATGACCGTAGAGTTGGCAATTGTGGCATTGCCCGATGTAGCCCGACTTATGCGGGTTTTCAACTTTAATGCCGGAAAGATGGCACAAGGTTTTTAAATTGTACAGTGCTTTCGAGCCCGGGCCCTGTTCGCACACTACTAGCACCATTGCGAATGGTGGTCCGCCACGAGCGCGGTGCATGCGGTGCACTTCTACGACCGGGATCTGTTGCGACTTAAGGTCGCTTAGAATCGACGATGTCTCGATCTCTGTGGGTACTCCGCGAATCACGACGCGGATGAGGCGCTCCTCTTGGAGGGCGTAAGTGTGGAAGGATACTACCTTTTCCCGAAGGAGATTGGTCAGTGTACGAAAATCACTGGAAGAGGGCACCTGGACTTTGATGCCTTGTTGAGTATTCCTGGCCTCAGTGGCGGTACCTTCATATAAGCCCAAAAGCCCGGCATGCCTTACTAAAATGCTCGATAGAGAATCAATATCAAACCCGAACAATTTAAAAGTTCGCGCGCTTAATTCTTATCAAAATAACACAAAGTATCTACCTATGCCACACTACTACACATCGCGATTGTTCGAGTTTCGCAGTTGCAGCATCTACATATAGCTATCTCGCTTACACGTACGGGCTTATACGGGGCTTTCAAATACTATCTCTGTCTCTTTCGCACTTATAGCGATGTGCCGTATAACGAGTATATACCTTGTGCGTCTACAAATCGATCAGTATGGAAGATTTAAGCCGTGCATGCCTATGAAGTTGCACGCGTATGCACACCTTGCCAACTCTGCAGTGTTGCCGTTATATCGACGTTGTGAGATATTGGAGATTTTTACGAGTTTGGAGACTTTTTTTAAGATTTAGCAACAATAAAAACTAGCAACTTTTTAAAATAATTAATAGCTTCGAGTCACGTGACACATAGATTAAAAATTATGAATTTGTTTATCGAATTAAATGTATTTACGAGTTATTAATATTATTTTCAAAAATACCAAAGAGTCAAATAAAATACATTCTATCATTATAGCTAAGTTTCATATTTTATTTCCATCAGTGTAAAATACCCTATTGCGACATTTAGCTAGATTTTTCATATACCTGGCGACTTTTTTTGCCTAAATGACAACACTGCAACTCTGCGTAAATAGTTCCTGACACCCGAGTGCAACTCACTTCAGTTTCATTTGCTTGAGTGGAAAAAGTTTTGTTGTTAAAGTATTTTGTGTGTTTTCTTAGATTTTCTCAGTGATACAATTGTTTTGGTGACTTACAATTGAGGTAATTGTACCTTGTGAGGATTTAAAATGCGTTCAAGTTTTGATTGGCGAAGATAAGGTAAAATCTTTAAACTTTGCGCAGAAAAAGCAGTTAATTTCTTCATTAAAACCGACGCCTAATCTGTGTATTTCTCAGACTAGTAAATCGCATAAACGAAAATTTAATAGATCAGTGTATAAAACTAGTTGGATTGTTGGCTGTTCGCACACTAATAAGTTGTATTGCTGGTGCTGCATATTTTTTTCGAATGAAGATTCCGAATATATCTGGTTATAATGATTTAAATAACATATCTGGCGCCATCAAAAGGCACGCAAATTCCCATAAACACCTGTGTGCAATGGTTTCTTTCAGTAATTTTGGGAAACAACGAATTGAGACATCTATATCACGCCAGTTATCTGAGGAAATTTCAAAATATAACACGCGCGTTGATAACAACCGTAGTGTATTTCAAAGATTAGTCGATATTGTTTGTCATTTAGCACAACAGGAACTTCCTTTAAGAGGACATGATGAGTCCAAAACTTCATTAAATAAAGGCAATTTTTTAGAACTGGTCTCGTTAATTTCAAAATACGATGTCGTTTTAGAAAAGCATATGCAGCATCAGGAAAGTGACAAACCGGGGCCGAGAAGAAGACGGATGAATTCACTTTTAATTTATTGTACCTAACCAGTAGTTTATGAGAAAATTGCGATGATACATACGTAGGTACCTACATACTCAGTCCAAAACTGAAATTTCTTTTTTTGAAATCGGTTAAAATTTTATTGGGCTTGCCTTATTTTGAAACCCTAGGCACGCCACTGCCTGGCCTGAGTGTAGTTGACTTTCTTGTCAACACACCACTTAGAAATATCAGTCCACTTTGCCTTGTCCTGAATGTAGACGGGCGGGGGAGTGGGCGCCTTTTTTTGAGCCTGAGAGGTTGGAGGACAGGGGCTACCGGGCCTGGAGATTGGAGCGGCGTCCATAGGGACGGGGGACTGGAGGTCTAGGGACTGAGTTGCCTCAACGGTCTTGAGTGCTTTGGCGGGCGCTTGGCCGGCGGCGGCCTTTTTGGCCTTACGGGCTCTCTTTTTCCCTTTGCCAACTACAGCGATGTAGCCGTCCGAGGATGTGGCCGAACTAGTGTCTGAGTTTTCGGACTCGGAAGAGGATGATTGCATAGCAACATCCATGACGTCCGGCTGTGATACAGTTTCCTTTGTTAACGGTAACAAAGGGGCCGGGGAATTAGCGATTCCATTGTTCTCGTCAAACAATAGATTAGTGTCGCACAAAGGCGACGCAGGAGACAAAGGTGGGGACGGTTCGGGCGATTTCAGAGAATCACATATAATGGGCCGCGGCGCAGGTGTGACCGCTTTGGTTATGCCGCCGTGACTACCTGAGGCGGGCTTTGGGTACGCGGTAACATCGTTATCGCTTTGTGCGTGAACTTGCTGTAGTAATACAGCGAAGTCTTTCCCGTATTTATTGTCAAAAACGGGGTCCTTTAACAGGATGTTTTTTAGGAACGCTACAATAAGTGTAGCGTCCATTTTACGGGATTCAGAAATAAAAGGTAACTATCACTAGAATTTCCTAATAAACCTAACTTCTAACTCCCCGGGTGGATGGGCCCGGGGATGTGTAACCCTCCCTGCCGGATTTAAGCAGGGAGGTGTGTACCTATAGGTGAGCCCTAAGCTTGTAACCCGTCGCCAGTCTTATTGTGCAAACGGGGCCCTGACCAGTCTAGTGCGAAGGGTGTAGACACACCCGACCGACACTAGGTGAGTAGCTGAAAGGGAAGCCAGAGTCTAGAGCCGACTAGGAGATCCCCCAAGGCCGGTTATCTAGCTCCCGTCCAATTGACTGCCTCACCCTGAAGGGGTTTCAGCTGGGTGTATCGGGTCAACACCCTCTCGGCTTCGTTGACACCGTAAGGTTTCAACCGAGAACCACGAAACTGTGGCTTTACCCTGAGGGGTAAGGAAAAACACACGTTTTTGACTGTTCTTTAAAAAAAGACAGATAATCAGCCGCCGCCTCGAAAAAGGCAGCTTTTGATTTAAGTTGTTGGTAGCCAGTAAACAGCTACGGAGATTGCTACGGCAGGGCGTAGCGAATAACGATCACAGACACAACACGGGCGAAATCACTAGAAGCGACACGACCGCGCGCGGCGAGCGTTGGGGCGAGAGTGAGTGAGCTCCTCGCTCAAGTCACGCCTTTTATAACATCGTTCGCCCCACCAAAGGCGAACGTCTGTTTTGAATGGTATTATAGGTTTATTAAGGCTTATTGAACGGCTCCACACGTCAATAGCATCTTTTCGTTATTTTTAAACGTTAAACACAAACTACAACAGAGTAGTTATTTAAAATCAATATGAAGAAGACTCTAACCTTTATCATTTCATTGTTGTTTGTCAGCGGGCACTACTGCATCCGACGTCGCTAGAGATTGCGAGGCTGCTCCAATGCTGGAAGGCCCGGCTTGCTGATCATCTGGAGGCGACACGGCCGCCTGGATATTACTTCCGGGTAGTGGTGCGCGCCGCAGTTGATCATGTGCGACTTTACGAGGTCGTCCATGGTGACCCACTACCTTTTTCACCAGGTAGCGATCGTTTTCAAGAACCCTGTGAACTTCGTAAGGAGCGCTGAATTTGAGGTCGAGAGAAGTCTGGTTTCTAGGGTTGTTTTTTATCAAAACAAAGTCGCCTCTCTGAAACCGATGAATTTTAGCTCGGCCTTTGTCGAACCTAGCTTTATCCTTAGCAGCTACTTGAGTCATTCTGTGTTGCACGTGACGTTCCAGAGCTTCAATGTTAATGACTGCATTGTCAAGGTTTACCAAGTTTAGTAATTCTGGTGGAACACAGTTTTGACGACGAGTCAGTAGTGTTAGTGGAGCTGCGCCTGTGGTTCTATGGACAGTGCAGTTGAGGGCTAGTTGTAGGCTTTCTAGTGCGGAGTGCCAGTCTGGAGTCTCGTAGTTTTTTATCATGACGAGACCATTCTTCAATGTTGCCATCACCCGCTCTACTTGCCCGTTAGCTCTACTGACGCCTGGTGCTATCGAGTGTATGTTGATATTAAACATTTCGCAATATTGTTTGAATACTCCTAAGAACTCACGACCACCATCAACGATGATTTGCCTTGGAGTTCCAAAAAGATGGACAACTTGTTTCAGGGCTGCCAGAGTGCTGTGCTGACTTTTATCATTAGTGTAACGCAGTAATACATATTTGGTGAAGGCGTCTACCGTGACCACGACGTACTCTTGCTCATTAGGAGTTCCTAGCTTACCCGTTATGTCCATGTGTATTACTTCAAATGGAACTACCGGCTTGGCAATAGGATGCAATTGTACCTGCGTAGCTCCGGATGTTTGCTTTGATGTTCTGCATACAATGCAGTTGTCAACAAAGTCACGGACGGTGGTGCTCATTTTGTCAAAATAATAGGTTTCCCTTATTTTGTGAAGGGTCTTCTCCCAGCCCGGGTGTTTAAGGGCACTATGGAAAGTATTAATGAGGCTCCACTGGAATGACTTTGGCACAACAATGAGTTTAAGTAGACCAAAGACAGCGTCTGTCCTCTCAAATTTAAGAACATTGTCTTCGAGGTGGTATCCTGGAACATTCTCACCATTGTGCAGAGCATCTATGATGGGTCGCAACTGGTTATCGCGTCTTTGTTCAATATTTACCCAATCCAGATTATTGGTCAACACGTTGACAGTCAGAGGATCCGGATTCCTGCTTAGGTAATCTGCATGCTGCATCCGCTCGCCTTTCCTGTATTCTATTTCGAACTCAAAATTCTGAAGATAGGCCCACCATCTATGAATACGGGGTAGCAAGTCCTTTTTGTGCATTGAGGCTTTGAGTGCGTTGCAGTCGGTAATTACCTTGAACTGGCGTCCATAAACGAAGTGCCGGAAATGCTTGATTGCTCGGACAACGGCCAGCGTCTCGAGCTCATAGGAGTGGTACCTGCTTTCTATGTCTGTTGTACGCATACTGAAATAGGCCACCACATGCTGCCGTCCGTTGATAATTTGAACGAGTATTGCTCCAAAACCAAGGCTACTTGCATCGGTGAATAGTTCAATAGGTTCCCCTTCTTGAAATATTGTTAGGACCGGTGCAGAAATCAGGTGACTAATGATCTTTTGACGTGCCTCTTCATGAACATGAGTCCATTGCCACCTAGCGCCTTATTTAGTTAATTCATAAAGGGGAGCCATAGTTCGTGCAAAATCGGGTATAAAGCGACGAAAATATCCTGCAAGACCGTTAAATTGGCGAACCTGTTTAACACTGGTCGGTACTGGGGCCTTCAGTAAAGCTTTAGGACTGGGACGAACCTGACCGTTTTCTATAACGTTACCAAGATATTCGATAGATCGTTTAAAGAACAGACACTTATCAATGTTAACTGAAAATCCCGATTCGCTTAGTGCTATAAAAACTCTTTCCAAGTATCCGAGTCCGGATGAGAAATCGCGGCATTTACTGATTACGTCATCGATATAGACTTGGGCTATGCTATCATTATGGGCTTTGTCAGCACTGCCTGGGCTTAACAGAGGACCTAAAGCACGGTTAATGCATCTCTGATACACTGAAGGTGCATTACACAACCCGAATGGCATGGTTTTGTACTCAAATAAACCATCCGGAGTGACAAAAGCAGTTTTCTCGGTAATTTGTCTTTCTATAGATACTGGTGTATTTTTATGCCGACAGTCACGAGAAGCGTGTCCCGGCTTCTTACAAAAGTTACAGTAAAGGATATTTCGGTTATCGATAGAAAATTTTGGACGTTTGGATGGTGGTTGGTTGGTATTTTGATGATGGGGGCGTTTAACACGAATGGATGAGGCAACAGAAATTAACTCTGGCACTGAGGCGGCTCTGGCATTCATAAGTTCAATCCTGAGGCGTTCGTCATTAATTGTTCCTATCACCGCTTCTACCGCGTCGGTATCATCAAGTTTATCTCTTGTAAGTCGTCTCCACAGTATCCACGATTGGGATAGAAACTCGGCAATGTCTTTGCTGGGGTCGTAATTGTGTTCCTTAAACCTTAGCACATCCCTCGAATAGCGACTTTCTGGTTCAAAGGTAGTGATAATATTTTGTCGCAGTTCATCCCACGTGGACGTTGTGACGAGCCAGTTGTCAGCCCACATCTTAGCGCGACCTTTTAATAAGCTAGTGACTTTCATGCGAATATCATAATCGCTGAGCTCATAATTAGTCTTAGCAGAAGAAATGTGATTACACCACTCTCGAACTCCGACGTTACCGTCTGGGTCATATGAAGGTAGAAATACATCGGTAATTCTAACCTTATCGCGTTGCTTCGCCAGTCTTTCACTCATAGTTTGCATCATCGTCATCATATGTAAGTAGAATTCAGGAGGTACGTTACTGCCCTGCGGTTGTGGTGGAGTCTCGTTTGCAGATGTAGTCGGTCCATGATTGCCAGCGTCTGGTCCGGATACAGTACACGTTGGCACACTTGATACCGTTGATCCATTTTGGTCTTGTGTATCCATAGTGATATGCAAGAAAATTTGTTGAAGGTAGATGGGATCTGAAAAGTAATAATATAAGCGGACAGAAAGCGTAGGAAATTATCCCACTTCTGATGTCGAAAAAACAAAGATGGTAGTTATTTTTAAAAATACGCAGAACCGCTGACCCCATACAGGCCATCGGTTCTACTATGGCTATAGCGGTTCTTACATTAAGATTATAAGGCAAACTTGAATGAGTGAAGTATTTTTATTAAAGTAAAAGGTTTCAGCAAATTAAAAACAAGTAGGTCAATTAAAATAAGATTTTTTAATTAAACCGACATAGATTTTACTTACAATGTTCTCTCTTCAAAAATTGGCAGCAAAGTGAGCTCCTCGCTCAAGTCACGCCTTTTATAACATCGTTCGCCCCACCAAAGGCGAACGTCTGTTTTGAATGACGACACGATTCACTTTACAACACGATTAACAGATGGCGTTACAATCGCTTTATTTTAATATTAAGTATAGGCATTATTAATTACATAACAATGTTCTAAAACAAAGATTGATTTATTTAAGTTATTTAAAAATAAGCAAAACTCCATAGAACTAGCAAAATCAAACATGTGACAATATAATGACTAATTAAATGTGAAGCTATTTATTTATGGACACAAAACATCTAAATGTTGGTACTTAATTAACAAAGGCTCTAATAACAATCAGGATAATGAAATCATAGAAAATTAACATAACAAAATCAACTTAATTAACGGCTAAATAATCTTCGCGGCGACATATATATATATATATCGCATACCTAATATTTATATTGAAAGGAAATGCTCCCTGACTCTTCTCTTGAACACATCTAACGATGAGCTATCACGAAGTGAATGTGGAAGAGAATTCCAAAGGCGCACTGCACGTATAGTAAATGATCCATCATAAAGACTTGAGGTGTGACGAGTAGTCCGGAGAAGAAGAGATGACACTAAGCGACATGGTTTCCCCATGGGGATAAGATACTGAAAGCGTTCCTTAAGATATTTTGGGGAATTAGGGTTGTGAAGAACAGAATAGAGGAAAGAAAGAATGCGAGCATCTCGACGCTGCCGAATAGGCAGCTACTTCGGTCGCGTCCGGAGATCTGACACATGGTCGAGCTTCCGAAGGCCAAATATGAAGCGGATGCTTAAATTCTGCAAACGTTCGAGTTAGTTGAAGAGCTCTTCTGTTGCGTCAAGAAAAAAAACATCAGCATAATCCAAAAGTGGTAGAAGAAGAGATTGGGCAAGAGTTATTTTAGTTTGAATTGGCAGGAACTTCTGAAGACGTTTGAGACAGTGAAAGGAGCAATAGACTCTCCTGCTTACTTCTGCAATGTGAACATTCCAAGATAAATTGCTATCTATGATGACTCCCAGATTTCTTGCGGTTTTTGAGTATGGTATAGAGACAGAATCATACACAACTGGCGGGAGAGACTGGTGATCCAAGAGATTAAAGAAATACCTGCCACTAATAATGAGAGCTTGTGATTTTGTCGGATTAACCAAAAGGCCGAAAGTTTTAGCCCAATCACTGATATTTTGAAGATCATTATTGATGGCAGCAGTAGCTACAGAAACCTCCTCCTGCTTTGTTGCTATTATGCTCGCTTTTGCGCTTTTTAGTGTCAGTTACGACCAAAATTACCATGCTTCTTATGAATTGAAGTGTCTGTCTGTGATATCAAAATAAAACATAAACATAACAACGCATGAGTTCCGAGAAGGATCAGGTAGAGGTGTACCTATATAGTTGTAAATCCACATTTTACCAATGCTGTTATTAGGTCCCATGTAATAGGTGGTGAGGTGGCGCAAACGATGTCCCAGGGATAGCTAGTTTTTATCATAATTATACTTAAATAGCTGTGCCCTGCGGTGTCATCCGCAAATAATTATACTTAATAAATATCGATACACCTTTGTTCTATTCAGATAGACAAAGTTATGTGACGGGCTTTGTTCCTAAAAAGGCCCGTGATCGACACTTTTTTAACTGTCACTTTTATTTAATTGTCTTGATGTAAAGTGATTTCAAGATGGTTACGAGTTTAGGATGGTTTTGCAAAAAGTGGGCCTTGCTAGGCACCTGTACCTTATTAAATATTACCTATTTAGTACTAACCAACAATCAGAACATAATTCACAGTTCGTATATTCTCGGCAATGCTCGTTTCTCGTCGGGCGGCCAGGGTTTTGCGTCACCCTGCCGGGGTGTCGCGGCGGTTGCCGTAAAGAATCCTGGACCTCGGTAAAGGTTAGAGTAAGTGTACGTAGGGATCGTGCGATCAATGGCCGTGGATGGGGCCCCGGTATGGGTAGCCGAGGAAGCGAGGACGCGAAGTGCAAGACTGATGCAGCGACAGATCATGGTGCGCTCCACCAGGTCATGGTGGCGGAATGGCGGGACAGGCTTCTATGCCGTACCTCGGCCTCCGCCTCAGTACCATCGAGGCGGTCCGGCCGGTGCTCAATTACTGGCCTGGGAGGAAGCACGGCTCTCTGACGTTTCGGGCGACGCAGGTACTCTCGGGATATGGTTGCTTCGGGAAGCATCTGTGTCGCAGGGAGGCAGGGAGCCGGAGGCTCGGTACCATCACTACGCCCATTGCCCGAAGTATACGGTGTGGCGAACGTTGGCAGAGTGTGTTACATGGGAGAAGCCACGCCATGCCCTCGTCTCTGAGGTGGGTGGTGACCTGTCGCTATCGGCCGTGGTTCATTTCGATGGTCGAGCGCAGGATCCTGGAAAGCGGTGATTTCCTTCTGTGAAACAGTAATCTCACAGAAGGAAGCTGCGGAAAGGGAGAGGGAGAGAACAAGCGTCGGCGGAGGGCGGATAACGCCCTCTTCTAGCCCCCCCAAATGGGTTCAGGAGCGGTGGACTCGGGGACGTCGGTTGCCCATCACAGAGAACCTGAGGTGGGGTCGCGTAGCGGTCCACGCGCGCCCCTCTTCGACGTCACGGGTAGAACATTACCCCCCCTCCTTTAATTAGACGGGCCTTCTAAAAAGGGCCAGCACCAGTTGGGAGCTGCGGACGATGCATCCGCTCCCGGGGCCTCTGACCTAAGTGTGCGAGGGAACACCGGGGTGGTTTTAATCCTTAAGAGTCTGACAGACCCCTCCGCCTGCCCCAAGGCGGAGGACATCCACCCCGTCCAAAAATCTAATCCAGTCCATGAGGATTTCCACCCCGGCAAAAAAAAGGGCCGTGTGGTTTATGCTAAACTATGCGCCGCTCAAATAACATGCTATAAAAGGCAAAGGATACTTTCATAAAATAAAATTATCCTAATGAACGAAGTAACTTTCGTTTGTAAGACTTAATATGCCAAAACTAATAACGATAGTCACTTTTAAATTATCAATCAATTTTTGACACAAAATTCCATATTGTGGCTTGTGGCGGACTTTTTTTTAGATGCACAGTAGCGGTCAGAAGTGCAGTAGCAATCTCAAACAATTACGCACTTATGACCTTCTTCTTTAAAAACATTTCACACACATACAGGCAGCCGTATATCGCACTCTTTCATCATGAGCCAAGTAGAAAGAGCGCGGTATATAATCGATTAGTTGATAGGTAATAATTATAGCGAATGTCAGCGATGTGTTTCTTTAATTATTTTTTTTATTATTTAAATTTAGTTAGAATAGTGGGTAGATTTCAAACAAAATTAATCTGATGGATTGAATAAAATCGTATGACGTTGTTGGTCGGTGAACTTAGTTGAGTTACGAGCGTTTGTGTTATTGTTATTAGTGATAGTTTGTTTGAATATCTTTAAACAAAATGCAAGCAAATATAAGTATTGAAGCAAGGGCCAACATTGTACCCTTGCATAGAAATGGACTTAACACTTCGAATGGGAGAAATATAAAATTAATTATACCTACTAAACTTCATGACAAAAAAAATATATCAGATATACTTTTCTCAAATTTCCTGGGAAAACGGCTTTCGAGTAAGTTTTTATTTTAATAATAAGTGACGATGTGTTGTGTTGTATGATTTTCTTGTTAATAATTCGCAAGTTATACAAGTGTGCAATAAGGTGTTATTTTTGTTTTAGTGAACAAAGATGGCTTAGCGGTCAGAGCGCCTAGGAGTATTTATCCGGGAGGTGCAGGTTATACATATATATCTTACCACAAAAATTTATCACTATAATAAAGTTACCTTAACCGCTTTATAATATTAATATAGAAGTATAGATATAATTATTATTATGTCGAAAACTATAACTGAGTGGGTATTAAATTTATCAGGTAGGTATACAAGTTAACTGATTTAAGATAAATCTTTGAAAAGCATTAACGCATGCTTAGCGAACTCTAAAGTTACAATATTAAATGGAAAAGAATACGGTCGCGAACAGGATTCGAACCTGCACCTCACGGATAAATACTCCAGGCGCTCTGACCACTAAGCAGAGGTCGAGATGGCGACCATATTCTTTTTCCATTTAATATGTAAATTTTACTGATACATATTGATATCGAAGACAAAAAGAAATGCCTCATTGCGATGTGGCAGGCAAGTTTAGTACCATCAGCTGGTACAAATAATGACCCGTGATAAATAAATCGTGACTAGAAATGCCATGGTTGGTCTAGACTCTTGATCAGATGAGGAGTCCAGATGGTTAATAATTAATTACCCATTACTTCTGTTAGACGGGCAGTAACAAGACAGTACTTAGTATCCACTGTCTACAGTCTACACATCATATGTGAATTGTTAATTAAGTTTGTCTTTAGGTTTTTTTATGTTTAACAATTTTCTTATGAAAAACAGAGTTCATATATAAAGTCATCATTTGGTGTTTTGCTTTCGTATTTCGTATTGGGAAAGCGCAATATCCCGCAGGAATTACGAGTAATTTCTGGAGTCAGAATTTATAGTCACACAGTGTGACTGCATTGCGGGCTAACAAAAATGGCTGCAGATCCTCATATTACAGCATAAGCTGCTCTATGCGACAATAAAGTGGTGTCGGCACTTACTAGCATATACGTGCTTAGAATTCCTCAATTTCTTGTTGAAAACACCAGTAGTATAAATGGTTGAGAGTCTCGTCACTTGTATTCGTACCCTACGATTTCTGCCATGTTCTCTAACTAAATATGAAATAGAGCATTAAATATGAAATGATATGACGCCAGGGACGGGATTAACACTATTAGTTAACTGTTACTACATGTCATTCTTCAAAAATGTTGAATCAAATAATGCGAGGCATGATGAATCTAATCTATGGATCTTTCGGAAATAAACCCTTATGACAAATTTATATATTTATGGGCTTATAGGATGATGAAGATATGATTTTATTCATCTACTTACTTTAGCAGCCATCAAAGTTAGTGTAGCAGTAGCATTATAATAATAATAATAATAATAACCCCCTCTGGGACAGTTCGGCAGACGTTACCTCTTCTCATGAGACTAACGTCAAACCGGAGGGAACATTATACTAGCTTTCTAAGACCAATGATACTTAAACAAAAAATATGTGTCATAAGCCTACGAGAAGCATACAAAACGCAGGGCAGCTTGTGGCGAGCTGTTGGTGAGTGGCGACACTGCGTTCCTGAATACC
Organism: Xylocampa areola; assembly: GCA_935421205.1. Classification (NCBI taxonomy): domain Eukaryota; kingdom Metazoa; phylum Arthropoda; class Insecta; order Lepidoptera; family Noctuidae; genus Xylocampa; species Xylocampa areola. The sequence continues at coordinate 19,278,796 of OW285207.1, forward strand.
CCAGAGAGTCGGTCAGGGCCTCGTCTCCAGTTTGCCCTCATTGGGTAGCTAGAGTGGAATTCAAGAGTGCCCGCAGGGCTCTCAACTCTGTCTTGCCTTAATTGGCCGGCCAGAGAGGGGTCGCCAGAGCTATATGCTCGGGGGTGGAAGTGTTATGTAAGTAATGGCGTAACAACGGGGAAACCCGCTCTGGGTCTATCAGACCCACGATGGTGAAACCGGGGCCGCTCCTCTCGACACCCCTAGCCGCTCACACCCATGTTTGCCCCTTCTGCCTGTATCAAGGCGGCGTTTCAGGGGCCCATGTAGTGAGTTGGCAAGTCACCGTCTGCCAACACATTTTAATGTTTAAGCATTGAAAGGCAGACGCCGTTTTTAATTCCGGCAACCGAATTTTAAATCTATTCCATATAGCACGACACAGCAATAGACCATTTTTTTTATGTAATTTTTCCAAAATCAATAGTTCTGCATCTGACGGGAACTCTCCATGGCTGCATTCCTATAGTGTAATCATGGAGAGTCTCCGGTTGGTGTCCCAACTCAATTTAGATTAAAACTCTCACAGGGGCCTCTGTGTGTTTGACCTGTGTCTCCAGACAAGCCCTCCAAAGGACCGGGGTTTCTTTCCAATGGAGGAAATGCCGAGAATCTATAGAGATACAAAAAATAATAATAATAATTACAGATAAAACAACACACTATAATAGACCAGATATCACAATATTAGACAAAATAAATAGAACTGCCCAAATCATTGACATAGCCGTCCCCAACACACATAACCTACTGAATACTATAGCAGAGAAACTGTCGAAATACACAGACCTGAAAATAGAGATAAGTCGCATGTGGCATCTTAACAATGTCACAATAATTCCTATTGTATTGTCAACAACAGGTGTTATACCTAAACAATTACATCAATCAATAAAAACACTTGATTTACCACCCTTACACATACCAAAGTATTCAAAAAGCTGCTACACTGAATACTTGCAGATTGTCAGAAAGTTTCTACAAAACGAGAACGAAACTACAATTAATCCCTCACACACACGACCAATAAACACTACAAGAACGCAACCTCAAGAGCAGACACAAACATTAAAAAATTCAAACAGACTCATTTCATCACTCTTCCTAGGTTAGCACTTGGCTTTGGCCCGTACTATCCTATAATATCCGGCAAAGAGCCGAGCAATAAAAAATGTATAAATAAAAATAATAATAATAACTTTATTTATATAAAAACAGATTGTAGAACATGTAACAGTTTTCACAATGTGGGTAGTATACAAACTATGACAATCAGGTGGGTGACGTGCTGCTCTCCTTGCTAGGCTATGAAATAGCCTGTATTAAGGAGTAACAGTGCCGCTCCCCTTATCGTATAACTATAATTTTATATTTACAATTACAAGTAATCTACATCTTTATTTTTCTAAATACGAGTAAAAATACGCAGGCTTATAATAATAGGGTACTTGTGTTCCTGCTTCTCCACATCCGATCCAGCCAATCTCGGTCTAGTGTGATTGTTCCCGCTCGGCCACGGGTTGTCAGAGTGGGGACTCTGTCCGCCCATCAAGTTATCCAAGAAAAGTCGGTGGCACGTACTGCCTTGCACAGGGGAGACCTTTTACAGTCTCCCCAGGGATGTGCCTTAATAGGCGTAGCATAGCGGGGTATTGGAGCTGGTCTCTTAAGTGTCAAAACGGCGGGCGCATTTGTTAAGGTTTCCATTCGAAAACTAAAATATGTATAATAATATCTGATATGATACCTGAGCAGAGGTGACCGTCTTCCAGGCCCGCCGTAAGCGGGCGTGAAAGGCGTGCACCGCACGCAGGCGGAACGTCCAGGGGGCGGCAAATCTAGGGATACATCACGTAATATTCAAAGTCATTATCATAATACCCACCTCACCCACAATTACTATTTTCCTTTATATTATATTGTTAACATCGCCATCTAATGGCATCCATTAAAACTAAAATGCGATGCCATGTGTCTGTCGGTATGTTGAACAACCGCGCCAGGCCTCGCGGGGGCGCCTGTGCTCCCGCTCGACGGCGCCTGCAGCCTACTGCGCAGCCAATCGCGCGTACTTCCGAGAGCTCATAAAGATTTGCGCTCATGGTTGATGAACAGTAACTATCTTATGAAAATAGTTTTTCTGAGTTTGGTCTAGGTACCTATAACTCTTACTGGAATTGTTGGGCCTTACTTGGCAGACAGTGGTCGAGAGACCGACTGCTGCGCTGCGTGTCGCAGGTTCGATTCCTGCACGGAGCAAATATTTGTATGATCTATGGATAATTGCTCCGGGTCTGGATGTTTGTGTGCTTGTGAGATTATATGTCTGTAAACGTACCCACGACACAGGAAGAAATTCCTTGTGTGGGGCAAAGTTTTTTTTTTTTTTTTTTAAATTGACATTCGGACTTGGGGATGTCCGTTGCTCATGACACACAGAACCATGACAGAACCCGAGGTGGCGGCACGCAGTGTTCCACGGGTGCCCCTCTTAGACGTCACGGGGGGAACCTAAACCCCCTCCATTAATTGGACGGGCCTTCTAAAGAGGGCCAGCACCAGTCAGGGGCTGCGGAGGACGCATCCGCTCCCGGGGCCGTTGATCTAAGTGTGCGAGGGAACACCGGGGTGGTTTTAGTCTGTAAGAGTCTGACAGACCCCTCCGCCTTGGGGAAGGCATCCACGAGGATTTCCACCCGGCAAAAAAAGGTGATATTTTAAAGTTATTATATTAAATGGAATGTATATAATATATGAAAAGAATACGGTCGCGAACAGGATTCGAACCTGCGCCTACCGGATAAATACTACAGGCGCTCTTATCACTAAGCCATCTCGACCTCTGCTCACCACCGCGAATTCTTCTGTTCGCGACCGTATTCTTTTTTCATTTAATATAATAACCGATATAATTTTAACCGACTTCCAAAAAGGAGGAGGTTTATCAATTCAGTTGTATTTTTTTTATGTTTTTTACCTCAGAACTCCGTCGTTTATGAATCGATTTGAAAAAATATTTTGTTAGTTGAAAGGATTTGCTTTCAGATTGGTCCCATTTAAATTTTATGAAAATTGGTTTGGTAGTTTGGTATTTAAATCAAAATAACTGAAAAATAATACGTCGTCCAAGTAAACGAAATGGTGTATTTGGCTTTCTTGTGACTTTCCGGTGGTGTTTACGGTCTCTAGAACAGTTCTAATGAACTGCCTATTTTACAGCTTCATCATCAAATGATGATGATGACGATGAAACCGGAAGATAAGCACCGGAAAGCCGTCATATTTTTTTACTATTTAATGCTTTTAGTGTAAGACCGCATTTTCAAACATCTTTTTCGGCACGGAGTCTTACACGAGTGCCCAAAATACGGAGTGTATCTAAGTATATATGTATGTAAGTATTTTGTGAGTTTCTTTACCTATTCCACCATAACTTCTAAATACCTGAACTGATTTCAATATATGGGGTATCGTTAGAATCCTTACACTGTCCCGTGAGTAACATACGCTAGTCAGATTTTAATTTAATTTTTTAATTACTTTCATCTTGTTTTACGCAGTTCATTACTCTCTTTTGAAATAGCCTCAGATCTAGATTTCCTACTTTGACATAAGCGTTTCTCCCCTTCTTTGCACGTCTCAATTAAATGGCCCCTACCCATATGGACAGCGCGTAAGATTCACTAAAAAGTAAGAAATAAAATAATTTTTAACAAAATAAAGAACCGACTCCAAAAATCTTTCTGTTAAGTAAATGTGCACTAAAAAGTTATAAAATAATTGCATTATTTACTTACTACAATTTATATAAAAAAAAACATTTTAGAGGATTCTGAATAAAATCAATTTATTAGGACAATAATATACAATTATTATTATTTTTGGAGTCGGTGCCAGTAAAGGATAATAAACGTGTAAGTACATTCATGAAGTAGCGTTTTACGTTCGCTTTAGGCAGTTGTGTTCATTTGTAAATAGTTTCAATTAGGTATAATACATTATCGTATTAATAATGATGGTTAATGTACTTTTAAATCTACTTTGCAAATTTTAGGAAACTTCCTAAATATTTTAAAGTTTGGCTGGCACCGACTCCAAAAATAATATTAATTGTATATTATTGTCCTAATAAGTTGATTTTATTCAGAATCCTCTAAAATAAAAAATAAATATTTATGTAAGTTGTAGTAAGTAAATAATGCAATTATTTTATTACTTTTTAGTGCATTTTTACATAACAGAAAGATTTTTGGAGTCGGTTCTTTTTTTTGTTAAAAATTATTTTATGGTACCTAAAATAAATTAATAATGCCACAAAGAGATGCGATTTCTTGTGATAAGTCGACAAAAACGTATGTCGACTTATCACAAGAAATCGCATCTCTTTGTGGCATTATTACGAAATATAAAAAAAAAGAGTATATTGGTAGATGCCTAACATTGAATCGCAGTGTATAGGTATTATGTTTATATTAAATAAATAATTAATATTAATAACTACAAATAAATTAAAACAAATAATGTTTTTCATCAAATAATATTTATATAATTTATCTTAAAAAAGAGCTTCCTCTCTCCTACCCTATTGCTGTGCCTTACAGGGTCCATAAATGATCTCATCTAATTATTTACCACCTAAGTACAACTTTATGGAATAGCAATAAATATATTGAGTATTGAGTATGTACTTACTTTTAAAGTTTTAACATATATACGGTTTTTTACACTTAAGTAAACAAAAATAAATATTTTTCTTCATTCTTTTCTTTAACACACCCTTATGCGACAACAACAAACTGCCTTTCCGACAAGCGCAGCTTGGGTAATCGTAGATAAACAGGGGCGGCATAATCGGTATTGCACACGGGCTTTCAAATATCTAGCGGCGGGCTTGCCGTTTTCTACGTGCATAGAGCTCTGCCAAGTTTAAAATATGTAGGTAGTCTGAGTGCTTAGTCCTTTACTGACTCATGATAGTTTCAAACTAGCTAGTAGGTAGGTACAAACCCGACAAAACAAACTCGACTGGAGTTAGGACCCCGGTTTAGTCGGGCACCCCCGATAAAACACTCATGAGTAGGTTGCTATAGCTTTAACTTATAGGTACTTACTATAACTATCCCTTTACTATCGTAGGAACTATCTTGTACGATTCTCTTTCAATTAGGCTTATTTGTATATTCAATCTAAGAAACTAGTGATCAATGTATTACGGAATACATGTGTCATATATTTTATAGAAATTGCGACATCAAAATATCTCGTTTCTGTGTGACATCACAAGGTTATCATCGCTTATTTTTACTATTTACCACGAATTCACGTATAATATTAGTATATCCCTGCTTGCTTATAATATTTTGTGATGACCGAGTAATTTTATTAGAGGATAAGAACAGCAGACTCTTCCTTTGCGTTATTGTTATGCAGATCCATTAATTCAGGTTTAAGGTCGCAGCTGTGACCCGTGATAGGCTAGAATCATAGTGTATACTTATTAATGGGGTTTCTAAACTGTGCTAGAATGTTGGAATATGATCATACTGAACAGGCAAAAAGTATGGCTCTCTCCAATGGGGGTAGGCAGAAACTACAGAGCGCCACCTGCTACGATCTTTATATAAGTTACGTCCACGTTCAGACATCTTGTCACTGCACATACGTGCACTGCGTCACATACGACTAGAAACTTACATTTGCCGCAGTGGCGGCGTAGCATGAGTTGGCACTCGAGGCAGTTTTCTATTGAGCATCACAGAGTAAAACAACAAATATTGCTATGCGACTAATTTAGAAAGTTCATGACTTAAATGGTACATCTTTCTAAGCGGAGGCCTTTCCAATTATCCGGATCAGACTACCTTACTATTGTTCTAAGCTATAGGACAATGGCTAGTGGCTACTAAGCTGAGCGAGTGAGTTGTCACCACGTTCTCATACCCCTTGGTGTTTGGCAATGGCCTTTACGTCGCCACTGATTTTGCAGTTCGACAATAGGATGGTCTTCTTCCGAAACTAACTTCCTTTGTATTCGGTTCTTTCGGATGGTGCTTAGATAATCTGTTAAAGACTGAAAATGGTTATATGACGATTATGATCATCATTTATATGTATTATCCGATCGATTATAGAACCTTACTTGTGACAAAATATTACTGATTAGGACCAACTTTCGCAGTGTAGGTATGCCAAGAAACGAGCCGTTAATTTTTTTTACCCGACTGACCCAGAAGGAGGCTTATGTTTTTCGAGTGTATGTATGTATATCTATTTCTTTGGCATTGCCTACAGCCTAAACGGCTTGATGGATTTTAACATAATTATGAGGTGTCATTAGATTCGTCTCAATTACAAAAGTGTCAAAGGCTATAACAAAATTAAAATATGGCGCCTACAACTAAGGAAAGAGGGATGTTTTTTGTAATAACAATATCGGTATCAATTGAAAGCTAGTAAATAGACGATGTCGAAATTAAACACATTGTAACTTTAGTAGCATTAAAGTGTTACAATGCGTTTAATTTATTAAAACACAAACTACAAGAAAGTGCGTTTAACTTACGTTGAAACTAAAAAGTATGAAATAAAATAAATTTATAATAAACAAAAAACGAATATCCTTTACCAAAAATTATAACATGCTGTCGGAGACATCTGGAATGTAACAAACGTCGACCGTAAAATAATGTCTTCCAACTGCATATTATAATTTTTGGAAAAGGATATTAGTTTCTCTATTTTCATCATGTTTTTTGTTTATTAATAATTAATTCTGATAATAATAGGTTGTATTAGAAGTAACTTTAAGGTTCTCGTAAGTACAAATAAATAGGAGCCACAGCTATCGCTTACTGAAGTCGACTTCTACTGCCACATGGTTTTCTAGATTTCCCATTTGATATATCTTCACGAGTAATTTTGATTAGAATATGAAGTAAGCATATGACGCATTAACCAAATTTACAGCCTCGAGAAGTTATAATCGAATGAATGTTTTCAAGCATTAGATACTTTAACTTTGTAGGGAAAAATTTGGAACTTTTTTATTATGATTTCTTTAATTTTTGTAGTAGATTCGAGTTTAAGATAAAATTGCATAATACTTACTGCTAATTCTAATAAATTGATTTTCTTCTACAAAGTAAGCCTTCGAGTATCTAACTGGTAAACTGGTTTATAAGATGGAAAAAGAATACAGTCGCCAACAGGATTAGAACCTGTATAGGGACCGAATAGATAGTAATGACGTCGCCAAAAGACGTGTTAAAATATGGATGAAGAATTTGCGTTGGTGAGCAGAGGTCAAGATGTCTAAGTGGTCAGAGCGCCTGGAGTATTTATTATCCGAGAGGCGCAGGTTCGAATCCTGTTCGCGACCGTATTCTTTTTCCATTTAATATAATAACTTTAGAATTAGCTAAGCATGCGTTAATGCTTTTCAAAGATTTATCTTTGGTTTGTAAGAGTACCAGTACATTCAGACTTCTTAATTACAACGTACACAGGTACTGAATTTTCGGCTGTTTACCGGCTACGTCAGACTATTTATTAGACCTATTTTAGTAAAGAATCAAAAGAATTCGTTTTATGTAGCGTGTGGGAGAACATTTAGTTAACATTGCCAAAAAATAGTCCCGCCCGCCCAGAAATATCGGCCATCTCGTACCAACGGACGGTATGCAAAAATTTACAATCCACTCAATAAAAAGTCGTAATTCCTATATATACATATACTGGTTATACCTACTTATACGTATACATCTCGGATACGCTTTATACGCGATGTACTCACTGCTATATAAAACCGGGGAGAGAGCCAAATTCTAAATATAAATGTGGCCGAATAGAGCCGAACGCGTCCGAATCCGCCCGCCCGCCTCAGTCCAACGCTAACTGCCGCTCCGACATTCCCAAACCATCGGAACCGAACGCGCGGTAACGAAACGTTCACTTGGTAAGGTCAAACCGTATACGGCATTCGACGGTATACACGAAAAATTTTCAAATTCCTAATTTGGAACGCGTCCGTGAAAAATAAAAAAAATCCAGTGAATTTGAATTCTCTATATCGGTGTATGAAGTGACAGTGTTGTGGACCTTTGAACGTTGTTCCCTGTTACCGGTAACGTAGTGATTATACGATAGTTTTACTATTTATTATCTGTTTGAGTTTTAACGCTTTACTAACAGCGGATTAGCCGGCGACTCGCTTATCGCTCTGGAAGCGAGAGTATTGAGTTTCAATATGTCCGCCTGCCTGTTCCAAAATTATTTTCTCCGTCATTCCCTGTGTGTTGCTTATCGATGTGATTTTTGCTTCTTTTTATGTTAATATTTCACCGACCTCTTTTCTAACCTATAAATGTGTGTAACATATTGTTATTAAGTGTAATGTTGTGTTGATTGTATGTGCATGTAGTTAACTGCATTTCCTGCAACACTGGTGCGCTCGTTCCCGCATTGCGCCTCAGTTCCTTGTAGGTTACTCGGGTCGCCGGTCTGTGGGTATAGTCTAGACATAACGGAGGCTGACCGTATTGATTTTTCTCTCCGGACATAATGTTGATTTGTTTTGTGTCTCCTTTTCTGTCTGTACACTGATCTTGATCAAGGGAACTCCCTACAGGCTCGTGTAAACAGAGATATACTGACAATATTTTATTTTATGCTTGGAAAATTAGTAGTTGTATTACAAATATTACAATATTGTCTTGTAATTGGGTCAGTAGGGAACTCCTAGGTAACAGGATAGAACTTGCTAACCTGACCGAATCTTGTTAGCACGGTAACTGATTTCATTCACGTGTTTAATCTAAATACTGTGTACGTGACTAGCGATCAATCTCACGTATGTGTTCGTACGTATTTCCGGACTATCTAATTCTATGAACACATCCATATTAAGTTAATTTTAATGATATAAGTAACGTGAATTCTAAAATATCAAGATTTAAGTCATCAATTACAAGTAAGTAATCCAAAATGAAAGGCTTATAGATGCACTTCTTGGTTTGTTCACTCCCTGCTGTTACTATAAGCTGAAACCTATCATCACATTGCGCAATCTATGAACCACAATATTAATAAAAAAATCATGATCATTCATTTAAAAATAGGTCGTACCAGACACTTTTGTAAACGTCATAATCAAGCCACAGTTTAAAATTATATTCATACAGATATTAATTATTTAAACCATATCATGAGCTGTATGCGATTTCAGGAAGTTCTCTCCTCTGCTCACCTGTTTGAAAACCCAACCATCATGTTATTTATATTTTGTATCGAAAAATAAACAAAGCTTGTTAAAAATACACCTAAACCAACAGTTTGAAGATCCATTAGAATGTCGTAAAGTGGTCTTTGATCAGTTAAGCCTTTTAGTTCAACGTAAAGTTTATTTTGGTTCCCTAACACTGGTGAATGATACCATGGTAATTTTTTTTATGGTAAATGAGCAATTTATTAGCTATCAAATTGTCACAGAGTTTTCTAAAAACGTAAATGACTATGATGAAATACCGTTACCAGAATATGTATAGATAATACAACATCATCCATTGTTATTGTTTATTATTCAGTGCTTCTCGATTCACTATCTTTCCTTGGTTATGGTTTATACAATATTAATTAGTTTGTTTTATCTAGCCTCAAATAAAAAGAATCATAATTTTTTTAAACAACGTTTTCAAAACAATACTATAAACGAAGGTAATTGTTTCATGAAAAGAGGGGTAACATTTCAAAAAGCCACGTGCCTTTTCACTCTGATTTGCGTCGCCATGCCACTAGTCACGCGAATTTGCTATTACCGTCACTTTTTCAGCTTGTGTCTTTCATGTTCATTTTTGTCATGTTTCTGTCTTATTACATTTTTTTACTAAAAGATCCTAGAAACTTCTTGGTATGATACGTGTTGTTAATAGTTTTAGAAGGCTTTGTTACTTGGGCTCATTGAATAATCTATTACTATAGATACTTCAACTTACTAGTTATATTTTTACGTGAATTTATATGAATTTATCTATTACGAGATTATCTAGGTTTGTGTTTGTGTGGCAAATTGTGTAGTTTTATCTTTTGAATGGCTGAACTTGAAACTATAGTTTAACGACTTTATGAAAGTTTGGCAGGTAAAGGGTGAAGGTTAATGTGAAAACTTTATGCGAATGAAATCATTGATTTCAAGAAGTGATCACATGCTGTAGAATCTTGTTATTCGAATCTGGATTGTTTAACACTTACGATTTGTTTCAATATCAAGTTAAACCAGGAGCCTTATCACACTTCCATGATAGTTTATAAAATCGGCGTAAAAAGGTTATTAGTGCAAACAAATAATAACATGTATATAATTCAAGATAAATCTTTGAAAAGCATTAAAAGGGACTGAATTGATAGCAATGACGTCGCCATAAGACGTTTTAAAATATGGAAGAAGAATTCGCGGTAGTGAGCAGAGGTCGAGATGGCTTAGTGGTCAGAGCGCCTGGAGTATTTATCCGGGAGGCGCAGGTTCGAATCCTGTTCGAAACCATTTTTTTTTCCATTTAATATAATAACGTGTATATACTTACAACTTGTCTATGTTAATCAAAGTTACCGTATTACAAGCAATGTTTAATACCTCACTTGATCTAAATACTCCTAAAACATTCCAGAGCAAATCTCATAAAGACAGAAAACGGACAAATGGTTACTGACGTGTGTACTTAATTTAAAAATCCAAGACATGTGAATAATATTAAAACAAACAAGGCCCTCTGATGATGCACTGACTGCACGTACGTAATTGGTTGTTCTGCGTGCATTTTATATGCCTGTTATAGTCTTGTTTTAGTAATACCACATCTAAAATGAGTTGTAGCTAGTCGATATTGCCTGTAGGCACCCTTGTAGCGAGGAAACGACTAATATTGTTCAGTGCCTCGTGAAATTCTGCGACGAAATTCAAATTGTATCAATTTGCCGTTCTAAACTGTAATTTTCTTATTGATGAGGGCACCATATTGTAGCAAACTGAATTTTATTGAGGTTCTCTTGATGAAAACGAATTATTCACATTTAAGCGTAGTCAAGTTTAATGATATGCTTACTTTATACTACTGCTATAATTTGTCTTCTTGTTGTTACCAAAACTTGTGTTAACCCACGTTTATATACGTACTTCATAACAATTAAAATCTATTATGTCTGCTAATGAGTGAGTCAGAGGGACATTGTTTTGGTAGGTTTGGATAGTCCTGATCCCTATTCATCTATCTAAACTCCAGAAACTATAAGTGATTAATTTTGAAATAGTGCCACGAAGGAAAGACAATCCTCTGTTAGCAGTCTTCACTGCACTCTGTTATACTCAAAACAGTAAAATTGTTTTCATAAAACCTTAGGTAAGTTATAAACTAAAGCTTTAGTTTTCGGTACGCATGCGATAATGCGTTTGAAAGATTTGTCTGTAGGTACCTAAGGTAACTAACTCCTTGGATCTGACGATAATCTCTAATGAAGTTAGTTACTAGTTCTTAGTCAATATCTTCCTGATGACAAACTTCTAAAATCGACCTCTATATGACTCGGGAGAACAATACAATTTTTCAACTCTGGACAAAGTCCGACACACGATCATCACAATCACACAGTATTGGCGCCTTGTTTATTTCTGTTTCCTCGTCATAAGTACTCTCATTACACCCAAATTGCAGATGATCTAATGAGTGATGCAACCTTGGCATGCACGATAACAAGTACTAATGACTTGTCGGGAGAAATATCTGCAGTATGGATAAATTATCACAATTGATATGATGATCTCAGAACTAAAGAGGAACAAAATATGATGGTTTTTACACGTGTTTATATATCTGAACTGAAATTGATTAAAGGACAGATGTTGCCATGGTATTTTTGTCGTAAATACACATTTGTTGTAATGAAAAATGGATCTATTCGGCCACCAACTCGCCTGATGGTAATCGAAGAAAATCTATTCACTCCAAGTAGAGTGGATAGATTTGGGGAGAGCGATAGTTGGGGAGTTGATGCAACTGCCCAGACACGTCTCCTACAACGGTGGCACCGGACTACATCCCGAAACACGACTAGGTCGCTTCACGGCATGGCTTCGTCCGTTGGGTGGCAACCAGCCATGGGCCACGTGTAGGGATTCCATTTTAAGGGTGCACTCCTACGGACTCGGGAAACTCAGCCCCATTTTATTCCTAGAATGACTTACTAGGCAATGGCATTGTTACTAATATGGGACTCATACGCAGTGCAAGTATAAAATATACTTGCACTGCGTATGAGTATATTAACATATTAACTGCATATTAACTGAACTCGCTGATTGATAAGTTCACCGTAATAACACTCTTTTAAAGGTTTGTAGAAATGTCTAGACGGGTTATCAAGAACGTGAAAGTTCAATTATAATTAATTTCGAGACAAATAATGCCTTGTGAACTGTGCTTGCTTGTTTGCCCATAATTTTATTTCGGTTAGATTCTCCCAAAACAGTATCGCTCGTCGACCCATTTACCTGGTTGCGTAAAACCAAACATCTTTGATTTATTGCGCATTTCTGGGCTAAAGACTTTCTGTTTATCATTCTTTTAAGTTGGGCTCCAATAAGCGTTGCGTGCTCACGGTAAATAAAATTCCCCTTTTATTTGTTTACTAACAAAAGTTTAATACGCTAGCGTAATGGCGGATGGATATTTTTGGCGTACCTCTCTGAAGTTGGTATGTGCTTATATATACCTATATTAAGGTACTGTGAACTAGGGTAACTAGTTACTAGTAATATTTACCATTTTGGAAAGGTTTTTGATTAGTAGTGAACTGCTATTGATCATGAGAGGGAAATACTTTCCGGGATAGGTTTCCCTAATTCAGTTATATATATATATAATTTTAATCAAACAAATAGTGAAATAGGTGATCTTTAAATTACACTTTGGCAGGCAGATAGGAAATTCCAGAGCCTTCTAGATCCTACATTGACACGTAAAAGAGTTTTAAAATACTGATTAAGAAAAACCCAGCATTACCTACTATACTACCTACTCTATTATAGCTTAGAATGACGACTGGCCTTTATAATTCTTTAGTATGACTAGTTGATCGATTAGTATTAATACCTTCCTCATAGCGTTGGCATCGCCCACACTTATACTGGGAATTATATGATTGATCTAATTTCAATAGGTACATCAGAGGCTAAACTGAAACCGATCCGATGATATATTGGTCTAGTCCAAACAAAACCGGACTGAATTAGGTCGCTTTCACAATTAGATGGAGTAGTATAATTTTTTTTGTTCGTTTCCTCTTCGTCTTTCACACACCTATTTACTTGTATAGTGAGAACAAAATTATTCTTATCAAAGACCCCATCAGTATGAGCCTTAAACATGTATTTAGTTATAGGAAGTCCCTAATATATACTCCTCCCGACCGAATTTTAGGTCACAGCGGCCTATCTCCACGGGGATTAGCCAAGAACGCAGGAGATATTATGCAGGTACACTGATACACTCCCTGTTCTTATGCTCTCCTAGTTGGATGGGACGGCGATCCGACACGACTGGAGAGAGATCAGGCGCAGGATCGACGGCTTTTCAAAGTACGGGGGTGTGACCGCCAACTTCCTAATTATCGGCTGCTACTGAGAATTTCGTATAAGTTCCTGTCAAAGATTCAGATTTGTCTACACCGACCCATCTTCATAGGTCACCTTGTAAGAGGCTTCTACTAAACATTATCTTGCTAATAGCTACCGCTTTCTCCTATCTTAGGGTTAAAATTAAGTCCAATTGATGGCAAAGTTGTTCAAACCACCCATAGGCCTCTGACTTGGCTATACTACTTCTACTCGGAGACTGTCCACGGATTAACCAGTGACCACTGCAAGCACCGAATTTTACCAAACAGAGTTTCCAACATGTACTGAGCGCCCCAGGGAGATAGCACCGTACGGTGTACCAGTAATGGTGAAAAGAGAGTATTGCTTTAAATGTTATGCGTCTCTGGAATAGAGACTTTACGAGTAAATGTTATTTTTCGAGTTCTGGTTGCCCAATAGTCTTGACGTCATCGTTAGTCACTTTAACACGGCATTCATCATGTCATGTGTGGTGCCATCTGATCTAACTGATCTCGACGTTTGTTTATAAAATGCTCCGTATAGAACGCACCAATTTGATGTTTTCAATGTGAAAATGTACCTAATTGGTATACATACATCAACACACGCATTTACGCATTTCAAGTCAGTAGAAACTGTAGAACTCATATGCTAAGAAACTTACATACCTACTCCTTTTTTTAGAGGGTTTCGTGGCTTAGGTACACCCGCACAGATCGATCGATTGAAGTTAAGCTGCGCTTGCCGCGGTCGGTCTGTAGATGGGTGATCATCATTTCATACCGAGACTCGTCCGTGACTAAGAGAGAGCACGTTATGTCGTCGGTCCCGGTTTGTCAAATTAAGATCTATGACAGACGTTACGGGTAGTTAGAGGCCTGAAAGTCTGACAACCAGTCATACCACAACATATCATGTTACCCAGTAACTGGGTTGTGGAGGTCAGATAGGCAGTCGCTCCATGTAAATATTGGTTTTAAGCTGCATCCGATTTGACTAGAAGCCGACCACAATGTAATTGGGAAAAGGCTATGCAGATTGACTTAAATACTCCTTTTGCTTCGTCAACGTTCATAGCAGCGCTCAAACAGCTATAGACTCATCCCCTATTTTAAGGGAATAAATTAATATTGACGTCAACACCTCGTGGTGTAGGACTTAAAGGATTAGTAAAAGGTTTTCTTTTGAGTAATCTGTTAAGCTAATTATACCTATACTTCATTTCGTTACTCTTTGTTTCTTGAAAAGACTCGACGGCCCGAAATCAATCTCATATGTTTGTCCCTGTGTATGCTGAAATGAACAATGAATAAAAAACTTAACAACATCTGTGCGTCGCCATTTCGAAAGGTGCAGAACTTCTTAAATGTGATTGATTTAATAAAATGCGCCTAAAAGTCTCTGAGATTCTCCCGGACGACACAAATTTATTTGCGTTTTAAAATTCCTATCCAATCATACTGATATTATAAATGTAAAATTAGATATTTCATTTCATGTCAATCATTGAATGGATTGAGATAAAATTTGAAGTTTAGTCCTGGTATGTCAGAAAAATGCAGAGTTCTTACGGGAAAGCGCGAATTCCAAAACTGCGTAGCGCTCTTAATAAAAACATCATATTCATCTGCAAAAACGTACAGCTCCAAACGCAAGGTTATTTCTTTCATTTAAACATATAATTGAAACAACTGGGTCAGTTTTAAAATAATCTGAATTTACGTTAGTTTTAATCATTAGAGTTTTGAAGGTTCAGTACGATTTTAAATGAAGTTCAGAAGCCTGGTCCACGCTTTGGCGGGCAGCCAACATACTACTAACTAATACAAGAGCATCGGATCCACTGTCACGAATGAAAAATGTATCTACCTAATAGGTACCTACCTAAGTTCTAAACTTTTAATGGACATAGCTCATAGATTCGATGTTTGTAGTTATGATCTTGTTTGGCGTTTTCGTCATACCACAATAACAAATTCAAGGTGACCCTTTTGTCATAAACCGGGCACAATTCTAGACTCCGGGCTGCTATTGAGAATTTCAAGATAAATCTTTGAAAAGCATTAACGCATGCTTAGCGAACTCTAAAGTATTAAATATTAAATGGAAAAAGAATACGGTCGCGAACAGGATTCGAACCTGCGCCTCCCGGATGAATACTCCAGGCGCTCTGACCACTAAGCCATCGTTAATGCTTTTCAAAGATTTATCTTGAATTATTAAGGTAATTGCATTCTTTACGGCATTGTATTAACTGCAAAGTTAGTCGTGTCGGTTCGGTCACCAGTATAGGGACTGAATTGATTGCAATGACGTCGCCATAAGACGTGTTAAAATATGGAGGAAGAATTCGCGGTGGTGAGCAGAGGTCGAGATGGCTTAGTGGTCAGAGCGCCTGGAGTATTCATCCGGGAGGCGCAGGTTCGAATCCTGTTCGCGACCGTATTCTTTTTCCATTTAATATAATAACTTTATTGAGAATTTCTTACCAGAAAAAACCAATAACACTGGCCGACCTCGGAATCGAACCCACTAACCCAACGCTAGACTAACGAGGCATTTAACATATTCAAAGCTGTTTTTATCATAATTAATGTTTACCTGTCTCTAATATTTTATTTTTACACTTTGTGGAGCAAATGTCAATGCCAAATTTGATGTTATAACATACTTTCAGTATTCTCTCCCAGACAACTTCTCATTGGTGTGCTTTATGTGCAATTCTAATAAATTATTCAAGAACAAAACATGAACTATAAATAATATTAATTGATGTAGGTATCACACTGCCTTTTTTGAGTGTGGAACATCCATCATGACGTTGTGCCAGACTTCTTACGAGGACACACGGTCCTACTCTGCCCATTTCCGAGGATCCGGGTTCGTTGCAGTAATCGCCGCGACCCCGGCAGTGTTTCACCAAGGATAGCCTTTTTCTTTTTCTTATCATACGGTTGATGATCAACCTTGTCACAGAATTTAAGCCGCCCGTAGGTCTCTGACATGGCTTTACACACCATTGGGAACATCTCTCAGGCGTGGAGGTCGTTTTATAATTATGTTTTCGTCTAATAACCAAATGATTGTTACTTTAGTCAGTTGTCCGTGCTTTGTCAAACATAGTGCATTGGGTATAACAGCCAGGGATGAGTCTAAACAGGCGTTACACAGTAGGGTTCAGCTGGTCTCCTTAGTGGACCCGAAGCTCCCCTCCACGTGCTGATGGTGACCATCAGGGTGGTTTTAGTGGGGTATAAATCCCACACTCCCCGGTCTTATCTCCGAAGGCTAGGCGCCTTTTGAAGGATTCCCCCTGAAAACAAAAATAAAACAAAATGGTTTATCGACTCGACAAAGATGTTCTGACGCCAGAATTGTGTGTTTTAAATTGGAAACAAAGTTACTTCAAAAAACTGAGAGTGCATGACAGTAAAGTATTATAAAAATGTTTTAAATTACTGTTCGTTACCGAAACGGTATCTTAAGAGATGTTGACGCAATAATTTTGTGAGATGTAATATGGTGGATTCAGTAAATCAAGTCACTGACCTACTAACTGTTGGATTTATGATGATCCCTCTTCTGCTAAAGTTATGGATTTGACCGGCTATTTATTAATAAAAAAAAACATCGAACTTGGCTACAGATACATACGTTCGTTTAAAACTAAGGGCCGTTTTAATAATATCTAACGATCTTAAAACGTTTCTTAAGTTATGCCTTTCATATAACGTTTTAAACAAGAGAAATTGATGACATCATACTTTAGATACATTTTAGCTAAAATAAGGTTTAACACCGTTAATATGGACTTTTGTTATCATAATGTCATGATGACAAAAGTCGTATTATTTTCAGTATTCATCCTCGGTCGGATAAAATTTTGTTCCATGTAAAGCATCGTTAAATAATGTCAAAAGTTTAATTTCTCATCGACATTTTGTATCTAGTTCAGCCGCAGTTGTAGATTTGTTAGTTGTAATTTTCAAGTCTTAGCAAACCTTTTTCCTTTAAAGTTATATTAATAAGCCAAGAAAAAGCTTGTACCCTTTTTTACGTAATTTACGTGGACGGAGGAGTATTTGACATAGATAAAGTTTATAAGGAGATGGAGTTCAGAAAGCTAATATTTTTATTTAATATCCACTAGAAATACGTTAATTAATAAAAAAAAGATCACACACACCACCATGCGTTTGACATACACACACACATAATATCTATGACAATAGAACCTTAATAACGTTCAAACAAAATTTTTTAATGAATTATCGTGTCCTATTGCAAAAGTGTGAACGCTATGGTATTAGAGGACAGACCCTAGAATGGATCGTTAGTTACTTGAAAAATCAAAAACAGTGTGTCTCATCAATATTTAGATCAGGTTCAAAATCAACAAATTTGGAGTTCCCCAGGGTAGCGTTTTGGGGCCACTTCTATTTCTGATATATATTAATGAGATTCCAAAGGTAACTAACCATAAGTGTACACTATTTGCTGACAACATAACTGTAAAAATACCAGAACAAAATAATAATAAATTGCAATATGAACAACACTAAACGAAACCATAGAAAGTATCACAGAATGGCTAAGTGCAAATAACCAAACAGTCAATGTAAAAAAAAAAACAATTTTATCCAATTTAGAAATTACAATAGACTTACTCATAATATAAAAGTTAGTTATAAAAATAAAATGGTACAAGAGATAGAAAAAGCTAAGTTCCTAGATATTGTACTTGACAAAAAATTTAATTGGAAAGCGCAAATAAAAACAGTATGTACACGAGTAAATAAATTTGTGTTTATACTTAAAACAAATGAAAAAACTGCACTATTAGCATACCATGGATATGTAGGATCTGTTTTAAGATACGGATTGCTAATATGGGACAACTCCACAGATATAAACAAGGCTTTCATATAACAGAAGAAATGTATCAGAGCTTTATGTGGCTTTGCACCGTTTGAGTCACGTAGACCTCTTGTTCTATGTTTGAGCTGATGTATCCGCCATTTAAGTACTTACTAATATTGTTGTTGGCTACTATTTTTAGAATTTGATTTTAATTCCAGATTAATATTATAATTATTGATTCCAAATATTGATTTAATTTAAAATTTATTAATGTGTAATGCAAATTAATTTTATTTTATTTGGTATTATTTTAATTTAATTGGTTTTGTCAATTTCTACGGAAATTTATTATATTTTATTATTATTATTATTCAAATTAAATTAATTAATTCAAATTAAATTATCTAAATATATTATAATTAGATTATAAAAGTACTTCATAATTTATAATCAAACTAACCTACAATAATTTAATAGTTTATTTAGTATGTCATGTGTTCAGTATTTATTATATGTACCATATCCAAACTAATAGGGCATTGCAGCCATACATTCCAGTAGTGTATGGCTGCCTTATATCTATACCTTATAATAAATGTCTTTGCTTCGTAACATCTTCACTTTTAATATATCACTATGTCTATATTAACATTTCACTATGTCTACTTCCTATCAATAGTACCATAACGTATTCACCTTGTTTCGAGCGTATGGCACTCGTGGGCCGCAGCTGAAAATCAGCGCTAGGTAGGTAGCTACCCTAGCATAATGCTGAGCTGATGGCCCTTTGGCACATACTTTGATAATTGTTGTCTTATTTTTGTACTTTTATGTGTATTTTTGTGCCAATAAATGTTTTTCTTTCTGCTTTCTTTCTCTTTTTAGAAAACTCAAAATACTAATGTTAGCATCTTTGTATATTCTTGAGATTGGAATATTTGCTAGAAAACAACAAAAAAGAAATCCGATTGTCATTTTAACAAAATAAGTATAATCGATTTTATTATCATGTTTTCTCGCAAGTGTGTTGAAATAAATCGTATAAATGTCGTGAATAAAGACATCCAAACTATTTGCAAAAAATTTATGTAAAATAAAAAAGAAATTTTGATGAATTTGAATTTACCATTTTTGTAATGAAATACAGTGTTATATAAAATATGACGTTTCAGTTAATAAAAAATAATAATTCTGTAGTCGAATTAGCATTAGGTAATTTTTATTATCAATAAAAAAGTATTAATTTTATTTTATTATAATATTAGGCTGTTTGGCAACTTCGTCGGTGAGCCTCGTTCCTGCGCGCAAATATACCATAGACACGGCGTTCAAAGAATAAATTTGCTCGCCATCATAATTAAAAATCTATATAGTGACATGCCTTTACAAAATGTAATTTTATGTTATTTTATTATTATTGTTCCTCACAAGAGTGTTGAAAAACGTCGTATGAGCTGCGTCCCCTAATGCTCAACAAGTCTCGGTCGGTCATTGCTAACCTCGCCAAAGCTCGGTTAGCAATTCGACTTCGGCTGTAATGACCAACTTAGGGCACTTGTTGTCGTCTAGCTCTTAAGACCAATATTTTGCATGCCAATAATACGGCGAGACATGTTGTACTACCTGAACCTAACACCTTTGTAAAACGTGTTTCTTGCAAATAAATATTCTTATTCTATGGTAATTTCAGATTGTACCACAATTTATGATTGTTATTAACACGGACCTTTAAAAAAATACGAACGGAGTGTTGCGTACGATATGCGAGAACCTTGCCTAGTCATCCAATTTCGCTTGTCATACACCAGCTAAACGCATATAAATATTTAAAACTTATCCACTCGGCGACAGTACGCTGCGTGTAATCTGTGTGTATGTGCGTAATCTATGCTTCGCTTATGACAAGGCAAGGTTCCATCCGTATTCAAATCCGTTGTTGTTAAGCAATAATCAAATAATCTAAAATTTACTATTGAATATAAAAATATAAATCTGGGCTAAGAACGACCTTGACATAGATAACCAGTTCAAAAAATCCAAAATAGAACATTTAAGCGATAATAAAACCTTCAACGATAGTATTGTTGAATTCAATCTTCGACAATGGCGGCAAAAATCGGCCAGTACGTCAGAAGAACGCAATAAAGTTAAAAGAAAAGATACAGAATTAGCCATACATCATGAAATGGATAGGATTTTGGTTCTAATTTCGTCGATTATATCACTGTGGTTGCTGAAAGCGCTGCCAATATTAGACCAGACTATTGACTCCAGCTGAAATTGACATAGTGATCTAGAAAAACTGATTATAGACCTGTCACAGTCTGAAACAGAGGATTATTTGATGGAACTATTTATATAAATATTCTTTTTTCTTTTTTTAAGTTAGATGTCAACCAATTGTCAGAATTGATCAATCTTCCCGTAGGCCCGTATATTACTGTGGGAAACTCCCAAATAACTCTAGTTTTTGTTAGGAGAATCACTACTGTAGCATTAACTTTGTCATTTTGTTGACGAGACGTGCCATCTAACGTTGTAGAAAAATGTAGTTTCTAGATAGTGAGGGCATGTGCTGGCGAAGTTGTTTTTGTTTGTTAGTAAAAGTGGTTATTTAAAATGCTTCCTGCGGAATGTTACATGATCCATTCCATTTTTGTCAATACCCATTACGATCTTGCCTACCCTTACTATATCCTCGTTGTAACAAAATTCATCTGTTTTCGTTATGAAATATTTCACCCGCTATTGATTATATTTTTTGTAACTTTGATGGGTGCCCACGCGCACGCCTACAACGTTTTTATAAATATTAACATTCGTGATTTACAGATCTCCTGTTACACGGTTGAAATATTTTGAGTTTATTTTTGTGAATTTGTTCAGTAATATAAATAAACACATTACTGCAAAACATGTGGACTCAGGCGTTTTGTCAAACAAATACTTGCAATTAGAAGCTATATTGCTATATTGACTGTCCTGTTGGTCTAGTGGTTAGTAGCCCTGACTGCTATGCCGGAGGTCGTGGGTTCGATTCCCACTCAGGACAAATGTTTGTGTGATGAGCACGATCATTTGTTCTGTGTCTGGGTGTAATTTATCTATAATATGTATGCATTTAGAAATATATAAGTATGTTTATCAGTTGTCTAGTACTCATAACACAAGCTCTGCTTAGCTTGAGACTAGACGGCGTTGTGTGATAGTTGTGGAATATTATTATATTATATGAGCAGAACTGTCAGACAGTAGACAGAATAGAGAATTAATTTAAAACCTTTGGGTGGTTGGTGTGACAAACGAGAGCATAACATTTAAATCGGTTAAATTAAACAGTTTTGGTCATTGATTCAACGAACAACTCGTATATTACTCTTTAGACGAAAGTGTAGCTATCATAGTAACAATATTTCAACAGTTTATAATATTCAGAGCCCTACAATAAATACGGCCATAAAACGCATAATATATAAAGGTTAATGGGCCATCATAACAATGTTTACACCATGGGGCCTATTAATACATGGTCACCTGTCGTCGTCGATCATTCAAATTGTTTCTAACATAACTACCATAACAATAGTTGGCATGTGCGTCTCCAGGCTCTTACATAAGGGGTCTTCACGCTGGCACGGTTGGAGACCGGCCAGACCCCGTACATTGCCTAAAGAGTATTTTTTTTCACGTATATCGTCTGGACGGCGGCCATCTTCGACGCCATCTTTGTATAAGTTCGTTGACTATAATGTTAAGCAAAATGTATTATGTTTATTTGAGAGTTCATAATAGCTCCTTTTAGTGTTCAATGTCAATTATCTAGCTCTTGCATTACAGCTATCTATTTACCTTCTTCCTAGCTACATACATATATATATTTTCTAGATTCATAAAAAAACTGTCACTTGCAACATAAATGTATTACGTGAATAAAATAGCTTACTCCTTGTGTTCAGTAAAAGCGTCAACTTTTTACCTCTTCAATCATGAGTAGCAAATTCATGGAGGAACTCGACCATTGTCAGCATCGCCTTTGCTGGTAGTGATTTTGGCTGTTTATTAATCCTTATCATGTCCAGTGAATCAGATGTGATGCACGGTGATCGTACAACTACTGTGTATCCTCGAGAACAGAGAAACTGTTAAGTGAATTTCGTACCTCTAACCCATATAAAATGTATTAGGCGTTTGCTGAATTTTGCTTCACTACTGAATGAAAGCCAGTAAGGGGCTCGTGGCTAAGTAACAGCCGCACAGATCGATCGATCGAGGTTAAGCTGCGCTTGCCGCGTTCGGTCTGTGTGTCATCATTTAATACCGAGACCCCTCCGTGCCTCGGAGAGCACGTTAAGCCGTCGGTCCCGGTTGTCAAATTAAGATCCATGACAGCCGTTACAGGTAGTCAGAGGCCTGAAAATCTGACAACCAGTCATACCACGAGATATCGTGTTACCCAGTTACTGGGTTGTGGAGGTCAGATAGGCAGTCGCTCCATGTAAAACACTGGTATTAAGCTGCATCCGGTTTGGCTGGAAGCCGACCCCAATGAAATTGGGAAAAGGCTAGGCAGATATACTGAATGAAAGCCAGCGCACAGTTTTTTACTCAACATCAGCTTAGGAACAAGATGTCTAACATCTAAAAAGTGTTTCATGTCTAGTCTACCTAAAGATTTGTGTCTGTTCTAGTTTCTGTCTTGTCACCGAGGGCGTTGTTTCTAAACACACACTTCTTTCATTCCTCCTGACATTGGCAAGTGTCCAATATAATTTATTTCACAGTTATGTCTTTCAAAATATCACCTTTGCACTGTGCAATCGACGTCAAGGTTCTGTAGTTTACTTTTTATATGAAATATGCAAATAATTTAATATATTTTAATACGTTTAGTTTGTTAGTAACGTGGCGGGTTTTCGGTTTGGACTTGTCATGTATCTAGAACCTAATCTGACTTTTTCAACGTCGTTCTTTCTTACATACATATTATATATAGACATGCACTTTTATTGCCATTAGGTTAGCCAGATACTGTAAATTTCCATTTACTACGATTCTGACATGTACTCACATGGTCTACGGTATGCGGGATATCATATACTAAGAAAGTGGGTGCACTTTCTTAGTATATGATATCCCGCATACCAGCAATCGTCAATAGGCATGTATTAATAATGTTAAATCAACATTATTTGTACCAACAGTCTGTCCACCTATACCCATAATTTGAATTTGAATTTGATATCACAGAACTACGTCAAAAAATATTGTGAGAAAATTTGTACGGCTGAATTTAATAATAATAATATAATAATAAATCTTTATTAGCCAAAAGTTTGAACATAAACACTTACAAATCATTAGTATGCTCATGAATACATTCATTAAATAACCAATATAATAAGTGTTTGTTTGAACACTGGTACCCAAAGTAAGATTTAACTTTTGTTATGGGCACCAGAATTCTCACAAAGGTATTACTACCTAAGACAAATTACATTGGGTGCATCAGAGGTCATTATTTGTAAAGTGAGTAAAACAAGTGACAGCCTGTGTGTGTGTGTGTGTGTGTGTGTGCGTGCGTGCGTGCTTGCGTGAGTGTGTGTGTATGTGTGTGTGTGTGTGTGTGTGTGTGTGTGTGTGTGTGCGTGTGTGTTTGTGCAAGCATTAATGTTTATTGTTATGCAGGAAAGTATACTTAAATATTTAATTAAATAATAGATATTTTAATAAGATTTTCCATCTCATTATAAGTTTTAGCCTGCAGCCACTCAATAACTTTTTGTTTACAGTGTCGTCTATTAAGAGGAAAGGTATTACAAAACTGATTTGCTTTATTATATAGATGACTCCCAATAGTATAATAATGCCGCTGGGCAAGTGCTGTTCTACAGCTTTGGGCTGGACAAACCTTATAAGATCGACGCTTCCCACCAACACTTGCATCAAATGGTAGCGAGGAATGCTTACGCATAATTATATGGAGCACAAAAAGCTGTCTCACTGATAGAACGCTACAGTCCTCATACAGAGTAACTGTAGGATATATAAAAGGTTTAAACGTCATTACTTTCAAGACGGCTCTTTGTGCACGTTCCAAGTAGATAAGCTGGGTCTTGTGCGCTCCACCCCATACAGAAACACAATACGTAAGTATTGACTGACACAGTGCGTAATAGACTGTCTTTAGGGTGGTAAAGTCAGCTGAATGTCTCAACTTTTTGAAGATATAAATAAGTTTTCGGATTCTTGAAGTGAGACTATTAAGGTGAGACTTCCAGTTGAGTAAGTTATCAATAATTATCCCAAGATATTTAACAGTGGCAGATCTCGCAAGTTGTGGACACTGACATGGTGAATTAAGAGTGTTTTGGGAGCAAGTATGAGCCTTAATAATAGAGCTTGCGTGGGTAGTGCGGAAGATTGCAAAGCAAATGGTAGGTAGACCGTCTTCTTTAGATTGACTGTGAGGAGGTTATTAGATAGCCAAGTCATTACAGAAGTAACGGCTCCTTCAGCGAGTTCAAATGTCTCAGACCAATCTTTTCCGTGTACGATTAATGCCGTGTCATCTGCATACGCAAATATTGAACAATTGGTCAGTGTCAGTTTGCACAGGGCATTAATATAGATCAAAAAGAGGGTCGGGCCCAAAATTGAGCCCTGAGGAACACCGAAAGTCACAGGTTTACTGTCACTAACCAATTCCCCAATCTTGATGCATTGAGTCCGATCAGTAAGGTAGTCTTGAAGAATTTTTAAGGTTTGGCCACGAAAACCTATAGCCTCGACTTTGGATAGAAGACTGGGAACAGATACAGTGTCAAAGGCTTTCGAAAGGTCTAGAAAGACACCAATGCACTTATTCTTACTGTCTAGCTTAGCTACCAATTCGTCTACTAAAGAACCAACAGCATCTTCAGTAGATTTACACCTCCTGAAACCAAACTGGTTGCCAGCTAAAAGATCGTGTGACTCCAAGAAATTGACTAAGCGCTTATTTAGTATCTTTTCCAGAATCTTGGAGATGGAAGATAAAACAGAGATAGGTCTGTAGTCATTAACACTGCGTCTGTCCCCACTCTTAAAGATCGGATGTACAACGGCCTTTTTAAAAACCTTAGGGAATCTGCCCGTGGAAATACAGAGGTTGCAAATATGTGTTATTATTGGGACAAGTGTCGGTGAGCAAGATTTTAATATTTTTGATGATATTCCATCCCATCCTGTTGCGGCATCGAAATTTGAAATGTACCCTTTCCCTGTAGTGAGACATCTACGGGTTGATTATACCTTGTTAGGTTATAGGCGTCTTTGAACTGTGGGGTTACTCTTGAAACGAATACCAATTCCAATCCAATTCCAATATTAAATAGACGTATTAAAACAATCCGTAATTATAAAATAAATTTACCTACATTACAATTGCCTCAATTGTAAAGCATGTTGTCTTCATAATATCCCGAATCTATAATAATTTTTTAGACATATTTCCAATGTCAATCGAGCGGAATTATTTTGAAGAGTAAGTAAGCCCACTGTTCTTTTGGATTAATTTCGTTGATCAGTTTTAATTTTGAAGTAGATAAGATATATATAATAGATAAGATAAGAGTCTGTTTCATGAATCGTTGATGGAATTATTAATGATTATTTTATCTTCCCTCTCTTTCAACCAGAAATGAATAATGTTTGTTGTTAGATAACTAGCATAATATTCATCAAGTTCTAGTGTTGGAACTTCAACCATATACCACTAGAAGTAGGGCAGTAATATATACTAATATTGTTCGTTTCCATTCTGAAATATAATTTTACTTAGGAATACTACCGTAACATAACCTTGATATTGTTTGATATCTGAATCTAATAATAACATAACATAGCATCACGCCTGTATTTTCCGAAGGGGTAGGCAGAGTTGTACACATTTGTACACCCACACTTCTCCAATGCTGTTATTGAGTCCCATGGTATAGGTGGTGACTACAGAGAATTTACAAACAGAAAAATTAATTAACACTGCCCAACACGGGCTAAATTTAAATAAGATAAAATTGACATAGTAATATCATAACAATTGACATTCTATTAATTGACATTTTTTATTGTGACATTCTTAATAATACAGAAATTGTGAATGTGAGCATCATGTAGGAAGTTTTCTTATTTTTTTATTTTTTATTTATTGTTATACATATTTGAAATCTGGCGGTTTTGAGGTTTTTATATGGCCTACGCAAATGTCCTGCTGATCTGGTATCGCCTTGCGACAGGTCGTTGAGCTCCCTATAACATGGTTGAGCTACACGATGACTGATGCATGTGTGCCGTCAGTTAGGACAGGTCAACTCGAAACTGATATAGCTCTTTCTTAAAAAGGCCATTCCAGATACCCTGCATGGTTACGCTCACATAGGGATGTTTAATGATGTCTGGACTTTAAAAGAGACCTTGACCTTTGAGTTTGTTTCGGCGTTTCTTCTCAGAGGTAGTCAGATAGGAAACGCCGACGCCATCTAGATTATAATGACATGTAAAAGAGTTTTAAAAAGACCTACTTACAGAATAAACAATTTCATTTCATTTCATTTCACGGGAATCAAACCCGGGACGTCTTGCTCCAACGAGATCCAACGAGGATCTAATAATATTTAAACCAAAATCCAATTCTAACCATACTTCGAGATATTTTGTATGCTCTTTTTATATTGACTGGCAGACTCTAAATTTGTATCCACGTTTCTAACATTCAATGTTGTCTCCACTCATGTTCCAAAAATAGACAAATTACACACCTCATAAATATTACCTATTCCTTTAGAAGGCACTTAATTAACATTAGTCACATTTGCCGGAACTCGGAAACGATTTGGATATTATGGCTATAATTAACATCTCGGCAACGACAACTTTACAACGTGTAGAAAAAAGTAATGTGCTTATTTATGTATATACTCAACGGTTTCATTAGTTGCATTATCGTCGTACGTCAAACGTTTACAGACAGCTCTCGAAGTACCCTCCCTTTACCGCTTTATAGTGATACCCTTTGGCTCAGCCACGTACAAATATGTACTTCATAACAATAAAAATCTATTGTGTCTGCTAATGAGCGAGCAAACAGATTGAGCTGGGAAGACACGGCGCAACAAACTCAGCAGATTATGTAAATTATGTCTATCAATAATGTAAAGATCAAAAGTGTCATATCAGTAGCAGTTCGTGAACTTTTATTTAATGTAATCAGCGCCCTGCGTGGTATTCACTACAGTAAACAAATGTTCTAGATAAATTTTTGAAAATCATTAACGTATGCTTAGCGAACTCTAAAGTTATTATATTAAACGGAAAAAGAATACGGTCGCGAACAGGATTCGAACCTGCGCCTACCGGATAAATACTCCAGGCGCTCTGACCACTAAGCCATCTCGACGTGCTGTACTGAATTGATAGCAATAACGTCGCCATAAGACGTGTTAAAATATGGAAGAAGAATTCGCGGTGGTGAACAGAGGTCGAGATGGCTTAGTGGTAAGAGCGCCTGGAGTATTTATCCGGTAGGCGCAGGTTCGAATCCTGTTCGCGACCGTATTCTTTTTCCATTTAATTTAATAACAAATGTTCTATTGAAGCTAATGTTGCTTAGCTAATCCTGGTGTCAGAATTCTTCAAGCCACTTCTGATTTGGTTAGGTGACTTATCTAGACGGTTTGACAACAACCGGGACCGATGGATAATGCAAATAATTCTAGCATTGTGCCTTTCGAAGCACGAAAACTCCACATGAAAAAAAACTGACCGCGCCAAACGTTGTTAAACGATCTCTTTCCAACCAGAGAGTGCTACGGGCTTCTTCGAAAATTATTTATCGGGTTAACCTTCTGACAACATCTTTCTGTAGCACGACAATAATAATTATTGTCGAGACATGAAACAAAATAGACATTACGTGCGTACCTGCCCATTTTCTTGTTACCATTTCATTGTCCGTCACCTCAAAAATGACCGACAGAAACACATGATTTTGACTTTTATTTTGTTTGCCTTCCAATGCGATAACGATTGTATAACATTTGGCAAGGAGCGAGCTGATGCTCAGAAAATTCTTTGCACGGCCTCGAACTTTCAATGCACACGCATTCCAACATTATCATGATCCAATAAATACACTTAAGAAGCCATTTGTACATAATAAAAGTATTCGGGCATCTGTTTCGTGTGTATTGTATGTAGCGGTGTAAATGTGGGTCGTAACCCCTTCTAGAGACCTTAAAATAGAAAAGAGCATATGAACGGGAATAGACATGCGAAGAATCCTTTGGATTGTGATATTTCGATTGGTTTTGGCTTTAAGAGAGGCTTGCATGTTTTAATTATTATAGATATACATTTTTGGAATAAGATCTGTGATAGTTAACTAAGTTCCGGACATAACTATTCCTTTTCTGTTGTTGCAGCGATGCACATGGTGGTGTGACACCGGGTTGACGTGAATCAATCCGCGAGATGTCTCAGCCGCCGGGGCGCGGACGCGCGCGGCCCCCGGGCCCCGCCTCCCCCCTCCTCAACTATCGTCCTCCCTCACCATGGGCACCCAGCCCACCCCCGCTCATCTCAGGACCTAGGCACTCGACAGCCATAGTAACACCACCACCAGTCCATCCATCCCCAAAACCGTTTCGACCTCTACACTCCCCCCACAATTTACGACAGCATTCTCCATCTCCTAGTTCACATTTTTCCATCTCTCCTTACCCAATGTCTCCGATATTGGGGCAAAGCCCTGAGTACTATTACTCATCGCCTTACGAACCGGTTCGGGAGTACGATTACGCGGGAGTGCCGCTGGAGCCTCCTCCACCGCCGCGACCCATGATATACGAAGAGGACGAAGAGGAGCGAGGGCCTTCCACAGCGGAGATCATCGCCCAGCAATCACAGGAGGGCTACGTGGACGAAAAGCTAGCGGAGTACCAGGCTACCATTCAGTTATTGCAAGGTCAGTGCAAATTTACAGAAACTATTTAACGATAACTATAAAAAATATTTCTATAAATGGGGGTCATTCATTGAAAAAAAAAACAAATGGATTATGTATCGAAGTGGTGTTATTCGTAAGAAATATTCACCTCTGGTTAATATTTCTGACAAATTATTTTCGGCGTTGACTAATTATCAGCAGAAGCTCACGGAAAACTTTCTTCTCGAATCATTACGATAACAAATAAACAAATTAAATACGTTGGCGAACGTATTCGAACTGTTTGTATTTATACACCAGTTTATTTCAAAAGGTCATTCATCCAACAACTTTATTTTATAATATCTGAAATCCTTTTCTGGTTTTGGCCGTAATCTATTAAATGAAGCAGTTCTGGGACCAATTGCGCTACTGAGTTAAAATAGCTTTCGTTTTATCAGTTTGTTAATACACACGTCGATCTTAGTAGTCGTATGATTTTTTTGTTTTTAGAGCATAACGTCCACATAGCCATACATTGCAATGTATAACAAATTAAAAACTATTGCCGTTGACAGTCAGTTGTGCAACTACCCGACCACAAATGAAATCTGTCTTCTAAAATCCCAAACGAGGCTATTCCAGTGAACAACAAGAGATGTTCATAGCAATTATGAGTTTTATGTTCTCTTTACGTTCGAAGTATTTTCGCGCTTCCACCTTCGTGATATGGTGCAGTGGTAATTAAGCTTGACTTAATGACGCTACTGGAATTAGTTTATGACGTAAAGACTTCATGCATATTATTTCTCATGACTTTACGCATCATTTTGTGTATGTGGCTACTGAACCTAGATTTAACGAGTTTCTGGCAGTCGGATACGCAGAACTTGATTGCAAAATGAATTAAGAATAAAAAATCGTTATACTACGATTGTGATTTTGTAAACAAGCAAACAACCAAGCTTGCCTAATATAAATTTAATTAAGCACTTCCATAACTGAAGAAAATCGATTCTAAAGTCGTTACCATAAGCTCTTAAATTCTTTATTGCGGTCTTAAAATTCAATACGTTGTTACAGTGCGTGACTTCAAACAAAGTCCCCGTTTATAATAGGATAGTAGTCAAAGTACAATAAGCATGTTTCCTATAAAGTCGATGTTAGGTCCAGTATAAGTAATAAATCAATTTGCTAAGACGTCAGTCAATTTTATCGTTCTATTCTGAACTCAGGTGGTTTGATCCAGTAGTTATGTATGAGCGAATCATTTTAGAACTAGATCCTAATTTTGGAACGATATGGATATTAGAGAGCGTGTGATTAAAACTTTGGAAACATCTGGTCTAGTCTGGGATGCTGTAATGATAGAATCTGATCCTGAATATTTTTGTTGCGTGGTTCATTATTTTCAAGCATTACACACACATTGTGCACCGTCAGTGCACAGATAATTGGATGACTACCCTCAATATTGTGGAAGTAGCCAGATATTGTATTTACAACATGCTTTGCTCACCGGTGTAACAAAACAAATTTTGCAATTTTGCAAAATAATCTAAAAAAAATGGTTATTACATTTAAGAAAGATAAGCAGGAATCGATTGCGATATCCGTACATTTCTGGCATTTCTCTTTCGTTTTGGCAGATTTCATCACATCCTAAAAATTACGTTGCCAAAATGCAGGTTTGCAACAATTTGTAATCAGTACTTAAACAAACAAATTGGACTAAATTTAGAGTCTGACGAGATTTACTGACGTTAGTCATTTGCTCGTTACAGTTTGAATCATTGAACGTTGGGATGGAGACGAACTCATTTATTTTGTCTGATTATTTCGTGCAAATGATCAAATTTTGTTTCATTTGGTTGAATACATTATCATGAAGCAGCCAAGTTATGACTTCAAATCGTCAGCACATGTCACGAAATTTAAGTTATGTGAGAGAAAATAAGGAGAGATCAAAATATGTTTAGATGTGATATATTGACCGACTACGAGTAAATAAAAGTGCAAAAACATGGAAAAAATCCATGTTTTTGCACTTTTATTTACTCGTTGATATCTCCAAATAATTTACTTCATTGGGTTATATTTAATTTAGATGAATCGTGAGTGGCCCTCTCGAAATAAGCACCCGGAAAAGATGATTATATATTTTATTCAATTGAACATAACTTTTCATTGCGTAGATTTGATTAAAACAAAAAATAAATGTGGCTATTCATGGTTACCAGAAAATATACAAGATATTATACTCGTGAAGCGCCTTTTTTTATCATAATATAATCTTTTCTTTCACGTAAGTGCCATTAATGTTTCGCCAACACGTCTCGTCGGGCGATCATGTGGAAAATTGAACACTCCCAGATTGCCTTTTATGTACGTCATCACACCCACGACCTCACACCACTGATGGAGACTCTTGATGGCTTTTCATGGCCTAAGATAATGTGTTATGACGTGGAAAAGCGAAGGTTTAACCTATTGAACATTGTTTATGTTGATGATTTTTTGTTTTGCTCTAGTTATTTTAAGGGGAAGTTTTTACGATTTATTATTATATAATTTCTTATAGCTGAAATGAGCAACTTCGATTAATTCACGCCAGTATTCCCCGAAGGGGTAGGCAGAGATGTACCCAGTTGTAGTCCCACATTTCACCAAGCTTGTTATTATGTCCCATTTAATAGGTGACGAGCCTATTGCCAACTACCGTACACAATTCCAAACTCCGGATAGCTACTGAGAATTTCTTTACAAAAAAATTCAATAACACTTTGCCCTACCCGGGAATTGAGAACTCAACAGTCGCGCTTGGGGACCAACGAGGTGGTCATGTATATCTTATAAAAATATTTTCAGTCTTAGTTTCAAAACTAACAAGTCAAAGTACGTACGTATAGTGTAATATCCATCCAGATCGAGTACCCACAAAATAGTTCTATTAACTGATCTACAAGGAAGTTCGGTAATTTATTTACGTATTTATTTACCATGGTAGTCTTAGCAATACCATTTCAATTCTTTTATCATCAACCAATTCACTTTAGCTGGTTATGGCTTCGCATATCGGTATACTATCGAATTTCTCCGTAACTTCTATGGGTAGTAGTCACGCCATGTTTAGCGATGTGTTCGGGGCTTTCCCTTCATTTAAACGTTAACTGATGTTTTCATATATTTTATGATTCACTGATACGTATTGTTTATGGATAATAATGGAAGAGGTAGAAAAAAACAAGACGAGTTATTAAAGTTAATTATTTATCAATATACCTTCGAAAGTAAAAGTTTTTTTTTTTTTGAAACGTTGCCCACACTAGGAATTTCGTCCTGTATTGTGGGTGCGTTTACAGACATATAATATCACAAGCACACATTTATATATTATTATTTATATTTATTAGGACAGTGGCCCAACATTGCCAGGAGACATTATATGTATGTACACGTGTTATGCAGACAGAGCTGAATCGAGTCCATTCTATAACTAGAAGTTACTCGTAGCAAGTGAAGTTATAGAGTTTGGTGGTATGCCAAAAGCGATAATTTTTGAGGCGGCGTAGTGCATGGACACCGCGTCAATCACCATCGGGGACATGTGTGTTACTGTCAATCAAGATGCAGCTTCGCTAAATGTGAATACTTTTAGCTTTTTCTTGGCCTGTAGACACTGCGTCAGTTTACGCTCCGTTTCAGTTCCACGTAGGTATGGATTATTTGAAGTATTTTCGGCAATGTAATTTTTACGAAGAAATTTTTGATATAGATATGCGTGTATTTTAATTTGGTCCTGACAGCGTTCATGAGTGAAGCTGAGATTTAAAGATAACAGGCTGCAGTTTTTTACAAATCTGGTGTATAATAAGGTCACTTAAGCAATCTCAGCACACAGTTGTTGCAATTGTGTGGAAATTATTTTGTGCATAATTCTAGACTGATATTGCTAGTCCACTTTTACGAGTGTTAAAGTGGTGCTTTACATTTGGCACGTACACTGGTCGGAGATGACAACAGTTTATTCAACTACTATTCATAAAATAACCGTGAAATATTTAAATCTAACCGGATACTTCTCTAAAATCACAAACGAATTAAATTTCAACCGCATCACGTCTTAATTTTCCCTTTTATCAATGAAAGTATCATCGTTTAATTGTGTGTGAGCACCGCTTAGTTTCGTGTGAGTGTTAAAAGAATCATTATGGTCGCCAAAATAAACAATGTTAATGTTACGTGCATATTCATGTAACAGTGAACCTGTGAGATCATCCACCTTGTCGTATCAGTGAGCGAATGACGAACGCTTCCCGAGTTACGACATTTCTATTCTGATTTACATATCGCTTGGTTGGTCTACTTTTGGTGCGTTGGCAAGGTCGCAATCGGGCATTGTATTCATCTAGATATGTTTGTAGATTGAGATTAATTTCGTTGATTATTTAATTCATTACTTGATCTACTTCAAAAGGACGTCACTAAGCTTGGTGTTTGGCTTTTCGGAGAGGCCTATGTCCAGCAGTGGACTGCTATAGTCTGAGGATGATGATGATGGATATACTTGCGAAAATGTAATACTATCATTTTTCATTCATCAATTTAAGTCTTAACTTATGCAGAAACGGTCGTAAAACAAATCTATCAATTGGTAATCAAAACAGTACCAATAAATTACAGAAACAAACGAATCCTTTATATCTACTTATCCAATAATCAACGATTTTCTCAATAATTAAATTATTGTTCTACATTAAGAAACTAGTTGGGCAGACCCGAAAAATGCACGTGAGTAGTAACCGGTGAACCATAATTACTACTGTACGGTGACGAAGGTATAGAGGGACATACCACAATACACTAAAGAAACAAATTATGTGACACTACCATGTTTGTTAGACTTCATTTTCTTGTCATTTTTTTCGTTGATGATTAATATAATATCCATAACAAATGATTTCTGATATAACGAGGACATTGCACGTTTCTTTCATCACGTTCATGCATTATTTTTAACTGCAGTGCACTCGGAAGGCTGAACATTAATCATCGATAGTACAGAGAACTGATTCATAATCACATGCGTGTGCGCATAATTAGCAGATGCGTGCCCAGAATGTTGATGAGCTTGTTGATTATTACAGTAGATTTGGATTTTAGATTTGAATTCCTCTAATTTAGGGTTTAAAATGTAACAGTAATCTGTTTATCTACGGAAGACATCATATTATATGTAAAGTTATTATATTAAATAGAAAAGAATACGGTCGCGAACAGGAATCGAACCTGCGCCTCCCGGATAAATACTCCAGGCGCTCTGACCACTAAGCCATCTCGACCTCTGCTCACCACCGCGAATTCTTCTTCCATATTTTAACACGTCTTATGGCGACGTCATTGCTTTCAATTCAGTCCCTATACAAGTGACCGAACCGACACGAGTAACTTTGCAGTTAATACAATGTCGTAAAGAATGCAATTACCTTAACAATTCAAGATAAATCTTTGAAAAGCATTAACGTATGCTTAGCGAACTCTTTTCCATTTAATATTATAACTTTAGAATTCGCTAAGCATGCGTTAATGCTTTTCAAAGATTTATCTAGAGTCATATTATATGTCAGTCATATGCAACTTCATCTATTTAATATATTAAGTACCGATTTTACAGACAGGTACAGACCTTTTCAGTCACTTTATCCTCCGACATTTCTCACGTGTACACACACATCAACTGTAGTTCTAGATAAAAAAAGATTATAGGAGATCTATTGATAGAATAAACCATTTGATTGAACTCACCGTCAGGTATAAGATTTTTTTTGATTACTTTAATACTATTATTTTAAATAATTGTTGTCATGCGCAAACAAAAAATAATACAGCCACATTAGTGGAGAGACTGTGGGCGCCACTAGCCAGAGAAATATCACGAGATAAGTTTCAATCTAGAAAGATTAAAGATCCCAATGCCAGTGGAATAGATTTAGGTCCATAGTTGCATCATCAGTCAAAAAAGAAATCGTTTTTTTTTTTTTTTTTTGTAATCTTTATTTATTTACAGGACTTTTCTCCGTAGGATATGTCAGTCCTATTGTAACAAATTTACTTAACCATATAATTATTTACCTAAATCTTTACACATATCATATACATGTTTAGCTGCCTCAGAGTTGGGAGCAGCTAAAATACTTTGAAACAGACCGATATTTTGCCTGATTACATTAAATTTTTTAAACAAAATTTGTCGGCTTGTCTGATTCCGTTTACATTCCATCAAGTAATGATGGACATCATCAACTTTGCCACAAATTTCACAATTCGGTGAAATTTCGGTGTATTTTCATCATGTGTCCAAATAAAAGAAATCGTAAATCTAGAACACTTAGGCATCGCTTAGAGTTAAAAAAACGTGGGCAAGTTTGTGCCAGATATGCAGTGGCGAATAATTTTAGCTTCACTTATAAAATATAAGATTAGGTAGAGTGTAGGTTCATGTAATTGTAGCTTTTGCGGATTTTTGACGAGGAATTAGAATTAAAGATAAATCTTTGAAAAGCATTAACGCATGCTTAGCGAACTCTAAAGTTACAATATTAAATGGAAAAAGAATACGATCGCGAACAGGATTCGAACCTGTGCCTCTCGGATAAATACTCCAGGCGCACTATTCACTATGCGTATCTATTCAGTACCAATACAGGCGTACTTTGGTCACCTGCATAGGTACTGAATAGATAGCAACGTCGTCGCCAAAAAGACGTGTTAAAAGTATGGATGAAGAATTCGCGGTAGTGAGCAGAGGTCGAGATGGCTTAGTGGTCAGAGCGCCTGCAGTATTTATCCGGGAGGCGCAGGTTCGAATCCTGTTCGCGACCGTATTCTTTTTCCATTTAATATTGTAACTTTAGAATAAGAATTACTTAAGTATTTATGTATATTGACTTAAATATCTGGTAAGACCTGTATTCTATGCAAATAGAAGCTAACCTTTCGGCTCAGCAACGTACATAACTATACGTTGTAACAATAAAAATCTATTGTAGCTGCTAATGAGTGAGGCAACAGCATTAAAGTCAAAGCATTTTTTTCAATTAGACCTATTACAGGCACTTTTAAATTATCAAAAAATAATTGTTTTTGAAGACTTTATTTATCTACCACTTTTTAAATATGCTACTCACTTTTGTTCCACCAAAATACTGCGATATTTAATTAAGCGTCATGTTTTATTGCTCCTTTTATGTTACCAACCATATAATTCTCCAAAATAATTTCCACTTATTTGGGTAGAAATGCGATTCATTTGAATTACTTCCCTGTCTCGCCGAGTGACGGCGCCGGCGCCCCCCAATTTTAAACACAGTGCAACCCTCTGTCTCCTGGCTGACCGCCAGCTTGTCTTCTAATCATAAGCTCATTCAATGATTACAAAGTTTCATTTCTAAGTTTTATAAATGTTATCTCTTGTAGCACTAGCAA
Organism: Xylocampa areola; assembly: GCA_935421205.1. NCBI lineage: Eukaryota > Metazoa > Arthropoda > Insecta > Lepidoptera > Noctuidae > Xylocampa > Xylocampa areola. Next base: position 19,315,785 of record OW285207.1, read on the forward strand.
TTATAAATACTGATACACATTTTTTTTTTTAATTTCTTGCTTTCTGTATTAAATATTTCATGTCATACTTAATGTAGTATATTCTTATCACTTTTGTTCTTCATCTTTTCGACTTTAATTATCAGAGTAATAAATAACGCAACATTTATTTTATTTATTATTCTGCAAATTGACAACACTTTTCTAAAAAATTTCCACTTCCCACTTATCATCAATCTTTAGGCCGAATTCTGATGCCTCCTGCATCTATCTAAATTCACGAATATCGTCGTAAATTATAAACTTGCGCAGTTTGGCTTCGAATATATCCGTCTCAGCATCTTTTACAGCTGATTTGAGTCTAGTCTTATCGTCATCCGCCCCCGCGCTTATCTTGCTGACGTCATCAGCTAATCGTTTATAAGATACGCGGAAAGTGTTAGAAAATTCGAGGTCGATGCACGGGCCAATATTTCTCCTTCGTTTCATTTCTATTATTGCATGTTTTACCTATCGTACGTTATTTCTAGATACTGTGTCTGTGTCTTTTACTTGTTTGTCTTCGTCGTCTAGTATAATTTGGCTATAGTCTGCGGATTTGCTCGCTTCATAAATTTTTATTGCCTCATAGGTAATTTATGGATGTAACTTAGAATGACGTAACAACAGATTTTGGACCACAAATAAAAAAAACTATTTTCTTGTATGAATAGTTAAATATAAAATTGGATTAAAGTACACTAAGACGTAAGACGATTGTAATTTTCAGTGCAATTATAATTTTTAATGGCAGTTATGACGTACCAATGGTTTAGCATCTATTGCATTAGTAATGCTTTCAAATCCAGTAGTGTATTGGAACTAACAACTAGAGCAAGTAAATTAGTGCCAAAATCCAGCACAAGCTGTGGTACATTGTGGCTGGTTAGTTCTATTTCAGTGGTCTCGTCATATCTGATGAATGCGGGTTGTAAAATGTAGTTAAAATATAAATATATGAAATTGACGAATCCAAAAAATTCAGAGGGGTCCCCTAATTTTTTTTTGGAATTCTTCATGGACTAGGTAGAAGCTACATTCGCTGCAATCCCTATAGTTGCTTTGCCTTGATCAAATTCTTAATATTGTTGAAAGTGGCATCTATGTGTTGCAGATGCTGGTAGATAATCAAACAACAATTTACTTGTGCATGTGTTAACATTTTCTTCTTCTTACAAACTAGGCATAATAACTCTCCATCATCCCAATCAAGAACTTTTGTAGCTTCTTGATCGAATAAATCAGTATATTTTACGTTAGTCACGCTGCAAATATATGTATTTAAACCTTTTCCGTTTGCCCGCAGTTCAAGCCTAAGTGAAAATATTTTTTTTTGCCAAAATCTGGCATGCTTGTTATGAATTTCATAACTGCTATAAAGCAGCCGAGGCATTCCAAGATTTCAACAATGTTTGAGTAACATTTGTCACGTGTCGTTACTTGCTATTTGTGACTGACCTATATGCGAATCTGTGGCTATGAATGAGCGACTTCTAAGAAGCTCTCTCACTGTTTATCATTTTAGAATTTGCCAAAGGTCTGATGTATCTGGCCAAGGTATGTTGTATTTTGAGAGGTGATACAATTGAGAGTTGTATTACTAACGATTTTGATTTCATAGGCTAAGGTGAGTTAAAAATAAAATCTTATGCCACTTCAAGATACTAAAAATGATATTCTGATAACGTAATGCACTGCTTCAAATTATGGCAAGGGTGTACGGTAAGTGGAAATGGCGCTCGGCCACTTTGGCGTGCTACGAACTCGCTCGAGATTTCTATCAAATTACGTTTCCTTTATAAATGAAACGGGTTTTATTGTATAACATTTATACAAAACATCTTCTTGCTAAAATAATAATATATGCATAGTAGCAAAATGTCCCGCCTACAACCATCAGCCCACCCGATCATCTAGAAAATAACAATATGTAAAGAGATTAAATGAGAATTGGTATGCCCCAAATTCACAGTCGTGGCATTTCCATTCTCCCGCAGGATCTTTCCCGGGATAAATTATATTGTATATCTTATTTTAGATACTGCATTATCGTACTTATGTCCTATTACAGTTACTATATAACAAATTCTATACGAAGATTTTTCGTGATCAATAAACAAAACCAAATTCACAAACTCGGAAAGATCCAAACATTCACATTTACAATAATTATGATTATTAGCACGATAGGTTTAGGTTTTAAATAAATTGCCTTTCATCTCGTACTAAAAGACACTACATGGTATAAATCTCAGCGATATGGACTGTAGGCGTTTATTACTGCGCCGATCCAATAAATAGAGTCATGAAGATATGCTCCGATACATAACTATCTGTTTTAGCCATTAACCCAGAAATGAGGTTAGTTTTCGGTTTGACCGTGGCAGTAATGGTCAGGCTACGTAGTTTAAACTCAATAGCGCAACTAAATTTTAGTATTCATGAAAAGCTATTAAAGATTTGTAAATTAATATAGGGAGCTCATTGACATATATAATTGGGGGAATTGTTGCGGTGAATGCAGCTGCGATTCCGGGAAACCTGTAAAGGTTAGAGGAGGACCGTCTGGTTTTTAGTCGGTAGGAGTCCGGCAAAACGTCCATGATGCATTTCCCACACAGAAATAAATAAATAAACGTGTAAAGTTTCACTTACAGCCACAGAAATCGAAGTACCTCAAGGTCTTAAGTCTGCATTTGAACTACACGCTAGCTATATGTATAATTGAAGTTTAGATGCAGTTTCTGTGCAGTTGACAAAATTGCATCAAAACTGCTGAATTCACGCGTCTTTGGCACTTCCATTGACTTATTATTTAGATTTCTGTCTTTGAATAGATCGTATTGTGAATTACTGTATAGATAGTAACAGGAATTAACGTGCAATAAATACGTTTGAGTCGCAAGACTTCCTGCTTGTGACCACTATCAGTGCAACCTGGTCGCGTTAATTTCTGTTAGTCTATAGTAATATCATGCAATGCGATGGTTTAAAAGTTAGTAGTATGTATTGTGAATTATAGAATACCTACTGTACATATTTGAGAACTCGAATGAACAATTAAGTGTTTCGGGATCTTGTCATGAATGTATGAAGATAGCGGACTCAAAAAAATAAATATTATAATAAAACAACTTTTAACCGGATTAATCTCGTGTATTATTATCCTGACGTTTCGAATCCTTTGCAGCGTGTGTGGTCGCAGGAGGACTCGTCAGGAAAAACAAAAAACCAAAAATACACGCGATTAATCCGGTTAAAAGTTGTTTTATTATAATGTGTAGTGATCGCGCAAACCTAAAATTTAATATGCTTAAATTTTAATTATTTCCATAAAAAATATAATTGTTCTTGCTAATGTATGTGCATGGTATGTTGAAATATACAGAAATAATTTTGAACTATACTAATATAATATTGAATTAGTATTTATCATTAAAAATAATCACCCATAATATTTGATCACCTCATTAGGAGATCCACAGATCCCTCGCAGCATTCATAACATTCTTTCAAGCGATTTCCGCATTTAAAATAAAAGTATCAGAGCATAAATTGGTGTGTATGCGACATCATAATCTCACTGCACACGACTAGTCGAATTTGTATCTACTTAAAGACGAGGATGTTTTATAAATAAAGTTATTTATATAGAAGTGTACCGTCAGCAACCCCGCCTACGTCGACTGGTCTATTTATAAGAATTACTATAATGTTGGTATCGGGACCGTGTTGTCATGGCTTTGTGTATTTCAAATTAATTTATTTGTAGGTTAGCTTGTCTGAGAACTATTTTAAGTTATGGTCGTCTGGAGGCGCATTGTGCATTTCAGATTAGAGATATTTTCATTTCTGTTTTTTTTTTTTTTTTAAATTGTTGAGTTTATTGAAAGTTTTAAAGATATCCTACATAGATCATAGATTAAACTAATGGTTTTGCGATCACTACACATTATTATAAAACAATTTGTAAACGGATTGACCGCGTGTATTATTGATTTTTGTTCATCTCGAAAGTTGCGAAGTTCGAAAGAGGTCGGGGAAAATAAAAATCTTTGTTTTTTTAATCCGGTTATAAGTTGATTTCCTCCATACAAAGCATCATGCCTGTATGTATGAAAGTTTGGGCAAAGGAGTATTGTTGTACTACTACAGCTACTGAGAATTTCCTAAGATGAAACCCAATAGCACTGCCTAACCCGGGAAACAAAACCCAGACCCCATGCTCTGCAGTCGCCCTTGTAACCACTAGACCAATAAGGCAGTCATATTTATACTGCGTAAAATAGTAGAGTACTCCCGATCATCTGTATCTACTGAGTACAGTTTTATAGTCGATTTACTAATGGCCTTGTTGGCCTAGCGGTCCAAAGGCGACTGCTGAGTATGAGGTCTCGGGTGCGATTCTAGGGTCAGGCAGTGTTATTGAGTTTTTCTGTTATAAAATTCTCAGTAACAGCCCGGAATTAGGAAATGTGCCCGGTAAATGGCAATAGGCTCACCACCTATTACATGGGAATTAATAACAGCATTGGTGAAATGTGGGTGTACGACTGTGTACACCTCTGCCTATCCCTTCAGGAAATATAGGCGTGATGCTATGTTATGTAAATGTTGTCTCAGTAGTATCAAGGTTAACATAGCTTCTATGTCTTGGCTTCTTTGAAAACACATTCGATCCCAGAAGAAAGAAGAAACATTCGCCTATCGTATAACAACAGTCATCAAGCATTTCAGAACTCTGAGGGCTCGCTAAATAAATAAAAAAAATTACAATAAGCGAGTGTAAAAATTGCAAAATTTCGCAAGTATGTATTTATAGACAGACGGCCGCCTACGAATCTGCCTACGAACAACACACTAACCCATTTTTCTCCACTCAATCTTAGAAGTTTTACGTGTTGGTAGACTATTTTTCTTATTTTCAAACCAACACTGAGAATTCTCAGAATGTTCTATCCTTGAGAAACGTAACTCAGCCTTAACGCTGATTTGACTGTCATTAGATTAAGATAATATAGAATAAATAATAAAAAAAACTAATTTCGAGAGTTCGAATCCTGTTCGCGACCGTATTCTTTTTCCATTTAATATAATAATTTTAGAGTTCGCTAAGCATGCGTTAATGCTTTTCAAAGATTTATCTTGAATTATTAAGGTAATTGCATTCTTTACGACATTGTATTAACTGCAAAGTTAGTCGTGTCGTTTCGGTCACCCGTATAGGGACTGCATTGATAGCAATAACGTCGCCATAAGACGTGTCAAAATATGGAAGAAGAATTCGCGGTGGTGAGCAGAGGTCGAGATGGCTTAGTGGTCAGAGCGCCCGGAGAATTCATCCGGGAGGCGCAGGTTCGAATTCTGTTCGCGACCGTATTCCTTTTCCATTTAATATAATAACTTTAGAGTTCGCTAAGCATGCGTTAATGCTTTTCAAAGATTTATCTTGAAAAAAAAAACATAAAAGTAGACCAAGAGCAAACTAAACCAAAGCACACGAGAGGAGAGGATAATAAAAATAGATGAAACGAAAGAAGTGTGACTGAATCGTAGCAGGTGAAAATCAATAGTCTCTGTCTACCCCATTAAACAGACGCGATTGTATGTATTAATAAAAGAATATTCAAGGAAGCCATTTTGAATTTTCACAGTATTGGATTCGAAAAGCTGTTTTAAATTATTTATGTGATTATCCCTTGGATAAATTTTTCTGATGTTCGGGCAAAATTCAGTCTTAGAAGAAAATATAATATCTAAATAAACTTACGGCTAGTTAGGTTTTTAATTATACGTATTATAGATAAATGTTTGAAAAGCATTAACGCATGCTTAGCGAAATCTAAACTTATAATATTAAATGGAAAAAGAATACGGTCGCGAGCAAGATTCGAACTTGCGCCTCCCGGCGCATATTACTATATATATACTAGGCGCTGTGACCACTAACCCATCTCGTTCTCTGCTCACTACCGTGAATTCTTCTTCCACATTTTAACATGCCTTTTGGTGACGTCATTGCTATCTATTCAGTCCCTATACAGGTGACCGAACCGACACGACAACTTTTTTTTTTCAATTTAATATTATAATTATACGTATGTTAGATAGTCAAGCAAGTCCCACCCCTTTTGTGATGTGACTCATATAAGGCTCGACTCACACGATTGACAATATTAACACTTATTTTTTAAACACATAACACGTACACACAGTGAAAGAGTGTCTGCTTTCGGCATTTTCCTCTACCCTAACCTTCAAACATTTAGTATTGTTGAATAATACAAATCGACAACACGTAACGCATTACTCCTCGGAAACAAATCTAAAATCAAATGTTTAGACTATAGACACCAAGTGATTCTGTTTTAGTGTTTGTTCGTGAAACAGTCCGGCCTCAACCTTACTTCACTGACGAAAATAAACCAGCACACGTCCGCGACTAATCTGTAGCTAATTCTTTGGTTTAGACTTGCCAAATGTATTATTAGAACGATAACCTGTCTCCCGACAGCACCTGATCGGTTCACTTTCGTTGTTCGAAGACTTGGTCGAAGATCATTCTATGTGCGATTAAGAAATTAGTATGTTCGAAATTTTCCTAGCTATGTGTTAGCCGCAGTCTTCCTATATTTTTTCTCCTTGAGATATAAAGTATTTTACGCGGATGTGTAAGCGCTCATAACAATGGACGAAATACGAATGGCAGGCGCGACCTAGACCAAGAAGCATCGGTAGTTTAAACTAAATGCGACAAAAATAACAGTTCAGTTGAATTGAAAACATCCTATAGTCTAATAGTCATATCTTAGGTTTTCGCGATCACTACACATTAAATCAACTTTTAATTGGATTAATCGCGTGTATTACGCGATTTATCCGGTTAACATTTGTTTTATTATATGTGAAAACATCCTCCTTTTTATAAAATCGGTTAGAAGCATTTTAAAAACGCATTTTGGACGTTCAATGGAAGTTACATTTTAGACATAGTTTTGAACTTAACCTGGTGAGGCCAGGCACTACATTTAGTTTAGTCTTTCCAGAGCTATAAAGGTCCGTATTAAAATTTCCAATTTCATACGTAAGGTTGTTGCTTGTCCATCTGATAATGCTTGAGTTGCGAAATGTGTGTCATTTTCCAGTACTGAGTATGTGCTATTATAAAGAGTTAAATTTTTAACAGACTTCAACTTTTGTTACCATCCTTAGATCTTCCTTGTTGAGTTTCTTATACAGAAATATGAGAAGAAGGTTTGCCATCATAGCCTTGCTCAGCATAGTATTACAAAAAAATTACAAAGCGTTGATCTCTGTCCATACGGTTGAAAAATCTCGAAGTCACAGCAAACTTGATATTGAATTGTCAACTGATTTCTTTCTAACCAACAGAATGTCAATAACCACCTTGAGGTCAATGTCCCTGTTGTCAGTTATTCTAAAATAGCACTTTCATAGGAAACTTCAGCAGAATGCGGTCACCGCGATGAGTGATCGTCGACGGGCAAAACTCTTCGACCGTCTATTTAACGATGAATGGCAGAAAATTGGGCGTTTACCTTGATTGAGATTTCTCGCACACTTTGATGTGTTTGGCTAAATTGGTCTTTGTGTTTAGTGCTGATTGCAGTGACTTAATATAGAGCCAGATAGTCACAGGCTTTCTTAGATGTAAAACATAAGTTGTTTCATATCAATGAGTTGATAATACTTAAAATCAAGATTTTAAGCATTATCACCATTGTACTGTTTCCAGGTAATGTTTTCGCATTCAACTTGGTAGGCCTTTATTGGGTTTCAGATATTCTTACTGAGTTGTTGTATTCAGTTGTATAAAAAAAAAAAAAATATCTTCATATTCCAAAAGCCCTTATTCAAATTCATTTGGATTCGGCGTAGTGTGCTTTGAGCTAATGGCTTTTGGAAAAACTTTTTTGCTAAGCCTCGTAAGTGGTTTATTTGGGAAATTTCTAGCATAAATTTTTTTTTAAAAATAAACCTTAATAACTTGATAAATTGTACTTATGTTTTTTTCTTTTTAAATATTTGACTGCCATCCTGTCCTTATTGATCCTAAGCTCGAGTCTTTGAGTACTAGGTACACGCCATAAAGCAAAGTAGATATAGTTTATAAGGTCTGGGTCATCTCGTTTACTTACAAATGCACGACTAACCCTTTTACGAGCCGGTTAACCTTGGTGAACGCCGGTTGATGTCATCGGCACAGGAACACTGCATGCGGTTTGTACTGTAAAATTTATAGTAAAGGCAGATCTAGACGAGGAGATTTTCTCGTAGTTTAAATTCGAGAATTTCTCGTTAGTTGAATTCAATAAACTATCAGTAAGAAAAGTTAGGCTAGGTAAGAAAAATGGTTGGGTAAAGAGTAACTATGTTATATCATGTTCGGAAGCAGCATGTAGTTTAAAAAAAGGGGCTTAAAATGCCGTCATTCACAGTCATCTCTTGCTCACTTACTATCAAATTGGAAGAGTAAGTGACGTCATTTGACGTATACTTCATCGACGTGGATCATGAATATGACCAATAAGAGAGGCATAAGGGTAAAATTGTTTAGCTATCGCGTACTCTAATCATATAAAATTTTTGACCTCCGATACACTCAACGTAACTATTGGTTATCTCGGTTACCATCGAATGCATGGTCACTTTGTCAGTAATTGCGTCGTATATTACAGCTTGACTATGATGACCAAAATTATTAAAAACATACGGTGCAATGTACCGCAATGTCTGCCTCGTTGGTTTAGTAGTCTCAAGTGGGACTGCTGAGCATGAGGTCTTGGGTTCAATTCCCAGGTCGGGCAAAGTGTTATTGGGTTCTTCTGTTTCGAAATTTTCAGTGGAAGTCCGGTGTTTTGAATTGTGTCCGTTAGATGGCAATAGGCTCACCACCTTTTACATGGGACTTAATAACAGCATTGGTGAAATGTGGGTGTACAATTGTGCCTGCGTACACCTCTGCCTACACCTTCGGGAAATACATGCATGATGCTATGTTATGTAATGTACTACAAAGTGACCACCAATTCGATGGTAATCGAGCAATTGATACGCTGTTCGGCGCACGTGGCCCACGCGCGTCTTAGAATGATAGTTTTGAGTCCAGCAACTCTTCTCGTCTGAACCAACCTTTATATTATAATATTTTCAATGTAGTGTAGTATATGTATAAGTGTGAAGTAGATAATGTAAGTTTATTGTCGAGTGAAATTAGATTGGATGTCGTAAATGTAAACATTGCGATTTCGATTGCCGCCATGTGCGAATTTGCCTGTAATTTTAAAATGTTGTTGCTACTTAAGAAAATAAACAGAATATTCTGTTACTATAATGTATATAAATGTTTAATTTAGATCGCGTTGCTATTTCTGTATGGTCATTGTATTCGCCAATAGAAATATCTACATGTCTAATGTATAATATTAACTCACATCATTTTCTCATGGGGGTAGACAGAAATTACAGCTAACACTTGTTACGATCCTTTATCTTCCTGCACGTTCATATATCTTGCGCGTCAGTTGCCAGTTCTTCACACCTGACCTTTTTGAAGGACATCACTAATAAGGTCAGTGTATGTCCTTCTTCAGTGGTATCCACTCCTGGCGTTTCTACTTGTATCTGACTCGTAATTTTTGCCAAACCATCTAAGCATTCCCTTAAAATTGTTGTGTTTACATTATCTTTTAAAATTAAGTAGATATCTCTAATATGTACTAACATAATTTTAAATAGATAATGTGTTAATTATTATTATCCAACTTACTCTAATGTTTTAGATGATGTTTTTTAAACTTTGTCTTTATTTTCCTTACCCGCTTTACGAGTCTGGTGGTTGCCAACGCGGTTCGTGCTCTGGAATCGTACTCAGAACCTCACGCCAGGCCACCCTAACGTCTATAGGACCAATTAGGCAAATATCTTATTATTATGTAGCAGAAAATATATCCTTAGCGGAATTGAGGCTTACAGGTTTTTTCTGGGCAAGCTCATTCCATCGTCGGCTCTGTCTCTGTCACCTAGACTAGAGTCAAGAGCAAACCCATCTTAAATAATAAAAAAAAGAGTCATTGTAATATTTTATTTTATCTGCTATAAGTACATAATATAAATTATAATTTTTATGTAGGACCTAAATCCGCTAAAACTACCGCCTGACACGAACTTTATGGCAATGCCTTTCATACACGTAAATAAGTTATTGCTATTCTATTTCAACGAGGCGCTATTTAGGCAAATCGGTCGATTAAATATCGATGCATTCAAACATATGTATTTCCTGTGTGTTCATAGCTGATAAGAGATCTTTATCAATTCTGAATTATTTCTGGAATACATTACCTATTTATTTATTTATCCTGCTTGCTACACCCCTTTTAAGATCGAAAGAGCCGACTCCGTCTTTTGGCATTTATGATACTGGAGACTTTAATCTACGTTAATATATTATAGTTATAGCTTAACATAACATTGCATCAAGCCTGTATTCCGTGAAGAGGTTACAGAGTACAGAGACACAGTTGTACACCCATATTTCACCAAAGCTTTCATGTAATAGGTGGTAAATCTATTGTCATCTACCGGGCATAATCATAATCCTTACAGAAACACCAAATAACACTTTACCCGACCTGGGAATGGAACCCAGTAGGAATCTCACGCTCAGCAGTCACGCTAGGGCCCACTAGACAAAAGAGGTTAATCTACATACAATTGTGCTCGGTAAATGGCAATAGGCTCACCACCTATTACATGGGACTTAATAACAGCATTGGTGAAATGTGGGTATACAACTGTGTACACCTCTGCCTACCCCTTCGGGGAATACAGGCGTGATGCTATATTATGTTGTGTATCGGTCACCTGTATAGGGACTGAATTGATAGCAATAACGTCGCCATAAGACGTGTTAAAATATGGAAGAAGAATCCGCGGTGGTGAGCAGAGGTCGAGATGGCTTAGTGGTCAGAGCGCCTGAAGTATTCATCCGGGAGGCGCAGGTTCGAATCCTGTTCGCGACCGTATTCTTTTTCCATTTAATATAATAACTTTAGAGTTCGCTAAGCATGCCTTAATGCTTTTTAAAGATTTATCTTGAACTATATTATGTCGTTATTATAGTTTAAAAACGTTATAAGTCTTAGAAAACCGATGTCATGTGATAGCTTATTGCATGCCAATTGTTCCTACATATTAAAATTGGTGCACAAATCCTACTTCCTACATTATAAACGTGAAAGTTTGTATGTGTTGATTGTTACCCTTTCACGCAAATACTACTGAATGGATTTTAATGAAATTTAGTTATATGTATTAATGTTTGTTACTCTCTCACGCAAAAACTACTTTATGGATTTCAATGAAATTGATCACACAGATAGCTTATAACTTGGATTAACATATAGTATACTTTTTATCCCGGTTGGACCTCATTTTGAAGTCAACGCAGACGATGTCGCGGGCAGAAGCTAGTGTAGTCATAAAACATTTTTCGAGTGCATGCAATGAGGTTAACCAACTATATTATTAAAAGCTTCACTGACAGAAGAACTCAAAATATTTAGACCAGGTTATATAAATTGTCTAGATCTAGGCTGAAATCCATCAATGCCTCGTTAGCCAGTCAGACTAAACGTCTAGTCTTTACACAAAACATTAAACTCGAGAGTTCAGCGTGACTGGTTAAAAATAACACTTGCACGTACCATACACTGTCTGGGTAACTACTTAATGAAGTTTCTGCTTCTGACTCTGGTCAAGTATCGTCGTAGAAGCAGCCAAATTTTTAATGAATGTTAAATGTTGATAGGCTACAAAATGGCGGGACGAAATTAAAAATTAATTACAATGGGACAAATAAAAAATATTATCTGACTAGCTGGTGATTTCGTCTGCGTCTGCGTCGATAAAAGGTAGGCTATTGGTACCTTGAAGAAGGCCAAGGTCCAATCCATCTCTTTCACAGAAAATATAATTTCTGTGATCTCTATACTAAAATTCATCAAACTTGTTTAGTGGTTTAAGCGTGAAAATATAACAAACAAACATACAGAAATAATAACTTACACATTTATAAAAAATAAATAACTAGCCCATAACTGTCCCACTGCAGGGCAAGGGCCTCTTCTCATACAGAGAAGGCACGAGCTTAATCAACACGCTAGCTCACTGCGGGTTGGCGATTTCAGACTACAAAGTCCAGGTTTCCTCACGATGTTTTCCTTCTCCGTATGTCTGTGATGTCTTAGATTAACTAACAAAATACATATGACATTGAAAAAGTCACATTGGCACATGCCAGGTTTGAACCCAATACCTGCGGCTCAGGAGGCGGGCCCGTAACCACTCGGTCACCACGACATTTATAATTATAAAGAAAATTTACAACCGAATGTTTTTTAATTTCCAACATCTTTGGTATCGGTTAATAATAGGAGGAGATATTGCGTCAGAAACATTTAAACAATATGAAATTAAAAAAACAAAATTGCACGCCTACCATTTTTAATAATTACTAATGTTACTAGCCAAGTTACCCGAAAAAATGTAGGGATTCTAACGATACCCCATACATGACAAATTACACTCACAAACATACTTAAATACATGAACCCTAAACGTATAATGCTCCTTTTTATGAGCAGTCATGTAAAAATATGAAATAATAAGGAGATTCAGTTTGGCACAAGTTAGCTCTAGCTAGACAGAAATGTATGGATGATGGAAATCACGAGAAAAACTGTGTAATTGATGACTAATTTTGGTTGAAACAACAAAATCAACTAAGAAAATTTCCAAAATAGACGCCCAATTACATTACAAGGATCAACAGCAAAATTGAATTGAAACATACTCTTCTTCGTTCAACATTCATGGAACACTGAACTCCTAGTATTTAGGTGGTTTCCTGCCGAACGTGACTACTAACCGAGAATTGGTCACGCGTCGCTCTGAAAGGAAATATCCGCCTACAACTAATGTTAATGTACTACTGTTTTGTTGCACCTTTACATTATGTAGGGAAATTCTATTCAAAGAATTTGAGAATATGCATAAGCATATGAATAGGCGTATTAGCTTTCTCGGTTACCCTAGCAATTATAGTCACTTTGTAGTACGCTTAATCGTCCTATATTACAACTAGTTGAGTTGAGAAAAAAAATAAAAAAAAAACACTTCACACATATGCTGGAAAGTTCAGATAGAAATTTCCAGCATATGTGTGAAGTGATTTCTTGTTTCGTTCAGTAACTATTTTTTTTTATCGATAATAATGAGGGGCTCGTGGCTAAGTAACAGCCGCACAGATCGATCGATCGAGGTTAAGCTGTGCTTGCCGCGGTCGGTCTGTGGATGGGTGACCATCATTTCATACCGAGACCCCTCCGTGCCTCGGAGAGCACGTTAAGCCGTCGGTCCCGGTTGTCAAATTAAGATCTATGACGGCCGTTACGGGTAGTCAGAGGCCTGAAAGTCTGACAACCAGTCATGCCACGAGATATCGTGTTACCCAGTAACTGGGTTGTGGAGGTCAGATAGGCAGTCGCTCCATGTAAAATACTGGTATTAAGCTGCATCCGGTTTGACTGGACGCCGACCCCAATGTCATTGGGAAAAGGCTAGGCAGATACATACTAATAATATTAATAGTCATCTTATTATTTAAAACGAACATATAGATAGGTACATGTTAACATATTTAGGTAACTTAAAATCCTACTAATATTATAAACGCGAAAGTTTGTAAGTATGGATGGATGGATGTTTGTTACTCTTTCACGTAAAAACTACTGAATGGATTTTAATGAAACTTTATAATAATATAGCTTTTACATCAGAATAACACACAGGCTAGAATTTATAAAGATATTGTGTGATGTGAATTGTCCAAAATATGACGATAAGTGTCAAGTAAGTAGGAAAAAATCTACCATCTGCGAGCTATTCTGGCGTGCGCTGCCTAAACCCTTTGAGATATAACAAAATGATGTATCGTGGAATTGTGTATCTTATATAGGTCTATAAAAAAGTCCGGGATGGCATATGTCTATCTCTTAAGGATAACACACTACATCCATTTTAATACTTAAAAAATGGGCAATTACGAAGCGGTAATTGGAAAGCGGGACCGGGATCAAAATTTAATGATTACTTTTGGTCGCGATAACCGAAATCCACGCGGGCGGATACGCGGGCACCAGCTAGTCTATTGTACATTAGTTGTTTGTACATGAACTTAATTGTGTGTTTATCTATAGGTATAATTAAAAATATTATAAACCCTGTCCCTTAAACTAGGAGGCCTGTATCTTAAGTGACAGTTTTCGGCCCGATCAAATTATTTATTATAATGATAAACATGTGAGAGCGTGCCGATTTATCGTTTCACATTAGTCTATGTTCGGAAGTTTGTTCGTCGAATTTGAAATATTTAAACTGCGCGGAGATATTAATTGTGTCTGCATGATAATAATAATTAAAAACTAAAAGAAGCATTAGAGAGCATCGAAAATTCATCTGCGTCGCTGTCGACTGGGCATATCCAAGAGGCTGGCAGCATTGCCACGTTGGATGACAATACCAATTCTATTAGATTTTTCTTTATTATAATTGTTCTGTAAGCTATATAATATCGTTATTTATTTAATTAATGTGGCAATTAACTTAATATTTTCTAAATACGTTTGAACCAGTTAGACACTGGACACCCTTGACTGAAACTCGCATTAGATCCTACCGTGAACAGGCAGTGGGGCATTGCGGGTAGGACAACAAGAGGGACATAATTGTAGGTGCTCTCCGTGCTCTGCAGTCATAGCTGGTGTTTGATGGGTAAATTAATCTCCATTAAGCGGTTGTTTACAGCTAACCTACTTATGTCAGCAGGCGGTTAATGGAATTCCAAATTGGCAATTGCCATCACTCAGGAGAAACTTAATTGCTCAGCTGGTAGGGGAATTGTCTCTTGCCACACATGACATTTATCTTCCTTTGGACATAGTTACATGACGGTCGTTAAAAAATCTATTCGAAGTGACGAAAAAACAAAACGCCCGTGCTCCTGTATCATTTAGTTCATTCACCGAGACATCTTTCATACACACACACACACACACCCACAGAGTTTTGTAGGCAAAATAATGATTGACAATGCTTTCTTGCTAGTCCCACTAGTTCAAACATTACTTACGTATAGTCTGTAGTACTTCGGCCTGTTGCTTGACCTAGCTCTAACAATGCCGGCTCAGATTTCTAGCCTAGCCCGTCAGACCGGTCCGGCTATCTCCTTTGTTGACTACAAGGCTCGCACGTAGGCGCTAAGATATGTACGACTCCTTTATTATAAAATATAAAGGGGGAAGGTGGGATACTGAATTACTGATATGGTTAACGATAAAGTATGTTCTTGTATGGTTTTGCTCACGTAGGCTAGATTTTGTTTTGAGTAAAGTATTATCGGTTAAATTAGCCTTAATATTATCACAATATCCGCCCTGCCGACTGAACACGGATTTTTGGCGACAAATTTTAATTAAATTTGACGTTTACAATCGATAAATATGTCGACAAAAGATATTCGTACCGCTGGTTCGACAAGTTGGTCGTCTATCTAGTGGTCACAAAGCTTGAGGTACTTGGTTCAACCACCGGGTCGGACAAAGTGTTGTTTTAGTTTTCGGTTCTCAATATTCTCAGTAAAAATTCTCACATGTTCAGAATTGGTTGATGCCAATAGTATTGAAGCCCAAAGCTATTGAGACTATAATACTTACAAGATTTAGTATTATCTCTTTAATTAATCTTAACAAGCTAAGAGGTTATTATTATTATTAATTAAAGAGTTAATTGATATTTGTTTCTCAAATATTATTAACGTTATTTAAAATACGAATGAATTTATAAGCATTTTAACTTTAACGTGTCTAATCTCACACTCCTCATTTAAACTCCAACTCTAAAAGTTTCTCGAAATGTATTAATAACTGCCTGTGCCCCGCGGTTTCACCCGCGTATAATTCTGTTATAATTAACCTAAGTTACTCCTTCTATAGTCTACCAGTAAAATCTTATCAGAATGGGTCCATCCGTTTCATAGATTAGCCGGAACAAACAGATAGACAGAGATTTTTTTAAAGCTGGTTTAAGGCATAGTTACCCTGCAAATAATTGTAAGAGCTTGAAAACAACTATTATTTTGACATTACAAACAGACACTTCAATTTTATTTATTTGTCTTGATTTAGATTATGTTTGTTTACCCTTTGTAATTCAATCTATTTTGGTTTAACGTATGATGATCAAATCAGTGAAAGGCTAGCTCATCAGCAGGCACCATGGCAACAACAGACTCCTAATAGAATTATTCATATATTAGCGAGTTAATGTAATCACCTTTCCGGTTCCTATGCAGGGCGATGATCTCATAGTCACGTTCGCTAAAACTAGAAGTTCACGTAATGTTGTATTAGTACTGGTCTATAAGGCCGTTTTTAACCGACTTTAAAAAAGGAGGTTCTGTATGTATGAATGTTTTTATGTCTGCGATGTTCTCAAAAACTAGTGATGCAATTTGGATGGAGTTGTTTAAATACATATTTTCAGGGAAGGTTTTACTATACCTAAGAATATATTGGGAACTGATGAAGATTTCCGGAGATAGAAGATTGAACTCTTCAATAACTAACAGCAAATGACCAGTGATTGCTGCAATCTTTCTATGTATTGGTCGAAAGCGGTTCTTATTCCTTTGAAAAAAAAAAACTAAATTGTATAATTATACAAGATAAATCTTTGAAAAGCATTAACGCATGCTCTTTTTCCATTTAATATAATAATTGTATAATTATATGTCGAGATCCTATCGATTAAAAAACCCGGGAACGCAGCTGATTTCACCTCAAACGTAAGTCCTTGAAAGCCAGAATAAAAGCAAATAAACCTATAAATAAATAAATAAAAATAAATGAAAAGCGTATACCTATGCGGATCAAATTGAGCACTTCCTTTTTGTTAATCGTTTAAAAATGCCATTAATTGATCAGGTAATAATGATCGTGTTTGTTGATAAGTCCGTCGTGGTGGCCGAGTGGTTACGGGCCCGCCTCTTGAGCCGCAGGTTGTGGGTTCAAACCTGTCGTGTATTAATGTGACTTTTTCAATGTCATATGTACTTTCTTAGTTAATCTAAGACATCACAGACATACGGTGAAGGAAAACATCGTGAGGAAACCTGGACTTGGTAGTCTGAAATCGCCAACCCACAGTGAGCTAGCGTGGTGATCAAGCTCGTGCCTTCTCTGTATGAGAAGAGGCTCTTGCCCTGCAGTGGGACAGTCATGGGCTGGTTTTTTTTTTTACTTTCGCACTACGATATTTTTGGAATCATCACAGTGATTTTTTCCTATTATGCACAATTCTTTATCATCTGTGCCGTAAAATAGGGCTGACCTTTCTGACACTGGGCGGGATAACATGGCGATAGCAGGGATACCATAGCGAATAAATAAATACATTACGCGTCTTAATATAATCTGGTTTCAAGTTCCTGCGCGTGCGTTGATCTCGGTTCAGCGCGAAACTTTCATCTGTATTGTGTCGCCAAATGTTCCCAGCGTTCCCCGAAGTGTACTGTTTTATTTTAACTGTGGGTTTGTTTAAGGGGGTTTTTATTTCAAAAAGGAGGTGAAATAAAGGTATACCTATTAGCATAGCACCATCACGACTGTGTACTGTTGTACACCCACATTTCACAGATTCAGTTATTGGGTCGCATAATAATTGGTGAGCCTATTGCCATCAACACCGGGCTGCTACTGAGAATTTACTAACACAAAAACTCAATCACACTTTGCCCGACTCGGGAATCGAACCCAGGACCTTAGTAAACCAACGAGGGTATATTTTATTTGATAAATATGTTTAATAACAGGCTGGTAGGTGCTGTGTGCAATATCAATATATATGTACACATAAACCCGTGTTTGCCCACACTACGGACTGCAGGGCAAGGCCTTTACGAAGATGAAAGGAAGAACATACATTATTCACTTTGAGTATTGGTTCAATACTTAAATATTTACAGTTTTTGCTCGCCATAGATGGTCCAGGTTTCGTCAAGAAGTTTTCTTGAGAATAATCACGTGAAAACGTTTTTTAGGGTCGACTTCTTTAAGTCAGTAATTCGCTTCAAACTTATCTCTGGACTAATGGTTCTGTATATTGTTCTTGACAGAACGATGTTAAAGGTAAAAAATATCTGACGATTGTGAAGAATGGATATATTTTGCTGACGGTTTTGAAGGGAGGGTTGCAAGTTTTGCGATGAAGCCTGGTTCGGAGCTTTCGCTGTCAAAAGACTATGGTAGAGTATGTAGCTCTCGCATTGGTTTATTTAGCCATCAGAAACACTGTCTTCCAAACAGTACACCATAAATGTTCAGAGTAGACGAAAAGGCTTTTTATTGACGGCCCTAAAGACAAAACCATAGCTATAATTTCAAAGATCTATAATATCACAACATCTCGACACAGTTCACCAACAAGTACACGGGTTAGAACGACACAGTCACACAGACAATGCGACGTCTGCGTGTCGTATTGCGAACCGGACCGACCGGATCGGCACACTTGTGTACCTTTAAGTATAAATGTACTAAGATGATGTTTGGTACGGAGGCGTAATACGAAGAGTTAATGCTTTGAAAAGCAGAGAATTAGCTTTTAAATATTATATGATTGTTGCAATTTAATTTTAAACCCAGATCATTGATTGGTCGAATTGAATTTTGGATCTGCTTTTTTTAATCGTCGTGATAATTTTACTGGGTAGATATTTCAAGTAAATGGAAATACTTTCTTTTAGGAGGGGCAAATTGCTTCCTTTTCCTAGGAATGTCTCCTGTAGGTATCGAGGGTGCGTTTACAAACACGTATCTCACATGAATGCACACCCAGGCCCGGAACAATTATTTACATAAATGGCATACGCGGGAATTGATCTCGCGGCACACGACTCCATGCCATCAAGCTTTCGTCAATAAATTTCGTCAGTTTACGTCTCAGCTAACCTTAAGACGGCCAGATGCACCAATAGGGATTATAGCAAACGAAACGTTCAACTTGTTTCACTATTGATGAACACCTTATAAAGAATCGTCTTTGCTATTGATTCCCTTTTTTGTCGGCAATAGAGCGTCTGTTCGGTGGAATCATATAAGGTAGGTATACTTACACATTTACGGGTAAAGTGGGTCATGCATTCATGTTGATTGGAATACCATTATCTTACAGCTGTTGCGTCAGTCATTAGCAGACACAATAGATTTTTATTGTTACAACGTACAGATCTGTACGTTACTGAGCCGAAAGGTTAATTCTGAGCCTAGCAGGTAGGACTAGAGGTCAAAAATAAAAATAAAAAAAAGATCGTATAAACTCGGTTACAGGTACTCGCCGTTCAAGGAGCCGTTTTCGCCTTGCTAGTACTATGATAATGACAAATAATTTGTTATATCCATTTAATTCTTAGCTTAAGTGAATATATTTGACTTACATATAAACCCTTTCAAAGGAAATTATCTAATAAATTAGGACCTTATATATAAGTATTTGATATAAGAAGCCGTCATTATTAATTATCAAGATCTTTCAAAACCTCTTTCTTATCGAAGCAACTGAATCAGATACCAGGTGCCCAGTAAACTTTAGTGACATACCCGTTAAGACCACACCTACGTACTGTTCAATAGAATATTGTTGGACACATACTTTTTAAACTACTGAAAAATAACTTTAATTTTCACTAGATAGAGTTCGAAATTCTTCGCAAGTTTGTGAAGAAAACTTAATCTACTTTTGCTCTGGCTAAAATCGTTCTTATCTTTTGGGGCATAGAGTTTTTAATGCATTGTAGGAAGTAAAAGAAAAGTTGGCACAAGAAAAGTTCAAAGACCTTCAGTACGCCAAGTTGGCGTGCGGCCTGCTTATGACGAACTTTTTGTAATAATTTAAGTTTCAACCACGGGTACATGCGGTATGCAATCTGCATCGAAATTAAGCTATTATTTATTTATAACGCTATTATTTACTGTTGAAATTCGTGAAAAAGGATAATTTTTCAGTGTATTTCGTAAATTAACATACCTACAAACTAACTTTCGCTAATGTTTGCTCTACCAAGTAAGGTGCTTTCTAATAGTATTCCATGTCAATACTGACGAATGAAAAGGGATTCAGAATTTCTGTGGCATCCTGTAAAATTAAACTTATCGTTATACTATTAATACACTAGCTGCGCTCCGCAGTTTATCCGTAGAATTCTACTTTTCCCGCAGGAACATTTTGTCGAGATAAAAAGAATCATAAGTTATATACCAGGACCCAAAGAACTATAATAAATAATATAGGTACCGAATTTCATCCAAATCCGTTTACTAGTTTTTGCATCATTAATTCGGTAATTTAAAGTCGGATTTGGTCGTTAGTTGTATTGTGTCGTGTGGTGACGCCTGCTGACACCTTGCTAGCCTATCAAAACTCGGGATAATATGAGGCATTTATGAGATATAGTATAAGAGTTTCATTTGATTGGTCAATCTTTGTGTCACGACACTACACGACACGGTAAGGTGCTGATACCCTTACAAATATCCACATATATAATATGACAAAAAAATTGGATTCCATTGCATATGTCAAAAAATTAAAAGTCAATAGAACCAGTCTTTACAATTACCGCGTTTTATCAATGAAAATAATGTGAAAAAATAATCGTCTCATGAAAAATATGATACTGCTTCATTGATCTAGTGATCGCAAACCCAGCTACTGACTGAGCGTGAGATTCTGGGTTTGATTCCCTGGAAGGACAAAGTGTTATTAGGTTATCTGTTAGAAAATGTTCAGTAGCGGCCTGGAGTTTGTAATTGTGCTCGGTAGATTAAATTTTTACACGAGACTTAATAACGGCATATGTCAAATATGGGTGTTAAATTTTGTACATCTCTTTTTGCCTACCTTTGCAGGAATTCAGCCTTGAAGCTATGTTATAAATAAATGGTTTAAATTTAAATAAAGCTTTTGAATAATTATTTTAGACAGCCAAATATTTAGTAAATAATCGTCCTTATGAACTCGCACGCCTGTATAAAATCTCAATTGCAAATGGCTAGCACATACTATGCATATGTAGTATATTATTTACATCATTTAGCTTGACATCATTGAGGTCTAATAATAGCCGGCATTGAATATAAACGGAACATATTAGATTATTTGAATCTGTTCCCAATAACTATGATGGAGCTTATGAATTAAATATTATGGACATGTCATTACATTGATATTATAATAGACTACCCTCTAGAACCAACTAAGTGTATAGTAAAGTCAGCAAAGTCAAAGTCAAAGTCAAATCATTTATTTCAATTAGACCCTTTACAGGCAATTTTGAATTAAGCCAGCATCGAAGGTACCAACATCCTTAGGCAATATAATAAAACAACTTTTAACCGGATTAATCGCGTGTATTATTGGTTTTTGTTTTTCCTGACATTTCGAACACTTTGCAGCGTTCGTGGTCGCAGGAGGTCCTCCTGAGGTATTATAATGTGTAGTGATCGCGAAAACCTAAGATATTACTATCCTTAGGCAATCTCGAAAATAAATCCGATCGATCCGTGGTTTTGCGAAAATGTCTTAAAACTAATGAAATAAGCTGAAAAATAATTTATGTTCAAACCAAATCAGAACGACATAAAGCCAATCATGCTGACATGACAAACAACAAATTACAATGAACATGACTGTATAAAATCACAAAAAATATGATACTGAAGCATATTGACATAATAAACAACTTTAAATCGGTATTCTCGGAATACGACAAACATTCCAACAATATAACCTTCCATTCATCAGCAAATAGATCCAATACAGGAGTGTTTAGGAAGAGAGTGACATACGTCACAATAAACCAACATGCTTTAAAATTGACAAAACCGTGATGTAGGTAAATTTATATTGATTATTATATTATATATTGATTATAAGCGTTGATTGGACATTGGGATTAGATTGGAATTGAAATTTTTTAATGTCAAGAGTAACCACAAAACATTTAACAAAAATGCACCTTACGTTGGTTGATTATTACCAAATGTTTAAACTATTTTTTTTATTTTTCGTAAACATTTAAGTCTTAAACTTTCAGACTTAAGTTGTTTTGACGTGATGCGACCCAACTGTTTGAACTTCTTGAACAATGAGAATGTGTTTTGTTTGAGATTGTTGTTTGAAAAACTGTCTCTTAAAAAACACTCAGAAAGAAAAAACACAAACAAGACAATTGAGATATGATGAGATGTTATTTTTTAGGATAGAAAAATACGATAAAGTATATTAAAAATATACCAGTAAACAAAAATTACGAGAAAAGGTTTTCAACACGCAAGTTGCAATGTTAATAACAATGAAACTAATGATTTAAACAGAAAAAGGATTGATCAATCTTTAAAACATTTTCTACCACACTCAATCGGACTATCAATCTACAACCTAGCTCCTCATTAATTACCCCTAATTATAGCTTAACCTCACGATCTCATCACGTAGAAAGTGACCCATTCAGAACATGGAACAAAAGTTCGCGAGTGCTAACAATACCGCGCTGTCATGAATCAAGCGCATCTGTGCCACAGAATAAATAATAGTAGTCTGTTCTCAATAACTGACGAGAGGCAAGCTCATTCCTTCGCTTAGCTCAATGCATTGCTGACGAGAAATGAGCGGAGCGAGTATTAGGGTGACTTATCGACGACAAGCTATGCTGCGCTATATTCTTTTCAGCTAATTCCCTCCTCTTGGGTCATAATCAAGAAGCAACTAAAACCTGATGCAATACGCTTGTTTGTTGATAAAACAAAGCACGAGAACACAGGGCAGTTAGCTAAGCATAGTTTAATTTAATCAACATTGAGCTATCCTGTCATAAGTGGGCTTACTCTTGAAAATAATTCCGCTCGATTGACATTGGAAATATGTCAGTTCGTACTTTTAAATGCCAAAATGTCAAAAAAATAATTATAGATTGGGGATAGTAAGAAGACAACATGCTTTAAAATTGAACCAACTGTAATTTAGGTAAATTTATTTTAAAAGTACGCGTTGTTTTAATGCGTCTATTTAATATTGGAATTCGTATTAGTTTCCGGAGTTACCCCAAAGATCATGATAAACTATAAAATTCAATACGTTTAAACTGTTATCGTCTGTCTTTTCTTATTGTCCGTATGTCTTCCCAAGTAACATCAAAAAGCCAGGCCTGGTATTTATGTATTTGGAGTTACGTAAAATATGTTCTAAGCTCTGTAATAAGAACTGTATAATATTATTACCAAGTTAAATAATAGGTATTAAATGAGGGACCCAAAATCAGAAGTAACATCTCAACAGGGTTTCCCTTGAAAATAAATATCCATAAATTATAATTCTGTCCGTTCCTAATTTTGAAAGGGATTTGACTTGAATGTGCTTAAAATTTAAATTACTGTGGATGTATTTTAAGATAATACTTTGGATGATTATCTATTCAAAACGTTGGAATTGAATTGGGATTGAAATTAATGCTATCGTTGCCGATTTAACTTAAATTATTTTGTCTCTTAGTGTGCAGCCAAGAAGCCTTTGAATTTAATTTAATTTTAACTTTTTTAATTCAATTTGATTTTAACGAAGTGAAGTCATATAACTCAAGGTCTCGGAGGACCTTGAGTCCTTTTGTGGTTTCTTAGTATTCGCATAGCTTTCGGTAGCGCCTCACCTCTATGCAGGTCAAGGCAGGAGGCTTTCTATCCAAGCAGAATTTATAGACAAATATTATGGCTGGCAATATAAACTCGTGTGGTAACGACTTATAAATACTTATGGGTTGTGTGTTTATGCCTTTATCTTTAATGACTTTCAAGTGGGCAGTAAAGAGACTCTTACGCCAAGTATTTAGATACTAACTATATGGTATATATAAGTAAAATGGTTTACAGAATTAGACTTTTTAATCATTTTGGACTTGCCTGATGTAGAATACATTCGCTTCCAAATAAGTCTTTTTATGGTGGTATTCTTACAAATATTGTAATTATATATTTTTTTCGAAGTCAGGAGAGGGCCGCGCTTTGTCATCAGGTACTCCAAACGGCGCACTCTATCGGTGAAATCCAGTCTGTACTGGTTCAATACACATTATAATAATAAAAAAATTACCGTATTAATCGCCTAAATATATTATAAATATTTGTTTTTCCTGACGTTCCGAACGCTGCAAAGTGTTCTGCAAATGCACTATGGTTTTCAGTATTTTTATATAATAATACTGATAAAATATCTCGTATTCAAATTCAAATTATTTCTTCAATAGAAAAATTGCCAAAAATACAATATTAATCTTAGAAACTATGAAGGTATTAAAAGTTAACGTACTAGGATTTTTTAATAAACCATTTGAAATGTAGAAGAAGAATACGGCAAAGTGAGCAGGATAGTTTAATAATCGGTGCACCTGGAATATACATCTGGGGGTGCAGGTACAACTCCAGTTCACAACCGTATAATACCTTCCATAAAAAAATCTTTACCGTATTATTATTATACTGTACCTACAAATAATTCGATCTTATAGAGAATTTTCTCTTCTAATATGGCGTCTACTCGGATCTTGAAAATCTTTCAGTTTTCAGCACCTCAAGTAGCAACAGATCGACAATTATGAACTACTCGCATATGAGATTGTCCAAATATTTATCAAATAAGAAATCTAACGTTATACATTTTGTGGAAGGGAAAATATGGTCGTGAGCAGTATTTGAATCTGCGTCTCCGGGATAAATACTCCAGGTGCTCTACCAACTATGCCATCCTGACCTCTGCCTACTACTCCGAATTGTTCTTCCACACAGATGACTGTAATATTTAAAATTCTTAGGGGAATTACTGATGATCCTTATCTGCATAATGAAATGTGCAATCTATTTGTCCCAGACAATTACTGTCGTAACAGAAAACACCGCTTACTGGCTGTTCCAACTTGCCGTACTGTTGCACACTCCAAGTTACCTATTCCTCGGACATTAGCCGCTATTAACGCTTTCCTGAACTCAAACACAGATCTGTTTGCGAATGAATGGAAGATGATGTCAGAGTGTTTGAATTTTTGAGAGAAGAATGCATGACTGTGTTAGAATAGAATAGAATAGAATCGATATATTTAATTGCAATGAATGTAGGTACAAAAATCAGATGTTACAAAATATTAAAGAATCCTTATACATTCTACCTCAGCATGGCATGCAAATTTACTTGGATTATTTATTACGTAACAACAACAAAAAAGCAAAAGAAATTTAGTTAATAATTTACAAAGAGTTGTCGGTTAAGAAGTCTTGTACGGAATAATAATAATTTACAAAGAGTTGTCGGTTAAGAAGTCTTGTACGGAATAATAATAATTTTAAATAAATGATATGTTGAAATAGTGTAATTGGTTTCAGCCGTTCTATTTAAAATAAATAAATATAATACGTCTTATGGTGACGTCATCGCTGTGTATTAAGTCGAGTCCCTATACAGATGAAGCTAATATCTATCCTACTTATGCAGCAAACCATTACTCTAATTCCCTTTAACGATATTCATCACTAACCAGTTATAGTTATGGCTTGCTGTCGGGGGGAATGCTGAGACTACCTTTTACGCTTAGAGCTAAAAAAGTTATTTCAGAGCAATTTTTCGAATTTTAGACTTTATTCTTATCGCGATAAGATTCTTAATAAGAAATCTGATAATTTAGTACCATTACTAACGTCGGATTTTAAATTAGGAATTTCATCTAAGTCGGAATAAAATATTCGAAGGAGAAACTGGACTCGTTTTGTTGTCTAACACAACAGTGGACCAAAGATTCGGATTTAAATGAGTAAATGATAATTACCCATTCAATGCTAAGTGAAACACACATTCACTGCATTCTCTACTAACAATGAACTAATTTAACAATTTAGGATACCAAAATGGGTTACAGTCTGTTGCGTTAGAGGTCGCGAATCAAGGGCACTAGGGCTTTGGCCCTTGGCACCCGACAGGGACAGGTGATTGACGCGCCAGCAAGTGTGAAAGAGATGCATGGTGATCGTATCAGCTGATTTTTGTTAGGGAGTTCGGAGTAACGGAATCATGTTATGGATGGTGACTATTGTTGGTACATCCCTTTTACTGTAGCATCACAGAGTTAATTGAGTTTGTACAGTTAGGAAAGTTTGAGTTTGACGAGACTATAATGTTGTTTCATAAATACGGGAATGATAATAAGAACCTTTGCAAACTAAGATTAGACCGTTGATGATGATCTAAGATTTAAAAAAAAGCAGGATTTTAACCTCCGCCTCCCGGATAAACACCCCAGGCGCTCTACCAACTAAGCCATCCCGACCTCTGCTTACTACTCAAAAATTTTCTTGGTTAACTCTCAGAATAGCCGGTTAATTTTACGTCTCGGCAGAAATACTAGGAGATATTTTATAGAATGGTGAAATATGACACATAAAATTATACTGTATTGGTGTCGCTATGCGTTTAGATATGAAATGACTATAGCTTCAGACAGTGACTTTGTCTGCGTCGACATCTGAATTGGATCCAGCTGGGATATAATACTCGTTGTGCTAATCTAAATAATAAACTATTCAATTAAATCCGTTCAGTACTTATTGCGTGACATTGTAATAAACATTCACACGTCTAGCTATCCTCACAAACTTTCACATTTAAATAATTAGTAGGAAATATGTAATTATATTTTTTATAGCAATACTAAGTCTTATAACACTTAGAGCCGCTCCAACTTCAGATAACTTATATAAGAGGAATAATTATGTTTTAATTTCGAGATCCTTTTGATAGATCTGCTAATCTATGCCTCGAATCGTGGATGAAGTTCAGCCTAATAGTAGACTCGTTTTTGGATTCCTCAACATGTTGCATTGGAATAGTATGTAAGGAAGTTGTGGGGAATGTGATCCCAGGACTCCAGTAAGAGTTAGTGGAGTACCGTACGGTTTTAAGTCTTTAGAAGGTTATAGTCTGCGGCACCGCTGCTACTGAGAATTTCTGAGTAGAAAAACCCAATAACACTGCTCGACCTGGGAATTAAGACCTCATGCTCAGCAGGCCCACTTGGGACTATTTGACCAACAAGGCAGTTAATTCCCACTAATAAAAATAGCAGTATTTTGTATAGCAGTTGGTGCGAGCAACTGTTATACAATCTTCTATGTGACAAAAAGTCAAATCCAAATAAACTATCTGTGTGCCAAATTTCATCCAAATCTGTTCAGCCGTTTTGCGTGATTGAGTAACAAACATAATATATACCTATTAGTGTAAGAAGTTTTTTTTTATATGTATTAGTTTATTATGCCATATAAAATTATCCTTAAGTCTATAAAGTTTCAAATGAGAGTGATTTTTTACTAGCCTCAAACCTTTTATAAAAGTTATTCATAAAATTCCGATCACTTTTTATAGACGATTTTGTGTGACCAGTTTTGTCCTTTGGAATTCTGATTGATGATCATTCCCGGACCTTATATTAAGAAGGGTATATAAATACCGGCTTATTTGTGAAGAAATAATCTGTTTCATTCGTACAGCCAGCAACAGAAGTATTGGAAGAGGTTTGTGAATTAAAAAAAAGGAATGAAATATAATTAGGTGGGTAGCCTTTTTAACCGACTTCCAAAAAAGGAGGAGGTTTCTCAATTCGACCGTATATATTTTTTTTTTTTTTTTTTTTATGTGTGTTCGGGGATAACTTCGTCGTTTATGAACCGATTTTGATAATTCTTTTTTTGTTGGAAAGAAGATATCCCAACGGTGGTACCATGATAAGGAAACCAGGATCTGATGATGGATCCTCGAGAAATCGAGGGAAACCTTCGAAAATCGTAGGGGCGACTCGTGCATTTGTTAATTTTTTCATTAAGTATTTTAAAGCACTACTATTTAATGAAGGTTTGGAGTCGATCTGATGATGGAGCCGAAAGATGATCTAGGGAACTCTTTAACGATTTACAACAATTACCTGGTGTTTGGGCTTGATTAATTTGTATTGATGAGAACTTTACACCTAGATGGGTTGTGACTGTCATTAGGGGTCTGATGATGAAGACGAAGGACAGTCAAGGGAACTTCTCAACGTTTTACAGTAGCTACCTTGTTTTGTATGTATGTCCGTCGATATATTTGTTTGAAAGAGTAGTCCCCAGAGGTGGTCCTATTTCAATTTAGTGAAGATCTGATGAAGATCTTCGAAGTTAGACGATGGAATTCTTCAATAAATCACAGCAAATCACTCGCAATTTCTGTAATCGCATGTTCATGTATAGTTCATGCCACTCAATACATACATAGCATCATGCCTGTATTGCCCGATGGGGTAGGCAGAAGTGTCCACTGTTGTACACAAACATTTCACCGATGCAGTTATTAAGTCCTAGCGGCTTTCGAAGGCCTACCCAAATTATTAAATTACTAAATTTACTTATTTATGAAGTATACAAACTTATATATGACCTATAGAATATATATATTAGACTTAAAACTAAAAAGACTAAAATAAATTAATTTTAAACAAAAAATAAAAACCGCCTTCCAAAATCTACTACACTAAAAAGTTTTAAATAATATCAAAATTTGCTTATAATAAAATAATTTTAAAATAACAATATATAATACTAATCTGTTAATTTTGGAGTCGGTGCCTGATGTATGTGGGGTTTACAACCAGATACAAACGCCGGTAACATAACCACAGCACAACGAACATAAGTGACTAACAAGAGGAAAACAATAACCCTCTCCCAGTACAGGCATCGACTCCAAAATTAACAGATTATTATTATATATTGTTATTTTAAAATTATTTTATTATAAGCAAATTTTGATATTATTTTAAACTTTTTAGTGTAGTAGATTTTGGAAGGCGGTTTTTATTTTTTGTTTAAAATTAATTTATTTCGTGACAACTTATTAAAGGGTATACTAAAAAGATTTTTTTAAGTAGGTACGTTATATACGTACACATAAACTCCCCTCTTTCCGATGGGGATGGATAGCTAAATTTGATCCCCCTTCTTATGTAAAGGATCATTAAATAACTACTAAACGGATTTGAATGGAATTTGGCACACGGATAGTTTATAACCTGGATTAACACATAGGATGCTTTTCGTCACAGCTGGACCTAGCTTTGAAGTCAACGCAAAGGAACTTGCAGGCAGTAGCTAGAGATAATCAGATTACGTTGGTGATTGTACCTTTGTTTGACCCTTTTAAATCCGTGTAGAGTTTAGAAATCTAAGTTCCAATGTCTGGCTTCCAATGAAAGTTAAGTTTGTCCTACAAACCTTTTGGCATTACACTCGGTGGTATTTGAAACTGTCTCGTTGAGTTAGTAAAGCTGTCCGTAAAAGCTTTAAATTTAATGCGAATAACTGGGCCATATGCTTTAGAACGTAAGCGTAATGTCAACGTAAAGTAGATTTTCTGGGATTATTGCTATGTATCGTGCCGTCTAGTATGTTATGCCGTCGGTCCCGGTTGTCAAATTTAGATCTATGACAGCCGTTACGGGCAGTCAGAGGCCTGAAAGTCTGACAATCAGTCATAACACGAGATATCGTGTTACCCAGTAACTGGGTTGTGGAGGTCAGATAGGCAGTCGCTTGTATGTAAAACACTGGTATTAAGCTCCATCCGGTTTGACTGGAAGCCGAACCCAATGTAATTGGGTAAAGGCTAGGCAGATTAATTGCTATGTTTAGTTTATTACTCTATGCCGAGACTACCTACCCATAATTAACTCCTAATTATGGAGGACAAAAGAAAAGGCTTGATATTATGTTATGATAATTTTACTTCAAAAATTCCAAATCCTGTAATAAAAAAAGTAAATTGTAATATTTACAACTCATTAACGCATGCGTAGCGAACTCTGAAAGTTATAAATTATTGTTTTTTTTAATTTTAATAAAAAACGTTGCCCCACACTAGGAATTTCTTCCTGTATCGTGGGTGCGTTTACAGACATATAATCTCACAAACACACACGCACCCAGACCCGGAGCAATTATCTATAGATCGTACAAATATTTGCTCCGTGCAGAAATCGAACCTGCGACACGCAGCGCAGCAGTCGGTCTCTCGACCACTGCGCCAACCGCGCTGTCAAATAAATAAATTCACCGTCATCTTAAGATGTATTAAAATGTGGAAGAAATATTCAGTATAGAGAGCAGTGGTTGGGGTAGTTCAGTTGGCAGAGCGCCTGTACTGTTTATATGGAAGGCGCAGGTTGAAATCCTGCGTACCTATTCGCTATCTCGGTTACCAACCGAATTGATGGACATTTTGTAGTACATTGCGTCGTAAGTTTTTACTATTGTTGCTCATCATAGACAAGCTGTAACACACGACGCAATGTACTACAAAGTGTCCATCAATTCGGTTGGCAACCGAGATAGCGAATAGATGCGCTGATCACTGAACTGTATTTTTCTTTAAAAAAAATTATAATAATTAAATATGTTCATAGTTTAGATACTGTACACCAAATCTCCAACTAAAACGTTCACCTACTAAGTTACATTCTAAGCTCCACGATACGATCACGACACGACACGGTGTCCCGCTCCGTATATCGAACATGAGCCTCCGTGACTGCGCCACATAAACCGGGTTCAATGAACTACCGCCAAAAGAACATGACTACCATTCGGTTACTGAAATACTACTCGGAGGATTAACTGCCTTATTGATCTAGTGGCCGCAAGCTGCTGAGCGGTGAGGTTGTGGGTTACGTTCCTGATGTTTCTGTTAGGAAATTCTCAGTAGCATCCCGGAGTTAGGAAGTTGGTGGCGTGAACCCCGTGCTTCGGAGAGCACGTAAAGCCGTCGGCCGCCTGATCTCTCACCGGTCATATCGATTTGCCGTCCCATCGGACTATGAGAATGAAGGAAGAGGGAGTGCACTATCATATGTTTTCTACATTATGATACAGAGTCAATAATATATTAAAATCATCACATATATCACTCACCACTGTTCTCTCTCTCACACACACACACACACACACACACACACACACACACACACACACACACACCCACACACACACACACACACACACACACACACACACACACACACACACACACACACACACACAAACGCACGCACACACACACACACACACACATACACACGTACACCTCAAAAAGGCAACACTTACTTGTTTTTTTTTAATTTTATTTTGTCTTGCCGTATTATGTAAAACTTTCGCTAATTCTTATTGCTCTACTTAAAGATATATTGTAGGATAGAGTTAATTTAATATATTTACTATACTCACATTTAGATATAGGAATTGTACGAAATTACTTGTTTGAATTGTAAGTTACAACTTTAAAATTACTATTTATGTGAATGTTCTTACACGGATTTTGAGCATTGAAATAACATGATAACACTGCCTCCCAAGATACAGGTTCTCGCCTAGTTTGGGAGACAGCAGATTATGATTGTGCTATGCCTTGCCCTAAATTGTTCAAAAAGTAAAAAGAAACTGTAATCGATATTATTACTTACACTACTATGTCCTACTGCATCTCATTTGATACAATAAACGTTATATTATTATATTATTATTACATACACTTGTGCACAATAATATTATCTCCTGCATCCTTGGCTAATCTCTGTGGAGATACACAGTTGAAAATTCGGTCGGAACTATTATTACTCGGAGGATTTCAGTAACTAGATTAGGTGATTAGATATATTATACTAGGGTATATCTATGGTTTAGTTTTAGAATGTTACTTTACCATTTAGTTGATGTGATATTGTTTGACTATTCTACTTGAACTGGTTGGTGGATAGGATAGGGTTAACTGGAATCTTTACTTAGAAAAAAACAGCATATTTATGTGGTAACTGCCTCGTTGGTTTAGTGGTCCGTAGCGCGACTGCTGAGCAGGAGGTCTCGGGTTCGATTCCCGGGTCGGGCAAAGTGTTATTGAGTTTTTCTGTTAGGAAATTCTCAGTAGCAGCCAGGAGTTTGGAAATGTGCCCGGTTGATGGCAATAGGCTCACCACCTATTACATGGGACTTAATAACAGCATTGGTGAAATGTGGGTGTACAATTGTGTACATCTCTGCCTTCCCCTTCGGGGAATACAGGCGTGATGCTATGTTATGTTATGTTATGTTATATTTATGTGTTCTCGACGAACTATATACCTGTGAGTGCGTAACACTAAATAAATTCCTTGATAGAGCTTCCTCGGTTTCTAATATTGTATCAAATATCAGATAATAGAATCCATACATGAAAACATCGAGATCCTACAAAGACATCAGTATCTATTGGCTATCTCGGTTAAATTGTTGGTCACTTTGTAGTACATTGCTCCGTATGTTTTTAATATTTTTGCTCATCATAGTCAAGCTGTAACATACGACGCAATGTACCGGAAAGTGACCATCAATTTGATGGTACCTAACCGAGATAGCCAAAAGGTACAGTAATCTTTCAAACATCTCGAATTTAACGAATATTTCAGACGAGAAGTTTTTTTAATTCATCTTACATTATCACTATACTTATTATCAGAATGTACTATCTTGTGCAACCACACAAAGTTCATCAAAATAAACGCATTATAATTTTTAACACAGAAGCGGTTGATAATGGATATAATCTAAAAATATCTTACATAATTACTGATGAGTTAATCGCGTTACGTCAGCTTTATAATCGCCAAGTTGATAACAACAATATACCTATACTTACTTACTAAACAATCATTATAAAATAGTGTTTTTACTATTAATAGTACCTGACATTATGTGTGTATGGTGTCACTATTGTTTTTCTGCTTGTTGCAAAACAGCATCAGTTATAAAATAATATCAAGTTATTTCAAGCGTTAGTAGGTACCTAATTAGCATTTCTGGATGTATACCAACTTAAAATTTTGAATTTTCCAATCATGAAATTTTTCGGGCCCTTCAGCTTACGTGAAAGCACCCGAAGCTCGCCGGAGTTGTCTAGGCGATGTCTACAATCACACGTGGGATCGCACAGCGCATGCGCAAAGTCAAACCTCTAACTTAACCGCTAGTATCGAGCGAGCCTCCGCGCCGAGAGGTCATGTCGCTATGTCGGACGGCCGCGACTCCCCGTCGCAAAGCGGTCTTCGGGACCGTGTCCATTTCTTTGAGAAAGTATGGAGTGGACAATCTAGTAATGACACAGTGGATGCAACCACTGATGTAACCGAAATAGAGCGACGTATTGAGCAGCGCAAGCGGCGCCCTGAGTCGCCGAAAATCGAAGTTAAACTTAAGCAAACTCGTGACACGGAATCCCCTATAAAGACATTTGAATCCTCTTTCCCTAACTTGAAACTGAGACATGTGGAACCGGTTGAGGAGCTCGAGAAGTTCGAGCGCCAGGTCGAGGAGGGCGACCTGGCCGCCGGCGTCCGCTATGTCAAGTTCGAAAGGGTGGTAAAGAGGACTGTGACCGAGACCAGTAGTGAGGAACGGGCAGAGTCGCCCCAGCACGAGTGGTACTCGGAGTACAAGCAGCAGACATGGCAATCTGCTCCCAGGAAGGAATACCTGAGGAGCAAATCGGAATATGACTCACACATCGCAGAAATACGCGGTAAGTTCTTGCCCTGGCATTGCATAGAAGAAATAATATGTTCTGATGGAACACTTTTAACTTAAATAAATATACACAGTTTCGTGTCTACTATATTAACGTACGTTCAATTTATTTTGTCAATGACAATGCATTTATTTAAAACCACAAAGTTAAATTTAACTTGAAGGCTTTATTATGATATTAAACAACCAGCAAATGTCAAAAGTA
Organism: Xylocampa areola; assembly: GCA_935421205.1. Classification (NCBI taxonomy): domain Eukaryota; kingdom Metazoa; phylum Arthropoda; class Insecta; order Lepidoptera; family Noctuidae; genus Xylocampa; species Xylocampa areola. Next base: position 19,349,817 of record OW285207.1, read on the forward strand.
CGCTTCGGCCTTGGCAATCGACGGTAGTAAACAACTTGATTTGTTATTCTAATTTCAGTTTTGACTTATTTGCGAACAAACGGATAGATTTTTTACTTGTGGCTTTAATGGACCAAATGACATCATTGCTTAAATTTTTTGAGGTCATTTTAGTTTTGGCCAGTTAAGCCTTGTGTTTGGCGTTTTAATAATTGTAATTACTGTTTTATGTTATGTTTATTGTTTTCAAATAGTGTATGCTATAAATTGTCTAACTAGATATTCTTCATAATCAGATATCTTAGATGATTTTGCAGGAGGATATTTGTAATGATCGTTTGTCTACTACCGAGTTTTAATGCAACTTATTTTCCTACGGAATAACTTATTGCACCCAATCATTATTTTTAGTGGATGTAAATGTGGTGTTCTTCTGTCTTACTATGATGGCGTTTATTTTATATTAAATATAATTTGCCATATAAAGATTTCAAGTATATTTTAACTAATAATTATATACTACATCCTAATCAAAATATTAAACAGCCATTATGTCCTTTACCTGCTGTTTTATATTTGATCTCCGTGACTGTATTACCAAGTAGTGTTGTAATATTTATTCTATCGTATCGCGTTTTTAACCGACTTCCAAAAAAGGAGGAGGTTTCTCAATTCAACCGTATATTTTATATCTGTCACTTTGGAAGCCGAGCTGATCAATATACGTCAAAATATCAATTATATCGGTTAGTCACGAGTTGTGCAGCACTATTAAAAATCTTTTATATATTCGTCAGCTTAAACCCTATCATCGCCTATTACTGGATTTACCCTTCACTTGAACGCCAGGACTGCAACCCATTTTAGCTTCTTAATCACACAGTTAAATTTGCCGCGTGAATACACATATAGTTTCTCAAAAAATAAAAACAATTCACTTACTGTGTGAGCCAGTGAATCACCATTACGAATATGGCTTAGGACTAAATGTGTTTCAGTAAACGTTGAGTGAAACTAATTGGCTGTTATATTCAATTGAAGTTCAAGGTTGTTTCGTTATGAGTATGAAGCCTTGGAATATGTTTTGTATTTTGAACTTACAGAAATTCTGTTCCACTTATGCATTATTAAGATAAAGTCGATATTTGAAATAAATATCTTATTATTAGATCTACATAGTTTAACGCTTTACGTAACGTGTTATATTCTTTATTGCACAAGGTTAGCTCAGACTAGAAAAGAACTGGTCTTGTCCTCCTTAGCATACATACGTGCTGTGCTATCTTTACCTTTATCCGTAAGATGGCGAAATTCTGGTTTAACAAGAAGCGTTGGGTGTCTGCCTACGCAAACTTTAGAATAGAAACCAGATCTATGCTGTATGATGTTACTTATATCAGTTACGTTTTGCCGTTGCACTTATATTTGTTTCATTATAATTGAGTTCAATGTTTGTACTGTATTTACATAAACTGTTTCTAGCACGTCTATTGTTTCTGAAGAAAGTTCTTTAGCTTTCAAAAGTCTATTACCCAGATTTGTTACTGCCTTTCGAAGAAATAGACTTTCAACCATGACTTGGTATTTACTGCATCCGTTGGTCCAGTTTCTTTTTTATCAAATTCGTCTCAGACTATAATGCTATTAGCTATACTTTGGGTGCATTAATCTTTATTATTCGTGGTCTATTATCTGGGACTACGAATGTTTTAATTAGGTGGAGGAACTCTGTAATCAGCAGTTAGATTTAATAGGGCCTCATTTTTACTTCAGATGTAGATATTATCACTTTCAATAAGTAATTGTGAATAGAAATTTTATGCATCACTTTAAATGTAATGTCAAAGGTTTTTATTTCAAATAGGCAAAATTACATGCACTTATGAAACGTCAATTGATTTTAGTTGCACAATGTATAATGTTTTACTGTCTAAAACTGAATACCTTGTCCTTGTCCTCAACTGCTATTGCCACAGTCACTGAAACAACCTGTTGCGTATCCATTCCTTCAGTCAATATTTACGACGTGACTATTACTTGTTGCTTTTGCAATTTCTTTACTCGATGTTCTATTACCATCAAACAGCTGTTAGAAATTTTCTTCAATATAACTGACACAAATTATTATTTATCTATTACATAGCCATCAATATCAAACTTTATCATAATACGCAAAAGAACTGCTTTCTAATATCAAAGAAGGACAGATTAAATTCCTTTGCGATGAGTGGTTCCAAAATCTGCTGTTTTATCTTATCTTTTACTTCTTCGGGTATTAACTTAGCGTTAAATGTTGCACTTGCTATCTAATTGATTTGGACTTGACCGCAAATATTTTAATGACAAACATTATGTCGTAAAGGTAGATAGAATATTTTCGTTGAAAATTTATTTCGAAGAATGTTTCGTTATATTGTTAAATTAATCTATTGTCATGATGTAGAACATTGATTTTTATCTTAATACGGAAATCCAGTCTCACAAAGGGTAGCGGAGGTTAGATGCTATCTCTGCTCGTAATACCAGAAACATGGTACATTTGCTAATGAGCTCACGACTCATTCCATAAAACAAGGCAGACCTTTAGAATATGGTATCAGAATATACCGTTAAGCAAAACCTACCACTAACTAGGTATCTAAGATCCTTATCCCTCCATGTGGATATCAAAGGCGAAGATACACAGAATATGTGTGTATTATATTTTGTTCACTTTTAACAACTGTGTCGTGTTTAACATATCCAGCCTGCAGCCATGTCCACTCCACTTTTATCTCTCTCTTTCACACACTGACCCTCTCGCTTACTCAAGCAGTTTATTTTAGGACTCAGTCTTTTCATCCCCACATAGATGTGTGCGTATATAGATATAATCTGATGTCATTTGTAACGAAGCTCAATATAGTTAAGATAATTATTATTAAATCTATCCATAAATTGGTCACACTAAGTAATTTATTCAATGTTTCCGAGAAAATCGCCAATAACATTCTTGCCGTTGACTGAACAGCTTCGTGACGTCATATAGTATGTGTAATCGCGTATTATAATTGGTGTGATGTCATTTGCTCAGTAAATTAGCGCCGAGCTGAATAACAACTAGCTGGTGCAAATTTTGTGTTAAACATCCGTTAATTTTGCTTGTAAGTTGTAGGGCTACGTGCTAAGTTTTATAATAAAGATGGACATATCAGTAGCCCTTTTGAACTATGCAATAATGACTGAGAGATTATAATTCGTTACAAAAAGGAATATATAAATAAATCGAAATATATATAATAATTCGAAACAACTTATGTGAGATTTTAAAATAGCGCGGAAAGGGTTGCCACCCTTTTGTCACGATTTTGAAACTACGCATTAAGATTCCCACTCAGTTGAAGGACACTGATATAAATTTAGAGTGTATCGAGGAGAACTTTGTTGAGCGTTGATAAGGCGGCGCTATAAATAATATCTGCTCTTGTAATTACTGCTCGTTGATTACAAATCACGTAACCCGTATGTGCAACTTTGTTTTGGTTTGTTTATGCATTTATAAACTTTATTGGTAGACAGAAATATATAGGTTTAATCATTTAATTATTTCAACTTACATACATACAATTACGCATGTTTTCCATTGAGGTAGGAAGAGACTATCGATTTTCACCTGTTACGATTCTGACACACTGAATTAACTGAATTTAACTTTATTAAGGTTAAAACTATATTAGATTTAGTTCTATGTCTATCGTTCAAACGTTATTGATACATCCATCCTTTCATAAAAGACAGTAACAATGCTAGGTAAGAATAACTTGATATTTATTTAATTGGACTTAATCATTCAGGAAGTAGAATATTGCTAAAGCATTCCCAAAACCATAGGGCAATAAAAACATGATAATTGTGCATAATAAGCTTCAATTATACAGACGACGGATGATAAATAAGGAAATTAGAGTCATTAATGCAAAACTTTAGCTTAACATTCATATTTTCCATTGAGTACCTCGAAATGAAAGTAAGTAAAAAGGGAATGGTTTTCTGTATTATTTTAAATTTGATTAGTGTCGATTTTGATGGAGGCGTATTAAACTAAAATGAAAGAATTAAAGAGTCACTATACGGACGAAATAAGAGACGTCAAATTCAAAACGTGAAATGCCAAACTGAAACATTCAACTAGTTGAAGTGAATATTATAATAAAACAACTTTTAACCGGATTAATCGCGTGTATTATTGGTTTTTTGTTTTTCCTGACATTTCGAACACTTTGCAGCGTTCGTGGTCGCAGGAGGACTGAAGTGAATACTAAAATAAATAACGTAAAACTAAAATTTAATGAAAATTTGAGTTTGCTATCCCTTAATTTATTTTAGCGTCTTCTAATTCTAAGGCTATTATAGTAACAGTTTTATACATATATCAAGACTAATTTAAGTGTTGTTTGCATCAGAATTGACGGCAATTTGGAAAAGTTTTTAATCTTCATACTATGAATTTACTGTATCAATGATTACCCAGCATAAAACTCTCCCTCATTCACTTCAATGAGAACATCACACTTTTAGATTAATTCAATTAAGTTAATTGAAACTAACACCAATGGATCTGTTGCGATTAATTTTGTCTGGGTAGCTTTAAATTTACGTTTATTTACTCGTAGTACCAATTCCCTTAACTGTTTATTGGATAGACTGACTTTAGGGTATCTGGTATGTTTATTTTCCCTTAAAATACGGGAGATACGGGAAAAATTGTGAGATTTCGACTTTTGTTTTCGAAGATCGAAAATAGAGAAGCTTAAGGTACCGAGTGACGTTGTAAAAGTGTTGTAATTTCTTTGTCGAAAATTATTATCGCTATTTTTTTCGGTCTGAGAAAACAATATTTTTCATTAGGTGCTCTGATTTTTTTATGAGTGGATTTTTTTTCTTGAAAGCTGTGTGACTTTTACTGACTAAATACCATACATCCTACACTAACTTTTACTGAGGTCTGCATCTGCATTTACCGCAACTGGTCCTTTAATCCCAATTTATTTCGGTCACGGCGACCTATTTCCACGGAGATTAGCCAAGTACGCAGGAGATATTATAGTGTACAAGTTAATGCGCAAGCACAGGTGCACTCCCTCTTCCTTCACTCTCATAGTCGGATAGGATGGCAATCCGATCAGAGAGAGATTAGGCGCAGGACCGACGGCTTTACGTGCCCTCCGAAGCACGGGGGTGTCACACCACCAACTTCCAGACTCCAGGCTGCTACTGAGAATTTACTAACAGAAAAACTCAATAACACTTTGCCAGAACTGGGAATCGAACCCAGGACCTCATACTCAGCAGCCGCGCTTGCGACCGCTAGACCAACGAGGCAGTCAATTATAATTTAGATCATTCTTGACCTATTTTCGTAAATAAAAAGTTGAAAAAGTTTTGGTGAATCATGAATTCATGAATCATCTTTTTGCAAAGTGTGTCAGCGCGAGCGCATCGCAGGTGTGACATTTCGTTCACGGTTCTGGATGCAGATTAGGTTTACTGTGAATCTGTGAAACAGTCGGATAAAAAAAAGAAAAAAAAAACTAACATAGCATCACGCCTGTATTCCCCGAAGGGGTAGGCAGAGGTGTTCACCGTTGTACACCCACATTTCACCAATGCTGTTATTAAGTCCCATGTAATAGGTGGTGAGCCTATTGCCATCAACTGGGCACAATTCCATACTCCGGGCTGATGCTGAGAATTTCCTAACAGAAAAACTCAATAACACTTTACACGAACCCGAGACCTCCTGCTCAGCAGTCGCGCTTGAGACCACTAGACCAACGAGGCAGTCGAGGCAGGATAAAAATACGAAATCTCGAAATAATTAAACAGCTCCATCTGAATATAAAAAAAAAATGCGCTGATAAAATATTTTCCGTGAAATCTGTTTATGTTTACAAAAATATCGCGTATCGATTTTTCGTACAGAGTTTTAAAAACAACTTGATACATAAAATTTTACCACAGAAACCTGTTTCTCCGACGAGCTCCCATTATAAGCTTGGATTATATAATTTATGATGTAGTACTTAATGTCAGAACACAGCCGCACTCACGTCCTCATCCCACGCTGCGCGGACGCATAAATATGCACATTTTTCTCATTTTATTTTATTAAGGTGTCCAGTCTAAAAGTAGACAACTTTGTAATTTGATTGGCGTATTTGTTTCGAATCGATTGCTTTATGCTATAAGGTAAAACTTTATATCACATTTCTATCGATAAAAAAAAAGAGATTTCCTTGCACTTAAAATATAATTTACGTTAATCTATATAGCCATTATAGACAGTTTAAGACAGCCACCAGCCAAACAATCTAGAAAGTACTGCACCTCATCTATGAATGCAAAGTTTATTCCCACCACAGGTCCTAAAATCAGATTGGTCACTTAACGTTCCCGCAGGCACGCGACCACAAAATCGGCATCACATAAAATCTCCCATTACTCTAAGCGACCTGGTCATCATGGGCCATCATCTATTGAAGCGTATCGCGTAACGCCTAACCACAACTGTCGGAGCATTGGCATTGCTCACGGCTGTAAGCATGAACACGTGATGCGGTATGACGTGAATGATGGAGGCTTAGATATTATGAGAATTGTGCAACGATTTATTAATAGGGTTTGAGTGGAGCAGGAGTTATATGCGGACGTTGTTAAAAAAAGGAGATATTGAAAGCAATCTAGAGATCTATCTAGTGCCAGAATAGTCGCAGGTGGTAACAGATAGTCTCTGCCTATCCCAATGGGTAACAGACTTGATTAAACGTCGCAAGTATGTGTATCTATATGAGTGGCACAGCTCTCCTACTGACCCTTTATGAGGATAATTTTCTGCACATTAAGGCCAAGAATAACAAACATTACTTAGCACGTCTTATGGCTTAGCATTGTTTCTTTCTCCATCACGCAGCTGTCAAACTATAATTGCATGATAGAGACGACATCATAGTAAAGCCAAAGTAGGTATGTGTTATGTAAAATGACTTAGAGTATGTTAACTCATTTTGGGGTACAGATAAATCTTTGAAAAGCATTAATGCATGCTTAGCGAACTCTAAAGGTTTTTTTTTTGAGAAAACGTATGCGCTCGTGAGCAGGGTTCGGACCTGCGCCTCCCGAATAAATACTCCAGGTGCTCTGACCGCTAAGCCAAGAGAAATCTAAGGAGCCTAAGGAAGAGGAATTCTGATTAGTCAGCAGAAGTCGAGATGGCTTAGTGGTCAGAGCGCCTGATGTATTTATACGGGAGGCGCAGGTTCCAATCCTGATCACGACCGTATTTTTTTTCCACAAAAGTTTATAACTTTAAAATTGTATATGCATTCAAGAAAATCTGATAAAATATCTTCTCGGATCTTGAGTGCTTGACTGATGATAATGGATGTCTAATAGCCACTTTCGGCGTCAGGCTCAGATAAATTTTCAATAGCTAAGACGGGCAGCTCTTTCGTGTGCTTTTGTGATGGCAGATAGAACAGCGATTTGAATTCAACACAAACATGTAATAACTTCGCGCTGTACTTGTACCTAAACAAATTAAAAACCTTAGCTTTATTCAAACAATGGTGGTTATGATAAATATGAATATGAAAATAAAGATGTCGTGATAAAGATGCAAATATAAAATAGCACGTCGTGAGAAGCATACTAAATTATACCTTCTAAGATTATATCAAAAGGTCACATCAGTACATAAATAATTTACTAATAGACCATAATCTAACAAAAACAAAACTTAAAATGGATTACGTAACACAGGTAAACATAATCTCTCGGATGGTATATATGCCAAAATCATACCTATTTAAACCACATGCTTCGAATAATTTTGTCCTGTTTCTGGGAGTAAATTTTATTTACCTCAATCCCGGAAATCATAACACCACATCTGTCCGTATAGAGCCTTTTCTCATACAGAAGATGAACAAGAATTTATACCTTACTTTTTTCACATTAAATATCGGTTGTAATAAGATATAAGTTATCATTCTTTTTGAATGTCAATATTGACAAAGAGTTTCAACAAAATACTTTTTAATTTCTTCATTTTATCTAAACATGGCCTGATAGTAGTTATGTTCCTAGACCCAGGCAGGCGGCGCAGTTGTGCATCGCGTACGCTTTTCTGGAGTGTCTGCTAGTTGTCCTGAACAACTGAAGGGTTTGACGATATTTTCGGCGGCTCATACGATAAACCCAACAGCGATGTCCGGAAACTACTGAATTAGTCTTTAGAGGGTCTGGCACAGAGTTTATGACGTTTAACAATAACAAGTTCTATGGTTAGGGACAACCTGGATAAGACTGGCCCAACTCCGGGAAGAATGGCGTAAAAAGACTTGCCCAGTAGACCTGCAGTGGGACAACTGCTTCACAGCAGTTAAATATAATAATATATAATTATAATGATGATAATGAAATTGTTCAAAATCTAAATTGTTTATTTGTAGATCATAAGTAAATTAAAGTGATCGCTATGTCTTGCTGTGTTAGGCATACGAAATAATATCTTAAAATTCTAATTATTATTTTTGAATTAAAATATGTCATAATGTACAATTAAAATAACAAATCAACCAAATAAATATAACAATAAGAAGTCATTCAACAGAAATAATATTACAATATTATTATTAATCATGATCTAAAAAAAAACTGAATATTTCACGATCATATTCAATAGATAGTATTTCTTTATTTATCATCTGGATATTGACATACAGAGTAATAAGTCTTATTAATAAGGTACTTATGCAAATATGTTTTATATCTGCCTAGCCTTTTCCTAATTACATTGGGGTCGGCTTCCAGTCAAACCGGATGCAGCTTAATACCAGTATTTTACATTGAGCGACTGCCTATCTGACCTCCACAACCCAGGAGCTGGGTAACACGATATCTCGTGGTATGACTGGTTGTCAGACTTTCAGGCCTCTGACTACCCGTAACGGCTGTCATAGATCTTAATTTGACAACCGGGACCGACGGCTTAACGTGCTCTCCGAAGCATAGATGTTTTAAAACCATTAAAATTTTCTTTTTCTTTGATGGCTTCAGGAATCTTATTATCTATAGATTCTTGGTGCCTATTCTATGGTATTATTGTTTTCATACTCCAGCTAATGAGAAGCTAAATCAGGATCTAACCTTTAAGATCATTTGACGTTTACGACTTGCACCAGATTTTATGTAGCCCCCAGATTAGCATAACTACTGACGCGTTAAATAATAATAATAACACACTCGCAGTGTCTACGAGTGCTATTAATAGTTTTATTAGTCCTCTGTCGAGAGTAATAACTTGCGATGTAGATTGTAATGAAGTCTTCGGTAATTAACTGTTAGCGTCTGTGAATATGTTATTTGTTTATTATAGTACTTAGGTTGTAGGTTAATTAAGTGGTGTTGAAACGAAAATATTTAGTCTTTGAAAATATTTTATGAATTTTGTAGGTATCATCACATAATACTTGCATGTTTTATATTTCTAATTAACGAACATAGTTATAAAATAAATATGTATAGTCAAAACATTACGCCTGTATCCCCGAAAGGTTAGGCGGAGCAGCTTACATAGCATAAAATAACATAGTATCACGCCTGTCTTCCTCGAAGGAGTAGGCATTATTCAGTCTCAAGTAATAGGTGGTGAGGCTATTGCCATCTATCGGACACAATTCCAAACTCCGAGCTGCTACTGAGAATTTCCTAACGGAAAATTCAATAACAATTTTCCCGACCCGTGAATCGAACCCGAGACCTCCTGTTCAGCAGTCGCTGGGACCTCTAGACCAACGTGGTAGTTGTACACTCACATCTCACCGATAGTGTTATGTATTATAAATATTATAAATGTGGCGAGTCTATTGCGATCTACCGTGCACAATGTTCGAAGCTCTGAACTCCTTCTGGGAATTTCTGAACTCAATAGCACTTTGTCTCAATAGCAAACCCAAGACCTCGTGCTCGGTTAGCCTCGCTTTCGGCCACTAGACCAATAGCAGGTATGTGTAGTCAATAAACGGATAATAAGCTACCAACAGACGATTAGCCGAACAGAGAATTTGCTACTGGTCTTGAAGTCCAAGCGTTATGTCAATATTTGTGCCTAACCATTTATTGGAACACGTTATTAGAGTAAATAAAGCATAATCGGAACATACCTTTGGTACACAAACGTCACTTGTCGCGGTAGGCACGTGATACCGACATCGCACCGAACCTCTCCAATCACTTGTAAACGACAAATGATTTGTATATCTGTACCCGCTTAAACTGCATAGGAACAAATTGTTGTCTGTTTCCTCTTAAGCATATTATGATCATAATATATTGATAATAGTTAGAAAATAATTAAATTAAGGATAGATTTGTTGGAGATAAAAAAATATTTAAGTAATCAAGAGATTAAATTTTTGTGTGTGTACAGAGAAAAACAGGATTAAGAAAAAATACCACATGACAGAAATAATTTTTATATCGCCAAAATACAGTATTGCGGTGCAAGCATGGTTCTTTATGTCGACACATTTGTGGATTTTAATGGTCAAATTTGACTTAAGATGTTGATAAAACGATATAATTCAATACATAAAAACTTTGATTGACTAACAAGATTGTCGAGATCCGTGCTCGTATGGTTACGCCAAGATACCGCTATTGTCCGGTTACCAATAGTGTGCTCACAGCCTAAATATACAAGAGGGGCTGAGATACGTAACATCTAATTCTCAACAAATTATCTAAAGTACTAAACAATCTATAAACTCAATACACTTATGATGATGTTATTACTCTGTGCTACACGCGCCTGATAAAGGTAATGATGTCATTCCCGCAAGATTTAGATTTGTCATTGGTGGCTCAAGTTTACCACTACTTTAGGCTTTTGTGACGTAATTATTTAAGCATTAGCTGCTGGTGTAGATGTTATTACAAGTCCTCATTAAGACAGTAAATATTTATACGTAATACATAAATTATCGGAACACGTTCTCTTAATAAACATAGGTATTAGATAAAATCCTAAATACAAAGACAGTTACAATAGAAATCCCAACAACTTATCTAAATTAAAGAAGCACTAATATTGTATTAGAGAGATAGGACTTGGTAAAATTAGAGCTAGGATTGAGCATGCACCTCTTACAGGAAAACTTAGTCAAATAACACTATTATAATCTGGTGTTCTTAACGGTGAGCAAAGTCGATAATACTCCTTAAGAAAACGTTGTATGATAGTAGGGGAGATCTTTTTTGGTCTCCAATATATATTAATTATTTACACCGGTTACTACTCACGTGCATTTTCCGAGATTGCTAGACTAGTTTCGAACGGAGCCCTTAGTCATGAACTGAGCCCGCGACGATGTCGCGAGTCAAACTCTCGCAGTGTCTTTCTCTTTTGTTTTCTCTTAACGCCGCGGGCAATCAAGCAAAATGCACGTGAGAAGTAATCGGTGAACAATAATTAATATAAACATGTCCTATATACCATTTCTGGCGCAGCAATTCTCCTGTTTTTGTAAGCGACAGCAGTGTTCAGTGAGCAGTTTTTGTAACATCTGGTGGGCCGAACTAACGGGCCTAATTGCCACTATAATGGAATAATCTCTGAACTTCCCAGGCCAACTTGGGCCATACCTACATATTTTTAAGCAACATACTGGAATTGTGTACAATTGTTTTGTTTCTTTGACCCACGAAATAATTATTTTTTGTGACTGTGAAGTGCAAAAGTATCAAATTTTAATTTTGTATCACTTTAGGGTTCAGGCCTCTCTTAGTTAAAAACCTATAACACGACTCTAATCTCAATTAAATAAACTTCACTACATTTACCTCCAAAACGCATGTAGGCTAGTAAACACGAGTGTTAATGAAATGATGTCACCCACTCGTGATTAACTAACTAGCGGTTATCAGACGACCTTTATATCGTTTATATTGTACGAAAATAAAGGTGATCTGTCTTTACTTGGAAAAAATATTAGTGTCGTCACGTGTATGATTGTTTGTCGTTCTTAGTATCGAGTGGAATGCAGGATTTTGTTCCATCGGTAGGTAATGTTAGTAGCGATGTGTGAACAATAATGTGCGCATTCTGACTGCGTAAATAAACATAATATCATCAGATCACGCAAGTAATCTCCGAAAGGTTACTGTGTTGCACCCACGTTTTATCGATGCAGCTGGTGGTGAGCTTAGTGGCACAATTTAAAACTCCGGACTGCTTAAAAAGCTCTGTAACACCTGCCCAACCCGGAAATCGAACCTAGGATCTCGTGCATAGCGGCCACACTTGACCTTGAATGTGCGCTACCAGGCCATCAAGACAGACTTCATACACGTTAAAAGAAATATCTGTTCGACCTATGGACTAATTACAAACTTTATAATTGCTTCATGGTTCGACCCTTTAAGCTTCCTTAGATGCTTGCATCATATCAAGCATTATAGCTAAAGACTAGTGCATTTGCATTGGCTAAGCTATGTCCCCATCTCTATCTTGCACTTGTAGTGTCGCAGTTATGTGACAGTGACTGCAATAATACTAGGCTAAAGCCCGTGCTAATTAATGTTTAGGTATATCTTTGCGTAAGGCTCAGTTTGACTCTCGATATTACTGCGGGCTCAGTTCTTGACTAAGGGCTCCGTTCGAGTTCGAAACTAGTCGGGCAATCCCGAAGAATGCACGTGAGTAATAACCGTTAAATAATAATTGTACGGCTAAAATGCTTCGCTCGTGAAGATTGACTGAGAAAATATTCTGGTCACCTTATTCATTCTAAAGAGTGTACCACGATATTGAAAAAATAATACAATTTATTGCTGTACTGTTCGCATTAAAACAATCTTAACACACGACACAAAAATAAACATAAATATCTTACGCGTGAAAACGCTGTTTATTTTATTTTATTTTTAATTCCATTGACAGCAATGCATATTCATATTAGCCGGATCATTTCACCGTTTCCTTCGAATTTTATTATTGGGGGAAAGGTAATTGGCTGTTCAAAGAATTGACTCGTGGTGTACCAAAATGACGCCTTTGTTGGACCCTCCGGGAATCGCAGTTGGCTATGCGGGACGCATAACCGCTCTAAATAGTGTACTTTTGCTTTAGCAAAACAGTAAAAATATTTAAAATCTGTTATAATTAACTAACCAAAACTCCTTTCAGAAGCTTTGCACCTTTTCAAAACATGCCATACATTTCAGACTTTGGAATCAGAAGAATAATAACGAATATCGAGTTAATCTCAAGTTATATCAGGTCGACACTTGGATTATTTTTTAATACGAGCCGAATAAAGCGAAATGATTCAAGTTTTTTTTTTTATCTTGTATTTACGTATTACATAATCGGATGAAAGCAGAAATTAATTCATGGTCTGTTGTTTTACGGAGAAATCTATAGGATTTTTCCAGCGTTAACGGCGTATTAAGTGGTCTATAAAGTATTTTTGTTTGGGTACTGTCTATTACATCATTTACCGATCCATTACTTTATGTCCATAAAATGTATAGTTTGTATACCTTCAGTCTGTAACTGTTCTACTGCAAATCAAGGGGATTTGTGACCATTTATTCCACAGGTTTCCTCATAAAGTTTTCCTTCACTGTCTTTTTATAGCAACAGTTTTCTGCAAGAAACCGAAGCACCGTTATTTGTCGATTGTGATGCTAAGTTTCGCTCCATTCAAAACAAATTTAACTTTCCTACATCACAATTATTAACTGCCAGTTTGTTTTGCGTTGATGAACGATATGTCTTTGAAACTAATTCTATTACTTTGTATCTGAATATCTTGTACGATTAATGAGAATTGACTAGATTCTGCGCTACTTGGGTGGTCCAACATACATAGATTATAGGTGCCTGCAGTTTCTTGTCGATTTCTATCGACAACGGAAGGTTTCCCTGTCAAATGACTATATTTATGACCAATCTAGATAGACATTTACAAGCCGATGACTGTCTAGAGTAGGTCTGACTATATCTGTGCCTAAATAAGGCAATATCATCTACGTTCTTCGTTTAGCTGCATAGTGATTGATAGAGAAATTTATTGATGTACTTTCTTAAAGCGCTGTCGAAGATAGGCGCAATTTTCTGGTTCGTTCAATCGGTTGTTCGATTAGTATGAGCGAGCTAAAAGTCGTTATCTGTGTTTTTTGTAGATATGTGTGTATATAAAGATTGCATTACTTCCTTGCATTTAATTTACATATATAAATTTTAGTTTTTTATCGTATCTAATTTACCAACCTTGGTCCCAATAGACAGCAGTCATTAAGACAATTCACAAGCCTCCGGTTGATTTGAACTATTCTGGTACTTTGTTTGGCTTCTGTTCACACGAAGGATAGGAAGAAGTGAGTGTTATTGTAGATAATTTGGAATAGATGAAACAAGAATATAGTTGATAAGATCAAGCCAAATTAAAATTTCTTCAAATAATAAAATACAAGGAAATTAAGGAGCTGTCGTTATTGTTGTACACACATACACATTACTATTAAAAGATTAGGGTTAACGAACTTTCATTTATGTGACGACGCGAGACGGCCGATCATCACATTGCACATTGGAGAAAGTTCGGTGAACCCGATCGTAAAAAAGCATTTAACGATTATCCCGGTATAATATTACCTAAATTGATGAACTTAAATGTTTTATTATAGAAACAAAATGTAGAAATTACCAGTTTTAACACCTGTTTAAAAAACAAATGATTACGTATGTTTATGTACTATATGTAGTATGCGTAACGAGTTTTCCGCGTGATATTAATATTACAAGGACGCACTAACAAATTGTTTTGTTGTGGAGAACTAATGTGTTTCTATGTTTACGTTTACGAATTATAGAGTAGTTGAATTATTAAGTTATAGTAGTATAGTCTGGTTTTATGAATGATTTTTGTGATGATTTTCTCAATATCTCATGATATTGCTGTAGGTACAGCTCTTTAAGGGTTTAATTCGACTTCGTAATAGTTGGGCATCCCTGAAAAATTGACCATTAATTAATGTGAGATCTTTATCTTTTCAAGAAGATTTTTGATCCTTAATATGGGAACTTCGTGGAGTAAAAGACGGTGTATTGGCCAGGATTGAGAAAGGTATGCTTAGATGGTTGGTTAATAAAACTACTATACGAGCCTGTGGATGGAAGATTCCGGGCAGGCTGTTCTCGGCGAACTCTAAAAAGGGCAGGTGACCTAAACCGACGAGCATGCATGAAAGACTTAATGAACAAAGACAAAGCGAGATAGTGTGTCAGAATCGTAACAAATGAAACAACAGTGATAGCCTAGTGGTATGACCGTTGGACTGACAAGTCAAAGGTCGCAAGTTCGAATCCACGGCACGCACCACTGACTTTTCGCAGTCATGTGCGTATTATAAATTAATGATCACTTGCTTAAAACGGTGAAAGAAAACATCGTGAGGAAACCAGCACACTTGAGAGTAATTCTCGAACGGGTGTAAAACCATGTCAGAGACATACGGGCGGTTTAAACTCTGATACTAGGTTGGTCATCAACCACACGATAAGAAGAAGAAATAGCAAATGGAAATCGTTAGTCTCTGTCTACACTGGGACAGACGAAAAAGGCGTGATTGTAAATATGTACAAAAAGTTGTGCAATACCTTTCTAACTAATGCATTAGGTATTGGATAAGAGAACCTGATGACCGTTATGACATAATAGCTGTTTATTTTTAGTAATTAACGTGTTTCTAATGGCATTGTTGATAACAAAACTCCTGGATAACTTCAAGTTAATGTTGTTCTACATTAAGCTAAATAGCTTGAAATGTGTGTCTCTAACGTCTGGGTAGATTGTTATAATGGAAAATGACACATCGTCGATGACGAAGGAGAAATGGTTGCTAATGTAGATCTCTTAATTATTTATCACCAAAATGTTGAGCAGAATATCATTGGGCACGTCATGGCCGATCTGGAAGTCTTTGAATAGACTCCGGACACAGGTTGGCCGAAGCAAGGAAAACCTGTTCAGGTGGAGATTTATAGATGACTCAGCCCTGGAGTGTAAATGTAGTGTTGCCCCGCAAACGATGGGACACTTGAAATCGTGTCCTGCCTGTCCTGTTGCTTGCATATCAGAGGAGCTGATGGGCGCTTTTGAAATTGCCAAAATTGTCGCCAAATTTTGGGCTGATTCAATTTAAATTGTCATCGACACGCTAAGAAGATTGGGCACAGATTTCAAATATGACTGCGTGAGCGTGAGTTCCTGGCTTCGATTCCCGTGTTCTAAAAAGTCTTATTCAGTTTTTCTGTTAGAAAACTATCAGTAACAGCCATAATTTGAAATTGTGATCGGTAGATAGTAATGACTATTGATTGTAGTACAAGTTTTAGTGTTATTTTGAAACTAATAGCAGGCAACACTGAAATTCATGTACTAGTATTTATCCACCCACGTGTGTCGTGTAAGCTTGTCAATAGTAATTTATTATATACTACTAAAGCCAAAGACCAGTACCATTGGAAATAATCGGAGCATTTGTTAGAAATCAACCTTAAAACCGTCCAATTAAGATATAATTTTGATTAAAACTTATATCGGTCTGCTAATAATTGAGAATATTATGACAACGTAGTATCCCCAAAGGGTTCGGCAGAGAAGTACTGTTGCACACCCACATTTCACCGATGCAGTTATTAAGTCTCATGTACCAATAGGTTGGTTGCCTATTACCATCAACCAGGCACAAGAATATTATAACTTATTTACTACCAGTCAATAAGTTATAATATTTAAGCTCGATCCATTTAAACTGGAAGCTGACCCTAAGTCAATTAAAAACAGAAAGAATTCTGCGGAAAAGGCTTGATAGAATTAATATAATAACTTCTTATATTCATATTAATTATTGTTCAGCGGTTACTTCCCGCATGCATTTTTCGAGATTGCCCGACTTATTTCTAACTCGAACAAAGCCCTTATTCATGAGCTGAGCCCACGGCGATGTCTAAGCAATTTGACACGCAACATCGCCAAGAATTAATATAAATTTTGATTCACCAAATGTGTCGTTTATTACGAATGTTTTGATTGTACTTATAAGCTATCTGTACATACAATTATATACACAACAACCCCAAGTATAAGTATTTACAAATGTAAAAACTCTTTAAAATAAGGTATGAGTCATTTGGTCGATACTAAACTAAGTTTTGCGTCACGCTAACTTTGATTTGAAGCAACGTACACCGTGAAATCTTTTGCATTACTAAAACGCTGTTTGGTGACTCGATTACAGAAATAATATGATTGTGATGGAAAATTTATATTTAATTTCCATACTTCGAACAACGAAGATTTAAAACTAAATTTTGTGAAAGTTTTTTTATCTAGTAGTGTCATGATACTGGCTGATTGTAGTAAAATCAACATTATGTTATGTAATTTATTATGAAAAGAGGTAATGAGTGAAAATTTTCAAAATTCTCTTATTGGTTCAAGATCTTTTTCCATTTAATATTGTAACTTCTCTTATTGGTATTTGGGGTTTAGGTTTATATATTTGTTCAAGATAAATCTTTGAAAAGCATTAACGCATGCTTAGCGAACTCTAAAGTTACAATATTAAATGGAAAAAGAATACGGTCGCGAACAGGATTCGAACCTGCGCCTCCCGGATAAATACTCCAGGCGCTCTGACCACTAAGCCATCTCGACCTCTGCTCACCACCGCGAATTCTTCTTCCATATTTAACATGTCTTATGGCGCCGTCATTGCAATCAATTCAGTACCTATACAGGTGACTGAACCGACACGACCAACTTTACAGCTAATACAATGTCGTAAAGAATGCAATTACCTTAATAATTCACCACCGCGAATTCTTCTTCCATATTTAACACTTCGCCATGTTAAATATGGAAGAAGAATTCGCGGTGGTGAGCAGAGGTCGAGATGGCTTAGTGGTCAGAGCGCCTGGAGTATTTATCCGGGAGGCGCAGGTTCGAATCCTGTTCGCGACCGTATTATTTTTCCATTTAATATTATATATTTGTTAATAATACCTCACCAGTAATTTCTCCTGTATCGTAGCCGTGGGTGCATTTCAAGAACAAATATCTTATGATCATACAAATATTTCTTCTATGCGGGATTCAAATCTGTGACATATGGGGCAGTAGTCGAGGTATCCCTTGACTCTTTAAGACCTAAGACTTAAGATAATCATTTGAATCTTTCAAGAATACTTACAGTTCTAGAATCGAATAGGTCTATACTATAATAATGTCACGTCTGGTAGGCCGTGTTTTTTCTTAAGTTGCTCAGTAACCAACTACTGTATAAGGCCTCAGGCCATATCGATACACTTGGCGTAATTTGGACCTCTTTGGTTGTTGGAAAAAAAAACAAACCATTCGTATTTGATCCTAATGAATAATTTATTGAAGTATATATTCGATTAGATAATCTTACTTGCTACATTTTGAAGAATTGTGGCTGTAAGTATGCACTTGTAGATCATCCTGCATCTCTAGTTATGTAATATTATTTATTTATTTAGTAATATCGATTTGTTTAACAATGTGTTCAAAAAAAGACGATTTTAGGAGTTTTGTAGGTAGGTACTGCTGTCGTTCTCCATGGCGCGTAACTAGGATTTTATTTGCTAAATATGTATTTAAAGACTGCTGCGCTGCGTGTCGCAGGTTCGATTCCTGCACGGAGCAATTATTTGTACGATGACGATATATAGATAATTGCTCCGGGTCTGGGTGTGTGTGTGCTTGTGAGATTATATGTCTGTAAACACACCCACGATACAGGAAGAGATTCCTAGTGTGTTAAATTTACCTACTTAGTGTTCTCAATTACTGTTTTGTCTTCCAATCCATATTCGTTAATAAGTGATTACTTGATAAGGTACAATCGATTATGATCGACACACACTCACTCGATATATCCTTGACGCGCCTTAAAATAAACTTGTACTGAATATTTAAACGATTTATTAATGGGCACAGGTTGCCAGTTCATGCTCTATGCACACCATACTCAATTGGAACAAAATATTATGACTCACATGGATGAATTGGTATCTGAATGTATACTGTGGGTAAAATATAAGATAACAGGCAAAAACATAATATTGCTTCGTTGGTTTAGTGGTCCCAAGCTTCACTGCTGAGCATGAGGTCTCCGGTTCGATTCCCGAGATGGCCAAAGTGTTATTGAGTTTTTCTGTTGGGAAATTCACAGTAGCAGTCCAGATTTTTGGAAAAATATGCCCGGTAGATGACTGGGATACTCCCATGTAATAGGCTCACCACCTATTAAATGGAACTTAATAACAGTATTGGTGAAATGTGATTGTACAACTGTGTACACCTCTGCCTACCTTTTCACGGAATACAGGCGTGAATTTTATGTTATTTTATAAACATAATATAGTGGAGCTCATAGCCCGTTGCAGACTATGTTAGTTAGGCAATTACAAGGTTAAGCAATGCTTGGCGCGGTCAGTTGGGTGACCGGTAGGAGCAATTTCATTTGAGTGTCTCCGTGCTATGGAGGGCACGTTAAACCGTCGATTCTTTGCTGTTATTTATTAATAGTCGCTAAACCAATTCAGAAGCCTACGCGGGGGCTTCAACAACCCTGCTAGTAGGTTGACCTCTGACTTTTACAATAACTAAAACTCGATCACCATAGAAACAGAAACAAACACGTATTGTAGGTAGGTAGGTACTTAATATATCTTTATGTGTATGTTTATAATAAAACAGTTTCTTGCTCCATTTACTATTGCTCCTGATAACGCATGAACTGTGAGTAACAAGCAACATTGTGCAATCATTGTGAATGCTAACCATTTAATAAATTATGTAAAAGATTTTTACATAAAGGTTTGCTTCGAAATAACGGATGTAGCTCAACTAAACAAAAATTATAATATTGTTGTCTTTTACTAACGGCTACAATAAGAGTGAGACGAGACGAATTTACGCACATAAAATTAACATCTCCGAACAATTTTAGTCGGCACATTTTTAGGTGACCACTCTAAAATTAAGATTACTCGGTGGTGGACACTGCAAGGTCTAGTACCTCCTGATGATGCCTAGTGAGAGGGTGAAACACGTTTACAGAAGATGGTGGTAGTTCCAATTTTTCACCACTTGCATATGTGCATATATTTGAGGGCGTTTTTCGCTGCCGATGTCACATTTCAGTATTGATTCGATTATAACCAAATTTTGGAAACTGCCTAAGTTCTACAAAAGAATGATAACTCAATAAAAGCGTTTAAAATTTCGTGAATACGACGACAAGTACAAACAAGATAGGAATTCACAATCAGCAGACTTAACTGACTTTTGTATTTAGAGGTACTCATACGGCTACAAGAAAATTAAGACATTGAAACACTTCAAAATTTTATTACCTTACAACTGATAGATTAATATTTTTATGTTGGCGCCACTTATATCTACAGTAACATCTAACATTCAAGCATCCTGCACAAAAACCTAGCCAAACATGTTACCTATTTAGGAATAATATAGAAGTAGATAAAAAGACCACACACTCAAATTGCATAGTGTCCATGACCTTGGGTTCCGCGTCGTTTGTTCGTGTTTTAATGGTTAACGTAACTATTATAATCCCAGACGTGCGTGGGAGTTGATCTATAGAAGATATAATGAATATACATAAAAGCCTCGCTACGGTAAATTGGGCGTTTACGGATGGTCTGTAGAGAATAGATTTTATTGTTATTTAAATTACATCGTATTGCGGAAGTATAAGAAAGAGAATTTGGGAGTTAAAGCAGTGACTTGGTTTTAATATTCAGGGATAACCAAAATCTGATGGCAATATTTTTAGTTTCGACTGAAAAGCTAGATTCGTTGGATGCTATAGCATATTTTATAATTATATCGTTTACATCGTGACAGAAATGAGACTAATTTATTTTAGAATTAATGCCGTTATAACCCGTATATTATATTTGGAATAAAATATACGACTCCGATATCACAACTTAAATAATTAGATTTAATCTTTGATTTCTCAGCTATTTTTGCGAGCAGTTAATAAAATAGCTAAATGGTCGGTCGTAAAATGTAAAATATTGACTTAAATTAATACTTAAATAAGATATTACCCTGTTTTGAAAGTAAAGATTGTAATATAGTTATACCTAATAACAATTTTGTTGGCTTTGTCACGTAAGTTAAACAAATATTAAGACTAGGTAAGCTAAAAATGCTATTTCACATTGGAGCAATGTTTAAATCTTCCCAGACGTTATTAATATCTTTAAAACTCAGCAAATCAATGTAAAAACATTATTTTATTATGTTTGATAGATTTAAATATAGTAAGTGTTTAAATTACTTCACATTCAAATTGCAAGGTTTATGAATTTACAACAGCCGCGGAAGAAACCTATATTGATTACTAAGAAATGCAATATTATTATGTTCGATTAGTTTTATTATTGAAACAATTAGTAACAGTAAAATCAAAGTTAGTTTTATGACTATTGATTACTTTATGCGTGGGTATTTTGACCTGTGCAGATTATTTTATTCGAACATGTATTGTTTACAGAAAATGTATGCCTACTTAGATTAAGCTTTAGTCAGTTTCGAAATTAACATATACAGTAAGTTCCAGGCTTCAGTAAATGTAATACAATAACCACAAATCGCTTAGGTCCAAATATACCACCTTGCGGGACCTTGCAAAAAATACAGGAATTTAAACGACAAACAAGATACTTGACCATGTTATGTCGAAATTTATTACGTATCGTATACTTCCTAAAACCTTTATATTTTTTAGCTTGCTATTTCACTCTCACTTATAGTTTTTCCTTGTCGTCAATTGAAGTGACCTCACCGCTTGCGCAACCAACCAGTCGAATGCTTTACGATGATCTAATGACATTTATATGTGTTTTTTTTTGCGATACGTTTTATGTTAAAGTATAACTTATATATAAGTTTGTGACTATTTCAAATATCCTACCTAAACCTCTAAACTAATTCACTATAACAGTTTCATTAAGTGAGACTAGAAACTTGTCTAACGTGCTCAGTAAATGGCCTTTTTTAAATACTAATGATACTGCTGGCGTCAAATTCATTTCGAAGCTTTTACGATAAAGCTCTGACACAGGCTCAAAGTTGAGGTATTTTTTTAATTACCTTGACTTTAATATTTTACAGTTTTGTAAAGACTTCGGTTTTTGGGTAGCACATTAACATACCTCTGTTATCTCACTGCCTCTTAAGTATCATTTTCATGTTTTTTTAGTGTCGGCGCTCGAAATACTTGGAGTACCAAGGATTAACTATAATTGCAGCTCATTAGTATCTTTACAAGTATTGTAAGTAAAAAAGAGTTTTATCTGCTGTTTATATTTTTGGAAGAATATATCTACACTTTTTTTCACTTGGCCTTTATTTATGAAATCTGTGTACAATCAACGGAAAACATAATTTAGCCTGTCGTATGCCAAAATGCTATAATATGGCATACAAGAATTTAATGCGTCTACAGTTTGACAGTGAAAGGTATTATGACTTTATTATTAGTTAGCATTTTATATTCTTATTGAAAACTTACTGATCATATAAGTTTTTTTTTTTATCAAAAATATTACCTTTGGCATACAACTCGCCTGATGGTAAGCGACGGTGTGGCCGAAGATGGAGCACGTATATCCAGAATAAATCTATTCACTCTTAAGTAGAGTGGATAGATTTGGGAGAACGGTAGTTGAGGAGTTGATACAACTGCCCAGACCCGTCTCCCACAACGGTTGCACCTACATCCCGAAACACGACTACGTGGCTTCACGGCATGTCTTCGTCCGGTGTGTGGTAACCAGCCGCGGCCGAAACCTCCCACCTGAGTTGTATTGCCTATTTTGCACCACCCAGGAGCCACGTGTAGGGATTCCATTTTAAGGATGCTCTCCTACGGACGCGAGCAACTCAGCCCCCTATCCTACCTAGTATAAAATTCTAACAACTCTATAGCCGTTATATTTTTAATAAATTTATATTAATAACTGCTTTTTTTAATAGCTCAGGTGGAATGGGTAGACACTTGACATTATTATTTATTCTTAGCGTCCACTAGAGAAACCTGATTCAGACCCTAGCGACTCTAGAAATAACTTCACAATACTTACTACTAATCACGGTGCGGAATCAATAATATTGCGTGCCTATATTGAACGTTTTTTCTTTAAAAATACACCAAGAATAACATCATCCTTTCAATTTCCAACTCTATTTTTAAAGGTGTAAGGTTTGGACTGGTGTGATTTCAAAATTTCGACCTTAAATGTCCAGACGCTCTGTGGCTGGAATTCAAAATGGAAGATAAAAGTGGAATGTTGCGCTATCTGCTCTTGCGCATTGTGCATAATGTTGTTTAAGGATAATGTGGCTATTTATACAATCTATTGGTGTAATGAAATGTTAACGAGCCATTGTATGTAAGTGCTCATGTTAAATGTCTTTATACACTGTTTTGAGAATTCTATTATTATTATGGGAATTGTAGACAAAAGTAGTACCTGCAATATTAGTAGCGTGTGTGATGAGATTTGCCGCGTTTTCCATTAAAACCAAATTTGGCTTTGCAAGCCACATTTGAACAAACAATAGACAAAAATAAAGCCAGGGTCGCCATTATTGGATACGCCAAGGAGGAAAATATATTACTAATTTAAAAAAGGCATTATTTATTAGACATCATCACACCTTTATTTCCCAAAGGGTTGGGTAGAGGTGTACTGTAATTATTGTACAGCCACATTCATTTCACTAATGCCGCCGCTAAGTCCGATGTAATAGATGGTGGTCCTGTTCCCATATATTAGACACAATTTCAAGCTTCAGACTGCTACTGAATTTCCTGTTCTTACAGAAAATCCCAATAAAACTTTATCAGTCATGGTAATGCAACCCAGGACCTTACGTCATTAAATCAGTGAGGCAGTCAAGGTCACTGCTTCTGACTGTATTTTAATAGGTTTTATTGCGGCACCTCATAGGGCCATTAATCGCGATTTGTGATTTCTGGTAAGTTAACTTTGAATAGACAGTATAATTATAAAAGAACTAGCTTATGCCCACGACTTTGTTCACGCGCGACTTCAGAATAAGGTCTAGGCGGGATAAAAAGTATCCTGTGTTGATCCAGGTTATGAAATGTGTGTGCTAAATTTCATCCAAATCCGTACAGTAGTTATTGCGTGAAAGAGTAACAAATATCAATCCATCCTCACAGACTTTCGCATTTATAATATTGATAGGATAGTGACATAAGAAATAGCATCGCGCCTGTATTTCCCAAAGGGCAAGCAGAGGTGTACACCCAAATTTCAACAATGCTGTTAGTCTTGTTTCAAACTCCGAGCTACTATCCAGATTTTTTTAATAGAAACACTCAATAACATTTTACTATTTTTATTTTTCGAATTCATGATCAACAGCGTTAGTTAGCGGCAGTAGTGACATATAATAGTGAGCAATAATACTCAGGTCTTATCAATTTGCTGCTGTTATCTGAAGAGTATTTGCATGTTCAGTATGCTTCTGTTACTTCAAACGATACCACTTCAAAAGTCTCAATATCACTTCAGACAACTCAAACCAATGTTGCACCGACAAACGACCTAAAGTATTCTTGCAACTTGCAATAAAATCATTTTGGCATCAGTAGTGTAACTACTTGTGAACACTGGACAGTATTGCTTAAAAACTTTTTTTTTTATCTTATATGGACTTACGTTTAGCCACCAACTTGCATGATAAAATTATTATATTAAATGGAAAAAGAATACGGTCGCGAACGACTAATTTTGCAGTGAATACAATGTTGCATCGGTAATTGCATCTTTGCGACATTGTATTAACTGCAAAGTTAGTCGTGTCGGTTCGGTCACCTGTATAGGGACTGAATGGATAGCAATGACGTCGCCGAAAGTGTTAAAATATGGATGAAGAATTCGCGGTGGTGAGAAGAGGTCGAGATGGCGTATTCATCAGAGCGGCTGGTGTATTTATCCGGGAGGCGCAGGTTCGAATCCTATTCGCGACCGTATTCTTTTTCCATTTAATATAATAACTTTAGCGTTCGCTAAGCATGCGGTAATTATTTTCAAAGATTTAACTTTAACTTGCATGATGTTATGCGACGGTGTGGTCGAGGATGGAGCACGCAGATCCAGATGAAATCTATTCACTCCTAAGCAGAGTGGATAGATTTGGGGAGAACGACAGTTGGGGAGTTGATGCAATTGCCCAGGCCCGTCTCTCACAACGGTTACACCAGACTACATATCGAAACACGACTCACGGCATGGCTTCGTCCGGCGGGTGTTAACCAGCCGCGGCCGAAGCCTCCATATAAGGATTCCAGTTTAAGGGTGCACTCCTACGGACGCGGACAACTCAGCCCCCATTTATTAGCAATTAACCATTATTAAACACAATATAGAAAAATTATTAATTAAAAATATTTGTTTTACTGGTGACCTTTATAAAACTTCTTTTCGACTTCGCAGTAGAGCAAAAACAGCTAAACTGACCTGGTTCCCAGAACAACAGTCTAATAAGGCACGGAGCTCTTTTACAGTGACCTAGTCGAGTACAGTGGCCTAGAGTCGTGTGTTGGTTATTTTATACGATGTTAATTCATTACGTAAATGTTCACTTACCTTGATGATCTCATGGTGTCTGTCATTCAATTACTACCTAACAACTGAAATTGGACCCTATTATTTGATTCATACAGGATGTTTTTGATTATGGCATATAAAATATTTGTAAGCAGCCCTGAATTCCAAATTTAAATTTGCAACGAATTGATTTGATCAGCTTTATTGAAGATACGCTTGATCATTGCTTTGCATTTTTAGTTTATGTAATTTGTATGACAATTAATATAATTGAATCATCCCTAGATTAAAATGGATAAGGAAAACATCGTGAGGAAACCAGCATACCTGAGATTTTGTAGATAGAAAACACTTCACAGTAATATCTTAGGTTTGCGCAATCACTACACATTATAATAAAACAAGTTTTTCTACGTTTCGATAAACCCCAAATCCTCGCGAAAGAAAACCGATTTATACCGAGAATGTTCCGCGAGGCTATTGAAATTAATTGAAAAACACCCAAATTTCAATAGAGAAGATGGTTGGCAATTACCACCTGTTTGGAACCCTGTACTGAAAATAATCAAGTCCCAAACAAAGTCAAGTCACAAGAAAAATCAAGATACTGTGAGCGATTACTGCGTGCATCGGAACACCTTTTAGTTTATAATTCGATAAAATTGTAAAATTGTATCTCTAAATTTAAAACGACTGTGACCTCTGAGTTTGTTTCGGTATTTCTTCTCAGGTATAGTCTTAGGAAATACCGTTGCGATTTAGTTTTAAATATCTATCAGATACAAAAAAAAAAATATGAATTTATCAATTATATGTACGGTAGACTGAAATAATTTTAAATAAACTGTTGAGACGCCTGACACCTTAGTCCTCCTGCGACCACGAATGCTGCAAAGTGTTCGAAACGTCAGGAAAAACAAAACACCAATAATACACGCGATTAATCCGGTTAAACACTTTATAATTCTTTATCAACAAAAATATAGCTTTAGATAGATATAGGTACGTTGAATTTTACGAAATAGATAATACTAAAGATTAATGTATGATTTGAATAGCAACACAAATTTTCTAAATCAATACAAAAGAGAAACAAGATTTTATTTTTAAGTTCTTGATTCTTGATATCAAAGATAAGCTAACTGATTTGTATCAAGATACCAAAATAGGTAATAAATATGATAGATAAATTATTATCAGTGAATATGAAATTGAACAAATACCTAAAGTAGCGACCTTTTCTTTCTAAGCAATTCGATTACATTATCTGTTGCCAAATCTAATCTGTATTGTTTATGGAAAATGTTAATTCTGAAGCTTTAGATACCGAATTTAAATAGGTATCAATATGTATGACTGTCTGACCGTATCAAGCTTCGAATGAGAGATTTGTGCAGGTAAAATTCCGTTCGAGAGCAAAGTTATAATCCTACTAATATAATAAATGCCTAAGTTTGTGGATGTTTGGATGAATATTTGTTACCCTTTCACGCAATAACTACTGCAGACATTTGGATGAACTTCAGCGCGTAGTTTATAACATGGATTAACACATAGGATACTATTTGCCCTGGCTAGACCCAAAGCTAGAAAAATAATAATTGAACGTACATTCCTGAAGAGTTTAATGAATACAGATGAAGCAAAATTGGTGTTGTAGAATTATAGCAGGTGGAAATCGATAGTCTCTGCCTCTACCTCAATGGGAAATAAGCGTGATTGTATACTATATATGTTATGGGAGAAGAAAAACAAATAGATCTACCCAATTGAAGTGCGAGTACCTATAATGATTTTATCTTTGTAACCAAGTGCTGCAGCCATATTGTACCAAACAATGGTGTGATTCATTACTGTATAGACGTGTCTTATCTTTTCCCTTTGAGTTCTAAGAGACAATACACATTTGTGGCTTCTCAAACCTTCCGCTCTGGTCTTAAAGAATTGTTTGTATTAGGTAACAGTGGAGGAAGAAGTACTTTGTAATATGATTCGGTAGATACTTTGTCATCGTCATGTACCCAAAATATGAAACTATAAGTTAAACAAATAAATAATAGATACTTTAGTTCCAAGTTTACATGCATGCAGTACAAATGCATTCAAATTATACAGCTTATGTAAAAAAATACTGTAATACAAGATAACAACACCAGCCCATAACTGTCCCACTGCAGGGGCAAGGAGCTCTTCTCATACCGAGAAAGCATGAGCATTGATCGCGACGCTAGCTCACTGGAGATTTGCGATTCCAGACTATTGAGTCCAGGTTTCCCGACAATGCTTTCCTTCACTGTATGTCTGTGATATCTTAGATTTACTAAGAAAGTACAAATGACATAAAAAAGTCAAATTTGTACATGTATGCCAGATTTGAAACTACAACCTGTGGTTCAAGACGCCACCCATAACCACTCGGCCACCGCAACGTGTAATACTGAATACTGTAAATACCAATCCCTTATAATTATTTAATCGTTCTTATAATGTATTTTAGCTAAAATTCTTCTAAAGTTTGTTGTCATTCCTTTTCATCGACATCTAAGTGACAGGGCCAGGTATAATTTAAGAAGCATTTTAGGCACGTCGGTTTTATTTACGTTTTGTGTTGTTGCAGCATGCCCCTGATTTCATCACTACGAACACCGGTCAATATCTTTTTGTTCTTGTGGTATTAGTCTAAAACCGTCACAGTGTCTTTTTCAACCTTGACTTTGGCAAAATCAAAAATACGACCAAATTTTACGATATATTCAACTTTCTCATGTGCGCTTCCACACAAATGTGGAAAGCCCCTAAGTGATTTCAAAAGTAGGTATAAAACCTACGTGCTTTTTGTATTTGTAGCTTGTCTTCTTCAATTGTTATTCCTTAGCGGTTTCAGAATGAATGAAAATTGAGTATTGTCTCCGCTATGTACCTAGGTATGAGGCAAATGATGTTACTTTGAGATGGCACTAATAACTGTTTGTTTGTAGTATTGTATTATTTATATCCGTTACTTCAAATGCTAAGTAAAGCTCTCAGACGCAATAAAATTATGATGGATTTACTTAGTTCTATTAAACAGACAGACTTCAATAAATGCTAATAAATTAATAATTTATTTGATTCCGTGACTAAAGTATGGTGTAAAATGTACAGTTATTTCATCTGCAGAGCTAGAAGTATTTCCAATGTTGCTGTACAGTATATTGATGATCTTCAATTAAAACCTGGTCGTCAACTCTATAGTCGTGGTTGTAACATGAGCGAGGTGGTGTTAACTCATAGGTATAATGTCTCGGCGTTCGAAAGAACCATAATATTTTGTAAAAACGATAATTTTCTATCGTGTTTGTCGCAGGCAATTTGTATGATTCCGCCGTTTACATACGGCGACGTCAGTTTAAAAACGCTCGCAGTTTGAAATTTGTTTGAAATTTGGAAATTATAAGAACTAGCTTAGCTTATTTATTGGGGAAATCCATGGCTTGACCTTCGCCTTTCCCAATGCAAAATTCAATAAGTGAACATACCTCAGTGAATAATGTCTCTATAATGTTAATTCACTCATACCAGTCAATAATAAAATTATCATATTTATTCAATAAATATTATGTAATAACAATAATTGCTTTAAACCATAATTATTTCAATTACGATCAAGGTAGAAAATAAGAAAACATGGTCTATATTAACCCAATTTTTGGCCAATGAAATAATGTTGAACTAGTCTGAGAAGGTTACTGGATGTCTTACATAACAGTTATTAAGGTTATAAAGTGCACTTAAAAACTAGTTTGAAGTTGTGTATATTACTATTTATTTGTAATAAGGAATCAAATTTCGATAAAGGGATGTTAAACCACATTTTATGTGGCCGCATATACTGAGATAGGGGCCTTTTTGGTCTCGCCTTCTAATTTTAAGTAGTTATGAGTCTTTATGTTTATATTCTGTAAGATC
Organism: Xylocampa areola; assembly: GCA_935421205.1. Lineage (NCBI taxonomy): Eukaryota > Metazoa > Arthropoda > Insecta > Lepidoptera > Noctuidae > Xylocampa > Xylocampa areola. The sequence continues at coordinate 19,379,497 of OW285207.1, forward strand.
TGTTGCGAGACTAGAATAAATAATTGTCTTTATTTCTTCATAATCTTTACGCCCCAGGCCACTTGCATACAGGACGGCTCACAATGTTTTCCATCACCATTTTGCAAGTACATAATAGCAATAATTAATTTATAATATGCATATGATTACTAACAATCTGTAGTGTGTGCCTAGGGATCAAACTTGGTCATTTAACATCTGACTTACCTTTTCAATTGGCATGTTTTTGTCAAAATTACTAGGTATTATCTGCTGATCCAACGGCGGTTTCCAAAATGCTCGATGCTTGATGATCAAAATCAAAGTCTTGTCAAAGTAAAACTTTGCTGGTAACCGCCGGCGGCACCCTATGTCTGAACTCTTTAGTGGAAAGTTTTATGTGTTGGTAAGGAGAATACTAAACATATGCACAAATATTTATAGCATATTGGAATCGAATCTTCATCACGTATTGCAATTGAGCCGTAAATTAACACAACTCCACTAGCAAAACAATTCCTATCTTATCATCACATCTAAATGACTTCTGAGAACCATTCAATCCAATTAAGAAGACGATTCAATTCGACCGAAAGGTCGTCCAAGATGTTCTGGGAATGGCTCAGTTATACATATAAATATTTTACAATGTTTATATCGGTACTGTTAACAAATCATGGTGGCTAAAAGCTGAAGACAGGTTAGTCATAAATTGATGTTTGGACTGCCGGACTTATGGGCGTTGTTTGTTATACTCTAATTTATTTGTTAATATATAATAGATTGTGGTATCATAGATTGTGGTCCGAAAAAATATTAAATTATGTCTTTAAACGTACTTGTAGTGAGGTAGAATATAGTTTTTTTTTATATATAAAGAAATATGTATAGTGACTTCAGTTAAAAAGAAAATAATTTCGGATAGAGCAAATAATTACGTAAAATTAGCAGACGTAGGAAAACCGCATTGCATTTTAGATTATGCGATCTTGACGTTGTTAATATTCAAATAGTGCACAAGCTCTTACCTACTATGACAAATTTGGATTTGCTATTTTCCATTAAAATCTGACGCAACGTAACGCTATCTACTATACTTTAATGAAATAATTACACACCAAAGATTCTCATCGTACAAAAGCTCTAAGAACAAAATGTTGAGTAGATACAATAGAAAGGATAAACAAAGAAAGCCAGTCATCCAAATCGTACTTTCACTAAACGTTTCTATTCCTGGTATTATATTTCTAGTTCTAAATGTTATGCTGCGCTTATTTAGACCGAACTAAGATTAATAGCATTTATTTTTGGCTCCGCTTTCATCAATCGATAAGAAGGCACTTTAGCATCGTGTTTATCATTATGAACTCCATCAGCTGTCACCAAATAATTTTAGTTTTTTCGGACCGTGCGACTACAATCAATGAATGGTCTATAACTAGGTGTAGTTAATTTGTCTATGTGAAATAAAATCTTTTGACATTGATTAATTTTGGTTCTGATAATTTTTTTAGGTCCAGGTCCGATATTTAGTTATTACACATTTTTGAGGCAAGAAACTGGAACGGATAAATGCTCGTTTAAATTTTCAATTATTATAATTCTATTTCTATTTCAATTTCTAATATTAATCTTGCAGAAATTGATAATTTACTCATCACCAAAACACGAATAAAAACACAATCATAAAATAGGTACCAAAACAAGTTTTACCTACATTTTTGCAGCATATTCTGCAAAAAACGTCCTTGAAGCTTTGACTCCAAACCTGTTGCAGTAATATGCCACGGTTGCCTATACTGAGGCAGGTTAAACTATTAGTATATCATTGACAGACAGATATTATAGCGGATAGTGCTAGGAAATAACAAAAACAGGAATTAGTTGCACGCAGTTTGTTTAATACAAGTACCTACAATATAACAGTTTTCTGAAAATTATCAGTTATTAGAATTGTTTCGAGTAAGTACAGGTTCAGGGTTCCAATATGTTAAACTTTATAGAATCAATAGCGGCCCCTTTTCTGGATATAGACAAAGCGCCACATACCGGGACCCTAAAGAGCTAAGAACCACCCGTGTGACACATTAAATAGGTACAAAATAACATTTAATCAAAATCAAGTAAAGCCGAATCGTATTTAATTGAAAAAAATAATTATCTTAATACCAAAAGATCAAATACAGATAAATCTTCGAAAAGCATTAACGCATTCATATTTATAACCAAAAGATCGAGTTTAGTTACTTGACGTGGTGCCGATTGATAGAACTCACTACCTTACTGATACTAAAGATAATTTTAAATTAACTAGGTACGTACGAACAACTTGTTTGTAGTTGGAAACATGTATTGTTTACGTACTTTTAACATATTACATCAAATTTTTCTCGCAACAATTTTACGACACCCAGTAAAAAGCAAAGCAATAAAACTACATCTTATCCTTCTACAAATAATCACGGTTATTGATCACACTTAAAAGTACAATTGAATCAACTAACGCCTATATCCGTGCTCAAGCCGTGATGTAATGAACGTCAACGACCGTCAAGGGCCGCGGAGCCAAGGTTCAGCTGACAAAAAATAAATTGTGCCAGCGTGCCAACACATGATAAACAGTAATCTCCAGACACTAGTATTATTAATTATATTGATGTGGCTCTCATATCTCTTGGAAATACATTAGATTGTGGCTAAGTATTTGATTGGTTAAGATTTTTTCAAATTAGGACTGAATGTATCATTGTAACTGCCTCGTTGGTCTAGTGGTCCCAAGCGGGACTGCTGAGTAGGAGGTCTCGGGTTCGATTCCCGGGTCGGGCAAAGTGTTATTGAGTTTTTCTGTTAGGGAATTCTCAGTAGCAGCCCGGAGTTTGGAATTGTGCCCGGTTGATGGCAATAGGCTCACCACCTATTACATGGGACTTAATAACAGCATTGGGGAAATGTGGGTGTACAACTGTTTACACCTCTGCCTACCCCTTCGGGGAATACAGGCGTGATGCTATGATGCTATGTATCATTGTATCTACGTCTGGCTTGGTTATTGTAACAATATCCATATTATTTGACTGCCTCGTTGGTCTAGTGGTCCCAAGCGCGGCTGCTGAGCGTGAGGTCCTGGGTTCGATTCCCAAGTTGGGCAAAGTGTTATTGAGTTTTTCTGTTAGGAAATTCTCAGTAGCAGCCCGGAGTCAGGAAGTTGGCGGTGTGACACCCCATGCTTCGGAGAGCACGTAAAGCCGTCGGTCCTGCGCCTAATCTCTCTCCGGTCGTGTCGGATTGCCGTCCTATCGGAATAGAAGAGAGTGAAGGGCTAGGGAGTGCACCTGTGTTTGCGCATACACTTGTGCACAATAATATCTACTGCGCACTTGGCTAATCTCCGCGGAGATAGGCCGCCGTGACCGAAATACGCTTGGATCCATATTTTCTAAAATGTTTACTAGATAATACTTAACTTGAAAATTTGCTTTTTCTTGCTCATATTTGGGAACTTTATCACTTTAGCATATCACCTCGTTGTTTACTATTTCTACGAAAGAGTGTGCAGTTTTCCTTGCTTTAGTATTTAAGGTTGTGATGATGGCAAACAGAAGGAAGGAAGAGCCTTACTTTCAGAATTTACAAGGAAATACTTGCTTCTTGTAACCTTAACCTGCTTTATAGAAGCTACAATGAAATACAACTTTCCTTAAACTTCCATCTTCGTAGGTATCGCTATTTTCCCTGAAGGAAATACCAATAATAGTGTAATGTATTCCCTTGAAAATGTCAACATATCTAAAGGTGATCGATCGACCGATTATAGACCTGTTTCCTATTGTTGATTCCAGCATGACAGTGGGTAATTTAGGATAGATGGTAACATAGTGGTATTAACAATAAACACAGTAGTAGTGGCCCATCCATTGAACATTACAATATATTGTTGCAACGAGCAATTTGGAAGCAGTGTATTATTAATGGAATAAAGTACTTACGAGATCACCAGACATGAGCCGGTTTAATTTAGAAACTTTTGTAAAAGTAGCAACATCTCGTTCGTTCTCCTGCCCTTATCCCAATTTATTTGGGGTCGGCGCAGCATATGAGTATATCTGTCATGCTGCTAAATTTTTGGCTATGTTTTATGTCTGGCCACCTCCCTGACGTCAACTCTCATCGGGAATGCTGTAACACCAAATGTTATCCATGCGCCAGCTTCTGATTTTATCTAACTATCACACTCCACTAACAGAGCTAACCGGGCTTTGAGGCACGATCATCAAAAAACACAGATATTTGGTGTAAGAATGATCATACTGATTATACAAATCCAGAACATGAAACCGAACATCATAATATTTTGTATTCTACATTAAAAACTAAGATTTAAAAATTTATCACAGCAACTCACTTGAGTGCAGCATAATATTAATAAGTTCTGTCATGCCGTTATGTGCCAAGGCTGCCATTAGATCATCGTCTTGTGGTCGGCTTGTTTACTTGTTTTTTTATTTATTGCGTACATCAGAAGGTCTAGTGAGATATGAAAGGTCTTTTTATTTAATTAAGATATTTTATGAATTACATTAGCCTTAAATTCTTTATTTATATCTTGATACACGTATGTTGCTAGTGAGGTTTTATTCTGGACGTCCTTACTTCATTATTTCGTTTTAAATGCATTGAAATCTTGGGAGCTATACGTTTAATCATCACCACCAACGTACAGATTTCTACGCTTTTCAATTTCATTATTTACATCCAAAATTGCATCAACACTAGTTCAGTTTCTTTCTTGCCTTAAATTTAAAGTTGTAACTTGACCTTGAATCCCTAGATTCAGGCTACCAGCTACCTTATCGTTAACATCGACCTTAAGCCACCTGTCATCACCACGATAGAGAAAGACATAGAAATAGAATCATCTCGCGGCGTGTTTACATCGCGCGACCTTGGCATCGATTCGATTTCGTCTGTTAGTAAACGTGCGGACACATCGTACGACTTTTCATTTCCATTTCGCGCTACGGTTTTTTTTTTATTTCGGTCACATGTTATTTTAAAAGTTTATTTCACGAGGTTTTCTGGAAGTTTTATTTTAACTCTTTATTTTGATTTGAAATGGATATATTTTCAAACTTAAACTTAGTTACTTCTGTGATAATCTTACTATTATCCTTGTGTTTTTTATTTAACTACGTTTACGCATTCTTGCAACTTTCAGCCTGTTTAGTTGCTATATTTTGCATCAAAAATAATCCTTAATTCTTTTTATTTTATATCTTACAGTTTTTTTTAAACGTTGCCCCACACTATGTATTTCTTCCTGTATCGTGTGTGCGTTTACAGACATATAATCTCACACACCCAGACCCGGAGCAATTATCTATAGATCGTACAAACCTGCGACACGCAGCGCAGCAGTCGGTCTCTCGACCACTGCACCAACCGCGCTGTCAAAAGTGTGTGTTATCCATTGGGCCTTTGTCTTCAAATTATTATTCGTTATACGAGCAATGAAAATATTATTTGATTTTATAGTTCCTTCCATGTTTTATTACATTGTGAACGTGCTTTTACATATGTAGTGTTCAATTACCAGGTTCACCTTGTCGAAGATATACTACCTACCTATCGATTAATCTAAACTTAATGCGATTTTTACAAAAGTAACCTTGCTGACCTCATGGATCTTGGACTGAGAGTTAATTTTAATTGCGGTTTAAAGTTAGATAAAATTGAGAAAGTTTAGTGGGTCAACTTCAAAGTTTTGGCTTTTCATCTTTATACCAGTGATACACAGGACTACTATTCACTGGATAGGAGTTGGCATATTTGGTAATGAGGTGTTTCTTGCCTTTTCATTTCGAATGTTTGCCCTTTAACCACACAAAAGAAAGGTAATTTAGTACCCTTAAGTATTGTTACACCGTGATAAGGTACCTGATATAATAATTATGCAATTTTTCTTCAAACAGATCTATAAAACTCTGCATTATTACATAATTATTTTTAAGATTGACATTCTTTCTTAAAAGGCCCCATTAGTAACACATCATCTTTATCTAAAGCAAACAATACGACTAATAGGGTCGCTACAGTGTCAGGGTCACCATATCTGCCATAGATAGAGTGACAGCTATTAATGGTCGCAGTAATGGTCGGTGACGTCATGAGGCGCCGGGTATAATGTCAAAGGCTTACGTGTGCACGATGCATTAGTTTAACTGGATGTTTTGAAGGCAACTAACAAAGTTACAGTTATATATGAATAAAACGTGTATGTACCACTGACTGCCCCTATTTGTTCACGTCTTTGGCGCCATTCATTTATTACTTAAGACAAATTATTATAATGCCACGAAATGTACTTTTACGGACGGTTGGACAGTTTTTATTTTTTGGTTTATAATAAGACAACTGTGTGATTTTTTGTTAAGCTGCATCCGGTTTTGTCTGGAAGTCGACCCCAATGTAATTGGAAGAAGGCTAGGCAGGTTGATTGTGTGAATTTTAGGCAATAATAATTGTACCTATATAATTTATTTTCTTAATCCTACAACTACATCATTGTGTACCTAGAAATATCTTAGGTATTCGCGATCGCCAGTTATCCAGCAACCACGAACACTGCAAAGTGTTCGAAACATCAGGTAAAACCAAAAGCAATAATATGTACAGCCGATTCATCCGGCTAGGTTGCACCTACACAATCTTACATTCGAAATAGCGTATGATTTTTTTTTATCGCAGCTTGTAAAGGTCGAATTTGTTTAAAAATTTCTCTTAACTCTGAAACTTTATAATAGAAACCTCTGAATCCGTCCTATACAATCGTACCATAAACCGATTGGATTGTACATACTCGTTCATACATTCATGCCTCGGAAAACACGTTAAGCCGTCAGTCCCGGTTGTCAAATTAAGATCTATGACAGCCGTTACGGGTAGTAAGAGGCTTGAAAATCTACCAGACAACCTTTGGATGGACAGGAAATGCGCCATTCATTAATTCCGTAAGATGATTTAGGGGGGATGAGGGTTACTTTATCTTACAAGGGGGTGGAAGGGAATCTTGATAGCTCTTACGTAAGATCACATAAATGCGCAAAGTTAAGATTATACTTTGAAAATGCGCGAGCAACCGCGCGAGGGCCGAGGTGCGCTCAGAAAAAATTTTACTTTGAAAAATACACAATAATACAAATCAAACGTGTATTAATTTTTTCCTTTAGATTCATACGTAATAAATATTAAACAGGGGGGAGGGGGTCGGCCCCTTCTTATTTTTTCTTATATGGGGGGGGGTCAAAAACCAGCAAAAAATTATAATAATTTATATATAACTAGCGGACCGTCCCGGCTTCGCACGGATGAACATTTACACCTTGGGTTACATTAATGAAGTTTTAGGAGGAATCCCTAATATTTTCTTGTAATAAATATAGCCTATGTTACTCAGGGATAATGTAGCATTCTAATGACGGAAGAATTTTTATCGGGCTACTAGTTTTTGAGTTTATTCGTTACATACACAAATACAAATCTTTCCTCTTTATAATATTAGTGTAGGTCCACGCGAATTCCTGAGGAATATGTTCAAAGAAATTAATATATTTACATTGCCCTCACTTTATATCCCTGAAAATGTATTATATGTTCGGATAATTTTGCATCTGTTTAACTCGAGAAGCGTTTTCCATGATAAAAATTCGGTTTAAGCATAAAATTGTGGTACCAAAATTTAGACTATCCAAAACAAACAAGTCATTTGTGGGCAATAGTGTACGCTTTTATAATAAACTTCCTAAGCCAATAATCGATCTATCGGAAGGAAAGTTTAAAACCCTTATTAAACCCGTCCTTATCCAAAAAGCCTACTATAAGGTTAAAGACTACGTTGACGATAGGGATGTTTGGCAATAATACCTTCTGCACATGTGGCTTCCCCGGCTGGTCACTGGCAACGTACGTCTTAATACCTTTCGGCTCAGCCACGTACAGAATTATACGTTGTAACAATAAAAATCTATTATGTCTGCTAATGAGCGAGGCAACAGCTTAACTAATCCTCAAAATTAGGAGAACGTTGGTATTTTTATATTCTTTATAGTTCCATAACATCATACCACGAGATATCGTGTTACCCAGTTACTGGGTTGTAGAGGTCAGATAGGCAGTCGCTCCATGTAAAATACTGATATGAAGCTGCATCCGGTTTGACTGGAAGCCGACCCCAATGTTATTGGGAAAAGGCTAGGCAGATATTATATAACATCCTATTCTATTTTATAATGGTTCTAACTACTTCATCCAATTTTATTTCTTTTGCCTAAACAAATACTGTTTAATCTTCATTTAATAAAATTTGCTTTGGTTCATATAGTTTCTTTAACTTCAATATTTTGTAAATGTGAGAACTCAGCAAACTTGCCAAATCCATTGTTATCAATACAATCGAGCTAGACATTTTTAATATTATTTACTTTGTATCGAAGATTACATCGTTCTCGCATTCCTCTCGCTAAATTGTATATACAAATACTGTAAAAAGTTTAAAAGAGTAACCATGGAGTTTCTTGCTGGTTCTTCTCCATAGGAATCAACTATTTTCGAACCGTGACACTACATTCTGACGTTTCTTAAGTGCCTTTTAAATTGGTTTATATGAAACTAGCTGTACCCGTGGCTTTGCTCACGTCAAAGTAATCTTAGCGCCAAACTAAGATTTCAATTAATCATACAAACCAACTCACACCTGATTCCCATTCCAGTAGGCAGAAACTATAGATTTTATCTTACATACGTGAAGAATGCATGCTCGACGGTTCAGTTTATTAACCTGCCTTTTTTGAGAAGGTCAGGTACGTTCGTTGAAGTCAGACCCTCCACCCCTAACTTTTTTGGTAATAATTGTTGCATTATTCTATTTTTGTCTATCCTCATTGACGCCACCCTCATACAGACAGCCGTGACTTTTCAGATACTTGACAGTTGCCCTAGCAACCCAAACTCATACAGATAAATCATAGCAAACTCTTAAGTTATAAATTTTAGTGGAAAAAAGAATACGGTCGTGAGCAGGATTCAAGGGGCTGACGTCGGGCCCAGGGGTTGATTCCTCACCTGCTCGGCAGACATGTCGACGCATTACCTTTTATTTGCGTAACACCATCAACCTCGCCCCAACACCTTTGCCGGCGTAATACCGATTTGCTAGGTGGCGGTATGGGGACGGTGGGGGTCCCGCCACAACAATCCATGATGATTTACAGTCGTTTTGAGTCACTATGGACGCAGGCATGACAGATTAATTTTAATTAGAATTCTTCTTCCACATTTTAATACGTCTTCTATCTATTTAGTCCCTATACAGGTGACCGAACCGACACGACTAACTTTGCAGTTAATACAATATCGTACAGATTTTATGCGAATTCGCGGTAGTAAGCAGAGGTCGAAATGGCTTAGCGGTCAGAGCGCCTGGAGTATTTATCCGGATCAGGATTACTTTACAATATAATTAATAAACGATTCTTCATCTTTATGTCGATGGTACAATTTTAATTATTTGGTTGCCTAGATCCACACTTGCTGTGTCCAAAATTGATTTCAGGTAGTTTCACTTTATGCTTAATTTGTTAGCGGGTGGTGGAAAAGTTCCTAGCCTCAGTTTTGCGGTGAGTCTCGACTGGGCATCCTGACACTGCCTCGGTCAGTTTTAAGTAACTGTGCCTGGCTTGTTAGGTGGTTAGGTGTTGTGCTGGTAACTGGCCGTCATACAGTGGGTATCTAGGGTCTGACTCCTGCTTGGATTTTTCCACAGCACACGTGATATGTCTGTAGATATGTGGGGGCGCTATATCAGCTGTCGGATACAGCTTTTGAAGTGGTGTAGATTATACGATGCAATATTAGGATTCCACTCATTAATTAGATTTTTACATAATCTCAATGGGCCTGCGTTTGACCGCCAACTCGCCTGATTTTAAGCAATGATGAAATCAACGATGGAACGCGCTTGACCACTAAATACCTATTCACTTGAGCCTTGAAAACCAACAGATATATATATATCGTCTTTTCAACATGACTCTAAGCATAATTTTTTCAGTTTCCTTCACTGCATCTTCATTTAAAAATGAAAATACTAATGTGTGTAATAATCAATCTTGTGCAGTGTAAAGAGATTCTTAATAAAACGGACTTATTAGTCTAGTGGTTGCAAGTGCGTATAAGCGTAGGTAAGTCTTGGGTTTGATCACCAGGTCGAAAAAAGTGTTGTTGAGTTCCATAATGGAGTTTTCAGTAGAGCTTGGGTCTGGCTTGTTGTTTATTTTTCCAACATTTAATACCCGATCTATAAAACGAATGCCCAAGATGCAGGTACTGATAGTCTGTTCCAATCTCCGCTTAGTAAACATTCGCTGAGGTTAAGCAATGTTTTACCCGGTATTTCATTGGATATCATCGAGAATGTACTCTCCAACCACCTCAATAGCTGGACAGCCTCTAACAAAATCGTCAGTAATGCTTATTTGATGTTTCGCTATTACCTACTTATGGATTAGGCAATAAAATTAATCCTAAGGCCAGGCTGAGGGAATGTGTAGTTTTGTTACTAAATAGGTATCGGGGGCTGAGTTGCCCGCGTCCGTAGGAGTGCACCCTTAAAATGGAATCCCTACACTTAGCCCCTGGGTGGTGCAAAACAGGAAACACAACACTGGTCGGAGGCTTCGACCACAGCTGTTTACCATCCACTGGACGAAGCCGTTGTGGGAGTGGGCAGTTGCATCAACTCCCCAACTATCGTTCTGCCAAAATCTATCCACTCTAATTAAGAGTGAATAGATTTATTCTGGATATACGTGCTCCATCCTCGGCCACACCGTCGCTTGCCATCAGGCGAGTTGGTGGCCAAACGTAGATCCATTTTATATTATTTTTTTATATTATTTATTACAGAGTTTAAAAATGACGTTTCTATGGCAAGAAGTACCATGATAATGATGAGATATGATTGATAAAAAAATTACATAACGCTAACGTTTAACATCTTCCCTGTGCTTCACCATATTGATATGAGACAGCAAGAGAAACACATAAAAAGTGGGTTTATATTACAAAAAGATACGGAAAAACTAAAATAACGTTGTTTTTCTGCGAAATAACAGATAAACCTTGTATTATCAAAATTAATAATATACAAAAATAATATCGTATACCGGGATTCGATCGTCACACTTATACTGTGCCAGTCACCTATGTACGGTATGCAACTAATTACTCAGATGACAGTATTGCTAAAATAGGCATTCACAATCTACTAATCAAAATACAAAACCGGTAAGTGCTTGGTCCCTATGTGACAAAGCGCAATGATACCTCTTGCAGTGCTTATCATTTTTGATAAGCTATACAACAGTGCAATTTTTATTGAAATCCGTCCAATTTAGATTCTGAGTGTGAGATGTTTAACATCACTGCTCAGCTCCCTTGAAGAAATGCGCAATTTTGAATAGCCTATAAGTTGACCCGGCTTCTGACGATATTTTTTATAAATTTTCAGATGTTTCTTTTTCTTGGTTTGGACGCCAACCTCGGACATACAAACAGACAAAAATACTCAAATTTTAAAAACAACAGATTTGGCAATAGTATCGATTAATTAACACATTACGAAAGAAAAAAAAAAACAAAAAGCGAATTTGAAATTTTCGGGCTTTCGAGTTACGATTTTATTATAAGTATAGATTATATTTTTTTAATACATGTTGAGGCCATGTAATGCCTATATTAATTCTATTTTTCAAAGAAACATTGAAAAAATAATAGACAAGAACGGGGCTTGAACCCGCGACCTTTGACGTTCCGTGTCATCACTCTACCAACTGAGCTACCTTGTCGTGTTCAAACCTATTGAATTTTCAATCCTCTTTGTATACGTCTTAAGGAGATGCCTGGTGATATTTATCTAGTAATCATTTACAGATTTACTAAAAACAAATAAAAAAACTAAAAACAAACTAAATCTGTAAATGATTACTAGATAAATATCACCAGGCGTCTCCTTAAGACGTATACAAAGAGGATTGAAAATTCAATAGGTTTGAAGACGACAAGGTAGCTCAGTTGGTAGAGTGATGACACGGAACGTCAAAGGTCGCGGGTTCAAGCCCCGTTCTTGTCTATTATTTTTTCAATGTTTCTTTGAAAAATAGAATTAATATAGGCATTACATGGCCTCAACATGTATTAAAAAAATATAATTATATATAAATTATTATAATTTTTTGCTGGTTTTTGACCCCCCCCCCATATAAGAAAAAATAAGAAGGGGCCGACCCCCTCCCCCCTGTTTAATATTTATTACGTATGAATCTAAAGGAAAAAATTAATACACGTTTGATTTGTATTATTGTGTATTTTTCAAAGTAAAATTTTTTCTGAGCGCACCTCGGCCCTCGCGCGGTTGCTCGCGCATTTTCAAAGTATAATCTTAACTTTGCGCATTTATGTGATCTTACGTAAGAGCTATCAAGATTCCCTTCCACCCCCTTGTAAGATAAAGTAACCCTCATCCCCCCTAAATCATCTTACGGAATTAATGAATGGCGCATTTCCTGTCCATCCAAAGGTTGTCTGGTAGATTTTCAAGCCTCTTACTACCCGTAACGGCTGTCATAGATCTTAATTTGACAACCGGGACTGACGGCTTAACGTGTTTTCCGAGGCATGAATGTATGAACGAGTATGTACAATCCAATCGGTTTATGGTACGATTGTATAGGACGGATTCAGAGGTTTCTATTATAAAGTTTCAGAGTTAAGAGAAATTTTTAAACAAATTCGACCTTTACAAGCTGCGATAAAAAAAAATCATACGCTATTTCGAATGTAAGATTGTGTAGGTGCAACCTAGCCGGATGAATCGGCTGTACATATTATTGCTTTTGGTTTTACCTGATGTTTCGAACACTTTGCAGTGTTCGTGGTTGCTGGATAACTGGCGATCGCGAATACCTAAGATATTTCTAGGTACACAATGATGTAGTTGTAGGATTAAGAAAATAAATTATATAGGTACAATTATTATTGCCTAAAATTCACACAATCAACCTGCCTAGCCTTCTTCCAATTACATTGGGGTCGACTTCCAGACAAAACCGGATGCAGCTTAACAAAAAATCACACAGTTGTCTTATTATAAACCAAAAAATAAAAACTGTCCAACCGTCCGTAAAAGTACATTTCGTGGCATTGCCACTGTTATTATTAACTTGCTAATTACAGACTTTCACTTCAATTTTAACGATTCCATAAGGTTATGTCTGGTTAGCGTGTGGACTGTGCCCGCTGGAAGGTCGGTCAGATACTGATTGTTATGATATAGATACTCTCTCTCTCAGCATCGAAACGGTTAGCAGGAATAAGGAATCCCAACAAATATATTTCGTATAAAATAGGTTCCTAAGACCTACAAGCTCATCGTTTTCACATCTGATGAAAAATTAAGCCCTTAACTTTAAACTGTCTTGCTCAAAAAGTATGGTTTGGCTGTTCTGCGACCGTCGTACAATCATTCCAATGGACTAATGGTTACAAATTAATTCACTGACCCGGCCACAATATAGCCAAGATCAGATATTATTGATTAAGATGTAGGGTTTATATATATTTGCTATAAATACTAAAAGCTTTGAATAACATGCATCATGAAAATACAGGGTAAGTATACACATAAAATAGAAAAGATAACATCGTTGACAAAAATAAAAAGATGCCTTCAGATAGACAGTTGGTTCAATAGTACAGTTATCGGGCACGCGATCACTGTTATGAAATTGATCGCAAAAATATAGGGCTGCTTTATTAGAAGAAGGGGGGTGACTTGCCCGCGTCCGTAGGAGTGCACCATTAAAATGGAATCCCTATACGTGACCCCTGGGTGGTGCAAAACAGGCAACACAACTCTTGTGCGAGGCTTCGGCCGCGGCTGGTTACCACCCACCTGACGAAGCCATGCCGTGAAGCGACCTAGTCGTGTTTCGGGATGTAGTCCGGTGCAACCGTTGTCAGAGACGGGTCTGGGCAGTTGCAATAACTCCCCAACTATCGTTCTCCCCAATCTATCCACTCTGCTTGGAGTGAATAGATTTCTTCTGGATCTACATCCTCGGCCACAACATCGCTTACCATCAGGCGAGTTGGTGGCCAAATGAAGATCCATTATTCATAAAAAAAAGAAAAATAATCTGGGTAGAATGAAAAGAAAAGTAATATTTCAGAACTTTTTAAAGAGCAAAATGAATAAATGTTGATTAATGAAGTAAGGATATGAAGTCTTATCACTATCGTTTGAGAACATTAATAAAATTTATTCCCAATTAAAAATATATCAACGGAAGTAATTAAATTTCGTCATGGTAAGAGATAGTATATTAGCCTGTCTTTCAGTGCAACCACGAAACAAGTCAGCACTAATGAAAAAGAATGTAATATTACACAACTTGGAAAAGAATTCCAAAAATATCATGTTACAAAACAAAAAGGTTATCAACCCTGATTCAAGTTGGAAGATAGGCCATTGGCAGTGTCAGGCTGTACCATGCGTGCGTACTCCTATTTCGGAGTCACAAGTGACAGACTGCGTGACTGATAATTGACAGAAAGCCTCTAGGAATCCATGGAACCCCACGGAGTCATGGAAGCAGTGCGTTTACGGGAAATTGTTCAAATACATTATGGCGTTTTTACTACTCTTTTATTGCTGATGTCTATTGACAATTTAAATTTATGAATTCTTGAGCGTCTTGTTTGTTTCCCGGTTGAGTTTATTTGTTTTATAAGAGAAGTCTGGGGCATATCTATATTCATTTATTAAAGCTGAAGAATTTATTGTTTGTTTGAACGCGCTAATCTCTAGAGCTAAGTCGGATTCGAAATATCTTTTTGTATCTGATAGCCAGATTTATGAGGGATAGTATAGGCTATCTAGCATTAGCTGAGAGGTGTAGACCTCACAGTTAGATGAAATCTATAATTATAACTTCAATGCTTGCTTTTGCAACTTTCAGCAACAAATTTTGTTTATGTATTAGTTGCAGATAGTCGCATTCGCAAACTTATGCCAGATTTGCAACCGGACCCATCTGCGGTGCATACTTTATTGAGTAACTGATTCATTCATAATTGTAAAAGCTCTGGTTTCTTCATTATTGTAAAACTCCTTTCAATTGACTGTAAGCCAACGCACAAAATTGTAATCAATGCAAATAAACTTACCATCATTGACTACAGTAACCACTGAAGTTAAAAATAAATCAGTAACGTTTAGCCAACACTGTAAGAGTGTATCAACATCCTTAATAACGCAATCTCCAAATATTTGTTCTGCAGCTACTGAGTCTATGAACTCATAAACCAGAAATAGAATTCTGATGATTTCGCCGTATGTATGTTTTAGTTCGGTTTTATTTCCGTTGTTCATTTATGTTATATTTAGACTTGAGGGCCCTACCCTTATACCGACCCGATCGTTATTCGAGACTTATGTATGTGATGACTCGAAGACATCTGTTGCAAACAGTGGTTAGAAATTAGCTTGACTTACAACGCTACTGTTTGTATTATTAATGTTACCTGGCGCTAGCAAACTATTACATTATTTATGTTGGATTTACGCTTTCATATTATATGTATAATGTAATAGTTTAGTATTCATATGCTAACTTCTATCGCACTGATTAAGACACTTAAACTGCTGAGCGTGAGGTTGCTGGGTTTGATTCATAGATCAGTCACAATGTTTTTCTGTTAGGAAATATGCAGTAGCAGCCCCGAGTTTGGAACTGCGCCCGGTAGATTGCAACAGGCTCATCATCTATGGAACTTAATAATAATGATAAAATGTGGTAAACCACAGTTATCCCTACTTAACCCTGTATGCGTGATTCTCAACAACATTATTTTTTCCTCTTATCGTTCAACACTATCCTCACTCCTAGTGCACTGAACTTGGCTAGTTGTGCCGTCTACTACGGAGATAGTGACTCATACTATTGTGATTTAGTTAGGACATGCGTCCGTGCCAAATCTGGCCCGCCCCTCATTAGATGACGTGCCAAAAGGATTTTATGGCTGTCTCAGCGATTCGTATTATGTATTTGATTGCCTTTATGGTCTGTTGGGAATTTGTGTGCCGTTTTATGGGACAAATAACAATATACTTGAGTGTTACTATTTTGAATGCGATTCACTAATTTAAATTAAAACGTCTGTGAATATTTTCCGTTTATCGTATTTTACTTTTTGTTTTTCATTTTTCTGTAACGAAAATAGACAATATTGAATTAGGTTATGCGATATCCGTGCAGGTGTATCAATTGACTTACAAATTTATATTAAATAGATATTGAGGTATTTGTTTTCGGTTAAGTTTAAATCTGTTATATATCTGCTTAGCCTTTTTCCAATAACATTGGGGTCGGCTTCCAGTCAAACCGGATGCAGCTTAATACCAGTATTTTACATGGAGCGACTGCCTATCTGACCTCCACAACCCAGTAACTGGGTAACACGATATCTCGTGGCATGACTGGTCGTCAGACTTTCAGGCCTCTGGCTACCCGTAACGGCTGTCATAGATCTTAATGTGACAACCGGGACCAACGGCTTAATGTGCTCTCCGAAGCACGGAGGGGTCTCGGTATGAAATGATGGTCGCCCATCCACAGACCGACCGCGGCAAGCGCAGCTTAACCACGATCGATCGATCTGTGCGGCTGTTACTTAGCCACGAGCCTCTTAAGTTTAAATCTGTCATTAAACATTATATTTCTTTTGTTACAGATGAACAGGAAAGAGTACAGAAGAAAACATTTGTCAATTGGATCAACTCACATTTATCGAAGGTAAGAAAATAAGAAATGGCTTTACCAAAAGTTTTTACATTAACATTGCTTTTCTGTACAGTGATTTTCTTTTATAAAGATGATATATTGTCTTGAAAATATCGGGCGAGCTCTATTAGGTGGAAAGCCAGCAAGAAATTTATATATTGTAATAACTAGGTAGGTACCTAATTTACTGCGGTTGCGCTGTCTAACGAAGCAAACAATTTATGGATATAGTGTTCCTTGAGGTCACAACACGAGTATCCCGGTCTATGAGCATTTGAGCAGTGACTGAATACGTTGAACCGGCTCTATCATTATGCACAAAGCGCACACGCGTGCATGAAGTACCTATTTTTGGTGAAAACGTTGCAACATACATTGCCCGCGTTCTTAAACTTATTGTTTACAAACGAATGTCTGCTATGAGGTTTTATAACCATACATAAATGACAATAAATTGCTCGCTGTCGAATAGGTACTCAAGGTGTGCACCTTTAGAGCTATGGCCTATCTTCTTTTGATTTTTATCGTGGGGTTGATGCACAACTTTTAGTGTAAGATAATAAATTGCTAATACACATGACTATGAAAACCAATTGTGCGTGTCTTGGGTTCCAACTTGCGACCCTTAGACTTACATTTGGCTATTCCTGGACTGATAAGTAAAAGTCGTTTCTGCTTTTACTTATCAATGATTAAGTTACCGGAGAAAAGGTTAGGTTAGGTTAGTTCAAAGTTCGTGACTTATCTATTGTTTGAAGCCTTACATAATTTGATACTAGTACTAAATTGTTATGGTGCTATGTGACTAGCAAAGCGTTATCAATAATTGTTGACAAGATCAAAATAAGGAAAAGTGGCGTAAAAGGGCCAATAATCTACAGTGAGTGAACAAAAGCTGTGAACATCGTGATTGAATATTAATGCATTCATTTGTTTCTTAGCTTATTTGAGATAGATGCTACAATTTAATTTTGTAAAATATATTTCATTTAATAATAAAACAACTTTTAGTCGGATTAATCGCATGTTGCTTTTGTTTTTCCTGACGTTTCGAACACTTGCAGCGTTCGTGATCGCAGGAGTCCTCCAAGGTTTAATCGTATCAATCGCGTGTATTAAAATACTCGCGATTGATACGATTAAACCTTGTTTTATCATAATGTGTAGTGATCGCGAAAACCTAAGATATCACCATATTTAATTTCTTTATTTTCATTGAGATATTTTATTTACTAGAAGTATCATTGTCAATGTCGTGTTATTACGGTAAAGGAATTATTGTGTTCCGGTCTTATAATATTTGAATTTCAAACAGTACTTTTGAGTTAAAATTAAAATCAATTGCATTAAGGCAGACAGCTCGACCGATTTGGCAGATATATTTTTTTATGCTCGCAATTGTTAGGGTAAAGGTTTGTATGAATGTTTTTTTTTTTTGGAAAATCTCTCGCAAAATTCAGAAATTTGGATGGTATTGTTGTATTAATTGCTCCCGTATGAAGCCGGGGCGAATTAAATTACTTTAATTTAACGTATCGTATACATTCGACCGGATGCTGCAAACATATAGCCTTAGCTTGATGCATAGACTAGTACTGATGTTGTCTATCTCTTCCAGCGCATACCGCCGCTGCGTATCGATGACCTGATTTATGACCTGCGCGATGGAACCAAACTATTGGCGCTGCTCGAAGTGCTATCTGGGGAGAAGCTGGTGAGTCCATCTTGCTTTATAAAACATAAAATATAATATTGATTGAAGAAGTATGGCCCGTACTCTCGAAGTATTCTCATTTGATAGAAGTTATCATTCTCCTAATAGTGTGATTAAAAAACTCGACAATTATTTAATTGAGATACTCACTCACGATTCAAATTGTTTTTTTTTCTGATTGGCAGACGCCAAAGCAAGAAGAAGGAGGCTATTTTTGACTTTAAAAAAAATAATCAAGATATTGTGTTGATTGTATTATATATGAAATCGATTAAAATTTTAAGTACAAATTAAATCCTAAAAGAGCCAACTTACAGCTAAGTGCTCAAGTGTGTGACAGAGTTACGTTGTTTATTAGCTGCAACCCCTAAGTATCACTATCAGTAGACTCTGTTCTCATTAATCCTCCTCCACAGCCGATGGAGCGCGGCCGCGTACTTCGCCGGCCGCACTTCCTTTCGAACGCGAACACTGCCCTGCGCTTCCTGGCGGGCAAGAGGATCAAGCTGGTGAACATCAACGCCGCCGACCTGGTGGACGGCAGGCCTGCAGTCGTGCTCGGCCTCATTTGGACCATCATCCTCTACTTCCAGGTAGGAACACGCTCCTCTAGGTTAGCGTACAAACAGCGAGCTGCAATAGTTACAGATTTTTTAGGTAGGTATCAAATTGTAAATAGGAGTTCTGGTTCATAAGTAAAAAAAAATTATTGCAGTACATAAAAAGTACTCAAAGAGCAACGAAGCTTGAGTATACTCAAATGTCTTAGCTTAGTCTTGCATAGTGAATGTATAAAACTTTTGAAAAATAATTTGATCTTGATATCAGATATGCTTTGAAAATACGAAATCATATCAATCATATACTTTCTCAAAAGTATTGCCTTACTGATATACCTTCTTAAATCTCCGATTACAATAGAAAGTATATTCGTATAGTATATCGTGAAATTTACTATTGTGGCTCACTGTTCACTTCTGACAATGCACCGAGTGGTATCGTAATAGATTTCAATTAGGATAGAAATTCTACACAGTATCGCGTAGGTAGAATAGCTCTACACTTTCAGAAAGTTTTATTACTTTTGTAAATCTTATAGGATCATCAATGTTTATACAATCTGGATCGATGATCTCATCTGTCTTATTTATATAATCACTAGGATCATTAACATCTTAGAGGTTTACTACTTCGGTTTTTTTTATATTGTATCTACAACTCTGCTTCACTGAAAAATGTTT
This sequence comes from Xylocampa areola, assembly GCA_935421205.1. Classification (NCBI taxonomy): domain Eukaryota; kingdom Metazoa; phylum Arthropoda; class Insecta; order Lepidoptera; family Noctuidae; genus Xylocampa; species Xylocampa areola. The sequence goes on from OW285207.1 coordinate 19,399,326, forward strand.
GATTAGACTTTGTCTCCCATATTTCTTCATTCCTTACATTGTCATTCATGGTATGAATATGTACTGAGTTTTCTAAATTATGATTTTATTTTCTAAAATGAACAGCCAATAGCAGATCTTAAATGTGTTAAACCAGCGATGTCTCTTTAACGCCTTAATATTTTAGTTCGTTCAATATATGTTCTGTGATAACCTTCCTTTCTCTTAATACTGACCCTATTTACTGAAGTAGTTGCACTATCTAGTAACTTGTATTTATTAATATATTGAATATTATTTCTGTATTTACCATTAAAATGAGGATTTACTATACCATTCAGATCGAACCAATTATCTGTTCATTTAATCAGTGATATACAATCACAGAATATCCTACTGAACTTGAAATCTTCAATTAGATTACTTTGAATATCAGTGAGTTCTCATTTTAATTGGCTTGAACTAATTTTGTTTGCGCAAGCTTCGCTCAATGTATTGGACCCACAGGATAGAGGACCTAAGGTGGGTAATGGCGTCACTGCTTCTAAGGTAGTCAGGTCTCATGGCATTTTATTATGTTTCAAAAATATTTTAGATTAAACTGTATTAAGCGACATACGTAAGGCTAATTTATTTAAAACATTATGCTTACCGATTAAAGCTTTGTTTCCTCTATTTACAAGTAATTTTTATAGAGAATTATTTTGATGTTCTTGATTTCTATTTGAATTGATTATTGTATTATTGCCTACTTTTGGAGCTTCTCCATGTACAGCTTTCCTGCGAGTTGATCCGATTAACACAATATAGAAAGAAAGAAAGAAAGAAAAAGTTTTTATTTTCACGCGCCATCGGACGCACACGCTTATATCTATACAATTTTATATATACACTTTATAAACCTTTGTTTTAACTCAAACCTAATTAATTTAATAATAACAAAAGACATTTTATTATTATGTATACCCATAATTTTGTAAGTCTATTAAAGTAAATTAAAAACAATATTTAGTCTATGGGTCAAACCCTACATTAACATAACCTAACCTAAGAGTTCACAGATGTCACACTGCAAAAACAAAACTTTTTATTTGTTGTTATTTTTGTTATTAAATCGTTTAATATCGCTTATTTATTTTTATGCCAGAGACCAGTGACTACACAGTACTGCTATTGGTTGACCAAATTGGTATAATTGGCATAGAGTCACAGAGATCATTATCAGATTCACAAATCACATCATCTATAGATTATAATTGTCATCACTTAAGCGAAGATTCAGCGTAGGAGGAGTAATTTGGCATAATTTTGCTGTTGATGACGTAATGAATTTAGTGGCTGGCGCCAATTTTTGTACTAGTTTCCAATGTTAGTTCTACAGGCAAAGTAAAGGCTGGCTGTGTTTATTTCGAACAAAAATATATATTATTAAGATTAAAATATTTTTTTATAATTTGTAATAAAAACCATTTTGAATGACTGATAACTAAATATGGTTGATTCTTTACATATCTAATTACAAAATAGATTTATGTCGATATAAACCACCAGTTAAATTCTGCTCAGCTATTCAAATATGACCTTGCCAGCATTATTAGCGCCAGTTAATATATTCATTTATTTAAATCAGCATTTTTTTTTGCATCAGCAGTCATTGCTGTCATTAATCATATTTCATCAAAACAGGTTATGTCTCCAGGGTCAAATCACGGTATGCCTTCAACATACAGTCAACAGGTCAGCCTTTAACCACAGAATTCCGAATTTGGTTGTCGTTTAGTGTATCTACTGCATTTATTTACATAACTTGTTTGAAATCGGCTTCTTTGCAAAATGAATGAATATTGTTGACGTACAAGAGCATTGTAATGTCTAATGTGTTTGCTCCTTTGGTCCTAATATCCTGATTTGATTCTAAAATGTTCCTTAAAATTACAACTAAGGAGACTTGTGCAGATTTGTATATTTCAGGTATACTACAGTTTATACTCACTGGATTTTTGACCCCAAAACCAATTCATATTGGCCATTTTGATTGGCATCCAAAATTTTACCCTATTAGCTAAATTTTCCACGAATGTCACATCCACGCTTATATCCAAAACATACAAAATCGTTTCAAAAGACACAATTCAACGTATGTAGACATAAAATCCCGATTCAATGCATTCATTATTGTACCTCTTCATGAAACCAGTATTTTTCCCTGATTGCCCGCCATATTGCCATCAGATCGAGGAGAACAGCCGGGCTTTAGAGTACCTGGGAGGGTCAAGATGCGTATCTGTCATGTCGCACGAGTCGGGGGCGGCCACCCCGACTGCGCGCGCTGAGGACAAGTGGAAGCAAGGCGCCAAGAAGACTCTGCTGCAGTGGGTCGCCAACGCTTTGCCGAAGTAAGTATTGGTTGTCTCTAACTTTACTCCTGTATCGTGGGATTCGTGGGTGTGTTTACAAATAGATAAATTAACGAAAAATTAGAGATGCTACATCTATCTGAACCGGCTTGACGGCCGTAGCGCAGGTTAGCTTCTGTGCTTAGCAGAAAATTGATCGTTTTCAGTGCAGAAAATAAAGGTGTAGCTATTGAAATTCAGGTCAACCATAAAACACAAAAATGCCAAATGGATCGTTCTGTATGGATTTAAAATTAATTGCATATATTTTGTGAAATATGGATCAATTATTTAAACATTTATGTTTACCTGTTCAAACCTGTATATCTGTCACATTTGTCATCGATGTATCTAACTTAAAAATTTGGCTAGATGTATTCATGAATAAATTTCGGGGAACTCAATGACCCATATACTGCTGCCATTGACGATTATGACGTCAGTAGCAGCGTCAACTATAGTTGTTATTAATTCCATCATTCATTTCGCCAAATGCTGCCAAGTGGCCCAGAGACATCCGTTAGCCTAATTTTGTTGCAGTTTTAATGATCTGACCTTTTTATCGAGAGATCAAATACAACTTGCTTGAGCAAATATTCTTCTGGTTTTGTATGTTAGCATGCAGACTTTTGTTATGTTCTGCTCAGCTGAAGTATTCTTCGTCTGTTCTCAGAAAGTCTTAGGCCACATAAACATTATTTAGCATATGCTGTTATACTACAAATGCAAGATAGAGACGGGAACACCGCTAAATGTTCCCGTCTCTATCTTGCATTTGTAGTATAACAGTGACAGGAATAATGCTAACCCAAAGCAAGTGCCAAGTAATGTAATAATATTTATCTTGGCCTTATTTTATTTTATATTAATATTGACTTCTTCCTCCAGGGATTCAAACATCCAAGTAACAGACTTCGGCCCATCATGGCGCGATGGTATCGCATTCCTTGCCATCATCGACGCCATCAAGGCGAACCTGATCAACCTAGCTGAAATGAAGAGGAAGACAAACAGACAACGTTTGGAACACGCGTTCGATGTCGCAGAAACAGCTCTTGGCATCGCCAGGCTCCTGGATGCCGAGGATGTGGATGTGGAAAAACCTGATGAAAGGTCCATTATGACATACGTAGCCCAGTTCCTGCATAAATATCCTGAACCTAAGGTAATCAAAATGTACTTTTTTACTATTGATTAATATAATGATTGACTTGACTAGAAATTTTTCAATATTAGTATATATGTTTGCTATAAATTATCCACAAAAGAATCGAATGAGTCACTGTGTCAGTCAGACAGTCATTTATCAAGCCTCAGGTATTGTTCTAGACATATATGAGACTTTGTTTTAACAGGTGTTCGTCCTTGCAAATTTGTTAACGATTTGTTTTGTTAACAGACGACAGGACCGGATGCAGTAGCGGCAGTGCAAGAGGAGTACGAATCTCTTAGAATGTGGCTGACGGAGCGCGTCACCACAGTTCAAAGGCAATACGACTCGCGAACATTATCGCGACACTACGAAGATTACGTGCGCGCCGAGAACGACCGGCTCGCGCGGGAACCTATCTACCAGAAACTAGAAAAACTGATGTACACACAAAGCCTTGTAGCGATCGCGCCAAAATCCTGGCGCGAGCTAGTCTCCTTATGGATAGAATTAGAAAGACTGCATAGAAGATGGTTGTGGCTTTTAGACTCAGATCTGCCCGGAGACTTTAGAAATGTCGGCGAGTGGTTAGCAAGGGCAGAATACCTTTTATATTTCGACGAAATCCCCACTAGCTTAGACGAACGGACCGCTGCCATTATCAGCGAGAAATTAGAGGAACACAGCGGCTTCTTCGCTGGATTACCAGAGGTTATTGATAGATTCGAAGCGGCATTAAGATCACCTGACGCCGCCCGAATTCCAGGTGAAAGGCTTCAAGATCTTAAAGAGCGTCTCGAGACAGTAAGTCGAAGAGCGCCACAAAGGAAAGCCAGATTAAAGTACTTGGAGCACAAATGCTGTATCGTAGCCTTCACAGAGCTAACTAAAGCCAAGCTTGCCGCGTGGACCGGTAAATACGGTCGCATCGATCACGTACGTGCCTTATTAGAAGATTATGACAATTTTGTGACTAAGAATAAGATTTTCCAAGAGTTTGATAGAGCTTATGTTGATATTAAGCAAGTAGCGGAAGAATATAAACGAGTTTGTGAAGTGGACAGGACTGAAGCAAGAGATATTGATACGTTCTTGAAAGAAGTGTCGGAAACATGGAGACGCGTGGCTTCCGACGTGCGCTGCGCGAGGAGCGTGCTGGAGGAAGTTATCGCGCACTGGGAGCGTTGGAACACTTTAGCTGATGACTTCACCACCTGGCTAGACAAAGCGCAGCATATGCTGAGAGTATCCGAAGATGAGAGATTAGAATTCTTCCAGGACCTGACTGTTTGGAAAGAGAAACACCAACTGTTAGGAGATGCAGCAGGATTCTTGGCTGCAACTTCTTCTGAAGAGATAAGTCAGGAAGTGAAGAGGAAATATGTGGAGATCACAGAAAGATGGGAACGTGTCTGGGAAGAAGCTGAGAGGTTAGTTTGTGACATATTATACTTTATTTAAAAGACGTGGGCACCATATGACAATAAATGTTACGATGTCCCTGAAAAATATATAAAGATTATTAATTAAATCTGTTCCAAGAACTGATGTTTACTTAAGGGGGATTTAGGGTATGGCATTGTAATATCAAAAGTCGTAAATGATAAGACAATATTGATTAACTAAATAAGGTCAGTTTTATGAATCAAATATATATTTAGGTTTCATTGGGCTCATGATGAATAACTAAATAAATAATTTTTCCATAATTACAATAGGCCATTTGACTAATTTTGGACAACCATTATAAATTATTATTCCTTAATAAATAATAACACATACACACCACATTGATATTTCTGAAAGAAATCGTCGCATTTCATAACAAAATCAATGTTAAATTTTAAATTTTCAAAACTGCGCGAAAAAGTTGTTGCTCTAATGGGGTTGGTCACGTGATGCGTATGACGTCACACGCCAGTAAACATTGTGTATTATCCTCAGTGATTGAAGCCATGTTTGCTGGCGTGTGACGTCACCAGCGTTGTTAAGAATCACAGGGAGTTTTTGTCACAGATAAGAAATGCAAAACTTAATCCATTTTTCTCGGTGAAATTTACAAAATATACACTTAATTTAGTTAGAATTATGGTCTAACGTGTTTTTTTACGCTATTATCTGATAGGATGACCACAATTAGTAGTATATTTTCAACGTTATCAAATAGCCTATTCGAATACGAACTGATATTTAAATATTACAAAATAAATGTTTTCTTATTGCTTTCTTAACAAACACTAGAAACATTTGTTTTTGTTATGATGCATCCGATCTAGTCAATTAGTAATCCATTACAGTTTTTTCTCTGACTGTCCTAATTTCATGCTTACCGAAGGCGTTTTAAATACATGAATTGTTTCTCAAGAAGGCACTAGAATTGTTAACTGTACAAAAAAAACGAACGCCTATACGTACTTATTTATGTAAACAAGTGACAACACAAACACTGAGGGGCCATGTCCATACCGTTGTTAAACCTACGATGGTTTATGTTGGTATGTTTTTGTAGTTCACCATGTAAAATTGTTTATGATTTGTCATCAGGCTAAATGAAATCTAAGATCCCTATTAAATGTCTTCCTGCTGTCTTTTAGATACGTCCGCGGTGGCGATGCTCTCCGCAACCGCCGCGAGTTGGCTTCAGGAGTGAGGGCACTAGACTCCTGGTTGGCTGCGGCTGACAACCTGCTGACTAGACAACCGCGCGCCAATACCGTGGACATCCAGGCCTACATCGACCAGTTGTTACAGCTCAACTCCGAGATTGAACACCACGAGGAACTGTTCAAGACTATTAGCAGGTTTGTTTGGGTGTTGCATTATGTGGATGATTTATTGGTGGTCTTCTTCTGTTTCTATATTATCAGGAGCCAAGCCAAGCCTCTGACTTGACTAAGCGGTTGTTAATATTAAACAAGAGTCACATAAGAGCCTCAAAATTGGTTAGTAAGTATTAGACAAAGAAAATCAAACAACTGTTTTAACAGGCCATACTGTTGCGTATATTTTTGAGTATGGTGTCCGGTGCTGTGTGCATCGTCATCATGGACTGACCAACTGAAACGTTTCCATGCATCACTTCAATATTTTGTATTTTTGGTTTTAATATCAAGAAACAACCAAATTTAATTAAATCAAAGGAATTCGTTTATAGCAATCCGCATTTAAATATTCAAACTTAGTTTTGCTCAATGCATTTTTCTAACCGTGATGAAATAAAATCAGATCAGTGCTTCCTCGTAAACTTGTTATAATATTCATACGTGTTCACTAATAAAATATTATATTAACGTTAAACCATATTCCAGAACCTTCCAAAATGCAATCGCTGAGATGCCTCGCGACGAGGTCGAAGCAAACATGGCTAAGCTGAAGCAACAGAAGGAGGCACTAGTGCGTGTCCGAGCCACCGTGCCAGTGAAGTTACACCAGTACAGGCAGCTGCTGGTACAGCACGAGTCCCTGGAGAGCGGCCAGAAGGAGATAGGCTCCTGGCTGGACAAGGCCGAGGAGGCGCTGAGGACTGCGGGAGAAACCAGGCGGTAAGACTATTAAATAACGCCAATAGATCAAATCGATGGATTGCCTCGTTGGTCTCGTGGTCCCAAGCGCGGAGGCTGAGCATAAGGTCGCGAGTTCGATTCCCGGATCGGGCAGTGTAATTGAGATTTCTGTTAGGAAATTCTCAGTAGCAGTCTGGAGTTTGGAATTGTGCTTGGTATATGATTAGAGGCTCTACACCTATTGCATGGGACTTTATTATATGTACTTATCATAATCCCCTGCCCTCTTCCCTACACATACCTACAAAACCCCCCTGGTACAAAACAGGCAACACAACTCTGCCGCGGCTGGTTACCACCCACCGGACGAAGCCATGTCGTGAAGTGACCTAGTTGTGTTTCTGGATGTAGTCCGGTGTAACCGTTGTGAGAGACGGGTCTGGGCAGTTGCATCAACTCGCCAACTATCGTTCTCCCAAAATCTATCCACTCTACTAAAGAGTAAATAGACTTATTCTGGATATACGTGCTCCATCTTAGTCACGGCCACACCGTCGCTTACCATCAGGCGAGTTGGTGGCCAAACGTATATCAATTATAGATAAATAAATAAAAAACTCTGTCAGCAGTCTCTGTCCAGTTACCGTGTTAATATACCCTCAAATTATTTAATAATATTATGTTCTCTATCCTGCAGTGAAATCATCTCAGAGCGCTACGAGGTCCACCGCACATTCTTCTCGCGCACCACCTACTACCGCTCCATGTTGGAGAGCAAGAACAAGGTGTTCCAGAACATCGTGAAGTCTGCTGACACCGACAGAAGTGCTGATGTGACGGAACAAGTTAGACTCATGAGAGATCTTAATGAGAGGTGAACATTGAACTATTAATTACGTTAAAGCTTAAATATTTTAGCTCGTAAATAAGAAGGACTAACGCGTTGGTCCAGTGGTCCCAAACTCGATTGCTGAGAATGAGGTCCTGGGTTCGATTCCCAGAGCGGGCAGTGTTATTGGGTTATTCTGTTAGATAATTTTCAGTGGCAGCACGCAGTTTGCAATAGGCTCATCGTGAAATGTGAGCGTACAATTGTGTACACCTCTGCCTACCCCGTCGGGAATTACAGGCGTGATGCTATGTAATTAATAAACTTAACCTATTATTTACCAATACCTAGTTACAGTTTCCTTTTGAAATTTTGAATGAACTTCATGCATACTGGCCAAAGATAATAGAAATATACGCCAATTAGAGTATTTCTTGGCTTGACCTTTTTTAAGAACGTCCATAATTTCGAGGTCAGCGTCCGTTCACCCTACTTTTTAATACACCACACCATTTCCCCGCAGATTCGCTCACGTGTCTTCAGAAGCCACCCGTCGTGAGGCGGAGCTACAGCGGCTGGTGCGCGCGTGGGACGAGTTCGACAGCAAGAAGCGCGCCGTCGACGAGTGGGCCTCCAGGGCTGAGGCACTGCTGGCTGACAACAGGGTCGACTCCAAGCAGGCCGTCGACTTCCACAAGAGATTCTTCCAGGGAGCTGATGAGAGGGCTGTCTCGGAATTAGTTCGATCTGGACGGGAACTTATTGAGGTTAATTTATAAAATAGTTGCTCTGGCCGCGGTTTTACCCACATTTTCTCGCTGCTCGGCTCTTAAGGATAGCGTGATGTTAAAGGCCTAAACCTTTCTCAAGAATTGGGCTATAAAACGCAAAAAAGTTTTAGAATCTGACTACACTAACATAGGATTACGCTATTACCCTGAAGTAAAAGTGTAATGCTATGTTAGTGCAGTACATACCGATTTTAATAATGTGGCAATAGTTTTTTTTCCAAAAAAAATTCAAAACTGCACCGGCCATTACTCGACCACACTATTATTGGTAAAAACAAAGTTACCATATACCATATTCCCCTCCAGCTTGTAAGTGAAGAGGACCGTCCCCGCGTGGTCCAGACTGTGGAACAGCTCCAACAGCGCTGGCGGTCTCTGCTGGACAAGGCGCCTCCTCACCTCATGAGGCTGGAGTTTAGACTGGACGAGGCTGTGTTCCAGCACTGCATCAAGGACATTGAAAAAGAAATCGTCTATGAAGAACAGGTTGGTTAAAAGTTTATTTTGGCCTAAAAACTGTGAAAAATTATAAAGAATTATAATCAGAGATGAATTTTCGTTGCCGTCAGTGCAGCTCCATTTCATAGACCAAACAATCTCTTCGATTAAAAGAGAATCGGTACTTGAAAGATGAGAATACTTTATACATTGTTAATGTAATCCAAGATCGAATCGCTCCCGGTATATAAAGACTTTAGTTTTTAGTTGATCAGTGGGCTTACTCTTGAAAATAATTCCGCTCGCACATTGAATATGTCAGTTCGTACTTTTATATGACAAAACATCTAAAAAATAATTATAGATTCGGGATAATATGAAGACAACATGCTTTAAAATTGAGGCAACTGTAATGTAGGAAAATTTATTTTAAAATTACGCGTTGTTTTAATGCGTCTGTTTAATATTAGAATTAGTATTAGTTTCAAGAGTAACTTCACTAATTTCATATTCCACAGTTGATACTGCTTGCCAAGGAAAAAACATTCTTATAACAAACAAATGGCGTTCTTAATTTTTTCCACTTGATTCTCGGACGTTCGGACTTAAATACGAGTACTTTGTAGTAACTGCCTCGTTGGTCTAGCGGTCCCAAGCGCGACTGCTGAGCAAGATCTCAGGTACGATTCCCGGGTCGGGCAATGTGTTATTCTGTTAGGAAAATGTTAAATAGCATTTGTACCCGGTAGATGGGAATAGGCTCGCAACCTATTACATGGGAGTTAATAACAGCATTGGTGAAATGTGGAAGTACAAATGTATACGCCTCTGCCTATCCCTTCGGGGAGTACAGGCGTAATGTTATGCTACTTTGTATTACATCAAATTTATTTCCTATTATGCCATACAATTGAGTAACTGACAATCGTGAGACATAATATACATAAATACAATCAATTGTTATTTTGCACAGCTGAATAAACACGTTTTATATTCAACAATTAACCTCGATTAGTCATAACTGCAATTAATAATTAACAGTAAGGAAAAAAAGACTTACGAACATGTGAAACAACTGGCCTTGACCTAATAAATAAAATTTAACTTTAATTATAATAAAACAACTTTTAACCGGATTAGCGCGTGTATTATTCTTAGGAAAGGACTGAGTCTTCCTGCGACCACGATCGCTGCAAAGTGTTCGAAACGTCAGGAAATACAAACACTAATATATAATACACGCTATTGATTCAGTTTAAAGTTGTTTTATTATAATGTGTAGTGCTCGCGTATGATGAGATGTTACTATGTAAATTTTAATTATTGTTAACGACTAAAGTTCTAAAGTTGACAATATAAATCGAAATAAAACCGGTATTCATTCATTACAATGAAAAGCTATTCCACTACTCAAAGTCAAAGTATTTATTTATTTCAATTTGACCATTTACAGGCAACTTTTAAATATTTTTTGAATATTTAAAAGTTGCTGTTAGTTGCTAGTTAGTTGCCTGTTAGTTGCTAGTTAATTTATTCAAGGGTCAGAATTCATCTTTAAGCGGCTGCTTTAAATAGTTAATATAGTATCGCATAATAACCAGTTCTTACCTTTCTCAGGCGTACAACCAGAGCGATGACGCCGACGGCATCCTTATCCGCAACGAGGAGTATTTCCGCAACCAAGGCAAGATCATGCAAGTGGAGCATTGCCTGCAGAACCTACACAAGATCGCCACCAGCTACACACACCAAACAAATGACACCACCCTAGAGGAATCCGTCAGGAAGTGTGAACAGATGTGGGAGTCTACCGTACATAGGGTGGAACACTTCAGGCAGCAGCTCCAAAGGATTCCCGCCAAGTGGGATGCTTATAGAGAGAAGTATAGGGAGATGGAGCGCTGGATGGACCATGTGGATAAAACTATGGACAGTATCGTGAGGGAAGTGGACTCGGCTGAGGCGTTTGAGAGAGAGAAGACCATCTTCCAAGTATGTTTTAATTTTAATGTATGCAATTCGAAAGAAAATATTATGTTTACCTTCTTTTATTCGAATTTTGTTTAAGTCCATATAGCTAATTTTAATAATTTTTATTAATTTTATATTTTTCTGTAATGCTTACTTTGGAAACAAAAAAGTTGAGGGAACTAATGGTAAATATTTGTTATGATTGAGTGTAAAAGATTGAAGATAGTTTGTATTTAGAAATGTAATATTCTTAAACTAAACTTATTTCTAGAATATCTGCCGCGAAGCTGATAAGAAGCGCGAAGACATGAAATGGCTCGTTCAAACATTAGATATGCTCACAAACCACTGTTCTGAAGGAGAAGCTCAAGATGAACAAATTAAACTAGAAAACCTCATTGCAAGATACAAGAATCTCATACCGACCATCGAAATTACGATGATAAAGACCGAGACATACACAAGATGCTATACATACCGGCGAGAGGTACATGAAGTTATTTGTGTACTTGAAAATGCTAAAGAACAAGCCATGGTCGCACCGGAGCCGCAATCACTCCAACATGTTGAACAATTAGTGCTTGAACAACAAGCTGCCGTACAGAAACTGGACCGTCACCGCCCTTCAGTCATGTCCATGCTTCAAAGAGGCAAGGATCTTATCAAGGATGCCAACGCTCCTGCTTTCGTCAGGGAAGACGTTAGGAACCTTGAAACTGGGTGGAACGTAGCCTACGAGACCTCCACTGACCGTCTACACAAACTCCGTGACACGCAGAAGGTCTGGTCGAACTTCGAGTATCAGAAGGATGAGCTACTTTCAGATCTCGAAAAATACGAGAGCTACGTTGCTCACCCAGGCCTCGAACTTGGAGTCACCAATATCGGCCGTGAACTACAAGAAACGAAGACAATAAAAGTTGATATTGAAAAGGCCAAGGCCGAAAAACTGCCTCAGTTACAACAAGCCTACACTGAATTGCGGACGCTGACAGCGGACAAACCAAAACCTGTCATTGAGAAAGATATAGAAACTATTGAAAGAAAGTTAGTAAGAGTACAGGATGAAGTTGACTCTAAAGTTGTGCATTTAGAAAAGTTCAACGAAGAGTGGGTTAAAATCGAACACAAACTAGAACACGTCAGAGAATGGATAAAGAAAGAAAGTCCAGTGTTGATACAACAAATCCGTGCAGAGAACATCACTCCTGAAGATAGAGTAGTCAAGTCACAAGCGTTACAGAAAGTTATTTCTGAAAAACTAGAGACAATTCGAGGTGTTGCCGAACAAGGATCTAAATTGGCAGTAGAACACCGTGTCCAAGATGCCAACAGACTTAAGGGTGAAGTGGCTTTATTAGAGAAAATGATGGCCGATCTTCAGCGATCAACCGAACACCAGACTAAAGTAGTAGAACACGACTTAGCCACCTATCAAAAGTATCAGAAGGGTGTAGCTGAAATCAAACCGTGGATCGAGGAAGCTGAGATGAAGTTAGGTAACGTACCTAAACCATCAACTTTACCCGAAGCCCAGCAATTGCAGCAGCAATCAAGGGCTCTTATTACTGACTGTGAAAAACAGCTAATGAACTTGCAAATCCTGTCCAGTGTCAGTCACCAACTGTCAGGTAAGACCAGTGCCCCTGATGAAGTTGACGCCATTCACTCAAGATGGGCTGTGGTTCACGACTTGGCTGACCAGTGGAACAATAAACTAGACAAACTAGTCACCAACTGGGAGAACTTTGAACGAGAAGCCGATAAACTAGAAACTTGGATTGAGAACGGCGAGAAACTTTTAAGCAGCAGAAATGTGTCAATTGACTCGCCTCAGGTTGAGAAATTAGATAGGGAGTTAAACAAACTCAAATCCTTTGGAAACGAAATTTCACAACAACAGGCTAAAATCATAAGCCTTTCACAAACTTGTGATAACATTTGTCACAACATACAACCCGAAGGCGCCACATCACTCAAGAACAAAGTATCAGACATCAAACAGCGCACAAATGATCTAGCAGAAACAGTAAGGGCTAGAGTTAACGAACTTTCTGATAAAATCATTGTCAGGCAAGAGTTCATGACTAAACTGCACAATTTCGATAACTGGATCACTGACTTTAGGAGAAAAACTGAAAGCTACGACCAGATCGCCGCTGATAAAGTAGAACCCACATTGCAGTCTATGCACGTTCTTCTACAAGAACATGCGGCGAAGGCGCCTGAGTTCGCTGATATTTATAATGAAATCAAGAACATGACGCTCGCTTCACATCCAGATGAGTCACGTTCATTAAGTGAAACTTACTCCAACATCGCTGAACACTACCAGATCATTGAGAATAATATTCAACAAAATAAAGGAATCCTACAGAAGTGGTCTGATCTACTAAACTGGTATGAGGAATCTAAACAACAACTTAACCACATACAGTACCAGATTGAAGGCCCAAAACTGACGCCCGAAAGTTATGAAATTCTGAGACAGGAACTTGTAAATATTATTACAAAAATACCCGAATGGAAGAGCAACGTAGCTCTTCTAGATGGACCCTCTAGGGTCAAGGTAACTGACCAGAACACTGGCAGAATTATGTCTCCCACTAGTATAGTAAAAGAGATTGAGGTGAAAGCAGACGCTTTGCTTAACCAAGTGACGAATAAGAGAGATTTAGTGCAGAAAGTTGGAGCACGGTGGGACAAATTTAACGTACAACACACTGCTTTATCTGAAGTATTACATAACGTACAGTCTGTGCTCAATGAAATGTCTCAGAAACCTGTGCCTTTAACTGAAGCGACAATCCAAGACATGACAGAACAGTTAGATAAATTAGACGCAGAAATGAAAGAAAAACAATCTATCCGAAAGGAACTGCGAGAAGAAGGTCTACACTTGATGAGAGAAGACCAACCCAACATGGGCACCATCCAAAATGCCCTTTCTACTGCTGACAATAACTGGGACCAAGTTGTGAATGCCGTGCGTGACACTAAGAATAAATACATTTTATTGTCTTCGACACTTCATGAATTAAAGAATTTTACTATTGCATTTGATAGAGAAACGGGCAGAGCTGAGCAACTATACAATGATTGCAAAGGTGCTCCCAACGATTACGTCCAAACTGGTCAGGCTTTGGAGAAGGCAAAGAAGGCTTATGAAATTCTCAAGAGATCTAAGAGTTTACTGGATCAAATGGATGTCATTAAGCAATCTGTACTGAAACAAGCATCAACATTGGGAGGATTTGACACCAGTCCGCTTGAAGAAGCTTTCTTGACATCTCAGACACACTGGGAGAAAGTGAACGATGCTGTTATTAAAAGAATACAGGACTTAGAATCACAACTAATAGTCTGGAGACAAATTGATGATACAAAGAACCAAGTAATCACTTGGCTAAGCGAAACCGGCCAAAACCTTGCTAATGCCTGTGACAATTTAGAAATCAGGTTTGGACAAAGTCATCTTACAAAATATAAGGAAGAGCTGCCTATATACATGGGCCTTAAGAACAGTATCAAAGCTAAATGTGAACAAATTACCAATTTGAATAAAAGCATTCCGGTTGGTCAGGTTTCTTCAATCATTGATTACTTAGACCACGAGTTTGCCTCCCTCCAGTCACTTGCTGATAATTTAGAAAGCGCAGTGTTATCATTGGGTAGCAAGGAAAATAAATTGAAAGATCACATTAAACGCCTTTCGGATAATGTTAGTAAAATTCGCGATGACATTATTAAGTGTGACGACATGACAGGCGATAATGCTAAGATTCTTGATCGTTTGAAGAAATGCCAGGCCTGCAAAGTCGAGTTGCAGAACTTGAGTGACGAAATTGATAACTTGTCTCAAAATGTATCGGAGATGAACGACAACTACCCTGGATTCTACGAATCATTAGTACCAAAAGAACTCAGCACTTTACAAAAGAGATTTGAGAGTGTATTGATACACGCAAACAAAACTGAAATTACTTTACTTACGTTCTTGCAAAAACTCTTTACTGACAAGTTAGCAATGTTCAACAGAAATCTGAAGATATTAGACGATAAAACAAGATGGTGCATGCCTGATGTCACTAGTGACAAGTATAACTTGGAAGTTAAAAGCGCTGCGCTTACTGATGTAGAAAATGGTATTGCTGACTGTAGAAGTAAAGTTGAAGAGTTGAAAGAAGCTCGTGATATACTTAAAGTAGTCGCGGAACCTGCGTGTGCTCAAGAAGCTGCCCAACAAACTGAAAAAGCTCAGAAAAACTTGGACGTGCTTAATGCTAACTATGAGGAAATCAAGAACAGGCTAAAGGAAAACATAGACGCTTGGCAAGAATATGAAGTTTTATTAGAAAATGTCTCAGAGTGGCTAAAAGAAAAAGAAAACAAAGTCAGACAGGAAGCCGCTAACCTGCTTAACCTGGATGAAATTGACTCTAAAATCGCTGAAGTAGAAAACCTTAACCAAGAAATTAAGAACTATGGTGGAGAGGTTGGCAAACTTACAGAAATTGGAGAAAAGATCTTATCCCGAAACCCAGACTCCCGTGTCTTACAACACATTAATCATTTGGTATCTAGATATCAAACCGTAGGCAAGTTTATGGATAGCCATCTCAATAGACTCAAAGACTTGAAAGACAACAAAAGCAAATATGACAAATCTATTGGTGAATTCAAGAACTGGCTACAGGATGCCAACGGTAAGATTAAGGACTTAGCTGTTATGAGCAAACATGCGAAACCATCAGCAGCTGATCTAGCACAAGTCAAAAAACTTAACGAAAACAAAGATATTGGACAGAGACTCCTTAATAATGCCATTGAATCTGGTGAAGCTTTATTCAGTGGCATTACTCCTGAATGTCGTGAGTATGTCAGAAATGAACTAAGAGCTCTCAGAGACTATTTTGAAGAATCTGTGGATTCACTCAATAATGTGATTAAGGACATCGAAACAACAATTAACAAGAGGTCATCATTTGATGATACTTTCAATCAAGTACAAAAATGGATCAGTGACAAAGAAAAGGAACTTGGCGAGTTTAAACTCAGCCCAACATTGCCAGAGAAGAAAGCTCAGCTTCATGCTAACAAGATCCTTCACCAAGAAGTTGAATTACATCAATCAATGTTATCGCAATTAACTGAAAAGATCAAGTTGATGCCTGATGAGGAAGCCGAAAAAAGCCTTTCCAAAACAATTGAAAGATATACGGATATGTCTAAAGAACTTGAAAAGAGAATATCAACATATGAAGGCCACGTCGCAGAACATGAGAAGTACGTCCAAATGTTTGAAGACGTTCGGGACCGGCTTAACCACATTGTTGCTGAAAACAGCATGTTGAATTATGGATCTGTTACTCAAAAAGATGACGTAGATGCCAAGATTGCAGCAATCGAAAAAGTGACATTGAAGGCTAAAGATATCCAGACTGCTCTCGTTGGTCTGAAGTTACAGTTAGAAACCGTAATTGAATCCACAAGTCCTACCGGACATCCTGTACTCATCAGCGAGTATGAACAGCTCAAAGTAATATGGGACCAATTAGCAACACAATGCAAAGACCAGGACAAAAAACTAAAAGATACTCTAAAGCAATGGACAGAAAGTCAAAAGACTTTGGATGAGCTTGAAGAATGGTTAAAGGTAAAAGAAAACCAGGTCAGAGACCAGAGTCTCAAGAGTAATCTGGAGGCTAAGATTGCGCACCTACAGAAAGTTAAGGAGATTCAGAGTGAACTTACTTCAAGGAGTGCCGATTTTGCTGCATTGACCGATACTAAACAGAATGTAGCCACTGAGTCTGAACTTACTAATAAGACATCAAAATTGGCAACGAGATACCACACACTTAATAATCTTGTGAATGAGATTATATCGAAATACGAAGTTTTCGTATCAGAGCATCAGACATTCGAAAATGAATATAATAACATGGAGACCTGGCTCATGGGAATGCTGGGTGAGCTACAAGATCTTAACGAAATTGTAGGAGATTATGCAATTTTACAAGATAAGCAAAATAAAGCTAAAGAACTGTATGAGATCCGAAATAAGAAGACCCCTGCATTTGAAGAGTTCTTAAGTTTGGGTGAAAAATTATATACACATACTAGTCCTGATGGTAGAGAAGTTATTCGGCAAAGGATTCGCAAAATACGAACGCTGTGGGACAGCTTCGGAGACAGTTTCCAAGAAACTGTTAACAAGTTAGATCAATGTCTCCTACAGTTCTCAGATTTCAGCCTCGCTCAAGAGCAACTAACAAAATGGCTCAAGGATGTTGAAAGAGCGATGCAGCGACACACTGAATTAAAGGCTTCACTCGAAGAAAAGAAGGCGCAATTGCAAAACCACAAGATTATGCACCAAGAGATTATGGCACATCAACAGTTGGTTGAATCTGTTTGTGATAAAGCCCAGCAGTTGGTAGACCAGACGCATGACGCTACCTTGAATGTTTATCTGCAATCTATTAAACAGTTGTTCCAAAATATTGTAATTAAGTCTCAAAATCTTCAAGAGAATTTGGAGGACTGCGTGAAGAGACACGAAGATCTAGTACATCTCATACAGCAATACAAAGAATGGCTTGGCTCGCAGTCTGAGAAACTTTTAGATATTGAAAATGCAACCGGTGAGAAACCTGAAATCATCAGAAAATTGCAATCAGCTATGGCTTTGAAAGATATCGAAAAAGTGGGTTCAGGTAAATTAGATGAAATCAGGTCAGTTTTTTCGAATGTAAGTAAGAGTACATCTGAAGCTGGTAACACTGCCATCAAAGCTGAAATTGATAACTTACATGACCAATTGCGTAATGCAGTTGAAAATATTGCCACTTCAGAACAGAAACTCAAGCATACATTGGAAATTTGGAATAAGTTCGATTCTTCAATAGAATCTATTACTGAATGGCTTAAAGATATGGAATCAAAATGCCGTGACCAAAGTCTTTGCTCTACACTTAAAGACAAAGAAGCTCAGTTGCAAAGATATGTTGATTTACGCAATAACATTAACGCTAAAGAGAAAGAAATCGATGCTTTCGTTGACGAATCTCACAGTCTTATCCAGCTTAGTGGTACAGAACGTCTTAAACCTCTTGTTACTCAAGTAAGCAGCCGCTACCAACAGTTACACCTCATTTCTAAGGAAATTGTTAACCATTGGTCAGAACTGGTTGCTGATCATAGGAAATATGTGCAGCTTCGCAGTGAATTCGATGCATGGCTAAAGCCATTAGAAGAACAACTATCACAGATGGTGACTAAAGAAGACAAGTTAAGTATTGAAAGCAAGGGCAACAAACTTCAAGTGTTCTTAATGGAAAGAGAAAATGGTGAACACAAGATAGGAATACTGACTACTGCGGGTGATAAAGTTTTACCTGAGACAGCCGCAAATGGCAGAGAAAACATTCGCGCTGAAATAAGAGCCCTAAGAGAAAGATGGGACAAACTAAATGATACTATTCTACAACAACAAAAAGAGTTTGAGTCTCAGACACTTCAGTGGTCAAGCTATCAAGACGTTTTGCAACAGACCTTGTCTTGGTTAGACGAAAAAGAGAAAATAGTCGACGCCGAAGAAAAGGCTGTACTAAACTCGGCACAAGAGATCAAGTCCAAATTGTTAAAGAACAAGACCCTTTTACAAGAAATTTATTCACACAAGCGAGTAATCGAAACTGTCACAGAAAAGGCTAAAAGTGTATCTGCTACTCTTCACTCAGGAAAAGGCGAGAGCGATGAAATGACTGCCATCATCAAATCAGTATGGGATAGGTACAATGCCCTGACAAACAGATTAACAGGCATAATAGATAAACATGAAAGCACCTTTGATATTTACCAACAATTTGCTGATCAGCAAAAGTCACTACAAGATTACCAAAAGCATCTTTGGGACCGTCTTCATCTTTTGTCAGATTTTAGTGGTAACAAAGCAGCTTTACAGAGTAAATTAGCAAAAATCCAGGAATTATTAGACGCAATTCCAACTGGAAATAACAAATTGAAGATGCTGTCCGACCTGATAGAGAAGAATAATGCTAGACTTTCTCCTAGAGGCAGAGATGGTATGTCTAGGGAGTTGAGTCTGCTCCGAGCTGATTTGGAGAAATTCACTGCAACCGTTCACGATGTCAAACGTGGAATTGAAGACAAGATACAGCAATGGATCGAGTTTGACAGTGCTAATGATCGTCTACAGCATTGGTTGAGCGACACCGAGATGAGTTTGAAGACTTATACTCCCAAAGCAACCCTGGAAGAGAAGGTGGATCAACTCAACAAATATCAGGTACTTAATTTTTTTTATGTTTTGTTCTGTCAACTTCAATTTTAACTTTTTATTTATATTATGAATTTTGAAACAGGATTTATGTAAAGCGATTGATTATCACGAAAATGATTTGAGTGCAGTCATTGCTTTGGGCGAAGCCTTGGATCAAGTAAGAGTTGATAAAGGAAAAATTCTTTTATCGTCAGCACCGTAGGATATAGCCTAATTTTCAGTAGATTCCTAATTTCACAAACGTAATAATAGACTTCTAACATTCAAATTATATTTATACTTATATACTCGTATGTTTTGTATGTCATCCAATACTTCAAGATTTGACAATAATTATATTTATATTACTAATATAGAGGGTTGGTTATTGGTACTTCTAATGCTGACATAAGTATATTATTATAAAAGGTCTAACTATCTCAATGACGGTACTAATGGTAGTTGTCGTAGTTCAGTTTAAACTTAATCTTCCTTATTTATTTCTACGTTATACTAACCATAGATAATTTTCAGGCTATATTGGCTAATCTGAAGAAGACGGAGAACGATGTTGACAAATTAAGTGATGAGTTCAGTGATCTAATTGAAAACTGTAACGATACCAGAATCACAATGAATTTGCAACAGATGACATCACGATTCCAATCCGTGCAGTCGACTGCGAAAGAGCTCGTTAAGAAATGTGAACAAGCCGTGAACGACCACAACGCTTACCAAGAGAAATACAACCAATGTACTGATTGGTTGAAGGCTGCGCAACATAAATTTGATGAATGCAAAAGTAACGCGTCTAACACCCCTGATGGCATTAGCGCTAAACGGGAAAGCCTCAACGACTTACTTAGCCAAAGACGCAATGCTACACTTCTGGTAAATAATACGTCTGAACTCGGAGAAAAACTGTATCCTTCTACATCACCCGAAGGCAAGGAAATTATTGAGCAACAACTCCACGAAATCCAACAAGCTATCGAAAACTTATATGACAATATTACTAAAGCTGAGAGGGATCTTGATTCTGAGCTAAATAAATGGTCCTCATTTGAAGACAACCTTAAGACTGTTCAGCAATGGTTAACTTCTGCTGAGAAAAGCCTTCCGAAGGATATAGAACTAAAAGCTACTTTAGATGAGAAGCGTAATCAACTTAACGTCTATAGGACATTCTTACAAGATGCTATCACTCATCAACAAGACATCGCAGATCTAGAATCTCGAGCCCAAACCCTACCAGATGCTAATAAAGGTATATCTAAGGAAATCAACCAACTTAAGGCTAGGCATGAGACTATTTTGGCGAGAGCAAAATCTTTCGTAGAACAGTATGAAGCCATTGTTAATAATCATCAGCAGTACACCAAGGCTGTTAAAGAATTGGAAGAATGGGTTGAAGCTACGCACAATACAGCCCAGTTGTGGGGCGATGTGAACCTTGAACGTGTAGCGCTGAGCAGTAATTGCGAAAAACTCAAGTCTTTGCAACTTAACTTACCTGAAGAGAAGAACCGTATTGATAAAATACGTTCTCTAGGTGAGAAAGTCCTACCAGGGACCATAAGTAATGGCCAAGCAAATATCAGAAACCAGATTGATGCTTCACATCAAGAATGGGAAGGCCTTGTATCCTTCATTAATAAGACCATCGAGTCAATTGAGAACAAGATTCAACAATGGAACGAATACGAAAACATGAAGGATCAGTGCTTAGCATGGATCAGAAATACCGATAATCAAATTCATGCCGTCGATTTGAAAGCAACTTTACCGGAGAAACAAGAACAATTTAAGAAGTTCCAGGAGCTGCAAGGTGAAGTACGTGCTAAGGAACTCGAGATTGACAACATCACTGAAAAAGCTCAGCACTTACACACAGGCGTGTTCGGACCACGTGCATCACAAATATCCGATCTATCAGTAAAATACCAAACACTATCGCAAAAAGTTAAGGATCTAACCAACAGATGGCAACAGTACGTCAAGACTCACCAGGAGTTTTCCAGCAATGTTACTGAATGCTCTCAATGGATTGAAGAGCTGAGAGATAAATTAGATTTCTGTGCTGACTTGACCTCCTGTTCACAAGATGACCTGGAAACCAAATTAGTACTTATACAGAATTTGTTACTTACAAAAGATGAAGGGTTCACTAAAGTACAGTCACTTGTTGAACTTGCACAAAACGTTATGGCTAATACAGCACCAGCCGGTCATGAGGCTATCAACAATTCTTTAATTGCATTGCAAGAACAGTGGTCGGCATTGTTGTCCAGGATGATTGAAACCAAGAATATGTTGGATGACTCAGTTACCAAATGGGCTGGGTTCCTTGAACAAATACAGTTTATCGAGAAAAGCAATACATACCTAGAAAACATGCTAGCCGAATTAACACCATACCAGACATCGATGCCTGATAAGAGGGCGCAGCTTGAAATACTCAAAGAAGTAGAAGAAAAAGCCCGGTGTGATCGCCTAGACGTAGACACACTTAAGGCTAAAGCAGCTGAAATGATCGCGAGTGGTCAACAAAATCAAGCAGCGTCTAAAGCTCAAGAAACTTTGAGCAAGTTCGATAATCTGTATGAAAAGATTAAGAAACTGCTGGCTGACCGCGAGGAACAGTACAAAGACCACAGACTCTACAAAGAAGCTCACGATGAGCTCATCCAGTGGTTAGGTAGGGCTCGAGAAAAAGTGCCTTCTCTGAAATCAAAACCGTTGAGTGATAAATTGGCGATCGAAAATTCTGTAGCGCCTCTTGATGCTTTGATCAACAAACAAGCTCAAGGAGAACTTTTGTTAGAACATCTGCAACATACCGGCGAGGTTGTCCTTGCTAGCACATCACCTGAAGGTCAGACAATCATTAAAAATGAAATGAAGGCTTTGAAAGAAAGCTTTAACGATCTGTTTAATGAAATCAAACAACAGAAGAGCCAACTGGAAGATACAGTCAGCCAATGGCGAGAATACAAAGATGAGTATGAAAGATTATCTGATTGGTTACAACAAAAAGAGATACTTATCAAAAACCAAAAACTGGCCCTTCTTGGTACGGCTAAGGAAAAGGGTGCGCAAGTTAATGAGGTAAAGGAAATCGTCGACCAGCTGAACAAGGGTAAAGCGGACATTGACAAGTTCAACGCTTCAGCTGCTGGTCTTCTGGCTTCACACCTAGACACCTATGTTAATAATCAGTTGCGTCATCTTAACTCCAGGTATCAAGTACTGGTAAATATGGCTAATGATGTCCTGAAAAAGGTTGAAACCAATTATGAACAACACCAAACGTATGACGATAATTACGCGAAGACCAAGAAATGGATCGATGACGCTTGGGAAATTACTCGCAGTGGCAGTGATGCTGGTAGCAATAGCAGCAAAGAAGCCTTGCAGAAGCGTCTAGAACAGATCGAGGACTTACTCAAACGTCGCGAAGAAGGTCAGAATCTAGTGCATGCTACAGTCAACAGCGGAGAGAAAGTTCTAAGAAACACAAGGTCTGATGGTAAGGACAAGATCAATACCGAACTTAAAGAACTCCAAAATGAGTGGGACCGTCTTGTGAAGAAAATGAGTACGGCAAAGGTTCATCTGGAGACAGCCTTACTCCAATGGGCTGACTACAGCTCAAGCTATTCGCAACTCCAGCAATGGATATCGGACAGAGAAGCAAAACTCCAAGAAGTGTGTGAACTTAAAGTCGCCAAATCTAAAAAGGGCCAAGATCGTCTTGCCGGACTCACGGCCGGTCTTAGCTTGGGCGAAAGGAAAGCCACACTCCGTCAAACAAACAATATTGTACAAGATATCGTTTCGTTTGAACCCATGATTCAGTCTGTAACTTCTAAGGCTTCAGAACTTATGCAACAGGCTCCGGCGTCTGAGATCACCAGTAAATACGAGACTCTATCTAAACAAGCCAAAGACTTGTATGAGAAACAGAGAGAGACTGTGGAACAACACCAAGCATTCATCGATGCTGGTGCAGACTTCGTCCAATGGATTAGAGCCGCTAGGGAGAGGTTAGGAAAGTGCTCTGATGCAACCGGAGATAAGGAATCGTTGAGCAGTAAGATTTCGCAGCTTAAGGTTTTAGAAAGTGAACTACCCGAAGGACAGGTAAAGCTGCAAAAGGCTCTTGAAAAGGGTGAGATATCCTGCAGCTTAGCTGATGATGAAGATAGAGAGGAAATTGAAGAAGAAGTGGCTCTGATGCAGGAGGAGTACGATACCTATGTGTAAGTAATCATAATTGTTACATACTTTTTATATTATATTTATTGTTTTATACCGGCCTTTCTCTATATTTTATCTTAACATTCAACAGTGAACAGCTAAACAACACCAAGGCACTGATCGAAGGAGGTATCGTCAAGTGGACCGAATACGAAGAGCAATACAAGGAAGCCTTAGACTGGTTGTCAAAGACTGAAAAACTAGTGCAATCTTTCAACAAACTGCAGAACAACTTGGAACAGAAAAAGATCGTTCTTGAGGAGTTCCAGGTTAGCTGTTTTGATTTATTTATCATTTTAGACAATCTTAGGAATATTTTAATGTCTACTATTACTCATACAACTATTAATTATTGTTCACCGGTTACTACTCGCGTGCATTATTCGGGATTGGTCAAACTGCAAGTTAAAGTCGCCACATCGCCGCGGGCTCAGCTCATGGCTAAGGGTTCCGTTAGAGTTCGAAACTAGTCAGGCAATCCCAAAAATTCACGTGAGTAGTAACCTGTGAACAATATTTGACATGAATATGTCTCACGTAAGATAATATACATTTACAACTACAATAATAGTCGTCATAAAATCGGTTGATAAAAGTACTTTCTACTGACTACATATTATAGGTTAAACGTAGATTTAATTTATGTTAGTACTATTATAACAAGCAACTTAGGTGTTTGATTTCACTCGTAGCTTTGAGTATACATTAGAAATGTGTTCCGCAATGGCAATCTTTTATAACAACTAAATATATTTTTAAGGGACATCTCCAAATGCTATTCGACTGGCAAGCAGAGCTGGACAAACTAAACGTCCACGCTCAGACTCTGCTGGAGACCTGCGCAGACACCCGGATCTCCAATGGCATTACCCAGCTGACCACCAAGTATAACGCGCTGCTGTCGTTAGCCAAGGAGGTTATGAAGAGGCTTGAACTCCACTACCAGGTAAAATACTTGATCCATTTATTCATGTCTTTTATTTTGTGTCATCTCAATTTGTCTATAAATGTTAGTATGACTTTTGAAAATATTTAAGATTTGGCCAATGCTTTGAAAGAAGGAGTATGTTAGTAGAACCATACAAACCAACACGAAACAATAAGGTACATTGAACTTTTTATACCTAATATTTACCATATTTTCAGGAACACCAACAACACAATGCTCTGTACGGCGAATGCCAAGACTGGCTAGACAGAACCCGAGAGAAACTCAACCAATGCGCCGAAATACCCAACAACCTTCCCGAAGTGAATAGCAAACTTAACACAGTGAAACTGCTTCGTCAATCCTTGGAGCAAGGCCAAAACAAGCTAAGGTACCTTCTAGAACTGAAAGAGAAGGTGATCATGAATACAGAACAGACGGGAGCTGCCAAAATACAGGAAGACACTGATAACCTGAAGCAGGAGTTCGACAAGCTGATCGCAGACCTGCAGGATGTCAGGAATAAGCTGACAAGTAGAGCGTCACAGTTTGATGATATTTCTAAGGTGAGTGCCATTATACATTTAATATATTTATTTAGTTTACTATTGTCCGCCAAGGGAGAAGACTAAAGAAATTACAATGAGTAAATTATTTGGCTTAATTTTCAATTTTTACCAAAATTCCAATGTTTTCCAGATTCATAAGCTCCTAGTAGAATGGCTAGATGACATTGATCAGAAAATCCAATCAGATGACTCTCTTCTCCAAGACTTATCAGAGAAGAAGGCTAAGCTGGAGAAGTTCAAGACTTTCAACAGGGATATTGACTCACATAGTGATTTAGTAAAGAGATTGAATGAGAAGTTGCGCGAGGATTCGTCTCTTAAGTCTAAAGGAATTGAGGACACCCTGAAGAGATATGATGGTATCAGGAAAACTGTCAACGAAATGATTTCGGTGAGTTTAGAGTTATATAATACCACGATTCTTGAAAAAAATTAAAAGAATGATGTACTTATTTCAACTTATAGTCTTGTCAGATGTGCTTACAATTAATATTCTAAATAACAATTACTTTTAGAAACTGGAAGACTATGTCAACTCTCATATTCAATACAAAGAATCGTACGACAATTTCTACGACTGGATAAGGAACTGTAAGATCGAGATCCAACAGTGCTCCGACTCCCACGGCGAAAAAGACGCAGTGCAGAAGAAACTCCAGAAAGTCAATAAAATCATTGAATCTCTGCCTAAAGGAGAAGCTTTGTTGAAAAAGGCTGTAAGTCTAAGCAATGCTGTATTAGAAACTACTGGTAATGAAGGCAAAGACAACATCAATCAAGAAATCAAACAGCTGAAGATAGAATGGGAGAATCTACAACAGATTTGCAAGGATACCAAGAAATTGTTAGAGAAGTGCCTATCCGCGTGGTCGGACTACTTGGAGACATCAGAGAAGATGAGCAAGTGGGTGAAGGAGTTTGATAACAAGCTGAAGACAGTGCAAAAGGTTGATAAGATCACGCCAGAACATCTTGACAAGTGTCGCGTAAGTATTTGCTTAAGTAACTTTATTTTCAATATTAAATAATGATCATTTAAAACTTCATGACGACTTCATCGATATGTCTTCATCATTCATGATACCATACACGATTAACGAGCGTTCACACAGAAGACCTAACCCAATTAGTGCAACTGTCTGTACGTAAATAAATAACATATTCATCTAACATTGACATATTAGCATTAATTTATTAATGACTGCGTTATGCCATTATGACCGGTACAGTCATGTAGTAAAGTATGTTTTACTTATACTTGTGTGATTTAACAGGAACTTCTGTCGGAGGCATTAGGACACAAACACGTTCTTGAAGAACTGAATGACAGATGCGAAAATCTCATGGAACAGAGCGCGTGTGCCTGGGTCCGTGACAAGACAGTAAACCTGCAAACCGAATACACAACCTTACTCACTAAGATTCAGGGTCTAGTTTCCAATGGCGAGAAGAATCTGTCTGACCACACCGAGTTCATCAAAGCGAAGGAAGATCTCCAGCAATGGCTGGAAACAGCTCATGGTACTGTTCAAGATTCAATTGGAGTTGGTGATATTGAGACTACTAAAGATAAGCTCGAGACAGTCAAACTTGTGAGCAACAGGATGACAGAAGGACACCACTTACTTGTTGTATTACAAGAAGCATTCAAGAAGGCTCTGAATAACACCCCGCCTGAGGAACAAGACGGTTTACGCAACGACGTCAAAGTATTGCAGGAAAGCTGGGATCAACTGAAGATCGACCTTAACTCTATCACAGCTCAGCTTAAAGCCGCTATCGGCAAATGGGAAGACTTCGAAGAATCGAAGAAAAAGATGGACCAATGGATAAAGGACACAGAACAGAACTTAGACAAGGTTCCTCCTACTGGCGGAGAATTAGGTGAGATGAAGACTCTTCTAGAAAAATACAAGCATATTGAAGATGAAATTGATAACAAGAAGCCCGAATTAGACAGGCTTAAGAGTGAAGCTGCAGAACTCAGCTCATGGGCCAAGAAACCTGCCATCAAGGAGTCAGTCACAGAAATTGAGAAGAAATGCAAAGCACTCCGCGCTAAATGCGCTGCTAAGAGGGCTGAACTCGAGTCCGAAATCAAAGACTACAATACCTACCACCAATCTTTACAAGACACTGAGAAATGGCTGCTCCAAATCTCCTTCCAGCTTATGGCGCACAACTCCTTATATATTGCGAATAGGGAGCAAACGGAGGAACAACTAGCTCAACATGCAGTCCTGCTCGACGATATTCAGAAATATCGATCAACATTAGACGAACTAGAGGGCAAAGGGCAAGCCCAGATTGAACGCTACGAAGCAACAACGCCATCTATCCGTGAGACTGTGGGCAAACAACTAAAGAATGTCAACGACAGTCATAAGAGTCTGTTGGCCACTGCTCTACAGATCGAACGTCGTCTGAGGGAAGGACTCGCAAAGTTCAAGGAGTATGAAGACACGCTGGAGAGTATCCTGATCAACTTGGATGAGATGGAGCCCGCGATCACTGAGCTCGATGTTCCAGTTGATGGACTTTCCCATGGACGTGAACTACTGGATAAGGCTAGGGTGAGTGCTTTTGAACTATTTAATTTTAAAGCAGTATTAGAATTATTGGAATAAATACTACGTCTCTGGTGGCTACTGAGCGTTAGATCCTTGGATCGATTCCTGGGTCAGCAAAGTGTTAATTGGTTTTTCTGTTACAATATTCACATTTGCAGTCTAGTATTTTGCCCATTTGATAGTAATAAAAGACTTGTTAAAATATGAAAGAGGAATTCGGAATAGTGAGCAGAGATCGAGATGGCTTAGTGGTCAGAGCGCTTGGAGTATTTATATGGGAAGCGCAGGTTCGAATCCTTGTCACGACCATATTTGTCTCTCCACAATAATGTATAATTTTTAGAGTTCGTCAAACGTCCGTTAATGCGTTTGAAAGATCTGTCACCACCTAATTACTTGGATGGGAGACTTTATAATAACATCAGTAAAAGGTACACAATAGTATGCATTGAATAGATTCAGGCGTTACTTTGCGGAAGTCCATTACAATGGATGCAAATAAATACAATATCTAGCTACTTCCACAAAATATATAATATATAATTTTGTGGAAGTAGCTAGATATTGTACAATAGTATGCCTCTGCCTAACTGTTAGAGGAATACAGGCGTGATGCTGTGTTATAGTTATGTTATCTATTATAATGGCTGTTTATTAATGGAGGGCATAATTATGGATTAATATCGCGTAACATTTTATGTTATGACGCTATGAACAGGTGTGAGATAATTATGTAGAAAGTTATTATAACACACCTGAATGCTGCTATGAATTCTTCTTTTATGTTATTGTATGTAATTTTTAAATACAATGGCAAAATCTACTTCTTCTATCTGGCTTCCGACTGATCATTAAAAATGTGTATGGGTTTTTAAATCCTATTTGGAATATTTTTTACAAGAACTTATGGCGCCAATTCTAATGGAGCAAACTAAACTAAATTTAGAGCATTGCTGTCTCTTACTAACCGTTACTATAAGAGCGAGATGACGTCAAATTCAAATTGAATCATGTCATCCTAAACTTTCCATTCAATTTTCGTTTGGCGTTTCTAATTTTAGTGGCTACCTAAAACTGTGCCTACTAAAAACGATCGAAGATTTTAGTTTGACGTGCCTAAATTCAAATTTGAAATCTTTTGATTTGTCTCATCTTGCTAATATGACGTAACTGATAGTAAAAGACGGTAATGTATTAAATTAAATTTAGTTTGCTACATTAGAATTGACGCTTATGTCTCTATATGTTCGAGGCCATTAAATTAAGTTGTCAAAACATTATTAGATGCAAGTTGTTGAAGCCACTCATAGGCCTCTGTCTTGACTTCTATTAATTAATAATAGCCGGGAACGACGGTTTAACGTGCCTTCCGAAACACAGAAATTTTCTCAGCGGTCACCTATCTATGGACTGACCCCGATTACTTAACCGTAACGATAGTTTACCGACAAGCGGTTACAACGGGCTATATGTATACAGTTATATAGGATGGGTAAACGTAATTTATGAAGGATTTTATAAAAGAGCTCTTAATCTTTAATTTAACTAGTACAGTTTTTAGACCTCTACATTAGATTGCGTTCCGTATCTTAAGTAATCTAGGAAGAAATGCTGCATCAATTTCAAATTCCAATCTTCTCGCAGGGTCTCCACAACCGGCTTCAGACCGAGAAGGGTCGCCTCTCCGCAGCAGTAGCAGCATGCTCTGCAGCCGCAGCCTCCGTCTCCCGACCATCTTCACCAGCTGACACAGCACCATTACCAATCCCTCCAAGGGAACTCCACGTGCGAGCCCGTCTTGAAGACCTCATCGACCAGGTACTGAAGGCGTCCACTAACATACTGGCTTCAGAAGTGTTGACGTCGTTTTGATGTGGACTGAACTGGCTGAGGAACAGTGCCAGATGCTGTTGAATGTGTGGGCGATTTGTGTTGCATTGTGTGTGGTCGATAGGTGTTCCGAATTAGTATTAGTACCTGCTTAGTGTTCAAAGATGTTCTACCACACGATATTTGTCGAGAAGTTACGAAGAAAATTGGAAAGTGTTTAATCTAAAAGTTTGGCGTCACAGCTGAATAGATAACGATGACGTCATATAGTGGTATGATAGACGTAGTAATGTGGAAGAAGAATTCGGAATAGTGAGTAGAAGTTGGCATAGCTACCTGGAGTATTTATCCGGAGGACGCAGGTTCAAATCCTGCTCACGACCGTATTTTTCTTTCAAGAAAAAAGTTTTCCGTCCTGAAAAAGTTATTTAAAATACCGTAGATAACTAAAGAGGAAGTGGTAATTCAGATGCCTTATTTAATGTAGATGTAAAAGGTACAAATATATTCTAATAGATCAACTTAGGCTAATTCATTATTTAGGAATAAAATATCTACTGCCACTATTATAGTAATCTGCAATTGAAATAGTTATATTATAACTGCTTAAGAATAAATATTTTAAAGGAGAAAATGAATTGATACAATGCAATGCAATTCGTCCGATAGCTTATAAAAACCGAATGATATGCAAATAATTGATAATAAAACGATGCTTATAAGTTTGCCAGGTCGACAAAACGAACAGAACCAACGTATTGATGTAAGATAAGATTATTAATGATTATTATTATTATACAGAATAGTTAACATTTTGGTAGATAGACTGTAGTTAGTAAAATAATAATGTAAAGGCTTTATCGTTGGCAATGTAACTTTTGTGCACCTGGTTTTGTCTGAGTCGAGATTATTCTGCCATTACAATATATGTGAGTGTCTTGCCACAGAAAATGTCACTTAAATGAGAATCATGATATAAAACGCGATTTTTTTTTTATCGTTCTTCCTCTGAATTAGAATGTATAGCCAATTAAGTCAAATCCAAACCAATATTATAAACTGATTAGCCATTAACTATTATTTGCTTATAATTTCAGCGTCATAAAATTATTTATTTACAACCATAAAGAATTCAAAATCCAAAGTCTTGTATTTGGTTTAATTTTACTTATTCAGGTAGTAAAATCAAAATCTTCGATTATTTTATAGACTATCTTTAAAATTGGAGGAAACTTATTTTCTATGCATTGCGAAGCAGTAATCATATACAATAATCAATTCAAAAAGCAATGTTCAGGATCTGCAACTATATAAATACGAGCGAATAAAACAACAGGCGCCATTTAAAACTTAACATAACCTAAAAAAGTAAATGCGTTGCTGTAAGAATGACATAGATTAGTGAAACATGAAAGACATGAATTTACATATTTTAATTGAGCCAAGATCATACATACAAAACTTATAAACAATTACGATCATGAATAATCTCGAGACAGGCAATGAGAGGCACTTTGTATAAAGTACAACAGGCACATATAACATGAATCACTTACTATAGAATGAATTGAACACTTAATACCACAATACAAAGTTGAAATCGAATGCTTCTGCAGTTTGTCACGTTTGTTTCCAGAAAAGACTGAGAAAATATCACTTGCAAGTTATAATTTTTAGATAAGCTTGAGGAACTTTGTAGAATTTATAAATCATTGGTAATATTGGTTTTATGTGAAGAATAGTTTGAACTGCCATAATTAAAACAGAATTCCTGATAAGCGTCAATATTTATGCTGCTGGTGGATTCAATTATTTCAAAAGTGTTAAAGTTTTAGGCTAACTAACGTAGTAAAGGAATTGAATACTTTGATGAGGACCAGATACTATTAAAAAAATTCAAATATGGCATTTCAAGTTGGCGTCAATCCTAATGTAGCAAATTAAACTAAATTTAGAACATTCCTGTATTTTACAAACAGTTACTATATGAACAAGATGGGAAGAATCAAGAGATGTCAAATTCGAATTTAGGCACGTCAAATTAAAATCTTCTAATATTTTTAGTAGGCACAGGTTAAAAATAGCCACTAAAATTGAGACGTCAAACAAAAATTATATGGAAATTTTAGGTTGACATGATTAAATTTTGATTTGACGTCATAGTTAGTAAAAGACAGCAATGCTCTAAATTTAGTTTAGTTTGCTACGTTAGAATTGACGCCATTATCCCGGCACCAAAATTTACACTTATGGAATATTTTCTCTGTCTACCCATAACAAATTATTAATTACATACTAACTCGCACTGTGTTTTGATGTCTGTGTGTCACGCATGGTTTGTTTATAGAAACATGTGAGAGAAGTAGGGAGCGCGCCGCGCATTGACCTTATACTAAGGAATATTGAAGCACCCGAGTTCGGTGAAAAGCTTTCGGCTTTTGAAACCAAGGTAAGGAGATGCTTGTTTGTGTTTTCCTTTTGTTTTACCAGAAAAATCAGCGTGCTGCCTTCAATAGTAATGGATTTGTTAATACCTCAAAATAATTAAGGGTAAATTTTAATCCAGGGGAGTGGGTAATTAAGCCGTTGGCTCGCGAATTAGCCGACATAATTGATTTTTATTGTTATGAAGTACGTATTTGTACGTGGCTGAACGTTGACGTTACAATTCCACATAGATACAAACTTACCCACAGCAAGTACATTCATATTTTCCAAATGATTTGTATTTTATACACCATTATTATCGAAGCCTACTCACTATCGAGTTTGCCCCAACAATTTAACACTAAAACTGTCCTACAGGTACAAAGTCACTTAGAAGAGTTAGGAGATGCCGTTCATGGCATGGAGGAAGCCATGAAGCAAGTCCTGGAGATCCAGGAATGGATCGCAGTCCACACCGCACTGGCCCGCGACTGGCTCGCTAACCCATCCAAGTTGAGGCCTGAAGCCGCGAAGCAGGACATGGCCGCGATGAATGATGCACTGGCCTCTCTCAGCGAAAAGAGAAACCGATTGCTTACTGAGATTCCTACTGAAGGTTAGTCAATAACTTTTAATTTTATGTCGTGTACAATTGGAAACATCAATTTTACAGCTGAAATATGTCTTCGTACAATCTCTATAGCATTTTTTAAATAATAAGTTTTTTTTATGATATTACTATGTTCATATCAATGTTTCCTTTCGTTCAGGACTTGAAGATGAGATCAACCTAGAAGAAGAGTTAGACAACCTTGAACAAGCGATACTGAAAGCCATTGAAAGAGAAAAGGGCAACCAAGCAATTATCGACGCTTTCCGCAATAAATGCCAAGAAATCCATGATTGGTTCGATGCCACACTTAAGAAAATGTGTCTGGCTGATAAGGGCTCTGGTCTTCCGTGCCCTCAGAAGCTTACCGCCCTCAGGGAACTGTCCTCTGAATTTGGACAGGCTGGCAAAGACAAGGTCGACAGTATCAAGGCCGTTGGATCCCAAGTTATCAATATCGTCAGTAATTTGGAATCCCAACAAGTGGAAGAACAAGTAAGTTGTCATTTATAGATAAAATAAAGAAAAAACGCGACCGTGACAAATGTTAGTAGTACGTGAACTCACCATGAAATTAGTCATTTAACTGTAATCGAACCGGAAGTTATAATATTTTACCTACATACGAGTATCCTATTCTGTTTTAAATATATTTTTATAAAATGATTGTCACTGAGCAAACAACTAATCACGATATTTTTTACAGATGAAATCAGTTGAGCGAAGATACAATGATATCGCTAAACGAATCCAACGCAAGCTGCAAATGCTTGAGATCACTTACAAGGCGATTGATGGTACCAAGAGTGAAGTCAACGCCCAGAACGAATGGATGCAGAAAGAAATTGACAACATTCTCCACCCCGAACCTCTGGGATACGAGAGCAAGTCTGTCAAAGAACGACAAAAGAAAGTCGCTAACCTTCTCAAGGAAACTGATGGTAAGAAGACAGTCATCGATTCCCTAGAAAAGAAGGTAAGCAACATCCAAGCCGAACTTGAACCTTCTGAACAGATGCAATTAGAATCAGAATTATCTGAACTATCATCTAAACAAAAACAACTGGCTTCACTCATCAAACAAGAGATCGAGAGGCTAGGCACATGCGCTGAGGACAGGAAGAAACTTGAAAATGATATTGAAAAGGCCAAGAACTGGCTTAAGGCTAAACTCGCTGAGATTAAGAAACTTGGTGGCCCAGTTCCACTTGAAGCTGCTAAGGTAGAAAAAGAAATTGCTGTACATAAAAAACATCAAGCTGAATTATCTGACTTCCACAATGACACTTTGACTGAGGTGATGCGTCAAGGCAACGCCGTTTCTAAGGACTGTTCTCCCGAAGACAGGGCTAAGCTGCAAGCAATTCTGGAAGACCTAAATAAGTCTTACACTTCAGCTAAAGTTGACATCGATGACAAACTAGCGGCACTCAATAAGAGATTACAAGGCAGGAATGAATTTGAATCTGAAGTTGCCAAGTGCCAGAGCTGGTTGAACGAGGCTGAGGTGGCTGCCACTCCTGAGTTGCGCACGACTAGTCTCCAACTTTTGGAAGAACAGCTTGCCAAGTTTGAGAAACTCAGCAAAGAAGCTGATGATGTAGAAAAAAATATCGTAAAAATGAAGGATAAGTCTAAAGATATCATGGACTCGCTTTCCGATTCTAACAAACTGCAACTGAAGGAACAAGTCAATGTTCTGTTTGACAGATTTGCTAGGATCAAAGCTATTATCAATGACAAGAAGGGCATCCTCCTCAAACATATCAAGGAATATAAGGATGCTGCAGCCAAGATTGCTGCTGCTCTTGAGTTCTTGAACGAAATACAGAACAAATTGAAGGCTCTGAACAAACCAATTGGGAGCAAAGTTGAGGATGTTCAACCAATTATACAAGCATACGAATCTATCTTAGCTGATTTAAAGAAGAACAAGGCAATGCTAAATGAGCTTCAAGGTGGCAACTTACACGATCTTCAGGATATACTTACTCAACAAGATGACTTGATGAGCACTATTGAAGACCAAATATCAAAATTGAAACAGCTTCTGCTTCTGCGAGAGCAATTCTTCGCACTAGTGAAGGAAATTGAAGAATTCATTTCCAAGTACACTGACCTCACTTCAGAAATCGAGAAGTCTAATGATTCACTAGAAGACAAGATTAAGCGTTACGATGATATAATTGTCAAAATCCAAGGATGTGAAGCTTTGCTTGCCACGGCAACGGACAAGGGTCAACAGATCGCTGCTGAAGGCACCGTGATTGACAGAAATAACATCACTGAACTTTTACAATCATTAAAACAACAGCTTCTATCATTGAGAAGAACTGTAGAAGCTAAGCGTCAAGAACACGAGAGAGCCGCTGCAGAACACAAGAAACTCGGCTCAGATCTCTCGGACATCCTTCAATGGCTCCACGATAACGAAGCCGCTGTGCACTCACGACCACTCCTCAACAGAGATGTCGCTAGTGTAGACAAGAAACTCACAGAACATGCAACACTTGTCAAAAATATTCAGTCGTACTTAGACAAACTTTCAAAGATAACTGATGTAATTAAAAATGACGATGGAGTGCCAAGCACATTACTTGAAATGATGTCCGAAGGAAACTCTCTGAAGACCTCACTACCAGCAGAGTTAGCGAACAGAGAGAAATACCTACAAGACAACAAGAAATACAGACAACAATACCTACAACTGGTTGAAAAACTGAACATTTGGGTCAACGAAGCAACCATACGCTTGGATATGGGCAAGAACGGAACAGACTTTGAGAATATCGAATCTGATCTTGAGGAGCACAAATCCTTCTTCAACACGTCTGAACCATCAATGAAAGATCTTGTTGGAAAGCGCATGCAAGACATCGTTGACAAGATTTGGCCGTCTCTGGCAGCTTCCGAGCAAGAAGAATTATCTAAGGATCACCAGAAACACAACCAACTTCTGAAGAACACTCTTAACTCAGCAAAGTCTCGTCAAGCTCAACTGGAGCAAGACTTGGAGATCTGGAAGGACTTCTGCCAGCTTGTGGACAAGATCAAGGCGATTTTGGACAAGAACGACATTCAAGACGAGCCGGTGACGTCGGTGGATGCTTTGAGACTGCATCTTGAGAAGCTGAATCATGCCAAGAATGACCTTGAGGTGAGTGCCTATTTCATAGTAACTACAGACTTGGATAGCCACTCGCGTTAGTAGACATAATTTAATTAGCAATGTAAATTAAATTGAAGGTCACATACTCTGTGTATGACTAAACGTCAACATGGCTCAGTTTTATAAGTCAAAACTATTATGTAAACCCAGTATCAAATTTTGATTTCTTTTGTTAATAAGTTGCCATGCAAGTCTGAAATATTATTTTTAGGACTGTTAACGCCTTAATTACTTTGAAAATAGATTGTATTGTTTGGCTGGCTGATCTATCTTCATTAAGTTCCTTCAACCTAAATAGTGTAATGACAAAACACCGAAATTGGACGTAGGCGAGTTGGTAACAAAGAAACACGTAATTTAAGTTAAAAAAACCACACTTCCATATTGCGAATCATAAATTTTTATATTGAATCAAACTGAACTGCCAACGTTAGAGCGAATTGTCCGACATGAGTGTTAATAAATCATTCAATTTCGATCAATTTAGATTATAAACGAGTTCTCAATTACGCTTGTGAGTCACTGTCTGAAAACTATAGTGTTTTATAGGGGGTTTCCATATACTAATTCAAATAAGCCTGATGATTTTGATTCGACTGTGCTCTATTATCGGGGAAGTCCCTTCAAACATGTTTGATACATTACTGTACTATACAATAATAAGTAGTTCTCGGAATATAAACTTGCATTCTTAGATAAGAACAAAATTATCCTCTTCGTATTACTATATCATTGGTCTGCTAATCACAAGTGCGACTGCTGAGCATGAGGTCCAGGGTTCGTGATAGTGTTCGCCCGGAGTTTTGAAATGTGCCCCGTTGATGGCAAGATACTTACGATATGACTTGGCATCTAGGTACTGTATGTGAGGCAACATTTAGTCTTAGTTTAAGATTTTTACGTTCGTTATAAGTAGTTCACTCGGTCACCGGTAGATGTCATTACAAGTGGAACAGTTAACGGTTGTTTTAAAGATCGATATCTCACGTAAAGCTTTAACAATGGCTGATGAAAAAAACTATTTACCAATAATGCGATACTGTGCGGCCGGGTACGCCGCAAAATGAATAAATTCCATACTAATTGAGGTATTACAATTTTAAATGAAGTCTGAACCGTTGAAATTAATGAATTAACGCTATCTTCTGTTTTACTTAACTATCATTGTTTAATTTTTTTAAGCGTGGCAATTTGCGTGAAGGAAATGTGCAATTGTTTGTAGAAGTTATCTTAAAGCTTGACAGATATAAAATATCGTTTTATCTCACTGTAAAACACATGTAACCTAGCCTCAGTTTCTTTTTTTTTTATATAAAATCTTTTAAAGTTTATTACTACCTATTTAGTAGTTTACTATTTCAAATGACTAGAAACACTGCTCATAATATATTCTACTAGAATTATTAGGAAATACACTTCCTGTAAAAGATAAATAGGTACTTATTTTGGTGACATTATAGTCACAATGTGATAAAATTTTATCAGCTTATGTCATAATGATACACTTATTACTGTTGTTCAGGCGATATCTAGATATACATATATGGTTGCAAAGATAAACGATATTAAATATTAACAGATAACGAAATTATAGACAAGTTAGTCACTAGTAAACAGTCAAAATATAGGTACTAACGTAACTTTAATTTGACAGTGCACTCAAGTAGGTACCTACTTAGTCAATAATAATAATTATTACTAAAAAGACATTAACACTTCAAATATTAAAAGACCCTCCTCTATTTGAACAAAAAATATTAGTTATTACGATTACAAAACAGACGATTAAATGATTAATTAATTCACCCTTATTAACCGTGCTTATTTATTCATTATTAGGCTTAAAACCTTTTCTAATTTTTTCCAACATTTCCAATTCTTTTTTCCTTTCCTAAATTGGCTAGTTTTTGCCAGATTTATGTAACCAAAGTGTTACAGCCGTTGGCCGCGCTTATTTTTAGTTTATAAACGATTAGGTTAATGCACTTGATTTCAAGGCCCATTGTTATATATTTAAGGCTAAGTTGCTCCACTGACCAATGCACAATGGTTAATACCGGGGCAGCGACAAGAGACACTGCAGTTTCATAATTGTTTTTTTTTTCAATATAAGGTGTAATCCAAAAAGGATTTGTAGATATTGTCCAACTAATAATTATGAGTTGGTCCTATGTTGGTACTAAGAATCTAAAAATAAGTCAAATTTTTCAAATTATAAATATCAGGTAGGTACCTACTTTGTATGTTACTCATGTGGATTCTATCGGGAAAGGGTCGTATATTCTAAAATCATACTTGACTATAAAATTCTTCGATTCGAAAAAAGTGCAAATGGTTTACAATTTTTACGCTTTTTTTTTTGTAGTCAATCTGCGTCGAAGGATTTATGTGATCAGTTATTATTGAAAAAAGTTAATAATAATTCGTAACACGAACTTGACTCGTATAGAGAGCTATAAAAATATATGGCAGTACAAGAACGCTTTAAAATTAATTTGATATGCTGGATTAATGGGTATTTTTTATTTTATTGAAGAAAATGTTCATATCAACATTAAATAATTTAATCAATAAGTGCTGGGAAAGATTTATTTATATATTCTTATATTATTTAATTGCCGCTTTCGAATCATAGGACCACGACAAAGCATTATTATTTTTAACCGACTTCAAAAAAGGAGGAGGTTTCTCAATTCGACCGTATATATTTTTTCTAATTTATTGCAAAGAGCACTCAGCGAGTTATAGAAAGATATGATAAAGATATGTTTATTCGCAAGCAAGCTAGAAAACGTATCTATGTTTTCTATCGCCAAAATAATTCTAACGTCAAGGCCTGTTATTGTAATCACATCATCTATCATCTAAACAACATCGTAATTAACCTTATCCTCTTATCGATATTTGTCCTATACGTCCAAACTCTCGATGGACGATTGCACAACACTTATGACTTCACCGCTTCGCCGTATTCGCCTTAACGAAGTGATGTCACGACGCAAGCCCCGCCGCGCGTTCGCCAGTCTGTGACTGCATAGCATCGCAATGAGAACTGTACACAAACGCACAACTTATTGCCTTGCTTTCACATCGTGCAAGTGTTATAACCACGTGCCCACTTAGTTTACTATCAAAAGAGTATTATTTTTTAAATTTTCCAATCCTAGTCAGTAAGTAGGTATTAAAAATTCCGCGCAAAAGGAAGGTAAGTTTGTGATATCGCGATAAATGATGTTGTAAATTTTCATGCAGTTGTGTAAATGGTATTGTTGTTGTTTTGAAGTTATAAGTTCAAGGTCATGGTGGAGCAGTTCGGTGTTTTCACTTTCCTAACTTTATGTTGATTTGTGTATATAGATGACTTTGTTTTGTAGAGTTTTGTAACTCAAAATCAAGACGTCTATGTAAGGAGTGCTTGCGATTTTTGTGTCTGGAAACACAATCTCACTACCATTATCATTTGCAAGGCGAGTTTAAACACCAACACATTGCTTGAAGCCATTTTCAGTGAAAACATCGGGCTCTTGGTTTAAATATTAGCAGTTACCGGTTATTATACCGTTTATGGAAACCTTAATAGAGGTCTTATAGCTGTTTGTTTCTCCATATTAGTAGATATTTACGAATCACAATTTCAACTTAAATGATCCCTAAAATACAATGGAACTGCTTAACTGGCTAAAATATAAGTATCATAAAAGCATTGTTTGATATGAAACTATAAAAGTATACTATAAGGTTCAGTGCTGTAAAACATGACATGACCTCGAAGGTCAAGGTCACGTTATCGAGACCGTAATATATAATTTATCGATTGATCGTATTGTCGAAATCGCCGCTATATGTTTTTATGATAGCACCAATAACTATATACGTGCACCTAGATTTGACGTTATTAGTACCTGTAATATGGTCCTCATCAAATAAAAAAAAAAAGTGTAGGTTTCATAACTTTCAAGCTTCTAACGCACATTTAGGTTTGTATTTGATCTGCACAGAAAACCATCAAATAAGTATCAGTCATTTATCAGACCT
This sequence comes from Xylocampa areola, assembly GCA_935421205.1. Lineage (NCBI taxonomy): Eukaryota > Metazoa > Arthropoda > Insecta > Lepidoptera > Noctuidae > Xylocampa > Xylocampa areola. The sequence continues at coordinate 19,439,068 of OW285207.1, forward strand.
AAACCGATGACAACGTCCCATAATTGGTGAGGTCGAGTGACTCATTCGTGATTATTATCCCACGTTTTGTCCAACGGCCATGGTTCTCCGACATAATATTTTTAACGTAGCTCATTACGTCACTGTTTTAAATTCAAGGGAAGTCACTTTTGGGCCATCAATAGCCGCCGAAAGATGACATTGATAAAAACCCTGAATCGAAGATGTGCAAAAAGTACTGTGATTCAATTTTTAGCTCGTATTTGGTTCCTATCAATCAAGACGTTGACGTTAAAGTGTATCAATTTTGGATAAACAACATCACAAATACACCTATAAAATTAAGCAGTTTTTGAACCAGTCAAGCTCTGAGGAATTAATACTCTAGCTAGATTTCAATAGAAACAAAAAATTGATAATAGATCTTCAAAATTTGGAAATGTGGAGCTACTAATTAGTTGTATTTAACAGAATCATGTCACTTTGGGGAAGTCCATCGATTTATCCATCCAAATTTTATTTCACACACAGCAGTAAGACCGGTGGTTAAACCAGATACCGCTAATGAGATTTGGTAGACACTGGTGAGAAATCGCACCAGATCGTGAAAAGTGGAGAATTTTCATTTCGAAAGCCAACACTCATTCGGGGCACCGAACCGCAGTAATTGTGAGTTCAACGTTAATTTGTATTAACTATGTCATGTACTAGCTATTGGAAAAACAAAGTATTTAATATACAGAGCGAAGATAAAACTCCTATTTGAAAATTCATGAGGCGCTGCCGGTCATGGCGTGTCAACGAACCCTTGCAAGGTTTGCACGCTTGCAAAACGAATTGAACAAAGCCATTGCAACTTTACATAAGATATAGGACAGATTACAGGATCCACAATATTTATACCTATAAACAACATGACATTATATATAGGTAGCGAAAGTAACAGTAGCAAGTAACATATAACTTTCTCTGTATTATAATCTTGAAAGGTTACAACTCCACGTAGGCAGACTGTCGGTTGCGACTTTCTTAATATTTGTCTCGACAAAGGTTGTCTGAAAGGCATCGCCGAATCGTACTGAAGTATCAATTATACAATCGCGTTCAATAATACCAGGTGTGTTATAAAGTAAAAGTAAATTTTCATTGGTCGGTGCTCCAATTTCTTGTTCAGCCCACATTCACTTATTGTTTAATGTGCTAGTAGGCCTACTCTGTATTACGTTATTATCTTCAGTCCTAGACCTATTTATACAGCTTAACATATACTATTGTGGACACTCCCGCCACCACCACTAAGTTCATTATTGCTTGCTCTCAAAAAATTTAAGCGCTCTCTAGCCCCGCCAAGGTCATATTTGATCGTCCTTAAAATTCACAAAAGGGAGTACGCGTGATGCGTCACTAAGCTGCGCAGTGCATATTGCAACTAATTACGTTCTAGCTTTCCTAATAGGCGAACACTTTAAGGGGGCGTGGCATGGCACCGGCGCAGGATTTAGACAATATTTTTTTTAAGTGGTCAAGCGGAAAAGAACGCGATAGTACCTATATTTAATACCCTCTTTTGCCACTCTCAAGCCTTTTATAAGTGATTTCAAAAGAACTTCAATTATAGCCTGCAATCGTGCAAAATATCTCACCAAAACCCAATGTTACATTGTTCTAGATATTCGTAATCTAATCTGTGTAATGTAAATATAGCACGCTGAATGTAGGCTCTATGCGCAGGCGCTGCAATCGTGGTGAGTATTTTTTCTCATCGGCTATAAATAGACACAATGAGACGTGGTGTCAAGGCCAGGCGCTTGCGCTTAGTGCCTCTAACGTGGAATACTCTTTCTTATAAAGGAATATGGTCACTGAGAAATTGTTGATCGTAGCTTAGAAAGATCCTTTTCCTCTGAAGTTATTGCTTGCTACAATATATATTTTATCCAAGACTTTATGAGTTACACAATTTTATTTAAAATTATAAAACTGTTGTTTGTCTAAATGAGAAGAATTTGTAATAACATTCATTTTGAGAATAGCTCTAAATACATAATGGTGTTTAGTATAATTTTGGAATCATAAAGTGCATAGCTTCAGTTCTAAAGTCGTTTTGATTAAAACCCTGCAATATTAAAACAAACTCTCTATCTTAGATTACTTAAACGTCTCTCTAAAACCCACAATTTTCATGTCAAGTCAATTTTGTACAAGTATTGAAAAAGTTCCTAAAATACCAGTATTTTTGGTTCCGTTAAATAACGGGATCCGGAGAACTGAACCAAAAAATCGAACCGATTTTCAATCCCTGAATTTTTATTAAGCTTAATTTCGACCATTGCTGCGATCATATGTTTATGTATTGTAATCAATATGCAATCACGGGTCTTTTATAATAACCAGGGACTGGAAATATCTTCTGTAAATGTATAAAGAAACGCTTTAATTATGTTAGAACTCTCAACATGGAGACTTGACTGGCATTTAGCATAGTCGTTATCAATTTACTTTTATCAGTCATCAGTATACCTACAGTTCTGATAACATTGTAAACACTCATGCGGCGTTCGCAGTCGCTATTTCCACAATATCAACACTATTCATGCGACAACTTTTTATTTTCATTGTATAAGAAAATTTTAAAATCAACTTATCTTTTTACACGACAGCCCAAAAAAAGGAGTGTTATGTTTACAGGGTTTATGTGTTCAAGTATCTTTATTCCACCATGACTTCTAAATGCCTGAATCGATTTCGATGTGTGGGGTATCGATAGAATCCTGGGAAACATGGGTTGGTACGATTTTAAAAATTATATAGTACACAATAAAGTGGGAAATAAACTTGAAAAATCTCCACCTACCTTGTTTCCACTATTCTTATTATTAGTTCACACGTGGCAGGCATGAATTTTTATTTTTTCTCCGTATTTCTAATACTGAAATTTTCGGAATGTATAACAAACTTAGGTATGCTTTAACTCATTTATAATTTTCATACGAGATCGGCCATTGTCTCTCCTAAACAACAACTTATCTAGAAGAACAATACTCCACCTTATAACTAGGTTAAATAAATAAGTAAGCCGGTGATAAATTCACTTTACTATGTTATCTGATCTAAGTCATACAATAAATTATTTATTTATTTAATGTCTAGTTAACTGAGATAATATCATTCTAGTTAACGCGGTCAAGTTCAAGATTAGCAACTTATTTTATACTTAGAAGTGGGTAAGGGATAGAAATAATTTAAATAACTAATTAGATACTAGTAATTGAAAACTACTAATAAAGCTAGGCCCTTTACTACAGACTAAATTATAATTACTAATCTTTAGTAATAAATACAGGTACGGTCAGCGACAATAGTAGGTTAAACATCGAAATCTATAAATCGTCTAAGCTCTTAAATTATCCACCTGACTGATTGGATTAAAACATATTTAAATCTTGTGATCATTGTATAAATAAAAAAGTATTAAAAGAGCATTACTTCAGATCACATTATTTTGCACTGCAGTCAATGCAGTTTTGGTGCGTGTTATTACTGATAATCAACTTCTGTTCGATTAAGATTATTGAGACCTTTGAAATGAGTATCTATTTAAAAAGTTCTTATGCTCTATGCGATGTTGTTATATTTCAACACCTATTAATGACACATTAGCACGCAATAATATTATCCTAACTGTGGGAAACCCTTGTAATAGATTCACGTCTGACGTCTCATAATAGGAACTTCAATGAAAGGGACGGGTTTACATCACAATAGTGCAACGGATACGGTATGAACTCTCGACCTCTCAATTAAGATAACTCTATTGTCGCTTGCAACATTATCATCAAATTGAATGTGTGTATTCTTCCTACCTGTGACTGTGTCAGGTTACATATAAAAATAATGATTAATATTCTCACAAGGGCCTCTGTGTGTTGTATCTGAGTCTTCAGCCAAGCCCTCTCAAAGACCGTATTCATTCTCGAGAATTTAAAGAGAAATTTATACAACCTAACAGCAAATAATCTTTTTTTTTAACAACACTTTAGGGTAACTACCGAACCGGGATCGTCTAGTAGTTAGTACAAAAACAATCGTTTAGATACTAAACTCGTAGGTAATATCAAGGAAACGGAGGACATATTAACGAAAAAGCTGCGCAGATTAGGCCGAATTAAACTTTTAAAAACAATGATGTCAGATCCGGTGGCTGTAGCATGCACAATGAGGCCATTATTCTTACTAGTCACCTTAATCGTGTCACAAGGTGAAAATATCACAAAGTTGCAGTACAATAACAATGTACACTTAGCAATACAATAACTTTATTGCAGTCGATAACATATACAACTTTGTCAGCATTCAAGTTATTTAGAAATGCTTGTTTGGCAACTCAAGTGTTAAGAACTGTGCTTTGTAAATTTTGTGTTTAGTTTCCTTATTTACTGCTTCAGTGGAGTCGTCAAATCATCTTCGTCACTTTTTATGCTGAAGTATATTGGCCTGTTCTCAGGAAGACTTTGTTTAATTTCAGAGCTCTTGTTTGCCTCTGTTAAACTTTGAACAACTTTTTATCTCGTATCATTAATTTTACATTGTTGCCGGACGTTGTGGCAGAAAACATGATGCCAAGTAGACTATAGTAACTCACAACTATTTATAGTTATTCTATGGCTACTGTTTTAGTTGTATCAGCTATATTTTTTCTCAGTGAGTTTGACTTTTAACTCAAAATGAAAAGCGTAACTAATAGAAAATTTAATTTACTGAAGCCACTACAGTCTCAACCATTATGCTGTAGCTTGTAGCTGCTTAAATACAAATTACATAACTATACTGCGAAAGGAATTACGAAATCTTCATTTTACTTGTAATGCGTAAATGATTCTTTATTTTCATTTCCATCAGTCTCAGTTACCGGTTCGTAAGTATGAAAAGTGAACTGCAATTCATAAGTACTTATTGGGTAATCAGCCAGCCAACTGAAATAGCAATAAATTCTTGTTGTCAGTTTATTACTGACACATTACAGTATCCGCGAATGACGGACAACTTCCTGAACGAAGCCATATAATAAAAATATTTGTAGACGTAGGCAATGAGGAATTTATTATCAAATGATATCCTATCTGTATTCTCGGACACACCCTTTTAAAATCCTCTTCATTTAGATGTGTATTCATCTTGTCATCAAGCTTGACTTTGCCTATAGGTACTCGCTTTGCCATATTAACAAGCACACCATCAATTCCTTTTCCCACTTTGTGCCTGAGAATATAGAGCCAGATACCAGTAAAGCAGAAATAGTTTCTTATCAAAAATGGTTCCATTCTGGAAATGCTCGATTACGAATATGATTAGAATTCTTCTGTTTTATGTCTTGTCAGCCATAATTATTCTTCTCCATTTCGTCAACTGACCTGTTATGCCTTATATCTTCAGAATCAACAGCCGCTCTTGGACGTTGTCCGGGAGCGGGCGCGTGAGCTTTGCTCCGGCGCTGATGCTGCCAGTGGAGAGAGGGTAGAGCAAAGAACCAGGGAGCTTGCTGACAGATGGAATGTGGCCTGCGAAGGTATGTCACTGATGCTATTGTATATAGTGTTCATTGTGTTATAAGATACTGAGAAAGTTTAGAAATTTTATTAGTTTAATAAGATTAAATATTTACGTTATCCCCCTCATGAAGTACCTAGAGTAGGTATGCTCACATAGTTTAAAAATTTTAATAACACAATGATAAAAAACAGTTCGTGAAATCTTGCTTCATTGCTTGAGTAGTGGTTGCAAGCGCAGCTGCTGAACGAGAGGTCCTGGGTTCAATCCTGTGGCAGTGTTATTGGGTTTTCTGTAAGGGAATTCTCAGTAGCAGGCCGGAGCTTGGAATTATGCTAGGCTAAGTTCACCACCTATTACATGGGACTTACTAACTGTGGTGAAGTGAGTGTCCCGGCGTGATGCTATGTTATGTGTAAAAAGCTTACTGGGGACCGCGTAATACATACTTATTTACATAGACATACCATAGCATCACGCCTTTATTCCCCAAAGGGGTTGGCAGAGTTGTACACAGTTATACACTCACATTTCACCAATGCTGTTATTAAGTCCCATTTAATAGGTGGTGAGGCTATTGCCATCAACCGGGCACAATTTCAAACTGCTGCAACATTCGGGCTGCTACTGACAATGTAACCTAACAGTAAAACTCAATAACACTTTGCCCAACTCGGGAATCGAACCCGGGATGCCATGCTCAGTAGTCGCGCTTGGGACTACTAGGCCAAAGAGTCAGTCATACATATTTATATTCGCTCTTTTGCCCTAGGCTTAGCTAAGCGCGCAGCAACAGCAGACCAGCAGCTCAACCGCTGGAACCAGCTCGTTGACGTGCAGAGGAGTCTGTCCGCTGCCATCACCGCCGCGTCCGACCGGCTGAGGCAGCTGGATGCCAACCCCAGCACCAGGCGACGAGCCGTCGACACCAGGCATGCTTTGCAGGTGAGAATTATTTAAAACTAGCTGTGCCCCGCGGTTTCACCCGCGTATAATTTTATTATAATTAGCCTAAGTTAATTACTCCTTACATAGTTAGCTACCTGCCAGTAAAATTTTATCAGAATCGTTCCAGCCGTTTCGATTTGTCGGAACAAACGGACTGACAGACAGAAAAACAAAAATTTTAAAAACCGTTTTTTTTGCTGAGGTTTTGTGCAAATAACTGTAAACTTAAAAAAACTATTATTTTGTCATTACAAACAGATACTTCAATTTTATTTATTTGTATTGATAGTAGCATGTGAGCTAGCTAACAAATATTATCCAGAAATAGAAAGAAAGAAAGAAAAAGTTTTTATTTCCACGCGCCATCAGACGCACACACGTGTAATATCTAAACAATTTATTATAGAACGATATATAACTATACACTTTAGAATCTTTGCTATAAGTACCTGAAACTTAATTAATTTAATATAAATATAATATGCGATATTGTTACCTTAGTTAAGCACCAGTCTCCTAGAAATATTTTGTTAGGTGTCAATGCTTTATAATTTGTAGAAGATGGAGGAATCTCTTGACGTAGGCTGCTTCATTAGTCTAGTGGAGGAGATTTTTAGTTAAGGATTTTTTTCAGTAGTAGAGCAGAGTTTGCTATAGTGCCCGGTAGATGGCAATAGGTTCACCACCTATTACATAAACATAACAAGATAACATAGCATCACGCCTGTATTCCCCGAAGGGGTAGGCGGAGGTGTACACAGTTGTACACCCACATTTAACCAATGCTGTTATTAAGTCCCATGTAACTGGTGTTGAGCCTACTACCATGTACAGGGCACAATTCCAAACTCCGGGCTGATACTGAGAATTTTCTAACAGAAAAACTCAATAACACTTTACCCGGCCCGGGAATCAAACCTGAGACCTCATGCTCAGCAGTCGCGCTTGGGACCACTAGACCAACGAGGCAGTTAACCTATTACATGACTTAATATTAGCATCAAAAGTACACTTCTGCCTATCTCGAAGGGAGAGACAGAAGTGTACTTTTGTACATCTACCTTTCACCGATTTGGCATCATTAACAATTTGAGTGTCCAATACCACCTTAAGAAGTCATATACGACTCGAACTATGTATTATGTCTGCATCGCTGACTGTGAAAGAGTTAAGTGAAATGTAGTGAGCCTATTCCCATCAACCAGGAACGATTTTAGGCTCTGGATGGCTATTAAAAATGTTCTATCAGGAAACCCTCATGACGCTTTACCCAACACGGAAATTGCACCCAGGACCTCACGCAGCTTTTGCAACTACTAGACTAAACCAACGCGGCAGTCATTACGTGACTTCTAATAAAAATTATAATCTAAAGTTACAATATTAAATGGAAAAAGAATACGGTTGCGAACAGGATTCGAACCTGCGCCTCCCAGATGAATACTCCAGGCACTCTACACCACTAAGCCATCTCGACCTCTGCTCACCACCGCGAATTCTTCATTAATATTTTAACACGTCTTTTTGGCGACGTCATTGCTATCAATTCAGTACCTATACAGGTGACCGATTGGTGATTTATCTTGAAAAATTATAATCTTCAAAATATACCATTCTTCCTCTCGCAGGAGCTACAAAGCGAAATTGCAAGTCTTGAGGAAACCCGGGACGAACTTCTAGAACACGCTGACTTTGTGGTCAACATTCTGAAGCCACACTCCAAGGACGCCGCCAACGAGACCGAGAGGAACGTCAAGGAACTCGTGGAAGCTTACGAGAAGTAAGTTGTGTGCCACTCTGTGTCTCTGTGTGTCATTTTTGGTCAGGTATAGCGGTGTTGGGTGTAGGTGGAATGCAGATGAGTATTTTGTGCTGATTTGAAGCTTACTTGCATAATTTTATAATACAAAATTTAAATACGAATGACTTTTCCAATTTCTTACAATTCATGATGCTATTAATACAATGCGTATTAAAGATCTTACTTTCCTATGTCGTAAATGGCAAATTATTAAAAACAAAACACTATTTGTGATACTTAAGTATATTTATTTCGACTTACATTACAAACAGTAGCATACTATATCTAAGTTTAAATTACCTACAGATTAACATAAATAAACTGAAATTTCAAATCTCCAATTCACACAGTCCACCGTTATCTGTAGACGTTTGTTTACAAGCCGAATTATTTGACATCATCACTTCTAGATACTTTGTAATATTTAGACCATTTCAAGAGTCGTTATTCGGCGGTGGAACCAGTAAATGTGACGAGAATGTACAAATAGTAACGTTATGCAGTAAGCTTTAAATCAATATATGCTTATAAATCTTTTTCCAGTTTTACATCATCAAAGGTAAGTTGTATTGTATTCAATGTTTCTCCGTGATTTTCGGGTCCGATTAATTCCATATGTCCACATGAGGTGCCAAAACCAACAGACAATGCATTAATCACTATTTACCGACGCGCGCAAAATTTATGGTCAAACTGTGACTCCAAGCTCGTAAGATTCGCAGGAAAGCATTAAAAGCAAACCGTTTGTAATAACCTTGAAATACAAATAGTTGGGCTTTAAAGAACGGAGTTTTTTTAGTAAAAAAGAATAAAAAATGTTTGGGTCGTAAAGTTAAAAGCTGAGATAAAACATAACGCTAGAAGTCTAAGAGAGTTGTAATCTGATATGTGAGTTTGTTCTAAGTATTGATCCAATACCTATGATTTGAGATTCATTTGATAAACTGAAAATGTATGAAATAAACAAGTTTTTAATAGGTGCCATTTTTAAGGGCAAAGTTTCTGAAATTATGTTGGTAGTAGTCTTCTACTTGCGACTTCGTTTGTGTGTGGCCTTCAGAATACGGTCCAGCTGAGATACAAAAGTATCTGTGTTAATCCAGGCTATTAAATATCTGTGTGCCATGGATGCGAATAAATACAATGTGTATAAATACAATACTTCCACAATATTATTAATAATATATTGTGGAAGTAGCCAGATATTGTATGTATTGCATCCATTGTAATGGACTTCCGCAAGGTGACGCCTGAATCCATTCAATAATCTGTATGACAAATTAAATCTCAGTCTGGTCAGTAGTAATTGCTACTAACTTTAGCATTTATAATACGGGCCATAGCAATATGGATTACAAATATTTATGATTTACAAAATTCATGTTCATGTAGATATTATTATGGTACTACTGTTAACATTATTATACTGTGGCTAGATGCTAGTTGGATGATGATTTTAGCAGTACAGTCTTCATATCTTATCTATCTTATTCTCTTCTTAATGATGAAAATGCGATTACTTCTAATATTGTAGGCTATCTACTAATTAAATAAGTGACATACTTCTTCTTATCTTATCGTTTATGAACAACCTAGTGTTAGAGTTTAAATCACGGTGAAGGGTGGGCTTTTTTGGGGGCTGTCGTAATGTTTGATGTTCAAAAAGCGCTAATTTTTAGCCTAATTTGAATAAAGAAATTTTGATTTTGATTTCACCCGTAGGTTTCTGACATTGCTTTACACCAGGGATGTTACGAATGTTCGCGTTCGCATATGCGAATGATTCGCATCATTTCAAACACTGGCATCAACACTCGCACTCGCATCAAACAATGCGAATGTTTAGCGAAAGCGAGTGTATGCAGGTCGAGACAAGTGCAGCTGGCCTGATATATGAGCCTTTACGAAATCGTGTCATGGGTGATAAAGCAGCTAAATTATTGTTTTTAAAATATAATCTGGCCCTATTGAAATTCGATTATTAAATTTGTTTTTTGTTAGTTGGATTGTGTATATTATATATATACACTGTATAACCTTAAACTTATAAAAAACGATGATTAAAACCATACCTTGATATTTTTTTTATTGTCCATTCTCAACATTCGCACTCGCATTCGCATTCGCACATTCGCCTTTCAAACACTCGCATTCGCGAATGTCTAAAATATGACATTCGTAACATCCCTGCTTTACACACCGTCAAGAACGTGTCTCAGGTGCGCTGGTTTCCTCATTATATTTTCCTTCACCGTTTTAAGCAAATTTGTAATACGCACATGACTTAAAAGTTAGAAGTGCTTGTCGTGGATTCGAATTGCGACCTTTGACTTGGTAGTACAACGGTCATACTAGTAGGCTATCACTGCTTGCACTGTTACATACTGACACTTATTCATAGACTACACCAGTTGTGTATGATCCTCTAATTGGTTTAAGTTGGTCGATTGACGAGCCAATTGTCAGAAGTAGGTTAACTTATGACGTCGTTTGTGTGCATATAGGATTACATACTTTTAACTATAGCTATACTAAGTCTTTGTGTATTATACCCAAGTTTTATTCGTTGGCAAACGGGAAAGCTCCTTGATTCTTTAGAAAACAGCTTCTTGTGTTTATCTTAATGTCTTAAGGGATTGCACAGCAAGTCCTCTTCACGTAGGTGTCAGCCTTCATCTCAGTATTAATTTCCTTCATAGCCATATCTTCTTATTCTTATCGTATGCTTGATGACCAACCTAGTGTCAGAGATAAGCCACCCGTAGGTCTCAGACACCATCGACAACATCTCTCAGATGTGCTGGTTTCCTTACGATGTTTTCCTTCACTATTTTAAGCAACTGATAATTAATTTATAATACTCACATGACTTCGAAAAGACAGTGTACCAGTGCGGATTGGTAAATTCAAAATATATCTTATATCTATCTAATATACAAAAATCTCGTGTCACAGTGTTTTTTATCGAACTCCTCCGAAATGGCTTGACCGATTTTTATGAATTTTACTACGTAGTATCTGAGCAAACTAAAACTAAACTATTTATACTACATATCAATTTCTTAGGATAAAATATATTAACCTAGTATAATCGTTATCCGGATAAATTAAGATAAATTGTAATTTCTTCAAAGTCAAGTCAAAGTAAAAGATATTATTTCACATAAACCTATAAGTCAAAATTCAATTCCTCAATAAAAGGTTTCCGATTTTGGTGAAACCGGCTCTTTGGTAGAATAAGTTCGGCAAGACAATCTGCAATACTTGTGGCAAACGACTCGGTATCTGGCTGAATTCATTTCATTGGCCTCATCGCTTTTGTCGGGTAAATTGGACTTAAGAGGCCTTTTATAAGAAGACACGTTCCGCAACGGTTCAGTGCCAACACCGCTACGTGGAGCCTGTTAAATTTCTTACTAGCATTTTGCTGTGATTTTGTAAAGAAACCTTTTTGAAACAAGTCCGGGTAATGCATTTGGGCATTTGTAGAGTTTAGGTAGTGCATGTGTTAACACTAATCATTGGTAAATAAAATATAGAAGACAAAACAGTATGTTTAAGCAGTGTGAAGAGGCAACCTCTGGCAATTTTAAGACTCAAAAACAGAAGTAATTAAATTTTGAAAGAAATATTTTATATCACAGAGACAACAAAAATAACAGTAAACAGTTCGGTGACCAATCTATTAAACAATCATTGCCTATCACTATCAATATCAGGAAACAAATTAAGAAGTAGGCCAAAAGCCATTATATAATTTAAAAATAACATTTTTAACTTTCTTTCACCGAATATTACATAAAAACCTTATCGCGGAACTAGGCCACTTTGCTGTTGAACTCTGCCAATGAATTCCGGAAGAATACTCCTGGCATAATGTCAACGAGCTGACAGCTCGGCGCTCGTGGATTCAAAACAAAAATATTTGCTATTTCTATAAAAAAGTCACTCCGAATTTTTTATCTTCCTGCATTTACTCAAGGTTCAGTTTCGTTTGCTTCGATTTCGTCATCAACAAATATAGTAAGTTAAAAAAGTGTTGGCGTCTAACATTCTGGTTCTTCAGTTTGTGTTTTGGCAACTTTTTTTTCGGGTACTGTTTCCTGCGTTGAAGTTTTGATGGATGGGTTTTTGATCTGCGAATAATTAGCCGTGTAATTGGGTGGCAAGACTGTCCTATTTAGCTGTCTTGGGAATTTAATATTTGTTATTACACCAAACAAGAGACGTATTCAATTCATGTATAATAATTATTTATCATTATTTTACTTGCCGCAATGTTATCAGTGGAAAGGTAAAATCGCTAAAGCGCCATCTGTGTCTTTAAAAGAAGCCAATGTCATGATCATCCCCCTGCCCTTATCCCAATTTTATTGGGGTTGGCGTAGCACGTTTTTTGCTTCAACTCTGTTACGCCAATTTAAAGTTGAAAAATATCGTCACATATTTTTTATACAACAATATTGATAATCATGTGTTATTTTTAATTTGATAGGTTAAGCTGTAAATATCTTACTATTATCTGAGATCAGTTATGCTTTAGCCATTTTACCACTTTCGATGTGTATAAACGTTTACTAACATGAAATAGAAAATCTGTCTCACACTATAACGGGCATTAAGTTCGATCACACAATTTTGTCATCAAGCGTTTAAAATTGTTGTAATGGAATTCTTCGTCATCGATTTAACTGTCCACGCTAATGGCTCTCTATACTTGCCCAAATTGCGTTTAATCAAGCAATGTTTAAAAACAACAATCTCCACAATCCCTGCTTTCGAACCGACGACGTTCAATTTTGTTTTCCTAACATTAAAATTCTTAACCAAAACATCGCCAAGCATGCGATCACCCGACTGTATCGTTAAATGATATTAACCACTCATAAATGCAAAAATACACTGTATTATTCAGCAATAAAGGCTACAATAAAAGCAAATTAAACTTGTTATAAAATCCTCAAGAAAGCATTGCCAAATAATTTTTGGTATCAGCGAAAGAAATTTTAAGCGAAATTGGTCTTTCCACTCTACGATTTAAAGAACAATTTTATTTTCTTCTCATATAATGTTGTTGTTCGAGTTGATACCTACGTAATTGGTAAAGTCAGTATATGGGGCAGTCAAGGGCGATAGTACATTAATCGAGTTCGTCTTAATTGGCAACAAGTCTGTTGCATTTGCAACGCAATAAGGACCGGGCAGACGTGAGAAAATAAACGAAATAAAGAACAGATATATATATTTTATAGTGGACATACAAACAGGACCGATATAGTAAAATTACTTAACACTTTCAAATGGATAAAATGATAGTATTAAAGTTTATGTTATATATTAGCAGATTAGGAAATACATTAATGGCAACAAAACGTATTCGTAATTTCATACTACAATTTTAATTCAATTAGGTAGGTACGATACGGTAATGATTGCAATTTTCTATAATGAAATAGGAAAGGAAAAATAAAATTGCGTGACAGAATTTAAGAGAAACAAGAACATAAATATAATAATTAAATTAAGATGACAGAGTCGCGTGTCGATAAGGGTCTTACACACCAAATATTCCAAACAGCTAATTGTAATTATTTCTTAGAAATTCCTCAAGTATTGCCGTGACACAATAAAACTGAAAAATGTAGAAAATGAGACGCAAATCCTAAATAAGTATATCGCAATTTAGTGCACGAACGAACAAAAATTATATATTTTTGGGTGTATCTAATATACATTGTTCGTAATTGTTCTAAAAATAGAGATAAAAATACACGATTTAAAGTTGTAGGTTTACAATCTGTTTTTAAAATAATAAAAAAAACTGATCATGAAATTGCTTAAGGTATAAAAAGCTTTGATTATTTCTTCCATCTATTGATTTCAAAGCTAACGCAAGGCATAAACTCGGAAAAAAAGTCTATAAAAGTTATACCTACATAATATTTAATCTTAGTCACACACCTTTTCTTAGTCTTATCCTCAAAATGAATAAAAATATTCAAATGGAGCACCCGGGAGTACTTAAAATAGAGTTTTTATTATAGAAAACATAATAAAACCATGTCACCATACCATCACCACATGTTTGTTGCATGAACACCAATAATATGTCACTGACGAACTCGTATAGAATTTAAAAAAATATGCTTTAAATTATTAGTCTGGCGATTGTAACATTTTTTATTAACCATCTCTGTATGAGAAGAGGCCCTTACCCGGCAATGGAAATGGGTTGGTTATAATTGTTTGATTTTGATTTTTTTATTTTGAACCCAAGTCCTCTCACGCAGAGCAGGCGCGCTTACTTACACTAGAAGCATTTGAACCTTCTTGTTAACGTCTCCCTCTAATCGTAATGTGCTAAGAAACAACAATTAAAAAAAAACCGGCCCCTTACGAAAATATGCGTTACGCAATCAATGACACAGGATCTTAAAATGATTTCGCTTTTGCTAAAATAATCTGAACTCTATCATAGTATTTATGTGTCATCGAATAGAGTACACTTTACATATTTAAATTAGGCGTCTTATTCTGAGATCATCGCTTGCTAAGAAATCTCTCGGCGTTTATTAAAATAACCCTTAGATCTAAGTGAACTGACGTCATAAGCTTATTTTGTACTAGGGACGATTAGTAACAGATGCCTCATTGGTCTCATGGTAGCAAGGAAGACTGCCGAGCATGAGGTCCTGGGTCCCGATTTGGGCAAAGTATTATGGGGTTTTTCTGTTAGGAAATTCTTATTAGCAGTCTGAAATTGTGCCCGGTTGATGGCAATAGGCTCAACGACATGGGGCTGATAACAGCATTGGTGAAACGTGGTGAAATGTGGATTCTGCAACTGTGTACACTGGCTACCCCCCTCGGGGAATACTAAAAAAACGAAGCAATCCATTCCAATATTCACGGACAAAATAATAGAGCTTTAGACTTAAAATTTAGATTCATAACTTACCTATTCCTTTTTCCACATAAACAGACTAAGGGCCGATTTCACCAGTGAAACTAAACGCGATCAGTACAAGCTGAACTCAGTTCACGCATTTAACTGAGTTCTGAGCTCCAGTTTGCATTTCACCAACAAAAACTGAACGCAGTTCAAGCTGAACCCAGTTTAGGCTTCTGAACGCCCGACTTTCGACGTTCAGCTTATCTAAACGCGTTCAAAGGCGGCCTTGTCAAAATGGCGGAATATTGTTTAACATAAAAGAGATTTTGTTGTTATTTGACTTAATTATATAAAACTGATAACTAAACAAAATTAAACATGTTTAATAGTTATAATAAAGTTTCCTATAAATATGTCACCACCAAAAATGCTTAATTTTGTAATATTTATTGTTTACATATATATTATTAAATACAAAATTTAGGTTATCACCTCTCAAAATCGTTTAAATTCTTATTGTGACAACATTTACATTAATTAACCAAGAAAACTTCGTTTTCGTGAACGCGATCAAAATGTAGCAGGTAAAATCAGTTTGACGTTAACTGAGATCAAAATCAACATTTGAACTAGATCACGTAGAATTAAGTTCTGTTAAACTCGCTTTTTAATGGCAGCGGTGAAATCGGCTCTAAGTTTCCGAACTCTAGCCTATTTTTCACCAAAATTTAGGCATGTCAGTTTCCGCAACACTAACTTTGGCCCGACTTCCACATGACCTTGACCTTGGCACTACAAATACCGAGGTTTACCCAGCATAACGTGTTGATGGATCGCGCGAACCGCGGCGACCTTGAGCCAACAACACCATGTGACTTTGTAACGTGAAGTCATGTTTTAATTAAGTCTAGACGAGGATTTTTGTGTTTGACACTTTATGCGTTGATCAAAGAGTGAGAGACTGACTGTAGACTTGTGCAAAATTTTCAATTTTACCTTAATAAATAATCTGGTCCAAGGCATAAATAAAAAAATCTACTCTTTTTGTCTGTCATCACTTAAATAAATAATATAAAAATAACACTATAAATAAATACTCCTTCCCACCGTATTTCGGTCACGGCGGCCTATCTCCACGGAGATTAGCCAGTTACGTAGTTTATTATAGTGCACAAGTGTATGCGCAAACACAGGTGCACTTCCTTCACTCTCATATTCCGATGGGACGGAAAACCAACTCGACCGGAGAGTGATGAGGCGCAGGACCGACGGATTTACGTGCTCTCCGAAGCACGGGGGTGTCACACCACCAAATTCCTGTCTCCGGGCTGCTACTGAAAATTTCCTAACAGAAAAATTCAATAACACTGCCCTACCTGGGAATCGAACCCAGGACCTCAAGCTCAGCAGCCGGGCTTACGAACAATAGACCAACGAGGCAGTAAATAACACTATAACTAACATTATAAAAACATTTTCTCATCGTTTATCTAGTCTTCAGTCAGTGCTTGTCCTAATTCATTCCGCGCTGTTCTATACTGCGCCTTCAAAAATCCCAATACTGAGTAAACATGTCTAATTTTTCTAGTCCAAAACATTATAGGTATACCTATTTTATTTATTTATTCTTAAATAATATGTACTACGAAAGTTTTAAGATCTAAAATAAACCAAGAAACAAATTAATCCGTTAAATTTCTTCAACTTTTCATCAACTCAAAATTCATTATGGCTATTTAACCACGGTGTTAGTCAGGGTTAGATTGGGGAAACCCTTGATTAATTCCGCCGTCCACCCTTTAAACGTGTCTAACCATTTATTAGGGGCGATTTAACTGTCGTGTGTAATACACACGTAGGTATCGTTTCAAGAAATGTTTATATCTAATCGTATACAATTATTTTCAAAAATTCAAACGCAATAGTTTATTAAGTTACCTACCTAGAAAATTTCGATATGTGTTATAAAGACACTTCACCTAGGTATCCAAATATTACTCAACGACGATATGCGATATATATGATTCTCTCTCACGGCACGGAAGCTTAAGCTGTTCATAAAAATAACATCATCAAGGTGTCCACACTTCGCACTTTACGCATCAGCAGAAACTCAAGTGATTTTCACACAAGTTTTATTTATAGCGAGGGCGAATCGTATTCTTATATCAAGAAATCGAATTGCAATAATAATAACTTTAATAGTATAGACAATATAGTAGCGACAGTCTGAACATAATGACCTACTGTAACACACTTCAGTTAATAACAATATATTGTTAATTAAATCGAAGGTCACTGTCATAGTCATATGGGACCCAATACTATCTCTGTAAAACTGATTATCCTCTATTTAAATGAATGGAGCGGGAATTAATTAATTGACGGTTAAACTGCAAGTCCTTTTAAAGAGTTAACAATAATAACAAAACGTAGACAGTCCTGTGGGGTTACTCTTGAAACTAATACTAATTCCAATCCAATTCCAATATTAAATAGACCCCTTAAAACAACGCGTAATTTTAAAATAAAATAATACAAAATTACCTACATTACAGTTGCCTCAATTTTAAAGCATGTTGTCGTCATATTATCCCGAATCTATAATTATTTTTTAGACATTTTGGCATTATACGTGCGAACTGACATATTGCCAATGTCAATCCAGCGGAAATTATTTTCAAGAGTAAGCATACTGATTTGTCGCACTGCACTGCAAGACTACCTCTTCTTATACAGAGAAGAAACAAGGAATTTTAATAATGATTATACTTAATAGTAACTTGAATATAGAATTGCTAAGCGTGAGATCCTGGGATCGATTACTGAGTTGGACAAATTGTCATTGAATTATTCTGTTAGGAATTTCTCAGTATGGAGTAGCTCGGAGTTAAGAATTGTGCCCGGTAGATGGCAAAAGGGTCCCCATTTACATACATAACAGCTGTACACGGGACACCTCCGCTAATCCCTCGGGGTAACAGGCGTGTATTATTATTTATTACTTTATTGAATATAAAATTTGATGTCCACAGTTTTTGCATCTGTTATCAATAAATATTTTACATGTTGTATGTTATATGTTGTTTTAGTGGCGATCACAATAGACCTTTTATGGTCTAAGTGACACTATAGCCACATATAATAATAAATATATATATATATATGTTGTACTAAAATACTGTCTACGTATCAACAACTTTTTAAAACCGCACCATCTGTTAATCGTGTGCTGTTGAAATCAGTCCTCCCCTACAAACCGTTATGTCGAACGGTACTGCATGTATTATGCATTTGCAAGATGCTTTTTCGTTTGCAAAATTTTAGTACTATTAATTAGTTATCCTTGTAGATCTTGTCGTATTGATAACAAATATGCACTTAACTCATTTCATTTCATTTTGATTTTGATTTTGATTTTGATAATGTATAAATATGTCAGTTGAGGTGTTTATAGTACTTTTTAAACTTTCGCGATTCGAACACATAATTGTTGAATAATAGTAATTGAGTCTACTCGTGACCACGATCAATGCAACTTGATCGAAACAGAATAGATACTTGATAGAAAATATTATGTTTATAGTGCAATGAAGTCCCATTTGAATTCAATAATTAAGCTGTTTATAGTTAGCAGCATTAATGACCTGGGGGTTTCTGTGTAATTTTATTTACCGATAATTTTATTGTGTTACTGTTATCTGACTCTAATATCCATATTGTACAGAATTTATTCTGAAACACGCGTAGTTAACACCCCTCTTCTCATCCCGTCCCCCGTCATTCTTAAACCGGAATACAAACAAGATTTCCGACAAACTTTAAGGTCTATATTCCTATAACCCAAGCGTCAGTCCAGTGCACATTGAAGGCGTTAACCGTACCCTGAGGTTATGGTCCGCCGGGCCCCCGCGCGTGCCAACCCGTCGCACTGCTGCCAACAGACGCAGCATACCAACATTGCTATTTGTGGGGTCGTTGACTTGTTATCAGTGTACATTTATCTATATCTACATACTTATAGATCTCGGTATAGCTGGGAGGCTTCCGCAGTATTTATTTTAGGGTGTGATTGTTTTAGATTAGTTTTGTTCTAGTTTATGCAGTCTGTACTATTCAATGTATAGATATAGCTTTCGGCAATAGAGTAGATTTTTATCAAATTAACTTATACAGTTATACTTGTGTTACAACTTAATGCGAGAGCCACAAATAATGTTGCTGTGGTAGGTTGATAGGTCCTATCTTTTACTAGATTTGAATAATGCTATTAAAAATATCTCTGTTTTGTTGCCAATTGTTTCCTCTTCACTGAGATATTTATATAGAATCCATGTCACAATTTAATTTTTTCTATAATATAATAATATTTTGTACTTATTTTTAGCCCTATTTATTAATGTTTAGCAAAGGCCTCCCCCTAATTTTATCTGTAATAGAGGATAAAATAATTCTAACTCTGAAACTGAACTTACGACTGAAATCACAAGGTCCCTAACAGGATATACAATTCAACATGACGGTAACGCTGTCGGAACATAATAGTGGTTATATTTAACGACGAAATAAAACGTAGGCACAGCAGTGTAACAATATGACCGCAGTCGGTTTCCTGCTTAGAAATAGCGATGACATAAGTCACTATACCTACTTATTATACAAACACTATGTATTGATCAATTTTGTGTGAATATACTGATTCAAGTTTGATGACAAGGCAGTGTTAATAAATAAATGCTTAATCTTTTTACCACTTTATTATTCAAGATACCACTGGTTTTTTATAATGTATTCTTTTATATCGGCTTAAGTACCTAAAGGCTGTAAGCTCAATCCCATGTACGTTATGAGTAAATTCAATGACTTTTCAGATAGACAATCTTACAATTAACTGAGGATAATCATGAAATAATCTAGTTCATCTAGTTGGAAATCGTCAACACTTAGTGAGCAAACGTTTTGTTATATACTTGTTCCTATGCACGAAGAACCCTTTTCATTCTAATCAAGTTTCTATTAAATATATAATTTATTTTGTGTGCTTTTTCCGGCTTCATGTCAGGGAGGTTTTGCTTTGAGGAATTGGCACACAAACATAGGAAATGTTCTCATCCAATATGTAGCAAAACATTCTTTAATATTGTTTTCAATGCAGATTATAGATTGCAGTCTAAATTAAATACCATAATATTAAAAAAGATATTATAAAAGAGAAAGAGGATAATATTGAGATGACCATTTTTTTCACTGCTTACCCACTCATATAATTATTGCTATTCAAATTGCACTCGGGGTGTCAATTTCAAATTCCTTTTCATCTCATGATATTAAATTTGTAAGGGGATGAAGATATTAATGTTTGAAGTGCCAACATTGCGACCAGACGGTAATATGTTAAAATTTCTACATAGATATGTTTGTCTGCGAATATTTTGCTGGGGAGAGGGAAGGCTCGTATGTCCTCGAAGCCTTACTCAATTATATTGTATTTTGATACAATTTATTGACACTCAGTATCTACGTGAGTGTATTTGCAATTGATTTAGGAGAAAACCGTTTATTAATTATCTCATAAATCGTAAAGTATAAGAAAAGAACAAAAGCTTGACTCAAACTGAAAATCATAGCTTATAATTATGGCGTCACTCATTACAAAATTTTGTATTACACAAAGTCTTTGTTGTTATAAGGCTCCAGAAGAAAGCATGAACTAGAAACTTCACGTGGTCGAGAGTTTCTCCGCACTTTCAGACTAGAATAGAATCAATCAGAAAACAAGCTCCGTGACCGCAACGCCCTACGTCATGCCCTTGCATACGCGAATGTAATACTTATGCCATGGTATACAAAGTTCAATTTCCACCGCAACCAAAGCCAGACAATCGACAGGGTATGGGGGAGACGTGTAATCGTTATTCAAACTGGCAGACTACTATTTCCGAGCTTAGTGCGCATGCGGGCGATCGCAGCGCTTAATGGGTCACGGCCTCACAGTCTGCACTGGAAGCCGGCTACAGGGATATACTTAGAACGATACGCCATTTTTGCAACAAGAAAATACATTCGTTTCTACATAAAAGTTTAAGCAACGCTATGAAAGTGTACCTCTGTGAAATTGTGCGTTGCGAAACGAGTGGCCGGAGCAATCGCACGGTCCCTTTCCGCGAACCAGAAACACTGCGACCGGTCCGAAAATAAGCGAAGCACGCAGTTTTTATAGTGTCGATACGAATTTTTATGTTATACGGAGACTGGGACGTGCCTACTTCACAGTGGTGCTGCGACATACACGCTTTTATCTGAAATATGTGATACAAATGTGGCCGTGCTTACGTGTACCGGCGCACGATGACTCACACTCTCAATAGTGTTTCAGTGGACTGGGGACACTGTCCTATGGGATCTTTTGTATAATAGTGTATGTATTTTCATTTAAATGTGACTTCTTTGTGTGTTTACTCGTTTGGAACAAAACCGGCACTGCGTCAGCCGGCCATGCTGGATGCGGTTGCCTTCGCCATTCATTACCATTTTTCTAGTGTTACTGTTTCGACCGCTTCCGGTTTGCAAGTTACGCTCATGTCATGTTCGACACTAACGATTCGCCGCTCAATTAGGTAGTTAACATATGGCAACCGGCCGGCCGAAGGTCGCGCGCCTCGCGTCACCCCAGCATAAGGTAAACGCGGTGGCGTACGCGTGCAAAACGTAAACAGTGGCCGGCGAATGCACCGAAAAAACTCGCGCGCTATGATGTCACCGAGCAAACATTAGAACGTGAAATTTAAAATTAGATGCGTCCAGCGAATCTATCGAGATCGGTTCATTGAGCGACGGGCGGGCGACGCGAGCGGAGCGCCGCGAGCGAACGAGCACGAACGACGAGGTAGCGTAGCGGCGCCGCCGCGACCTTGCACCGTCACGGGCGCAGCGTCACGCCGCGCCGCCGGATTATTTTCGTCGCATTTTGGCACCTACACCTCATTCGCGTTCCCTAAACCACAATCCCGTGCCGTTCGGTTGGAACTGTACGCTTTAATATCGCTTTTATTTTGCAGATTGCGACAGACTCTTGCGGCGCGGCTTGCGGAGATCGACGACATTGTGTCTGAATTCGATCGCGTGTCGGAGAGAATCGACGAGCTTCGACAGCAAATAGAAGTGTTGACAGCTAAAGTGAGGACTTTCTACGTATTCGGCGAAGACGAAGCAGACAGCGTGCGCGCGTTGACTAACGAAGTTTCGGAGTTGGTGGAACGTACGAAGAATTTCACGGAGGAGAGCAGGAAGCGATACGGAGGTTCGGCGCCGGCGGACGTCGCCCAGGAGCTGTCCTCGTTAGAATTATCTTCTGAGGCATTAGCAGCAGCCATGGAAGAGAAAGAGAGGGAATGGAAACGTGCGCGTACTGCTCGTTCTGAGTACGCAACTGATGTTGAAGATGTGCAAGCGTGGGTGCGCGCCGCTGAACTCACTGCGAGGGACCGCACGCTAGCGCCGGAGCCCTACAGGGAACGCTTGGTTGCGACCAGGTCCGAAGTGCCAAACGTTGCTGACCGTGTTGAAAGGTTGACACGCAACGCTCGATCTATAGTCGAGGGCAGCCGCGATGCTAGTGAGAGACAATTAGTTCAGTCCACGGTGACCGCGCTATCGGAACAATTTGCGGCGGTGTGTAGCGAGCTGGAGGCACGGCAGGCGGCCGTGGAGGACGCCTGCGATGCCGTCGCACGATTCCTTACACTACTCGAGAAAGTCCTACTTTGGGTTGAAACACAGCGTGCATTCCTTGCGCGGCCACTCCCATTGGCCGACTTGCAGGAGGCGCAACAGAAACAGACTGAATATGGGGTATGTGTGGTAACATGAAAAGATGTCTAAATGATTGTGTGTGTTTGTTTACAATAATTTATTTCTGTTTACAGAACGCGCTCAAGAGCTGTAAGCAGCAGGCCAAGAATTTAGCAGATATGGCTAAGGAAATAGAAGCAATCGAACGGGTTACGAGTCCAGGAGACTTGCCTTCTAGGCTAGAAGCAGCAGAGAACGCGACCGTCGACGTTGAAAAGAGATTAGCGAAGACAGTCAGTACAAGCGCTGATTACTGTACAGGATTACAAGAAAACTCGAATCACTAATTAATCTTTTTTTTTTTTACAGAACGGTCTGCTACAGGAACTAGCAGAGGAATGGGAGCGATGCGAAAAGAAATTAAAGGATGTCGGACACTGGCTTGAGGCGACCGCAAGAACACTAGAGGCACCCCAGAATGCAAAGAAACCGCTTAGGGACCGTCTTGGGCTAAGAGAGAAATTAATAAACGATATCTCCACGCAAAAAACAAAGATCTCATATGCAGTGGAAAAACTCAACGTGAGTCGACAACGTTGCATTAATATAATCCTGATGTGTATATTACAGGAACGACGGCGCGGTTGCGGTACGAGTCGGTGGTGATTTGTGATAACACGTTGCATCTGTGGACAGGTACACTTCGGTCCGGACGGCGTGGCGGCGCAGTCCGTGGGGCCGGCCGCGGTGGAGGCGGCGGCGCGCGAGCTGACGGCGGCGCTGGACGCGCTGGCGCAGCAGACGGGCGCGCAGGCGGCGCAGCTGGCGCGCGCGCTGGCGCAGGTGGACGCCTACTGCGCCGACGTGGCCAAGCTGCGCGCGCAGCTGCTGCAGGCCGAGCAGCAGCTGCGCCACGCCGCGCAGCCCAACTACAGCCCGCGCGAGCCCGAGCGCGCGCACCGCCAGCAGCAGGTAAGCACCGTCATGTTCGGCTCGACCCGCACCGATCCCCGCGAGTAGGTGGCTAGCGAGTATTCTAGTTTTGTTTATCCGACCTGGAGGCTCTCAGGGCGACCGGGCAGGTGGCGGGCACGCTTCATCTCACCTCGCGGGCGCTTCGGCGCCCGTCTCGACGCTCGATCATCTTTTATTTATCTTTTGTTTTCTTTTTGTCACCCTTCTCCTCACCCTCCCCGCTACTAACACGTCGAACTGATATCCTCCGCTAGGAGTGTCGCGAGCGCGTCAAGTCGCTTCAGAGCAAGATTCAGGCACGTAACGAGCGAGTCAAGCTTCTAGTGCAGCGCGGCAGTCCCGATGCCGAGCCGCTGCGAGACGCGTAGACCGCGACCTAGCCGCGTTTAGTTCATAAGTCAATTCCTTGTCATCTCGTCCCTGTAATTTTTATAAGCATAATACGAAACGTTAAATATACGAGACGCATCGCAGCCACCGTCGTTTCCTTTCGCTCAACCTCTCATCACGTCCGTCCGCTCGTCTGAGAGACACCCTTGTAAATCATGTGTTTGTCCGTACTTGCGTATCAGGAGGTCGCCCGGCGAATCGAAGAGCTGACCGGAGCGATCTACGCGCTGGACCCGTACTTCGTGATGCCGGCGACCGACGAGCACGCCGCCACTCTGTCCATGCTCGTGTCGAGCGCGGCACACGCGCGCAGCAACAGGCGTGCGCGCTCGCCCGAGCGGCGTGAGCGCGCGCGCCTGGCCCCGGCCGCCGCCGCGCCCGCCCGGGCCCGCTCGCCGTGCTGGGCCCCGGGCGGCATCACCTACGCCGAGATAGTCAAGGGCTCCGGCTCGCGCTCTAGCTCCCGCGGCTCCCGCGCGCACAGCGCACACCCCCACCCGCACGACCGGGACCGAGCGACGCCCTCCCCGCCCGAACTGGACGACGCCCGGAACGATACCGTGGAAGTGCTCGTGGAACCGTGTGTGCTCAGTGAGAGAGTCGATGATGACGCAGTGTCGCGCAGTGACACCCGTGTTTGCGAGTCTATCAGTGTCAGTGAGCCTTATGGCGGTGACGTGAATGTTTATTATGATGACTTTGCCCCTCGACTGGAACCGGAACCGGTTCCTGAATATTATGCAGAACCTCCAGTTGACTACCGGGAGATGCCCATCGATGTGCCGGCACCAGCTTATCGGAAATCTCCCGAGCCTCTGAGAATGTTACCGGATCAACCGATAAGGGAACTACAGTCCGTAGAATCAGAACGGGAATCTAGCCCATTACCGAAACATCGCTCGCAAGAATTATCTTATGCGGAAATATTAGCACTCGGGCTTCGTAAGCAGCCCCGTACTCATAGCGTTACGTCCTTACCGAAACCACAGGTAGCAAATGTAGAGCTGGTTAAGGAGATTGTAGTAGAATGCGTTGAGAGATCTCCACCGATTCAGCAATATGAATCAAAAGTTGAGAAGATTGAGCCGCCGAGGTTCAAATCCGAAAGGCCCGAAAGACCGGATAAACCTGTTAGGCTGGATAGACCTGAAAGACCGCCTCCTAGAAGTAGGTCGAGGGAAATGCCCCGACAGAGGCGTGGGCCAGAAAAACGGCCTACCAAAGCACATGATGTGCAAGCTATGAAAAAGAAGAAGACCATGAAAAAGGTCATTGAAGTTCAAGACTTTGATGAAGCCGAGCAACCGGTACAAGTTGAACTCGCACCTATTATTGATCAGTATAAAATAATGATATCAGAACCGACTGTGGAGACAGTTAGCAAGGAAGTTACTAAAAAGTTACAACACAGTGATACAGTCGTAGAGACTGTCACTGAAATTGTCACAGAAGACTCGCAACCTGAAACGACTGTAGAGGAGTTTGAACCTAAAAAACCTAAAAAGAAACAAAAATCTAAAAAACTTAAGTCATCTGAAGACGAAATACAAAGAGCTCTTAAAGAAATAGAAGAACTTGAGAAAAATAAGAAAAAGAAGTCAAAAGATTCCCGTGATAAGAGTAAAGAGAGTATTACCGAAATAAAAACTATTGAAACTTCTAAAGAATCTGAAAGTGTTGAAATAAAGAAAACACAAATTAAAGAAAAGGATCCACAAACTAAGACTAAAAAGAATAAAAGTCATAAAGATTCTCTGGTAATAAGCGATGTTAATACAGATGCTATTACTGTTGAATCTACTGCGCATATTGAAGTTCTGACGAGAGAAACTAAATCAAAGAAAAAGAAGAGCCAGAAGCAAGCTTCTCAAGATAAATCTGAAAAATCAGAGCGTAGTTCTATTGGTAGCATCACTGACATTATCAATGTTGTTAACTCTGGTAAAATTACACAAGTAGTTGTTGAAACTGAATTTGAAGCTACCCCTGAACAAAGTTCAAAGGATACTACAGAACTTCTTGTGCAATCAGAAAACACAAAGAATAAACAACAACAGGAAGAAATGGAGATAATGCAGGGAGTTCCAAAAGTAACTTCTGCTGAAGCTTCGTCTACTGTAATACATGATGTCAAAACTGGCATTGAATTAAAACAGGAATACAAACCGTTTACTGATAATACTTCTTACGAAACAGAAGAACTTGTTGATACAATATCAGAACTTTCGTCACAACTTGTTACAGAAAAAGAACAGGAAGATCTTATACTATCTGAAAATACAAAAGAAACTACCGTTGTAACAGAGACAATCATATCCCTGCCTGACAAACATGATATTAAAAAAGCAGCAATAGCTAAAGAATGGGAATTATTATCCATCCAGGACCCGACTGTACAACAAGAAGAACAAACACCCGTAGTAGATATAACCAAAAAAGTACCTAAGAATAAAAAGAAAGCTCATAAGGGTAAACCAAAACCCGAAGTAGATATTACTTCAGAATTTATTGCTATAGAGTCTCAACAAATAAAGGCAGAAAATATTGTGCCGATAGAGTTACAACTGAAACCTCTTCAACTGGCACGAGAACAAACGGTAACGGTACAACCAGAACAAGAATTATCGAAACCTGTGCAATCAGAACTGGCACAACCAGAAAAATTACTCCCAGAACCAATAAAACTGGAAATGGTGCAATCCGGGCAACTAACTCAAGAACCAAATGAATTTCTACCTCTTAAACCTGTACAAATAGAACAGGTAACAAGCCAACAAGATACTGTTCAAATCGAATCAATATCATTAGAAGCTGCCCTACCAGAGCAATACGTTGACACAAAACTAGTGGAACAAGAAGTTTTGCAGCAAACCCAAATAGTTGATGACGTCAAAACAGATAAACATTCATCTAAAAATAAGAAGAAAAAACAAAAGCAACATGATAAGACGTCGGAGCCTATTGATTTTGAAGCTGCCAAAACTGTTGAAATAATTAAGGAAGACGTTAGGACTATAGAACCTGTCGGTAAAGAAATAACAAATCTGGTGGAACAAGTTGAAGAACAGAAACAATCACGGAAAAAGAAATCTAAAAAGAGTAAACATATTGATGTTAAAGTACAAACAGTTGAGCAAAAAGAAACTGTTATACCTTCTGAAGAAAATGAAGAAATTCTTCAAGTAATTGCAGATCCTAAACCCCAAGAAGAACATAAGCGGTCTAAGAAGAAGTTGAAAACGAAATTACAACAGGAAGTTACTGATAAAGAAATACCAACTGAACCTGAATTGCCTTTACCCGAATTACCTTCGGAAAAAATAAAGATAGAAGAGTCTCCTTTTGAAGAAGTGAAATCACACAGGAAGAAAAAATCTAAAAAACTAAAGATTAACGATGATGACATTGAAAAGGCTTTGAAGGAAATTGCACGTTCCGAAGGGCCCAAAAAGAAACCCAAAGAAAAAGCATCCAAAGAAAAAGCACCCAAACAAAAAGGCAAACCAGAACAGTCAAAGCCAGTATATAAGTCTAAAGGATCTGAACCTGGAATGCATTCAGAATTAATGACAAAGAAGATTGATTATAGGGACACTTCACCTGAAGAAGATGTTACAAATATTCAACCAATCGAACATATTGATTGGAATGCTATGTTAGAAGAAGAAGAAGGTGTGATTGATACTTCCTTTGAACCTATCAGTCAACCCGAATCTGATTTAACTTTTACCGAAACTGCGTACGTTGCTAACCAAGTAACTATATTACAAGAAACGACTAATATGTTACTAGAAAAGGAACGCACAGTTGTTGAAAGTATAGTTAAATCTTCAATGGAGGAAGCCACCCAACCTGGAAAAACTACTAAAACTATTTCTGAAAGTGTTAAAGATGAAAAAGTAGATAACGTTGAAGGCCAGCAAGTGATACCTGTCACAAGCCCTGCTAACGAGCAAAATAATAATGATAAATTCTTCTCACCTGATGCATTAAAGGAAGGATCTTACAACATCGTTGAAGAGATAACTCGTTATGAACCCATCACTCAAGATGTTGAAACTCGTACTATATACCTAATAACACACGAAGAAAAGAAACTGCCCCCAATCAGGACTGTTAAAGTATTTAGTAGTAAAAGTAATTCTTTAGAAGAACCTCAATCTATCGGAGAAAACGTAATTTTAAGTGAACAAACGATAAATAACAAAATCACTGATGAAAAGTCTTCCATTAATGTTAGTGATAATGTTTCTGATAGTAAGGTTATTACGGAGGAATTCATTAATCAAGAAAAAATACTTGATGTGAGTAATCTTACTCAATATAGTGTTGCAAAATTTTTGGATGATAAACCAGAATATGAGTCTCAACAAGGCCGGGTCGAAACTTCTGACATGCAAAAAGACAATACTGGGGTAACAGAAAGTACGACACAGATAACGAAACAAACGGAAAAGAACGTTGATACTAAAACAGTAACGACAAAATCTATTGATACGGAAGTACATGTCAAGGCAATTGAGTTAGCTATACAAGAACAACCTACACAACTTGTTCAAGATTCAGAAGTTTATAATCTTACTCCAGAAAACTACAACCAAAAAGCAACTGGTTCGGAATACATCAAATCTGAGCCTCAACCTGATGAATGCTTAGAAGTATCAAATGAACCTACAAATCCACTAACTGACGAAGATTTCAGCGAGATAATTGAAGAAGCTATTTTTGGATCAGTACAAGATCGTAACAGAGTTCCTGCTGAGAAAATGAGTAAGGAAAAACATTCAAATATTCCCTATCAGGAATTGGTTAATGAGGTCAAGTCATACTCACAAGATTTGGACACGTCTACCCTAGATTATGATTATACGCAATTAATGCTAAGCCAGCAGGATTCTAAAGTTTCACAAGACAAGGAAGATATTTTCGGACAGGAAGATAAAGTAGAAGAAATTGAAGGTCAAGAAATCAAGCCCGAACTTATTGGAATGGAGTCAAAAACAGAGTCTCGAAAGATATTTCCTATAGGAGAAGAAACAACAAAAGTGAGTTACCAAGAAATAAGGGATGCTGAAGTAGTGTTGGTAAAACAAGTTTCTGAAACCTCAGAACAAGTATCAGAAAAATTACCAGTGCCTGAACAATTTCTTCTTGAAAGTTTTACCACTGAGAAATCTATTAAATCTGATATGCAACAGAATAATGATTTGATTACAATCGATGGCTTTGCACAACCTATCGATGAAGTTAATGCGTCCTTAATCAATACTCATAAGTATATGGAACTCTCAATCTCAGAAATGGTACATAATAATCTGGTACTAGACAAGCAACAAACAACATCTACTAAAAAGTCTGTTGATGGTAAAGAACCTCAACTTGTATCTTCAGTTCATGAGGAAGTGCCAAGAATTAGTTACCATGAAATTAGAGATGCTGAATTAATTTTAGCGTCGCATGTTTCTAATGAATCGGTCACAATAACATCAAATCTAAATAAAACAGTTTCGTCTTTGCGTGTCTCTGAAACTGTTAATGATACTGAAGTTTCAAGTGAGTCTTCCGAGGCAGCAGTAAGTCAACCTATTGAAAGAGAACAAAATGTTTCTAAACCTATGGTGGTTGATAGAGTGTCACCGGTAAAAGAAGAAGCACCTACAATAATCTATCATGAAATTAAAGATGCTGAGATAATTTTAGCTTCCTTAAATAAACCTACAGAAACTCAAAATCTTGAGCATACAAAGCCAAGTGAACTAAAACAGTTGGATACAGCAGGGGCTGAAAACAAAGATCAAATAAATATGAATGTAATTCAAGAAAAAAAGCCTGTACCTGCCGAAGAAAGCCTTCTACGAGCCTTTGATAAAACAACTAGGTCGATTTTCCAGACTGCAACCGATCATACTACTGATTTTATTACTTCTGAGAGCTCTGTTTCTCAAATGACAGATGAACTAGTATCACACACGGTTACTGAAGAAGAGTTTGTTCCCACTGTAGAAAGGAAATCCTGCGTACTAGAAGAACCACCCACATCTGATGTAAACAATGAATCGTTACATAAAGAGACGCCTTGGCATAGCTATCAAGAAATTGTTGACGCGGAGAAACTTTTTGCTCTAAGTCGAAACAGCGAAATATGTGAAATAGTTGAACCAATCAAATTAGTCAGTGAAAAGAAATTACCAGCAACTATTTCAATTTCTGAAATATCTGATCGTAAAAACCTCTCTGAAATTGAAATGGCGACAACAGTTGTTACCGTTACTGAAGGTCTTACACAAAATGTTGCTAAAGTAGAAGATAGTTCCTTACCTGAAAATAAAGTACAAGATATTGTATCTCTTGGTACGGCGAACGAACCAAAATCTTTGATATTTGAAACACCCCGGATCAGTTATTCTGAGGTTCGTGATGCAGAATGTCTGTTGGCTATAATAGTTACTCAGTCTAAAGAAACAAGTAAGGAACCTTCTCCGGCAAAGGAAGTGGAAGTAAGACAAGAATTAGCTATTGAAGAAGAAATTATCACAAATGTTGATGTCATTGCTGAATTAAATACACGGACAATAAATATTGAAAATCACGTCACACTCAATGAGACATCAATTACTTATGGTGAAATAAACAATACAGTTTCTAGAAATGATCCACGAAAGGATCCACAATTTGAACTGACAAGACAATCTATATATGAAGTGCCAAGATTCAGTTATCACGAACTATATGATGCTGAAAGTTTACTTGCCTCTTCACGAGTTTCTGTTCAAGAGATTGAAAATTCTGATGTTAGTCCAACAACAGAAAATAGCTCAACTGCAATGACTGAATCTATTAAAGAAAAAGTTTCTGAAAACGATAAAGAAACTCAAAGCATAACTGTCAAAGAAACTGTATTCGAACCACTACGTCACAGTTATCACGAAATTCAAGATGCGGAACTTATCCTAGCATCTGTGACCTTTAGTGACACGGTTGAAAATTCAAAAGATGAATCTCAAAGACTGGAAGAAAAATCAGCAATAAAAAAAGTGACACCCGAAAAAGTTGAAGAAACGTTACTTCAAATAGATTCAAATACACAAACTTTATCTTCCAAAACCGATACTCAACATACGATTGACTTTATCACTAATGAAAGTACTGTCACGAAACAAGTACCAAAAATATACAAAGTTGAAGAGCTACCTTCACCACTTCAAAAAGCTTATTTCGATTCAGAAAACATTGCACTCTCATTCGAAGTTGATGATTTAAGTAATACACCTGTTGAAGTAGTTTACGGTAATGTTGAGGACGGAACACCTACGGTGGAAGCTAGTACTTCTGTTTTTGATGCACAGCTACACGATGAAGGAACGGCCGAGGTTGCAGAAACTACAGATAAAGGGGATATTACTACGGTTGATATTATTTCTAAAACTGAAGTCCCAGCTACACCAAAACATTCAATCTCAGTTGAAGATGACACATTCGAAATTATCGACCATAGTGAAGTTACAGATAGTGTAAAAGAAGGAAAGGAATCGTATTTAGCTGATGCTGATTCTAAAGTTATTCAAGTATCAGCAACTGATGTTTTTCCTGAACATAAGCGTTCTATTACTCCTAAAACCACCGACGACCATGTAGTAGTCGAAAGCCTTATCAAAGAAGCACTTCAAGAACCTGAAACATCAGCTCTTGGTAAAACTAAACCAGCCTATGAGACTTTCGTGATTGATGATCTTAATGAAAGCCTTGTGCCAGTGGTGTTCGGTAATATTAAGGACATTGAAAAATCCATCAAATACAAGAAACATGAACTTCTGCTAGAAACTGAAGAACTAAAACCTAAGCGTCAAAGTTCTGATGAAGATATCGTGGACGAAGTTATGATGGTTGCGTCTCCGTCGTCTCTTGAAGATATGGAAATTGTTGAGGCAACCGAAGATTTTACTATCCCACATCCTAGCGAATTTGTAGAGTTAGGTTCTACGACTGATCTAGGGCTCGATACTAAGCCTGACACTATCTCGGCGGAGTTTATACAAACTGAAATCTTAGAATCGGTAATAAACTTGCCCAAATCTGATATGATTAAACAACTTAATATGGATACGCACGAACCGACGGACTTAAATGCGGGAAATATAGTTTCAACTGATATTAGGGAAACACCACTAACCACAACGGAACCTGTCAGCCGTGTAGAAAAATCTCCTATACATAGCTTGCATGATCTCCTTCCCGAAATTGACTCCATCCCAGAATTTAAACCCTCTTATTCAAACACTGTATTGTATTCAAAACTGTCGGCTGATGCACCAGAGTTTACACCATCTTACATGTATCAGACTATTACTACTGTGTCTGAACGTAGATCTGAGGTAGTTGACGATGCACCTGCACATATTTCTACGAAAGAAGAAATAATTAAAGTCTCGGCAGAAGAGACATCAGGAACGCCACAAATTTCTTATTCATCAGTATTGCAAACAAAGAAGGAGAAACCAGAAACTAAACTAGAAACTACAGCACTTGTAGAAAAAGTAGTAGTGTTGGAGCCAGATGTTCCTACAGAAGAAGTGCATGATGAACATGTTGAAACTAAATCTAAAAAGAACAAAAAGAAGAAAAAGAAGGATAAAGATGATAAGAAAGAAATACCAACCATTAAATCGCCTGAAGTATTAACATCACCGCAATCGGCACTACTTGTGCCTGAAGTAACTTCAGTTTTAAAAGAACCGGTTAATGTATGGGTTAAAGCTGCTGAGGAAGGCAAGTCTTATGCTGATGTCCTGGCTGAAGGTTTGATGCATGAACATAAAGAATTTATACAGCTAGTTACGGAGAAGCCAAAACATCATGAAATAATCCAACAACGGGCAGAAAAACTACAAGATATTCAAAAGGTCCTAAAAGTACCAGCCACATCACCGGTGCAAGAGATCCAAGAAATCACCGAAGACATAGAAACAAGATCAGAAGGTGATAACAAGATTGGATCTTGGGCTAAAATAGTTGCCAAACGATCATCACCCGAAACAGTAGAAAAAGACGAACTAGCACATGTAGAACCAGTACATATTACTGCTCATCCTCCAATGATCCTTGTGGATAAATCAGAACACGATCATCATAAACCTGAAGCAGAGATTGATGCGGAAGGATTTATCACAGTCGATAGAAGTAGAAGGTCTAGGTCCAAGTCTAGAGAAGCACGTTCACAATCAGCCGTATCACAAACGCGTGAAATTCGTGAAAAATCAGAGAATAGATTTGAAGCATTGACTACAACCTTTAAACCAGATGATGCTGATTCCACACAGAGTCCTTCAGAAGACGAAAAGCCGGTTAAAAAGCCAAGTAGAAAAAGCCGCTCTTCGAAATCTAGGGAAAAAGAGATCAAACCTAAAGCAACTGTAGTAGCTCTCAGCACATCCGATGAAGATAAACAACCACTTAAGAAAGATAAAAAGAAACGAACTTCTAAATCAAAAGATAAGGTTATAAAACCAGTGGAGGAAAAAATTGAACTACCAAAAGAAATTGAATTATTGGAACAACAAAAGGTAGAAGATAAACATGAAGAAGTAACTACTACTACCAAAGTTCAACCAGAACCAAAAAAGAAAAGTAAAAAGAAGAAGAAAGAAAGTAAAACCGCTGAGCCATCTGTAGCTACTGAGATTTTGTCTCAAACAAAAGTTACTTCTTCTGAACAAGAGATGGAGGCAGTGCCTAAAGGTATAATGAAATCACAGCAAAAGAATCTCGATACACCTGTTTCAACACCAGAATCTATTCAAACACCTATCAAAGACAGAGTTTTCTCAGAAGCACAATTTTGGAAACTGGATCCTAGTAGCTTGGATTTATCTGAAATAATATCTGTAGAAATACAACAGACACCTTCGGAAAAAAATGATATTGTAATTAAACATGACAAGTTGCAGGCAGTCGACTGTTCTAAGAACGACTCAATCCGATCTGCTACCCAGTTCATTACACAAGAAATATCAGCTATTGAAACCCAGAGACAGGGTCTTGAAGATACAATTGCTGAAGACCAGTCACTGGAGAGCAAAATGGCTGACTTGCAACGAGAGATTGAGGAAATGCTGTTACCTGAAAACGATTCTTCATTGCACAGCGACGAGTCGCCTAAAGAATTGACTGATACTCAATCTTCCCTTGAGTATCAGTATGATGAGTTGCTGGATAACATGACTCCGTCACTAGCTTCTCCTGAATCCGATGGCTTGGAATCGAAATCCATTGAGGAACCAGTGCCAGAAGAGCCTATAGAAGATAAAACTTCTAAACACGATGAAGAACTCGATGATAAGCATATAAGCATGAGCATGATCGACTCCTTATTAGATGATACCGAACCCCTATCTGTAACGGAGACCCATTCTTTAGAACACTCTGAAGACTTTCTTATAACCCAAGAAGAAGATATTACTCCTAGAGATTTTGGTAATATAGATACACAAGTAACTAATATTACTAATCTAAATCCTGCAGAAAAACCTCAAGTTGTGCCAAAAGAAGTTTTGGACGCTTTGATTAAGCGAACGGTGGTCAGACAAGATACAAATGTTACTGAAGTGAAGGAAAGAAATACGGTCATTCAAACTGATAAACTATCAGAAAAATTAACCACCACCGAGTCAAAACCATCACTAGAAGTCGAAAACATTGCACCGCTAGAAAAACCCGTCGTGAAACCAAAAATCAGAGGTAAAGCACAAACACAAACCACAACATTAATTGAATCAGAGAGAATGAGCAAGAAACCGGTTTCTAAATCAGAAATTACTAAGAAAAATACGAAGGAAAAGGATAATACTTTAAATAGTTGCATTACAACTGAAGTAACTTCTTTTATTGAAACAGAAAAATTACGGAATACAATGCATACGGAAGAATTATTCAAAGAAGAAGAACTTAATAATTTATCACAGTACACAGCAGACAGCATCTCTGAAAACGAACCTGTTACAATCGATACTGTATCTGATGTACCTCTCTCTAACATTGATACCATTACTAACATTCTCACAAACCTAAAATCGGATACATTTTGGACGGACAAACACAGTGTTGATGATGCGGAAATACTATTAATAAAACGTAAATCTGTTGATAAAGTAATTACACCCGTTGACTCAGAAACTCATATTGACGAAGGCATAAGCGTCGAGGAAAACATTATTAATGACAAATCTTTCTGGCCTGATAAGCACTTATACCACGACGCCGAATGCCAATATTTCCTTTCATTGGCTAGTAAAACTAAAACACCTATTGATACGACGGAAATTGAATCTAAAGATCAAAATGATAAGGACAGAGATCAGGGTGGTAGCTCTGGTCACTCTTCTGAAGGCGAAGAGCCAAAAGACCCGTCTGGCTCACCTTATAATCCCGATTACATATCCATGGATTTACCCGGTGGTATATGTAGTTGGAAAGATAAATCATCCTACTTGAGCGTCGAAACCCCTGTTGTTGATGACATTTTGAACGAGCATGTCTCTAGGGAGGATATACTAACCACCCTACCTATAGCACCAGCCCCATCCTCATCCAAACAGGAGCCGGAGGAGACACCCCAGAGGACGACAAAGGTGACTGACGCACAGTCGTATTGTACGATTTTTAAATATCTACTTTATGTTTGGCATGATATATTAACTAAATTCTTAATTTCACTTGTTACACAGCTCTATATTGTGATGTATTTTGCCACGCCGCAGCTCGTCTTGTAGTGCCACATTTTGGCGTGCACTGTAAATTATTACAGTAGTTTAGTAACGCATTTGATTAGTCGTTTATTTTGTATTGTGTGAATTATAATTCTAGTCAACTCTAGTCGGATTTGATTATTTTCTAGTCTTTGTCTTCAATCTGATAATGTATTAATAAACTTTGAATAAACGTGAATTGTTTTATTTACACGTGATTACAGTTTTATTTTTATGATGATCAGTTATTACCCCCTGTCAAAATTTGGCTACTACGAGACGATAGACTGTTGCCGCTTAAATAAGAAAAGTTTTTTTAGAGTCTGTTTATGGGCTTTGAAAATTATTGATGAATATGCAACCCAGAACAAATAAGACTCCAAGTCTGCAATCTTAGTAATTTACGCAAAGAACTTTGATAAAGTCTGCAATTTAATTTGAAAGTTTTGCTAAGGTCAGTCATATTTTTTGCTATGATAATGAATTTCAGTAGTTTAGTTTGCAAGACCTCTCGTTACAAAATTCCAGAGAATGGTATTTATCAAGTTGTTTTGTTTTGTGTTTTCCATAAAGTAATTCTAAAATTAGACCGAATCGACTATGGATTATCCTCATTTCAGGTGTTCCGTACCGAATACGTACCGACGCTTATCAGTGTGAATGCTACACACTAGACCACGCTTGTATTGACATTAAAAACTAACATATTAAGCGTACAGTTTAGGAGGAATTAATATTTTGAGATATTTATGTAATTTTATGGATATTTTTGCCCTATTTCTACAGTAAACAACACAATTCCCTCTGCAATATCTACTATATATTTATATCTTGATATAATTCAAATAATTATCTCCTCCATGACTGCAACGTTGTTCAAAATCTCCTGTCTCTGGAATGTTTCGTACGTACTCCAAACTTAACTTCACGCGACTTCGGTACGGGGCACTTGGTACCTAGACTGACCAACTTTGTTTTATCGATACTTCAGTACTTAACTGCCCCCGTTTGCAGACTTCTAAGGTTCGCATGTCATGCCAACATCGTTGTTATGAACTAATTTGTTTTATATTGTTGTTGTATTTGTTCCTAACTTTTAGTCCACTGGAATGATCACTTGGACTGTTTTGTTCCTTTATAATATTTTTAGACGATATGGAATCAATCACAGATATAGCATTTATTTATTTAAACATTTCTAGAGATTGTACATGTTGATTTGGATTATTATATATTTTATTTATGCTTTAGTTCTGTATTTCCTTTTGAAGTAACGGGATTATTAAAATTACATTAAATTTTATCCCAAAGTAAATTATAACGTGGTGTTTATGTGATAAAGTTAATTTTGCTTCTGAGCTCATCCTCCAAAATAGCAGCCATACATAAATTCTAGCTTTGTTCGTAACGAAAGCCTATATTGATTTCCTCGAGTATACAAACCCGTAATTTATGTTTTGGCTGTTATCCAAACTATTGGTCCAGAGTTGTATTTAATATTGATTTACTTACCGCGTGAACTGATAATGCATGTTGTTTTACATTTTGAAATAATACAGGATGCATCCATTGATTGAGATTTGTATGAACCTTATTCTGGAGTGCGGAATGTAGTTTGTTAGAATATTTACCTGGACAAAGTATTATTTAGTTTAGCCAAATTTTTTACCAAATCTAAATCTTCGTGTACATAAAACAAAGAAAAGCTATTGATTCCATGTCGCTATTGTACAAA
This sequence comes from Xylocampa areola, assembly GCA_935421205.1. NCBI lineage: Eukaryota > Metazoa > Arthropoda > Insecta > Lepidoptera > Noctuidae > Xylocampa > Xylocampa areola. The sequence goes on from OW285207.1 coordinate 19,476,867, forward strand.
AGTGTGATTTGCTAATCAAAGCGTGTGTTCTCAGGATGAATTATCTAACGATATAGAAACTCTGCTAGAAGAAATAAGAGATGTACAAACGCGGTTATCGGACCTGCCTGACGAGAGTCTGGAAGCAATGGAAGAAGGTCTCAGGGTAAGTCCTCACTGTATATATGCCATTGATCAAAAATAACAGACCCAAATTCCTACTGACGTAGAAACCGAAAATAGATTCGCTATCTTGTAATACAAATTGGTTTAGACCAGAATTCGAAATTAATCTTTATTCAAAATTGCCCGAGTTTGCTGCCTTATAAACAAAACTAGAATTCATAGATGACGTTAAGAGATAAAATACAATTGCAGCACATACATCAGCTGTTGCTTTCGCGCAAGTCGTGGGTGGTGAGTGAGAAAAGTAGGTTACTGTGATTTCGCAGTTGATAGACTATAATTTGTTTCTATTTTCTGCTTTTAATTTTGTGAGTACTCATAAGCTTCTATAGAAAATGTATATTTTTGTGACTTTATGAGAGTAAAAACTGACGTCATTATTTTGAGATTGGTTCTATCGTTACAACGATTCGAACCTGCGCCTCCCGGATAAATACTCCAGGCGCTCTGACCAGTAAGCCATCTCGACCTCTCCGGGAGGCGCAGGTTCGAATCCTGTTCGCGACCGTATTCTTTTACCATTTAATATTGTAACTTTAGAGTTCGCTAAGCATGCGTTAATGCTTTTCAAAGATTTATCTTGAATTGGCTCTATCATTCGAATTATAATGAAAACCTTAATCATGAGCTAATCAGGCGAGATTGCGATGAAAACTCTTTTTAATTTTACATCCACATGTTTTAAATCACATAATGGTCAACGTACTGCCACCCGGATCACTACTGAGAATTTCCTAAAAGAAAAACTCAACAATATTGCCTAAACTGGGAACTGGACCCAGCACCTCATGCATGCTTTTAGCAGTCATGTTTTCGACCACTAGACTTCTTCGTTCAAGTTCTAAAATAATCAGCAAACCCAAGAAAATAATTAAGTATTGCTATCTTCTATAGCTATTATGAATATTTTCGTTTTAGCTCGTTTACACCCGGACACCGTAAAACGTGACTGATAGTTGCATACATTTTAACTAGTGTCAATAAAATATTTCAAGTTCTGTCATCTCCCAACAATGCTGCGGCCTTGACAGTGAGTTAGTCCATATATTGTGATGTTTCACCAAATGATGTCACCTGTACGTTACGACATAGAGTTAATAATAATGTTAGTGTTTGGCTTCTCGCAGGGCACTAGTAAGTGAACGAACGCAGTGCAGTCGATACGAATACGAATTATTTTTCGAATGAAAATTATTTTAAGATGGAATCGATTTAGTCGATTGTTTTTCGTGAAGTGCTTTTAAGTGATAGTGCTTTAATTTTCGACAGGTATTATTTTTGATTGATTTTTAATTTTCTTTGACAGGTTTTTTAAGTATTTATTGTTGATTACGATAATAATAAGGAATATCTACTGCGGGATCTAGTATAAATTTAGATTGATTTAGAGTTAGATTATGAAACAGCCTGAGTAAATCCAATAATGATTTATTATGACTAAGTTCTATTTTCTAAGAATCGAAAATCTGAATTTGAACTCTAAGCAGTAACCCAAATGTTCAAAACACATATTTTAACCATTTCACTGTCTCATGAGGCTCATATACTACTTCACGGACAGGTAAACAACAGCTATTGAAGAAGATAATTTTATTAATAATCAAACATTTCTTTTACGGTTTAATATATGTAGATTTTCCCGGAACGTCCGACTAATTTCGAATTCAAATGGCGATCTATTATTTAACTCATCATTGAAAATCCACAGTATCATATCCGCTGTATCTCTTTTCACAAAGCATTCTATTTTATGTGCCTTTTATTCCATTCAATACCCCTTTGGGTTAGGCATTATGATTCAATCAACCAGAACGGCTTCAGCATTATTGTTAGGACCAAAACCAGTCCTCACTGTGGTCTGATAGACTGAAATTGAACGATTTTATTTGTAACTTTTGACCCAGAACACTTACATATATATAATTTCGACTTTACCCACACTTATGTCATTACTTTGTTTAAAGAACTGTTCACGTCTGTTTACCTTCCCACGCGAGTTGTAAGCATATAGTAAACACTTTGATTTATTATTATATGCCACGTGCTATAAATATGCTATCCCAGTGAAGGTGCGGTTGGCGTAATATTCTAAAGAATAAACGCTGCACCACATGTAGCAGGTTCGATTGCCGTACGGAGAAAATATTTGTATGAACTACAGATGATTGTTCGCGCTCTGGTGTCTGTGCATATAGGAGAAATTCCATTGCTAGCAAAAATTTAATAAATAGGTACGTTATAACTTCATTAATTAGGTTCAGTTTAAATCGATTTCTTATAAATTGGAACGTGAACATTTTTTTTTTACTGTACCTTTCTCATTTCTATAGTGGTGGCTACCTACTTGCATGTTTACTTTATAGCATCTTTCAGCGTGAATCTTTTTATTTATAGTCAAGAGATTCAATAAAGCACTTGGTAATCTATTGAATAGCAGTTGAAGTGTATCCAACATAAGCATTAAAATCAGCTGATTTGCTCAAGTTTAGCCATGACGGCATAGTTGCGATCATTTCCAAAAACAATATTGCGAAGTCGATTTTAGTTCGATACAATCTGATCAGTGACATCACCGGCTTTTATATTGTTGACCAATGAAAAATTAGGAAGGTTTAGGTAGGTACAGTCAGCGACAGAAATCGAATAACACGCGTCAACCCAGACTGTAGTGCCAAGATTGTAATAATTTTTATTTTAGTTTCACTGCTAAAACGTTGTATAAATTTGGATGATATCAGCGACTCTTTTTGCTGACAGTACATCAAAAAATTCAAAGTGACTAAAATTATCTCGACAGCTTGGTTGGTACAGTGGTCGAGGGGCCGGTTGCTGCGTCACGTGTCACGGGTTCGATTCCCACACTGAGCAAATATTTGTATGATCTACAGATAATTATTCCAAGTCTAGGTGTGTTTGCATGTGAGGTTATGTGTCTGTAAACGCAACCATAATTCAGGAGTAATATCTAATGTGAAGAAATATTTACCTTGTAAATCCCTTCAAAAAGCTATATTCTAAAATACTCATCAATATAATTTACTCGGCCGTAAAACTAATATGCGCTATAAACGTCGTAGAAAATTTACGAGCCGCGTATTCAAATAGAAAATAGACGGTAGGCACATACGAGTTGGATGAATCAGTTCATGTGTATTTCTTGAAATTTGCAACTACTTGATGATTACATTCGACCCTCATGCGTCCTGAATTCTTGATGCAGAAGTCGAGTCATGGTTCTCATACCTATAGTTTTGTAGAATTGTTTTGACGTACTTCATAGTAATCTATGTTTAGTTTTACCTTATTAATGAGGTCATCACCTACAGGCTGTCCTGTGTAAATAATACGGTATAACCACAGAGAGTAATAGCTGGTATCAGCTCCTACCAAAATAGCTAATTACTACCTACTTACATATTGTTTTAGCATCGGTTTATTTGTGAACTTAAATTTTAGCCCTCCTGCACTTATAAGTTTTGGAGAATTTAATATATTTAACCATATAGTCCGTAGCTGACCCATTTCTGGGCGTGACATTGATGACACCGATGACTCGAAACTGGTACAGAAATGGGCGCAGGAGTTATGTCATTCAGCACCTCTAGGCAACCTTTTATTCTATATCAATGGGTCGTATGTTTTTTTTGTATTTTAAATAAAATACTAGGATATTACGCTCACATGCGTGTGCTATTGCATTTATCATTTTTATCGTGAACCTTTATAAACTTACGTATGAAATTAACTAGCCTAGCCTTTTCCTAATTACATTAGGGTCGGCCTCCAGTCAAACCGGATGTAGTTTAATACCAGTATTTTACATGGAGTGACTGCCTATCTGACCTCCATAACCCTATTCCTGAGTAACACGATATCTCGTGGTATGACTGGGTGTCAGACTTTCAGGCCTCTGACTACCCGTAGCGGTAGTCAGTTCTTAATTTGACAACCGGTATCGACGCCGTAACGTGCTCTCCAAGGCGCGGAGGGGTCTCTGTTTGAAATTATGGTCACACATCCACAGACCGACCGCGGTAAGCGCAGCTTAACCTCGATCGAACAATTTGTGCGGCTATTACTTAGCCGCGAGCCCCTCCCTTATGGAAAATTTAATATTAACTTTAAAACCGTCACTTTTTGCGGAACATGTTAAATGTGCTATTTTGGTAAGCATTATCCCAAGCTATCAGCGGCCACAGTATGTCATACTATTTACAGGATAACCTGTTCAATATAACTCTGACACGATTTTAAGTGGCTTCGAATACTTGTTTGTGCTTGCGCAACATACAAAGTAAATATCCCTCATTGTTTTTAATTCATCACGTGGCCGGTGATATAGATTCTCCTTTCTGAATACTCATCGCAATAAATGTTCCTTTACAATTGCTATGACTGCATATAAGGCTCATAACTAAAACCGGTACAATTATCTCTACTGACCCCGTAGGGAGTAGACATAATCATGAAATTTACATACATATGTTAGCATTTAATCTTTATTGGACTATGACATAAGTTGTGTGAGTACTTGCATGTTTTTCAGCTCACATCATGGTTATATTTAGATTTTTTTCTACGAAACAATGTCGCCATCGTTATTTTTGGTTTATCTCTGTATATTAATTAGTGTACGTGTGTGATGCATTTTCTGAGATAATGATGCTGTTTTTGTAGCTTAGCTACGTGTCATGCATATACTTTTTCTACAGCGGTGTAAGACTTTAAATTATTTTTTGTTTATACATTCACTAATTAGTTAAATAGCAAAGTAGAATTATCTTTTTTTGTTTGCAATATGGTAATGTAAAATAGGTGACACTTAAACACATAAGACATGTGTTTCCATGGACTGGTATACAAATCTGAAAATAAAACTCAGTTTTTGCTTAGAACTATTTATCTAGGCCTAGTTAGTGGTTTGCCGGATTGGGCAGTGTTGTCAGGTTTTTCTGGTAGGAAATTCTTCTTTTTCTGAAAAACTTGCATCGGTAAAATATGGTTTCACCAATCGTTAAAATATTTCTACAACTTTTTCTTGTTGAATAGATGGTAAACCAACTGGTTGTTTTTTGTAACGTTGAGATCTATACTTGCCCTTGGAATTATAGTAATAAGTATCTATTTGTTATGTTTATGCTCACCAGTTGGCGCCACATGCGTTTTTCAGGCCATTAAACACGTTCGTGGATTTCGTCACTATTCTTATTTTCAGTGTTTAAAACCCAGTAATAAATTATGTAGGTACATGAGACTGTAGTTTAAAACAACTTTGTTATTCTATGCGTAACATTATTGTCCTATAAACATCTAAAACAGATCAAGACTCTTAGATATTCTCTTAATGAAACATCACATTTTCACCTAAAAGTTAGGGCTTTAGAAATCTTAGGTTTGCGCGATCACTAGGTACACATTATAATAAAACAACAGTACATGCAGTCCTCCTGCGACCACGAACGCTGCAAAGTGTTCGAAACGTCAGGAAAAACAAAAAACCAATAATACACGCGATTAATCCGGTTAAAAGTTGTTTTATTATAATGTTGTTGGCTTTAGTTGATGCGTGATTGATAAAAATTAAGTATGGGTTATAAGTTAATTTAAAGATCAAGGACTATTAATGGTAGTCATTTAAACCATAATTTAAAATGATTTATGAATCTTTTTCTGAATATTCGCCATTAGTTACAGAAGCATTTTGTCTTGCCTGTAAGTACTATACCTACTATCATTTACAAATAATTGTTTTTTTTCTATTTAATTCTCAGTTTTGATAATTATCGAAATTAGTATATGACCTTCAATTAATGCTTGTTCGACATGGTCTTCTAAGGTTTTCCTGATTAATTCTCTCAATTCAAAACTTCTGCTTTTGAATTTCGGCTAGAAATAATATAGGTATATGAGTAGGTAACTAAACATTGTTAGCCTTACCGATTCCCACCGACTGTAGAATAAAAATCGATATAGTAAATGTGTTCATTAATAGGTACCTACATCAAATCTGTATGTTATACAACTGTAAACCATATTAACTTCTTTGTTGCGTGTATTTTACGTTGCTTTATGACTTACAACTTATTCGGTCCCTCATATATTTCAGGAGGGTATCACAGTTCTAGTCAAGTGCGAAGAGGCGGCGGAGATCCTGGAAACGAAGGTCATGGAGTACCGGCAGGAGCAGGAGGTGCAGGTGCTGCTGAAGGACCTGGTGGCCATGAAAGCCAGGATCCAGAAACTGCTGACACAAGCGCGTGATGGCATTAACATCATCCAGGTAAGAAAGGTAACTTACTTCACTTATTTCTGCGAATGGGTACTAACTGGTTTGTTTATGTACTAACTGGTTTGTGTATTGTACATAATTATATTCATTAATACACACTGAATTATAGTCTGCGGCGACCTACTACATAGTTACTAATACTAATACGCATATTTAAAACATATCTGTTGACCGTTTTTCCCAATATGTAAATTATTTCATGGGGTCTCCGGAACCTTCTAGCGTTACTTAGTCCAGCTTCATTTATCACTTTAACTCTAAATACAATTCTTCTTATTAAATGGAAAAAGAATACGGTCGCGAACAGGATTCGAACCTGCGCCTCCCGGATAGATACTCCAGGCGCTCTGACCACTGAGCCACCTCGACCTCTGCTCACCACCGCGAATTCTTCTTCCATATTTTAACACGTCTTATGGCGACGTCATTGCAATCAATTCAGTACCTAGGTATACAAGTGACCGAACCGACACGACTAACTTTGCAGTTAATACAATGTCGTAAAGAATGCAATTACCTACCTTAATAATTCAAGATATGTCTTTGAAAAAGCATTAACGCATGCTTAGCGAACTCTAAAGTTACAATATTAAATGGAAAAAAAGAGGGAGGCGCAGGTTCGAATCCTGTTCGCGACCGTATTCTTTTTCCATTTAATATTGTAACTTTAGAGTTCGCTAAGCATGCGTTAATGCTTTTTCAAAGACATATCTTGAACAATTCTTCTTATTAATATATCGTCCACTCTTGCACAACACAGTATAATAGATATATCGTTGAGATAATAGTGTCTTAATTAATTAATATTTTATATTATTTGTGCTATTAGTAATGTATTTACTACATTTAAAATTATTTTTTCCAGGACGCCAAAGTGGAAATGGCTCGTCAAGCGAAAGAAGTCGAAGAGCAGAAGGAAAAGATCGCCAAACTGGACAGGTGGCTAGAGACCATAAACAGTGGCCTCAAAGAATCCACCTTACAGTCAGAAGTTCTTACAGAGGAAGACATTGTTAGATATATTGAAATTTACGAACGCTACATAAGAGAGTACGAAGAGTATGAGATTATATTGAAATCAATAACTGTGATAAGTCAAGATGAATCTAGTCAGTCTTTGAGGGTGAAGTTGAATGCAATGCAGAAGGCGTTAGAAGAAACGAGGCATCTAGTCATTATAGAGATAGAGAGGTTAAGGCATGTGCTACTACACATGAAATCGGTACCAGAAGTTGCTGAAGATGACATCTCACAAACCGATAGGACAATCGATTCAACGTCGATGCCTGAAGAAGTTGTGTCACCTAGAGAAGTCGTCAAAGAAAAAGAGCCGTCAGTGAAAGAGCCGTCTATTAAACAACCCTCTATTGAAGAGAGTATAAAAGTCACAACAGTACATGAAAGTAAACCTAGTCACGAGAAGCCTGAACCAGTCCAAATCGTAAAAGAGACTATGGCAATTGAAACTCAAACAGGTAAGAGTCTCATGTCGGAGCCCCCATCTATGTCTGATAAGTCTGTGATATGCCAACCTGACGTTATAGCCACACATGACGTGTCCATCACATGTGCTCCTCCAATGGAGATAGCAGTACAAACAAGTGAGCCACATTCCGAAGAGAAAGAAATTCTTGAAAATATCCAAGTCAGACAAACAATTTCTGATGGCCATGAAACCATTGAAATCGCAAGTCGACCTGTTGTTAGAGAACAAAAAGTCGATGAGAAATCACTACTGGTTGATGCTAATTACAGAGACGATAAATTTAGGAAAGATTCACAATTGAACATAACACATAGCTTGCCTCAGTCATTCGAGACGGTTATGGTAGAACCTGATGAGACAACCACAGAAGTTGTGGTAGACGCTGATGGTACCAGGAGAATAATCGTGAAGAAGGTCAGGAAAACTCTGGTGACAAGACAACAAATAATGCAAAGTCAACAACACGAATCTCATATATTATCAGGTGATATTCCTTACGACCAGGCGTATTCACAGATAGTAATAAGTGATGAAAAGGGAGGCACATCAACTACTTTGGAAGATGGTGGAGTGCAACATATGCAGTATCAAACCTATGGAGGCCATATTGTATCTAGCGTACCCGGAGGCGAGGTAACTATCCAAGAGTTCACATCTAAACCCGATATGGTGATCACAATGGAGAAAGATATGAAGCCTGAAGAAATTCTCTTACTCGCGGAGGGTCAAGAGCTTCCTCAAGTTCAGACATCTACATCAAGTGTTACGGCTGTCGTCCAGCAAGTCACAAAGAGAATAGTCAAGACAAGAAGGCGAATTATTCGTCGCATTGTTATTATTGACGGTAAAGAACATGTCACAGAAGAAATAATTGAAGAACCAGATAATGTCGAAGTTCACGAGGAACAAATCCCGAGGGTCTCGATAAATGTTAGAGAAAGAGGCGACGTTCCACCCACAATAGAGGAGGATGATGATGGCAGAGATGACCACCCTGCGCTTCCACCGCGTAAAGATGACGAATCGTCAAGGGGTGATAAGCCAATAGGTGATAAGTCAGCAGAGGAGAAATCTAGTGATGCGCCAAGAGACGACAAGCCTAGTGATCAGCCTGAACATGACAAAGATCAAAGTGAACATGCAGATGCTCCAGGTGAGCTTACCCAGGCACAACAACTAGAGAAAATGATGCAGGACTTTATACAAAAGGAAAGTAGTAGTAGCAGTCATCGTACACATATAACGAAATCTGAAACTCACGTGCGCTCTTCTCAAGAACGAGAAAGTACGCCTGTTAAAACAGTGACCGTTTCTGAATCCTTTGAAATGGTACCAGGTGATGATGTGCAATTACAAGAACCTTATGAAACTACTTATATTGTACAGGAACCTCATGAAGGTCAGAGTACGTTCGTAACTGAAGGTATGCAACATTCAACATTTGAGTCTTCATCCACCAATGTGGCCACTATTGTACAAAAAGTCACTAGAAAGATTACAAGGACCAGAAAACGTATTATCAAGCATATTCAAATTATTGACGGCAAGGAACACGTCACCGAAGAAGTAATTGAGGAACCAGATGATGTTGAAGTAATAGAAGAAGAACCTAGGGTATCACACAGCTTCCAAACTGAAGGCGTTAAGACCAAACGCATCAGAATTATTAAACAAGTACAGATAATAGATGGTAAGGAGCATGTAACCGAGCAAATCGTCGAAGAACCAGACGATGAATACATTCCAGATTCAACTATTACTGCTGAAATTGATGTTAAACTAGGTAAACCTGATGTGTTAGAAGTTATTCAAGAGGATGTGAACACTGAGTTGCCGATCACTAAATCAACTACGGTCACAGTTGTACCCACTGAGGAAGATACTACGATTTTGGATATAACTAAGAGCTTAATTGGTAGTGAAATTGATCATTCTACTGTGTCTCAATCACTAACAAAGAAGCCTGATATAAAGGAAATTATTCAGACTGTATCTGAGGAGAAGATTCCAGAATCATTAAAACAGTTAATTGACCAACCTGATACTACAGTTAAAATTGTCAAAGAAACTATACAATTTACTGAGCCTGCAGTAACGTCTATTGCAACATCTGAACAATCTGAGCTTTTGAAAACAACTAAACTAGTAACTAACAATGTCTCAACTGAATTTACTACAGTCACTTCTTCAAATACACAACAAAATACAAGTTTGATTAATGTCACCAAGAGCTTCATTGGTAGCGAATTGGCACATGCATTTTCTCCAGAAGAATTACAGAAACACGACGAAGTGCCATCTAAAACACAAGATGACAAAGTTGCTGTTGAAAATATCGAGACCATCAAATCAACAAGCCCTGATGTAACAGTGATCACAAAAACGGTTACTGTAACTGGACCGACTGAACAATCTAAGACGGTAACAACAATAACCACTTCAGAAAGATCAGTTTCTGACATCAAACCAAAAGACACTGTAACAATTGTGAGCTCGACTGAACCAGCACTTTCTTCAGTACATAGCAAAGTAGATGAATCTCAGAAAGTTAAAGAAGACATACCAAAAGACAAGAGCCAACGACCAGAAGCAGTGATGCAAATGATACAAGAAACTGTCCAATCTACTGAACCTAAAATAACTGTTACTACAAAGACGACAAAAACTAACAAAGTCCCTGAAATCACAGGTGACAAACCAGTTGTTACTGAAACTATAACTAAGTCTGTAGTAACTGAAGTTCCTGAAACAAATGGAATAAAAGACACAACTCTCATTGATATAACTAAAAGTTTGATTGGCAGTGAAATGGATCATTCTGCCATTTCAAAAATACCAGCATCACCTGTAAAAGCACCATCAAAACCAGAAGATATCAAAGATATCGGTGTTTCTAAAGAACCTGTTGATGACAAACCACCAAAAGAAGAATTACAGCCAAAAGTAAAGGTAGAAGTCAAACTAACTGAACAAAGGTTACCTGTCATGGATATTCCTTCCGAGCTGAAAGAAACGAAATTCGTGTCTGAACAACCCGCAACATTAATTGAGACAACAATCCAGTCTCAAAAAGATACGTCTCTTTTAGATATTACTAAGAGTTTCATTGGAACCGAGATCGACCAATCTGCTATCCACAAAATATCAGAAAAAATTGAAACGATAGATCTCATTCCTGAAATGCCAAAGAAAAATGAAGTACCGGAAACTAAAGAGGTAGATGTTAAAGCTGATAAAGTAGTATCTACCCTAACAAAGGAAGTCATCATCGAAACACCAGAAATTCACAAATCTCTTGAAACAATCACGTTTGTCAAAGAAACCTTTGAAATTGAACCAGAAACTAATGTTATAACTGAGGAAATTCCTGAAGTCGAGCCTAAAATTGCTCAGGCTTTAGAAGTTACAGATGTTACTCCTGCAAGTCCTGTGACTGAAACGCTTAAAGATACAGGTCTCCTTGATCTTACCAAGAGCTTCATTGGTAGTGAGATAGATCATACGGTCATATCTAAAGTACCCACTCTGTCTGTACAGAAAAAAGAGCTACTCGAAGCAGCTGTTGAAGCAACAACAGTTCCCCGATCACCTGAAAGTTTTGCGCATGTTGAAGAACCTGAAGATATTATCCCTGTAGTTGCAACAACAACTGAAGTTATAGATCAAGTTGACATCACTATGACGAAAGTTTTGGAACAAAAGGAATCAAAACTTGAGGTGCCATTGAAAGTACAGGAAGTTGAAGAGCAACTTAAGCCCGAAGATGCCAAATTAGAATTTATCACACAAGAAATTACAGAACAAAGAGGTCTTACACAATTCAACATTTTAGAATTAACCAAAGAACTATTAGATAAAGAGAGCTTTCACACTGAAGCTCCAGTGAAGATTATAGATAAGCCTGATATTACACCATCGACTCCTGAAGATATCTCTCAAACGATTATCAAACAAGCCACCGAAATATCTACTAGTACAGCAACTGAAACTAATGTACAACCTGATGAAACATCATCATCCGTTTATATATCTATCAAAGAACAATCACTACCAGAAAAGAAAGAAACTTTACCTTTGGTGTCGAAAGATATTGAAAAACCTCAGGAACCAATCCCAAAGGAATCTGAGATTATCGAACAAAAGTACATCCCAGTGCCTGAGATAGATATGCCTATATCTAAAGAAGACAGCTTCTTACAAACCGAAACTACCAGACAGCCTCAAATTGGAGTAGTTGAGATGACAAAAGAACTTATAATCCAAGAAGGCACAGAAAAGTATGAACTTGTACCTAAACCTATTAAATCTGAAGTTGATAAGGTTGTCAGTCAAATTACGACTGAAAAGGCCCCAATTCAATCTACTATTGAAGTGGAACCCTTAAAAGTTGGAACAGTCGTTTCTGAATCTGACGTAACTGAACTCCCCGAGGCATCTGAGATGTCCTACATAAGACAATATGAGCCCCAAGTTCAAGGGTCATCTGAAAGTGTCAACAAACTGCTAATGACTTTCGGCCAACCCGAAAAGCAAGATGTTCCATCACAAACAACAGAGTTTATTGGCTCTGCGCAACCAATGCCAAGTAAACCTGGCGCTAAGTATGATGTCACTATGTTGCTACAATCAGAGCGACAAGATACTGATCTACGAGGCTTTAAACCAGACACGCAGGTTACACAATCTGACAAACCCGACCAAACAGTCGACATTTCACTGTCTTTGACTAAATCTCGCAAACAGAAGAAGGTAGAGCCTAAAGTACAATTTGACCTGAAAGTTGAAAATTTTGAAACTGAACCGATCATTGTAAAGAAAGACATTGAAGTGATTCTACCGAGCGAAGTCAAAATCACCAAAGAAAAGGTCAAAGTTCCTGTTGCTGACGTAGTAGAAAAGCAACCAAAAACGGAAGTTACACCACCAGAATCAGTTAAAGAACATAAGAAAAGTAAAAAGAAGAAGAAACCTAAGGCCGGTTCTACGACTAGTGGTGAATCTACGGAAATCGAGACGCAAATTGAAACTGATAAGAGTATTGCGGATACCGATAGCTCATCTTTAAGCCATTACGTGGAACTTCCTAGGTCGCCTCTACACGAGTCTCCTAGACCAACTGAAGAGATCTTAGAACCGATTGCAGTACAAGTAGTTCCTTCAACAGAACCCGCCTTGGGAGCGAATGAACCCACACCAATCGTAGAAATTGAGTCTCCTAAAGTACCTGAAAAACTTTTAATCGAGACACCTGTAGAACCTAAAACAGTTAAAACACCCGAAGAACCTGTAATTGAGGAACCAGAGGAACCTGTCATTGAACAAGAACCCGAGATTGAAGACTCGTATGTGGAGTCTGAATCTCTCACAATCTCCGAAGAAAGAGGTTATGAAGCTGAAGATATTTCTTTGGGACCGGTAGGAACGCCTGATAAAAAAAAGAGGCATAAGAAACGAAAACCTCATGGGGTAAGCGAGGAGACTGCATATCCCAAAATAACAACCACCGAAACTGATGATACGACTGTAACAACGCCAGTTGAAATGCTGGAACCCGTAAAGAAGGGTAAACACAGGAAACACAAAAAGAAGACTCAAGAACCAGCAAAATCACCTTCAGAACCTGAGTTGGAACCAGAACCGATAGAAGAAGTCATTTCTGAGGTTAAACCAGAAAGTCCGAAGATCGGAACTGAAGTCGAAGCTTTATCACCAAAAGAAGAATCATACCACACTATTAGTGAAACTTCAGATCTCACCACAGTTAAAGTTGTTGAAGAATGTGTCCAAAGCAGCCCTGAGATTGCGGAGCGGGAAGTAGGAACTATTCTTAAATTCCCAGTACCCGTAGTCGAGGAAGTAATCACTCAAGAGTATTCAATACAAACATCGCCTGAGGAAACCGAACCTGTCGAAGAAATATCAAGACCAGAAACATCTGACATTGAACTTCAAACGACACCTACATCTATGAGCGAGGTTATAACGCAAACCACTCCAGTAGAAGACAAAGAAGCTCACACACAAACGATTGAAGAAGTCACTACGGTAGTAGAAAAACTTATGTCAGATACCGAAATTCAAACTGACAGGTCAGAAACTCCTGAACAAATTGTACAACTTGAGGCGACAACTCAGGTTATCCCTCATGATATTAGCACACCTGAAGAGAAATTCTCACAGACTTCACCAGTTGTTGAAGAACCAGTTGTACCCGTTGAGAAATCGATAACACCAGAGATTATAACGGAATCAAGAGAAATTCAAACTTCTCCATTGCCAGTTATTCAGAAAGACGAAAAGAGTACCGAAGTACTGGTAGAGACAACTGAAACAGATATTCAGACTGTTCAACATGAGATCACGGAACAAGGTACCTCAACGACGCCTGTGAAAGTGAGAGAGTTGACCGAGATGGGTATGCAGACACCGGAAGTTCCACTCGTCAGTACATTTACACAGTCTGATGAACCGGAGCCTGTCAAGGAGGTGGAACCTATACCTGTGGAGGTGCCAGAATTGCCTTCATTATCTTCACTTGAAATAAAGAAGGACGTCATCACGGTTGACAGTACGCAGCAAACGACGCCAAGGGAAGAGATGGAAGCTCCTAAACTAGAACTCAAGGAGATTGTTACTGCTGATACATCTCAGCAGACGACACCGCGAGAACCCGAGCCCGTTCCGGAAATACCCGAAATAACTGAAGTAATCAAAGTGCCATCACCGCCGGTAGAAGAAGAATCGGAACCATCATCACCACCAGAACCGGAACCAACTCCAGTCGTTGAAGTTGTAGCCGAACCTGTAGTTGAATCCCCGAAAAAAGAGGTCGTAACAGTGGATAGCACACAACAGACTTCGCCGAGGGAACCGCCGGTGGAATTGGTGCCTGTGCCAATCCCAGTATTCGATCTAGAAAGAAAAGAAGTCATCACAATTGACAGCACCCAACAAACATCTCCGAGAGTATATTCCGAAGATTCGATTTCTACATCTACAGATGATGCTTACGAAGTCCACCTAAGAGCTCAGATTTCTATTCCACAAGCCACCAATGACTTTATAGAAAGTGAACGCTCATTCGAGGAACCTCCACAGTCTATTTTAGGTGACAAATATAAACAGAGGAAACGTAAAGCTAAGAAGAAAACAGAATCTCCTCTCTTGCAATCACCTGAAAGTTTATCAGATCCTATAAATACTGAACTTTCCCAGTCTGTTACACCAACCAGCGAAGATGTGTCACTGAAAGACGCATCTTCGATAGATGAAGGTCTGGCAAGTCCTATGATGCCTAAGCACACACTTCACAAACTGACGTACTCTGATGTTGTACAAAGATCAAAATCGAAATCACCATCTCCTAGTAAGACTATCATCCCTCAAAAATCAGAGAAGGCTAGATTACTGGATGCTCTTGAAAAACGGACGCAGTCGGTAACAGAACCACAGAAGACTATTCCCGATGACTCGATGACTGTTGCATTGTTGGAGCCCTCAGTTGAAAAATCTTACAATCTCGTCGTCAATAAAGAATTAGACGAAGTCAAAAATGCAATCGAAAGCAACGATCCGACTAGAACAGAAAGAAGTGTTATCATAGTAATTGAAACCATTTCCATTTGGTTGGAGGAGATACAATACAAGATCCAAAGACAAACTGTAAGCGGTGTGAGATCAACAGAAGAAACCGAGCGACTTAAGTCACTCAAGAAGCATGTACAAGATTTAAAGCATATTATTGAAGTGACTGAAGTGAATGAAGAAATTGTTACTTTAATCGAAACATTAACGCGTCAAGCCGACGCAGTTAATACTTTGAGTAG